>CM065807.1:93483857-94906857 GCA_033398695.1 Orobanche coerulescens | reverse complement strand
ATCTTTGGGACCAACGGCCTCCCACCAATCCGTAGCATCTCCCGTGAGAAAGTATTGAGCAATAGGGACCTTACGGTCCTTGGGGCAGTTAGTAGCAGTGAAGACTTTGGATATCTCCTTGATCCACCCTTCCCATCTGATAGGGTCTAAAGCTCCCGAAAACTGAGGAGGATGCATCTTGATAACATCCTGAAGCCAGCGATCCGCTCCGCCCCAATTAGCATGGGCCTGATCGGGGTTCTGGACCACCTGAGCTATAGCCGCCATCTGGTTAACCATTTGCTGCATAACAGCCGCAATACCAAGATCGGCGCGCTCCTGGGAAGAAGCATGACTGTGACGGTCACTGGTACTGCCGGCTCCCGAAGAATGCGATGTGGCCGCCCCACCGGCTGCCCCACGTCCTCGGCCGCGTCCACGCCCACGACCACGACCACGACCACGGTTTCCTCCGGCATCCATACTGGTGTTAAGAGATAACAGAAGTATATTGATGATGAGTAAGGTAGGAAAAGGTAATCACAATTCGAAAAGCGGAAATACTACGCAAGAAAACAAAAGACCGAATAAGAAAACTTACGAGCACTGGAAGTACCGAGATGCTGGCAGCGGTGTGACAATGTGAAAAACAAAACACGACTAGACCCAAATAACCAACAAGCCTAGGTATCCATAAACCTAGAGCTCCGATACCATTTCTGTAACACCCTCGAGATATTCGAAGTATATTACAGCGTCGTGGACCCCTACATGGGACCCACCAGGCTACAATTAGAAAACACCCCTCGACTAACCATCTCGGTTAGCGAGAACACACATTTAAATCATATAACATATAAAGGTACGCCCGGAGTAACCGGCGAAATAAGCAACAGTCGAAAATGTAGCAATTCAAAATAATACAACACGGGGTTTGAATTGAAAAGCCTAAGTACTCGCGAGTATGGTCTATCAGTTTGTAAATATAGTAAACAACCATATCGAAGTGGACAAAAGAAATAAGTAGACTCGAGTGCACATATCAACGACCCCGGCCAACATCCTCGTACTGTCCCAGCGCTCGCTCGTCCGGATGATCATAACCTGAAATTCATAACAAGAATTTCCCCAAAACGGGTCCCCAGAGGGGTTAGCAATTACGCTAGTACAAGTAATCAAGGCAAACCAATCGCTTACACATTTCATAGTACATGTACCAATATCATTTCAAAAACCAAAACCAGACATGTCTTTTCCGGAAAACAAACAGTCAAACAATTTGCCTAGGACCAGGACGCCACCATGAATCCCACCCGAGGCCTCTAAGGACCCTCCCGAGCTGGCCACTTTATAAAATAAATCACGCACAGGCATCGCCTAGGACCAGGACGCCACCATGAATCCCACCCGAGGCCTCTAAGGACCCTCCCAGGCTGGCTAGCGAAACAAACTCGTGAATCTAGAGTGAAGTCATAGATTCCCCCGAGGCCCCGTCGGACCCTCCCAGGGTGAGTATAGCACACACAATATACATTACCATTTCATGTTAAGCATAAAGGTTTCCAAAAATACTTGCCTTGAATAATAAATGACGCAACGAACGGAAGGAGAAACACCGGTGACCGATAGGAGCCGATAATCACGAACCTAACGATACGAAGAACACAATCACGACCAATCCTAAATGAATACGGAATTGGAATACACCCGAAAACCCGCCTACGATTCATGTATATTCGTATAGAAACAACGACGAGGGCAGACCACAACCAAACCCTCTCGACTACAAAATTACTACGAAATATACCATGAACCCGTAGGGTAACAAACGAAATCAACAAGGTTAATCATGTACATCATGAATTAATCTAACATACGGAACGAATCGGACGAAACATGAAAACCCCTTCAATTACCCAAAACAAGGTTTTAGGAGTTTACCTTGAATAATGACGAAGAACACGATTAGAGGTTGATACTATGCCCCAATAACTCGAAGAAGATGATAGCTCGGAGTTATCAAGCTTCAAATCGCCGAAAATACCAAAGAGATCGCCTAGGAGTCGGATGGGAAGGAGAAGGAGTGAAAATGGCCAAAATCGGTCAACCCCTGGGTTTATAAACCCAGGTCTCGTTACGTACGTTAGCCACCACATGCTAACGTACGTAAGCCGTATTACGTACGTAAGCCATAAGGGCTTTACGTACGTAACCAAAAAGGCAGAATCGCCTGAACTGATATACACTGGGGCGTTACGTACGTAACCAAAAAGGGTGTTACGTACGTAACCAAAAACGCAGAATCGCCTGAACTGAATACACTAGGACGTTACGTACGTAACCAAAAGGGTGTTACGTACGTAACATTCCTTTCTGTGGAGCACATGCCAGAAATGAAAGAGGGGGGTACCGAAAAAGAATCGAAATACAACGGTGAACAATTCACGATGGTACGGACGTAAGGGGCCTGAAACGACGAACTTAAATGCCGAAGGAAAAAAATGCGGATATTAATTTCCCAAAAGAAAAATAAAGACGTGAGAGAGGAGAAGAGGGAAACGGACAAGATCTTCAATACGTAAGTATCTTGTATATGTTCCGGGAATTATTATTCCCGTGATGTGTCTTACCTAATACTGATTGTAGATACATAGATGGAAGGTTCTAGATCCTTCTAGAGGTAGTAGGATCCTATTAGATGTCTTACCTTATCTAGGAATCATATGTATGGAAGGACTCTAATTGTAATGCCTATATAAAGGCCCCTCTATCAATGTTATGAATGCAATTGATTGACTCTATTTACAGTCTTTTTACTTTCTCCTGAAACACGTTTTCAGCACGTAGTTTCCTATCTGAGCAAGAAAAAAAAACCTCCCGTTTTCTACAATATTCCGGAAAAAAAAGAGCGAAAAAAAAAATTCTGCAAAACCCTAGCCGCCGATCCACCTTCTTCCCCGATCGCCGCCCGTCTTCTGCTCCATCTTCTACAATCGGCCGCCGGACGGCCTTCTGCCTTCGGCCAAAACACCACCGACCACCCTCGCCGCCGGACTTCCGAATTCCAACCTGCAAACCAGAACGCAAGTCCGACCCTCCGATTTCCGACCGCGTTCCAGCCGCACCAGATCGCGTTCCAGTCCAACGCCATCGCTGCTCCGATCCCGACCACCGTGGTCAATCCGTGAAACCCTAACACAGCCGCCGCCGCCGATCCAAACTAGATCAGAACCACACCGCTGCTGCGAAAATCAATCGTCCTCTTGACAGATCCAGCACCACCGAAATCCATCGGCGCTGCTTGAATGTTGATTCCCTCCGCCCTCACTTGCAGTACCACCATCAGACCACCGTACACACGTCTGCGGCTTCCTCTGGTCAATCTTAGCACAACTTCGCAACAGAAACCAGAGTCGATTGCCGCGCACCACCGCCTGCAAATTCGCCCGCCGTCTCAGATTAGAAACAAATTTCGTCATAAGGCGTTTGATTCAGGTGGGTTTGATGTGATAGAAGAAGAGATGGGCTGATCTGCTGGGTCACTAAGCTGCTTCGAACTTCGTTGGCCATGAAAAAAAAAAGTCATTTTTTTCCTAAAAGCCGAGGTCCAAGGTGCTTTGGAAAGGTGAGATCTTTCATGATTATTGGTATGAGTGAAGTTACTCACGGTGATGCACCACCAGGGGCTCTAATGACTCATTCGAGAGGAATTAAGAATTTCCACCAAGGTTCAAACAGAGACTGAAGTGAGGATTACAATTTTATCCTAGAAAACTCTAGGAAAGAATCGTCTTTCCAGCAAGCATGTTGATGATATACAGAACTACAAATTTAATTATGCAGATCTGATTCGGAGCATTATTTCTCAACGAAACTGTACGCGGATAGAAACAGATTTTTCGATTGGAGATCCGACCTCATCCAATATCGAGCTGCTGCATCGCCGCGCCCGAGTCCTTTTTCGGCCGAATTATCGAGCCCAGTAGCCCTATCCGGGCGTTTCTCAACTCTCTATTTTCCTAATTAATGATTCATTTGTTCATTAATTCGTACACTTATGAATCTTACATGTTTATGTTTTACGTGTATATAGGAAAATACGTCGCTCATGATGATGTGCACGCTATGGAGAAAAAGTCATATTTATCCCGTTCAAGGATCAAAGTAAATATAGAACGGAGTACCCACGGAAATATGTTGCTCATATGGAGAGAATCTCCCGTTCAAGGATCAAAGCATATATGGAACCAAGTACCCGTAAGACTTTATTAAAGTTCTCGTTTTTCAATTCCTCTCTTTTGGGAAATTTTTTTTTTGGGGAATTGGGTATTTGGGTTCTTTATCTCCCACGCTACTTTGCGGTGGATGAGACAATGAGAGACGGTATCACTCTCGGATGTCGAAGTAAACTGTGTGACGGTCCTGGGGGAGTCACGGATAATTGTTGAAAGTCGATATTTGTGGTTGTTGCATACATCATGTTTTGGGTGCGATTTGACGTCGACGTTTTGTCGATTTTAAACCAACAATTAAATAAAACAAACATTGTCGGTAACGGTAAAGTTATGACTTATTCATGATTAGTCACGAATTTGTGACGTACAAATGGGACAAACATCAATTGCGACGGATATGTCGTGGTTAAAATCGATTTGTGACGGATTTGTCACGTTGAATTGAGCGACCACCACGTTGGTCTTGACCCAATCCCATACATGGAAAACTCCATCTTTTATCCTATTAAAATAAAATATTGCATATGGGTGTAGACATGTATCGTCTCCTTGCAATATGATATATGGAAGAATGTACGAGTAATTCTCATGAATTTTAACATGTAAAGCAATGGCATATTGCGTTAAGTACATGAATTCGTTGACCTCGATTATAGTTCGTATGACTATAGGTCCGAATACTTTTCCAAGTATTTGTAAAGGCATGTGCCTTATACATTTGACTATGTTTAGTCGATCTCATTGGATGGTCAAGACGAGTTGGTTATGGTATATTCATTATGTCTCATGGTTCAAAATGCTTAATATTAATGCACCGCGTTGCATCCATATAACATGGCTATTATGACGTATACTTGCAAATTGAGAATTAAAATTCTTGGTTGATTTGATGCACTTTGGTGGATTTTGTCTACACTTTGATCATGACTAGGCGCATCCTCCTTGGTATTTGTTTATGCTTTGAAAGTTCAAACGGAATTAGTGGTTTTTAAACAGTCTTAGCTGTACCGACATTTCTACTTTCTCTGCAAGTCTACCAAGTTGGAGTTACCGAAAGGATCATTAGTCGAGATAAGAAATCGAACACCTTGATGCGTTTAAACGCACCTATGGCTGTCATTGTCATGGTTTTGCATCAACACTTATGCCATTGGATATGGTCTCAACCTTGTTTTCTCACTAAACTTGGGAAATACTAAACAGCCAATTAAAACATGCACTGTGATCTGAGTTTAATGATCCGTGTGGTTCACAATATATGGATAGAAAGATACGGAAGTCTAGTTTCCAGAACATCTGACCGTTCGTCCATAGACTTCCTAACAAGGGAGTTATCGCTGTTTTAGTGAACAAAGGCCAAGCTGCGCGGAATTTTATTTCCAGCGATTGTGCTAACTTTTGCCCCAACCAACTTGGTTCCCATATTGAATTTGCAAGTGGTCTTATGACACACGTTTTTCAACCTCTTTTTTGGCCGAATTTGCCATAGATGATGCAATTTTCGGTATGCGTTGTACGCTAAACTATCATCTTTCAAATGTTGAAAAACAGTTTCCTTGGGGAGCCCAAAATACACACCCTTATAAGAAGGTCGAGCGTGTGCATGGTAGTGTTACACCATGCTTGTGTCATAATTTTGCACCTTATGCATATAACCTTGCCATGTTATTCACTCAATATGATAGATCATTTTGATCATATCAAGTATAAAATCCTATATTGTTAGTGTTCGCTATGCTCATGTTTGTAAAATTTTGCAAGCGAAATTGAGTGCGTATTAAGCTATTTTCAAGGAACACGATATTTTTGGATTTCGGTGTATAAATCCATTATGACTATGATGACTAAGTCATCACAATCAATGAGTGGTATAATACTCAAGTTGTTGAATGCAAAATGGCGTTTTCTAGTCACATATGTTCCGTAATAATTGAACCATGTTATGACTCGATGATACATATGCCAAAGTGTATCACTCATAGCATCTCATTATGATTTGTGAGAAGTAAAATCTTATGCATCACTTGTATTGAATATGTGAAAGAAAAAAATATTCATGAGTCAATATGGTCCGGCTTGCATCGGTTTTTGTAACCAGAAGATGTATTGGGACATTGACACATTTAGGCTTTAATAGTCCGTAGTTTGGACAATTTGATGATCCATATACCACGGTATTGTCATGGACAACATTTTCTTTGAACAAAGAAACTAGTTGGATCAAAGACACCAAAGTAGGTTGGTGGAATCGTGAGCAGGGCTCATGACCAATGATGATCCGCGTCTTGCTTTTATAAGCATGTGTGACTCCAAAGACCCCCCCGATGATCCTTCTTAGCCATGTTCATTTATTAAAGCATATTCTTTGGCACGATTAGGAGATGACACCCTCCTATGCTAAAGAGAATAATGTAGCGACTCGCATAAGCATGGTGCTGAGTCCTCCCCTTTCACCGAGTCCTTATACATACATGATCATAAGTATTAGCCTGGGTGGCTTATGGTGCTATGATGGTGTTCACAAATGGTCGTACTCAAGTGATAACATTTATATGTTATGTTGTTCCTTTGACAATGATTGATAAGTTGATGAAACCTGAGTTATGGTTGTCCAACTTGCGGACCACTCATTGTAAAGGTCGGTTCACCCACTTTTTAGACCAAGTCTTAAAGTGAAATTTTAACGAGTACTTCCTAACATCCAAGGCTACCTTCTCACAAATTTCGGTGCCATTTGGAGACTTGGAAGGAGGTGAACCACTTAAATGAAGTTTTCACATACCACCAGCCATCCCAACAACCAGTTCGATGTTATTTCGATCGGTTTTTAACCACAAGGTTGATGGTTTTGGAATCCTAAACACCCGTTTATACATGCTCACGAAAATTTTGAGGTGTTTGGGGCTGGTGAAGGGAGTGAACTCTTCAAGAAAGCATTAGAGGTTTGATAAAACCAACAGCCTATCATCGGTTCAATCGTTTCTTTATGTTCGATCCCGGTGGTGCATGGTGGCGGTTTTGTTGAATTCTCAAGACCAGTAGCTACGGCTATGTAGCATAGGTCAACATGTCATATTCACCTATACCTATCATCATTCAAATGCTTAGTTACAAGTGTAACCATATGCATTTTGTTAACTGGATTGTGTTAACACTGAAAACCTTTATCGTCCACATGTTCATGTGCCAAAGTGCATCACCACAACGCATTATGACGGGTTATAAATGATGAATATGACATGCGCTTTCAATCATAGTCCGCTTAAAAATATACCTTGGCAAACGATCTCGTAAGTCACTTTGATGAGCCAGTCTTCCCGTCGTTAGGGGGAGATGCGAACGATCATGTTCGAGTATAATGACTTGGAATTGTCGTAGTTTGTCCCTACTGTGTGTCACCAAGTTCCCTAAAGTGACGAGATTAAATACATGCTGCAAACATGTCTGCAAGGATTGTGTCCGGTCATGGACGTTCGTCACCTATAAATGGTTATATGGTAACACCACAAATTGTGGTAGATGGTGTTACTAGGCCGTGGATCTCATAGAGTATTGGGATGCCAATTGGTTCGATAAATACTCTCGCTAAGAATGTATGCGAGTTTGGTACATGAAAACTTGATCATATGATCAAATGAACTCATCCGTCTCATGTGATTCTGGATTATAGTCATCATTGGGGGACGCCTCAATGAATGCCAATCTATAAAGAGTACTCTATGAATAAAGCCGGTTCATGAGGACGTGGAATGTGAGTTTAATCGAACCATACTTCGTTGAAAATCTACAACGTTGTAGCCTTGGCCTAAAATGGAAACATATGCGACTCTAGTATAAACAAAGTGATAGCCCTTTGTTGAAGTGGTACCGACACTCCAAAGATAAGATCTATCCGTATACTTTGTTAAAGCGAGTGAGAGAAGGAGTTAAACTCACCTCATGGCGCGAGGTTTCTCATGAACGCACTGGAATCGACTATGATGACACGAAACTTAGTTGTGCTATCGTAATGGATGTTATAGCATCCACTATCTTTTCAGTTAGATAGTTTCCCAAAAACTGACGTGCAGCTTGTGGTTAAATCTTATCTTAGTGGGGAACTAAGTTAAGCGATAAAAATGATCTCGTGGTGGATCAGACTCAAATTAAGTGGCTCATGACCACGGAGCGCGTCGACAAGTGAATGTCGGGAACGCATACTAAGTATATACTTGATTTGGAAGAGATATGAAGCTTTTGCGTGTAAAACTAAGGGTTTATAGTTATGTACTCTTGTGAGACTAAGAGATTCCGCTAAATCCAAAGTTAAGAATGAAAGGATCTTGGGACACTTGATGATGCGTATTCATCAATCGGTTTAAGGCAATCTAAGGGACGGTTTCCTTAAGAGACGATAAAGTAATGCCTATATGATTCCCAATGATTAGTCGAAGTCATCATAAGACTTGGCTCACTTAAGTGATGATGCAGTCTTAAGAGAAAAGTATGGTATTATGTACTCATGTTTGACTCGATGTACTCATTCGTAATAATCCGGTAAAGCCACTGTGATGATGGCCTAGGATGCGCTCACGCAATGTCTGTGATTGACAAGAAGCTTGAAGCTCGCTCTATCTCGATAAAAAGGACACTTGGAAACTGATACCCGAATCTGCCCAGAATGTGTTGGTCTATCTCCCATATGACCTACAGGGCAGCTCACTTGATGGAAAATGGTGAAATTGGTACCATTGGAAAGGTTTGTGTCTACTTTCCAAGGAAACCAACCATTTGATCACATCCATCATGTTGAGTAACATATGACTATTGTTGCAAAGTAGGACAGGATATGTCCAGTAATTTGATGAGTCAACTTCGATAGAGCTTTGTGATCTGCTCAGGTCGATCTAGGTTACGTATTGTATGTGAATGAAAAGCTATGGGTGTCTAGTTTTCATAAGTTCTTACAGTTTCGTTGATACCTATTGAATCGAAGAAGTTATGACTGATTTAGTGCATGGAGGTCAAGACTTTAGAAAATTTGATTCTCGGATAAGTCTTTAGTGACTCTGCACTTTGGATGTGTCGCGCTCTTTTTGTCCTTAAACCAAGGTTTGTTTTTCCCACTGGGTTTTCACTTGGTAAGGTTTTTAACGAGGCGACCTATGAGAACATCCATACAATGACGCGTTGTGCTTCTGTTCAACTTAAACCAAGAGGTATTTTTCCCACTGGGTTTTCACTTGGTAAGGTTTTTAACAAGGCGACCTATGAGAACATCCATACAATGATGCGTTGTGCTTCTGTTCAACTTAAACCAAGAGGTATTTTTCCCACTGAGTTTTTCCTTGGTATAGTTGTGAGGGCAACTTGGCATCCGACTCCTATGATTTGAGGTACTCATCAGGGGGAGTCATTATGTATACATCAGGGGGAGTATACATGACGTGTTATGTTGGTGCGTTGCAATCTTTTCCTCATCAAGCCTTTATTTTTCCCATGGGGTTTTGTTTTGGCTTGGAATAGGTTTTTACGAAGGCAACATCTTCTGCACCATTGTTGTATTAGTGCTCGACACAGGGGGAGTGTTCCGGGAATTATTATTCCCGTGATGTGTTTTACCTAATACTGATTGTAGATACATAGATGGAAGATTCTAGATCCTTCTAGAGGTAGTAGGATCCTATTAGATGTCTTACCTTATCTAGGAATCCTATATATGGAAGGACTCTCATTGTAATGCCTATATAAAGGCCCCTCTATCAATGTTATGAATGCAATTGATTGACTCTATTTACAGTCTTTTTACTTTCTCCTGAAAGAGTATAATAAATATAGTGGTGTGTGTGTGGAGTCATGGACGGATGTATGTAAAGCATGGTGGTGCATGTGCACCACCAAAATTTTGTAAAAAAAAAAGACCTCCTTTACCTATCTGAATGTCCACTCAACTCATATTTTTACAATTTTGTGTAGTTGTGTATGACTGTGGCGTGTGCGGTGTGCGTTATCATTTTTGTATTTTTTATCTACTCGTTATTTATTATTTGACAGTATTTGAATTGGTTTAAGAACTTGATTATTTAATATCCAGTCCTGAATTACTATAGGTCATGTGTGAGATCTTAAATGTGTCCCTACAAAAAATGCTTGAATTTATTTTCATGTAATTTTCAAAATATTAGTACTAGACACTTAAAAAAATAAGGCATAGATTATAAATATATGAGTATATAATAATTCTAACCACGGTTCAAACAGAAAATTCAATATTGAATTGAATAATTCTAATCAAATGAGCTAATATTTTTAAATTTGTTAATATTTTGTATTAGATAGTGTTTTGAACTTGAGTCTGTTAATAAAGATGACATTTAAGTTCATTTTCTAATCCAATCACACTCTAATTTTAATCTGATAATTTTTATACTACTTTTTTTGAAAAAAAAGTTATTCATAGGTCCTACAAATTGGAAACCCTCTGTGGGGTACAAGTCACATCTTCTAAATACTTTACCGTCATGTTCGTCGGGGGCACCAGTAGAAATTTTGTGCTGGATCCGCCTATGTGTGGAGTTGTATATATATAGGTGTACGTGTAGAGCTGTATATATGTGTGTGTTATGTGTTCGTGTGCGTATGCTGTATGTGCATGTTGTGTGTGTGTTTGTCCGTGTGTATGTGTGGGTGTGTGTGTTATGTATGTGTGTATATGTGACAGAGACCCTGTGTGGGTGGGTGTATGTGACTGTGTGCGCGCGCTTATGTGACTGTGTGTGTATGTGCCCAGTCCGTATGTGTGTGTGAGTGTTTTCAGTGTGTGTGTGGTGGAGTTGGGGTGTGTGGGTGTGCCGAGAGATATCTGTATAAAGTATGTGTGTTAGTGTGTGTGAGTTTCAGGGTGTGCCGACTTGGGGAATGTATGTTTTTGTGTAAAAATGATGTTAATCGATGATAAAGAAGCTCCCGGTGAGGTTACGATTGATGGGAGGAATTTAAAAGGAGGATTAAGTGGTCGTATAAAGTTTTGAGGTGGAAAATACAAATTTTAAAAGTTTAGGGCTAGGCTATTTCGGAATTGGAAATAAATTTGGACTTGATTGAAGTTTTTTAAATTTTCAATTTGACCCCAAAACTATATTTTTATAAAATTAATTATTCTAGATTGACCCTAGTATTTTAAAAAGGTTTTAAAATTATGTTTTGACCCAAATATTTTAATTTTTTTTAGAAAAGCGTATAACCTTCCCGTTTTCAATCCAAAGTGAGTCAAATGACCTCCAAATAGCCCCTAATTCGAAACATAACCTTGTTATACCCTTATAACGCGCGAATTGTATTAGTGATTATATTTTTACCCTTAAACCGACTAAACCTGAGACTAGAGTTCTAATATCTGTTTAATTCGTAATAATAACTCTTGTGTTGATTATATAATATTATATTATTCATTCTAGGTTGGAAGTATGGTGAATCGCTCATTCTATTTTCTTGTCAATCAATTCCCCGTTTATTGGAACACCAAGAAAGTATCTTGATCGTGCTTTATGTATTATCTTGCATTCGATGTTATATTATGATGTTTTTTGAAATGAAATGACAATGAGTTGATAAACTTTCTGAAAAGTAATGTTTTGCAAAATGAACATGGTCGTTCGAACTATGTGGGCCGAGTACAACCAGAAAATGCGCTTGACGAGGGCTTCGGGGAACGTTATGCTGAGTCAGCGTATGACTTAGCGGATTATCCAACCGTGGATTGCCCTGACGAGGGCTCCGGGGTATCAAGTTGAGTAATACTGATATAATCCTGTGGTTTTTATTATTTGGTGATATACATATTGTTCCGGAACAATGACATGATATGAATGGACCACTGTTATGTTTTATATTTTATGCATGTTATACATACTAATGTTATCAATGTATTTGCACGACTGTTTGCTGACCCCTTCGAGGGTGGATACATTATTTATGTAATGAGGTACATAATACCATGACGAGCAGGCACAGGGAGGACATGAAGACGAAGGGCGCCAGCGATATTGCCTCCTGATGATCCAGTCTTTTATATAGTTGTCTTTGTCGTAGTTGTTGTGTACTCGCGAGTACGGTTTGATGTTGCCGTATATTTGTAACGCCCATGTGGGGGCTTGAGTTTCAATTTGATTTTGGTAGCCTGTATGATAAACAGGTATCGCTGAAGTTACTATGTTATTACGAAATTCAATTTTACCAATTCGTGTTGCGAGTATGTTCGACCTTACATGTCGTGATATTACTATTGTGTTTATTCGACCTTGCCGGTCTTTATGAGTCATTGTATTCACATGTTTTGCCTTGTGGATCCCTAAAATAGATCCACGACACTATGGCAGTACAGTCCCGGAATGGGGTTGTTACAGAATGTGGTATCGGATCTTAGGCATGTAGATACCTAGGCTGTCGGTTATTGATCTTGTCGTGTCGTGTCGTAGTTGTTGTTATTGTTGGGGAATATCGTTGTGCTGCCATCGTCTTGTGCGACCTACGTCGTAAATCTCTCTGATTCCTAGTTTCTTTTGAGCTCAATTAAATCCTATCCTGAATTAAGGATTTACCTTTGAACTATCCTCATATTTGGATGATGTTGATCGACTCCTTTCCTTTTCTCTGTCATGTCTAGCGTTTACGTGTTAGGAGTAAAGGATGGAATGAAGTTGGACAATATAGATTTGAACAATGTTGGGGATTTGGGAGTTGTAAATTAGGGATATTCTATGAATTTTGTTAAGTAATAATAATTTCGTATACTTCTATTAGGGTAATGAAGTTTGAAAAACTGTGATTATTGATGGTCCATTGGACAATGGATATTAGTGTAAACTTGTGGTGTCGAGATATGAGTACCAAGCTAATAGGATTTTTTTTGGATTTTGCTGGATTTTCAATGTTTGAACCAGAGGACAGTAAGCTATATATTATAGTTATAATGAAAAATATATATTTGGTGATTTTAAAGGAAATATGTGAATTCAGTATTTAGAAATTTTGACAAAACAATTATTTTCGTTCTTTAACATACGTATTTTAAGAAAAGAAAATCATTATTTTGTATTGAGAAATTTTAAACTTTTATAAAACCTAGTATTTCTATTTCTAAAAGGTAAGTTCGATTTGAATATTTTAGTACAAGATATAAAATTTTGACGTTTTCGAGGAAGAACAGTGGGTGTTCTGAGATCAAAGAATTTTTTTGATATATTTATTAAATGGTGATTTGGAATTTTCGATATAAAAAGAGGTAATGTTTTTAATCTTTTAAGTGAAGGAAAAATATTATAGTAATTTTAATCAATAAATAGAATTTAATCAATAAATAGAATTTATTTGATATCCCGGATAGATATTGCAAAATAATATATTGATGAGAAAAAAAATAAAGCCAGAGAGGCAGAAAGTATTTTTACGAGTTTAAAATGTATTTTAGTCAGTTCGTGTAAGGACCATGCACAACGAAGTTTAGTAAAGGATTGACTGATCGTGGTCGAGGAAGGGATTATATAGTGTATGTTGTTTAGTGTGATAGATGGTGTTGACAGAATATAGATTTATGAAGTAATAATAGTAAATATGGATGAATATTGCTGCAATAATTCATTCCCATTATATACAAAATGGAACTAAGATTTCACTGATTTCAAACTTAAATAAGTAGTAAATAAGATGAGATGTTTTGAAAATATTGACCTCAGTAATGTGCGACGGGTGGTAATGGTAATATTGGATCAAGTTGAGATACAATACTACTAGTTGGGTGATTAATTGAATTAGTAAATCCCGAAATGACAGTGTTAGATAATTGCCTGAAGTGTTTTATACATAAAATAGTTGCATGTGATAGCAATCAGGAGATTTTGTTAGATATTTTAAAACAGCTAGCCTCATGTTGTGAACTTATTTTTATAAACTTACGTAGGCAATATCCATTTCGTGGAAATATTTTAAAAAGAGAACCGCCATAATTATAATAACGGCCGCTATGTATAATGGCTGACCGACTTTGGGGCCACAAACGTGGCATAATTATAATGACCGATAAGAAGCCCTTGTAACGCCCGATAGGGCCACCGACTTAAAGTCGGCTTAACATATATATATATAAGACCCCGAGGGTTTTATATATATTTAAGACCCCGAGGGTCTCTTTAAAAGCCTGACACGTAAATCGAAAAGAAAAGAGAATAATTTATAAGAATGAATCCAACCAAACATACTCGTTGCCAGGAACATATTAGCTACTTAGAAGTACTGGCACAATTTCATCGGGACGCAAGTGAGGCTGCAGATGAAGAAGTTGCACGGAGACACGAGCCTGTCGTGCAGCTAGAAACCCAACTGGCTACAATGCAGCACACTCTTCAAGAAAGAGAGACCAGTACAATCAAGTCGGGAGGCCTTTCAAGATCAGATCCACCAACAGAGGGCGCGCAGAAGAAATTCTTTTCGTCCTCCCGGCTGTCCCTGTTCCGATAGTGGAACGCGAGACCGCAAAAGTTGAATAATATCACGAAGAAGAGATTGAGGAAGACGTTGTCGTAATTAACCCATTAAGCATGTCTATCAAGGCATACCATGGGTACAATAGACGTAGATGTAAATATTTTCATAGGTTGTCACTCATTATGTAGCAATATAATGTTTTCTCACAACTTTGTACCGATGTGGTACTTCTGATTAAAAATAAACTTGATCGTGGACATTACCAAGGTTATAGTGTACTAGACATTAGTCGACGAGTGCACGATAAATTATAATCCTAATATGATTCAACATCCTCCGCTCTGCTCCAAGTTTCAAAGACGAAGCTTCTTTTTAGGGGGAAGGATGTAAGGCCCCGTAGTTTTAAGTTTCTAAATTTAATGATAAAGTGAATTCGTTTTGTCCCGATAATTAGCATACAAAATTTTATGTCGCGTTTATAACCCCGCTTAATTCATAGCCTCGTCATGAAATAATTGCAATTGTATCGGCAAAGATCGATCCCAAACAATGCATCTTAAACGGGCTTATGTTCAATAAAAGTCGAAAGGTGAATGAGATGGTTGGGAATACAGAACTCGGGTATGGTTGAGAATTAACAACAACATAACTCAAGGGTTTGCATGGCACGACTGCAAGGGAACAAGGTTACGGCTGCAAGTAGAAGAATGTTACGACCGTAAGGAATGGTAGATTACGGTCGTAAAGAAGGGTGAGCTACCACCACAATAAGGTCGGTTGAGAGAAGATTCCGGAAAGTTCGAGTCGGCCGCGAGAAGGTAAGTGCTCCGAGATCGGTACGGCCGTAAGTAAGTGTTATTAGAGCCATAAATGTTTCATAGGCCTTATCTAATTGCATGTATGTAACGGTCGGCAAACGAGACATTTCGGTCGTATTCACGATTAATTGGCAGATAAACCGAATGGTTTGAAATTTTGGGAACCGTCGTATGAATTTGGTTATTAAGTCGGACATGAGACCTATACCACCCCGCGTTGTTTAGTATGACGAACCTGAATTTTCGTAATTAAGGTACCATGTGTCATTATATATTTTACATATGATATTTATACGTTATCACCTTTTCGACGAATTGCCTGGATGAAAAATGAAATACAACAACAACATCTAAGCCTTAGTCCCAAAATGATTTGGGGTCGGCTAACATGAAAAATGAAATAATAATAAGAATAAATTATAATGATATATATATATATATATGCCTACACAAATTTAGGATCAGATGAGAATGGTTTTTATCCTGCGAATTGCGAATATGCATGAGTTTTGTACTAATTATGCATGAAATATATGCATTTCGTGCATCAAAATTGCAATGCATTAAAATATGGATTGTATGCATAAAAATATCGATGCATTAAAATATTGCATTATATACATCAAATTTTTGTGAGAATAAATCTAGGTCATTCATTTATCAAAATTTATGAATGAAATTCATTCTTATTTCTCAACTTAAATTGCATTCTCACCTCAACCTGCATCTGCCTCTCTCTATATATATAGAGATAGAGAGAGAGACTCACCCACCGCCTTAGAAAATGGCTTAAGGCCCCCCCACCCCACCCCACCCCACACACACACAGATACCTACGAACAGCCTAGAAGAAGAAGAAAAAAAAGAAAAAAAATGAAAGACACGGGAGAGGAGAAGAGGGAAACGGAGAAGATCTTGAATAGGTAAGTATCTTGTATAATATATAAGTGTGTGTGTGGAGTTGTATATATATATGTGTATGTGTAGAGCTGTATATATGTGTGTGTTATGGGTTCATGTATGCTGTATGTGCGTGTTGTGTGTGTGTGTGTTCGTTTGTATGTATGTGTGTATATGTGATGGGGACCGTGTGTGGGTGTGTATATGTGACTGTGTGCGTGTATGTGACTATGTGTATATGTACCCAACCCGTATGTATGTGTGAGAGTGTTTTGAGTGTGATGGTGGAGTTGGGGTTGTGTGGGTGTGCCGCGAGATATGCGTATAGAGTATGCGTGTTGTGTGTGTTAGTATGTGAGTTTCGGGGTGTGCCGACTTGGGGAATTAGTGTGTTTTTATGTGTTAAGATGATGTTAATCGATGATAAAGAAGCTCCCGGTGAGGTTACGATAGATGGGAGGAAGTTAAAATGAGGATTAGATGGCTGTATAAAGTTTTGGGGTGGAAAATATAAATTTTAAAAATTTGGGGCTATGCCATTAGGGAATTAAAAATAAATTTAGACTTGTTTGAAGTTTTTTAAATTTTCAATTTGACCCAATATTATATTTTTTTGGTACTTTATAATTTGACCCCAAATCAAGATTTTAAATTCCAGATTGACCCGCTAGACTTTTGAAAAGATTTTAAAACTATGTTTTGACCCAAATATTTTCATTTTTTTCTTTTTAAAAAGCGTATGACTTTCCCGTTTTCGATCCAAAGTGAGTCAAATAACCTCCAAATAGCCCCTAATTTGAAACACAATTTTCTTATACCCTTATAACGCACGAGGTGTATTAGTGACTATATTTTTTTACCCTTAAACCGACTAAACCCGAGACTAGAGTTCTAATATCTATTTAATTCGTAATAATAACTCTTGTAATAATTATATAATATTATATTATTCATTCTAGGTCGGAAGTCTGGTGAATCACCCATTCCATTTTCTTGTCAATCAAATTCCCCGTTTATTGGAACACCAGGCAAGTACCTTGATCGTGCTTTATGTATTATTTTGCATTTGATGTTATATTATGATGTTTTGGAAATGAAATGACAATGATTTGATAAACTTTCTGAAAAGTAATGTTTTGTAAACTGAACGAGGTTGTTTGAACTTTGTGGGCTGAGTAAAATCAGGGAATGCGCCTGACGAGGGCTCCAGGGTACGTTATGCTGAGCCACGTATCACTCGGCGAGTTATCCAATCGGGGATTAGGGCTCCGGGGTATGAAGTTGAGTAATACTGGTATAACTCTGTGGTTTTTATTGTTTGTGATATACATATTGTTCCGGAATAATGACGTGATATGAATGGACCACTGTTATGTTTATATTTTCTGCACGTTATACATATTCATGTTATCTATGTACTTGCACCGGCTGTTTGCTGATCCCTTCGAGGGTGGATACATTATTTATGTAATGAGGTACATAATACCATGACGAGCAGGCACAGGGAGGACACGAAGACGAAGGGCGTCAGCGATATTACCTCCTGATAATCCAGTCTTTTATCTAGTTGTCTTTGTCGCAGTTGTTGTGTACTCGCGAGTACGGTTTGATGTTGCCGTATATTTATAACTCCCGTGTGGGGATAGCGTTTCAATTCGAGTTTGGTAGCCTGTATGATAAACAGGTACCGTTGAAGTTACTATGTTATTACGAAATTCCTTTGTACCAATTCGTGTTGTGAGTATGTTCGACCTTGCAGGTCGTGATATTACTATTGTGTTTATTCGACCTTGCCAGTCGTTATGGGTCATTGTATTCACAGGTTTTGCCTTGTGGATCCCCGAAATGGATCCACGGCACTGTGGCAGTCCTGGACCGTGATGAGGTTGTTACAAAGATAGCCTCCAAGAAATCCTCCAATATTATCTTCACCTTCTTGACTACCTTTTCATATTTGCTCATTCCCCATCCCAGTATCCATAGACCATATGGAATATACTATGTTTAACTTCGAATGGTAGCATCGGTTGACAATAAACTTTTGCTCCATTTGGTGTTCTCAGTTCTTATTATCATCGCTATAGCAATAACATTAAAGTCATCTAACTTCGATACATTATACATTTTTTATCTCCAGAAGCGAGTTTAGGTGGCCACAACTCTGAGGCAGTTGACCATTGGAAGAAGACAGGAAAGAGAAGGGTGATGGTAATAGGTATCTGCCGCCATGATGAACACTGGGGTCAAGTAGGAAGCTTCCATGGTGGTTGATGTGGAGGATGGTGATGGCTAGGGAATGAAATGCCTGAAAAAAGAAAGACGTCCTCCTTGGCATGAGGGCTATCGGAGATCGACGGCGGAAAGAAAGAGAGACGAGAGTCCCAATGTTAGAAAAAAAAATGGTGAGGTGTCACATATCATTAGATCATACCCGTATATCCTACCTATTTCCTGTCCATATAGAAAGCGAAGGATTTTTTAAATAGGACTAGGGACCAAATAACCACATAAAATAGAAGATAATTGTTGAAAAAGTCCAATCCACTAGCCTATATGGAGCAAGTTAAAACCAAACCATTCGAGGTAAAATCAATTATTATGGGGAAAATCCTTGTGAGAGGAAAAAGAGTACCAAAATATATTTCTATAGTTAAAAATCAAAAAGTCTACGACATAAAAGGCTAATGGATATGGTAAAGCAAGGTAAGGTCTTGACAGGTAGCATCTCGTACAAAATCAGGTGAGATTTCCCACCATGCATCTTTTGATGCCTCTTTTGTTGATGCCTCTTTTGATCATGCCTGTTCATGTGGGCTATCCATATCTGTTGATGCCTCTTTTGTTCAACACACATGTATACTGATTTTTATGTAAATCAAAGCCACTTATGAAAAAGAGAATTAGATGAAGGGGTGGGTTATTAAGACCCCCTATATTTACAAAGCAAACCCTCTTTAGGAGGGTTTGTCCCTTTTTTTTTTTGTTTTTTTGTCTTTTCCTTGTCTTTTTTTTTTGTGTATTATGTTTTTTTAGTATTTATTTGTTATGTGTTTTTTGTGTAATGTTTTTTTTTAGTGTTTATTTGTTATGTTTTTTGTGTTGTGTATTTTGTATTCGTCTAATGTATTTCAATTTAATTAAACAACAACAACAACAATAACACGTTAAACATTAACACATTAAACAACTACAACAACTGTTATTATTCAATTAAACAACAACATTAACACATTATTTAAAAACACCACCACCAAATGTAGTGCATTTACTATGTTTGTGCTCTTATATTTACAATATAAATCAGTAATCATTTACTATGTTTGTGCTCATATGTTCTCAATAATTTCAGTATACATGCGTTGTCGATTGGAATATAAAGTTTCCCATGCGGATGCATTGGGAAGTCTGTACTAGGGGTGTTCAAAACTACCCGACCCGGTTGACCCGGGAACTTTTTACCCGGTAATTTTTTTAATTACCCGAATTTAACGGGTCGGGTACCCGGCCCGCTAATTATGTGAGTTACCGGGCCGGGTAATGGGCCGGCCAATTAAAATTACCGAGTACCCGCCGACCCTGTAACTTTTTTTTTCTCACTATATATTTTATTTTAACTATTTTAAATATTATGTATAGAATTAGTATGTATTTACTTACATTTTAATAATATTAACATTAAAAATACTTTTGTAAAATTTGATCCATATTAATCTTAAGCTCTATTTTTTTTCATGAATCATATTTTTTTATAATTTAAATCTCATTAACTTTTTTAAATTATGACATCAAAATTACAAAATTGAGTATGTATTAATATAATATAGTAGTCTAATTTCAAAGTGAATAGATTAAATGTTTCATACAATGTCTTAATACATTAGAACCAATGATAATAAAATGAATGTTATAATTATTGTAAATAATTTTTTACTTTTTTTTGTAGAAGTCAATCGAGTAAATAAATTAAATTAAAATTAATTTTTTTTAATATTTGATTTAATCATAACGCATGACTTCAAAATTAGAATCAATTCTTGCTAATTTAAAAATAAAATATTTTTGTTAAAAAATATAGCAAAAAAATCATATATATATATATATATGTATAATTATTATAATAATTAATATATGAAAAAAAACTCGGGTACCCGGGTGACCCGACCCGGAAAGCCGGGTACCCGGAAAAGCGGGTACCCGAATTTTATGGACCGGGCCATGGGCCGCCTAAATAGGTACCCGAAGTTCCGAGTACTCGAAAAGCCGGGTACCCGCTTATGAACACCCTTAGTCTGTAGCCCCCCATTGTGGGTGAGTATTGGGGAGTGGTGAATTTTCATCCAGCGTCACATAAATGTAGTGAGTACAGTCGTCGTCCCCCACACGGGCAATCACAAGGGGGCCACTAATAACAAACCGATCCCTCGAGCTATATTTTGCACCCAATTAGTTAGTTGTTCGGGAGAACTGAACACCTGAAAATACATTACAACTTTTACAAAAAATTAATCGAACCAAACCGTGACCACCTGTACTAAATATAACAAAAAATTAATCGAACCAAACAAAAAAATATTTTTATTTGCTACAACTTTTTTTAAAATAACTTTTTGTTACAACTTTGTAAAAAAAATACTTTTTTGTTACAACCTTTTTTTTTCAACTTTTTTTTTATTGAAATTAAATATATATATATATATATATTGTAGGGGATTTTGATAGGGGGGTTTTGTAGGGAGAGAGGGGGTTTTGGTAGGGGGGTTTCGTATGGGGTCTGTATAACAGGCCCCTTAGATGAAATGTCTGAAAATTTAGCTTTTATTGATTTTTGTGAGTAAAGCGGAGTTGAAAGTCAAGTTGGTACTTATGACATAGATGTAAGTGTAAAATTAAATTTTTATTGATTTTTTTGGACTAGGGTCGAGCTGAAATTCAGGTTAATACTTATTACATATATGTGAGAGTGTTGTCAGAGTCCCACTTTTAAATTGAACTTTTTGAGAGTTATTTTCTATTAATTTTCTCTTTCCATACATAGGGGAATCAGATCAATTAGAGGGGTGACACTTGAAGAATGTTTGGAGGCTTTTCGGACATATGGAAGTTGTCGACAGGATCTAAGTGGCACGTGTCTAACATAAAAATCAGCTTGACATGTTGCAATAGATATGTTATATGCATGTCCATTTTATGGAGTTATCCAATGATGGGCCAACTCGGAAATCATTTCATGATCGGCCTTCGCTTGCTTTACCTCTAGCGGTCCTTTCAATTCCGGTTGCCTGTGCGTTTCTTGAGTCCGAGCTCCTCGACTCAGGCTTTGGTCGGCCTCCACATGCACTATGGTTGGTCCACACGTTCTTTCTGTTGAACCGTTAAACTCAACCCGGTCAGGACCGACCAGACTGAAGGTTTGACCAGTTTAGTCAGGTTCAGCGCCACACGGTTGTTGAGTCAGATTGGCTGTTACACACCAAGATGCCAAATTGGATTGACTATCATCAATAACACCAAAGCTCAGAGTTGTGTGTGTTGACGTCTGATTTGGTCAACGTCACGTGGGCTGATCTGGACGAATGGATCGAAGCCACGTAGAAAATAATAAGAGGGACGTATAAACAGAATTAAAAATATTGGACCATTAAATGTTTATTGATGATCTTGATAAAGAATAGAGCCGGGCCGAAAATATTTTGGCCCGTCCGTACAGCTGGTGCTTGTTAATTACAAGTCTTATCCTTTTCTTTTTTATCTCTCTTTCTTTTCTCTCTATCTCTCTCTTTCGATCTCTTTTTCTCCTTTTTTCCAAAGTCCCTTTTTTATGCCTTCTCCTGGCATATATATAGGTGTTTCCAGCCATTCATGAGAGGACAGGAGGACGATTGGGATGAATATGCTGACGACACGTGTCACGATGGAGGTGACTCTTGTTGACACGTGTCGTCTTCTTAAGTGTGCTTTGTGTAGGGATATGACGGCTCTTACTTACCGTCCCGCCCGCTGTTCTTCGGGCTTTCGATATTTATCTGTTATGACCGACAATGAGGTCGGCCCTTCAGCCTCCTGCTACTCTGGTCGGCCTTATTCATGATTATGGTGTTTTCATATAGGGTCTGCTCGGCCTTTCTGGTCCGGATTCCGGGTCGGCTCTAAGGTCTCTGCCCGGTCCGGCCCCGAGAAACGATCGAGTTTATGACCGGTCTGGCTCCGGGATCGGCTCGGCCGTTCGGACGCCCGAGGCGCTTAGGTGGACGCCAAGGCGGATCGACTACCAACAAGGGCCCCCGAGTCCAGGGTCGTGCCGGGTTGGCCGGTGCTGGAATCGTCTCAGATTGAGGTCGGTCCGATTTGGAGGTGGATAAGATCCTTTGAAGGGTCATATCTTCGAGAGTCGCATTGATTTGACTTCGGGATCTCCAAGAGTCACAGCGAAGGGGACGCGTGGCGGGATGTAATTCGTCGCGGTGTCTCACGCGTTCTTAATTCTTGCGATGATTATGAATCGCCGCTTTAGTAATTAATGCCCCTGTCTCCTCCTATAAATATAGAGTGTATTCTTCTTCATTGCTTCCTTCGCCATTTTTACTGCAGAGAGAGATCTTTTTTCGGCAATTTTTCTTCTTTTCGGGTTTCGCAGACTTCCCCGGTAAGCTTGCTCTTCCTCCTCTTTTTTCTTATTTTATGATGTCGGAGCGGAGGAATACGGCGGAGGAGGCGGTTGTGTCCCCAGATCGTACGGGAGTGGCAGATTTGTCGATAGGTGATGCTCCCGTTGACTGGAGTGACGAGAATGGAGGCGAGGTCGCAAGGTCGCCGGATTCGGGGGATGCAATTTCTGGAGACGCGGAGGTGGCGACGTCGTTGACGGCGAGTGGCGAGATCGGGGGCTGGGTTCGGCCTCGGCCGTCTCCTTTTGTCGAGGCGGAATGGGATTCGGCCTCGATATGCAGCATGGTCACTGATGGGCAGTTGGAGGCTTGGCGGGGGCGATTTAAGATACCCGCGGTGGTGCGGATGTTTGTTCCGAACCCAGAGGAGAGACCCCACACCCCTCCTGTTGGATGCACGGCGGTGTACTACCGCTCTCTGTTGTCTGGGCTAAGGTTCCCTCTGCCGTTGGTTCTTTCCCGGTGGTTGAGGCAGTGGGGCCTTTGCATTGCCCAAATTCATCCGAATTCTTGGGCCCGGATGGTGGGTCTTTTAATTCTTTTTAGTCAGCATGGGTGGCCCGAGCCCGATTTGAAGAGATTATGTCTCTTTTTATGGAGGTCGGTCGGCCGATCTGGTTCCGGCTGGTTTTATTTGACAGCCCGGCACGCGATGTATAAGGATTTGGTGGAGGTGCCGGAGACCATCCATAGCTGGAAAGACCAGTGGTTCTATGTGGGGGGACCGTGGCTGAGCTCGGTTGATGAGTGGGAACCTGGCGTGATGGACGCCGAGCTCCGGGTCCCCGAAGACTTTGTTGCCAAAATGAGTAAGTGTTGTGTTCTTCGCTGCTGTACCTTTTTTGTCTGACGCTCATAATTTGTTGTTTGTGCAGAACGTATTCCGGCTTCAGAGACCTCCTCCTTGTTCGACGACCGGGTTGAACAGCTCTTGGATCTTCCCGTTGATCGGAGGAAGTCATACCTTTTGATTACTGAGGACAATCTCTGGGCTGCGGGGCTTCGATCCACTAACCCGAACAGAATGTCTTCATCAGGTAGCCTTTTTTTTTTTTTTTTTTTTGATATTTCTTCTTCATCCAGGCCCCAAGGGTAGGAGCTCGACTGGACGGAAAGAGACGCCTGCGCAGCGGGTGGCGAGGCTGGCTGCGGAGGCCGCCGAGCGTAGGGAGCGTGCGGGCAAACGGAAGAGAGTAGAGGCCGGGCCTGAGGATAACATGACCAGGGCCGAGGGTTTCCCCCTTCCCGAGATCGTCGTGCCTGCTTTGAGCCCTGCCCGGACAGGCCGGGCAAAGGGTAAGTGTAATATCCGGATTTATTACAGTGTATTTCATCTGTATTCAACCATGTATTATTTCGGATTGGTGATTTTGATTATTGGAGTATGATATTTCGTGCATTGATATCATTGTACATAAGTATAGAAACATGCAAAATTGCTCAAACAACCTAGTGATAGCGCACGCTAAGAATGTATCTTAACGCGCGCTATCGGGCCACTATTAGCGACGCTACACGTAGTAGTAACGTGCGCTAAGGACTCAATTATTGAGCGGGCGGTGGCTCGTGCGCCATGGGACATGGGTCGGATAAGATTCCCGCCGACGCACCCGGACAAAATCAAGTCAACCATTATTAGCGCACGCTAAGGGATACTTAGTAGCGTGCGCTAACTTATCAATAATGCGAAATTATAAATGGGACAAAGAACCGCTTGAGCTTTCATTTCCTTCGTCTATACTTCATCTTTGAGAGTCCAGAGAGCAATAATCTACCTTCTAAACACTTAGAACATGTATGAGTGATCATAGAACGATTGAGTATCACTTGTGAAGTGATCCTTGAAGAGAAGTGACACCTTGAAGGGGCACGTAACCAACCGGAGTCGGATTACACCTTGTGGTTCAGTGATTTCGGCATATTAAGGTATGTTCAACCTATCACCAGTCTTAGATTCGGATTTACAATGAATATGATGATCATGTTAACAGGATATTGAATTTCATTAGTGAATTATTTCAACAACATCATGTTTAGAAGATTGGGATGTCTACAATTAAGATATTATTGTTGGAACCTTGAAGTTGGAATCCTAGTACTTCAAATGATGAGAGATATATTCGGAAGTTAACAATCCGTATGATTTATGTTATCTTTGTGATCATGATTTGGAAAATATGTTATAAGAACTTAAAGGGAGAATCATCTTAGGAAATATTCTTTCGTATAAGTCGGAATTGTTAGTTCACCTCAAGATGAAGTCCGAATATGTATAATGATAGTAGAATCTAATACATCAACCGGAGATCACCAACTTTGCATGAGAATTGTAATCAAGATGGATTATGGTGTCATGATGATTATTCGTATATTTGCATCTTGAAGTTGATATAATATCGAGATTATTCATAAGAGTAAGAACTTGGTATTCATGGAAGTAACATGAATTATCACGAAGGATTTCATTGTTTCGTTCACGGCAAGAACAGCCATCGCTTTCGCCAAAGAAATCGCCATGCGAGATAGCGCACGCTATGTTATGCGCTTTAACGCGGCGCTATCGAACACTAGTTAGCGTGGCGCTACGCTTGGTACGTAACGACGCTAGACCATCGACGAAGTCGATTGGTAGTCGCTGAAATACCGACCATGCGTCGTTAGCGTGCGCTAGGCTTTGTTGTTTGCGTGCGCTATCGGGCGCATTTAACGCACGCTACATGTAAGTACTTAGCGTGCGCTAAGCTCCTCGGGCATTACGCTTTATGAACTTTTGACCGTTGCTTAATTGTTAACATTCATACGACGTGAGATAAATCCTATATCATTTCTTTTGTTAAGGTTTAGTCTCATTACGCGATTGATTGAGGAGGACGACCTTCGAGTATTCATTTTCGTGGAAGTATTGTTATTGTCTTCAAATCGAGGCAAGTACCTTAATTGTTTTATGTATTGTTGTTATACATATTGCCGTGCATGTATGTCGTTATTGTGTGTCCACCTCGTGTTGGTCCGACGGGATCATCGGGGATCTATGCTAGCGCATACCGGATCATCGGACGGGTTTTTCCACCACGGGTTGGTCTGACGGGATCATCGTGGGTTCTAGGCGATGAACGCTGGATCGATGGAATTACCATGTGTATGTATTGATATCATGTTGTGATTATCAGTTGTGTATGTTATGTTTGAGTTTCTCGTAGGAGAAGACTCGTTGGTATTTTGTTGTTTACGTTATTATTGTTCACCGTGTGATATGAATAATATGTTGTGGTACTTGTACTAGCATCGTTGCTAACCCCTTCGGGGTGAACATTTTGTTTGTGTTCGAGGATCCGGAGAGTGGGAAACAACCACTGGAACAAGATGACGACGAGGGTGCAGTGATGTCCCGACCGGGTTTATTTATCTTTCGTTTATTCGTCATTTCAATAAGTACTCGAGTACAAAGTATTTGTGGTGATGTGAATTTGGTGATGTAATATTGAGTTACATTGGACAAATTGTACTATTTCCGTATTTTGGTGATTTAATGTCTTGTAATTCCGTTATTTCCATTCGTCAGTACCTTTTTATACTTGTTCAATTCTTGACCTTGTAAATCCTTACGTAAAGGATTTACGGCGCTGTAATATTCCCGAATATATTGGGGGTGTTACGAATATGGTATCGGAGCTAAGATTATGGATATCTTGGCCGTTGG
The DNA here is from genome assembly GCA_033398695.1 of Orobanche coerulescens. Classification (NCBI taxonomy): domain Eukaryota; kingdom Viridiplantae; phylum Streptophyta; class Magnoliopsida; order Lamiales; family Orobanchaceae; genus Orobanche; species Orobanche coerulescens. The sequence continues at coordinate 94,880,099 of CM065807.1, read as the reverse complement.
GTTAAAATAGGGGTCATTTATGTCTTTTGGGGTAACCGGCCGTGAATGACATCACCGCACCGCCACGTCTTCATGCGAACAGTGGTTGTAAGTTCCTAAACTCTATCTCGTTCTTTGCATATTGTATTTCTTTATACTCGGATATTAGAACGATGTTGTTTTCTGTATATTGAGTATTTATGCTTACAGTATGTTGAGAGGCGGACGTGGACGTGGTCGCGGTCGTGGACGCGGACGGAGAAATGCCGAAAGGGAGGCGTCGCCTTCTAACCAAAGCGCCATAGCTCAGCGAGCCGCAGCAGCTTCATTAATAATGAACCAGATCCTGTACTGCGAGAGATCCTTCGTCAAGTGGTGAACCAGATGACTCAGTTCGCCCAGGTCGTGGACCGAATGCAAGTGGCGGTTGGGCTACAGCAGGGAGAGGGACAGCAAGGGATCCCAGATATGGGAAATCGAGGTGACCGGTGGCTGCAAGAAGTGGCGAAGATGCAACCACCCAAATTCGACGGTATTTCTGAGACTCCCACCTGGGATCATTGGTTAAAGGAGCTGGAGAAGATTTTTGCCTAATTAATCGCCTGACGACCGAGAGCCTCTATCGCTCAATATTTTACGATAGGAAGCGTCCGAATGGTGGGAAGCCATCCGGCCTGTAGACCACGATGCCGATTGGACAGAGTTTAGATTGATGATTGAAGCCCGATTGCCCTCGTCCCGTGAGGGAAGCCAAAGTTCGGGAGTTTTTCTCCGCTCGGCCTTCCGATGTGCCGTATCCTGTGCGATCAAGACGTTTAACCAACGGTGGCATTTGTTCGACATCCGGTCGTAATGATGCGAAATGATGATCCATTTCGATATGAGAATGAAACCAGAAGTTCGAGGTACATGTCCGATTCGAATGTACCACACTCCGCCAATACCAAGATAAGGCGTTGGCATATGAGATCAAGGAAGCACCATGGAGAAATTTGCGAAAACAAGAAACAGAAAGTCTCGGTACTTTCACAGAGCACAAAACAATGGGGCCCCGTAAGGCCCAGTCATCTTTTCACTCTTTTAAGAAACCTCCGCACCCGGCCTAGGAGCGGAAAGAATTTCGGGCGACATCAACTATTACCGATGTTACCAGAAATGCTTTAATCGCGCCAGACGGGGCACTATCGACCAATTGCCCCTTCCCGCCGTGACTTGTTTTATTTGTGGACGAGAGGGACATCGGGCGGTGTTTTGTGAAGAGGCCGCAAAGTCTTTTAGAGCCCGTGCACCACAGCCCGTATGAGGCCAAGTATTCCACGACGCAGCAAAAAGTGTTCGATGCCTCAATTTTGGCCGCGGCGAGGCAGAGGACAATGGGACCGAAAGGGGACATCGAGTGCCGGATCTGCTCCCCACGTCTGTACGAGATGAGGAGGACAGACGATCGTGATGTCGCATCAGTCGCATCGGCCCGATCCTTTCCCAGCCAGTTAGCGTTTTATTCGATACAGGAGCTACACATTCTTTCATATCTTTGTCTTGTGTAAATCGTTTGAATATTTCCGGTTTTCATGCTTGTGAACCTTATGTTGTTGGTTTACCGAGTGGAGAGAGGATTGTCGGAAATTTAGAAACTAGAAATTTCCTGTATCATTTGGAGGCAGAGAGTGGCTCTCAAATCGATCATGATAGAAATGCAAGGAGATGACCTAATACTGAGACGATTGGCTTAATCGATATGGAGCAATTGTGAACTACCGAAGGAGGAATATCTCGCGATCGCCGACGATGGTTCCGAGATTCTGTTTGAGGGATGGAAACCGGAAGCTCAGAAAGTTGATCAAGGCGATGAAAGTCACAAATTGTTGAAACAAGGTCAGATGTACCGGGTGCTACGCAATGAAGAAAGAAGAAGAAATTGTGGAACTTTCATCCATTCTGTTGTGAACGAATTTCCAGATGTGTTTCTGACGAGTTACGGACTACCTCCACGAAGGGATGTGGAATTTACTATTGAACCGGAACACGGAGCGACACCAATTTCTAAGGCGCCGTATCGTATGGCACCTACCGAGATGTACGAATCAAGAAGCGGTGGAGGAGTTCTTGGACAAGGGCTATATTCAGCCAAGCGTTTCACCACGGGAGCGCCGCTTCTTTTGTCCGAAAGAAGGATGGATCGCTCCGACTGTGTATTGACTATCGAGAGCTGAACAAGATGACGATTAAGAACAAGTATCCGTTGCCACGGATTGATGATTTGTTTGACCAATTGCAAGGAGCAACAGTATTTTCTAAGATCGATCTGAGATCAGGATACCATCAACTGAGGATTAAGGAGTCTGATGTTCCGAAATCAGCGTTCAGAACCCGCTACGGGCATTATGAGTTTGTAGTGATGCCGTTTGGTCTCACTAACGCACCTGCTGTATTTATGCAATTGATGAACAGAGTGTTCATTGAATTTTTGGATAAATTTGTGGTCGTGTTTATTGATGACATTCTGGTGTATTCTAAGAGTCCGGAAGAACATGCGCAGCATTTGCGGATTGTATTGGAACTCTTGAGAAACGAGCAATTGTACGCCAAACTATCTAAGTGTGAATTTTGGCTAAAAGAAGTAATGTTCCTCGGCCATGTGGTGTCAGCTAGAGGAGTCCGAGTGGATCCTCAGAAGATCGAGGCAATATTGGATTGGAAGCCTCCAAAGAACGTGAAAGAGGTCCGAAGCTTCTTAGGACTTGCTGGATACTATCGTCGATTCGTGGAAGGGTTTTCTAAAATATCCCGCCCACTTACTCGACTCCTTCAGAAAACTCAAAAGTTTGAGTGGAATGAATTGTGTCAGATTAGCTTTGATGAATTGAAGAAGAGATTGACGACGGCACCGATTCTATCACTTCCGCAGGGAACTGAGGGATTCATAGTTTACTGATGATGCTTGAACCAAGGACTTGGATGCGTGTTGATGCTGAATAACATGGTGATCGCTTTTGCATCGCGACTAATGTATCCTTATGAAGTGATTTACACGTAAGATGATTTGTTACTAGCAGCAGTGGTTTTTGCCTTGTAGATTTGGAGGCATTATCATGACGGGACTCACTCACAAATCTTTACGGATCATAAGAGCCTCAAGTACATATTGATGGAAAGAGTTGAATATGCGGCAAAGAAGATGGTTGGAACCGATTAAGGACTATGACTTGGAGATTTTATATCATCCGCAAAGCGAATGTAGTGGCCGATGCACTTAGCCGCAAACCCGTCTCTATTCGGATCCGGAGACACCGACCTCCCAACTTAGCCTTCGGCGAGAGATGATTCGTGAAGGGATTGAAGTGTGGTTACAGAGAGTCCAGGGACAATCATGCGTGATGGAGATAACTTCGTCATTAACCGAAGAAATCAAATCTAGACAGCAGATGACCCTCCGATGATTCGCCGCATGACGAAGTGATCAAAGGAAAGGCCCCGGATTCATAATTCATGACGATGGAGTTTTGAGATTTCAGGACCGACTCTGCTCCCGATGTTGATGTTCAAATGACGATTATGAAGGAAGCTCATAGTTCGCCTATTCTATCCACCCGGCACCAAGAAATGTATAAGGACTTGAAGCAGAATTCGGTGGGGCAACATGAAGAAAGACATAGCGGACTATGTTTGAAATGCTTGACTTGTCGAGTTAAGATCGAACATCAACGGCCTGCTGGAATGTTGAAGCCGCTCCCGATCCCCGAATGGAAGTGGGAGGACATATCAATGGACTTCATCACTAATATGCCGAAAACCGTGACGGGAATGAACATGATTTGGGTGATAGTTGATCGTTTAACCAAATCGGCTCATTTTCTAGGCATTAAGGATACGTGGGGACCAGAGAGGTTGGTACGAGTCTTTATTTCGTAGATAGTTCGATTACATGGTACGCCGAAGACCATTGTTTCGATCGAGACGGCCGCTTTGTGTCTCACTTTTGGAAGGCGATTCATAAGGCCTTGGGGACCGAATTGAACTTCAAGATGCCTTATCACCCGCATCGATGGACAATCCGAGAGAACTATACAAACGGTGGAAGATATGCTAAGGGCCTCGTGCCTTAGATTGGTCAAACGATTGGGAAGTTCATCTACCATTGATTGAATTTACTTACAACAATAGTTGGCATGCTTCCATTAAGATGGCACCGTTTGAGGCATTATACGGAAGGAGATGCAGATCGCCCTTATGTTGGGACGATTCATCGGACTTGATCGAACAGAACCCGAGTTGATCGAGCAGACTCGAGAGAAGATAGCCTTGGTTCGTGAAAGGTCCGCTGATCGCCCAGAGTCGCCAGAATCCTATGCGGACGCACGCCGCCGCCATTGGAGTTCAAGGAGATCACGTACTTTTGAAGGTTTCTCCTACCCGGGAATCTTTCGTTTCGGTAGGAAAGGAAGCCGAGTCCGAGATATATCGGACCATTTGAGATCCTCGAGAGAGTTGGGAGTTAGCCTACAGTTAGCATTACCGCCGTCATTGTACCATGTTCATAACGTGTTCCACGTATCCCGATTCTGAGATATATACCAGATCCTACCATATCATCGATTTCGCGAGATCAAGTCAAACAGATGGGACGTTTGAAGAAAGACTAATCAAGATACTCGAGAGTCGAGTTAAGCAACCGAGGAACAAGTCAATCGTTTTGGTCAAAGTTCGGTGGTCACGTCATGGAACGGAAGAAGCCACTTGGGAAACGGAAGCCGATATGAAGTTTAGATATCCCGAGTTATTTTCATCTTGAGTTTCGGGACGAAACTCCTTTTTAGTAGGAGAGTATGTAATATCCGGATTTATTACAGTGTATTTCATCCGTATTCAACCATGTATTATTTCGGATTGGTGATTTTGATTATTGGAGTATGATATTTCGTGCATTGATATCATTGTACATAAGTATAGAAACATGCAAAATTGCTCAAACAACCTAGTGATAGCGCACGCTAAGAATGTATCTTAACGCGCGCTATCGGGCCACTATTAGCGTACGCTACACGTAGTAGTAACGTGCGCTAAGGACTCAATTATTGAGCGGGCGGTGCTCAGGCGCCCGTGACATGGGTCGGATAAGATTCCGCCGACGCACCCGGACAAAATCTGAAGTCAACCATTATTAGCGCACGCTAAGGGATACTTAGTAGCGTGCGCTAACTTATCAATAATGCGAAATTATAAATGGGACAAAGAACCGCTTGAGCTTTCATTTCCTTCGTCTATACTTCATCTTTGAGAGTCCAGAGCAATAATCTACCTTCTAAACACTTAGAACATGTATGAGTGATCATAGAACGATTGAGTATCACTTGTGAAGTGATCCTTGAAGAGAAGTGACACCTTGAAGGGGCACGTAACCAACCGGAGTCGGATTACACCTTGTGGTTCAGTGATTTCGGCATATTAAGGTATGTTCAACCTATCACCAGTCTTAGATTCGGATTTACAATGAATATGATGATCATGTTAACAGGATATTGAATTTCATTAGTGAATTATTTCAACAACATCATGTTTAGAAGATTGGGATGTCTACAATTAAGATATTATTGTTGGAACCTTGAAGTTGGAATCCTAGTACTTCAAATGATGAGAGATATATTCGGAAGTTAACAATCCGTATGATTTATGTTATCTTTGTGATCATGATTTGGAAAATATGTTATAAGAACTTAAAGGGAGAATCATCTTAGGAAATATTCTTTCGTATAAGTCGGAATTGTTAGTTCACCTCAAGATGAAGTCTGAATATGTATAATGATAGTAGAATCTAATACATCAACCGGAGATCACCAACTTTGCATGAGAATTGTAATCAAGATGGATTATGGTGTCATGATGATTATTCGTATATTTGCATCTTGAAGTTGATATAATACTGGAGATTATTCATAAGAGTAAGAACTTGGTATTCATGGAAGTAACATGAATTATCACGAAGGATTTCATTGTTTCGTTCACGGCAAGAACAGCCATCTTGCCAAAGAAAGCGCCATGCAGAGATAGCGCACGCTATGTTATGCAGTTTAACGTGCGCTATCGAACACTAGTTAGCGTGCGCTACGTTTGGTACGTAACGTACGCTAGACCATCAGACGAGTCAGTTGACTGGTCAGTGAAGTACTGACCATGCGTCGTTAGCGTGCGCTAGGCTTTGTTGTTTGCGTGCGCTATCGGGCAGACGTAACGCACGCTACACAGAAGTACTTAGCGTGCGCTAAGCTCCTCGGGCAGATTACAGTTTATGAACTTTTGACCGTTAAGCGAATTGTTAACATTCATACGACGTGAGATAAATCCTATATCATTTCTTTTGTTAAGGTTTAGTCTCATTACGCGATTGATTGAGGAGGACGACCTTCGAGTATTCATTTTCGTGGAAGTATTGTTATTGTCTTCAAATCGAGGCAAGTACCTTAATTGTTTTATGTATTGTTGTTATACATATTGCCGTGCATGTATGTCGTTATTGTGTGTCCACCTCGTGTTGGTCCGACGGGATCATCGGGGGATCTATGCTAGCGTGCGCTGGATCATCGGACGGGTTTTTCCACCACGGGTTGGTCTGACGGGATCATCGTGGGTTCTAGGCAGTGAACGCTGGATCGATGGAATTACCATGTGTATGTATTGATATCATGTTGTGATTATCAGTTGTGTATGTTATGTTTGAGTTTCTCGTAGGAGAAGACTCGTTGGTATTTTGTTGTTTACGTTATTATTGTTCACCGTGTGATATGAATAATATGTTGTGGTACTTGTACTAGCATCGTTGTGCTAACCCCTTCGGGGGTGAACATTTTGTTTGTGTTCAGGATCCAGGAGAGCTGGGAAACAACCACTGGAACAGTATGACGACGAGGGTGCAGAGTGATGTCCCGACCGGGTTTATTTATCTTTCGTTTATTCGTCATTTCAATAAGTACTCGAGTACAAAGTATTTGTGGTGATGTGAATTTGGTGATGTAATATTGAGTTCTGTTGGACAAATTGTACTATTTCCGTATTTTGGTCAGATTTAATGTACTGTAATTCCGTTATTTCCATTCGTCAGTACCTTTTTATACTTGTTCAATTCTTCAGCCTTGTAAATCCTTACGTAAAGGATTTACGGCGCTGTAATATTCCCGAATATATTGGGGGTGTTACAGTAAGGAGCCCCTAATTGATTTGGAGGGCCACTATCTCCCGATGAATAAGGATCGGGAAGAGCCTTGTGCCCGGATGAAAGGGCGGAGACCGCGCTGGTTCCTCGACTATGTCCAGGCGGCCACTCCCACCGCCGAACTGCTCGATCGTGTTCCCCTCTCGGTGGTTGAGTCCAGCCATGTTCCCCTTTTGGGCTGGACGCCAAAGATGGAGATGGTGACCAACGATATGGATCCGGCCGAGCAGATCCATTTTGGAAACGCTATTCTGGGCCGGGCGTTGTGCACCTATGTGAAGGCCACTGGGAGCCGATCGCCTCACTGGGAAACATAAAAAGGCAGAGGCCGATCTCAAGGCCTTACAGGAGGAACACCATCTCCGCCTTCGCTTATCAAATCTTTGGAGGAGGAGATGGCTTCTCCGAAGGGTAAGATGGAGCTTCGAGAGCCGGGCCTTTGAGGCCGAGATATGGAAAGGGAAGGCCGACGAGATGGCCGCGGGCCGGGAAGGCGCAAAAACAAAGGCCTCGGACATCGTGGCCGAGTACGAGGCTCACTTGCAAAGCGCTAAGGCCCAACTTGAGCAACCGACCGAGCGGGTTCGGACTTGCGAATCTGCGGGTTACGATAGGGCCTTGGCCGACGGAGCGCCGCTTTCAAAAGACGCCCGAGTACGAGGAGTTGATCAACCTTAACTACGTCTCCACTTGTTATGAGATGTTGGATCTCATGAAGGAAGGGAAGACCGTTGAGGAAGTCCAGGCCTACATAAAGTCCTGTGCGGCCGACACGAAGGTTGAAGCTCTCGGGGATGATGAGTCGAAGGCCGCCGAAGCTGTCGAAGATCCGGAGGAGACCTTGTGCGCGGAGGTGGGGGCGATCTTCTCAGGCGGCCGATCAGGAGGACAAGGCCGAGTAGACTTTTTGTTTTATTTCATGTATGGCCTGCGTGCCACTCTTCCTTGATTTTTGTATGGAACTTATCTCGAGTGAATATGATCCTTTTATGGCTTTTGTTGCCTTTTTGTGCTTGGGCCCTATTGGTCAGACCGCCGTTTTTTCTGCCGGATGGGCCGATCTTATACGGTGCCGAGGCGAGCTCGGACTTTCAGTGCCGGGTGGACCGGTCTTATACGGTGCCGAGGCGAGCTCGGACTTTCAGTGCCGGGTGGACCGGTCTTATAAGGTGCCGAGGCGAGCTCGGACTTTCAGTGCCGGGTGGACCGGTCTTATAAGGTGCCGAGGCGAGCTCGGACTTTTAGTGCCGGGTGGACCGGTCTTATGAGGTGCCGAGGCGAGCTCGGACTTTTAGTGCCGGGTGGACCGGTCTTATAAGGCGCCGAGGCGAGCTCGGACTTTTAGTGCCGGGTGGACCGGTCTTATAAGGCGCCGAGGCGAGCTCGGACTTTTAGTGCCGGGTGGACCGGTCTTATAAGGCGCCGAGGCGAGCTCGGACTTTTAGTGCCGGGTGGACCGGTCTTATAAGGTGCCGAGGCGAGCTCGGACTTTTAGTGCCGGGTGGACCGGTCTTATAAGGTGCCGAGGCGAGCTCGGACTTTGAGTGCCGGGTGGACCGGTCTTATAAGGTGCCGAGGCGAGCTCGGACTTTTAGTGCCGGGTGGACCGGTCTTATAAGGTGCCGAGGCGAGCTCGGACTTTTAGTGCGGAGTGGACCGGTCTTATAAGGTGCCGGGCGAGCTCGGACTTTTAATGCCGGTGGACCGGTCTTATAAGGTGCCGAGGCGAGCTCGGACTTTTAGTGCCGGGTGGACCGGTCTTATAAGGTGCCGAGGCGAGCTCGGACTTTTAGTGCCGGGTGGACCGGTCTTATAAGGTGCCGGGGCGAGCTCGGACTTTCAGTGCCGGGTGGACCGGTCTTATAAGGTGCCGAGGCGAGCTCGGACTTTTAGTGCCGGGTGGACCGGTCTTATAAGGTGCCGAGGCGAGCTCGGACTTTCGATCTTAGGTGGACCGGTCTGATAGGGTGCCGAGGCGACCTCGGACTTTCGGTCCGGGTGGACCGGTCTTATATTCTTGGTGAAATCAATATCCTAATAAAGATCATAACATCACAGGATATTTACCTCTTGAAGCGTAGTGGTTGGAACTTTGATCTCTTCCTCGAACACGGGGCCGAGGCGAACTCGGTCTTATAGTGCCGGAGGAGCCGGTCATTCGAGGTGCCGAGGCGAACTCGGTCTTATGGTGCCGGAGGAGCCGGTCATTCGAGGTGCCGAGGCGAACTCGGTCTTATAGTGCCGGAGGAGCCGGTCATTCGAGGTGCCGAGGCGAACTCGGTCTTATGGTGCCGGAGGAGCCGGTCATTCGAGGTGCCGAGGTGAACTCGGTCTTATAGTGCCGGAGGAGCCGGTCATTCGAGGTGCCGAGGCGACCTCGGTCTTATAGTGCCGGAGGAGCCGGTCATTCGAGGTGCCGAGGCGAACTCGGTCTTATAGTGCCGGAGGAGCCGGTCATTCGAGGTGCCGAGGCGAACTCGGTCTTATAGTGCATTTTATTTCCGAGGTGAACATAAAATCAAATTTTATTGACTGTACTCTAATGGCATTCAACAAATGAATTGACCCTTGGTCACTTACATATTCTAGCTAGCAACCTCCGTTCTGACGGGCTTCGTTACTGGGATTCAGGAGGTCCCGTATCGGGCCCCAGTGCTCATTTTAACAATGAGGTCATTAGCCTGTGAACTCTGATAATCCTCGGATGTTTCGCAGAATACGTTCCGCCTTTTTGGGCGACGAGGTCCAAGTTCTCGGGGTCATATTGACCTTGTTCTTTGAAACGACTTCTCCTATGGGTGTATCCCAATTTCGACCGGGGTCATCGTAGAACGCCTGGGATTCTTCTTGGGTCGGCCGTCGCAAAGACGGCCAATGACTCCTCGGTCGAGCCCCTCTTTTCTTACAGATTACCCCTCGGCTCACTTTAGTTTCACCGGGATTTTCCACTTTTCACGGCTTTTTCATCACTTGGAGTTTTGAGTCTCGCGGTGGCCTCCTAACGATCGCTGGTCGGGTGATTATGGGAAACCTCCTTTATGGATTACTTTTGCTTTGACTTCCAATTCCTCGGTAAGGGCCGCCACCGCTTTTCTAACACATGGCTCAATACTCGGAGATGCTTTAGTGTTGGTCCATTACCATTCGGATTACTGTGACCTCGCGGTGGATGGGAATTAGAAGGAGTTTTCAGATGTTGCAGCGTAAGTTGACTGCAACTTTAATTTGAAGGACACGAGGACTCTGTGAGACCTTCCCTGGAATTTTGAGCGACGCTCAATATCCTTCAAATTATGACCTCTAAGGGGTCAGCCGAGCCGAGCAGGAGCCCGTGATCACGATGGCTCCTGTGCTTTCAACTTCATATTACGATGATTCCTATGCTTTCGACTCGTAGTTACGATGATTCCTATGCTTTCATCTTACCATCCCTTGGTGGGCGTGGTTATTTCCGGATGAACACAAGGTGTGTCAAAATGCTCCGCCATCAGACTCTTTCAAAACATCTGCGTGCTGATTGCAGTTTGGCGCGAAGCCGTGTTCGTCCTGTGCACACTAAGAATAGTCCGATACGTCCATGCATGATAGAGAACTTCTTAGCGTGTATACCTCATAACGGTGTCCTCCATCGCATAACGGGCCCTTTGGACGGGCCAGATGGTAATTCGTCACTTGTGGTTAGAGATGGAGAATCCTATACTTAACAAGAAATCTTTTAAAGAAAAGCATAGGATTGGCTTGCAATATGAACGAGAAAAGCGTAGGTTGTGGCGGTTAACCACAAGGTCGCTTGCAATATGAACGAGAAAAGCGTAGGTTGTGGCTGTTAACCACAAGGTCGCTTGCAATATGAACGAGAAAAGCGTAGGTTGTGGCTGTTAACCACAAGGTCGAAGGTTCAGCCCTCCTTCTAGCGCCAATCTGTTGACGTCTGATTTGGTCAACGTCACGTGGGCTGATCTGGACGAATGGATCGAAGCCACGTAGAAAATAATAAGAGGGACGTATAAACAGAATTAAAAATATTGGACCATTAAATGTTTATTGATGATCTTGATAAAGAATAGAGCCGGGCCGAAAATATTTTGGCTCGTCCGTACAGCTGGTGCTTGTTAATTACAAGTCTTATCCTTTTCTTTTTTATCTCTCTTTCTTTTCTCTCTATCTCTCTCTTTCGATCTCTTTTTCTCCTTTTTTCCAAAGTCCCTTTTTTATGCCTTCTCCTGGCATATATATAGGTGTTTCCAGCCATTCATGAGAGGACAGGAGGACGATTGGGATGAATATGCTGACGACACGTGTCACGATGGAGGTGACTCTTGTTGACACGTGTCGTCTTCTTAAGTGTGCTTTGTGTAGGGATATGACAGCTCTTACTTACCGTCCTGCCTGCCTGTTCTTCGGGCTTTCGATATTTATCTGTTATGACCGACAATGAGGTCGGCCCTTCAGCCTCCTGCTACTCTGGTCGGCCTTATTCATGATTATGGTGTTTTCATATAGGGTCTGCTCGGCCTTTCTGGTCCGGATTCCGGGTCGGCTCTAAGGTCTCTGCCCGGTCCGGCCCCGAGAAACGATCGAGTTTATGACCGGTCTGGCTCCGGGATCGGCTCGGCCGTTCGGACGCCCGAGGCGCTTAGGTGGACGCCAAGGCGGATCGACCACCAACAGTGTGGATTAACACGCAAGCTCAGAGTTGTGTGGATGATGTCAATTTTGAGGTCGTGTGTCGAGTCGATCAGGTCGAGCATGGCATTTTATGTTGATAGGACCATCTGCTGTGCTTGGGCAGTTACATCGGTTACTGATGGAGACGTGCCATATCCTCAAAGGGTGTGCAATTTCTAATTTAAATTAAAGTGGGGTGATGTCATGACACTTTGTGAGATGTTAGGATGTCGGTTACTGCATACGCTCATTAAAGGGACAGTCAGTTCGCCTTGAGCAGTGTGTCCGAGTAGGGAGTTAAGTAGTCGTCCCTCATATAAACAAGGTTCTCCTTCCTTCACCATACTTTTGAGATTTCAGACTTTTAAGTTTTTAGATGGAGACAAAAGCTTAAGATGATTTCCGGCGAGGCTTCCATCAGATCATACTTCATTCTGTTTTTTAGGTAATTCTTTTTTTATGTGCTCATTATGTCGAGTTTGGGGAAAGATTTGGGCAGCGTGTTAGGAATATATACCCTCGAATGCCTCTCATAAGATGAAAGAGTGAGAGCATTGTATTGTAATTATGAACATTATTCGTATAAGGCATTTATTATTTTTATATTATTGTATTCATTGGTATCATAATTTGATATATAGAATTATAGTCCTTGCATTTGAGAGCAAACATTCCATTCATTATGAGATACGGAGATAGGCATTGGAAGTGTTCAGGGCTTAAATGCTTAACTGGTTCACAAGTCGATTAAATGCACTGGTTATTAAGATTAGACAAGACTTTTATAACGGGTACTTTACATGGAGAGTGCATGTCTTCACTAAGGGTTAGTGGGAGCATATTTTATAGGTATGCTGATGGGATTAGTGTACTCGGACTCAACTCACCTCGATTTAGTCACATGATTTCACTCTCGGATAGTCAATGACTGAATCAAAAGGTTGTGATAGATATACGTGAACCTTTGAATTGAGAATTCAGTAAGAGATGTGCTCGTGGCATTAAGTAAGTCACTAGAGTAGTTTGATCCAATCACCGGTTGGTGGGGTCAACCTCGAAGTGCAACTTGATGGACAAGTAGCAGGCTCTACTGCATACCAAGATATGTTTCTTTCTTTCGTAAGTGAACAGATAGATGTCATCCAGTTAGTGGGAAATGAGATCATAAATCTTTGGTCAAAACATTTAGAGTTCGTTGTATTTGATACACGAGAGCTTGGTGATCTCGGTTTGCACTAACAATTACATAAAGTCAAGTTACAATAGGATTCGACATTACCGTGACCCTAATACTTGATTGGGATATATGATTAAAGGGTTTATAAGTATATGGTATTCTAGGGCTGAGAATTTAGGATCGGGAAATCCCGAGTCCCGGTCCCGTCCCGAGTCCCGATGGAAAACGGGACTCTGAGTCCCAAATTTTACGGGATCGGGACCGGGACCTGAGATTTTGGTAATTTCGGGACTCGGGAGTCCCGAGTCCCGATTGAAATTTCTAATTTCAATCAATTTTTTTTTTCCTTTTCTGATTTCGGGACATTTCGGGACATTCGGGATATTTCGGAAAATTATCCTCGGGATCGGGACTTTCATTTATCCCATTTCGGGAATCGGGACTCCCGAAGTCCCGAACGGGACTGGGACCAGAACCACCAAATTTGTGATTTTCGGGATCGGGACAATCGGGACTCGGGACCGGGACCTCGGGATGTCCCGATTCTCAGCCCTATGCTATTCATAACGTAAAGATTTTGGAAGGATACTTAATCTTTCGTTCTCAGTTGGGTTACAGTGTAGACCACGAACTGACTAGGTGGTGCTAACACTCTTTGGGTCCTCCCGTTGCTAACTAAGACGGTGTAGCCGTGGACCCCATGCCAGGAGATCCACCAGGCGAACATGACTAAATTACATCAAATTAGCTAACAAGGGAGATTACAGTCCCTACTATGATATCCAACACAATATTCCGATAGGAAATTTCAACGACAACGATCCCTTAATATCAATGAACTCGTGAAGAGACTAAGTCGTGGAATGATACAACACATTCATACACATATATGATAACATTAATCTCATTGACTAGTACAAGTATAAAACTTGCCTCAACCGAAGGCGATGAAATCCTTCCACGAACAACGAACGGCGTCCTCCGATAACACAAGTACTCGAACAACCTTGAATGAAATACAATTCATTCAATAACACAATATCAATCGAAATCAACACAACGACCGAAAGAAACTCTTTAAGACATTTAATCGAACACTAAATGTTCAAAGTTCCTCAAGAACCTAAGAATCATCAATCGGGTTGAACGAATCGAAGATATGGATATACAATCCACAGAATACGATTAATAATGTTCACTAGCATCAACCGATTCATCAAATTCGGACGAATAATGAAAACCAAGAAGAAATCCTGAAAATCAAATTCTAGGAGATTTCAAGAAATTACCTCGATCCGAAGAAGAACAATGATTTGATGTTGATATAATCGACAAGAATCCTCAAACATGTTTAGAAATCGAGTGTAATCGACCAAAAACTCTACTCCCTGATTTTCCCGTCGTCAGCCGCCACCCGAGTGAAGAAATGTGATAAAAATGAGGTCTGGCCGGTCACAACCTATATATGGCCGACCGGGTTACATCCGTAACCGGCAGGGCCTTACGGCCGTAACTCGGCCCTAACTGGCATTCGTCCGGAGCCGTCGCGGCCGTGACGGCCAGAACCCCTCGCCCTTACGGACGAATCGCATTCTTCGTGCCATGCTCGCCGATCACTTACGGCCAGAATCGCACCTTACGGTCAGAATCGGCCAAAGCCACTGCCCAGATCAGGCGGCCGTGGCCACTTCCGACGGCCCAGACAATGCCGAAAGTTGAACCTGAATATGAATCGAAGATACGGTTACGAAGTACTCGCAAAGACGAATCCAAGCGCTAAGAGAACACACGATTCCGACCACCCGAAGACTTGAACTTCGACAACGGAAAGTAATTACCCCAAACTTTGGGAAATTACGAAAATGGCCCAAAACGTCCGAAATACACGATACACGATTGAAACACCAAGCCAAAGCTCGCAACATGAATAATAACATTAAATGAACTTATGAGAAACTCGAAACAACAGTTTCAGACGAGATTCACAAGAATCGAACTCAAGTGCGGAAAAGCCGTTTAAGAACACGGAACTCAACAAAACGATACTGACACGAACTCGGATGACAAAAAGTGCAGAATTAAATATTCTCGGAATGACGAAACGGTCACAACAGAGTCGCCAAAATGGACTTCCGCCAAAATAAAGAAAATTACCGGAAAATCGAAATTGCGGATATTACATACTACCCCCTTAAAAGAAGTTTCGTCCCGAAACTTAAAACAAGTATGGAGAAGCAATATTTCGCTAGGAAAAATCAACGAGATACACAAGAACAAGAATGATCACAAGATGATAATGAATCGAAATCCAACAAGGATCAAGAATGACTCACCGGGGTGAAATGATAACGTAATGAGTGATAGCTCAAATGAAATGATTGGAACCATTGTTCCCCGTGAAGTGAATGATTAGTTTGATAGAAGGATTAGTTTGATTATTATAAGTCTCAACGTGATTGATATATGATGAATGAATTATATGAATGAATGAACGACAAATGAAATGAATGATTATACTATTACCGAGCAAGAATTAACTTGTTCAAAACCGGTGATGAATGTCCTTACCTCTGGCTCTCGAAGCCTGATAGGACCCCTTGGATGATGCACGGGATGGAGTAACAAAATCCCTCGAGGCTTGTGAGCCCTCTCGAGATCTACCGGTACTAGAACTCCTACAGTATTTCTGAAGGTGTCCCTGTCTCCCACACAGAAAACAAACAACGGCCTGCATCGAGCACCGGGTACTGCGATGTCCTATAGTATCACAGTTAAAGCAAACAACAGTCGAACTCATCGTCTGAGAAGAAAATGCTCTCCCAGCACGAATACGACTAGAAAACGATCTCTTGGACGTCGGAGTCCGATGTTCCTCTGACAGCTCTTTCCATACCGAGGCAGGAAAGTCACATGATAATTACAGATCCCGTATGAAGATCGCATTATGATTACGAGACAAAATGATAACAATGAGCATACACGCTCTAACACAATGAATGCATTAATAATGCAATAAAATGTTCGTCGACATGACGCCGGAATATGATAAGATCGCATGAAATGTAACACCCCGAGATATTCAGAATAATTACAGCACCGTAAACCCTTTTTATAAGAGTTTACAAGGCTGATTTAAAAAATGTAGAAATAATATAACAATACCATAAAAATTCAAAATACAAAACCAGTTCGAACAGTTCAAATGAGTCCATTATTACAACCGTCTCAAAACATCAATAAGACACGTGTACTCGAGTACTGAAAGTAAACCAGCAAGACAAGATAACGACAATTAACATCATTGAGCCCCTTCATCGTCATGTCGGTACTGTGGTTGTTTCCCTGCTCCTCGGATACCTGAACATCAAAACAAATGTCCACCCCCGAAGGGGTTAGCAAAACGATGCTAGTACAAGTATCATAATACACAAATCGAATTTGTAACAACAATGCATAATAAAACACACAATACGGACTTCACCGGAATCCAACAATGCGAATCCCCATGATTCCATCAACGTAACAAAGGGTAATCCAACGATCCAGCGCCCTCAGTATAGATCTCCATGATGATCCCGTCGGACCAACACATGGTGAAAAACCCGTCCAACGATCCAGCGCCCTCAGCATAGATCCCTATGATGATCCCGTCGGACCAACGCATAGTGGACATCCGATCCAGCGCCCTCAGCATAGATCACGTGATCTCACAGGATCAACACAACGTACACGAACACAACTATGCATACACATATGCAAAACTCGATATGTCCATCCACATGAACATAAAATCAATCAATAACGATATAATGACAATTCAACTGGAATGACCTCATGTCCAACAACATGAATAACAATATGTATTATCAAAATCCTCGATATTAAACCAATATTCAAAATACGATACTTGCCTTTGAAATGGCGATAAGGGTTGCTACTACGAAAAAGAAATCTTCAACCAGCTCGAAGAACTCTCACTCGATCAATCCGCCAAAACCCGAACCTTCAACGAACAATAACACCGGTATAACTAACGTTTCCGGATAATCGTTTTAATCATCATAAGAACATCAAAAGGGCGTAATATCCCCAATTATACAAGCTTACTAATCTGCCCTATACCATTTCGGAGTTGAATCAATATTAGGATACTAACCCGACAAAAGCTCATAGTATCCCATCTAAGATCAAATGCATCCTACGGTCGGATTCTTCAATATACCACAAGATAATTCTTCTTACAATGATTCTAATCATACTCTTCATTAATCCAAAGCAGCAAGATATCGGAATTACCCCAAAGAACACCGTAAGAACTTATTTACTAGGTTCACTTGATTATCATCTTCTTCTTCAAGGAAATAAATCCCAAGTTCAATCCATTAAATGTCCCAATACGCATTATTTCATCATGTAAGAACTTGATAATATCCATAAACTTGCCATAATCAGGTTCGTAGCCTCATGATACCATGTTTAGGAGTCCAGACACTACAAGGTTTGATTAATATTCTAAACAACGAAGAAGGGCCGAAACATAACCGAAATTATACTTCTAACAACATGATGTTCGACTATGCCTGAATATAACTGAATTGATAATCTCAAAACATGCTCAAAACATCCCTAAGAATACGTAATCTAGTTGGTGAAGAATCACCTACCTCAAAATGGTGAAGAACAAGGAGAAACTTGAAGAAACTCAATACCGAGAGCTTGAACACCAATCCCCAATGGTCTATGATCTTCAAACTCGAGCTAGGATGATGATATGAGAGGTATATGGTGAGGGATAATCTTCAGAGCTTGAAAATCGGCCAAGGTAGGAGTTAGAAATGAAGTGGGGGTCGAGTTTTATAAATAGAATTATAAGCCATTACGTACGTTACCAGAAGTCTATTACGTACATAACCTTATTAGCGTACGCTATACTCGAACATTAGCGTACGTTAACGTCTGGCCAGAGCTCACTGGACTGTTTCTGGTATTGGCTTACGTACGTTAGCTTAAAGGTTTTACGTATGTTAAACCTACAACTTAGCGTACGTTAAAACTATCTCTTAGCGTACGTTAAGTCTGTTGACTTGCATAGCTGGAAAGCCGTCCAGGTTTATGCGAGTGATCTCCTCGCATCTTCGTCAGGCCCCACATGCCGACCCTTGTGTGATTCCGAGTTGACTATGCTTACGTACGTTAAGCTACACCTGTAACATACGTTATACTACAGTCGTAGCGTACGTTATGGTCATCCTTTAGCGTATGTTAAGACGTGCAGGATTATGCATGCATGCATGGGAAAGGAATACAAAAACGTAGGGATACGAATACGGGAAACTGATCATCGATTAATATGTCACAAAGTCGAATCTTACAAGATCTAATACATGATAAATACACCTCAATTATCCGGGCATTACATACTACCTCTCTAAAAAGAAGTTTCGGCCCGAAACTTAAAACGAAAACAATTCCGGGTATCTCGACTTCATAATATCTTCAGTCTCCCAAGTTGCTTCTTCGACTCGATGTCGAGACCACTGAACTTTTACCAAGGAGATCGGTTTATTCCTCAATTGCTTGACTCGACTCTCAAGTATCTTGATTGGCTTTTCTTCGAACGAGCCATCATTAGCCAATTCAATCTCGCCAAAATCAATGATATGACTGGGATCCGGTACATATTTCCGCAATTGGGGTACGTGGAATACATTATGAACGCGACTCAGTGATGGCGGTAAAGCCAACCTGTATGCTAATTCCCCAACTCTTTCAAGGATCTCGAATGGCCCAATATATCTCGGACTCAGCTTTCCATTCCTCCCAATCAAAAAATTCCCCGAGTAGGAGAAACCTTCAATAATACATGGTCCCCAATCTCAAACTCTAATGGGCGACGGCGCACATCTGCATAAGACTTCTGTCGACTCTGGGCAGTCAATAGCCTTTCGCGAATCAGGGCTGCCTTCTCTTGCGTCTGAACTATCAATTCTGGTTACCTCCCGGTTAAGTCGGAAGAATCATCCCAACACAGGGGCGATCGGCATCTTCTCCCATACAACGCTTCAAACGGTTCCATCTTAATGGAAGCATGACAACTATTGTTATAAGTGAATTCAATCAATGGCAAATGAACCTCCCAATCGGTTGACCAATCTAAGACACAAGCTCTAAACATATCCTCTACTGTCTGTATAGTCCTGTCAGACTGACCGTCCGTCTGAGGATGATAGGCCGTGCTAAAGTTCCGCTCAGTTCCCAAGGCCTTATAAACTGCCTTCCAAAAATGCGACATGAAGCGACCATATCGATCCGATATAATGGTCTTCGGAGTGCCATGCAATCGAACTATTTCCGCAATAAACACTCGTGCTAATTTCTTGAGTCCCCAAGTGTCTTTAATTCCTAGGAAATGAGCCGACTTGGTTAGGCTATCAACTACAACCCAAATCATATTCATTCCCGTCCTGGTCCTTGGCATATTGGTGATGAAGTCCATCGATATATCCTCCCACTTCCACTCAGGGATCGGAAGTGGCTTTAACATCCCGGCAGGCTGCTGATGTTCAATCTTAACCTGCTGACAGGTTAAACATTTCGAAACATATTCAGCTACGTCCTTCTTCATATTTCCCCACCAGAAAATTTGTTTTAGATCCTTATACATCTTACTGGTGCCCGGGTGAATAGAATAGGGCGTGCTGTGAGCTTCCTTCAGAATTGTCTGCCTCAAAACATCATTATCGGGAACGCATAGTCGATTCCAAAATCTCAGAACTCCATGATCTTGTATCACGAATCCTGGGGCCTTCCCTTTCTTTGCTTCGTCACATAACCGAAGAATCAGAGAATCATTCAACTGCTTAGATTTGATTTCCTCGACTAGTGACGAAGTTAGTTCCATCACATATAGTTGCCCTTGGACTCCTTGTGACCATACTTCAATCCCTTCATGGATCAGTTCTCGTTGAATGGTGGTTTGGGACGTAAGCGCTTCCAACACTCGAAGAGAAACAGGTTTGCGGCTCAGTGCATCAGCTACCACATTTTCTTTGCCTGGATGATAAAGAATCTCTAGGTCGTAATCCTTGATTAATTCCAGCCACCTTCTCTACCTCATATTTAATTCCTTCTGACTGAAAATATACTTAAGGCTCTTATGGTCTGTGAAGATCTGACAATGAGTGTCGTACAAATAATGTCACCAAATTTTCAAAGCAAAGACTACAGCTGCTAACTCCAGATCATGAGTCGGGTAATTAACTTCGTATTGTTTCAACTGTCGAGAGGCATAGGCAATCACCCTATCCTTTTGCATCAACACACATCCCAGACCCTGATTTGAAGCGTCACTGTATACCATGAATCCCTCAGTTCCATCTGGTAACGCTAGTATAGGTGCTGTCGTCTGTCTTCTCTTAAGTTCATCAAAACTAGCCAGGCACTTCTCATTCCACAGGAATTTCTGAGTCTTCTACAATAACTGAGTAAGCGGACAAGCAATTTTGGAAAATCCTTCAACAAAACGGCGATAATATCCAGCAAGTCCTAAGAAACTTCGGACTTCTTTCACATTACTAGGAGATTCCCATTCCAAGATTGCTTCGACTTTCTTCGGATCTACCTGAACTCCGTCAGCTGATATCACATGCCCAAGGAAGGTTACTTCCTTTAGCCAGAACTCGCATTTAGAAAGTTTCGCATAAAGTTGTTCATTCCTCAAAGTGCTCAAAAGGATATGCAAATGCTCTACATGTTCCTCTGTGTCTTTAGAATAGATCAAGATGTAATCGATGAAAACGACCACAAATTTATCCAAGTATTCTAAGAATACTCTATTTATCAATTGCATGAATACCGCAGGAGCATTGGTAAGTCCGAATGGCATTACCACGAACTCATAGTGCCCGTACCGGGATCTGAAAGTAGATTTCTCTATATCCGATTCCTTAATTCTCAACTAATGGTGTCCTGATCGGAAGTCAATCTTCGAGAATATTCTGGCCCCCTGTAGTTGGTCAAACAAGTCGTCGATCCGCGATATAGGATACTTGTTCTTGATTGTCACATTGTTTAGCTCTTTGTAATCAATACATAATCGGAGGGATCCATCTTTCTTCCGGACAAAAAGAACGGGTGCTCCCCAAGGAGAAACGCTAGGTTGAATGTAACCCTTCTGCAATAATTCCTCCAGCTGCTTCTTTAGTTCATACATCTCGGTTGGCGCCATGGTGCTCTAGAAATAGGAGCGGCTCCAGGCTCTAATTCGATGTTGATCTGTACTTCTCTCTGCGGAGGTAACCCAGGTAGTTCGTCAGGGAATACATCTGAGAATTCGTTCACAACTGGAATAGATGAGATTTCTACTCCTTCTTCTTTCTTCATGTCATAACACCACAATCCGTGACAACCCTGCTTCAGTAATTTCACTGCTTTCATGGCTTTGATCAATTTTCCTGAGCTTCTTGGTCTCCATCCTTTGAATAAATATTCAGATCCGTCATCAGCAATGATAGAAATGACTCTCTCTCGGTAATTTAAAATAGCCCCATAACGGTTGAGCCAATCGTCTCCGAGAATTAGATCGTCACCATGGTTGTCGACTACAATTAGATTTGATGAACAATCTTTCCCTCCTATAGACACTGGAAAATCTCTAGTTTTTAGGGTTCCCACAATTCTCTCTCTGCTCGGTAATCCCACAACATAAGGCTCACAATTATACAAACACGAGACTTTCAAACGATTAACACAGTTCAATGATATGAAAGAATTTGTAGCTCCTGAATAGAATAAGACACTAACTGGTTGCAAAAGGATCTGAATTGTACCTGATGCAACAGCAGTGTTTTGATCGTCTGACCTCCTCATCTCGTAAAGGCGCGGAGGAACGGACCCAACACTGGACAACTCTCTTTTCCCAACATTCTGCTGCTGGAATCCACTTTGTTGTGTCTGGTTCACACTTGCCTCTTTTGAAACCGGTGCAGGAGTGCGAGTACCAATATATCTAGTCACATTTCCACAAAAAGTCGCACGATGGCCTTCCTGTCCACAATCTAAACAGGTCACAGAAGGTGCGTAGCAATCACGCCGGACATGCCCTGATTTACCACAGTTATAACATTTCTTCGCTGCGTCTGAAACTGTTGATGCTGTCCGGAACTTCTTTCCGCCTCGGGAAGGATGCATAGGTCTCTTAGATGAATGAAATGAAGACTGGCCCTTGCGGGCCCCACCACTCTTGTTCTCCGAGAAGTTGGCAGACACTTTATGCTTCTTTGCCTCTGTCGATTTCTCCACCGCTGCCTCTTTCATGTCGTAGGCCAATGCTTTCTCCTGATACTGTCGCAAGGTAGCACATTCAAATCCAGACATATATTGCTGAATCTCGGGTTTCATCCGCATGTCGAAATGGAAAATCGTTTCTGCCTCGGTCCTGACCAAGTGTCGCACACAAGTCAGCTGGTGATTAAAAGTCTTGATTATATCTATCACAGATGCCTCCGAACTCTGTGGGGAGAAAAACTCTCGGACTCTAGCCACTCTAACGGGACGAGGATAATATTGTGCTTCCATCATTAATCTGAATTCCGTCCAGTCAGCATTATGAGCCTCAGGTCGAACAACCTCCCACTAGTCGAAAGCTTCCCCGGTCAGAAAATACTAGGCGATAGGAACTTTTCGGTCATCGGGACAGTTGATCCCCGCAAATATCTTCTCCAATTCCTTCAGCTAGTGATTCCAAGTAATCATCTCAGCAGAATCATCAAATTTTGGCGGGTGCAATTTTACCACCTCCATAATGTAATACCCACGATTTTCGTTCCGGTTATTTTGGATTTTTTTCGGATATTTCCCGGTTGTCGAGTCCCGATATTATTTTCTCGACAACTGATTTTGGTGTTTATGATTTCGGATATTTCCCGGTTGCCGAGGATTCGTCGTTTTATTGAGTTTCAAATCGACACCTTGAAAGTGTTCGATAAAATGTCACAAAGGGGATTCGGGCGTTCTACGATTATTCTTCCTCATTCAATCGTCAATTTATTCATGGCATGATATTAGGGTCAGGTTCCTTGCGAAGAACTCGAGTCGGAACCCTTCCGTTCGTCGTTTCTCGATCGGTTGTGTTACCGCCATTTCCGCCGGAGAGTTGTGGGCGTTCGAGGTTTTCCGGTTGAGCCATGTTCGTCGGAGTGTCCGGTATCAACTATTGAGGCAAGTATCTTGCCCATACATTACGTGTTTTGTGAGTATGATGGTTGAAAATTGAAGATACGTGCTAAACGAATTGTTTACAACCATTTTTCTAAAGAATCGGTATATCTATAATCATGGTTTTATTAAAAGAGGATTCTTGTGTTCGTGAATTAATGTGCTTAATTGACTATGCGTATTGGTGTCAAGTATAGGATCACCTTATTTTCGAGTGATGCTATTATGTGTGATTTTGTGGTTGGTAAGTTAAAGTTCAATTATTTTGTTAAGATTTTGTGTGGAGTCATGCGGATGTGTGTGAATATGTGAACTTGTGTGATATTGGTTGTGTCGATTGGTGCTGTTTAGATGGTGTGTTTCTTTGTGGATAGTATTAATTTTAGGTCGTGAGTATGTGTTGGATAATATGGCTATTTTAGCAAAATACCTCGACTATATATATTGTGATCGACTCTTGAGGATTGCGGTTTTGGAAATGTGAATTGATGAGAGTTGTAAGGTTTTTCTCGGGTACTCTCACTCGGGGATTGACTCGACGGGGTCACACGGGGACATGGTGGCTTAGTGGCTGGACCGGGTCGCGAGAGTTACTTCGAGTGGGTATTCTCACTTGGGGATTGCTATAAACGGGGCACACAGGGACTTGGTGGCTTGAGGGCCGGATCGGGTCGCGAGAATTGCCAGAATGTTTGTACTGTTGATTAATTGTGATATGTCCGGAGTATCACAATGCTTGTTGCTCGGAGTCGAGAGACATTATATATCGAGTCTTGGTGTTTGGCTAAAATGGCATAAAAATAATGTGTTATGTGTAATGTATTTTTGGAAGTGAATTGAAGTGAATGAACGGGTCGTGGACCCTGTGTTGGTGATCGAAATGGTTAGGTCGTGGACCCTGTGTTTTGTGACTGGAATGAATTGGGTTGTGAACCCCGTGTTTTGTTAATCGGTTTTGCATTTTTGGAAAATGAACTTTGGGGCGGTGACCCTAAGAGGCTTGTGAAGAATTAAGAACTTTACTATCGCAAATGTTTTCGAAAATTCCCGATATTTGAAAATGTTTTCAAAGTGCTTTCTTGTTTTGGTTTCTACTTTCAAGACTTGAACTATTTTAATTATCAAATATATCGGGAAGTCTTTTGTTGTATTCTCGGAATGTGTTTTGTATGGCTCGTATTTGTACTTTATACTTGTACTAGCAAAACAGTGGAGTTTTGATAACCCCCGAGTATTCGGGGGTGGATGTCTGTTTTTGCATCCAGGTACATGTAGGTTTGGGAGCAAAACACAGGATCGGCGCGAAGGATGATGGAAGCCGAATGATACTAATCACACGAAGGCCAGTGTTGGATGCAGTCAGTTGGAGTTTGTGTATGGTCTTTCTTCTGTCGTACTTTTGGTTTTTGTGTGTATTTTACCCTTGCATGGGTATGAGTCGAGATATAAATGTGCATTTTGACTTGTATGTTTGTGATGAAAGACCAAGTTAGTATGTTGATTTGGTATTTTATCATGTCGGTATGTAATGAGTTGTGTTGTTTGGATGTCTAGCCTGGTGGATCCTCACGGAGAGGGTCTGCGGCGTGTAATATTCCCGGTTTGATTCTGGGGGTGTTACATTTATGGTATCGGAGCTTTAGGTTGCGGAAACCTAGGCTGTCGGGTATTGTCGTGTCTTATTCTGTCACATTGTGTCTGTCTAAGTCGTGTCGCGATGCGTCGTTTGTGAGGTCGGCCATGATTAGTATCGAGGTGCAGCCATCATCTTCGTGCGACCTGTGGATGTAAGTCTCCCTACTATATTGTGCCTTGTGATATACGAGCTTGTATAATTTTGTGTTATGACGTGGAGTTTAAAGGTGATTTGTGATTATGTGGCCTATGTTGTTTGATCCTTGTATGATGCTAGAATGAAAGTGATGCCAACGTATATGTATATATACACACATCCTGATATAAGTCGTTTTTACAAGAGTAATGGCCTTGGTGTGGTTACGCAAAGAAAAATTCATCAATGTGATATTTCAAAACTTTACATGTTTTTGGGGAGACACGTATATTTTGTTTTAAAACATCCTCCAAAGGGAGGAAAAAGTTTGATTTTCGTATGATGACCTCAAGGTTAAAAATTTTGGAGAATTCAAACTACCGATATTTTATGTTCATCTTGTATTATAAGTTTTCAAAACACTGTAATACCCGGTTGTAATTCAGTCATTATCATTCAGTAATTTCATTCGGTAATTGTCACTGTACTTTCTCACTTGTTAATAATCATTCATCCGTGTTCACCGTTCGAAATAACTTCGAGTTATGTATCGATATTGTTCATTGTTTCAACCTTATTCGGGAATCGAGACAAGAGTATTATCTTGATTGTTGTAATTGATTCATTAGTCGATGTTGTCGTTGGAATTCATGTCATTTCTAATCTCTTCATTGTTCGAATCGTGTTCTTGTTGGATGAACCATTGTAATCATTACTTGGAACCACCGTTTTGGGGTTTCCGTACTTCCATTTCGTGTTATTGGTTCCCTAATATCGATTCATATTGCTTTATTCCCTTCCCGGGACATTTTTCATCATTTTATGGATATGTTTGATTATTCATTGGATTATTGAAGGATTATTCAAGAACACTTTGAATTTTGAGTTGAATTTGGGGGTTTTCGATTAATTGTCATTGTAATCACGATTTTGGATATTCATAACGGATTATTGATCGTATTGAAGATGTTTTGTTGGTTTGAAACACTTCTTGGGGATTTGATGTTGGTATTATTGAGGTTTGGTTATAATCAATCGAAGTTGGCCACAAAGTGTTCGATATAATGCCCTAATGAACTTGGTTTAATCGTATCGACGTTTTGAGTTCGTTATATTCGTGTTTGATTCGTATATTGAACGGATTGTTGGTAATTGTATTTATTCAAGGTTGTTCGAGCGACCGATATCTCAATTAGGACGTTGCTCGTGGAAGGATTATTGTCACCGGTGTTGTGTAAGTTAATTCTTACTCGGTTAAAAGGATTTCATTCCTTTTGTTGTTGATCATTCATAATCATAACTCATTCATCATTGTATTAATCATATTGAGACTTGTAAATGTCGAAAAATCACTTCATTAACGAGGAACGACGGTTCCAATGATTTCATCGAAACTATCAATCACTTCATTATTACTTTCATCTCGGTGAGTCATTCTTGACTTTGTCGGATTATTATTATTCATTGATATTCATTGTGGTAATTCTCGTTCATATGACCTTTTGGGTTCATATTGCGTGGCCGGGTGCGGATGTGTGGAATTTTTAGTCGGGCACGTGATGGCCATGTATTGGGAGTGATACATTGGGCAGTGCACACGGTAAAGATTAACTCCGTGAGACTAATTAGGTATAAGGACGGGTGTGTCCGGTCATCCGTCTTGTACACTTGCACAGAACACTACGGGCGTACTATGATACTCCTCTTCAGCGTAATTCATAACTAAAGATATTTCATAACTTCAGATATATCATGATTGTGTATTTTCAATCCTTTAGGATTGTTGTTCTGTGTAACTGACCCCGTTGGGGGGATTTTGTTTTCAGGTCACGGCAAAGCAAAGGCACGGGACGAGCATGTTGACGGCGAGGAGTCCCAGTGATACTAGTAAAGGGGGCCCCAGTCATTCTGTTTGTTTCAGTCATTTCCGTCATTTGTATTTTCCGCTGCAAATTCCGTTTGAGATGTTTATTTATTCAGGGTGGTGTATTTTATCTCCATATAAAATATACTAGTATTCGACATTGTCCTGGTGTGTTGTACTTAAACTCCTCGTCGGAGTATTTGGTAATATAATGTGGTTCGGTACTACAATTATATTATTTAATTCATCATTTTCATTCGCCTGGTGGGTCCCAGTCGGGGATTCACGACACTGTAATATCCGCCTAGTTTGGGGTGTTACAGAGTTGGTATCAGAGAGTGGTTTGAATACTACCTTCCGAGTCATGTCTCATTTGAAATCATCGTCATCGGACTAGTATCATTGGACCTTCGCGTCACGTGTGACCTGTGCAAATGCCGAGCCAATCAGACCAAGAACTGTAAGATTTCTAGCGCCATGGTATAATTTCTGGCAATAATCATTCACTCATAATTCATCAGTTAACAATCCTCAATCATCATTATCATTTTGACCAGGACGGTCAGGTTAACTCATTAATCACTCAATTCATTTCATTACTCGGTTGTTGATCTGGAAGATCATATCATTAATCTTGTTAACTTGTTCAAGATAATCATTTCAGTAATTTCATCAGATAATCATGTCACCTCAATTAGTCATTCATGTAATCACTGTGTTAGAGCGTGTATGCTCATTTTCATCATCTCATGTCATAATCATAACGTGATATTCATACGGAAAATATAATCATCATGTGACTTTCCTACTTCAGTATGGAGAGAGCAAGAAGAGGACGAGGAGGACTGTAACACCCCGAGATATTCGTAATAATTACAGCGCCGTAAACCCTTTAAATAAGGATTTACAAGGCTAGTTAAAAAGAAAAGTAAATACAAGACATCAATACTGCGAAAGTTCAAGTTTATGAAAACATATAACTGGTTCAACGGGTAATTAATACAACCATATCGAATTAATATCAAAAAGGACACGCGTACTCGAGTACAGAAACCAAACCAAGACCACAAATCTCCAATAACAATAAACATCACTGAACCCCTTCGTCGTCACGCTTGCAGATCGTCGCTTTCCCGCTCCTCGCTACCCGAACATCAAAACAAATGTCCACCCCCGAAGGGGTTAGCAAAACGATGCTATTACAAGTATCATATTTAAACAATTCGAATATGCATCAACAATACACAACAAGATACATCACACGGACTTCCGCTCCCGGACTCCGACAATGCGAATCTACAAGATTCCATTACACACTGGGTATTCCAATGATCCGCTTCTCAAAGATAGATCCCAAGATGATCCGTCGGACCAACACGAGGTGGAAATAACCCGTCCCAATGATCCAGCCCTCACTTAGATCCCAAGATGATCCCGGACCAACACGAGGTGGACATCCGATCCAGCGCCCTCAAAGATAGATCGTACACGTATACAAACACAACTCATGCATACACATATGCCAAATCATTACGTTCATCAACATGAACATATAAACGAATATCATGACCAAATCAACGAAGTAAATACCATGTTCAACAACATGCATAATCATACGCATACTCCAAAATACCGATATTAACATATCACGATACTTGCCTCAAGATGGCAAGAACGATATACTTCAATGCTCTCGACGCACTCGAAGGCCGCCTCCGATCAACGTAACAAGCTCGAACCTTAACAAAAGGAACGATATACAAATCATCTCGAGTCGAACAATGGTTTAAACAAATTTGCCTACTACGAAAAGCTCAAACTAAACAATCATGCGATTGCTTAGCGCGCCACGCATTTCTACGTAACGCGGCGCTAAGCCGGATCAGCGTGACGCTATCGTATAAGACTAGCGTGGCGCTAGCCACGAATCGGCAGCGACTGGCCGTCTCATAACGACGCTACGACGCTTTGTGCGAAAACCGAACCTCGATAGCGCACGTTAACTCACACATGTTAGCGTGCGCTAATATTGCATGGCGTAATATCGCAAACCGAAATCGGTTGAATGATGAAGAACTTATGAATCCTATGGTGATTTTACAAGTTATCCTCGGGCATATCATGATAATAAGGTTTCGGAAGATTTATGATTATGAAATACCAATATACGGATAGTTATCTCGATATCACAATTCCTCTACGATCTTCAAGAAATAATCTAAGTTCCATCGTCTAACGTTCCAAAACACACGATTCCAACGTATACAACGTATCAACTGGGTAATATCCGATTACTTGATCATAAATCGATTTAAACATGCTTAGGTGTCCTTATAATAAGATGGTTCAAAGTTCATTCGACATCTAGTACCGATACGTCAAAAGTATCCTTCTAACATGTGATGAACGAAATACTTGCTATCCAAACATGATTCAAATCTTCCTTATGAACATACTAATCATTGGTGAAGAATCACCTACCTCGAAGTAGTGAAGAACACGGATGAAATGGAGCAAATCCAACACCGAAGGCTTGAACACCAATCTCCAATGATGTATGATCTTCAATCTCGAACTAGGAGGTTGAGGAGGTTGATACGGAGTGTTTAGGACGAAAGTAGTTATGTTCTATGTGTCAAAGTTCGGGTTGTGGGAGGAGAAGGAACTGAAATCACGAATAGGATGATGTCCTATTTATAATAAATGTCTATTAGCGCGCGCTAGACCCTGTTCGTAGCGTGCGCTAACGGCTCACAGTCTAAACAGTACTCGGCACTTAGCGTGCGCTACGCATCGACCTGTAGCGTGCGCTAAGGCGTTGACTCGGCTTTTCCCGAAAGCCGTCCAGGTACATCCGACACGATCCGACAGGGGTCCCCCGGCCAGATCTCACCTACCGCACGTCTCAATCAATCTGACCACGCATAGCGTGCGCTAATCACACTCGGTAGCGTGCGCTATGAAACCACGTTAGCGTACGCTACCCTCAGCCTGTAGCGTGCGCTACATGCACAGAATTTCAACCTTTATCACATATACGAAATTATATGCTCGACAACATCGGATAATGAAATACAGAGAATAGTACTCATACAAAAGTACAATCATTACAATATCACAAGTTCCAATTACATAACAGAAATCTCGGGTATTACAAGGACGAGGCTGTGGTGTGGGCCGAATCCCGAGAGCTCGTGTGAATACACTTGCGAACGCGAGAAATAATGCTAATTCTTCGAGCAGCGACGCTGCCACTCATTCACCTGGACGTGATCATTCACTATCGGGGAGTCGTACCCGGGACACGGCTCAGTCAGAAGGTGTCCGGGTTGACCCACTCGCTTTTATGCAGGGCATGATGGCCCAAATGACGTAGATGGCACAACTTATGGAGACGATGCACAACTCAGTTAATCAAAATCAACAGGCTCCCCCGCCGCCACCTTAGAGGCAAGAGAGGAATGTGAGCAGTATCACCGGCGACATTTCTCGCCAAAGGCCACCTACTTTTGAAGGCTCATCTGAGCCGGCGGATATTGTTCATTGGCTCGAACACTTCGAGAAGTTATTTGCGATGGTAGAGTGTCCCGAAGGACACAAAGTTTCAGTTGCGGCTTACTATCTGGGTAAGAGCGCTCATTCTTGGTGGTTGTCATTGAAGCCCACCGAAGGATCATGTACTTGGGATCAGTTCAAGACCCTCATGATGGAGAGGTATTATCTGGCCCCACTCAGAGAGGCCAAGCTGTCAGAATTACTCACACCCGACCCCTCAGTAGACGAGGATGCTCTCGCCATTGCCGAGAAATTTCAGGAACTTCTCCCTTTCGCCTCATCCATCATTCATTCAGAGGCGGATAAAATCAAGTATTTCAGCAAGAGGCTGAAACCCCGTATGAGATTACAGTTGCTTAATCATAATTGCACCTCGTTGGCCGAATTCATTGAGAAAGCTCTTACCTATGAGCTTACAGCTAAGGAGATTGCTAAGCAGCAACCTTCATCTGCTAGCAAGAAGTCCATGAACCGTAATCGGTCGGCAATGTGCCACTTTCAAGAAACCTCGTGCGGCTCGCTTTTACGAGCGACCTCTGTGATGTCGAAACCCGCGGAATCTCACCACGAGCGGCCTTCGGCCATCACTGTTATAATCGTGGGGATCTTGGTCATGTCGGCACTAAGTGTCCGAGACGATCATCACGTGTCATAATCAGGGGATTGTTGGGCATAAGGCCCGTTTTTGCCGTAGGGACTCCAAACCTACTCAGACGTCATCTCAGGCCCCTAAGCAGTCATCCGTTCAGAATCAGGCCACTCAATCAGTGTCGTTTAAAACGACAGGAGCGACTAAAGGTGGAGCTTATAGCCAGCAGACGGGAGCGTCCGGTGCCGGGACTAGCAAGCCCCGGATTTATGAGATGAAGAGGACCGATGATCCAGAGGCCCGAATGATCTCAGGTACACTCGATATTCTATCTCAACCTGTGTGTGCCCTTTTTTATACTGGTGCATCACATTCATTCATTTCCGAGTCATGTTTGAATAGACTATGTCTGGGTAGTGCTACTAGTTGTGAGCCTTATGTCATTGGTCTACCTGATGGTAGACGAATTATCGGAAATCATGAGATTCAGAATTTTCTGATTCAGCTTTATGGTCGTGTATGGCCAGCGGACCTAATCGTAGTAGAATTGCTGAGAGATGACGTCATATTGGGTATTGATTGGATAGATCGTCATGATGCCATCATTAGTGTCCGTAAGCGTATGGTCACTATCATTTCAGACGATGGGGTCGAATGTGTGTTTCAGGGAGGTAATCCCGGCTATTCTGGTAAGGTCATTAATTTGATGAAAGCAGTGAGATTACTCAATCAGGGGTGTGTTGGTTATTGGTGTTATATGACCAAAACCGAGAAATCATCAGTAATGTTGACAGATATTCCGGTAGTGAGGGAATATGCCGATGTTTTTCCAGACGAGTTACCTGGTTTGCCTCCACAGAGAGATGTGGAATTCACGATTGAGTTGGAGCCCAGTACATCCCCGATATCGAAGGCGCCGTACCGGATGGCCCCGACCGAAATGCGGGAGTTGAAGAATCAACTTGAGCAATTGTTCGAGAAAGGTTATATCCGACCGAGTGCATCCCCGTGGGGAGCACCGGTGTTGTTTGTAAAGAAGAAGGATGGTTCTTTTCGCTTGTGTATTGATTATCAGGAGTTGAACAGGGTGACAATCAAGAATAAGTATCCCTTACCCCGTATTTATGATCTTTTGGATCAACTTCAGGGAGCTTCAGTATTTTCCTAGATCGACTTGAGATCTGGATATCATCAGTTGCGGATTCGAGAGTCAGATATCGCGAGGACGGCGTTTCGAACACGCTATGGTCATTATGAGTTTGTGGTTATGCCGTTTGGATTGACTAATGCACCTGCGGTATTCATGGAGTTAATGAATTGGGTTTTCATCGACTTTTTGGATCAGTTTGTTGTTGTCTTCATCGATGACATTTTGATTTATTCTCGTAACCGAGAGGAACACGAGGTTCACCTTCATCAGGTTCTCGACGTGTTGAGACGAGAGCAACTTTATGGAAAGTTTTACAAATGCGAGTTCTAGATGTCCGAAGTGACTTTTCTAGGGCATGTAATTTCATCAGATGGAGTGCGTGTTGATCCTCAGAAGACGGAGGCTATCCAGGATTGGTTGCCTCCGAAGAATGTTAAGGAAATCCGAATCTTTCTCGGATTAACCGGTTATTATCGACGGTTTGTGGAAGGATTTTCTAAAATCGCTCAACCCTTGACGAACCTTTTGCAAAAGGATAAGAAATACACGTGGTCCGACGCGTGTCAACGGAGTTTTGAGGAACTCAAGAGCCGGTTAATTTCAGCACCTGTACTTTCCTTGCTGTATGGGACGGAGGGTTTTGTGGTTTATAGTGATGCGTCCGGGCAGGGTCTCAGATGTGTACTCATGCAGAATGGGAAGGTTATTGCTTATGCTTCACGGCAATTGAGACCTTACGAGGTTAATTATCCAACCCATGACCTGGAGTTAACAGCCGTGGTGTTCGCATTGAAAATTTGGCGTCATTACCTTTATGGCGTCACCTGTCAGATCTTCACTGATCACAAGAGTTTGAAGTATATATTTACTCAGAAGGAGTTAAATATGCGATAGAGACGGTGGTTGGAATTAATCAAAGATTATGATATCGAGATCCTTTACCACATGGGGAAGGTGAACGTTGTCGCCGACGCCTTGAGTCATAAGTCCGTTCAGGAGCAGATGCTTGCTTGTTTAACAGTTCAGAAGGAACTTCAGCAGGAATTTCTGAGAACCGAAATCAAGGTCTGGTTACAGTGAGTCCAAGGGCAACTTTGCATGTTAGAGATTTCATCGCCACTTGAGGAGGCAATCAGAGAGAATCAGGGTTCAGACCCATCATTGTTGCGCATCCGTGAGGATGTGGCTCAGGGGAAAGCCCCTGGATTCGTGGTCCATGAGGATGGACTTTTGAGATTTAAGAATCGGTTGTGCGTACCGGTGAATGACGAGTTGAAGAACTCGATTTTGAGAGAAGCTCATGCTACCCCTTATTCTGTTCATCCGGGGTCTAGCAAGATGTACAAGGACTTGAAATAAAATTACTGGTGGAGTAATATGAAGCGAGAAGTCGCAGAATTTGTTTCGAGATGCTTAACCTGTCAACAAGTCAAGATTGAACATCAGCGACCGGCGGGTATGCTGAAACCGCTACCTATTCCGGAGTGGAAATGGGAGGATATTTCAATGGATTTCATCACGAGTTTGTCGACGAGTCGTCGTGGCATGAATACGATTTGGGTAATTGTGGACCGCTTAACTAAATCAGCTCATTTCCTTGAGATTAAGGATACTTGGGGTCCCGAGAGACTTGCCCAGTTATTCATCAAAGAGATAATGAGACTGCACGGTACTCCTAAAAGTATCGTTTCCGATCGTGATGGACGGTTTGTGTCTCATTTTTGGAAATTAGTTCATCGTGCTATGGGAACTCAGCTTAATCTCAGTACCGCTTTTCATCCTCAGTCCGACGGACAATCAGAGAGAACTATTCAGACATTAGAGGACATGTTGAGGGCATGCGTCCTCGATTAGAAACACGATTGGGAAGCCCAACTACCATTGATCGAATTTACGTATAATAATAGTTGGCATGCTTCGATCAAGATGGCGCCTTACGAGGCCTTGTATGGTCGTCGTTGTCGATCTCCTTTGTGTTGGGACGACTTACCAGAATCAATCGGCACCGAGCACGATATGCTTATAGCCGCCCGTGAGAAGGTAGCTTTGATCAGGAGTCGTTTGTTGACCGCTGAGAGTCGACAGAAATCTTATGCAGACAATCGTCGTCGACCACTAGAGTTAGAGACGGGTGACCACGTCTTGGTCAAGGTTTCCCTGAGTCGGGGTATTTTCGGTTTCGGAAAACGGGGGAAGTTGAGTCCGAGATTTATTGGACCTTTGAGATTTTGGAACGAGTAGGCGAGCTAGCTTATCGTTTGGCTTTACCTCTGGCGTTAAGCCGAATTCATAATGTGTTTTGCGTATCTCAGTTAAGGAAGTATGTTGCTGACCCGAGTCACATACTTCAGTTCGACGACATTGAGATCGCGGCTGATCATTCGTATGAGGAGCGTCCTATACGAGTATTAGAGCGGCGAATCAAACATTTGAGGAATAAGCCGATTCCTTTGGTTAAAATTCAGTGGTCTAGACACGGAGTCGAAGAGGCTACTTGGGAAACCGAGGACAGTATGCGGGAGAGTTATCCCGAGTTGTTTGACCCTTAGTTTCGGGGACGTAACTCTTTTAAGGAGGGGTGTATGTAATACCCGGTTGTAATTCAGTCATTATCATTCAGTAATTTCATTCGGTAATTGTCACTGTACTTTCTCACTTGTTAATAATCATTCATCCATGTTCACCGTTCGGAATAACTTCGAGTTGTGTATCGATATTGTTCATTGTTTCAACCTTATTCGGGAATCGAGACAAGAGTATTATCTTGATTGTTGTAATTGATTCATTAGTCGATGTTGTCGTTGGAATTCATGTCATTTCTAATCTCTTCATTGTTCGAATCGTGTTCTTGTTGGACGAACCATTGTAATCATTACTTGGAACCACCGTTTTGGGGTTTCCGTACTTCCATTTCGTGTTATTGGTTCCCTAATGTCGATTCCTATTGCTTTATTCCCTTCCTGGGACATTTTTCATCATTTTAGGACCCAAGGGGGTGTGGGCCGCGGCACAAGGAGTGTGCGCCGCGGCACACACATTTTCCAGTTTTTGGCCGATCATTCTGTACTTTGTGCCGCGGCACATGCCGGGCACATCACACTGAGTCACCGCTGCGGCACACTGTCTGCCGCCGCGCAGACACCGCTGAAGTCCACTGCGGCACACTGTCGGCCGCACACTCGTGTGGCACTTATCGGCCAAACTTTCTGTACCTTGTGCCGCGGCACATGCCGGCAGGGCCGCGGCACACTTCCGATCACTGGGCACATATTTTTGGCCCTGTGCCGCGGCACACTTCGGCTGAGCCGCGGCACATAGGGCAGTCAACCCTATAATTGCGTTTTCCTGAGCGTATTCCGCTCATTTCATCCATTTTTTTCACCTTCTTCGGGAGAGAGAGCTTGAGGGGAGAACTTTTCTTCATCTACCACTTTAGTGTTGGAATTTCATCATTTTCATTCGGTTGTGAAGCTCGGATCATCGATCTATCGCGTTTTCTTCGGATCAAAGTGCTTGAATCTTCAAAGGTAATCTTCATCAAACCTCTTGGATTTTCGATTTGTGTTTAGATATGATGTTTTGGATGTTAGGTTCATGTTGTATCAAGTGATATACGCATGATTATTCATTGGATTATTGAAGGATTATTCAAGAACACATTGAATTTTGAGTTGAATTTGGGGGTTTTCGATTAATTGTCGTTGTAATCACGATTTTGGATATTCATAATGGATTATTGATCGTATTGAAGATGTTTTTTTGGTTTGAAACACTTCTTGGGGATTTGATGTTGGTATTATTGAGGTTTGGTTGTAATCAATCGAAGTTGGCCACAAAGTGTTCGATATAATGCCCCAATGAACTTGGTTTAATCGTATCGACGTTTTGAGTTCGTTATATTCGTGTTTGATTCGTATATTGAACGGATTGTTGGTAATTGTATTTATTCAAGGTTGTTCGAGCGACCGATATCTCAATTAGGACGTTCGTGGAAGGATTATTGTCACCGGTGTTGTGTAAGTTAATTCTTACTCGGTTAAAAGGATTTCATTCCTTTTGTTGTTGATCATTCATAATCATAACTCATTCATCATTGTATTAATCATATTGAGACTTGTAAATGTCGAAGAATCACTTCATTAACGAGGAACGACGGTTCCAATCATTTCATCGAAACTATCAATCACTTCATTATTACTTTCATCTCGGTGAGTCATTCTTGACTTTGTCGGATTATTATTATTCATTGATATTCATTGTGGTAATTCTCGTTCATATGACCTTTTGGGTTCATATTGCGTGGCCGGGTGCGGATGTGTGGAATTTTTAGTCGGGCACGTGATGGCCATGTATTGGGAGTGATACATTGGGCAGTGCACACGGTAAAGATTAACTCCGTGATACTAATTAGGTATAAGGACGGGTGTGTCAGGTCATCCGTCTTGTACACTTGCACAGAACACTACGGGCGTACTATGATACTCATCTTCAGCGTAATTCATAACTAAGGATATTTCATAACTTCAGATATATCATGATTGTGTATTTTCAACCCTTGAGGATTGTTGTTCTGTGTAACTGACCCCGTTGGGGGGATTTTGTTTTCAGGTCACGGAAAAGCAAAGGCACGGGAAGAGCATGTTGACGGCGAGGAGTCCCAGTGATACTAGTAAAGGGGGCCCCAGTCATTCCGTTTGTTTCAGTCATTTCCGTCATTTGTATTTTCCGCTGCAAATTCCGTTTGAGATGTTTATTTATTCAGGGTGGTGTATTTTATCTCCATATAAAATATACTAGTATTCGACATTGTCCTGGTGTGTTGTACTTAAACTCCTCGTCGGAGTATTTGGTAATATAATGTGGTTCGGTACTACAATTATATTATTTAATTCATCATTTTCATTCGCCTGGTGGGTCCCAGTCGGGGATTCACGGCACTGTAATATCCGCCTAGTTTGGGGTGTTACAAACACAACTTTTAAACTCAAGTGAGGTCTACAAAATGTAGACAAGACGTGACTCTCGTTTTTAACTTATCGGTTTTATGGTTGTTAGTCGAGAAATATGGGATGATGTTCTTGTTGTTCGGGCAGTGTTGCCAGTTTTAAATTAAAACTATGATGTGAATGCTGAGTCGTTCGATTTGTGTACATTGGGATAGTTCTCTTTAATAAGAGGTGAGATTTCGGTTTTTGAATGACGATTGTCTTTTAATGGTTGCTCATGAAGTGTTAAATCGATGGCTTTGAGATTCGAACGTGTTGTTGTTTATTTGTGACCATTGATTCTAGTAATGTCGTATATATGTTCGCGATCATGTCGCTGAGTTGAAGCAGCTAGCGCACGCTGAGTGCGAGGCTAGCGCGCGCTAATGCAGCATGAGTAGCGCACGCTAATATTGTTGTAACGCGCGCTAATCAGCCTGGGCAGAGGATGTGGAACCGCGTTTTTAGCCGTTAGGTCTAACTTTCTGCAGTCAGTCGTCTGTGACTGTATTCTATGTGCGTTGTCTAGTGATGACAACCGTTTTATGTGGACATGTGTTGTGACCTTTCATTCGCGCTAAGTGATAATTGATTTTGTTCGGTGAGTTGATAAATTATATCTGCTGTGTGTGTGTGTGTTCGAAATGTTTTCCTGAAACTTTCATAAGTTTGTGCAACTTGTGGAAATCAATTTTTGAAACTAATTTGACGTTACGATTAAGCCGGCGGCTTCGTATAAACTTTGGAAATTGTTTGAAATTTGCGAGCCGGCCTAAGATTCTCCAATAAAACCTCGGCGGTATTGAAAGAGTTGTTTTATAGTACCTTGAACATTTTGATTCTACCGTCGATGATTTTTGTGTAGTGTTGGGATAATTTTTGGAAATGACTTTTAACGTACTATTGTATTTTTGAATAATTCGAGTACATGATTTTTAAAAATCTTTCACACAATTTTTTTTCAAAAAACAATATGATTTCTTTTTCAAAAATATATAGTGAAAGATGAAAAATCTCACTCGATGTAAAGTTTAAACTCGAATTTGGAAATGTTAGAGTATGTAAGAATGGTTTGATGATCTTGCATGGTTAACTTGTTGGTCGTTAACGGTGATGATGATGCGTAGAGGCATGATGATTTTGATAATGCCGGTTGCAAGGAATTATTATTTTGGCAAATGAATTCAAATGAGACGGTTAGAGTATGTTGTTTACAAGTTTTGATGAAACAACCCGAGGTAGCAAAAGTACTTTTAAAGTTTATTTTGAATAGCATACAAATTCAAAGATTTTCAAAAAAATTCCTTTAAAAAGGATACCTCGTGGATTTTCTTATCAAGTTGTTATTGGTTACCTTATGTGATATGTCATGCTGAGTTGGTACTTTAGCATATTGTTTTTGGCGATGTGGTGCAATCGTATTGAGTGAGAATCCGCTTAGTATGCCGAGGGACAGAGGACGCGGCCGTGACCGCGGTACAGTTGATTATGGAGAATTAGATACGGGACCAAGAGGATATGGCCGGGAAGGTTGCTACTCAAGCACTTCATTCTCGTTGTTTAGGTTTCGGGGACGAAACCTCTTTTAAAGGTGATATGATGTAATACCCATATTTTTTTTTCGCTTCCGTTTCGTTCGATCGTATCGACTCGATTGTGTTCGTTGATGCTTCTGACCTTGTGTTGTTCTCACCCTTGTCATTCGAGCGAGTTCGCATATTTTTCCAAATTGATGTGCATATCGTTGTGATCTTTCCAAGTTCGGATCGATTTCTTGTGAACCGTGTTCGAAACTAACGCCTCGTGGTTCCTACAAGTTATTGATGTCTTGATTTGAGGTGTGAACTTCATAGTTGATCGTTGTTGTTCGATCATTGCTATTTGTTCGTCATTGTACAATCATTATTGTTTGATCTCGTAGTCGTGAATATTGTACATCTGGGCCATTTTGCGATTTCCATAAGTGTTGGAAAATTTTCTTCGTATTTGATCTTCCAAATCTGTGAGTTACTGGAATTTCATACCTTTCAGCGTTGGAATCGTGACTTGATTTTCGTATTGCTCGGTTTTATCAACCGCAACGATTCATGCTCGTTGCTTTTAGTAAGCATTCTTGCGTATTGAATCGGATCGTAGTGGCTTTATACTGCATGGAGTTCTGGTGTGTTGTCGAGGGTCGCCTTGCTTTTGTTTTAAGTTTCGGGATGAAACTTATTTTTAGGGGGGTAGAATGTAATACCCACGATTTTCGTTCCGGTTATTTTGGATTTTTTTCGGATATTTCCCGGTTGTAGAGTCCCGGTATTATTTTCACGACAACTGATTTTGGCGTTTATGACCGTAGGTGATGATTTGTTATCCGTTGTTTTCATTTCGGACCGATGATGTTGTCCCCGAGTATTTTGTCGTGTTCGTTCCGTGCGATTTCGGAAAATCGAGTCGTTGAATCATGGTGGTCGGACATTGGATAGACGGTTGCGGGCACTGGCCGGGCGAGTGGAGGCACTGGCCGGACGGATGCAGGCACTGGCCGGGCGGGTGCGGCAGGAACCAGCATAGCGCACGCTACGGCCGGAAGGTTGCGCACGCTACGGCCAGGAGGCAGCGCAAGCTACGGCCGGTTGGCTGCGCGCGCTAATCGGCCGAGGCAGTAGGGCAGTGAGGTTCTGGACTCGGAGGATCGGCAGGTAGCGCACGCCATCGTTTGACATCAAGACGCGCCACGGGCAGGTAGCGCACGCCATGGCCGGAAGGCTGCGCACGCTACCTGGCCAAGCCAGGAAGTCTCTGGATTGTGGCCCGGGCCGACAACGCACGTGTTCAGCGGATGAGGGCGGGCCCCGGCCGAACATTCTCGACCATGACCGCCCGCTAGCGCACGTTAGCTCGGCAGTCTAGCGCACGCTAGGCTGCACCAGTATAAATATGACCGAGCAGTCATATTTTCACCCGTTTTTCATTTCTTTCCCTTCCTGTCTGCGGCTGGTCTCTTGGAGGTGACGAAGGCATGTTATTATACAACTAATTCACGAAGTTTGGGAGCTCATATCATCGATTAATGACCCCATAACATCCTTCAATCCAGCGAATCAAGGTTAGTTTTTCTAAAATCCTAGTTTTGGGAAAAATTGGGGATTTTGTTGATTTCGTCCATTTGATTCGTTATAACTTAGAATAGTGATCGATTGATGATTATTAAGTTGTGTTATATCGAATCCCTTGTTTTTCCATGGTTGTATTGCCGAGGATTCGTGGTTTTATTGAGTTTCTAATCGACACCTTGAAAGTGTTCGATAAAATATCACAAAGGGGATTCGGGCGTTCTACGATTATTCTTCCTCATTCAATTGTCAATTTATTCATGGCATGATATTAGGGTCAGGTTCCTTGCGAAGAACTCGAGTCGGAACCCTTCCGTTCGCCGTTTCTCGATCGGTTGTGTTACCGCCATTTCTGCCGGAGAGTTGTGGGCGGTCGAGGTTTTCCGGTTGAGCCATGTTCGTCGGAGTGTCCGGTATCAACTATTGAGGCAAGTATCTTGCCCATACATTACGTGTTTTGTGAATATGATGGTTGAAAATTGACGATACGTGCTAAACGAATTGTTTACAACCATTTTTCTAAAGAATCAGTATATCTATAATCATGGTTTTATTAAAAGAGGATTCTTGTGTTCGTGAATTAATGTGCTTAATTGACTATGCGTATTGGTGTCGAGTATAGGATCACCTTATTTTCGAGTGATGCCATTATGTGTGATTTTGTTGTTGGTAAGTTAAAGTTCAATTATTTTGTTAAGATTTTGTGTGGAGTCATGCGGATGTGTGTCAATATGTGAACTTGTGTGATATTGGTTGTGTCGATTGGTGCTGTTTAGATGGTGTGTTTCTTTGTGGATAGTATTAATTTTGGGTCGTGAGTATGTGTTGGATAATATGGTCATTTTAGCAAAATACCTCGACTATATATATTGTGATTGACTCTTGAAGATTGCGGTTTTGGAAATGTGAATTGATGAGAGTTGTAAGGTTTTTCTCTGGTACTCTCACTCGGGGATTGACTCGACGGGGTCACACGGGGACCTGGTGGCTTAGCGGCTGGATCGGGTCGCGAGAGTTACTTCGAGTGGGCATTCTCACTTGGGGATTGCTCG
Organism: Orobanche coerulescens; assembly: GCA_033398695.1. Lineage (NCBI taxonomy): Eukaryota > Viridiplantae > Streptophyta > Magnoliopsida > Lamiales > Orobanchaceae > Orobanche > Orobanche coerulescens. Next base: position 94,838,786 of record CM065807.1, on the reverse strand, counting down.
GCGGGGCACACAGGGACTTGGTGGCTTGAGGGCCGGAACGGGTCGCGAGAATTGCCAGAATGTTTGTACTGTTGATTAATTGTGATATGTCCGGAGTATCACAATGCTTGTTGCTCGGAGTCGAGAGACATTATATATCGAGTCTTGGTGTTTGGTTAAAATGGCATAAAAATAATGTGTTATGTGTAATATATTTTTGGAAGTGAATTGAAGTGAATGAACTGGTCATGGACCCTGTGTTGGTGATCGAAATGGTTGGGTCGTGGACCCTGTGTTTTGTGACTGGAATGAATTGGGTTGTGAACCCCGTGTTTTGTTAATCGGTTTTGCATTTTTGGAAAATGAACTTTGGGGCGGTGACCCTAAGAGGCTTGTGAAGAATTAAGAACTTTACTATCGCAAATGTTTTCGAAAATTCCCGAGATTTGAAAATATTTTCAAAGTGCTTTCTTGTTTTGGTTTCTACTTTCAAGACTTGAACTATTTTAATTATCAAATATCTCGGGAAGTCTTTTGTTGTATTCTCGGAATGTGTTTTGTATGGCTCGTATTTGTACTTTATACTTGTACTAGCAAAACAGTGGAGTTTTGCTAACCCCCGAGTATTCGGGGGTGGATGTCTGTTTTTGCATCCAGGTACATGCAGGTTTGGGAGCAAAACACAGGATCGACGCGAAGGATGATGGAAGCCGAATGATACTAATCACACGAAGGCCAGTGTTGGATGCAGTCAGTCGGAGTTTGTGTATGGTCTTTCTTCTGTCGTACTTTTGGTTTGTGAGTGTATATTACCCTTGCATGGGTATGAGTCGAGATAGAAATGTGCATTTTGACTTGTATGTTTGTGATGAAAGACCAAGTTAGTATGTTGATTTGGTATTTTATCATGTCGGTATGTAATGAGTTGTGTTGTTTGGATGTCTAGCCTGGTGGATCCTCACGGAGAGGGTCTGCGGCGTGTAATATTCCCGGTTTGATTCTGGGGGTGTTACACATAAGCCACTTGTCTCCCCGATTATCCTCGTTGCGCTGCTGGCCCATTGCGGTCTGCATGCGGTCAATCACTTGAGCGAACTGGGTCATCTCAGCGACCATCTACTGAAGCACACCTGGCATGTTAGGGTTTGCGTTATCATTCGCTGATCCCTGTTGTCCTCCAGAATGGGAATCAGTTCGAATAGCCGATAATTCTGGAGTAGTCGCCGAATCCTCCTGTCTTGCATTACCACGTCCGCGTCCACGACCTCCCCTCAACATACTGTAAATACAATTACTCAATATCCAGGGCAAAATTTTCTAAAAGAAAGTCCGTCAATATTCACAAAACGGAAATTAAGTAAAACGGTAGTATAAGAGATTAGGAGACTTACAACCACGGTCCACATGACGACGCTGGATGAGCAGTGATGTTACAAACGACCCATAAATAAAATAATGTAAACGGACCCAACTAAACCCGACTGCCAAGATATCCATGAATCTTAGCTCTGATACCATATTCTGTAACACCCCGAGATATTCGGAATAATTACAGCACCGTAAAACCTTTTTATAAGAGTTTACAAGGCTGATTTAAAAAATATAGAAATAATATAACAGTACCATAAAAATTCAAAATAAAAAACCAGTTCGAACAATTCAAATGAGTCCATTATTACAACCGTCTCAAAACATCAATAAGACACGCGTACTCGAGTACTGAAAGTAAACCAGAAAGACAAGGTAACGACAATTAACATCACTGAGCCCCTTCGTCGTCATGTCGGTACTGTGGCTATTTCCCCGCTCCTCGGCTACCTGAACATCAAAACAAATGTCCACCCCCGAAGGGGTTAGAAAAACGATGCTAGTACAAGTATCATAATACACAAATCGAATATGCAACAACAATGCATAATAAAACACACAATACAGACTTTCGCTACCGGAATCCAACAATGCGAATCCCCATGATTCCATAAACATAACAAAGGGTAATCCAACGATCCAGCGCCCTCAGTATAGATCCCCATGATGATCCCGTCGGACCAACACATGGTGAAAAACCCGTCCAACGATCCAGCGCCCTCAGCATAGATGATGATCCCGTCGAACCAACTCATAGTGGACAACCGATCCAGCGCCCTCAGCATAGATCACGTGATCTCACAGGATCAACACAACGTACACGAACACAACTATGTATACACATATGCAAAACTCGATATGTCCACCCACATGAACATAAAATCAATAAATAACGATATAATGACAATTCAACTGGAATGACCTCATGTCCAACCACATGAATAACAATATGTATTATCAAAATCCTCGATATTAAACCAATATTCAAAATAGGATAATTGCCTTAGAAATGGCGATAAGGGTTGCTACTACAAAAAAGAAATCTTCAACCAGCTCGAAGAACTCTCACTCGATCAATCCACCAAAACCCGAACCTTCAACGAACAATAACACCGGTATAACTAACGTTTCCATATAATTGTTTTAATCATCATAAGAACAGCAAAATGGCGTAATATCCCCAATCATACAAGCTTACTAATCTGCCCTATACCATTTCGGAGTTGAATCAACATTAGGATACTAACCCGACAAAAGCTCATAGTATCCTATCTAAGATCAAATGCATCCTACGGTCGGATTCTTCAATATACCACAAGATAATTCTTCTTACAATGATTCTAATCATACTCTTCATTAATCCAAAGCATCAAGATATCGGAATTACCCCAAAGAACACCGTAAGAACTTATTTACTAGGTTCACTTGATTATCATCTTCTTCTTCAAGGAAATAAATCCTAAGTACAATCCATTAAATGTCCCAATACGCATTATTTCATCATGTAAGAACTTGATAATATCCATAAACTTGCCATAATCAGGTTCGTAGCCTCATGATACCATGTTTAGGAGTCCAAACACTACAAGGTTTGATTAATATTCTAAACAACGAAGAAGAGCCGAAACATAACCGAAATTATACTTCTAACAACATGATGTTCGACTATGCCTGAATATAACTGAATTGATAATCTCAAAACATGCTCAAAATATCCCTAAGAATACGTAATCTAGTTGGTGAAGAATCACCTACCTCAAAATGGTGAAGAACAAGGAGAAACCTGAAGAAACTCAACACCGAGAGCTTGAACACCAATCCCCAATGGTCTACGATCTTCAAACTCGAGCTAGGATGATGATATGAGAGGTATATGGTGAGGGATAATCTTCAGAGCATGAAAATCGGCCAAGGTAGGAGTTAGAAATGATGTGGGGATCGAGTTCTATAAATAGAATTATAAGCCATTACGTACGTTACCAGAAGTCTATTACGTACGTAACCTTATTAGCGTACGCTATACTCGAACATTAGCGTACGTTAACGTCCGGCTAGAGCTCACTGGGTTGTTTCTGGTATTGGCTTATGTACGTTAGCTTAAAGGTTTTACGTACGTTAAAACTACACCTTAGCGTACGTTAAAACTATCTCTTAGCGTACGTTAAGTCCGTTGACTTGCATAGCTGGAAAGCCGTCCAGGTTCATGCGAGTGATCTCCTTGCATCTTCGTCAGGCCCCACATGACGACCCTTGTCTGATTCCGAGTTGACTATGCTTACGTATGTTAAGCTACACCTGTAACATACGTTATACTACAGTCGTAGCGTACGTTATGGTCATCCTTTAGCGTACGTTAAGACGTGCAGGATTATGCATCACATATAGGTTTCAACAAAGCATGTATAATTAATGACATAATGAATGTATGAACATAAAGAGAATCTAGTCCTTACACAAGTCATACGAAGCTTCAAGGTCTCACGATACTAGTCTTCACTCACGACGGCCCGGACAACGCCGAAACCCAAACCTGAATATGAATCGAAGATACGGTTACGAAGTACTCACAAAGACGAATCCAAGCGCTAAGAGAACACATGATTCCGACCACCCGAAGATTTGAAATTCGACAACGGAAAGTAATTTCCCCAGACTTTGGGAAATTACGAAAATGGCCCAAAACGTCCGAAATACATGATACATGATCGAAACACCAAGCCAAAGCTCGCAACATGAATAATAACATTAAATGAACTTACGAGAAACTCGAAACAATATTTTCGGACGAGATTCGCAAGAATCAAACTCAAGTGCGGAAAAGCCGTTTAAGAACACGGAACTCAACAAAACGATACCGAAATGAACTCAGATGACAAAAAGTGCAGAATTAAATATTCTCGGAATGACGAAACGGTCACAACAGAGTCGCTAAGATGGACTTCCTCCAAAAAAAAGAAAATTACCGGAAAATCAAAATTGCGGATATTACAGACGGATCTACAGATATGTGCACACGAGATAGAAGATAGATTAAATTGAGCTTATTCTCTTTTGATTAATAATGGACATTGGATGTCTAATTTAATTTATTAGATAAATTAAATTGGTTTCGTGAATTAAATAAATTACTGGGTAATTAAATTAATTAATATTATTTTTTAGAGAAATTATTTTTGATATAATTAATTGATTGGATTGACTAATTATGTTAATATTGAAACGTACATCAAGGTGTATCTATCGAATTAGACACATGATAGTCTGTTTCACGGACCGAAACGAGCCAATCATATATTTGCTCATGGTGCACCCCCACACATGGATACATGGTGTATTAATTCGTTTTATCTTTGAAGTGATTTGATAAGATAATATGAAATATTTCATTATACACTTGATGTATTTTATGAGGCTTTTGGTATGTAGTGAAGTGTGATTGATTTATACATCATCAAATTTCATCCTTTCCACACTTCATCATTTGTCCTTGAGTTTCATTATGAGGTGGAGAGAAATTTTTTTCTCAAGTCTTAAGCATTGTTCTTAAGTGTATTTTGTGAGAAAATAGAACATTTATTATTTACTTAGAGTAACTAAATAAATATAGAAAGCTTCTACTGTAGCGACCACTTTTCTCAAATATAATTCTTCTAATTTTAAGAAGAATAAATAAAAATTTTGCAGTGGAAATACATTTTAAAAAGAGACAAACTTAATAATCGCAAGTAATAATCCCAAGTCATCATTAAATAAAAAACATACTTCGACGTGAAATTAAAAAAAGTCGAACATTGTTCAAAAATATAGTCTTAGAGGAATAACATTTAACAAATAAATTTTTGATCATCAGCTTGATCATCCCACACTCAAGCGCCTGCCACATCGAGCTCCTCAACCTGAAATGAGTAAATAGTGGGGTGAGCTTCCAACTCGCTCAGTGTGGAGAGTATGCAATATGTCTACGTTAATTACTAAATATATTAGCAAGTATAAACAACATGACTGATAAATTCTGAAGCCCGTCGGCTAGCCCGAAGGCTTTATGCACAATTAGGTGCTTCCGACTGATTTGTACATTTAAGTGCTTCTAACTGGTTGCACATTTAAGTGCTTCTGACTGGTTGCACATTTAGGTGCTTCTGACTGATTGCACATTTAAGTGCTTCTGACTGATTTCACGTGCACATACGAGACAATATATAAAGCAATTAAAATAAACAAAAACGTAATAAATCCCCACACCTGGATAAAATGCAGTTCTTGACTTGAATGTGATGAAGATTCTTGACTCGACAACTCTAGGCCCGTAAATTCTCGTTATTATCTACAATTAGTAATAATAATAATTATTATTATTATAACTAAATATATAATGACTGATAATGAAACACGATGCACGGATTAAAATTGGATTATTAATATAACCAATATCTTAATTACTTGCGCCAAAATAGGGCTGCAATTAACTCCTAAAAAGCTGACTGGAGTAAAATTGAAATAACTAGACATTTGAGGACTGAAATTGAAGGAATTATAAAATTGATTGGTGTTAAATTGAAATAGATGGATGTTAAGGGCTAAATTGCATAAATGGGATTAAAAGTGAAATAACTGGAAAGATAAGGTATAAAACCCATTTTCCTGGTGCAAGTCGGCAGAAAGATCCTCTCATCTCTCTCTCTATCATCTTCTCTCTCTCCAAAATCCCATCTGATTTCGCCCCTCACCCTCTGCTCTTCTCTCTCTCTCTCTCTCTCTCACACACACACACACACAAAGACACACTCACACACGCACACAAGCGCTGAGATTGAAGTTCTTGCAAGAATCCACACACTAATCACAAACACTTTGAATCGGTCGCGTTGGCACACCGCGAACCAGATGAATCGAGCGGCGGCTAGGTTTTCCTGTGCTGCGGCGCGACGGTGCAGGACCAGCGGAAATTTAGGGTTATGGGTTGGCTGATAAAAAGGGCCGAGTTGGAGACTGAAAAAAATGGTGTTCGAGAAAACACAACCAAACCCACGAACGATGGACAAGAAGGCGGCGGCGGTCTCGACTCAGGTAAGGGTTTACGGGATCTGAAAATTCGTTCTGAGTTAGATTTGGGTTTGAAAATGGGTTGACTGTTGGGATTCCGTGCCTAAAACGAAGGCCCAGCGGAAGCGGTAAAACGAAAATTAATTCGATCCGAATCCCTACGAGGATCGATCGAGCTACGTATATACGAATATCAAAAACGAAATACAAGAGATACAAGAAACATACCCTCGTAGTCCGTTGATTAAATGGATAACCTTCTCTTGAGCTAATCCCCAAGCTTTGCTTGATCTCTACGAATTTATTCCGCTTCAAGCCCTTGAACGATCCAACGCCGAAAGCACCGCGTCTCTACTTGCCACGCGCCGGAGAAACGACCAGAACAACAATCACCTTGCTATCCTCCGAGGATACGGCTAGAGCTAAGTGATGAAGCTTCCAATATGAAATTATAACACTCTAAGTGTATAACTCACAATATCTCTTTTATTTCTCAATTTTCTTCCAAGAAAAATCAAGAACTTGATGAATAAAGAGGAAGATGATGAAGAAGACTTGGAGAAGTCTTTTCTCTCTCTCTCTCTTCTCTTATTCACGTAGGAATCAAAGTAAGTTAGAGATATGAAAGTCTTCCTCCTTTTATTCTTATTCCACCCTCATGTGTACAACTCATGTCACATGAGATCAAACCCCACAAAGTCATCTTTTTCATATAAAATGAAAAACAATAAGACAAGAGGAAAGTGGGTGGAACTTAGGGGGCGGCTACCATGCAGAAACGGATGAGTTCGGTTCGTTTCGGACTCCCGTGAGTCCAAACAGATAAACTACGATTCCGTTCCGATGTATTTGTATCGATTAATTAATCCAATTAATCAAACATATCAAATACAAAATAACATAATTAATTTCTCCAAGAAATAATTATATTCATGAATTAAATTAATCACCCAGTGATATATTTAATTCATTAAGCCGTAAATCAATTTATCTGATAAGTCGATTTAAACATCCAATGTCCCAAATTTAGATATCCAATATCTAATATTCATAATGAGAGAATTTAGCTTGATTCATTCCGTCGTCAATCCTATTGCGCGACTCGGTAGGTCCGTCTCAGTCAGCAATGGGAGGAACCAAAGAGTAGTAGCACCACCTAGCCAGCCTGGCGGCCTACACTGTACCCCAACTGAGAACGAATGATTGGGATCATTCAATAACCATTATGTCGTGAATACCAGTATACGTATAAACCCTTCTTTCAAATGTCCCGATCAAGTTATAGGGTCACGGTCAGTCAAACCCTATCTGTACTTGACGCTATGCATGCGTTAATGCAAATCGAGATCATCGAGCTGTCGTGTATCTAATACAACTAGCTCCAATGCTTTGGCCAAAGACTTATGATCTCATCTGCCAATAACCGCATAGGACATATAACCTGCTCACTAACGGGAGAAAGAATTCTATCTTGGTATTCAATAGGACCTGCTACTTGCCCGTCAAGATGCACGTCGAGGTTGACCCCCGCCTTAGGTTTACGAGGTCGAACTACTCTAATGAAAATCTTGACGTCACACTCACATCCCTACGAAATCCTCAAGTCGAAGGTTCACGAATACCTATCACAACCTTTCGATTCCGTCCTTGACTGTCCCAGAGTGAAATGCATGTGACGAATCGAGGGTGAGTCGGTTGAGTATACTAATCCAATTAGCATACCTATAACGTGTGCTCCCACTAACCATTAGTGTTCGGTACCACTCTCCATGTCAAAAACACGTCATACAGTCTTCACATAAACTTAACGCCTACCAAGTTTCATCGACTTGCGAACGATTAAGTATTTGAGCTATAACCTTTCCAAGTGCCGACCCCCTTATCCAATAAGGAGTGGAACGCGTTTTGCTCTCAAATACACGGACTAGTTTCTATATGTTTATTTACGAGTTAGGAATGCCAAGAACTACCGGTAAATAAAGAAACATTCATTGCCTTATAAATGGTTTACATAATTACAAGTATAATGCCCTCACTCAACAACCTCCGAGTGGCATTCGAGGGCATACTCCTAACAATCTCCCACTTGCACTCAATGCCACACACTATGGTATCTAATACCCATGTTCTCCGGATGATGCTCCAAGCTAGTCCGAGAAAGTGGCTTGGTCGGTGGATCGGCGACGTTGTCGGCCGAGTCTACTCAGGCGGCACAATGTATCCCTTGCGAACAAATTCTCTTACGAGATGATACTTCCTCTCAATATGTTTGGTCTTTGTTGTGAAACCTCGGCTCCTTGGCTGCGCTACTGACTCCGTCGTTGTCGCAAGATGAACAGCAGACAAGGCACATGGTATCATTTGAAGTTCTCCCGAAACTTCTTAATCCAGATCCCTTCCTTGGAAGCCTCCGAGGCCGCTTGATACTCGGCTGACAGTGGAATCGGCGTCGCGCTTTACTTGGCACTACGCCAAGATACTGCTCCTCCATTAAGAGTAAATATGTATCCAGAAGTGGACATCGAGTCGTCCTTCAGTCCTTGGAAGTCCGAATCAGTGAATCCACCACATCCAATTCTCCACCGCCATACATAAGAACCATATCTCTAGTTCTTCTCAAGTACTTGAGAACGTTCTTTACAGCAGTCCAATGTTCCCTACCTGGGTTTACCTGAAACCTACTCACCACGCTTACAGCATGCGCGATGTCAGGTCTTGTACACAACATAGCATACATAAGGCTACCCACGGCCGAAGCATATGGTATATTACTCATTTCCTTGCGTTGTTCCTCACTTTGAGGACACATCTTCAAGGTGAGTTTTATTCCATGTTGCATCGGTAGAAACCCTCTTTTAGAATCATCCATCTTAAATCGCTTTAAGATCTTATCTATATAGAGGGCTTGGGAAAGGCCTATTGTTCTCTTCGCTCTATCCCGGTAGAGCCGAATACCAAGAACATAGGTTGCTTCTCCCAAGTCTTTCATGGAGAAATTACTCGAAAGCCAAGCTTTCACAGAACTAAGCATTCCCACATCATTTCCTATTAGTAGAATGTCATCTACATATAGTACTAAGAATGCGATCTTGCTCCCACTAACTTTCTTATATACACAAGGTTCCTCTTCATTTTGCACGAAGTCAAACTCTTTGACCGTCTCGTCAAAACGAAGGTTCCAACTACGCGACGCTTGCTTCAGTCCATAAATGGAACGTTGAAGCTTGCACACTTTCTGAATATCGACTTCAGACACAAAGCCTTTAGGCTGCTCCATATAGATTTCCTCCTCTAGGAATCCATTAAGGAAAGCCGTCTTTACGTCCATTTGCCATATCTCATAATCGTGGTAGGTAGCTATAGCAAGCATCATGCGAATAGACTTGATCATGGCTACGGGTGAGAAAGTATCGTGGTAATCGATCCCTTCCTTCTGGGTATAACCCTTTGCCACAAGTCTGGCCTTATAGGCGTCAACCTTGCCATCACCATCAGTCTTTCTCTTGTAGATCCACTTGTTCCCAATAGGCACTATGCCCTTGGGGCGGTCTACTAGAGTCCGCACTGATTGACATGCATCGAGTCTATCTCAGCTTCCATAGCTTCACGCCATTTCGCGGAGTCTACATCCACCATCGCTTGGTCATAGGTTGTTGGGTCGGTCTCTTGGCTATCACTTGGAACCTCATGGAGACCCAGCTCCTCCAAGTGCACAAGCCCATACCTCTCAGGTAAATGAGACACCCTACTAGACCTACGAGGTGGTTGTACTTGTGTTTGAAAGTTCGGTTCAGTTTCTTACAGGTGTCTCTCGAGGAGTTTCATTGTATTCTTCTAAAGAAATACTTCTACCTGCTCCGCCTTCCTTAATGAACTCATCTTCCAGGAAGTGTGCTTGTAAAGCAACAATGATCCTTCGATCTTCGGGCATGTAGAATAGATATCCCATCGTCCCAGACGGGAATCCAATGAAACGTCCCTTCGCAGACCTAGCTTCCAACTTTTCCACCTTAGTCTTCTTGACATAAGCGGGACATCCCCAAATCCTAATATGATTAAGACTTGGTTTCCTTCCTTCCCACATCTCATGTGGAGTTTTAGGAACGGATTTGGAAGGACATCTTTTCAAGATATACGCGGCAGTCAGGAGTGCATACCCCCACAGGTAAATCGGCAAGTCAAGATAGCCCGGCATGGAACGGACCATGTTCAGTGGTCCGGTTCCTTCTTTCTGACACACCATTTAACTGAGGAGTACCTAGAGGTGTTAGTTGTGAAACTATTCCATGTTCCTTAAGGAACTCGTCAAACTCCGTGCTCATATACTCGCCACCTCGGTCCGACCGAAGTGCTTTGATATGATTACCAGTTTGTTTCTCGACTAGGGCCTTGAATTCCTGGAATTTCTCAAAGGCCTCGGATTTATGTTTCATTAAGTATACATAACCATACCTAGTATGATCATCTGTAAACGTAATGAAATATTAATATCCGTCACGTGCTGCTTCCAAAGCACCACATACATCAGTATGGATTAATCCCAGTTTATGAGCGGCTCTTTGAAATGTCTCTGTGAAGGGGGACTTAGTCATTTTTTCTTTAAGGCAAGATTCACAAGTAGGAAAGGGATCCGATCCCAATGGACCCATAAGTCCATCTTTTTCCATCTTGTAAACCTTGATCTGACCAACATGACCAAGTCTAAGATGCCATTTCAAAACTTGATTGGTTTCATCCCTACCGCGTTTTCTAGTTATAGTATTCACAACTACTTTGTTGCTGAGATTTAGATGATACAATCCATTCAACAATGTAGCAGTACCCACTAGTTTATTTCTAAAATAAATTTTGCAGGAACCATCACCAATGAAAAATGAAAAGCCTTTTCAGTCCATGACCGGAATGGATACAATGTTTTTTGTGCCCCTTGGGCAAAACAAGTACATATTCTAAAGTCAAAACAAAGCCGGATTCTAAACCCAAAAGAAGTGATCCTATATCGGTCGCCTCGACACTATGCCCGCTTCCGACTGTGATCATAACTTCTCCAGCTCCAAGCTTCCTACTTTGTTCCAGATCCTGATTCATGGTACAAATATGAGAACTAGCACCAGAATCCGATATCGAGAAGTAGAAAATACAAAGAGGTAACAATTTGTTTCCAAAACTAAAAGTTCTCAGACAAGTGCCATGAAGAATCGGACAGTCTCTAGCCCAGTGGCCCAGCTCACCGCACTTGAGACAAGCATCCTTCTTCTTCTTGTTCTTTGGAACCATCGGGGCCTTGCCCTTTCCCTTAAGGTCCTTAGCTTGTGGTCTAGTCCGCTTCTTGGTCTTTTTCTTCTTATTCTTAGACTTAGAAGTCCAGAAGAAATCACAAGTGAGACTCCTTCATCCGCGGGTCTTCATCCGAGGCGGCGGTCACCGCTTGTTCATTAGCCCGGCTAAGTTACATGCAATCTCATTGCGATTGAAGTTCATAACAAAGCGTGAGAAGGAATCGGGGAGAGACTGTAGGATAAGGTCGGTTTGGAGAGAAGTATCCATTTTAAAATCAAGAGCCTCCAATCTCTCAATCATGGATATCATTTTGAGGACGTGTTCCCAACCTTCTCACCTTCCTTCATCCTTGCACCGAGCATTGCTTGGATATCTCATATCTAGCGATTGTTGTGCTCACCATAAAGCTCGGTTAAGTGAGATAGAATCTGCCTAGCAGAAGTCATTTTCTCATGAGCTCTTTGAAGCTCATTAGACATGGAAGCCATCATATAAGCACGGACTTTGACGTCATCCTTAACCCACTTTTCGTGGTTTTCAATCTCTTCCTGATTGGCTCGAGTCCGCATAGGAGGCGCCGGAATATCTGTCTCCGAGACGTATCCCAGTGCCTCTATACTGAGGACAATCATCAGATTGCGGAGCCAATCCACAAAGTTAGGTCCCATTAAGGTGTTCTTTTCGAGTAGAATTGCGAGTGGATTCATTGTCATATTGAGATTTGTCTGCATTAAGTATAACAGATTAATTAGTGACTCATTCAATTATGTTCTGAGTATAGAATTTAAGGTCTTTTCTATTCTTGTTACCCAGCTCCCACTATTTTTATCGGAATAACACACTCCCATGTGATATCCGGAAGTATCGCTCTACTTCATAGTGGTGATCGAGTTCTTTATAAATCTTAATAGAGGGCAACCAAACAGGTTTCTAGTCTATTAATTTTCATAAAGTGGTGTCCAACACCAACCCATCTAATGGATGATTCGAGCTTCTTTTTCCCCTTGTTCACTCCCCTCAACCTATACGATTTCTATGGTTCGTGAACAAGTTAAGTTTATACCATCGACGCAAATCAGTTTCACAATTGAATCTTATCCGGCAACCTATCAGGTTTCTAGGGATAAAATTTGCTCCAACCGAAGGCATCCAATGCGCTCCCGGTAATTTATCCGTCCTCCCCGAACGACTACCCCAATAACTCGGAAGCATAGCACATCCGGTTTGGATTTCAATTTCCCGAAAACTCGATGGAGGGAAGGAAAACCTTGAAACCTTATAAACTTAATTATTTATTGTGGGAGAATTTTCGCGATTAACGTTACACTTTGCACATTAATCATATTAGCGTGTTTGTGGCATTCATACAATATGAAACAACCATTCACAACCTAGTTGCTACCAACATGTGGTTCATGGACCGTTCCTAGAAAACAAAAACTTCGTAATCTAATTACAAGTCTTCGTCTTGAATCTTCGTCTTCTCGAAATGGATCTTCCTCCGGTCTTCGTCATTACATATAAATTTTACATCGAAAATTGCATCCTAGATACAAACATTTCTAGTAAAAATAAATAGGCTCAAAACGGCCTTTACAACCCAATCGAATAAAACGAACGATTCAAATCTAAGTCCACGAACCACATCCCCATTCAAAAAGCATTCATCCAATAAATACTATATAAATGGAAAACATAGAGATACATTGATCCAATCAACAATACGAACCGATCCAATCGATTCACACAATCGGTAATTTGATAACGTTCAAAATAATTCGGTCGACCATAAATATTCCAATTAATCAAATTTCCCTTATAAAATAAAATACTATAAATCATTTTAATCATATTAAATCCAATTTAACATGCGGGAGATTAATTTTTAAGAATACGAAAAATCGAGCGGGTGAAAAATGGCTGCTGGCCGAAGTCATGCCGGCACTGCCGTGACACGGCCCGTGTCGCCAGACACGGTCGGGTCATGCCGGCGTTGTCCTGCACATTCTTGCCAGACACGGCCGTGTCGCCGACACGGCCGAGTCACTTCTGAAGCCTTCCGGCACGCCCGTATCGCCGACACGGTCGGGTCTCCAGCGATGCTGGCAGGACTTCCGGACACGACCGTGTCACACAGGACACGGTCGAGTCACTCTCGGCCAGATTACCCTTTTTGTCCAAAAAGTCGTCCGACGACGATTCGGGGCTAGATTTTCGACCGGATATCCAATATCAATATTTTCCGACTTTCGTATCTTCAATATAAATCATATTTCCCAGAAATTTAAGATTTATATTTTGACATAAACTTACGTAAAATAGAATTATTACGAACGAAAAACATATACCACGATTATGACTAAAATGATTCCAAATCATTCACCATCTAATCGAGCATTCCAAATGCCAATATCATATATACGATCGCAAGACCTACTCTCCGATACCACTGTTGGGATTCGGTGCCTAAAACGAAGGCCCAGCGGAAGCGGTAAAACGAAAATTAATTCGATCCGAATCCCTACGAGGATCGATCGAGCTACATATATACGAATATCAAAAACGAAATACAAGAGATACAAGAAACATACCCTCGTAGTCCGTTGATTAAATGGATAACCTTCTCTTGAGCTAATCCCCAAGCTTTGCTTGATCTCTACGAATTTATTCCGCTTCAAGCTCTTGAACGATCCAATGCCGAAAGCACCGCGTCTCTACTTTCCACGCGCCGGAGAAATGACCGGAACAACAATCACCTTGCTATCCTCCGAGGATACGGCTAGAGCTAAGTGATGAAACTTCCAATATGAAATTATAACACTCTAAGTGTATAACTCACAATCTCTCTTTTATTTCTCAATTTTCTTCCAAGAAAAATCAAGAACTTGATGAATAAAGAGGAAGATGATGAAGAAGACTTGGAGAAGTCTTTTCTCTCTCTCTCTCTCTCTTCTCTTATTCACGTAGGAATCAAAGTAAGTTAGAGATATGAAAGTCTTCCTCCTTTTATTCTTATTCCACCCTCATGTGTACAACTCATGTCACATGAGATCAAACCCCACAAAGTCATCTTTTTCATATAAAATGAAAACAATAAGACAAGAGGAAAGTGGGTGGAACTTAGGGGGCGGCTACCATGCAGAAACGGATGAGTTCGGTTCGTTTCGGACTCCCGTGAGTCCAAAAAGATAAACTACGATTCCGTTCCGATGTATTTGTATCGATTAATTAATCCAATTAATTAAACATATCAAATACAAAATAACATAATTAATTTCTCCAAGAAATAATTATATTCATGAATTAAATTAATCACCCAGTGATATATTTAATTCATTAAGCCGTAAATCAATTTATCTGATAAGTCGATTTAAACATCCAATGTCCCAAATTTAGATATCCAATATCTAATATTCATAATGAGAGAATTTAGCTTGATTCATTCCGTCGTCAATCCTATTGCGCGACTCGGTAGGTCCGTCTCAGTCAGCAATGGGAGGAACCAAAGAGTAGTAGCACCACCTAGCCAGCCTGGCGGCCTACACTGTACCCCAACTGAGAACGAATGATTGGGATCATTCAAGAACCATTATGTCGTGAATACCAGTATACGTATAAACCCTTCTTTCAAATGTCCCGATCAAGTTATAGGGTCACGGTCAGTCAAACCCTATCTGTACTTGACGCTATGCATGCGTTAATGCAAATCGAGATCATCGAGTGCCGTGTATCTAATACAACTAGCTCCAATGCTTTGGCCAAAGACTTATGATCTCATCGCAATAACCGCATAGGACATATAACCCGCTCACTAACGGAGAAAGAATTCTATCTTGGTATTCAATAGGACTGCTACTTGCCGTCAAGATGCACGTCGAGGTTGACCCCGCCTTAGGTTTACAGGTCGAACTACTCTAATGAAAATCTTGACGTCACAAGCACATCCCTACTAAATCCTCAAGTCGAAGGTTCACGAATACCTATCACAACCTTTCGATTAGTCATTGCCGTCACGCAGTGAAATCCATGTGACGAATCGAGGGTGAGTCGGTTCGAGTATACTAATCCAATTAGCATACCTATAACGTGTGCTCCCACTAACCATTAGTGTTCGACAGGCACTCTTCATGTCAAAAAACACGTCATACAAGTCTTCACATAAACTTAACGCCCAGTCAAGTTTCATCGACTTGCGAACGATTAAGTATTTGAGCTATAACCTTTCCAGTGCCGACCCCCTTATCCAATAAGGAGTGGAACGTTTTGCTCTCAAATACACGGACTAGTTTCTATATGTTATTTACGAGTTAGGAATGCCAGTAACTACCAGTAAATAAAGAAATATTCATTTGCCTTATAAATGGTTTACATAATTACAAGTATAATGCCCTCACTCAACAACCTCTGAGTGGCATTCGAGGGCATACTCCTAACATTGACTCGGTCCAGATCGGATTTCTGGTTCTGAGCATGATGTTTGGATTCGGGCTGTGCTTGTGAGTTCGGGCCGCGGGTTTGAAGCTACTGAAAACATGGTGGTGGATGATGGTTGTGAAATTCTGGTGGTTAACTGGGTTGATGAATTTATCATGTAAAACTTGGATGTACCGTTTGAAATCTTATGGTTTTGAACGATGATGCAAAAGTAAAACTAGACAGTACGAAGGTTTCGATGTTACGTGTTGGGGAAGAAAAGGAGACCTGTAGAGATGAAGTCACAGAAATTGCAGAAGATGGTTTCTGGGCAGCCACTTCTCAACGAGAGGAAGAAGAAAAAACATATCTGTGTATAATTGAGTATTGGCTGCAGTATAAATACAGTATTTATACTGTAGGTATTAGGTCTAGGGTAGAAAAGCTGTGTGGGCTTAGGTTTAGGACTCCCAATTGGGCTAGAAAAAGGGTTTGGGCCAACTAATTAAATTGGACTAGTAAAAGAATTTGGTCCAACAATAATAATAATAATTGAGTTTAAAATAATAAATAATAATTATAATCGGGCTGAATTAAATAATAATATTAATAATAGTAATAGTAATAATAATAATTAATAATATTATTTAACTTGTAAAATATCCTGGGCAACAATTAATATTATTTAAAATTTGGCTCGGTCCTAGAAATGATGAGATGAAACGATGAATTAAAAATGAGAAATGAAACGATATGATGATATGACTTGATATGAATTATAATGACATAAATGGATTTGCATGATCATGAGAATGAAATAAATTAAATGACAAACTTATTCGGACATTAATTTAATAAAATTGAACAAATTTTCTATAATTCATAATAAATGTATATGCGAAATCGGGGCGTTATATCATTTCTAGCCGTGTTCTTAGAGAACAAGAAGATAGAAGTTAATCCTGGTCGTCTTTTCAATGCGTGATTCGTAGAGACATGGTGATTTTGGTGCTCGGGATTTTGCTTAAATTTCGGCAATTTGGATCGTGTTCATCATCAACATTTAATCAAAGATCTTCAAGTGTATGAATTTCTAAATTCATACTTTGAATTATTTTATTCGTATATACAATGCTTGATCGATCTTGTTTAAGGTTTTGGTTTATTGATTGGATCAATATTATTTATTCTTCTACGCCTTTGGTTCTAGGCCCGGAATCCCAACGGTGGTATAAGAGCGAGGTCTACTTCATTGTATAAATGATATTAACATTTGTAATAGTTGGCTGAATATTTTTATAATTTAGAAATTTAATCGTTAATGTTTAATTATTGGTCGAAAAATTTATTTCTCATAATTTTATGTTATAATATAAACCTATTTTTATTTGAAAAACTGATTTATGTGTAATTTAAGAATTAAAATAATATTATTTATAGATTCAGAACGAAAAGACGAGCTGTAAAAATGGTTGGACCCGGCAACTCGGGGCTGCCGGGAGGCTGCCGGCAGTGGGAAGCAGCGACCCAGGGGTTGTCTGCCCTCGGCCAAGGCCCGAATATGATGTCGCATCGCGGGCTTGGTCAGGCCATTGTTTTTCCGACTCTGTTAAATCAAATCACGAGTAAAGCTAGGCCTGAGACTTTTCGGTTTCTGGGAGAAAAATACAGGAACCGGAACCGAACCGCATAATTTTTTCGCGGTTCGATTTTTCCAGTTTTTTTATCCGAACCGCACAGGAACCGAACCGAACCGGAACCGATTTTATATGGTTTGGACGAAATATATTATATTAATTATGTTTAATAAGAATATATTATATTATATTATATTCAGAGGGTCGGTTTCCCGGTTTGGTGCGGTTCGGACGGTTCCTTGCGGTTCAGATCGGTTCCTCTTTAAAACAAACAGGAATCGCGAACCGAACCGAACCGAATACTAACAATACGAACCGAACCGAAAAAAAAATTTGTTGCTAGGAACCGAACCGAACCGTCGGTTCCGATGCAGTTCGGATCGGTTCCGCGGTTCCCGGTTCCAAAAGTCCCAGCCCTAAGTAAAGCTTTGCCCATATGGCATAAAATACATTTTGAGTTTTAGAAGATTTTTTACCCACATGTCATAAGACATATTTTGAGTTAAAAGAAGGTGTTATCCACCTCAAAATGCAGAGTCTTGACTCGTCTAATGCCCCGACTGGATTGACCCTACCCCTCAAAGTTCGATTTATTATCTACAAAAAAATTTAATAATAATTTATAAGTAAATAATTTGAACGGTAAAATTAATTTTTTAACGATTGTCATTGAGGAATTAAGGAACATAAATTTTGATTCGAGGGTTCGCGGCTAAATTGGATTTTTCTGAATTAAATGGAGTATGAAGGGGCAATTTAGAATTTATTAAAATTTAATTGGGGGCTGAAATGATTATAAATAAAGTGGACTGAGGTAAATCCACAAGAACCCAAAAGTAGGGGCTAAATTGAATAAACCGAAAAGCTTTTGACCTTGGGTCAATCAAAAAACCAAACCAAATCAAACCAAACATACCCAGTATATCCCGCTCAGAGCAGGGTTTGGGGAGGGTAAGATGTACGCAGACCATGCCCCTACTTATTACGGTAGGGAGGCTGTTTCCGTGAAGACCCCGACTTAGTGCATGAGAATCTTGTGTGATAAATACAAAGGAAAACATATGATTCGAAAAAGCTCGAGACCATACCTGAGCCCATGGCTTGATCCACATCGGACTTACCTAAGCAGAATTTGGCTACTTCACTCCCGATGAACGCTGCTCTAACAAAAGAGAGGTTGGCTCTGCGCACAGCTCCCTGTCAAACATACACCACACGCAAAGACAATAGGATAAAATATACAATAAAAGTAAAAATGCAATGCTCTAGGTCAAAGCTAACCGAGACAACCCAACCATGAGGCTCTCAACTACAGCACCGCTCCCTACAAAAGAATCAACAACTCTGATCCGGCGCCTCCAAGCGCACCTATCAACAGTCATGGTCTCGGAAAGGTTTAAGGCCTTCAAATCTAATCTCAGTTGCTCCTCCCACGTCCTCCTCGGTCTGCCTCTCCTCCTCTCCCCGACAACCATCTCAATCTCCCTTCCCTAACTTTCGCTGAAATGGGCGCCACTTCCAGCGCGTTCCTGAAAACCCCGTTCGCAATTCTATCTAACATTGTGCGACCACACGACCAATGTAACATTCTCATTTCATCCACTTCCAACTTGCTCTCAAACGACTTCTTCATCGCCCAACATTCGGAGCCATACAGCATTGCAGGTCGTATTGCCGCTCTATAGAATTTACCCTTCAACTTTAGAGGGACTTTCTTGTCGCACAGGACCCCTGTCGCTGCTCTCCACCTTAGCCACCCCGCCTTGATGCGATGCGTGACATCATCTTCACACTCACCTTCCTTCTGAATGATCGAACCCAAATACTTGAACTTATCTCATGCGAGTGCGATCGATCCGCAATCATTACCTCAACATCTTCCTCGTTGGCTCACCACTAAAGCTTACACTGCAGAGAATCTCGATGTAGGCCGACTCACACGCAAGCCCTGGGATTCTAACTTAGCCCTCCAAAACTCCAACTTTGAGTTCACCTCCTCCTCGACTCCGCCACTAACACAATGTCGTCAGCAAAAAGCATGCACTAGAGGATGGAGAAAAGTTGGGAAGGAAGGAAGGAAGGGTTCTCTACAGAATTGAATAAGGTGAAAAGTTGGGGATATAAAACCCTACTCCTATTGAATTCGGCCGACAAAACTCACTCCTCTCCCATTTCTCACCTCTTTCTCTGCAGAGTTCTCTCTCTCTCTCACACACACACACAAGAATCGCCTATTTCTCTCTTCGAACTATCACGGTAAGCACTCCAGATTCACACTGGGATACTTACGCACACACACCACACGAAAACACACACACACACGATATCGATCTGCGCATTCTGATTTTTTCATTGGATTTGATCCATTCCTTTGATAGGGCCTCCAGTGAGCGCACGGCGACCGTTGGTATCAGACGGCTTAGGCGATAAAGTAGCGGTTCGAAAAAGCTGACGACTTTGTTTTGCACTGATTAGTGCCCCTATAGTATTAGGGTTTATGATTTGGTTGCTGAATATGGTTTGGGCTGAAGGGAAAGAATTAGGGGTTCAAGGTTGTAGTTCCTCTCTTCTTTCCCTTTATTTTTGGTATGGCCAACCTGGGCTGATGGGGTTGAGTTTGGCCGTGAGAATTTCATGAAATTGGGAGTTGATTCTCGATGGGTATCAACCTGAAATTGGTGGATTGATTATTGTTTAAGATTCTGATTTAGGTGGGTTATTTATATTTCTATATCAGCCAAGATTTTCTGGATTGATAATGATGGTGATGGGTTTGATTTGTGACGGGCTGAAATAAATCGACAGCTTATGGCACCGAAGAATGATGAGGTGGGATGAATAGCCTTCGGCTGAGGTCGGAGATGGTGGAAATTCTCTGGTGATGCCGGAGCTCGGTCCAGTTTTTCCCGAGCAGTTGAATCAGGCTGTTTGTGGACGAGGGCAGTTGTTTATTTATGGTTCAACGACTGGGTTCTAGGAATGTGTTTACCAGTGGCGGGTTCGGCTTGAAAGAGGATTTGGGTGGCTAATGCAATTAGGTAAATACGATTGAAACTGAAACGAGACTACGAGAAATAAAAGATAAAGAACTTCTCTATCTTACCTCTGCCAAATTCAAGAAGTCTAGAAGAACAATCGTTTATTTCCTCTTCACGCTGTTTCTACAACATTTGTATGTGTATATATAGGCAAGATTAACAATTAGGGTATGAATTTTCCCAAAATTCGGACTTATGTAATAATATTTTTTTTTGTATTATTTAGTGGTATGAATTTTTTCCGTCAAGTGTACCCGTCAGTTAAATCTAACAAACTAGTTAAACTGTGCGTTAAGTGACATATGTCACCTTTTGATTGGTCCACATAATAATAAAAAAGTATAAAAAATAAAAACTCTGGAATTTTTTTAAAAAAATCTAAACTTTTTTTTTAATTCTAGAATATTAATATTAAAAATATGATGTTTTTATTTAGAGTTCGAAAATAAGAAATAAAAAAATAAAAAAATAGAAGTTGGATGTTTTTATTAATTTTTAATCTGTCTTTTATATTCTTTTTAAAAAATAAAATAGTTGTTTTATGAAAAGTTAAAGAATTTTACGAAAATAAAAAATAGCAGGTTTTAAAAAAAAATATAATAATAGTAATTCAGTTTTTATTTATTTTTGAAAAATAATATTCAAGTTTTTTTAAAAGATAGTTTATAAATCAGATCCAGATTTTTTGATTTTTTATTTTTTATTTTCGAACTTTAAATAAAACTATCCGATTTTTAATATTAATATTCAGATTTTTCTTAAAAAAAATAAAGTTTGAATTTTTTTAAAAAAATTCCATATTTTTATTTTTATATTTTCAGAATTTTATATTTTTTATTATTTTCCTTTTATTATGTGGATCAATCAGAAGGTGACACACGTTACTTAACGGATATGTCAGCAAGCCCGTTAGATTTAACTGACGGATTTTACGGATACCCTACTTGGTTGAACGAAATAAATTCATACTCGTAAATGATACAAAAAAATTTGTTATCATAAGTGCAAAATTTGAGAAAATTCATATACATATTTAGTAATTTTGCCGTATATATACCCTATTTAGTAATTTTGCCGTATATATTGATTGTAAGGGATTGAGGTTTCTCTCTGTTTTATATATTTTTTTTTGTAAATTTACCTGCCGCGTCAAGTGTTTATGGGTATGTTTGGATGACCACTTAATTTAGATTATAATCTTAATCTAGATTAAATTGATTAAATAATCTAATTTGACCTTCAAAATCTTGTTTGGATGGTGCTAATTTAATCTAGATTATAATCTTAATCTAGATTAAATTCAAACGTTTTCGAATATAGCTTTCAACCTAAAGCTACCAGATTTTATTTTTTCATTCCGATTTTATCCTTAATGTATATTATATATATATATATATATATATATATATATATATATAATATACAGATTTTCTTTTTTTTCATTCCGATTTTATCCTTAATAAATATTTGTATAAAATTTGTATAATAATATAAGTGATAATATAAAAAAAACCTAAAATACCATTAGAAGTTGAAAACAAAATAAATAATAATTTGCATAATGTCAAAGAATAATAAGCAACATAAGAGTTAATATATAAATATTAAGGTTCTTTTTGTAATATTATAATATAACAATAAATATAAAAGATGTACTTTTATGTCATTTTATAAATTTCAGCTAGTATGATAGCATTTCGCGCGATGTTATTTGGAGGAGCCTAGTAGAGAGGAGGGTGTCGTTGCCGTTCGTTAGGGCGATCCAAGACATGTACTCCCAAGCTAGGACGTGCATTAGGACCCCAGCTGGTGACACCCAGTTTTTTCCGGTTGAGATAGGGCTACACCAGGGGTCGGCGCTAAGCCCTCTCCTCTTCGCTCTGATCCTTGACGTCATTTCGCGGGGGATACAAGATGGTGTCCCGTGGTGCATGCTTTTTGCTGACGACATTGTGTTAGTGGCGGAGTCGAGGAGGGGGTGAACTCGAAGTTGGAGCTATGGAGGTCTAAGTTAGAATCTCAGGGCTTGCGTGTGAGCCGGTCTAAGATAGAGTATCTCTGGTGTAACTTTAGTGGTGAGGCCAACGAGGAAGATGTAGAGGTAATGATTGCGGATCAGATCATTCCCCGTACGGATAAGTTCAAGTATTTGGGTTCGATCATTCAGAAGGAAGGTGAGTGTGAAGATGATGTCACTCATCCCATCAAGGCGGGGTGGCTAAGGTGGACAGCAGCGACAGGGGTCCTGTGTGTAATACCCGTAATTTCGATTTCCGGTAATTTCTTTTTTTTCGGCGGAAGTCCGTTTTGACAACTCGCTCATGACCGTTTTGTCATTCTGAGAATTATTAATTCTACACTTTTTGTCATCCGAGTTCGTTTCGGTGTTGTTTTGTTGAGTTCCGTGCTTTTTAGCGACTTTTCCGCACTTGAGTTCGATTCTTGCGAATCTCGTTCGAAATTGCTGTTTCGAGTTTCCCGTAAGTCCGTTTAACTTTGTTAGACTTGTTGTGAACTTAGGTTTGATTATTCGATCAGATATCGTGATTTTCGGGTGTTTTGGGCCATTTTGTAATTTACCCAAAGTTATAGGTATCTGTATCTGTAATTAGTGGTGCCACATTTTAACCGACCGGCGGTTCGAACCGAACCGGGCTGTTACGCACGGGCGATTCAAGGTTCGAGTTGAGTGAGCCGTGGCGAACCATTGATCGGCCGAATCGGCGGTCATCCGAATCACGGTCGTTCGAATCGGCGGTTTCCGCCCAAATTCAAAATTCAAATTTTAAATTTTTCCCAACGCCCCCCTATGTTATCTATATAATAATTCAAATTTTCAAATTTCAAATTTGTTCAAATTCAAAATTCAAATTTTTCCCAACTCCCCCCAATTTGATCTATAACAAAATTCAAATTTTCAAATTTCAAATTTTTTCAAATTCAAAATTCAAATTTTTCTCAACTACCCCCAATTTTATCTATAAACAAAATTCAAATTTTCAAATTTCAAATTTTTTCAAATTCAAATTTTTCCCAACTCCCCCCCAATTTTATCTATAAATACCCCCCTTCTTCCACCTTTAAAATCACCCCATTGTGTTAACTTAGTATTAGTTAGTTTACTTATTCAATTTTAAAGATTGTATCATTTCTTTTGTACATAGATAGAATCATAGAAATCAATGAATATATCAATTTGTATGCATTATTTTGATTGTAAATATTTTAGAACTATTTTTACTTTATTGCATTTCAAGTTTTCAATATTTCAAATTTTCAACACAAGTAATTTAATTTAAAAAAAAAGTCATAAAAATATTACAAGTTACTATAAATTATATAAAAAAATACACAACATAAAGAATTTCTAAATTATTTAATAACTTATTATATTTTTATTAAATTAACTTAAGTAATTTCAAAGAGTCACCACTTGTAAATTACAAAATTTAGAAATTTCATCATTTAATTTAGAAAAATAAGATATAAATAATATTACATATATTATAAATTAAAAAAACTAACCGCGGTTCAACCAGGAACCACGGTTTCGGCTTGACCGAACTCGCCGGTTCGCGAACCGCCCTTTTACGAATATCGGCGGTTCAGTTCACCTCTTGGTGAACCGGAACGCTTCGCCCCGGCGCCACGGCCGGCCGTGGCACCACTATCTGTAATTGTTGTCTCGACCCGTTTCTTGGTCGTGTATGATTAATTATGGTATTATATTTTCATTTTGGGTCGATGATGTTGTCTGCGAGCTTTTCGTCGTGTTCGTTCCGTACGTTTTCGGAAATCGAGTCGTCGGGTCATTGTTGCGATATTTCCTACACGCAAGTGCACGTCATCGTTTACAAGTAATAAAGTGATAAGTAGAGTATCGTTCCCACGAGGATTGAATCTCTAACTACCGACGTTTTCGTATTCCAATTTTATTTGAACAATCGAAGTTGGGTTTTTTGGATTAATAACTAAAAGAATTAATAAAAGACTAAACAGAAAGCGATAGCTTGAATAAAAGGAATCAAATGATAAATAAGTCTAGAGTTCTGAATCCACCTTAATTTATCCGAATTTAATCTTGATCATCCGTAATAAATAATTTCCCAATTTATTGAAGGCGGAGATTGCTAATATATTCTACCGCCTCTCCCGAGGTCAATAGATTTATCTAACGCCGACTAATGCACTCTATCCCTAGGTGAATTATCTCGTCGCTAGGCAAAAAGCATGAAATCTCCTAAAGGCCACGTAGTTCCTATGAGTATATTCCTATCTCACAGAATAAAACGGTCCTCACCAATAGTTCCTCACCAAATCTCCTCTCCCGATTCGAAGTGAATGATTAAATCAATACAACTATTGGCCAGATAATTGCAAGCATTAAACATAATTGGGAAAACTCAATAAAAAGGTAATAAATTGGATAATCTTAATCAATTCGTCAAAACAAAGGTTTCATCAAAACCCTAGATTAGGCTTTAGCGACATACTAAAAAGTGAAAATACAGAATAAATAAACGAAAACATAAAATTCAAACGCAGATGAAGCTCGGATTCCTCCGTTCTTGACTTCCGCCTTCGCCCTTGAATTCCTCTGCTTTCCTCCTCTTCTCTGTCTCCAAGCTTAAGCTCTCTTAGGTTTAGATTCAATGATTCCAAGATAATTAAATTAGGGTCTTAAGCCCTATTTATAGCTCAACACCTCCACAAATCGCGTCCATATTAATCGGTTGAACGGCTTCGAAACGGCCCAAAATCCGCGCAGACGTATAAATCCCGCTAAGTGTGCCGCGGCTCACCTTTGCTGTGCCGCGGCACATCGCTAAAATCAATACCGGGCGTAATTAAATCCTTCGTGCCGCGGCTCACATGGGTGCCGCGGCACGTAGTACACTTACTCGCCCTTGGTGTCTTCCTTTGCCGCGGCTCGGCCTTCCTTGTGCCGCGGCTCATAGTCGCTTTTGCCGTTTCGCCGTTTTGCATCGTTTAAGCTTCCGGACTTCAATTTCGTCAATCATGCAAAATTAAGGCATTAAAAGCTCATTTAGATGATTTCACACTCCAAAATACTACAAACTAATGATAAATAAGCGTATAAAAATACGCCTAACAAATACCCCCAAACTTAAGCCTTTGCTTGTCCTCAAGCAAAAAGAATTAAAGTCAATAAAAGAATGTCGTGAATCATCGTGCAACTCATAGTGTTCAACCTAATCAATACTATCCTGCCATCCTCTTTAAATAATACGAGTGTCATAAAAGCGAACTGCACTCAGAATAATGATTCCGCAAAGTAATCAAGTTCAGTCCTAATCATTTGTTCATGAAGAAAACTCAGCTCAAAGATCAACAAAACATGAGTCAAATCAAACGTCAATATGAAAGGCTAACATAAACAAGCTAGTTCGTCGCGTTCCACAGTCTAAAGGCACAATTTATCACGAGTCTCATAACAAATAAACCTCGACAAGATCCCCTTATATAAATATGCTCAAGAATTTGAGTCGAGTCGACCACTAGGTTAGGATCTCGGATGTTTCATCGGGATAATCCTAGGGTGGAACTTCCATTCTCATGTATTCGGAAACCGTTTGACGTAAAAAGACACTCATGGGGCACATGGATGCTTCTAGTTACTAAGTTCCGTTTACCATGCGGAGAAACAACTCGAATACATAATTTCCGCATGTCCAAATCAAGGTTGCCGTTTTACGCGAGAGTAAACAATGGTTCACGCGAATACCCCGATTACTAGGCTCCCTATCATTGGCACATGTGAAATATCTAAATCACTAGTCTAATCAGGGTCGTCGTTTTACGCGAGAGTAAACAACGGGTCACGCGAATACCCCGGTTACTAAACTCCCCTTCATAGAACACCTTATCTCGACTTTAGGGAAAAATTGACCGACTCTAAACTCAATTTAAGTGCCAACACGACTAAAGAAACAAGACGACTCACTATCCGGAAAATGTAGCCAAACGTATTGATGGGGATTTAAAAACAAGTATGTATCGTCTCTTATCCGCCAAGTCCTCTACAATCACGAAAAATTTCGGACCTAATCAATACTAAGGCAATGTAAATAATCGACTACAACTCGACTAAAACTCGCCCGCTTCTTCAGAGAGAAAGACAGTGTCGTAACATCGTATCACACATAATAGAAGCACGAAAATTCATGAATAAAAACTACGGCAAGCAAGGCTATCTAAAAAAATTTCGCAAAGAAAAGAAAAGTGCAACAAAATATAATGTACTGCAAGAAAATAGAGTACATCAATTAATGTAGATCAATGTAAATCCCTCCCCAAACTTAGGACGTACATTGACCTCAATGGACAAAAATGAAATGCAAGAAAAGTAAAGGTCAAGTACTCCCCTCGATCGCTCAGAGCCGTGCCGCATCGTCCGGTGAGGAGGGTGGTGTGGCTGGCCGGGCGGGCGCAGTAAATGGCCCGTCGGGATGCATGATGTGGGCCGTCCATGCGGCGAGGTGCTCCTGATGATAAGCCTCCCTCGCAGCAAGACACCTCTCCGCTCGTCGGCTGGCCCGGCGGGCCTGCTCTCTCATCTCGGCTCTGGCGGCAGCAACAACACTCTCCCGCGCCGCCCGCTGCTCCTCTCGCAAGGCAGCCATCCAGCTCTCTCTCTCTCCTCATCTCATCTCTCTCTCTCTCCTCAACTCCTCTCTCAGCTCCTCTCTCTCTCTCCTCAGCTCCTCCCTATCTCTCCGCAGCTCCTCCCTATGCTCTTCTCTCTGTCTCCTCATATCCTCCCGCAGCCCATCAAACAGCTCCTCCAACCTCGCTCTGTCGGCCGCGGTCCGCCTCTCCGCAAGGCCAACAAAAGTGGCTCGGGATCCTCGTGAGCCTCCTCGAGCAAAATCTCGCCCGAGCGTGTGCCGGTGCTCCGCCCCACCGCTCAAAGTGCGATAT
Organism: Orobanche coerulescens; assembly: GCA_033398695.1. Taxonomy (NCBI): domain Eukaryota; kingdom Viridiplantae; phylum Streptophyta; class Magnoliopsida; order Lamiales; family Orobanchaceae; genus Orobanche; species Orobanche coerulescens. Next base: position 94,811,086 of record CM065807.1, on the reverse strand, counting down.
GATGCGGTGGTCGATCGGGGCTCGTGGGGCAAGCATCGGCTCGCCGATCGACCACGTCGGCCCCGATTGCCGGCATAAGGCGCAGATGAGGGAGGGATGCTTCAACCCCGTCTTGGCCCCTCGGATACTCCGGAAGATAGATCGGACGAATGGGGGCCACATCAAAACGCAGCCGGAGGTGATAGCAAAAGTATCCGGCGCGGGAGAGAAAATCAGACGGATCCGGGAGGTGGGATCAATGCGGGCACAAATAAAGTAAAGCTGTGCTCGCCCGAGCCGGGCCGAGGCGCGAGCTCAAGTGAAAAGTAGATGAGCTCGTGCTCCGCTCCCGGTGCACGGCCGTAATCGTCTCAAGCAGGGCCTCCTTAGTGAGGCCGGTCATCACGCGGTCATAGGTTGTCTCGTCCACCGCCGGAAACCCAAAAAGCCTCCGAATAGCAGTCGGGGAGAAATCAACTGTGACCCCTCGGACGTCGACCTGAGTCCGGGACTCTAAAGATGACAACGAATGCCCTGCCCGGATATGCTTCAGCAGAGCGCTGGCGTAAAACTCCTGGACGATCGAGATGACTGCTGGCTCGGGAGGTGCTGTAAATCTGGCCCATCCCATCTCGTTGATCATGGTGAGCAACTCCCCGTCCTGAGGAGATGGAGTAAACCTCTCTCAGGAATAAGTGGTCGCGGATGGATCTTTTCGTTGAATATCTTGTGGATTTCGGGGTCCGAAAATTGGTACCCCTCCGCCTCGGCCCGACCCCGAGAGGTCTCCCCTCGCGTAGGGGATGACTCGGTCCTAGCACGCTTGGTCAGCTTCTTCGTGCGCGCCATAATCAGTCCTGAGAAGCACAGCACGAGGGTTTATTTACGCAAAAATAATAACGATGATATATGCGCGGCTAAAGACATCAAACCAGAAATTCCGAATTTAAGACACTAGCGCATACGAGAGAGAAAGATGAATTTGGACTTAAACATTTAACTTGGATGTAAGGATTGGGCTTGTCAGAATTCAAAACGTATACGTTGCACGAGAATTCAAAACGTTTGCTTTTTCAAAGAAAATTTTCTTGTGGTCATTTTTTCAGACACCTTGAGGGCGCATGTTTACTTGAAGAATGAACATAGTTCTAGCTCGATTCAGCCCCCAAAAACAGAAATACAATTCAATCATAAACAACTTAACACAATCAATTCATTGATATTCCAATTTAATCAAGAAAATTCGATGAAATTACCCTGTTATATTCTAACAATCACAAAACTATTTGAAGGAGAAATAAACATATTCCACTTATCAAACACATACACAACTTCCAAATATAAACCATAAGCAAGTAAAATCGCAAGATTGAAACGTACCTTTTCGAGATTTCAAAAAATCGCAGGGAAAAGATGGAGGAATTTCTTCACGGTCGCTACTGGGAGGGAAGGCAAGGAGAAGGAAAACGCACGATAAATGCCGCCGAATGCATGTTATAAGCTACGGCCTTTCGGATTCGCATAGTGTGCCGCGTACGATAAAGTGAGCCGCGGCACAAGGTACAGTCCCTTTTACCTGTGTCTTGTTTTGTCGTGTGCCGCGGCTCAAATTCCGTGTGCCGTGGCTCATTGCTCAAGTGTGCCGCGGCTCATTTATGCCGTGCCGCGACACAAAGTACAGTCGGTTTTGCCTCCCATTGCGATCGATGTGTGCCGCGGCTCACAATAACTGTGCCGCGGCTCATACTCCAGTTTCTCCCCTGGGACTTTCCTGCGCAGAATTTTGAAAAGCAGACGTTAAAAACGAGAGGAAGAAGCAAATAGAAGCACAAAAATGATGAAAAATAAAAATCACGAATACAAGAAAAATAAAGAAATGCAAAAAAACTACAGCTACGAGCTCGGGTTGCCTCCCGAGAAGCGCTAAGTTTATAGTCTTCAGCCGGACCTATTGAACAACGTTAGTTCGCTTTTCGCAAACTCCATTTGGCTTCCGCCCCGTTCATCGAACCGTTTGTATTTTGGTTAAAATTATGACCATTGGTCATCAGCCGTTCGACTTTCGGTTCAGTCATCAAATGTAGTTTTCGAAAAGGTTTCGACTTGAGAAACTTCCCGAAACACCCGGTTTCTCCATGACTAATTTTTCTCTTGGCTTTCGGCTCACTCTCCTCCTTCACAAACGAACTCACAACTGCAGCAGATTTTTCTTCATGGTCGAGAAACGCCACTAGTTCTACATCCTTCTTCAAACTTGGGCCATTTAACACAAAATCAATTTTCCCAACGACGATTTTTTCGATGCTTTCATCTTTCACACACATCCACACACTCTATTTGTGATCCATTATCAGATCTTCCGGGACATGGTTACGTTTTGAATACTTGAAAAGTAACTTCCTCGTCTTGACCCTCGAGTTAGCTCTCCCTTTTCCACGCCTATAAGGGTTCGGCCCGTCGCTAGAAATGGTCGTCCCAAGATGATCGGAATATTGTCATCTTCCTCCATGTCTAGTACGATGAAGTCGGCCGAAAGATGAACTTGTCAACCTTAACTAATACATCCTCGATCACTCCTCGGATACTTTATCGATCGGTCCGCCAATTGTAATGAGACTGTGGTTGGCTTAGCTTCCCCAATATTCACTTTTGAAAAATCGATAGAGGCATGAGGTTGATACTTGCACCAAGATCGCATAGTGCCTTATCAAACGAAAGATTCCCCATGGTGCACGGTATGTTAAAGCTTCCGGATCTTTCAATTTAGGTGGGAGCTTCTTTTGAAGAATTGCACCGCACTCCTGTCAAGGCAACTGCTTTCAAACTCTTCAAGTTTTCTCTTCTTAGATAATATCTCTTTCATGAACTTGACATAACTCGGCATCCGCTCCAATGCGTCGAACGGAATATTTATGTGAAGCTTTTGAACACATCAAGAAACTTGGAAAATTGTTTGTCCGCCCTTCTTTCTTTGTAGTCTTTGTGGAAATGGAACGGGGGACACATGTCTTCGAGTTATCCGGCTCCAAATCTTTCGACTCCTCCGGCTTTAAATCCATCTCTTCCTTAATAACCTTCTTCTCTTTACCCCGCTCGGGCTGATCCAAAGAACTCTCTCCGCTTCTCAAGCTAATTGCGTTTAGGCTCTCTCTAGGATTTGTCTCGTGGTACTCGGCAATGCTCCTCCGGACGAGCCGTCAACACATTAGCGATTTGGCCCAAATTGAACCTCCAAATTCGAATGGAAGCAGAATGATTTTGTAGTGTAGCTTCCGTCCGAGTCATAAATTGACTCGTATTTGCCGCCAATTTTGCAAGCGCTTCCTCGAGAGACACTTTGGGAGCGGAAGGGGCCGCTTGTTGATTCCGGCGAAAGGGGCTGGTGTGCGTCCCGTTTCTCCATGAAAAGTTGGGATGATTGCGCCACCGGATTATAAGTATTGAGTACGGGTTATTCGGCCGATTCCCATTTCCTACGAATTGAGCTCGCTCCATCCGATTTTGCTCGAACGGATTTCCAAATTGACACTCCGCACTCGAGTCCGATCCGTTACACCAATTACATGTCTCAATGGTAACGGGGTGCGTGCGAAAAGTTCGAGCTGTTGTGTCAAAGCGGCGACTTGAGTGACAAGGTGGAAATCGGATCATTGCTCGAAACTTCCATTACCCTCTTCGATGTCAATCTTTCTCACGGCCATTGGTAAGCATTTTCAGCCATATCTTCTAAAAGCACGTGAGCCTCGGCCATAGATTTTCCCATGAATGTTCCTCCGAGGTCGCATCCACTAAAGTGCGTGTAGAAGCACTCAAACCACCATAAAACGTATGCACCAAGCCAATCAGAATGCCGTGATGAGGGCATCTTCGGCAATTCTTTATATCGCTCCCACGCCTCGTGGAGCGATTCCATATCGTACCGGGCAAAAGTGGTTATCTCGTTTCTCAACCGCGCTGCCTTAGCCGGGTGGGAAAAATTTTGCAAGGAAGGCTTGCACTAACCTCTCCCAAGTTGTAATCGACCCCGGCGGTAAGGAATTCAACCAGAATTTTGCTTTATCCCTCAAAGAAAAAGGGAAAAGCCTCAATCGGATGGCATCGTCGGTGACACCATTAGTTTTGAAAGTGTCGCATATCTCAAGGAAAGAAGCAATGTGGGCATTCGGATCGTCCTTCGGTAGTCCACAGAATGGGCTCGCCTGCACCATCTGAATAATGGCGGGCTTGATCTCAAAGTTATTAGCTTGGATGGTGGGACGCCGAATTCCCGAAAAATTTGCGTTGACTTGCGGCATGGCATAATCCCGAAGAGCTAGTTCCGGTTGAACTTGCCGCACTTGGTTGTCTCCTCCTTGATTTCAATATTCTCGGCCATGTTGACCAGTCTGCTGCAGCTCTCTTTTCTCCTTTTGTTCCTTCTTAGAGTGCGCTCGAGCTCGGTGTCCAAAGGTAGTAGGCCTTCACGAGTCTTCTCATGCACTAACGAAAGGTCTGAAGGGAAAACGAATAAACAAAATTAAATAAACAAAAATAAAACGCTCAAATTAAGACTGGAAATACTTAAATCGATATTAGAGAAATTTCAATCCCGGCAACGGCGCCAAAAACTTGTTGCGATATTTCCTACACGCAAGTGCACGTCATCGTTTACAAGTAATAAAGTGATAAGTAGAGTATCGTTCCCACGAGGATTGAATCTCTAACTACCGACGTTTCGTATTCCAATTTTATTTGAACAATCGAAGTTGGGTTTTGGATTAATAACTAAAAGAATTAATAAAAGACTAAACAGAAAGCGATAGCTTGAATAAAAGGAATCAAATGATAAATAAGTCTAGAGTTCGAATCCACCTTAATTTATCCGAATTTAATCTTGATCATCCGTAATAAATAATTTTCCCAATTTATTGAAGGCGGAGATTGCTAATATATTCTACCGCCTCTCCGAGGTCAATAGATTTATCTAACGGCGACTAATGCCCTCTATCCCTAGGTGAATTATCTCGTCGCTAGGCAAAAGCATGAAATCTCCTAAAGGCCACGTAGTTCCTATGAGTATATTCCTATCTCACGAATAAAACGGTCCTCACCAATAGTTCCTCACCAAATCTCCTCTCCCGATTCAAGTGAATGATTAAATCAATACAACTATTGGCCGATAATTGCAAGCATTAAACATAATTGGGAAAACTCAATAAAAAGGTAATAAATTGGATAATCTTAATCAATTCACAAAACAAAGGTTTCATCAAAACCCTAGATTAGGGCTTTAGCGACATACTAAAAGCCGAAAATACAATAAATAAACGAAAACATAAAATTCAAACGCAGATGAAGCTCGGATTCCTCCGTTCTTGCCTTCCGCCTTCGCCCTTGAATTCCTCTCGCTTTCCTCCTCTTCTCTGTCTCCAAGCTTAAGCTCTCTTAGGTTTAGATTCAATGATTCCAAGATAATTAAATTAGGGTCTTAAGCCCTATTTATAGCTCAGCACCTCCACAAATCGCGTCCATATTAATCGGTTGAAAATCGTCAAACGCCCAAAATCCGCGCAGACGTATAAATCCCGCTAAGTGTGCCGCGGCTCACCTGCGTGCCGCGGCACATCGCTAAAATCGAATACAGGGCGTAATTAAATCCTTACGTGCCGCGGCTCACATGGGCGTGCCGCGGCACAGAGTACAACCTACTCGCCCTTCGGTGGTGTCTTCCTTTGCCGCGGCTCAGCTTCCTTGTGCCGCGGCTCATAGTCGAGCTTTTGGCTGCTACCGCTTTTGCATCGTTTAAGCTTCCGGACTTCAATTTCCTGTCAATCATGCAAAATTAAGGCATTAAAAGCTCATTTAGATGATTTCACACTCCAAAATACTACAAACTAATGATAAATAAGCGTATAAAAATACGCCTAAGCCATGGCGGCCGAGCAATGCCGACGGTGGCGGGTCTGCCGACGGTTATGGGCACCGCCGATGACGCGGCAGGAACCGGCGTAGCGCGCGCTACTGCCGGAAGGCTGCGTGCGCTAACCGGCAGGAGTAGCGCACGTTATACTGCCGGCCGACGCACGCTATCGGGCTGGGCAGTAGGGGCAGTGAGGCTCTAGACTCTAGTGGATCGGCAGTTAGCGCACGCTACAATCGGACACTGCGCACGCTACGACCGGCAGGTAGCGCACGCTACGTCCGGAAGGCTGCGCACGCTACCTGGCCGAGCAGTCTAGTCCAGGAGGTCTCTGGATTGCGGCCTGGGCCGATAGCGCACGCTAGCTCGGCAGCCTAGCGCACGCTAGTCTGGCCCAGTATAAATGTGGCAGGGCACCCTCATTTTCACTCATTTTTCATTTCCTTTCTTTTCGATCCGCGGCTGGAGCTTTGGGGGAGGCGAAGCCATGATGTTGAACAACAAATCCACGAAGTTCTTGAGTGCATATCATGGATTGATCATCCTATATCATCCTTTGATCCAGCGAATCAAGGTAATCTCTCCTTAGAACCCTAAATTCTTGAATTTGGGGGTTTTTGCGTTTTTGTCCGATTCGTTCCGTATTATTGATTAATTCAGGATGGGTATGATTAATCTTGGTAGTATTTTTGTGTTTAACATCATTTAATCCATTGTTCTTCGTCGAATCGAAGTATATTTCTTGATTTCCTTCGAATCGACTTTTTGGGGAATTTGTTCTCGATCTGGTTTTCCATCCATTTTTGATGGATCGATTGTGGTTAAATGATATTGTTAAACATATTCTATAGATTGTATATCCATATTTCAACTTGGAATTCTGTTTTCGTGTTTCGTCGGGACGAATCGTGTTCTTGGCCATTTTGGGAAAAACACTTGAACTTTCGTCATTCGTTCTTTGAATTCAACGGTTTTGAGTCGTGTTATGGAATTCATTTCATTGTTGTTATTGTCCTTCGTAGTTTATGAACGCGAATTAGCGATCGGTGGAGTCAGCAGGTTCGTAGTCGGTTCGTGTCAACCTACTTCGGTCGATTCTCTGCGTAGTTCTTATTCGAGGCAAGTACCTTGTTCATACGTTTCTCGTCTTGTGAATATGATGATCGGTGGTCGTCTTGGTGTGTTTGTTTCGTTATTTGCAAATGAATTTTCAAAATATTTGTTTTGGCCTTGTTAAAGGCTCTCTTTCAAAATGCGTGTGTGTTTTGTGAACGGTGTGTTTTGGGAATTGATTATGATTTGATTATTTTGAACGTTGAAGGCTTTGATGATGATACTCATGTTGTTTAAAGTTATGGAATCATGTATTCCATATTTAATCTTGTTATTGTGTTTTTGAAGAGTTTGATAATAGTGTCGGATTAGTGGCCATCTCTAGTGAGTATTCTTAATGAACTTACATTCTTAGCATATTAGTATTGCATGAGTAACGTGTGTGTGTGTATGCTCACTACGGGTTAGATCCGACGGGGTCTCGGTAGGGGTCCATAAGAGATGTGGATCGACGAGCTTGCTTTTAACCACTACGGGTTAGATCCGACGGGGTCTCGGTAGGGGTCCACAAGAGACGTGGATCGACGGTTAATTGTGGTGCATTTTTACAAATGTGATTTGATTATGGCATTTCCGGAAATGAGTATTTTGGAACTATGTTTTTGTTTGCTTGCATTGACTAAGTGTGTAAAAGGTAAGTTGTTCGTTTGGCCTACTTGGCTAGGATGGCACTAGAGTATTTGTCGTCTGTGTTTAAACCTTGGGTTGTGAATTTTGATGTTGGAAGACGAACCTTGTTTTCGTTCTCGTGTACTGTGAGTTGATGAGATTTGGGGCTAAAATCCCAACGGTTTGGTAAAGGTAATTTTACGAAAAGTAAACCTTTGGGGCGGTGACCAGTAGGATTTAATAATCCTAAATTGACTTCTATTAAAACTCTCGATGGCATTCTAAACTGTTTTATAAATTATTTCCATTGATTTGTGATCTTTCGGTTTTGGTATATTTTTCTCAAACTCTTGCCTCGGGAAGTACTTTTTGTTTTGTTTGGATCCTTGAGGATTCGTGATTATTGTTATTCGTGGAATGTGAATTGAATGACTCGTATTTTTGCACTTGTACTTGCACTAGCAAAACAGTAGAGTTTTGCTAACCCCCGAGTATTCGGGGGGTGGATGTCTGTATTGCATTCAGGTTTTGGAGCATAGCACAGGGTCGGCATGAAGGATGATGAAAGATGAACGATACTAATCACACGAGGACCCGTTTGATGTCATATTGCTTTAGTTGTATTTTATTTCTGCTGCAGTATTCTTTCCCCGTTGTACGGGAGTGTGTTGTATTCGACCCCTGCGTGGGCATGTATTGTAATTGAGTTGTATGTATTTATTGAAAGACCAAATCGGTCTGCTGAGTCATTTTAGCCTTTAAGGCGTTGTTGAGCTGTTCGGTTTTGTTACCAGCCTGGTAGAACCTTGAGGAAAGGTTCTACGGCGTGTAATATCCCTGAGCGGATTGGGGGTGTTACATAAATGGTATCGGAGCTTAGGTTTTGGAAACCTAGGCTGTCGGGTCAAGTCGTGTTGTTTGAGTCTTGTTTCGTCGGATTTTATCCGATCGAGTGTCGCGACGCTGCCCCGAGTTTGTTGTTCGTGATTAGTATCGTGGGGCGATCATCATCTCCGTGCGACCTGTGGATGTAAGTCTCCCTTCTTTGTGTTTGTGCCTCGTCTGATGCGAGCTATTTTTATGATTATTTTTTAAGTGACGGAATCCTCTTATGGATTTTGATTTCTTGATATGTGGTTATTTGACCCTCATATTTCATTCATATGAGGAGTAGTGTTGCTGGATTGTGCATGTTTAACTTTATTTCTTTTATCCGGTGCGTGAGTTCTTTTGTAATGGCTTTCGGTATTTTACCGACTGAGTTTTCTTTCGAAAACCGATTCCCTTAACCGAGTTTTTGGCATTATGGCCTTGATCGTTTTGGCGAAATTCTTATGACGGTATTTAGTATTTTGTAAATGGCTTTTGTGAGTTTTTGAAATATTACCGTCATCGGCCTTTTTGGTATTTTTGTAAATGGCTTTTAGCCTGGTGGGTTCCGACACGGGACCCACGACGCTATAAAGTTTTGTGTAATTACCTGAAATTTTTCGGCATTCTAGCCCATTGAATTATCTTTGAAAACCTTGAATATCTTAGAAAATAAATTTTGAGACGTACTTTTAAAATGAATTATTTTCTCGTGGTACATCCAAGGTGCCACAACATGTTTCAAAATTCTTCTACCTCGAGGACCAAAAAGGATTGAGATATTTTCGATGTTTAGAAACACTTATACTTAGACCCGAGGGTCGAATATTTCTGAAAGTCTTTCGCTAAAAGAAAATGTCCTCATTTTTACCAAACACATGATGGTTTTCAAAGTCTCGATAACGATGTTTCACGTTTGTACTTTTTTGAAAGGTGATACTCAAGATCAACCGGTGTTCTTCTAAATTATTTTCAAAATGATGTTTTCATTTTTAAAACCTATCCATTCCCGTTTGAGGGCTGGATATGTATGTATGATCTTCGCGTTGTCATTTTGATGTTTGCTCCCGAGTATGATCGAACTGGCGGTGTGAGCGTTGAGTCGTTTTCCAAACATTTGTTGTGTTAGCCCTCTGTGAGAGGTGGGATGTTGGTATTGAATATTGTCGCCTCGTAGTGATTTCTGCATTGTCACGCATGTGCGAGCTGTTAGAGATTGGTTTGGTATGACCGTGTGCATCGGTGATGGTTCCGTTATGTGTCGGTTGTTTAATGTCTTGTTACCTTGCTCCCGTTTTTGTGAATTTCGTGGACGAGTTCGGAGGTAATACCCGTACTATTTTGACTTCTGTATTTTCTCTTTCTCCAGTCTATCGATTCGCTCATGTTCGTTGATACTTTATGAACTTGTTCTGTATTTCGGTTTCATCGTCCGAACGAGCTGTGATCTTGTTGTGGGTCGATCTAGTTATCACTGTGACTTTTTCGGGTTCGGTTCGATTCTTGTGAACCTTGTTCGGGAGTGACATCATCTGGTTCTATTAGTTCTTTTATTCGAAGTGGATCGGATTTGGAACTCTTGTGTTTTCGACTCTGTCGTTTATGTTCGTTGACATTTCTGAACTTGTCCTGCCCCTTGCTTTTGTTGATCGAACGAGTGTGGTATTGTTTCAGAATAACTCGTTTGTCGTTGTGACTTTTCAATTTCTATTCCCTTTCCTGTGGATCTTATGTGAATCCACATGTTGTTGTTTTCACCGGATCATATATTGTCTCGAGTTGAGATGCGAACCTTGGAATTGTTGTTTGAATTTTATTGTTCTTCGTGATTCGAACATGAGTGTTCGATTTTTGTTGCCTCGATCGTTGTGATTCGATCGTTTGATTGTTCGGTTTTTGTTGATCTCGTTTCGTGATCGTTGAACATTCAGACTCCTTTGTAATTCCCTTAAGTTCGGGAAATTAGTCTCGTTTTCGATCTTCCAGCCCTTGGGCGGTGGGATTCCGTATTTGTTCAGCGGTTGGCTCGCGTTTTGAGTGATGTACCGTTGGGTTGGTCAATCATATTGATTTTCGTTCGTTGTGTTTTGTGATTGTTCGGATAACCGAATCGATTGTATTGTCTGTTTGATGACTCTTTTCACTTGTTGATTTTATTATGTCTCTACCGGTGGCGTTGTGTTAGTCGCCGTGGAGCGTATTTTCATGCTGTATGTCTCTTTGCGTTTCTTGCAGTGTTTCGCCGCCGGGCACGAGTTTTCGGTTTTTGTGTATCTCGTCGAGTTTTCCTGGCAGTGGATATTACTTCTCCCTACTTATTTTAAGTTTCGGGACGAAACTTATTTTAAGGAGGGTAGAATGTAATACCCGTAATTTCGATTTTCGGTAATTTCTTTTTTTCGGCAGAAGTCCATTTTGACGACTCGCTCATGACCGTTTCATCATTATGAGAATGATTAATTCTACACATTTTTATCATCCGAGTTCGTTTCGGTATTATTTTGTTGAGTTCCGTGCTTTTTAGCGACTTTTCCGCACTTGAGTTCGATTCTTGCGAATCTCATTCGAAACTGCTGTTTCGAGTTTCCCGTAAGTCCGTTTAACTTTGTTAGACGTGTTGTGAACTTCGGTTTGTTTATTCGATCACGTATCGTAATTTTCGGGCATTTTGGCATATTTTGTAATTTACCCAAAGTTATGGGTATCCGTATCTGTAATTGTTGTCTCGACCCATTTCTTGGTCGCGTATGATTAATTATGATATTATGTTTTCATTTTGGGTCGATGATGTTGTCCGCGAGCTTTTCGCCGTGTTCGTTCCATACGTTTTCGGAAATCGAGTCGTCGGGTCATGCGGCTGAGCAGTTGGCCAGACGGTGGCGGTGTAACACCCCCAATCCGCTCAGGGATATTACACGCCGTATAATCTTTCCTCAAGGATCTACCAGGCTGGTAACAACATATAACAACTCAACCATGCCTTTAAGGCTAAAATGACTCAGTAAACCGATTTGTTCTGTCAATAAATACATACAACTCAAATACAACTCATGCCCACGCAGGGGTCAAAACACAACCACACCCGTACAACGGGAAAAATATAGCAGCGGAAAATAAAGTACAACCGAACCAATAAACAATATACAGTTCCTCATGTGATTAGTATCGATCATCTTTCATCATCCTTCGTGCCGACCCTGTGTTATGCTCCAAAACCTGAATGCAAAAATAGACATCCACCCCCAAATACTCAGGGGTTAGCAAAACTCCACTGTTTTGCTAGTACAAGTACAATTGCAAAAATACGAGTCATACAATTCACATTCCACGAACGATAATAATCCGGAATCCTCAAAGATTCAAATACAACAAGATGAACACTTCCCGGGGCGAGAGTTTGAGTAAAGACTTCCCAAAATTTCAAGATCAAAATATCAAGGGAAACAATTTATAAAATGATTTGAAATACCATCTTGAGTTTTAATAGAAAACGATTTAGGATTATCAAATCCTACTTTTCAAAACCCAAAATACGAAAGAGGTCACCGCCCCAAAGGTTTACTTTCCGAAAAATGACCTTTACCAAACCGTTGGGATTTTAGCCCCAAATCCGTAAAATGACTTTTACAAAACCATTGGGATTTTAGCCCCAAATCTCATCAACTCACAGTACACAAGAACGACCACAAGGTTCGTCTCCCAACATCAAAATCCACAAATAAAGGATTTAACACAAACAACAAAATATTCTAGTGTCATCCTAGCCGAGTAAGCCAAACGAACACTTACCTCTTACACACTTAGTCGATGCATGCAATCATGAAAACATAGTTCCAAAGCACTCATTTCCAGAAATGCCAATATCGAAACAAATTTGCAAAATGCACCACAATTAACCGTGGATCCACCCCTCCGTGGACCCCTACCGAGACCCCATCAGATCTAACCCATAGTGGTTAAAAGCAAGCTTGCGGATCCACGTCTCTGTGGACCCCTACCGAGACCCCGTCGGATCTAACCCATAGTGAGCATACACACACACACGTTACTCATGCAATACTAATATGCTAAGAATGTAAGTTCATCAAGAATACTTACTAGAGATGGCCACTAATCCGACACCATTATCAAACTCTTCAAAAACATAATAACAAGATTAAATACGGAATACACGATTCCATAACTTTAAACAACAGGGATATCATCAAAGCCTTCAACGTTCAAAATGATCAAATCATAATCAATTCCCAAACACACCGTTCATAAAACACACACGCGTTTTGAAAGAGAGCCTTTAACGAGGCCAAACCGAAATCCTTTGAAACTTCATTTCAAACAACCAACAAACACACCAAGACGATCACCGATCATCATATCCACAAAATAAGAAAAGTATGGGCAAGGTACTTGCCTCGAATAAGAACAACGCGAAGAATCGACCGAAGTAGGTTGACACGAACCGACTACGAACCCGCCGACTCCACCGATCGCCAACTCGCATTCATAAACTAAGAAGGACAATAACAATAATGAAATGAATTCCCTAACACGACTTAAAGCCGTTGAATTCAAAGAACGAATGACGAAAGTTCAAGCGTTTCCCCCAAAACGGCCAAGAACACGATTCGTTCCGTCAAAACCTGAAAACGGAATTCCAAGTTGAAATATGGATATACAATCCATAGAATATGTTTAACAACATCATTTAACCACAATCGATCCATCAAAAACGGATGAAAAACGAGATCGAGAACAAATCCCCCAAAAAGTCAATTTGAAGGAAATCCAGAAATATACTTCGATTCGACGAAGAACAATGGATTAAATGATATTAAACACAAGAATACTACCAAGATTAATTATACCCATCATTAATTAATCAATAATACGGAACGAATCGGACAAAAACGCAAAAACCCCAAAATTCAAGAAACTAAGGTTCTAAGAAAGATTACCTTGATTCGCTGGATCAAAGGACGATATAGGATGATTGATTGATGTTATGAACTCAATAACTTCGTGGATTTGTTGTTAAACAACATGGCTCCATGATAAGCACACCCTCAGCCGCGGAAGAGAAGGAGAAGAAGGAGAAAAATGGCCAAAAACCCGTCTGCAGGGCCATAAATAGGCTGCACAGTGTGCCGCGGCCCAGCGGGAGTGTGCCGCGGCCCTGCCGGCATGTGCCGCGGCACAAGGTATAGAGTGCTCGGCCAAAAACTTGGAATGAGAGTGACTTAGCTATTTCGACCATAACTCCCTCGTCCGGACTCCGATTGACTCACCGTTTGAACCATTGGAAAGTTAACTCGATGATTTATAATATTGCAAAGATTCAGAATTTTTGGAGTTTCCAAAAATTAATGGCGATCCAACAAAGTCGAACTCATACGTGGAAAAGTCGCTAAAGAACACGGAATTCAACAAAACGACACCGAAATGAACTCGGATGACAAAAAGTGTAGAATTAATCATTCTCAGAATGGCGAAACGGTCATGAGCGAGTCGTCAAAACGTACTTCCGCCGAAAAAAAGAAATTACCAGAAATCGAAATTACGGGTATTACATTCTACTCTCCTTAAAAGAAGTTTCGTCCCGAAACTTAAAATAAGTAGGGAGAAGCAATATCCCCTGCCAGGAAAACTCGACGAGATACGCAAAAACCGAAAACTCGTGCCCGACGGCGAAACACTGCAAGAAACGCAAAAAGACATACGGCGTGAAAACACGCTCCACGACGACCAACACAACATCGCCGTTAGGAATATAATAAAACCAACAAATGACAAGCGTCATCAAACGGATAATATAGTCAAGTCAATAATCCGAAAAATCACAAAACACAACGAACGAAAATCAATATGATTGACCGACCCAACTGTACATCAATCAAAACGCGAGCCAAACGCTGAACAAATACGGAATTCCATTGCCCAAGGGTTGGAAGATCGAAAACGAGACTAATTTCCCGAACTTAAGGGAATTAGGAAAGAGCCTGAACGCTCAACAATCACAAAAAGAGAACAAAAACCAAACAAACAAACGATCGAGACAACAAAAATCGAACAATCATGTGTGAAACACGAAGGATAATAAAACTCAAACAACAACTCCCATGATGATCTGGTAAGAACTACAAGACATGCATTCCCATAAGATCCACAGGAAAGGGAATAGCGATTGAAAAGTCACAACGACAAATAAGTTATTTCAAAACAATACCACACTCGTTCGATCAACAAAAGCAAGGGGCAGGACAAGCTCAGAAATGTCAACGAACATAAATAGGTCGACGAAGTCGAAAACACAAGAGTTCCAAATCCGATCTACTTCGAATAAAAGAACTAATAGAACCAGATGATGTCACTCCTGAACAAGGTTCACAAGAATAGAACCGAACTCGAAAAAGTCATAGTGATAACCAGGTCGACCCACAACAAGATCACAGTTCGTTCGGACGATGAAACCGAAATACAGAACAAGTTCATAAAGTGTCAACGAACATGAGCGAATCGATGGACTGGAGAAAGAGAAAATACAGAAGTCAAAATAGTACGGTATTACCTCCGACCTCGTCCACGAAATTCACAAAAACGGGAGCAAGGTAACAAGACATTAAACAACCGACACATAACGGAACCATCACCGATGCACACGGTCATACCAAACCAAGCTCTAACAGCTCGCACATGCGCGACAACGCAGAAATCACGACGAGGCGACAATATTCAATACCAACATCCCACCTCTCACGGAGGGCTAACACAACAATGGTGTGGAAAACGACTCAACGCTCACACCGCCAATTATATCATACTCGGGAGCAAACATCAAAATGACAATGCGAACATCATAGATACACACCCAGCCCTCAAACGGGAATGGATAGGTTTTAAAAAAAAAGAAAACCTCATTTTGAAAATAATTTAGAAGAACACCGGTTGCTCTTGAGTATCACCTTTCAAAAAGTACAAACGTGAAACATCGTTATCGAGACTTTGGAGAACCATTTCACATTTGATAAAAATGAGGACACTTTCTCTTAGTGAAAACTTTCAGAATATTCGACCCTCGGGTCTAAATAAAAGTGTTTCTAAAACATTGAAAATATCTCAAAGCATTTTGGTCCTCGAAGTAGAAAATTTTTGAAATATATTGTGGCACCTTGGATGTACCATAAGAAAATAACTCATTTGAAAAGTATGTCTCGAAATTTATTTGTCTAAGATACTCAAGGTTTTCAAAAATACAATAGACCAGAATGCCCAAAACTCACATATATCGGCGTCCACTAAAACAACTCCTAGTACACGCATCAAACGTTTAAAATCAAGACAATACATGTCTTTAAACGGAAATAAACGATAAAAATACCACAGTTAAAGACTGCCTAGGATTCAGAACAAAACCACTGACCCCATTCAAGGCCTCTAAGGACCCTCCCGCACTGGCTAGTGAACAAGTCGAATGCGTATAAGCACAAAGCCTCCACAAGAGAACTTGTAAAACGTGCAAATCGATTCGAAAATCATCAGCAACGGACAAAAACAACAATAAAAAGACATCACAAGTGACGACACTCCTCGTATAAATCAAATACGAGAGTCGACTAAATACATATCGTGAAATCAAAATTCACATAAGGATTCCACCACTTAACAAATAATCATAAAATAGCTCGTGTCACACGAGGCACAACACAAAGAAGGGAGACTTACTTCCACAGGTCGCACGAAGATGATGATCGCCCCACGATACTAATCATGACCAACAAACTCAAATGACGCGTCGCGACACGACTCAGTCAGATAACAAGACTCAAACAACACGACTTGACCCGACAGCCTAGGTTTCCACAACCTAAGCTCTGATACCATTTATGTAACACCCCCAATCCACTCAGGGATATTACACGCCGTAGAACCTTTCCTCAAGGATCTACCAGGCTGGTAACAACATATAACAACTCAACCATGCATTTAAGGCTAAAATGACTCAGTAGACCGATTTGGTCTGTCAATAAATACATACAACTCAAATACAACTCATGACCACGCATGGGTCAAAACACAACCACACCCGTACAACGGGAAAAATATAGCAGCAGAAAATAAAGTACAACTGAACCAATAAACAATATACGGTTCCTCATGTGATTAGTATCGATCATCTTTCATCATCCTTCGTGACGACCCTGTGTTATGCTCCAAAACCTGAATGCAAAAATGGACATCCACCCCCAAATACTGAGGGGTAGCAAAACTCCACTGTTTTGCTAGTACAAGTACAAGTGCAAAAATACGAGTCATACAATTCACATTCCACGAACGATAATAATCCGGAATCCTCAAAGATTCAAATACAACAAGATGAACACTTCCCGGGGCGAGAGTTTGAGTAAAGACTTCCCAAAATTTCAAGATCAAAATATCAAGGGAAGCAATTTATAAAATGATTTGAATTACCATCGGGAGTTTTAATAGAAAACGATTTAGGATTATCAAATCCTACTTTTCAAAACCCAAAATACGAAAGGGGTCACCGCCCCAAAGCTTTACTTTCCCAAAAATGACCTTTACCAAACCGTTGGGATTTTAGCCCCAAATCCGTAAAATGACTTTTACAAAACCATTGGGATTTTAGCCCCAAATCTCATCAACTCACAGTACACAAGAACGACCACAAGGTTCGTCTCCCAACATCAAAATCCACAAATAAAGGATTTAACACAAACAACAAAATATTCTAGTGTCATCCTAGCCGAGTAAGCCAAACGAACACTTACCTCTTACACACTTAGTCGATGCATGCAATCATGAAAACATAGTTCCAAAGCACTCATTTCTAGAAATGCCAATATCGAAACAAATTTGCAAAATGCACCACAATTAACCGTGGATCCACCCCTCCGTGGACCCCTACCGAGACCCCATCGGATCTAACCCATAGTGATTAAAATCAAGCTCGCGGATCCACGTCTCTGTGGACCCCTACCGAGACCCCGTCGGATCTAACCCATAGTGAGCATACACACACACATGTTACTCATGCAATACTAATATGCTAAGAATGTAAGTTCATCAAGAATACTTACTAGAGATGGCCACTAATCCGACACCATTATCAAACTCTTCAAACACATAATAACAAGATTAAATACGAAATACACGATTCCATAACTTTAAACAACAAGGATATCATCAAAGCCTTCAACGTTCAAAATGATCAAATCATAATCAATTCCCTAACACACCGTTCATAAAACACACACGCGTTTTGAAAGAGAGCCTTTAACGAGGCCAAACCGAAATCCTTTGAAACTTCATTTCAAACAACCAAAAAACACACCAAGACGATCACCGATCATCATATCCACAAAATAAGAAAAGTATGGGCAAGGTACTTGCCTCGAATAAGAACAACGCGAAGAATCGACCGAAGTAGGTTGACACGAACCGACTACGAACCCGCCGACTCCACCGATCGCCAACTCGCATTCATAAACTACGAAGGACAATAACAATAATGAAATGAATTCCCTAAAATGACTTAAAGCCGTTGAATTCAAAGAACGAATGGCGAAAGTTCAAGCGTTTCCCCCAAAACGGTCAAGAACACGATTCGTTCCGTCAAAACCCGAAAATAGAATTCCAAGTTGCAATATGGATATATAATCCATAGAATATGTTTACCAACATCATTTAATCACAATTGATCCATCAAAAAGGGATGAAAAACGAGATCGAGAACAAATCCCCCAAAAAGTCAATTTGAAGGAAATCAAGAAATATACTTCGATTCGACGAAGAACAATGGATTAAATGATATTAAACACAAGAATACTACCAAGATTAATCATACCCATCATGAATTAATCAATAATACGGAACGAATCGGACAAAAACGCAAAAACCCCAAAATTCAAGAAACTAGGGTTCTAAGAAAGATTACCTTGATTCGCTGGATCAAAGAACGATATAGGATGATTGATTGATGTTATGAACTCAATAACTTCGTGGATTTGTTGTTAAACAACATGGCTCCATGATAAGCACACCCTCAGCCGCGGAAGAGAAGGAGAAGAAGGAGAAAAATGGCCAAAAACCCGTCTACAGGGCCATAAATAGGCTGCACAGTGTGCCGCGGCCCAGCGGGAGTGTGCCGCGGCACAGGGCCAAATCTGCCGGCAGTGACTCGGCAGTGTGCCGCGGCCCTGCCGGCATGTGCCGCGGCACAAGGTACAGAGTGCTCGGCCAAAAACTGGGAATGAGAGTGACTTAGCTATTTCGACCATAACTCCCTCGTCCAGACTCCGATTGACTCACCGTTTGAACCATTGGAAAGCTAACTCGATGATTTATAGTATTGCAAAGATTCAGAATTTTTGGAGTTTCCAAAAATTAATGGCGATCCAACAAAGTCGAACTCATACGTGGAAAAGTCGCTAAAGAACACGAAATTCAACAGAACGACACCGAAACGAACTCGGATGACAAAAAGTGTAGAATTAATCATTCTCAGAATGACGAAACGGTCATGAGTGAGTCGTAAAAATGTACTTCCGACAAAAAAAGAAATTACAAGAAATCGAAATTACGGGTATTACAGGCGGGTCCTGGCCGGACGGTTGCGGGCACTGGCCGGGATGACGCAGCAGGAACCGGCGTAGCGCGCGCTACTTCCAGAAGGCTGCGTGTGCTAACCGGCAGGAGTAGCGCACGTTATGCGGCCGGTCGACGCACGCTATCGGCCTGGGCAGCAGGGGCGGTGAGGCTCTAGACTCTGGTGGATCGGCAGTTAGCGCACGCTACTGTCAGACACTGCGCACGCTACGACCGGCAGGTAGCGTACACTATGGCCGGAAGGCTGCGCACGCTACCTGGCCGAGCAGTCTAGTCCATGAGGTCTCTGGATTGCAGCCTGGGCTGATAGCGCACGCTAGCTCGGCAGCCTAGCGCACGCTAGTCCAGCCCAGTATAAATGTGGCAGAGCAACCTCATTTTCACTCGTTTTTCATTTCCTTTCTTTTCGATCCGCGGCTGGTGCTTCGGGGGAGGTGAAGCCATGTTGTTGAACAACAAATCCACGAAGTTCTTGAGTTCATATCATGGATTGATCATCATATATCATCCTTTGATCCAGCGAATCAAGGTAATCTCTTCTTAGAACCCTAAATTCTTGAATTTTGGGGTTTTTGCGTTTTTGTCCGATTCGTTCCGTATTATTGATTAATTCATGATGGGTATGATTAATCTTGGTAGTATTTTTGTGTTTAACATCATTTAATCCATTGTTCTTCGTCGAATCGAAGTATATTTCTTGATTTCCTTCGAATCGACTTTTTGGGGGATTTATTCTCGATCTCGTTTTCCATCCGTTTTTGATGGATCTATTATGGTTAAATGATGTTGTTAAACATATTCTATAGATTGTATATCCATATTTCAACTTGGAATTCTGTTTTCGTGTTTCGTCGGGACGAATCGTGTTCTTGGCCGTTTTGGGGAAAACACTTGAACTTTCGTCATTCGTTCTTTGAATTCAACGGCTTTGAGTCGTGTTATGGAATTCATTTCATTGTTGTTATTGTCCTTCATAGTTTATGAACGCGAGTTGGCGATCGGTGGAGTCGGCGGGTTCGTAGTCAGTTCGTGTCAACCTACTTCGGTCGATTCTCCGCGTTGTTCTTATTCGAGGCAAGTACCTTCTTCATACACTTATCGTCTTGTGAATATGATGATCGATGGTTGTCTTGGTGTGTTTGTTTGGTTATTTGCAAATGAATTTTCAAAAGATTTGTTTTGGCCTCGTTAAATGCTCTCTTTCAAAATGCGCGTGTGTTTTGTGAACGGTGTGTTTTGGGAATTGATTATGATTTGATTATTTTGAACGTTGAAGGATTTGATGATGATACTCCTGTTGTTTAAAGTTATGGAATCGTGTATTCCGTATTTAATCTTGTTATTGTGTTTTTGAAGAGTTTGATAATGGTGTCGGATTAGTGGCCATCTCTAGTGAGTATTCTTAATGAACTTACATTCTTAGCATATTAGTATTGCATGAGTAACGTGTGTGTGTGTGTATGCTCACTATGGGTTAGATCCGACGGGGTCTCGATAGGAGTCCATAAGAGACGTGGATCGACGGTTAGATCCGATGGGGTCTCAGTAGGGGTCCACAAGAGACGTGGATCGACGGTTAATTGTGGTGCATTTTTACAAATGTGATTTGATTATGGTATTTCCGGAAATGAGTGTTTTGGAACTATGTTTTTGTTTGCATGCATTGACTAAGTGTGTAAGAGGTAAGTTGTTCGTTTGGCCTACTTGGCTAGGATGGCACTAGAGTATTTTTCATCTGTGCTTAAACCTTGGGTTGTGAATTTTGATGTTGGAAGACGATCCTTGTTTTCGTTCTCGTGTACTGTGAGTTGATAAGATATGGGGCTAAAATCCCAACAGTTGGGTAAAGGTAATTTTACGGAAAGTAAACCTTTGGGGCGGTGACCCCTTTCGTCTTTTGGGTTTTGAAAAGTAGGATTTAATAATCCTAAATTGACTTCTATTAAAACTCTCGATGGCATTCTAAACTGTTTTATAAATTATTTCCATTGATTTGTGATCTTTCGGTTTTGGTATATTTTTCGCAAACTCTTGCCTCGGGAAGTACTTTTCGTTTCATTTGGATCCTTGAGAATTCCTGATTATTGTTATTCATGGAATGTGAATTGTATGACTCGTATTTTTGCACTTGTACTTGCACTAGCAAAACAGTGGAGTTTTGCTAACCTCCGAGTATTCGGGGGGTGGATGTCTGTATTGCATTCAGGTTTTGGAGCATAGCACAGGGTCGGCATGAAGGATGGTGAAAGATGAACGATACTAATCACACGACGACCCGTTTGATGTCATATTGGTTTAGTTGTATTTTATTTCTGCTACAGTATTCTTTCCCCGTTGTACGGGAGTGTGTTGTACTCGACCCCTGCGTGGGCATGTATTGTAATTGTGTTGTTTGTATTTATTAAAAGACCAAATTGGTCTACTGAGTCATTTTAGCCTTAAAGGCGTTGTTGAGTTGTTCAGTTTTGTTACCAGCCTGGTAGAACCTTGAGGAAAGGTTCTACGGCATGTAATATCCCTGAGCGGATTGGGGGTGTTACATTATGCGACAAGAAAGTCCCTCTAAAGTTGAAGGGTAAATTTTATAGAGTGGCAATCCGACCTGCAATGTTGTATGGCTCTGAATGTTGGGCGATGAAGAAGTCGCTTGAGAGAAAGTTGCAAGCGACTGAAATGAGAATGTTACACTGGTCGTGTGGTCGCACAATATTGGATAGAATCTCGAACGGGGTCTTCAGGAACGCGCTAGAAGTGGCGCCCATTTCAGCGAAAGTTAGGGAAGGGAGATTAAGATGGTTTGGCTGTAATACCCGGTTGTAATTCAGTAATTATCATTCAGTATTTATCATTCAGTAATTGATACTCAGTAATTTTCACTCATTATTAATCATTTGTCATTCATATTCAGTCATGGTATTCATCATTCAGAGTAATTGTATCGTGTATCAATCGTCATTCATCACTAATCTGATTGGAGTTTCGTTGCCGTGTTTATCATCATTGTCATTTTCGTTGCGAGCTGTGCGTGAGGAGTAGCGCACGCTACGTACTCCTTTTAGCGTACGCTAATTGGGTATAGGTAGCGCACGCTACCACTCAGCTTTAGCGCACGCTAAGGTTACCACGGCTCCGATCCGTAAGGTCTTGGGTGTAGGTGAGTTATAAGTAGCGCACGCTACGAATGGTAAGTAGCGCGCTAGTGAGTTGTAGTAGCGCACGCTAATATGTGGTGTAGCGCGCGCTAAGGACGGTCAGTTGAGTCCGGTGGCTCTTGGATCGCATCGATTAATTCATAGCGCACGCTATGTGTTGTTTTTAGCGTACGCAATCGATATTATAGCGCACGCTAAATAATGGTTGTAGCGCACGCTATCGAGGTCGATCGAGGACAGGCGCTTCGGATTCCGATCGGGCATCAAATTATTCGTTAGCGCACGCTAACTATGAGTATTAACGCACGCTAATGATATGGCCGTAGCGCACGCTACAAAAAGGTACGTAGCGCGCGCTACCGTTTTCGGACAGTGGGTACTGGAATACCCAAATTACCCGTTAGCGCACGCTACGCAATAGGGCTAGCGCACGCTAACCTGGAGCGACTATATAATGGACAGTTGGCCTGAGTTTCGTCATTTCTCACTTCCTTTCGTTTTTGGTGCAACTTCGGGCGATTTTGGGCGACTTGGAGTGTTCTCTTGGAGCTTCTATCATCCATCATCATATTCAAGGCTTTGAGTTGGATTATCATCACTTTATCATCTCCTTAACATCAAATCAAAGGTATTAATTTCTTGGATCTAGAATTTCGAATTTTTGGGTTTTCCTTCCGATTTTTTCGTGTAAGCTTGGATTATCATTGGAATATGTTAGATATGGATTATCTACCTTGGATAAATATATTCCTACGGATTTAATGGTTATTTTCGGAATTATTTCAAGAACCCTTGGGGTTGACTTCGGTTAATTGGGGATTTTCCGATTGATGTTGTTGTAATCATGAATTATGGATTCCTAATGGATTATTGATATCATTGAAGTGTTTTGTTAGTTCGAAATACTCAATTTGGTGTTGGTTTCGACATATTCGGGATTGGATATTTTCGAAGTTGTGTGGTTGGTTATGTATTCGTTGGAATGCCCTTTGAGTTTGATTATCGTTGTTTCGACCTTTGGGTTAGTCGTGTTTTGTTTCTTGATACATGTATTGAACGATTGTTGGTAATTATTGTTATTCAAGGTTGTTCGAGCGACCGGTATCTCGATTAGGACGTTATTCGTGGAAGGAATTTGTCATCGGTATTGTGTAAGTTAATTCTTACTCGGTTAAAAGGATACTCATTCCTTTTTGTTGTTGAATTACTCATAATCATAATTCATTCATCATGGTGTTGATCATATTGAGACTTGTAATTATCGAATAATCATTTCATTCACGAGGAACGACGGTTCCAAATCATTTCATTGGATTATCAATCACTTCACTATTATTTTCATCTCGGTGAGTCATCTTGACCTTGTCGGATTATTATTATTATTCATTAATATTCATTAAGGTCATTCTTGTTCATATGACCTTCTGGGTTCATATTGCATGGCCGGGTGTGGCTGTGTGGAATTTTTAGTCGGGCACACGATGGTCATGTATTGGGATCACCGATACATTGGACCGTGCACACGGTAACGCTTACCTCTGTGAGACTAATTAGGTACAAGGACGGGTGTGTCCGGTCATTCGTCTTGTACACTTGCACAGAACATTACGGGCGTACTATGATACTCCTCTTCAGCGTAATTCATAACTAAAGATACTCATAACTTCAGTTTATTCATGATTGTGTATTTTCAACCCTTGAGGATTGTTGTTACGTATGGCCCGGCCCGTTGGGATTTTCTTTTAGTCACGGCAAGGCAAAGGCACGGAAGAGCATGTTGGCGGCGAGTCCCGATGATACTAGTAGGGGTCCCAGTCATTCCGTTTGTTCATCATTTGATCATTTGATTATTCCGTCATTTGTATTTTCCATTGCAAATTCCGTTTGAGATGTTTATTTATTCAGGGTGGTGTATTTTATCTTCATATAAAATATACTAGTATTCGATATTGTCTGGTGTGTTGTACTTAAACTCCTCATCGGAGTACTTGGTAATATAATGTGGTTCGGTACTATAATTATATTATTTAATTCATCATTTTCATTGCCTGGTGGGTCCCAGTCGGGGATTCACGGACCGTAATATCCGCCTAGTTTGGGGTGTTCTGATTTGGTATCGGAGAGTGGTTTTGAATACTACCCTCCAAGTCATGTCTCGTTTGAAATCATCGTCATCGGACTAGTATCATTGGACTTTCGCGACACGTGTGACTGTGCAAATGCCGAGCCAATCGGACCAAGAACAGTAAGATTTCTAATGCCATGGTATAATTTCTGGCATTAATCATTCATTCATAATTCATCGATTAACAATCCTCAATCATCATTGTCATTTTGACGGGGCCAGTCGAGTTAACTCATTAATAACTCGATTCATTTCATTATTCAGTTGTTGATCAGGAAGATCAAATCATTAATCATGCTCAAGATAATCATGTCACCTCAGTTAATCATTCATGTAATCACTGTGTTAGAGCGCGTATGCTCATTTTCATCATCTCATGTCATAATCATAATGTATTATTCATGCGGGGAATATAATCATCATGTGACTTTCCTACTTCAGTATGGAGAGGGCAAGAAGAGGACGTGGAGGACGAGGCCGTGGAGCGGGCCGAATCCCGAGAGCCCGTGTGAATACACATGCAAACGCGAGGAATAATGCTAATTCATCGAGCAGCGACGCTGCAACTCATTCACCTGGACGCGATCATTCACTATCGGGGAGTCGTACCCGGGACACGGCTCAGTCAGAGGGTGTCCGGGTTGACCCACTCGCTTTTATGCAGGGCATGATGGCCCAAATTACCCAGATGGCTCAGTTTATGGAGACGATGCATAACTCCGTCAATCAAAATCTGCAGGCTCCTCCGCCGCCACCTCAGAGGCAAGAGAGGAATGTGAGTAATATCATCGGCGATATCTCTCGCCAGAGGCCACCTACTTTTGAGGGCTCGTCTGAGCCGGCGGATATCATTCATTGGCTCGAGCATTTCGAGAAGTTGTTTGCTATGGTAGAGTGTCCCGAAGGACACAAAGTTTTTGTTGCGGCTTACTACTTGGGTAAGAGCGCACATTCTTGGTGGTTATCGTTGAAGCCCACCAAAGGATCTTGTACTTGGGATCAGTTCAAGACTCTCATGATGGAGAGGTATTATCCGGCCCCACTCAGAGAGGCCAAGCTGTCAGAATTACTCACCCCCAACCCCTCAGCAGACGAGGATGTTCTCGCCATTGCCGAGAAATTTCAGGAATCTTCCTTTCGCCTCATCCATCATTCATTCAGAGGCGGATAAGATCAAATATTTCAGCAAGAGGCTGAAACCCCGTATGAGACTTCAGTTACTTAATCATAATTGCACCACGTTGGCCGAATTCATTGAGAAAGCTCTCACCTACGAGCTTACTGCTAAGGAAATTGCTAAGCAGCAACCTTCGTCTGCTAGCAAGAAATCGAAGAATCGTAATCAGTCTGAAGGCGGTCAGACAACCTTCAAGAAACCCCGTGCGGGCTCTGCTTTTTCTGAGCGACCTCCTGTGTCGTCTAAACCCGCGGAATCTCAGTCTCGAGCGGCCAGTTCGGCCATCACCTGTTTTAACTGTGGGAAGCTTGGTCACCTCAGTACCAAGTGTCCTCGACAGACTATCACGTGTCATAATTGTGGGATTGCTGGGCATAAGGCCCGTTTTTGCCGTAGGGACTCCAAACCTACTCAGACGTCATCTCAGGCACCTAAGCAGTCAGCCGTTCAGAATCAGGCCACTCAATCAGCGTCGTTTAAAACGACAGGAGCGACTAAGGGTGGAGCTTTTAGCCATCAGACGGGAGCGTCCGGTGCCGGGACTAGCAAGCCCCGGATTTATGAGATGAAGAAGACCGATGATCCAGAGGCCCGAATGATCTCAGGTACACTCAATATTCTATCTCAACTTGTGTGTACCCTTTTTGATACTGGTGCATTGCATTCATTCATTTCCGAGTCATGTTTGAGTAGACTACGTCTGGGTAGTGCTACTAGTTGTGAGCCTTATGTCATTGGCCTACCTAATGGTAGACGAATTATCGGTAATCGTGAGATTCAGAATTGTCCGATTCAGTTTCATGGTCGAGTATGGCCAGCGGACCTAATCGTGGTAGATTTGTCGAGGGACGACGTCATCTTGGGTATTGATTGGATGGATCGTCATGATGCCATCATTAGTGTCCGTAAGCGTATGGTCACTATCATTTCAGACGATGGGGTTGAATGTGTGTTTCAGGGAGGTAATCCTACATTGCAGTAAGGTCATTAATTTGATGAAAGCGGTAAGGTTACTCAATCGAGGATGTGTCGGTTATTGGTGCTATATGGCCAAAACCGAGAAGTCATCGATAATGTTAACGGATATTCCGGTGGTGAGGAATATGCCGATGTTTTCCGCACGAGTTACGGTTTGCCTCCACAGAGGGATGTGGAATTCACGATTGAGTTGGAGCCTGGTACGTCCCCGATATCGAAGGCACCGTACCGGATGGCCCCGACCGAAATGCAGGAATTAAAGAACCAACTTGAGGAGTTGTTCGAGAAAGGTTATATCCGCCCGAGTGCGTCCCCGTGGGGAGCACCAGTGTTGTTTGTCAAGAAGAAGGTTGGTTCTTTCCGCTTATGTATTGATTATCGGGAGTTGAACAGGGTGACGATCAAGAATAAGTATCCCTTACCCCGTATTGATGATCTCTTAGATCAACTTCAGGGAGCTTCAGTATTTTCCAAGATCGACTTAAGGTCTGGATATCATCAGTTGCGGATCCGAGAGTCGGACATCGCGAGGACAGCATTTCAAACACGCTATGGTCATTATGAGTTTGTGGTTATGCCGTTCGGATTGACTAATGTACCTGCGGTATTCATGGAGTTAATGAATCGGGTTTTCATCGACTTTTTGGATCAGTTTGTTGTTGTCTTCATCGATGACATTTTGATTTATTCTCATGACTGGGAGGAACACGAGTTTCACCTTCATCAAGTGCTCGACGTGTTGAGACGAGAACAACTTTATGGGAAGTTTTCCAAATGTGAGTTCTGGATGTCCGAAGTGACTTTTCTCGGACATGTAATTTCATCAGACGGAGTTCGTGTAGACCCTCAGAAGACGGAGGCTATTCGAGATTGGCTACCTCCGAAAAACGTTAAGGAAATCCGAAGTTTTCTCGGATTAGCGGGTTATTATCGGCGATTTGTAGAGGGATTTTCTAGAATCGCCCAACCCTTAACGAACCTTTTGCGGAAGGATAAGAAATACACGTGGTCCGACACGTGTCAACGGAGTTTTGAGGAACTCAAGAGCCGGTTAATGTCAGCACCTGTACTTTCCTTGCCGCAGGGGACGGAAGGATTTGTGGTTTATAGTGATGCGTCCGGACAGGGTATCGGATGTGTGCTCATGCAGAACGGGAAAGTTATTGCCTATGCTTCACGGCAATTGAGACCTTACGAGGTTAATTATCCAACCCATGACCTGGAGCTAGCAGCCGTGGTGTTCGCTTTGAAGATTTGACATCATTACCTTTATGGCGTCACTTGTCAGATATTCACCGACCATAAGAGTTTAAAGTATATATTTACTCAGAAGGAGTTAAATATGCGTCAGAGACGGTGGTTGGAATTAATCAAAGATTATGATATCGAGATCCTCTACCACCCGGGCAAGGCGAACGTTGTCGCCGACGCCTTGAGTCGTAAGTCCGTTCAGGAGCAGATGCTTGCTCGGTTATGATTCGAAGGAGCTTGGCGGAGAATTTCTTAGACCCGAGATCGAGGTGCAGCCCGGCGAGTTCGAGACGACTTTGTATGTTAGAGATTTCATCGTCACTCGAGGAGGCAATCCGAGAGAATCAGAGTTCAGACCCTTCATTGTTGCGCATCCGTGAGGATGTGGCTCAGGGGAAAGCCCCTGGATTCGTGGTCCACGAGGATGGACTTTTGAGGTTTAAGAATCGGTTGTGCGTACCGGCGAATGATGAGTTGAAAAACTCGATTTTGAAAGAAGCTCATGCTACCCCTTATTCTGTTCATCCGGGGTCTAGCAAGATGTACAAGGACTTGAAACAAAATTACTAGTAGAGTAATATGAAGCGAGAAGTCGCAGAATTTGTTTCGAGATGCTTAACCTGTCAACAAGTTAAGATTGAACATCAGCGACCGGCGGGTATGCAGAAACCTCTTCCTATTCCCGAATGGAAGTGTGAAGACATTTCTATGGATTTCATCACGAGTTTGCCGACGAGTCGTCGTGGCATGAATACGATCTGGGTGATCGTGGACCGCTTAACTAAATCAGCTCATTTCCTTGAGATCAAGGAGACGTGGGGTCCCGAGAGACTTGCTCAACTGTTCATCAAAGAGATAGTGAGACTTCACGGTACTCCTAAAAGTATCGTTTCCGATCGTGACGGACGGTTTCTGTCTCATTTTTGGAAATCAGTTCATCGTGCTATGGGAACCCAGCTTAATCTCAGTACCGCTTTTCATCCTCAGTCCGACGGACAATCAGAGAGGACCATTCAGACATTAGAGGACATGTTGAGGGCATGCGTCCTCGATTGGAAAGACGATTGGGAAGCCCAACTACCATTGATCGAGTTCACGTATAATAATAGTTGGCATGCTTCGATCAAGATGGCACCTTACGAGGCCTTGTATGGTCGTCGTTTTCGATCTCCGTTGTGTTGGGACGACTTATCAGAATCAATCGGCACCGAGCCCGATATGCTTATAGCCGCCCGTGAGAAGGTAGCTTTGATCAGGAGTCGTTTGTTGATTGCTCAGTCGGCGAAATCATACGCAGATATAGTAAATGCGACCACTAGAGTTCGAGGCTGGTGACCATGTGTTGGTCAAGGTATCCCCGAGTCGTGGTATCTTCCGTTTTGGGAAGAGGGGAAAGTTGAGTCCGAGATTCATTGGATCGTTTGAGATTTTGGATCGAGTAGGCGAGTTAGCTTATCGATTGGCTTTACCTCCGGCGTTGAGCCGAATTCATAATGTTTTTCATGTCTCTCAGCTGCGGAAGTATGTTGCCGACCCGAGTCACATACTTCAGTTCGACGAAATCGAGATCGCCGATGATCATTCATATGAGGAGCGTCCTATACGAGTTTTAGAACGACGAATCAAACAGTTGAGGAATAAGATGATTCCTTTGGTTAAAATTCAGTGGTCTAGACACGGAGTCGAAGAGGCTACTTGGGAAACCGAGGATAGTATGCCGGAGAGTTATCCCGAGTTGTTTGACCCTTAGTTTCGGGGACGAAACTCTTTTAAGGGGGGGTGTATGTAATACCCGGTTGTAATTCAGTAATTATCATTCAGTATTTATCATTCAGTAATTGATACTCAGTAATTTTCACTCATTATTAATCATTTGTCATTCATATTCAGTCATGGTATTCATCATTCAGAGTAATTGTATCGTGTATCAATCGTCATTCATCACTAATCTGATTGGAGTTTCGTTGCCGTGTTTATCATCATTGTCATTTTCGTTGCGAGCTATGCGTGAGGAGTAGCGCACGCTACGTACTCCTTTTAGCGTACGCTAATTGGGTATAGGTAGCGCACGCTACCACTCAGCTTTAGCGCACACTAAGGTTACCCTGGCTGCAGTCCAGAAGGTACTGGACTGCAGGTGAGTTATAAGTAGCGCACGCTACGAATGGTAAGTAGCGCGCGCTAGTGAGTTGTAGTAGCGCACGCTAATATGTGGTGTAGCGCGCGCTAAGGATAGATCAGATTGAGTCCAGTGGCTACTGGACTGCACTGGATTAATTCATAGCGCACGCTATGTGTTGTTTTTAGCGTACGCAATCGATATTATAGCGCACGCTAAATAATGGTTGTAG
The DNA here is from genome assembly GCA_033398695.1 of Orobanche coerulescens. Classification (NCBI taxonomy): domain Eukaryota; kingdom Viridiplantae; phylum Streptophyta; class Magnoliopsida; order Lamiales; family Orobanchaceae; genus Orobanche; species Orobanche coerulescens. Next base: position 94,780,959 of record CM065807.1, on the reverse strand, counting down.
CGCACGCTATCGAGGTCAGATCAGAGGACAGGCAGTTTCTGGATTCCAGTACTGGGCATCAAATTATTCGTTAGCGCACGCTAACTATGAGTATTAACGCACGCTAATGATATGGCCGTAGCGCACGCTACAAAAAGGTACGTAGCGCGCGCTACCGTTTTCGGACAGTGGGTACTGGAATACCCAAATTACCCGTTAGCGCACGCTACGCAATAGGGCTAGCGCACGCTAACCTGGAGCGACTATATAATGGACAGTTGGCCTGAGTTTCGTCATTTCTCACTTCCTTTCGTTTTTGGTGCGACTTCGAGCGATTTTGGGCGACTTGGAGTGTTCTCTTCGAGCTTCTATCATCCATCATCATATTCAAGGCTTTGAGTTGGATTATCATCACTCTATCATCTCCTTAACATCAAATCAAAGGTATTAATTTCTTGGATCTAGAATTTCGGATTTTTTGGGTTTTCCTTCCGATTTCTTCGTGTAAGCTTGGATTATCATTGGAATATGTTAGATATGGATTATCTACCTTGGATAAATATATTCCTACGGATTTAATGGTTATTTTCGGAATTATTTCAAGAACCCTTGGGGTTGACTTCGGTTAATTGGGGATTTTCCGATTGATGTTGTTGTAATCATGAATTATGGATTCCTAATGGATTATTGATATCATTGAAGTGTTTTGTTAGTTCGAAATACTCAATTTGGTGTTGGTTTCGACATATTCGGGATTGGATATTTTCGAAGTTGTGTGGTTGGTTATGTATTCGTTGGAATGCCCTTTGAGTTTGATTATCGTTGTTTCGACCTTTGGGTTAGTCGTGTTTTGTTGCTTGATACGTGTATTGAACGATTGTTGGTAATTATTGTTATTCAAGGTTGTTCGAGCGACCGGTATCTCGATTAGGACGTTGTTCGTGGAAGGACTTTGTCATCGGTATTGTGTAAGTTAATTCTTACTCGGTTAAAAGGATACTCATTCCTTTTTGTTGTTGAATTACTCATAATCATAATTCATTCATCATGGTATTGATCATATTGAGACTTGTAATTATCGAATAATCATTTCATTCACGAGGAACGACGGTTCCAAATCATTTCATTGGATTATCAATCACTTCACTATTATTTTCATCTCGGTGAGTCATCTTGACCTTGTCGGATTATTATTGTTATTCATTGATATTCATTATGGTCATTATTGTTCATATGACCTTCTGGGTTCATATTGCGTGGTCGGGTGTGGCTGTGTGGAATTTTTAGTCGGGCACACGATGGTCATGTATTGGGATCACCGATACATTAGACCGTGCACACGGTAATGCTTACCTCCGTGAGACTAATTAGGTACAAGGACAGGTGTGTCCGGTCATTCGTCTTGTACACTTGCACAGAACATTACGGGCGTACAATGATACTCCTCTTCAGCGTAATTCATAACTAAGGATACTTCATAACTTCAGTTTATTCATGATTGTGTATTTTCAACCCTTGAGGATTGTTGTTCTGTGTAACTGACCCCGTTGGGGGATTTTGTTTTCAGGTCACGGCAAGGCAAAGGCACGGGAAGAGCATGTTGACGGCGACGAGTCCCAGTGATACTAGTAGGGGGCCCCAGTCATTCCGTTTGTTCAGTCATTTTCAGTCATTTCAGTTATTCCGTCATTTGTATTTTCCGCTGCAAATTCCGGTTGAGATGTTTATTTATTCAGGGTGGTGTATTTTATCTTCATATAAAATATACTAGTATTCGGTATTGTCCTGGTGTGTTGTACTTAAACTCCTCATCGGAGTACTTGGTAATATAATGTGGTTCGGTACTACAATTATATTATTTAATTCATCATTTTCATTGCCTGGTGGGTCCCAGTCGGGGATTCACGGCACTGTAATATCCACCTAGTTTGGGGTGTTACATTGGCCACGTCCGCAGGAGGCAGGCATCTGCTCCGGTGAGGATGATTGAGAGTTTAGTAGTTGTCGGGGAGAAGAGGAGAGGCAGACCGAGGAGGACGTGGGAGGAGCTGCTGAGATTAGATTTGAAGGCCTTAAACCTTTCCGAGACCATGACTGTTGATAGGTGCGCTTGGAGGCGCCTGATCAGAGTTGTGGATTCTTTAGTTGGGAGTGGTGATGTAGTTGAGAGCCTCAGGGTTGGGTTGTCTCTGTTAGTTTTGACCTAGAGCATTGCATTTTTACATTTATTGTATATTTTATCCTATTGCCTTTTGCGTGTGGTGTATTTTTGACAGGGAGCTGTGCGCGGAGTCAACCTCTCTTCTGTTTGAGCAGCGTTCATCGGGAGCGAAGTAGCCAAATTCCTCTTAGGTAAGTCCCATGTGGATTAAGCCATGGGCTCAGGTATGGTATTGAGTTCTTTCGTATCATATGCTTCCCTTTGTATTTTTCACTCAATATGTTGTTGTGCACTAAGCTGAGGGTCTTCACGGAAACAGCCTCCCTACCATAATAAGTAGGGGCATGGTCTGCGTACATCTTACCCTCCCCAGACCCTGCTCTGAGCGGGATATACTGGGTATGTTTGGTTTGGTTTGTTTTTTTTAAATAAAATAATCTAAATTATCATACTACAGCTAGATTATCAATTTTCAGTTAGATTATCTTATATAATCTAGATTATTGGTTTTCAGCTATATTATCTGTAACATTCCCAAATCCCATTGGGTTATTACAGTGCCGTGGACCCCACACCCGGAGATCTACCAGGCGAACATGACTAAAATACATTAAAATTAAACAAGGGAAAATCATAGTCCCTACCATGATATCCGACACAATATTCCGATAAGGAATTTCAACGACAACGATGGGCCTACATGGCCAAAAATAAAATACAACAACATCCACGAGCATCTGCTCGGGGAGTACATAATGACAATGACTGACAGACTGAAGAACACTCCAACTGACTGACCAACATGAACAACTCGGACTAGTATCGCTCGAATGCCTCGTCGCCATCATCATGCCCCTGTGTCTCAACTCTCTCCTCGCAAGCACCTAAAACATGAAAATATGTTCCGCCCCCACGGGGTCAGTCATCCAGATAATGAATATCAAATACATGTATAACATGATATGCATCCAAAGGTAGAATGAAACGGTACAATGATAATAATAATACGAGATGCTCACAAACCAAGGTAAAAACCGAGCATTCGTGAAATATTATGCCCACGGCATACTATTAATACCTGTTCGACAGGTTAGAACATAAGTGCCCAACGGAGAATCTTAATTATAGAGTACCACAATGGATTACACGACATGAACCAAACCAGAACTGAATTAAATATGAATCACAATGAATTACATGAAGATGAACCAAACCGGAACTGAATTAATTATGAATCACAATGCCCGAAGGCTCTAATGAAATTACCAAGACAATCACACAGGCCTGAAAGCCACTCAGCCGAATCTGTCAAATATCACAATCACATGAAGCCAAAACAACCCGAAGTTGTTATCGATTAGGGCCGAAGCCACGACACGAAGCCGTATCACCATTAGGGCCGAAGCCACGGCACGAAGCCGTATCACCATGAGGGCCGAAGCCACGGCACGAAGCCGTATCACAATTAGTGCCGAAGCCACGGCACGAAGCCGTATCACAATTAGGGCCGAAGCCACGACACGAAGCCGTATCACAATTAGGGCCGAAGCCACGATACGAAGCCGTATCACAATTAGGGCCGAAGCCACGGCATGAAGCCGTATCACAATTAGGGCCGAAGCCACGGCACGAAGCCGTATCACAATTAGACCATCCAATGGCCGAGACTAGCCTCCAAACATAATTAATCACAAACGGCAACGATCCCAAGATTACCGAATTCACGAGAATGATAGTGTGCTGCCTTGAGTCGGCCAACACGACAACAATGACTCACGGATGGGTACCGTCCTCGGCGGTCCCAATTCAATACCTCGATTACCTTAGAATGGTCAATCGATAAAAACGACACAACGAATGGGAACTATCCTCGATAGCCCCAATTCAATACCTCGATGGCCTTAGAATGGCCAACCGATAACAATGATGCAGCGGATGATTCAATACCTTGATTGCCTTAAAACGACCGATCGATAACAATGATACAACGAATGATTGAGCACCTCGATTGCCTTAGGACGGCTAATCAATGACAATGATACGATGAATGATTGAACACTTCGATTTGCCTGAGAACGGCCAATCGATAACAATGATACGAAGGATGCCTCAGCACCTTTAATCGGTTACCAACAACAAAGAAGAGAAATGAATATGTCAACGCCTTTAATCGGCCAAAACAACTTCAAGGACAAAACTCCAACATTAATAGCAATGATTACAATGACGTCTTAAATCGACATTAATATCAACAACAACGATCGATACATCGATACCGCGAACCGGTGATCGATAATAATATTAACAATGAGTATCACAATGCCTCGAACCGGCCATTAACGAACAATAAAAACATTTGGCATAATTTCCGAAAGGTATCGTATCGAACGATCTCTTAATATCAATGAATTCATGAAGAGACTAAGTCTCGGAATGATACAACACATTCATACACATATATGATAACAATAATCTCATTAACTAGTACAAGTATAAAACTTGCCTCAACCGAAGGCGATGAATTCCTTCCACGAACAACAAACAGCGTCCTCCGATAAACACAAGTACTCGAACCACCTTGAATGAAATATAATTCATTCAATAACACTGTAATATCCGGATTTATTACTGTGTATTTTACCTGTATTCGAACCCTGTATTATTCGGAATTGTGATCTTGAAGATTGGAGTATGATATTTCTTACATTGATATCTTAGTACATAAGTATAACAACATGCAAAATTTCTCATGCAAACTCGTGATAGCGCACGCTAAGAATGTAGCTTAACGCGCGCTATCGAGCTACTACTAGCGCACGCTACGTATGTAGAAGTTGCGTGCGCTAAATACTCAATTATTGAGCTGGGCGGCTAGCACATGCGCCAGCCGGGACATGGGTCCGGATAAGATTCCCGCGGACGAACCTGGACAGTTTTGAAGTCAACTCTTATTAGCGCGCGCTAAGGAATGCTTAGTAGCGTGCGCTAATCTGCTTTGTGCAGAAAGTTTATATATGGGTCAGCACTTCATTTTTATTCCCATTTCCTTCGTCTATACTTCATTCTTGAGAGACCAGAGAGCAAGAATCTCCCTTCTAACACATTTAGAAAACATCTTCTCGATCCTTGAATATTGGATATTACTTGTGAGTGATTATTGAAGTGGAGTAGCACCTTGGAGTGGCATACAACCAACTAGAGTCGGATTCTACCTTACGGTTCAGTGATTTTCGTCATATTAAGGTATGTTCCACCTATCTCCAGACATAGAGTTGGATTCCAAAGAATTAGATGATCATGTTAACGAGATATTGAATTTCATTAGTGAATTATTCAACATGCATCATGTTTGGAATATAGAGATAGTTATGCCTCAAGTAACTTGATTATGAACATCATGATTCAAACCTTATTACAATGAACAAGTAGAGGAAGCTTCTATCATTGGAAATCCAAATCTAGTAGATGACTTCATAGCAATCATGGACTTGACTTTAACATCATTATTGTTAGATGAATCTAAGGGATTGATCATGGAAGGATTTATCTAGTATAGATGGAATGTTAAACAACTACAGTATGATAATTTTGATTGATATAAAGGTGTCGATATCAACCGTTAAGCCTTTCAAATTGTCGTATGAGGAATTGTAGTCGAATTGGAATATGGTTTTAGAATAGTATACATATCCTTGAATCCGAAGTTGTTGTTATCCGTAAGATCATTCATAGCCGTATGAACATGATATTCATGGAGGTAACATGAACTAACACTGAGTATTTCATTTGGTTTGATCATGTTGAGGTCCGTCTACTGCCCAGTAGTAAAATGCCATGCACAGATAGCGCACGCTAAGCTATGTAGATTAATGTGCGATATCGAGCACGAGTTAGCGTACGCTACGTTTGGTATGTAACGTACGCTAGGCCATCAGATGAGTCATTCGACTGATCAGTGAAGTACTGACCACGCATAGTTAGCGTACGCTAGGCTTTGTTGTTTGCGTGCGCTATCGAGCAGACTTAACGCACGCTACACAGAGTACTTAGCGTGCGCTAAGAAGTTCAGGCAGATTACATTTTATGAGCTTTTGGCCGTAAATCGAATTGTTAGACATTCGTACGACGTGAGATAAATTCTATATTATTTCTTTTGTTAAGATTTGAGCTTGTTAGGTGATTGATTGAGGGGGACGACCTTCGAGTGTTCATTTTCGTGGAAGTATTGTTCTTGTCTTCGAATCGAGGCAAGTACCTTATTTGTTTTACGTATTGATGTTATACATATTGTTATGCATGTATGTCGTTGTTGTATGTCCACCTCGTGTTGGTCCGATGGGATCATCAAGGGATCTATGCTAGCGTGCGCTGGATCATCGGACGGGTTTTTCCACCACGAGTTGGTCTGACGGGATCATCGTGGGTTTTAGGCAGTGAACGCTGGATCGTCGGAATTACCATGTGTATGTTATGATATCATGTTGTGATTATCAGTTGTGTATGTTATGTATGAGTTTCTCGCAGGAGAAGACTCATTTGACATTTTATCATTTACGTTATTGTTATTATGCGTATAGCGTTGGATAATATGTTGTGGTATTTGTACTAGCATCGTTGTGCTAACCCCTTCGGGGGTGAACATTTTGTTTATGTTTAGGATCCAGGAGAACGGAAAAACAACCACTGGAGCTGCATGACGATGAGGGTGCAGAGTGATGTTTCGGTCGGGTTCATTTGTCTGTTGTTTATTGGTTATTTCAATAAGTACTTGAGTACGAAGTCATTTATGATGAATTTGAATTTGGTGATGTATTATTAAGTTTTTGTTGAACAATTGTATTTTCAGAATTTGGTCAGAACTGTTGTATCTTAATTTCCGTTATTTCCCTTCGTTAGTACCTTTTAATGTCTGTTCAATTCTTCAGCCTTGTAAATCCTTATGTAAAGGATTTACGGCGCTGTAATATTCCTGAATATATCGGGGGTGTTACAGAATATGGTATCAGAGCTAAGATTATGGATATCTTGGCCATTGGGTTAAAATAGGGGTTATTTACGTCTTTTGAGGTAACCGGCCGTGAATGACATCACTGCACTGCCTACGTCTTCATGCGAACGGTGGTTGTAAGTTCCTAAACTCTATCTCATTCTTTACATGTTGTGTCTCTTTATACTCGAATATTAGAACGATGTTGTTTCCTGTATATTGAGTATTTATGCTTACAGTATGTTGAGAGGCGGACGTGGACGTGGTCGCGGTCGTGGACGCGGACGAAGGAATACTGAAAGGGAAGCGTCACCTTCTGATCAGGCCAGTCAGAGCTCAGGCGAGCCACAGAGATCTATCAATAACAAACCAGAACCTGCTGTACCAGAAATTCTTCGTCAGATGGTGAACCAGATAGCTCAGTTCGCCCAGGTCGTGGACCGAATGCAAGTGGTAGTGGGACTACAGCAGGGAGAAGGACAGTAAGGGATCCCGAACATGGGAAATCTAGGTGACCGGTGGCTGCAAGAGGTGGCGAAGATGCAACCACCCAAATTCGACGGTATTTCTGAGACTCCCACCTGGGATCATTGGTTGAAGGAACTGGAGAAAATCTTTGCCTAATTAATCGCCGGGCAATAGGAGAGCCTCTATCGCTCAATACTTTCTGATAGGGGAAGCGTCCGAATGGTGGGAAGCCATCCGGCCTGTAGACCATAATGCTGATTGGACAGAGTTTAAATTGATGATGGAAGCTCAGTACTGCCCTCGTCCTGTGAGGGAAGCCAATATTCGGGAGTTTTTCTCCGCTCAGCCTTCAGATGTTCCGGTATCGCAGGTAATTAAGACGTTTAACCAACAGCTGGCATTTGTTCGACATCTGGTCAGAACAGATGCAGATATGATGATCCATTTCGATATGAGGATGAAACCAGAAATCCAGAGGTACATGTCCGGTTTTGAATGTACCACACTCCGTCAATACCAGGATAAGGCATTGTCGTATGAGATCAAGGAAACAGCTATGGAGAAATTTTCAGAATCCAAGAAACAAAAAGTCTCTGGTACTTTTACAGAGCACAAGAACAGCGGGCCCCGTAAGGCCCAGTCATCTTTTCACTCTTTCAAGAAACCTCCACACCCAGTTAGAAGCGGAAAGAACTTCGGAGCGACATCAACTATTACTGATGTTATCAGGAAATGCTTTAACTGCGCCCAGACAGGGCACTATCGACGGAATTGCCCCCTACCTGCCGTGACTTGTTTTGATTGTGGTCGAGAGGGACATCGTGCGGTGTTCTGTGAAGAAGCTGCAAAGTCTTTTAGAGACCATACCCCACAGCCGGTCCAGAAGGAAGCCAGTATCCAACAGACGCAGCAAAGTGTTCAGATGCCTCAAAATTTTGGCCGCGGACGAGGCAGAGGACAATGGCACCGAAAGGGGACATCGAGTGCCGGATCTGTTCCCCCGTGTTTGTACGAGATGAGAAGGACAGATGATCAGGATGCTGTTGTCGCATCAGGTACTGTCCAGATCCTTTCCCAGCCAGTTAGCGTTTTGTTCGATACAGGAGCTACGCATTCTTTTATATCCTTGCTTGTGTAAATCGTTTGGATATTTCTGGCTTTCATGCTTGTGAACCTTATGTTGTTGGTTTACCGAGTGGAGAGAGGATTGTCAGGAATTTAGAAACTAGGGATTTCCCTGTAACATTTGGAGGTAGAGAGTGGCTCTCAAATCTGATCGTGATAGAAATGCAAGGAGACGACCTGATACTCGAAGACGATTGGCTTAATCGATATGGAGCAATTGTAAACTACCGAAGGAGGAATATCTCGCTGATCGCTGACGATGGTTCCGAAATTCTGTTTGAGGGATGGAAACCGGGAAGCTCAGGAAAATTGATCAAGGCGATGAAAGTCACAAATTGTTGAAACAGTATCTGGATATTGGTGCTATGCAATGAAGAAAGAAGACGAAATTGTAGAACTTTCATCCATTCCTGTTGTGAACGAATTTCCAGATGTATTTCCTGACGAGTTACCTGGACTACCTCTACGAAGGGATGTAGAATTTACCATTGAGCTGGAACCAGGAGCTACACCAATTTCTAAGGCGCCGTATCGTATGGCACCTACTGAGATGTACAAACTGAAAAGGCTATATTCAGCCAAGCATTTCGCCCTGGGGAGCGCCAATACTTTTTGTCCGAAAGAAGGATGGATCGCTTCGACTGTGTATTGACTATCGAGAGCTGAACAAGATGACGATTAAGAACAAGTATCCGTTGCCATGGATTGATGATCTGTTTGACCAGTTTCAAGGGGCAACAGTATTTTCTAAAATTGATTTGAGATCAGGGTATCATCAGCTGAGGATTAAGAAATCTGATGTTCCGAAATCAGCATTCAGAACTCGCTACGGACACTATGAGTTTGTAGTGATGCCGTTTGGTCTCACTAACGCACCTGCTGTATTCATGCAATTGATGAACCGAGTGGTCATCGAATATTTGGATAAATTTGTGGTCTTGTTCATTGATGACATTCTAGTGTATTCTAAGAGCCCGGAAGAGCATGCTCAGCATTTGCGGATTGTATTGGAACTTTTGAGAAACGAGCAATTGTACGCCAAACTCTATAAGTGTGAATTTTGGCTGAAGGAAGTAATGTTCCTCGACCATGTGGTATCAGCTAAAGGAGTCCGAGTTGACCCTCAGAAAATCGAAGCAATTATGGATTGTAAACCTCCAAAGAACATGAAAGAAGTCCGAAGTTTCTTAGGACTTGCTGGGTATTATCGTCGGTTCGTGGAAGGGTTTTCCAAAATCTCCCGCCCACTTACTCGACTCCTGCAGAAAACTCAAAAGTTTGAGTGGAATGAGTCGTGTCAGACTAGTTTTGATGAATTAAAGAAGAGATTGACGACGGCACCGATTCTATCACTTCCATAGGGGACTGGAGGATTCATAGTTTACAGTGATGCTTCGAACCAAGGACTCGGATGCGTATTGATGCAGAATGACAAGGTGATCGCTTATGCTTCACGACAGCTGAAACCTTATGAAGTGAATTACCCAACACATGATTTGGAGCTAGCAGCAGTAGTTTTTGCTTTGAAGATCTGGAGGCATTATCTGTACGGGACTCACTGTCAGATCTTTACGGATCACAAGAGTCTCAAATACATCTTCAGTCAGAAGGAGTTGAACATGCGGCAAAGAAGATGGTTAGAGATGATCAAGGACTATGACCTGGAGATTTTGTATCATCCAGGCAAATCGAACATAGTGGCCGATGCACTCAGCCGCAAGCCTGTTTCTATTCAGATGCTGGAGACTCTGACCTCCCAACTTAGCCTTCAACGGGAGATGATTTGAGAAGGAATTGAAGTGTGGTTACAAAGAGTCCAAGGACAACTGTGCGTGATGGAAATAGCTTCATCACTAACTGAAGAAATCAAATCTAGACAGGCAGATGATCTTCTGATGATTCGGTTACGTGATGAAGTGATCAAGGGGAAGGCCCCTGGATTCCTAATTCATGATGATGGAGTTTTGAGATTCCAGAACCGACTTTGCGTTCCCGATGTCAATGTTCTTAAACAGACGATTATGCAGGAAGCTCATAGTTCGCCCTATTCTATCCACCAGGCACTAGTAAGATGTATAAGGACTTGAAGCAGAATTTCTGGTGGGGCAACATGAAGAAAGATGTAGCGGACTATGTTTCGAAATGCTTGACTTGTCAGCAGGTTAAGATCGAGCATCAACGGCCTGCCGGAATGTTGAAGCCACTCCCGATTCCTGAATGGAAGTGGGAGGACATATCGATGGACTTTATCACTAGTATGTCGAGAACCAGGACAGGAATGAACATGATTTGGGTGATAGTTGATCGTTTAACCAAATCAGCTCATTTTCTAGGCATTAAGGATACGTGGGGACCAGAGATGTTGGCACGAGTATTTATATCGGAGATAGTTTGATTGCATGGTATGCCGAAAACCATTGTTTCTGATCGAGACGGCCGTTTTGTGTCGCACTTTTGGAAAGCAGTTCATAAGGCCTTGGGGACCGAATTAAACTTCAGCAAAGCTTATCACCCGCAGACTGACGGACAATCCAAGAGGACTATTCAAACGGTGGAAGACATGCTAAGGGCCTGTGCCTTAGATTGGTCAAATGATTGGGAAATTCATCTACCGTTGATTGAATTTACCTACAACAATAGTTGGCATGCTTCCATTAAGATGGCACTATTTGAGGCATTATACGGGAGGAGATGTAGATCGTCCCTATGTTGGGATGATTCATCAGACTTAATCGGGACAGAACCAGAGTTGATCGTACAGACTCGAGAGAAGATAGCCTTGATTCGTGAAAGGCTGTTGACCGCCCAGAGTCGCCAGAAATCTTATGCAGATGTACGCCATCGCCCTTTGGAATTCAGTACGGGAGACCACGTACTTTTAAAGGTTTCTCCTACTCGGGGAATCTTTCATTTCGGAAGGAAAGGAAAGCTGAGTCCAAGATACATCGGGCCATTTGAGATCCTTGAGAGAGTTGGAGAGTTGGCATACAGATTGGCATTGCCGCCGTCATTGTGCCATGTTCATAACGTGTTCCACGTATCCCAGTTACGGAGGTATATACCAGATCCTAGTCATGTCATTGATTTCGGCGAGATCGAAGTCGCTCAAGATGGGACGTTCGAAGAAAGACCGGTTAAGATACTCGAGAGTCGAGTTAAGCAGTTGAGAAACAAACCCATCATTTCGGTCAAAGTTAAATGGTCACGCCATGGAGTAGAAGAAGCCACATGGGAAACGGAAGATGGCATGAAGTCCAGATATCCCGAGTTATTTTCGTCTTGAGTTTCGGGACGAAACTCCTTTTTAGTAGGAGAGTATGTAATATCCGGATTTATTACTGTGTATTTTACCTGTATTCGAACCCTGTATTATTCGGAATTGTGATCTTGAAGATTGGAGTATGATATTTCTTACATTGATATCTTAGTACATAAGTATAACAACATGCAAAATTTCTCATGCAAACTCGTGATAGCACACACTAAGAATGTAGCTTAACGCGCGCTATCGAGCTACTACTAGCGCACGCTACGTATGTAGGAGTTGCGTGCGCTAAATACTTAATTATTGAGCTGGGCGGCTAGCACATGCGCCAGCCGGGACATGGGTCCGGATAAGATTCCCGCGGACGAACCTGGACAGTTTTGAAGTCAACTCTTATTAGCGCGCACTAAGGAATGCTTAGTAGCGTGCGCTAATCTGCTTTGTGCAGAAAGTTTATATATGGGTGTCATCACTCCATTTTTATTCCCATTTCCTTCGTCTATACTTCATTCTTGAGAGACCAGAGAGCAAGAATCTCCCTTCTAACACATTTAGAAAACATCTTCTCGATCCTTGAATATTGGATATTACTTGTGAGTGATTATTGAAGTGGAGTAGCACCTTGGAGTGGCATAGAACCAACCGGAGTCGGATTCTACCTTACGGTTCAGTGATTTTCATCATATTAAGGTATGTTCAACCTATCTCCAGACTTAGAGTTGGATTCCAAAGAATTAGATGATCATGTTAACGAGATATTGAATTTCATTAGTGAATTATTCAACATGCATCATGTTTGGAATATAGATATAGTTATGCCTCAAGTACCTTGATTATGAACATCATGATTCAAACCTTATTACAATGAACAAGTAGAGGAAGCTTCTATCATTGGAAATCCAAATCTAGTAGATGACTTCATAGCAATCATGGACTTGACTTTAACATCATTATTATTAGATGAATCTAAGGGATTGATCATGGAAGGATTTATCTAGTATAGATGGAATGTTAAACAACTACAGTATGATAATTTTGATTGATATAAAGGTGTCGATATCAACCGTTAAGCCTTTCGAATTGTCGTATGAAGAATTGTAGTCGAATTGGAATATGGTTTTAGAATAGTATACATATCCTTGAATCCGAAGTTGTTGTTATCCGTAAGATCATTCATAGCCGTATGAACATGATATTCATGGAGGTAACATGAACTAACACTGAGGATTTCATTTGGTTTGATCATGTTGAGGTCCGTCTACTGCCCAGTAGTAAAATGCCATGCACAGATAGCGCACGCTAAGATATGTAGATTAACGTGCACTATCGAGCACGAGTTAGCGTACGCTACGTTTGGTATGTAACGTACGCTAGGCCATCAGACGAGTCAGTAAGCTGACCAGTGAAGTACTGACCACGCATAGTTAGCGTACGCTAGGCTTTGTTGTTTGCGTGCGCTATCGAGCAGACTTAACGCACGCTACACAGAGTACTTAGCGTGCGCTAAGAAGTTCAGGCAGATTACATTTTATGAGCTTTTGGCCGTAAATCGAATTGTTAGACATTCGTACAACGTGAGATAAATTCTATATTATTTCTTTTGTTAAGGTTTGAGCTTGTTACGTGATTGATTGAGGGGGACGACCTTCGAGTGTTCGTTTTCGTAGAAGTATTGTTCTTGTCTTCGAATCGAGGCAAGTACCTTATTTGTTTTACGTATTGATGTTATACATATTGTCATGCATGTATGTCGTTGTTGTATGTCCACCTCGTGTTGGTCCGACGGGATCATCGGGGGATCTATGCTAGCATGCGCTGGATCATCGGACGGGTTTTTCCACCACGGGTTGGTCTGACGGGATCATCATGGGTTCTAAGCAGTGAACGCTGGATCGTCGGAATTACCATGTGTATGTTATGATATCATGTTGTGATTATCAGTTGTGTATGTTATGTATGAGTTTCTCGCAGGAGAAGACTCATTTGACATTTTATCATTTACGTTATTGTTATTCTGCGTATGGCGTTGGATAATATGTTGTGGTACTTGTACTAGCATCGTTGTGCTAACCCCTTCGGGGGTGAACATTTTGTTTATGTTCAGGATCCAGGAGAACGGGAAAACAACCACTGGAGCTGCATGACGACGAGGGTGCAGAGTGATGTTTCGGCCGGGTTCATTTGTCTGTTGTTTATTGGTTATTTCAATAAGTACTCGAGTACGAAGTCATTTATGATGAATTTGAATTTGGTGATGTATTATTAAGTTTTTGTTGAACAATTGTATTTTCAGTATTTGGTCAGAACTGTTGTATCTTAATTTCCATTATTTCCCTTCGTTAGTACCTTTTAATGTCCGTTCAATTCTTCAGCCTTGTAAATCCTTATGTAAAGGATTTACGGCGCTGTAATATTCCTGAATATATCGGGGGTGACTAGTACAAGTATAAAACTTGCCTCAACCGAAGGCGATGAATTCCTTCCACGAACAACGAACGGCGTCCTCCGATAAACACAAGTACTCGAACCACCTTGAATGAAATACAATTCATTCAATAACACAATATCAATCGAAATCATCATAACGACCGAAAGAAACTCTTTGAGGCATTTAATCGAACACTAAATGTTCAAAGTTCCTCAAGAGCCTAAGAATCATCAATCGGGTTGAACGAATCGAATATATGGATATACAATCCATAGAACACGATTAACAATGTTTACTAACATCAACCGATTCATCAAATTCGGACGAACAATGAAAATCAAGAAGAAATCTCGAAAAATCAAATTTTAGGAGATTTCAAGAAATTACCTCGATCCGACGAAGAACAATGATTTGATGTTGATATAATCGATAAGGATCCTCAAAAACGCTTAGAAATCGAGTGGAATCGACCAAAAACTCCATTTCCCGATTTTTCCCATCGCCAACCGCACCCGGGTGAAGAAATGATGAAAAAATGAGGGTTTGGCCGGTCACAGCCTATATATGGCCGACCGGGTTACGGCCGTAACCGGAATTCGTCAAAACCCGCCCAGCCCCATCCAATCACTTACGGCCGTAACCGACAGGGACTTACGGCCGTAACTCGGCACTTACGGCCGCATCTGCAGTGTCCTTACGGCAGAATCGCATTCGTCAGAAGTCGCTGCACCCATACGGCCGTAACTCTCGACCCTTACGGCCATAACCGCATTCGTGCCATGCCGCCGAGCACGACGTCAGAATCGCACCTTACGGCCGTAACTCGGCCAGGCCAGGCCCGGCTCCGGCCGTGGCCACTCCGACGGCCCGACGACCCCGAAACCCGAACCTGAATACGAATCGAAGATATGGTTACGACGTAACAAAGACGCATCCAAGCGTTAAGAGAATACATGATTCTGACCACCCGAAGGCTCAAAATTCGACTACCGAAAGTAATTACCCCAAACTCTGGGAAATTACGAAAATGGCCCAAAGCGTCCGAAATACACGATACACGATCGAAACACCAAGCCGAAGCTCACAACATGAATAATAACATTAAATGAACTTACGAGAAACTCGAAACGACAGTTTCGAACGAGATTCGCAAGAATCGAACTCAAGTGCGGAAAAACCGCTAAAGAACACGGAACTCAACAAAATGATACTGAAATGAACTTGGATGGCAAAAAGTGCAGAATTAAATATTCTCAGAATGACGATACGGTCATGAGCGAGTCGTCAAAACAGACTTCCGCCAAAAAAAAAAATTTACCGAAAAATCGAAATTGCGGATATTACATACTACCCCCCTTAAAAGAAGTTTCGTCCCGAAACTTAAAACAAGTAGGGAGAAGCAATATCCCGCCAGGAAAAATCAACGAGATACACACGAACAATAATGATTACAATGAATGATAATGAATCGAAATCCAACAAGGATTAAGAATGACTCACCGGGGTGAAATGATAACGTAACGAGTGATAGCTCAAATGAAATGACTGGAACCAATGTTCCCCATGAAGTGAATGATTAGTTTGATAATTTTAAGTCTCAACGTGATTGATATGATGAATGACTTATGTGAATGAATGAACGACAATGAAATGAATGATTATCCTATTACCGAACAAGAATTAACTTGCTCAAAACCGGTGATGGATGTCATATTGTATCACAGTTAAAGTAAACAATACCAAACTCGTAAATCCGAGATGAAGATGCTCTCCCAGCACGAAGACGACTAGAAAACGATCTCTTGGACGTCGGAGTCCGATGTCCCTCTGACAGCTCTTTCCATACCGAGGCAGGAAAGTCACGTGATAATTACAGATCTCGTATGAAGATCGCATTATGATTATGAGACGGAATGATAACAATGAGCATACACGCTCTAACACAATGAATGCATTAATAATGCGGTAAAATGATCGTCCACATGACACCGGAATATGATAAGATCGCATGGAAGATCAAATGAGGTAACATGATTACCTGATGAAATTCCTGAAATGATTACCTTGAACAAGTTAACAAGGTTGAAAATTCGATTCACAAGATCAACAACTGAACAATGAGATGGACTGGATGATTAATGAATTGACTGAGCAATGAGTGAGTGATGAATGAACTAACTAAGCAATGAGATTGAATAAGTGATGAATGATTAACTGAGCAATGAGATAGACTGAGTGATGAATGAATTAATTGAGTAATGAGATTGACTCAGTGATGAATTAATAATTGAGCAATGAGATTGACTGGGTAATGAATGAATTAACTGAATAATGAGATTGAGTGAGTAATGAATGAATTACTTGAGTAATGAGATTGACTGAGTGATGAATGAATTAATTGAGCGATGAGATTGACTTAGTGATGAATGAATTAACTGAACAATGAGATTAACTGAGTGATGAATGAATTAATTGAATAATGAGATTAACTGAGTGATGAATGAATTAACTGAACGATGAGATTGACTGAATGATGAATGAACTAACTGAGCGATGAGATTAACTGAGTGATGAATCAATTAACTGAACAATGAGATTAACTGAGTGATGAATGAATTAACTGAACAATGAGATTAACTAAGTGATGAATGAATTAACTGAACGATGAGATTGACTGAATGATGAATGAATTAACTGAGTGATGAATGAATTAACATGATCGACAAGATCAAAATGATGATCGAGGATTATCAACTGATGAATGAGTTGATCCTTAACGCTTACACAAGTCACACGTGCTCCAAACCAATTAGTCATGAATCAATCATAACATTAATATCACATATAGGTTTCAACAAAGCATGAATAATTAATGACATGATGAATGTATGAACATAAAGAGAATCGAGTCCTTACACAGGTCATACGAAGGTTCGAGGTCTCACGATACTAGTCCCAACTGACGACGACTCGATGAATGAATGACTCGTGCAGTCGTACTAATATTACGACTAACAAAACCTGACTGACTAGATTGTGACAATCCCACTACTACTGCGTCGGTAGAGCCACATAACTCACATATCAGGGTATCTCACAACCCAAAATCTCTTTGATACCATCTTCTGTAACACCCCCAAATCCCATTGGGTTATTACAGTGCCGTGGATGTAATATCCGCAATTTCGAATTTTGGTAATTTTCTTTTTTTTCGGCGGAAGTCCATTTTGATGACTCTTTCATGACTGTTTCGTCATTTCGAGAATGATTAATTCTGCACTTTTTGTCATCCGAGTTCGTTTCGGTGTTGTTTTGTTGAGTTCCGTGTCTTTTGGCGACTTTTCCACACTTGAGCTCGATTCTTGCGAATCTCGTCCGAAACTGTTGTTTCGAGTTTCTCGTAAGTTCATTTAATGTTATTATTCATGTTGCGAGCTTTATTTCGGTGTTTCGATCACGTATCGTGATTTTCGGGCGTTTTGGGCCATTTTTGTAATTTCCCAAAGTTTGGGGTAATTACTTCCGTTGTCGAATTCCGACACTTCGGGTGGTCAGAATCGTGTGTTCTCTTAGCGCTTGGATTCGTCTTTGCGAGTACTTTGTAACTGTATCTCCGATTTTTACTCAGGTTCGGGTTTCGGGGTCATCCGGGCCGTCGGAGTGGCCACGGCCGAGTCACTACGGAAAGGTGGCCTGCTCGGCCGAGTTACGGCCGTAAGGTGCCGGTTACGGCCGTAATGTGTGTCAGTTACGGCCGTAAGTGTGATCGGGTACGGCCGTACGGGCGCTGGGCATCTTCCGGACGAAGGCCGGTTACGGCCGTAATATGTGCCAGTTACGGCCGTAAGTGTCCGACAGTTGCTGGACTGATTTTTTGACGAATGCCGGTTACGGCCGTAAGGCTTGCCGAGTACGGACGTATGGGCCGAGTTACGGCCGTAAGTCACTGCCGGTTACGGCCGTAAGTGTCCGGCAGTGACCGGCTATATAAGGCCTGGCAGCCCGTTTTTACTCATTTCCTCACTTTTCTTGCGGCTATCGGACGGTTGCGATGGGGAATCGAGTTCCTGGCCGATTCTAATCAATTCTAAGGCATTTTGGAAGATCCTTGTTGATTATATCTTCGTCCAATCCGTGTTCTTCGTCGAATCAAGGTATATTTCTTGATTTTTCTTCAAGTTGACTTTTTGGGGAATTTGTTCTTGATTTCGATTCTAGTCCGATTTTGATACATCGGTTGGTGTAGTATGATGTTATTAATCGTGTTCTATGGGTTGTATATCCATATATCGAGTTTGTTTAACTCGATTGACGATTCGAGTGTTCTTGGGAATTATTGAACATTTAGTGTTCGATTAAATGTCCCAATGAGTTTCCCTTCTATAGTTTGTTGGGATTTCCGTTGTTTTGGCCTTGATTCTCGTCGTAACCATGTGTTATTGTTCCTTCCGGAGGTTTATAGGTGTTCGAGGATTCCGATGTTGAATCCCGTTTGGTGATTGATGATTCGTGTGGTGTTATTCTCGTAATACTCGTGGTGCTATCGCGTTCTTGATATTGTTCGGGGATTCGGGGCTATTCGACCGCGTCCCATCTGTCGTCTCATTGCGATCGTGATATCGAGGCAAGTACCTTGCCCATACTATTCTTGTTTTATGGATATGATAATTAGTGATCGTCTAAATGTGGTTGTTTGGTCGTTTGAATTGAACTTTCAAAAGATGCGGTTTTGCCTTGTTAAAGGCTTGTTTTCAAAACATGGGTGTTTTGGTGAATGGTGTGGTTTGTGAATGACTATGTGAATTCTATGGATATGTTTGGTGTTGATGTGGCACTTGATATTGCGTGTGTTCGTATATGGCTTTATTTCGGTGCGGTGTGGTTTGACGTGGTGTTTTGCTAAGTGTTTGATGTCTCTGAGTGAATTGTTTGGATATCTTTGTTGCATTGTGCTATGTGTGTGATTTTGTGGATGTGGGCGGGGTCTACGGTGGCATGTGGCATGTGATCATGTGGCCAGGATGCAACAAGCGATTGATCCAACCGTGAGAGCCTAAGAAAAACTACGGTGACACATTGCATGTGATCATGTGGTCAGGATGCAACAAGTGATTGATCCAACCGTGAGCGCCAAAGATGTTGTGATTTGTTTAGCTAGCCAGCTCGGGAGGGTCCTTCGAGGCCTCGGGCGGGATCAATGGTATTACCCTGTTCCCAAGGCGATGCATGTGTGTGATCTGTTTCGCTAGCCAGCTCGGGAGGGTCCTTCGAGGCCTCGAGTGGGATTTGTGGCTTCGCCCCGGTCCTAGGCGATGCGCGTGCGCGATTATGTTTTGTTGATTTTTATGTCTGTCGAGGACACGTGATGTTGGGCTCTGACCCTGTAAATTGTTGGTGGTTTCCTATTTGCGAAAACAAAACCTTTGGGCTGTGACCCTATTGATTTTTGGAAAGAGAAGGATTTGATAATCCTAAATTGTTTTCTATTAAAACTCTCGATGGCATTTTAAACTGTTTTATAAATTTTTTCCCTTGATTTGTGATCTTTCGGTTTTGGAATGTTTTACCAGACTCATGCCTCGGGAAGTGCTTTTCGTTACGTTTGGAACTTTGAGGATTCCTGATTATTATTGTTCTTGGAACTTGTATTGTATGGCTCGTATTTTTGCACTTGTACTTACACTAGCAAAACAGTGGAGTTTTGCTAACCCCCGAGTATTCAGGGGGTGGATATCTATTTTTGCATTCAGGTTTTGGAGCATAGCACATGGTCGGTACGAAGGATGATGAAAGATGAACGAAACTAATCACACGAGGATCCGTTGATGTCGTATTGGTCTAGTTGTATTTTCTTTTCCGCTACAGTATCTTTTCCCCGTTGTACGGGAGTTTATTGTATTTTGACCCCTGCGTGGGTATGTGTTTGGAATTGAGTTGTATGTTATTATTGAAAGACCAAGTCGGTCTACTGAGTCATTTTAGCCTTAAAGGCGATGTTTAGATGTTTAATTTTAGTTATTAGCCTGGTAGATCCTCGAGGAGAGGGTCTACGGCGTGTAATATCCCTGAGTGGATTGGGGGTGTTACATTAATGGTATTGGAGCTTAGGTTGTTGAAACCTAGGCTGTCGGGTCAGTGGTGTCTGTTGAGTTTTGTCTCGTCGGATTTTGTCTGACTGAGTCGTTTCGCGACACGTCGTCTGAGTTTGTTGGTCGTGATTAGTATCGTGGGCGATCATCATCTTCGTGCGACCTGTGGCTATAAGTCTCCCTTCTTTGTGTTGTGCCTCGTGTGTCACGAGCTATTTTTATGATTATTTGATTAGTGACGGAATCCTCTTATGGATTTTGATTTCTTGATATGTGGTTATTTGACTCTCATATTTCGTTCATATGCGGAGTAGTGTTGCTGGATTGTGCATGTTGAACCGTATTTCTTTTATCCGCTGCGTGAGTTCTTTTGTAATGACTTTCGGTATTTTACCGACTGAGTTTTATTTTGAAAACCGATTCCCTTAACCGAGTTTGTGGCATTATGGCCTTGATCGTTTTGGCGAAATTCTTATGACGGTATTTAGTATTTTGTAAATGGCTTTTGTAAGTTTTTGAAGTATTACCGTCATCGGCCTTTTTAACGTTGTAAATGGTTTTTAGCCTGGTGAGTTCCGGCGCGGGACCCACGGCGCTATAATGTTTTGCGTAATTACCTGAAGTTTTTGGGCATTCTAGCCCATTGAATTATCTTTGAAAACCTTGAGTATCTTAGAAAATTAAAATTCGAGACATACTTTTAAAACGAATTATTTTCTTGCGGTGTTTTCAAGGTGCCACAATATGTTTCAAAATTCTTCTACCTTGAGGACCAAAATATATATTTTTTTTCTTTCCAGTAATTTTGGAAATGCTTTGCTTAGACCTGAGGGTCGAATATTTTTGAAAGTTTTTCACTAAAAGAAAAGTGTCCTCATTTTTATCAAATGCGAAATAGTTTTCCAAAGTCTCGATAATGATATTTCATGTTTGTATTTTTTTTAAAGGTGATACTCAAGATCGACTGGTGTTTTTCTAAATTATTTTCCAAAGGAGGTTTTCGTTTTTAAAACCTATCCATTCCCGTTTGAGGGCTGGGTATGTATGTATGATGTTGGCTTTGTCGCTATGATGTTAACTCTCGAATATGATCGAGTTGGTGGCATGAACGTTGAGGCGTTGCCACGTATTTGTTGTACTAGCCCTCTGTGAGAGGTGTGAACTCGTATTTAATGGTTGTCGTCTCGTGGTGGATTGCGTGTGCCACACGAGTGTGAGATGTGGAAGCTTGGGTTTGTACGTTGGTGTACATATGTGATTGTTTCATGATGTTTGTATTACGTGCTGGTTATCGTTTGGGCCGTTGAGGTCGCCGAACAATACCGTCGTTGCTGTGGTGTATGTGTATGTATTACTTTACGATGGTAATCGTTGTATATGATATGTGTTATGATTCTTTGTTGTGCTGAGTTGGCATCTCCGCTATGTTGTTTTGCGATGTTATGCCCTATTGTATCTAGCATTTGTATTTTCGGTATGCCGAGCCGAGGTGTTTCAACCGTGAGGCGCCGGGGCATGCACGTGTAAATTGTTCTTCTCGTCGGTAATGCTTTTCAAGTGTGGACCCGAGAGAAACAGGATCCAGTTTTAGGAGTTGGGTTCCGAGTCTTTCGGGGCGCGAACTTCAGTACAGATATGAGGATCGGCTCTGAGAGGCCCATGGGAGATGTTTCTATCGTTTGCTTTTTGTGTTGTCACCTTGCTCCCGTTGTTGTGAGTTGCGGGAACGACATTTCTTTTATAAGAGGTCGAATGTAATGCCCGTATCATTTTTTACTTCCGCATTTTCTTTCCCTCAAGTCTATTGACTCGCTCGTGTTCGTTGGTACTTTTTGAACTTGTTCTGTATTTCGGTTTCGTCGTTCGAACCAGCTGTGATCTTGTTTTGGGTCGATCTGGTTATCGCTGTGACTTTTCCGAGTCCGGTTCGATTCTTGTGAACTTTGTTCGGAAGTGACATCTTTTGGTTCTACTAGTTCTTTTATTCGTAGTGGATCGGATTTTGAATTTCTATATTTTCGACTCTGTCGACTCGTTTATGTTCGTTGACATTTTCTGAACTTTCCCTATCCCTTGCTTTTGTTGATCGAACGAGGGTGGTATTATTTCGGAATTACTCGTTCGTCGTTGTGACTTTTCAATTGTTATTCCCTTTCCTATGGATCTTATGTGAGTGTGCATCTTGTTTTTTTCACCGGATCATGTTTTGTCTCGAGTCGAGATGTGAACCTCGGAGTTGTCGGTTGAACCTTATTGTTCTTCGTGATCCGAACATGATCGTTCGATTTTTGTTGTCTCGATCTTTGTGGTTCGATCGTTTGATTGTTCGGTTTTTGTTGATCTCATTTCGTGATTGTTGAGCGTTCAGACTCCTTCCTAATTCCCTTAAGTTCGGGAAATTAGTCTCGTTTTTGATCTTCCAACCCTTGGGCGGTGGAATTCCGTATTTGTTCAGCATTTGACTCGCGTTTGGATTGATGAACCGTTGGGTTGGTCAATCGTATTGATTTTCGTTCGTTGTGTTTTGTGATTGTTCGGATAATCGACCTGATTGTACTATCTATTTGATGACGTTTGTGACTTATTGATTTTATTATGTCTCTACGGTGGCGTTGTGTTGGTCGTCGTGGAACGTGTTTTCACGCCGTATGTCTCTTTGCGTTTCTTGCAGCGTTTCGCCGTTGGGCGTGAGTTTTCAGTTTTGTGTATCTCGTCGAGTTTTCCTGGCGGGTATATTGCTTCCCCCTACCTGTTTTAAGTTTCGGGACGAAACTTCTTTTAAGGAGGGTAGAATGTAATATCCGCAATTTCGAATTTCGGTAATTTTCTTTTTTTCGGCGGAAGTCCGTTTTGATGACTCGCACATGATCGTTTCGTCATTTCGAGAATGATTAATTCTGCACTTTTTGTCATCCGAGTTCGTTTCGGTGTTGTTTTGTTGAGTTCCGTGTCTTTTGGCGACTTTTCCACACTTGAGATCGATTCTTGCGAATCTCGTCCGAAACTATTGTTTCGAGTTTCTCGTAAGTTCATTTAATGTTATTATTCATGTTGCGAGCTTTTGTTCAGTGTTTCGATCACGTATCGTGATTTTCGGGCGTTTTGGGCCATTTTTGTAATTTCCCAAAGTTTGGGGTAATTACTTCCGTTGTCGAATTCCGACACTTCGGGTGGTCGGAATCGTGTGTTCTCTTAGCGTTTGGATTCGTATTTGCGAGTACTTCGTAACCGTATCTCCGATTTTTACTCAGGTTCGGGTTTCGGGGTCGTCCGGGCCGTCAGAGTGGCCACGGCCGAGTCACGGCCGGAGCAGGGCCTGGCCTGGCCGAGTTACGGCCGTAAGGTGCCGGTTAAGGCCGTAATGTGTGTCAGTTACGGCCGTAAGTGTGATCTGGTACGACCGTACGGGCGCTGGGCATCTTCCGGACGAAGGCCAGTTATGGCCGTAATATGTGCCAGTTACGGCCGTAAGTGTCCGACAGTTGCTGGACTGATTTTTTGACGAATGCCGGTTACGGCCGTAAGGCTTGACGAGTACGGCTGTATGGGCCGAGTTACGGCCGTAAGTCACTGCCGGTTACAGCCGTAAGTGTCCGGCAGTGACCGGCTATATAAGGCCTGACAGCCCGTTTTTACTCATTTCCTCACTTTTCTTGCGGCTATCGGATGGGTGCGACGGGGAATCGAGTTCCTGGCCGATTCTAATCAATTCTAAGGCATTTTGGAAGATCCTTGTTGATTATATCTTCGTCCAATCCGTGTTCTTCGTCGAATCAAGGTATATTTCTTGATTTTTCTTCAAGTTGACTTTTTGGGGAATTTGTTCTTGATTTCGATTCTAGTCCGATTTTGATACATCAGTTGGTGTAGTATGATGTTATTAATCGTGTTCTATGGGTTGTATATCCATATATCGAGTTTGTTTAACTCGATTGACGATTCGAGTGTTCTTGGGAATTATTGAACATTTAGTGTTCGATTAAATATCCCAATGAGTTTCCCTATGATAGTTTGTTGGGATTTCCGTTGTTTTGGCCTTGATTCTCGTCGTAACCATGTGTTATTGTTCCTTCCGGAGGTTTATAGGTGTTCGAGGATTCCGATGTTGAATCCTGTTTGGTGATTGATGATTCGTGTGGTGTTATTCTCGTAATACTCGTGGTGCTATCGCGTTCTTGATATTGTTCGGGGGTTCGGGGCTATTCGACCGCGTCCCATCCGTCGTCTCGTTGCGATCTTGATATCAAGGCAAGTACCTTGCCCATACTATTCTTGTTTTATGGATATGATAATTAGTGATCGTCTAAATGTGGTTGTTTGGTCGTTTGAATTGAACTTTCAAAAGATGCGGTTTTGCCTTGTTAAAGGCTTGTTTTCAAAACATGGGTGTTTTGGTGAATGGTGTGGTTTGTGAATGACTATGTGAATTCTATGGATATGTTTGGTGTTGATGTGGCACTTGATATTGCGTGTGTTCGTATATAGCTTTATTTCGGTGCGGTGTGGTTTGACGTGGTGTTTTGCTAAGTGTTTGATGTCTCTGAGTGAATTGTTTGGATATCTTTGTTGCATTGTGCTATGTGTGTGATTGTGTGGATGTGGGCGGGGTCTACGGTGGCACGTGGCATGTGATCATGTGGCCATGATGAAACAAGCGATTGATCCAACCATGAGAGCCTAAGAAAAACTACGGTGACACATGGCATGTTTTCATGTGGTCAGAATGCAACAAGTGATTGATCCAACCGTGAGCGCCAAAGATGTTGTGATTTGTTTAGCTAGCCAGCTCGGGAGGGTCCTTCGAGGCCTCAGGCGGGATCAATGGTATTACCCTGTTCCCAAGGCGATGCATGTGTGTGATTTGTTTCGCTAGCCAGCTCGGGAGGGTCCTTCGAGGCCTCGAGTGGGATTTGTGGCTTCGCCCCGGTCCTAGGCGATGCGCGTGCGCGATTATGTTTTGTTGATTTTTATGTCCGTCGAGGACACGTGATGTTGGGCTCTGACCCTGTAAATTGTTGGTGGTTTCCTATTTGCGAAAACAAAACCTTTGGGCTGTGACCCTATTGATTTTTGGAAAGAGAAGGATTTGATAATCCTAAATTGTTTTCTATTAAAACTCTCGATGACATTTTAAACTGTTTTATAAATTGTTTCCCTTGATTTGTGATCTTTCGGTTTTGGAATGTTTTACCAGACTCATGCCTCGGGAAGTGCTTTTCGTTACGTTTGGAACTTTGAGGATTCCTGATTATTATTGTTCTTGGAACTTGTATTGTATAGCTCGTATTTTTGCACTTGTACTTGCACTAGCAAAACAGTGGAGTTTTGCTAACCGCCGAGTATTCAGGGGGTGGATGTCTATTTTTGCATTCAGGTTTTGGAGCATAGCACAGGGTCGATACGAAGGATGATGAAAGATGAACGATACTAATCACACGAGGATCCGTTGATGTCGTATTGGTCTAGTTGTATTTTCTTTTCCGCTGCAGTATCTTTTCCCCATTGCACGGGAGTTTATTGTATTTTGACCCCTGCGTGGGTATGTGTTTGGAATTGAGTTGTATGTTATTATTGAAAGACCAAGTCGGTCTACTGAGTCATTTTAGCCTTAAAGGCGATGTTTAGATGTTTGATTTTAGTTATTAGCCTGGTAGATCCTCGAGGAAAGGGTCTACGGCGTGTAATATCCATGAGTGGATTGGGGGTGTTACAGTGGACCCCACACTTGGAGATCCACCAGGCGAACATGACTAAAATACATTAAAATTAAACAACAAGGGAAAATCATAGTCCCTACCATGATATCCGACACAATATTCCGATAAGGAATTTCAACGACAACGATGGGCCTACATAGCCAAAAATAAAATACAACAACATCCACGAGCATCTGCTCGGGTAGTACATAATGACAATGACTGACAGACTGAAGAACACTCCAACTGACTGACCAACATGAACAACTCGGACTAGTATCGCTCGAATGCCTCGTCGCCATCATCATGCCCCTGTGTCTCAACTCTCTCCTCGCAAGCACCTAAAACATGAAAACATGTTCCGCCCCCACGGGGTCAGTCATCCAGATAATGAATATCAAATACATGTATAACATGATATGCATCCAAAGGCATAATGAAACGGTACAATGATAATAATAATACGAGATGCTCACAAACCAAGGTAAGAACCGAGCATTCGTGAAATATTATGCCCACGGCATACTATTAATACCTATTCGACAAGTTAGAACATAAGTACCCAATGGAGAATCATAATTATAGAGTACCACAATGGATTACATGACATGAACCAAACCAGAACTGAATTAAATATGAATCACAATGAATTACATGAAGATGAACCAAACCGGAACTGAATTAATTATGAATCACAATGCCCGAAGGCTCCAATGATATTGCCAAGACAATCACACAGGCCTGAAAGCCACTCAGCCGAAGCTGTCAAATATCACAATCACATGAAGCCAAAACAGCCCGAAGCTGTTATCGATTAGGGCCGAAGCCACGGCACGAAGCCGTATCACCATTAGGGCCGAAGCCACGGCACGAAGCCGTATCACCATGAGGGCCGAAGCCACGCGCACGGCCGTATCACAATTAGGGGCCGCCACGACACGAAGTCAGATCACAATTAGGGCCGAAGCCACGGCACGAAGCTGTATCACAATTAGGGCCGAAGCCACGGCACGAAGCCGTATCACAATTAGGGCCGAAGCCACGGCACGAAGCCGTATCACAATTAGGGCTGAAGCCACGGCACGAAGCCGTATCACAATTAGACCATCCAATGGCCAAGACTAGCCTCCAAACATAATTAATCACAAACGGCAACGATCCCAAGATTACCGAATTCACGAGAATGATAGTGTGCTGCCTTGAGTCGGCCAACACGACAACAATGACTCACGGATGGCTACCGTCCTCGGCGGTCCCAATTCAATACCTCGATTACCTTAGAATGGTCAATCGATAACAACGACACAACGGATGGGAACTATCCTCAATATCCCCAATTCAATACCTCGATGGCCTTAGAATGGCCATCCGATAACAATGATGCAGCGGATGATTCAATACCTCGATTGCCTTAAAACGACCGATCGATAACAATGATACAACGAATGATTGAGCACTTCGATTGCCTTAGGACGGCTAATCGATGACAATGATACGATGAATGATTGAACACTTCGATTTGCCTGAGAATGGCCAATCGATAACAATGATACGAAGGATGCCTCGGCACCTTTAATCGGTTACCGACAACGAAGAAGAGAAATGAATACGTCAACGCCTTTAATCGGCCAAAACAACTTCAAGGACAAAACTCCAACATTAATATCAATGATTACAATGACGTCTTAAATCGACATTAATATCAACAACAACGATCGACACATCGATACCACGAACCGGTGATCGATAATAACATTAACAACGAGTATCACAATGCCTTGAACTGGCCATTAACGAACAATAAAAACATTTGGCATAATTGCCGAAAGGTATCGTATCGAACGATCTCTTAATATCAATGAATTCATGAAGAGACTAAGTCTCGGAATGATACAACACATTCATACACATATATGATAACATTAATCTCATTGACTAGTACAAGTATAAAACTTGCCTCAACCGAAGGCGATGAATTCCTTCCACGAACAACGAACGGCGTCCTCCGATAAACACAAGTACTCGAACCACCTTGAATGAAATACAATTCATTCAATAACACAATATCAATCGAAATCATCATAACGACCGAAAGAAACTCTTTGAGGCATTTAATCGAACACTAAATGTTCAAAGTTCCTCAAGAGCCTAAGAATCATCAATCGGGTTGAACGAATCGAAAATATGGATATACAATCCATAGAACACGATTAACAATGTTTACTAACATCAACTGATTCATCAAATTCGGACGAACAATGAAAATCAAGAAGAAATCTCGAAAAATC
This sequence comes from Orobanche coerulescens, assembly GCA_033398695.1. Lineage (NCBI taxonomy): Eukaryota > Viridiplantae > Streptophyta > Magnoliopsida > Lamiales > Orobanchaceae > Orobanche > Orobanche coerulescens. The sequence continues at coordinate 94,752,473 of CM065807.1, read as the reverse complement.
AAATTTTAGGAGATTTCAAGAAATTACCTCGATCCGACGAAGAACAATGATTTGATGTTGATATAATCGATAAGGATCCTCAAAAACGCTTAGAAATCGAGTGGAATCTACCAAAAACTCCATTTCCCGATTTTTCCCGTCGCCAGCCGCACCCGGGTGAAGAAATGATGAAAAAATGAGGGTTTGGCCGATCACAGCCTATATATGGCCGACCGGGTTATGGCCATAACCGGCAGGGACTTACGGCCGTAACCGGTATTCGTCAAAACTCGCCCAGCCCCAGCCGATCGCTTACGGCCGTATCCGACAGGGACTTACGGCCGTAACTCGGCAGTTACGGCCGTACGCGGCAGGTCCTTACGGCCGAATCGCATTCGCCAGAAGTCGCCGCACCCGCACGGCCAGAACTCTCGCCCTTACGGCCATAACCGCATTCGCTGTGCCATGCCTCGCCGAGCACGACTGGCCAGAATCGCACCTTACGGCCGTAACTCGGCCAGGCCAGGCCCGGCTCCGGCCGTGGCCACTCCGACGGCCCGACGACCCCGAAACCCGAACCTGAATATGAATCGAAGATATGGTTACGACGTACTCGAAAAGACGCATCCAAGCATTAAGAGAACACATGATTCCGACCACTCGAAGGCTCAAAATTCGACTACCGAAAGTAATTACCCCAAACTCTGGGAAATTACGAAAATGGCCCAAAGCGTCCGAAATACACGATCGAAACACCAAGCCAAAGCTCACAACAATAATAATAACATTAAATGAACTTACGAGAAACTCGAAACGATAGTTTCGGACGAGATTCGCAAGAATCGAACTCAAGTGCGGAAAAACCGCTAAAGAACACGGAACTCAACAAAATGATACTGAAACGAACTTGGATGGCAAAAAGTGCAGAATTAAATATTCTCAGAATGACGATACGGTCATGAGCGCGTCTTCAAAACGGACTTCCGCCAAAAAAGAAAATTACCGAAAAATCGAAATTGCGGATATTACATTATCAACAATCAGCTAGATCATTAATTAATAGATTCAAACATACTCTATAACTTGTAAAAAAATTGATGGATTAGCTATCATATGTATATATAGGATTTGTGGAGAAGAATTTGTCGAGGGGAGGGCTCCTAACTGCTAATGAGACATTGTTGGGAGAACTTTGATAAAAATGACGTGAGAAAGATTTGTCATTATCTTGATTAATCCCGGGTTTTTTTTGAGGCATTAATCCCGTTTTTAATTATTCATAAGGGCAATTAATTTACTTAATTGTACTTAGTTACTAAATCTTATATCTTAAAATATTCAGTCCTATACTTTTAATGAGGGTCTTAATGACTTAAATTTCACAATATAGAAAATTGAGTGCAAGCACAAATGTGAGCACTAGAGGCATAGTATTTAAGAACTTTTGAAACCCTTTCAACTTCATTATGATTCATAAGTCACTTTAAATTGATACTAATATTGAGAATTAATTTACATTTAAAGAATTTCCTCAACCTTTCCGATTCCATCTCATATCTTAAAAGATTTTGTCCTATACTTTTCATGAGAGTCTTATTGACTTAAATTTCACCATATAAAAAATTGAGTGCAAGCACAAATGTGAGCACTAGACGCATAGTATTTAAGAACTTTTGAAACCCTTTCAACTTCATTACGATTCATAATCACTTTAAATTGACACTAATATTGAGAATTAATTTACATTTAAAGAATTCCCTCAACCTTTCCGATTCCATCTCATTTTGTAACTCACATTAAATATCTACCCACTAATTGCCTCTATAAAAATTTCTTCAAAGAAGTTGACGATTAACTCATTCATACACACGGTGATGCGCCAAAAGTAGGACGTCTAAATTATGCATGACGATGCATGAGGTTGAAATTCGTTGTTGTCGTTTTTTGTGAAGGTAAGAACTGTGACTATATGTATGATGTAGCTTACAAGCTTCTCGAGTTAGATGAATAAAGTAAGTTATTTCACTCATACCATCATCTTACATGTCTGTTTTTTTTCATCAAGAACAAAAACAACTAATTTTTATGAATTTGGAAGGCAATGCTGATGAAATCCAATCTGCTCTAAAGGAGTGGACCAGAATCAAAATGCTATAATAAAATATCTGAAACAAATATTGAAACTAAATTGACCATTTCATCACTAGCTATGAGTATCTTTGGTACTAATTTCTATGATGATAATCTATGGCGGATATACACCCCGAGTGAAAATGCTGACACCTATATAAGGAAAGCTTACTACGGTGGGCATGCTATTGCATACATCCCATATGGTGAGAACCTATACTTCTATGATGTTAACTCACTATACCCTTTTATAATGCAGAAATATCCTATGCCAGATGGCCAACCTCGCTGGGTTGATGCGGTCGAGGAGGAAGACTTAGATATAATATTCAGGGGTAATTTTTTTTTCATTTCACGGTTGAGTTGTACATATTCATTTGGAATTGTACAAATGCCGTTGTATTGTATCCTTCGTGTTTGTTGAGGTGCGTTGGATTGTAGTTCGTTCATTCCGGTTGAGAGTTGGTGGATCAACTTGGTTGTCCACTTTGTTGATCTAACGTATGTTAGCTTGTGCGCTTAACGTACGTTAGTCTTTAGGCATTATGTACGTTATGATGTTCATGCTACGTACGCAATGAGTGGTAGGTGGAGGGAACCTTCCTCGGACTCGACTTTCGGATGGTGGGTCCCGGGCATCTTTGATCCGATCTTACTATTGTAGTCAACGGATCCTTACGTACGTTAAGAGGTGAGCTCTACGTATGTAATCCATGTAACTTGATAACATACGTAAATGGTTATTGTTTACGTACATTAAGGTCATCGTATTTTGGGTCAGTCGGTTCTGGAGTTAGCATTACGTACGTTAATGTTTTGGCATAGCGTACTTAATGGCCCTTACGTACGTTAACCTTGGTGTATAACGTACGTAATGTGTTTGTAAGATTATATAACTTGGTTTCATATTTCATTTCTTCACGAACCAAAATCATTTTTCTCTCCCTAAAATCATCCTTCTAGACTTGTTCTTGATATTTAGCCTCTTCCAACACGATTTTGATCATCCTAGCTTGGATTGAAGCTTGAAGTTGGAAGTTTGTTGGTGCTCCTTTGTTGTTTGGAGAGTTCTTCTTGTTCTTCATTGGTAAGTTCTCCTAATCTCTTGTTCTTCAAGTGATTTCCGGATATGATGATGTTGTTGTTGTTGTTGTTGTTTTTCTCGTATAGTTGGTGATTGTTGGAGTATATCATGATTCTTGATGAGTTTTCATAACTTGTATAGAAGAACATGGTGATTGTGGTTTGAAGGGGAGTTGTTCTTGATGTTTTAGGAGGTTTGGAGATTATAATCATGTCTAGGAAGGATTGTGTTAAGATTGCTATATGATTAACATAGTCTTGATATGATTGTTGTTGTTGATTGTGTTTTTGGAGGGATTATAACCATTTTAGTAAGGAATTATGATGAATTATGTAATGATTATCATAATCTTGAAATGGTTGAGTGAACCTTGTTGATTAATCCGAATTCATGATGAATTGTTGATTGATTATGGTTTAGACATCATGTTTGTTGAGATGATGATATTCCTTGGGGTATTGATGATGATATTAGTGATATTATCATTTTGAGATGTTTGTTTTGATGATTGTTCTTAAGTGATTCTTGTTGAATTAATTTCACAAGTGTTAAGAACGTAATGATCATGTTAATTGATCATTGAGGTGTAGGAGGATGTTAGAATTCATAGTTGAGAACTATGATATTCGTTGGTGGAGTTTAACCGATTCGGGGTTGAATCGGGATTGTTTTGGTGTTGCTTTCCATTGATTTTGTGTTATTGAATGAATCGTATTTCATTCAAGGTTGTTCGAGTGCTTGTGATCAACGGAGGACACCGTTCGTCATTGCGTGGAAGGACGTTGATCGTGGAAGGACTTTCTCGCCTTCGGTTTGAGGCAAGTTTTATACTTGTACTGGTCAATGAGATTAATGTTATCATGTATGTGTATGAATGTGTGTATCATTACGAGACTTGGTCTCTCTATGATTTTGTTGATATTTGGGGATTGTTTGATGCAATACCCTTCGACAATTATGCTAGATGTTATGGTTATTCGTTAACGGCCTGTTTAAGGCATCGAAACTCTTTTTGTTAGTAGCCGGTCCGCGGTATCGATGTATCGATTATTATTGTTGACGTTGATGTCAGTAAAAGACATCATTGGGATTGTTATTATCAAATTGGTATTGTTGCTATTGTATTGGTCGACTGAAGGCATTTGATGTAATATCCGAAATTTCTACTACTGTTATTTAATATTATTTTATCCGAGTTATATTGTACAGCGTAGAATCTGTACAATATGGATAAAATAAATTAAGGACTGAGATGTCAGTATTGGTATAATTGTCGTATTTGGTTGACAATTGCATTTGAGGATATAATATGTTGAGTATATGTATTTAGTATGCCGTATGTTCGTATTCTGCAGGTCGAGATGTTGGACAAGAGTAGCTGAAAATGGCTAAATATAGCCTTGTTAGTGCACGCTAATACTCATGTATAGTGCACGCTATCGTGTAGGTATAGCGCACGCTGCGGGCATAGGTTAGCGTACGCTAGTGCAGAACAGCTCAGAGGGAATCTATGTGTGGACCCGGCCACTTTCGGCGCATGTGCCGACGAGTCAACGGATGTTGTAATGTAGTACTAACGCACGCTAAAACCTAAGGACTAGTGCACGCTAACTGCAGATCGGACAAAAAGGAATCTTATTCTCGTCAGTGCTTTCGGCATGTGGGGACACGGGGGTAGGTGCTAACTGTAGCAAGTCAACTACGATTAGCGCACGCTAAGGTCTAAGAAATTGCTTGTGCTAGACAGTGTAATTTACGTACGTTATTGCATGGGCATTACGTACGTAAGCTGATGTGCGAAGCAAAACAGTCGCCTCTGGACCATGATAGCGCATGCTACTAAGGAAAAGTAACGCACGCTAATAACAGTCAGTATATATATGATTGCAGATGTAAATTATGTTCATTCGGCCATTCCTTCCTTTATTTCGAGAGAGAGTTTTTAGAGAGAATCTTGAGGTTCCAAACACTGAGAGATGATGATCTTTAACAAGATTAAGCTGAGGAACATGGATTAAAGTCTTGTTCTTGAAGTTATTGATGATTCTTGAAATGAAGTTGATTGTTCTCCTTCATGATTCATCTATATAAGGTAAGCACTCTTCACCTTTGGATTTCGTTTTGGATTGAAGAATGATGTTCTTGATTTAATGATTATCATATAAACAAGTTGACAAGCATGATTATGAGATGGATTACCGGAGTATAATGATATTAATATGATTCGTGTGATTTGAATTGTGTAGTTCATTTTCTTGAGATAAGTTGGTTAATCCTCCTTCTCCTTTACGGATGTTGATGTCATTGCTGATGATTAATCTCTGTAATGTGAGGTTAGGGAAGTGTTGTTAGGATTCTTGGTGTCCATGATGTTGATATTTGAGAAATAAGATGATATATGAATATATGAATTGGATTAAGAGTTGGATGATTACCTACATGTTAAAGGATATCAGATTTCATTGTTTTGATAGTTATGAACATGGTTTAGAATCACTTAGTGTTATTGATAATCGCAATATGTTGATCGGTATCTGAAATGCATGCAACTGCATGTCATTAGCGCACGCTAGTGGTAATGGCTAGCGCACGCTAACGGGAGCGACTTCGCACGCTACGTTAAGTGATTAACGTGCGCTAAGTCAATGGGCAGGGTAGTATATTCTGTTTTGGTTATGAATTCATGATCGTTTAAGTTGGTTTGACCAGACTTGTGGTTAACCGAGATATTGTTGAGCCGCTGGGTTTGTAGATTGGTTTTATCGATTGTTGATTGTTATCGAACTTGTTGTTTATCGAATTACTGTAATAGGTTGAGAATATTGATCGGTGATTATAACCATGTGTTGCGGTCGGGTTCGAGGATGCTCGTGAATTGCTTTGGTCAGGACCGAGGAACTTGTAGATGATGGCAATGGATTTGGTAACAGCTTCCTCCTCGTTATATCAGTATCGAAGTAAGTTATTACTTGCTCAGTTTATAATATTTAACGAATGGTTTCCGTTTCATTTGTTTATAATTCGTATAGCAATGTTTATAATCATAATCATAGGAGATTTGGGATTATAAATCGTATTCGAGTTTTGGGAATCTAAATCATAATGTATATGATTTACTTTTGTTATTGGTATACTTGTATATCGAGAATATATTGTGATAAAGACGAAGATATGAATTATCTGCAATCCATGATACTTTGGACCGTCGAGTATTGAGGATAATGGTTCGTGATGGTTTAGACATTGATATCGCTCTCGAAGGACTCGGGGCAAGTACTCTAATCATTTTTATCATTTGTGTCGATCATGTCGTGATACATTCGTGTATCGTTGTTGTCATGCATTTGTGCATTGTTGTTGTCTTGTATTGTGTACTGTTGTTTTATGCAGTTGTGCATTGTTGTCATATGTCCACCTCGTGTTGGTCCGACAGGATCATCGGGGGATCTATGCTAGCGTGCACTGGATCATCGGACGGGTTTTCCACCTCGGGTTGGTCTGACATGATCATCGGGGGATCTAGGCAGTGAATGCTGGATCATCGGATTGCCATGTATTGTTGTTGTGCATATGTATATTATGGGTTTGCCATAAGTATACTTTGTCGTTATTGTTGTGATCATATTGACGTTGTCATATGAGTATGCATTTGTAGGTCTTGTGTTAGGACCATGTCCATATGTTGTGTTGATCTGATCTCGGATTAGACTGACAAGATTGTCATGGTATTTTGTATCTTGAGGTATGTTCCGTATTTTCTTGGTACTTATCTTTGATGGACAATCGATTATCGTATTGGAATTGTCGACGTTATCCGATGGATTGAATTGGCCAGAGTTGGTATAATTTCCGTATCGCGAGTTATGATAATCTTTTGAGAACCTTGGGTATTGTGGAAATACCATACAGATATTTCGGTATTATCTTAATGTGTTGTTAAGGATACGAATCGTGGATTTTCGTAAAGTTACGACGGTAAGATTACATTGGTCGTATTCTTACTTAGTATTTCCATTGATATGTAATTATTGATGTGATGTGATGGTTATCATTGTTGGAAATTATGGTTGACCCCGTCGTGAGCTTTCTTTTTAGGTTCTTGGATTATCAAGCTTGTAGCGGTCGTGAAGAGATGAGCTTCCTGGAGGATACTGGCTAGGTCAGGTATTTGTGTATTGAGTTTCTGATCAGTGTTGTATTCCGCTGCTAGAGTATTTTAATTGTTTGTCTTTACCCGCTGCGTGAGTATTTTTAAATGGCCTTTTGGTATCTGGTAACTTAGGTTACTTTGGCAATCGTTCTCTAAATCTATTCTGTCGGTACGTGTAAGTGATAGCTTAACGTATGTTTTTAAACTGTTGAGCTTTGGCATTTCGGGCCTTGTGGTTTCAAATGAGATTTTACGACGGTTTGATAAACGGATTTTATTAAGTCTTCGAATATTTTAAATAGATAATACCGTCGTTAGCCTCTTGGGCGTTTGTAAATGTTTGTGAAAATTTCTTTTAGCCTTGTGGGTTCCATCTCGGGGCCCATGGCGCTGTAATATTCCTGGATGGCTCTGGGGGTGTTACATTTGACGTATCCAATTTTCATCTCTGTTTTCGGTGGTCGGTTTAAGGCACCGGGACATCTATTCTAATTGAGTCATTGTTATCGATTGGTCGTTCTAAGACAATCGACGTACTGAATTGGGATTATCGAAGATAATTCCCATCCGTTGTATCATTGTTTATCGATTGACCGTTCTAATGTAATCGACTTATTGAATTGGGATTATCGAAGATAATTCCCATCTGTTGTATCATTGTTTATCGATTGACCGTTCTAAGGTAATCGACGTATTGAATTGGGATTATCGAAGATAATTCCCATCCGTTGTATCATTGTTTATCGATTGACCGTTCTAAGGTAATCGACGTATTGAATTAGGATTATCGAAGATGATTTCCATCCGTTGAGGTGTCGTTATTGATTTGCAGTTCTAAGGTAATCGATGTGTTGAATTGGGACTGTAACACCCCCAAAACCATCCGGGATATTACAGCGCCGTGGGCCCCGCGCCGGAACTCACCAGGCTAAAATCCATTTTAAAAAACGTTCAAAAACGCCAAAAAGGGCCGATGACGGTAATCTTTTCAAATACTCACAAAAGTCATTTATAAAGTATCAAATACCATCATGAAAATATCGTTAAAACATTCAAGGCCAAAATGCCAAAACTCAATTTAGGGAATCAGTTTTACGAAATAATCCAAGTTTACGAAGTACACAAAAGCCATTTTAAAATGTACACACGATTTGGTAAAAATACCGGAAGACATTTTGAAATATACACATGCAGCGGAAATAAAACAACCAGAAAAGAATACTCGATTCCCAAAATAATGCGACAGCTAGTATCACCCGGGAAGCTCATCTCTTCACGACCGCTACTAGCTCGATCTCTGAGTACCTAAAAATAAAGCCCACGACGGGGTCAGCCACAATACTCAAAAATGATATCGATCACATCACATAAATAATTACATACCAATGTAATAATACTGTAAGAATACTACCAACGTAATCTTACCGTCATAACCTTACCAATCCAAAGCAATCCATACCAATTCAATCCTTACCATAATCCACATTTCGCATTCTCAAATGACGAAATGAGATCAACAACACACATTTGGACTGAACCAAAACAATACTCAAAATCCTCAAAACATCATCATAACTCATAAGCGGGAAAATAATCTATGTGTGCCAAATCCTGTCCGTCGGATCACACAATCAAATACCAATCCTGATAAGAACCAAACATACACAATACATCTATAGATCAACTACCACAAAATAATGATAACAAATCCGAAACATCGATGCACAGCCCAAACACTCATATGATCAATAGCCAGATCAACCAATACGTCAACTGAGAATATCACCAACATGATAAACTCCAAGCAAGACCAAAAAAGAATCAACGGCGACCAAGAATCACATCAACATGATCAGCTCAAACATGACCAACAAGGATCAACGATGACCGAGAATAGCATCAACATGGTAAACTCCGACACGACCAATAAATGATCAACAACGACTGAGAATACCATCAACATGGTAAAATCCAACACGAACAAATATAATGGATCTCGAAGAAATAATCTCGACTGTCGAACATACCCCTCGGGCGTATGAACAACCAGTTGCAAACTGTCGAACATATCTAATCATACATGGACTATGAACGACCAAAACAATATGGCTCAAAGATGGACGTCACAGTGCGGCCGATCCGGAAATGCGTCCGTGCACAAGCCACCTCGTGTATCGATCAAATACACGTGTTGTCTTGTACCTAATCAGTCTCACGAAGTAATCTTCTCGTGTGCACAGCCCAATGTGAGGACATGACCCCATCACACGTCTATATGTGCCGCCCTGAAAATCCTACACATAACCGATCGGTACGCAGACATGACTCCAGATATGTCATGATGCAACATGACAATGAAACTCAAAGAATCGCATATCCAATAAGGATCAAAAGACTCACCGAAGTGAACAATGAGACACGGATAATGAAAGATCGACACGACCGAAAATATCCAGAACAACCATCCTGGAATCACAATCCCCGAATAATGATCAACACAACCCTTAATACCAAACAACAGTCCTTGGACCAACATCCCGCAACGAAAAACCAATACAAATCTCATTAAATGAAACCTCAACTTACAACAAATAAAACAACTCAGCAGAAATAATTATCCCCATAACTGAACAATACTTACATTAACTCAAAGCTGAAGACAATGTCCTTTCCATGAACAAATATCCCTGAACGAATGCAGAGTTATACGAACAATCTTAAATAAGGTACCGTCCATTTAATACCAATAAACCTTTATCCCGATACTCATGTCATCACGATAACTACCCTCGATATCCGATATTCCATATCATAGATCAAAGATATCTCACATATCTGTCTTCAATCAAACACGATTAAATCATATACGTTATGATTTATCCCAAACCACAGCACGATAAACAAATCATCATCTCGATAGTTTATATTTATAATATCATTGCTATATGAATTATAAATGAAATGAAAACAAAACCATTCATCAAATATTATAACTGAACAAGTATAACTTGCCTCGATACCGATACCACGAAGCCATTACCAAAATCTGTTGCCTTCGTCCCCGAGCTCCTCAGCCCCAACCAAGAGCAATCTACGAACTCTTCAGCCTCAACCGCAACACAACGGTCATAAACCACGATCAAACATATCAACCTATTGAAGTAATTAATCAACAACAATTCGATAACAATCAATAACTGACATAGCCAACCAATCCAACTCAAAAGTGGATCATAATCTTATCAAACCCGGAACCATATTCGTATTCCTATATGAATATTGTACCAAAACACATAACTTAGTTCTAGATATGAATATTCCATATTCATATACAAAACACCAACACCTCTTAAACATGTTCAACAATTCATATAATCCAAGAGTTCCTTAAGAACACAACTTATTCCGACATAACATTCAAAATCCTTAAAGGACATAATCCGGTGTGTTCTAACATCTAAACAATCCTTATTCACAATTCAAGGTGTATATAATCGTGTTCTTCAACATATACTTCTTATAACATCATGAATCGCAACAAACCACCAAGAACATCGAGAATACTATGATTCCATAATCATAACAACATAATCAAGGCATTTGATCATCAATTCATTATCTTCCCTTAACAAAATTCCCGTAATTACCAAGAATCATCACAACAATATCAATTCAATCACCATTCATACGAAAACATGTAGAATTTCCCAAGTTCTACTCATTGAGGCATTTTATCGAACACTTAAGGTGCATAGTCCAATTCAATCGTTTAACAAAGAAATACTCGAATTTATTCCACAAAACTTCAAGAGTAATGAATGATCTCAAGAATAAAACGAAGTTCCATCAATAATCTGGATTAAAACGAATCAAATCGGCCAAAACACAAAGAAACTCCAAAAATTTCCAAAACAAGAGTTTAGGTGTTCTTACCTTCGATCCGGACGAAAGATGATGGTATCCAAGAATCAAACTTCCAAAACATGTTGCTCTATTATGTTCCTACTCAAGTCCATCCATCTTGCTGAAGAAATCACGAAGAAACGAAGAGAAAACATGAAAATGGCCGGATGACTTGGTCCAGGCCCTTAAATAGGTGGGACCTGTCGGTACCTTACGGCCGTAACCGGCCATGGCTTACGGCCGTAACCGGCCATGGTTACCTCACTGCTCGATTTGGTCGACACTCTTACGGCAATAACCGGTACCTGCCTTACGTACGTAACGGGCCCTTACGGCCGTACCCGGTGTAACACCCCCAAGCCACTCGGGAATATTACAGCGTCGTAGACCCTCTCCATGAGGATCTACTAGGCTAAATACAGAAACACCAGAATACAATACATACCGACATGGGTAATTAACAGACCATTAGACCGATTTGGTCTTTTACCACAACATACATATCAACCATACATTACTCTTTCTCGTAACTCATACCCACGCAGGGGTTAACATAAATCAACGTTCCCACATAGGGGAAAATGAACACAACAGGATGACAAAACAAGACATCACCAAATACTCAACACCGGTCTTCATGTGATTAGTATCGCCGTCTTCCATCATCCTTCATAACGATCTTGTGAATTTCTCCCCAGCAACCTGCAAGTACCTGGATGCAAACAGACATCCACCCCCCGAATACTCGGGGGTTAGCAAAACTCCACTGTTTTGCTAGTGCAATTATAAATACAACGACGAGCCATACATATCATACTCCAAGAACATAGAAATTGTGAATATACTTCCCGAGATAATTCACTTGATCAAAACAGTTTGAATTATGAAAGATAGGAATAAAACCATTTTACATCTTATAAAACATTTTACGATCTCGGGAGTTTTGAAAGTATTTGGGGTTTAAGAATTTTCAAGCCTTTCGAAACACTTAGGGACATAGCCCAAAAATCATTTATTTCAAAATACGATTCCAATAAAAAAATACGGGGTCCACGACCCAATCATAACATTCCAACCACAAGCACGGGGGTCCGTGAATCAACTTATTCACATCACATACTCACAAGAATAACCCGACATGAACTACACCGTGTCAAACATTACCATGACAACGGTCTCACAGAACGACAACAGAGAGCACAACTTTGCAACTTGACCATACGGTCGAACTCAACACACCACAGAGCTACAATACACAGAGCAACCATAGGACTCACGTACCCTTACGAAATTATCACAGTCAAGGGACAAATCACACACAACACGTTTACTGGTGCCATTCCAGCCAAGTACGATACCATTTGGACTGCCATTCTAATCAGACGAAATATGCGCCAAAAATCACAGTTCTCCAACAAAACATTTCAAAGTTAACCTTGGTACGAGACTCACGACCACCGTACCCCGCAGAGCCCCGTCGGACTTCCCTGGGTGGTTAACCATATTTCGCGATATGAAACTCACGGTAACGTATCCCTAGAGGCCTCGTCAGACCGTCCCTAGGTGAACATACACATATCATCCACAACGCCACGGGAAGCCATAATTCGAATACTAGAATATGCATACAAATGCTAGGTACTTCGCTAGAATGGCCACTTTAGTCGACGTACACTCACAACTAATGTCACATAACCACAAGCAAATACCAATACCAAACAACACCAAGCGTCACAACCTCCCCACCAAGGAATAACAACTATTATCACACAACATCACATATTCACCGAACAATTACACATAACAATACACAATCCTCGGCAAATAATTACGATCTACTATATTCACTAAATATATTTAACATCTCCAACATACGAAACTAACGCACATATTCCAAAAGCACATTAATCCCCGAAGCATATGAGTTATCTTTTGAAAGACAACAATTATCGAGAACATACCGATCTTTTTAAAAGTTCATTAAAACATTCGGATTGCACATAAAATCATTTATCAATGATTCCGTCTATGAAACATGAAAAGTATGGGCAAGATACTTGCCTCGGATAATTACAAGCACGGAGAATCGACCGAAGTGAGGAGACCCGAACCGTCCACGAACCCGCCGACTCCGCCAAGCGACAACCCGCGACGATAAACTACGAATGACAATAACAAAAATGAAAGTGAATTCCAAAGCACGACCCAAAGCCGCTAAATTAAAGGATCAAACGACGAAAGTTCAAGGGTTTCCCCCAAAACGGCCAAGAACACGAATCGACTCGACAATTCATGAAAAATGGAAACTCAAACCATGGATTATAATCAATAAGACTAGATACCAATGACGAAATCAACAATCTCGGATTCAAATCACGAAATCAAGACAAACTCCTAAATTTTCCCGAAATAGGGTTTTGAGGATTATACCTTGATTCGGACGGAGGAAGGTGATTACGTTGATGATGATATGTTCCCACAACACCACTGTCATGGAAAACAAAGAACACATGGATCCGAGGTGGTAGAAATCGCCCTCTGATGTTGCCCGATGGAGAAAATGAAAGAAGAGATGTGAAATGAGGTTTCTGACCTCTGTTCTTAAAACAGCGGGCTGTTACGGCCGTAACAAGTGATGCATTACGGCCGTAACAATGGCCATATTACGGCCGTAACTGATGGGGTGTTACGGCCGTAACACCTCTTGACCGACAAGCCTGGCAACATTGCTTGAACTGTTCCGGACAACTCCGAAACCCGGACCTGCTATCGAACCAAAAATATGGTTACGAAGTATATTCGATGACGAATATAAGCGTTACATGAACATAAAATTCCGACTACCCGGGAATCCAAAATAAGACAACGAAGATGAAATTCCCTAACTTATAGGAAATTACAAAAATGGCCCAAGTGTCCGAAAATCACGATACATGATCGAATAACCAAACCAAAGTTCACAACACGTCTAACAAGACTAAATGGACTTACGGGAAACACGAAACGACAGTTTCAAACGAGATTCGTAAGAATCAAACTCAAATGCAGAAAAGTCGCCCAAAAAGCACGGAACTCAGCAAAGCGACACCGAAACAAACTCGGATGTCAAAAAGTATATAATTAATAATTCTCAGAATGTCGGAGCGGTCACAAGCGAGCCGTTAAAATGGACTTCCGCCAGCCTAGGTTTCCGCAACCTAAGCTCCGATACCATATTCTGTAGCACCCAAACCACTCGGGAATATTACAGCGCCGTAGACCCTGTCCATGAGGATCTACCAAGCTAAATACAGAAACACCATAATACAATACATACTGACATGGGTAATTAACACACCATTAGACCGATTTGGTCTTTTACCACAACATACACATCAACCATACATTACTCTTTCTCGTAACTCATACCCACGCAAGGGTTAACATAAATCAACGTTCCCACATAGGGGAAAATGAACACAACAGAAGGACAAAACAAGACATCACCAAATACTCAACACCGGTCTTCATGTGATTAGTATCGCCATCTTCCATCATCCTTCGTAACGATCCTGTGAATTGCTTCCCAGCAACCTGCAAGTACCTGGATGCAAACAGACATCCACCCCCGAATACTCGGGGGTTAGCAAAACTCCACTGTTTTGCTAGTGCAAGTATAAATACAAAGACGAGACATACATATCATACTCCAAGAACATAGAAATCGTGAATATACTTCCCGAGATAATTCACTTGATCAAAACAGTTAGAATAATGAAAGATAGGAATAAAACCATTTTACATCTTACAAAACATTTTACGATCTCGGGAGTTTTGAAAGTATTTGGGGTTTAAGAATTCTCAAGCCTTTCGAAACACTTAGGGACACAGCCCAAAAATCATTTATTTCAAAATACGATTCCGATAACAAAATACGGGGTCCACGACCCAATCATAACATTCCAACCACAAGCACGGGGGTCCGTGAATCAACTTATTCACATCACATACTCACAAGAATAACCCGACATGAACTACACCGTGTCAAACATTACCATGACAACAGTCTCACAGAACGACAACAGAGAGCACAACTTTGCAACTTGACCATACGGTAGAACTCAACACACCATAGAGCTACAATACACAGAGCAACCACAGGACTCACGTACCCTTACCAAATTATCACAGTAAAGGGACAAATCACACACAACACGTTTACTGGTGCCATTCCAGCCAAGTACGATACCATTTGGACTGTCATTCTAATCAGACGAAATATGCACCAAAAATCACAGTTCCCCAACAAAACATTTCAAGGTTAACCTTGGTACGAGACTCACGGCCACCGTACCCCGCAGAGCCCTGTCAGACATCCCTGGGTGGTTAACCATAGTTCGCGATACGAAACTCACAGCAACGTATCCCTATAGGCCTCGTCAGACCGTCCCTAGGTGAACATACACATATCATCCACAACGCCACGGGAAGGCATAATTCGAATAATAGAATATGCATACAAATGCTAGGTACTTCGCTAGAATGGCCACTTTAGTCGACGTACACTCACAACTAATGTCACACAACCACAAGCAAATACCAATACCAAACAACACCAAGCGTCACAACCTCCACACGAAGGAATAACAACTGATATCAGACAATGTCACATATTCAACGAACAATTACACATAACAATACACAATCCTCGGCAAATAATTACGGTCTACTAAATTCACTAAATATGTTTAACATCTTCCAACATACGAAACTAACGCACATATTCCGAAAGCACATTAATCCCCGAAGCATACGAGTTATCTTTTGAAAGACAACAATTATCGGGAACATACCGATCTTTTTAAAAGTTCATTAAATCATTCGGATTGCACATAAAATCATTTATCAATGATTCCGTCTATGAAACATGAAAAGTATGGGCAAGATACTTGCCTCGGATAATTACAAGCACGGAGAATCGATCGAAGCGAGGAGACCCGAACCGTCCACGAACCCGCCGACTCCTCCAAGCGACAACCCGCGGCGATAAACTACGAATGACAATAACAAAAATGAAAGTGAATTCCAAAGCACGACCCAAAGCCGCTGAATTAAAGGATCAAACGACGAAAGTTCAAGGGTTTCCCCCAAAACGGCCAAGAACACGAATCGACTCGACAATTCATGAAAAATGGAAATTCAAACCATGAATTATAATCAATAAGACTAGATACCAATGACGAAATCAACAATCTCAGATTCAAATCAAGAAATCAAGACAAACTCCTAAATTTTCCCGAAATAGGGTTTTGAGGATTATACCTTGATTCGGACGGAGGAAGGTGATTACGTTGATGATGATATGTTCCCACAACACCACTGTCATGGAAAACGAAGAACACACGGATCCGAGGTGGTAGAAATCGCCCTCTGATGTTGCCCGATGGAGAAAACGAAAGAAGAGATGTGAAATGAGGTTTCTGACCTCTGTTCTTAAAACAGCGGGCTGTTACGGCCGTAACAAGTGATGCATTACAGCCGTAACTGATGGGGTGTTACGGCCGTAACACCTCTTGGGTAGATCTGGGCATTGTCCGAATCTATTCTGACGACTCCGAAACCCGGACCTGCTATCGAACCAAAAATATGGTTACGAAGTATATTCAATGACGAATCTAAGCGTTATAAGAACATAAAATTCCGACTACCCGGGAATCCAAAATAAGACAACGAAGATGAAATTCCCTAACTTATAGGAAATTACAAAAATGGCCCAAGTGTCCGAAAATCACGATACATGGTCGAATGAACAAACCAAAGTTCACAACACGTCTAACAAGACTAAATGGACTTACGGGAAACACGAAACGACAGTTTCGAACGAGATTCGTAAGAATCAAACTCAAATGCGGAAAAGTCGCCCAAAAAGCACGGAACTCAGCAAAGCGACACCAAAACAAACTCGGATGTCGAAAAGTACAGAATTAATCATTCTCAGAATGTCGGAACAGTCACAAGCGAGCCGTTAAAATGGACTTCCGCCCAATAAGAAAATTACTGGAAATCGGTACTGCGGGTATTAAATTCTACCCCTCTTAAAAGAAGTTTCGTCCTCTAAACTTATACATAAAATGATCAATGTGGTACAACCTCAGATAACACACGCTAACCGTTGCCGACAACCTGCAACGACTCACATGCAGCACGCAGCTACTACCATTCATATTGCTACACCAGAACGATAACAAAACACAACGAACGAAATCAATATGATTAACCAACCCGAACGGCACAACAATCAAAACACGAGTTAGTCGTTGAACTATGAAATTCCAACGACCCAAGGTTTAGAAGATCGAATATGAAGTTAATTTCCCAAACTTAAGGAAATTACGAAGTGATCTGGACGCTCAAAAATCATGATACGAGATCAACGAATACCTGACAACAAACGATCGAACAACAACGACCGAGACAACAACGGTCGAACAATCATATACGAATCATAATGAATAAAAAAAATCGAATAGCATCCCCATAGTTCACAGCTCGACTCAAGACAATATATACGATCCGGTGAAAACGACAAGATATGCATTTACATAAGATTCCTAGGGGCGGAACCGAATTCGGAAAAAGTCATAATGACAATTGGATTAACCCAAAACAATACCGCAACTTGTTCGAACAACAAAAAGTGAAGAGTAGAAAAAGTCCAGAAAATATCGACGAACGCAAAACAAGTCGATAGAGCCGAATAAAACAAAAGCGAAAAATATGGGTATTACACATATCACCTTTAAAAGAGGTTTCGTCCCCAAAAGCTAAACAACGAGAACGAAGTGCTAGAATAGCAACCTTCCCGAAAATCTTCTCTTGGTCCCGCATCTAATCTCCATGACTGCCTGTACCATGGTCACGACCGCGCCCTTTGCCCCTCGGCATATTAAGCGGATACTCTCTCAATACAATGGTACAACATCGCAAAATAATGTGCCAAATTGCCAACTCGACTTGACATATCACATAAGACAACTAATAGCAACTCGATAAGAAGATCCACGAGGTATCCTTATAAATGATGTCATTTGGAAATCCTTGGATTTGCATGATTATTCAAAATAAAACTCTGAAGTATTTTTGGTACTTCGGGCTTGAAATTAACTTTGTCAAAACTTTATGAATTTTAATTTTCCACAACTTGCTCAAGTTTATAAAAGTTTCAGAAAAGCATTTTCGAACACACACACAACACACATAATTTACCACTTTATCAAAATACGATCCATTACCATCAAATCCAATCACACTTCAACATCATCTGTCCACGTAATTACAGTATCACACAAACGACCGTCAAAAGATAATTAACATCTAAAACTGAAATCCTACCTCTCAGTAATGAGAACTCTCACAACAAGTGCATTGAGGACGGCTTAACGTTCACACCACCAACTTAGTCACAATTTTGAGCATTATTGATCAAATAATAATGCCAACATCACTACATACCTCCGAACCGACAGTCATAAAATCAAAAAGTCGAAAGCAAGAGCCACTTTCGAGTAAATTTTTGGTAGACCTCATTTGAGTTTTTAAAATCAAATTTTGAAAACTTGCAAGGCAAGATTAAAATAAAATGTAAGTAGTTAAGTTCTAAAAAAAATTCCAGAAATCAAAAATTTTCCTTTCTTGAAGGATGTTTAAAAATAAAATATACGTGACTCTTCAAAAATAATTAAACTTTGAAATATCACCTTGACAAACTTTCCTTGCGGGATCACACCAAGCCATTACTTCAGTGAAACGATTCACATAATATATACACACATTTATACACCGGTATCACTTTTCATTCTAGCACAATACGAGAATCAAACAAGTATGGAGTACGTATTCACGAGGCACATTTAAACTCCACATAATAACACAAAATCACACAAGCTCGTATAACACGAGACACAACAAAGTAGGGAGACTTACATCCACATATCGCACGAAGATGATGGCTGCACCTCGATACTATTCACGACCGACACCTCAGACGACGCATCGCGACACGACTCAGTCAGACAAAATCTGACAAGACAAGACAAGAAAAGACCCGACAACACAAAACTCGACCCGCCAGCCTAGGTTTCCGCAACCTAAGCTCTGATACCATATTCTGTAACACCCCCAAACCACTCGGGAATATTACAGCGCCGTAGACCCTGTCCATGAGGATCTACCAAGCTAAATACAGAAACACCATAATACAACACATACCGACATGGGTAATTAACAGACCATTAGACCGATTTGGTCTTTTACCACAACATACACATCAACCATACATTACTCTTTCTCGTAACTCATACCCTCGCAGGGGTTAACATAAATCAACATTCCCACATAGGGGAAAATGAACACAACAGAAGGACAAAACAAGACATCACCAAATACTCAACACCGGTCTTCATGTGATTAGTATCGCCATCTTCCATCATCCTTCGTAACGATCCTGTGAATTGCTTCCCAGCAACCTGCAAGTACCTGGATGCAAACAGACATCCACCCCCGAATACTCGGGGGTTAGCGAAACTCCACTGTTTTGCTAGTGCAAGTATAAATACAAAGACGAGACATACATATCATACTCCAAGAACATAGAAATCGTGAATATACTTCCCGAGATAATTCACTTGATCAAAACAGTTTGAATAGTGAAAGATAGGAATAAAACCATTTTACATCTTACAAAACATTTTACGATCTCGGGAGTTTTGAAAGTATTTGGGGTTTAAGAATTTTCAAGCCTTTCGAAACACTTAGGGACACAGCCCAAAAATCATTTATTTCAAAATACGATTCCGATAACAAAATACGGGGTCCACGACCCAATCATAACATTCCAACCACAAGCACGGGGGTCCGTGAATCAACTTATTCACATCACATACTCACAAGAATAACCCGACATGAACTACACCGTGTCAAACATTACCATGACAACAGTCTCACAGAACAACAACAGAGAGCACAACTTTGCAACTTGACCATACGGTAGAACTCAACACACCATAGAGCTACAATACACAGAGCAACCACAGGACTCACGTACCCTTACCAAATTATCACAGTAAAGGGACAAATCACACACAACACGTTTACTGGTGCCATTCCAGCCAAGTAAGATACCATTTGGACTGTCATTCTAATCAGACGAAATATGCACCAAAAATCACAGTTCTCCAACAAAACATTTCAAGGTTAACCTTGGTACGAGACTCACGGCCACCGTACCCCGCAGAGCCCTGTCGGACATCCCTGGGTGGTTAACCATAGTTCGCGATACGAAGCTCACAGCAACGTATCCCTAGAGGCCTCGTCAGACCGTCCCTAGGTGAACATACACATATCATCCACAACGCCACGGGAAGCCATAATTCGAATAATAGAATATGCATACAAATGCTAGGTACTTCGCTAGAATGGCCACTTTAGTCGACGTACACTCACAACTAATGTCACACAACCACAAGCAAATACCAATACCAAACAACACCAAGCGTCACAACCTCCACACGAAGGAATAAAAACTGATATCAGACAATGTCACATATTCAATGAACAATTACACATAACAATACACAATCCTCGGCAAATAATTACGGTCTACTAAATTCACTAAATATGTTTAACATCTTCCAACATACGAAACTAACGCACATATTCCAAAAGCACATTAATCCCCGAAGCATACGAGTTATCTTTTGAAAGACAACAATTATCAGGAACATACCGATCTTTTTAAAAGTTCATTAAAACATTCGGATTGCACATAAAATCATTTATCAATGATTCCGTCTATGAAACATGAAAAGTATGGGCAAGATACTTGCCTCGGATAATTACAAGCTCAGAGAATCGATCGAAGTGAGGAGACCCGAACCGTCCACGAACCCGCCGACTCCGCCAAAAGACAACCCGCGACGATAAACTACGAATGGCAATAACAAAAATGAAAGTGAATTCCAAAGCACGACCCAAAGCCGCTGAATTAAAGGATCAAACGACGAAAGTTCAAGGGTTTCCCCCAAAACGGCCAAGAACACGAATCGACTCGACAATTCATGAAAAATGGAAACTCAAACCATGGATTATAATCAAGAAGACTAGATACCAATGAAGAAATCAACAATCTCGGATTCAAATCACGAAATCAAGACAAACTCCTAAATTTTCCCGAAATAGGGTTTTGAGGATTATACCTTGATTCGGACGGAGGAAGGTGATTACGTTGATGATGATATGTTCCCACAACACCACTGTCATGGAAAACGAAGAACACACGGATCCGAGGTGGTAGAAATCGCCCTCTGATGTTGCCCGATGGAGAAAACGAAAGAAGAGATGTGAAATGAGGTTTCTGACCTCTGTTCTTAAAACAGCGGGATGTTACGGCCCTAACAAGTGATGCATTACGGCCGTAACAATGGCCATATTACGGCCGTAACTGATGGGGTGTTACGGCCGTAACACCTCGACAGCGATGCAGGCATTTCTTGAATCAAGCTTTGACGACTCCGAAACCCGAATCTGCTATCGAACTAAAAATATGGTTACGAAGTATATTCGATGACGACTCTAAGCGTTACAAGAACATAAAATTCCGACTACCCGGGAATCCAAAATAAGACAACGAAGATGAAATTCCCTAACTTATAGGAAATTACAAAAATGGCCCAAGTGTCCGAAAATCACGATACATGATCGAATGACCAAACCAAAGTTCACAACACGTCTAACAAGACTAAATGGACTTACGGGAAACACGAAACGACAGTTTCGAACGAGATTCGTAAGAATCAAACTCAAATGCGGAAAAGTCGCCCAAAAAGTACGGAACTCAGCAGAGCGACACCGAAACAAACTCGGATGTCGAAAAGTACAGAATTAATCATTCTCAGAATGTCGGAACAGTCACAAGCGAGCCTTTAAAATGGACTTCCGCCCAATAAGAAAATTACTGGAAATCGGTACTGCGGGTATTACATTCTACCCCTCTTAAAAGAAGTTTCGTCCTCTAAACTTATACATAAAATGATCAATGTGGTACAACCTCAGATAACACACGCTAACCGTTGCCGACAACCTGCAACGACTCACATGCAGCACGCAGCTACTACCATTCATATCGCTACACCAGAACGATAACAAAACACAACGAACGAAATCAATATGATTAACCAACCCGAACGGCACAGCAATCAAAACACGAGTTAGTCGTTGAACTATGAAATTCCAACGACCCAAGGTTTAGAAGATCGAATATGAAGTTAATTTTCCAAACTTAAGGAAATTACGAAGTGATCTGGACGCTCAAAAATCATGATACGACATCAACGAATACCTGACAACAAACGATCGAACAACAACGACCGAGACAACAACGGTCGAACAATCATATACGAATCATAACGAATAACAAAAATCGAATAGCATCCCCATAGTTCACAGCTCGACTCAAGACAATATATACGATCCGGTGAAAACGACAAGATATGCATTTACATAAGATTCCTAGGGGCGGAACCGAATTCGGAAAAAGTCACAATGACAATTGGATTAACCCAAAACAATACCGCAACTTGTTCGAACAACAAAAAGTGAAGAGTAGAAAAAGTCCAGAAAATATCGACGAACGCAAAACAAGTCGATAGAGCCGAATAAAACGAAAGCGAAAAATATGGGTATTACACATATCACCTTTAAAAGAGGTTTCGTCCCCAAAACCTAAACAACGAGAACGAAGTGCTAGAATAGCAACCTTCCTGAAAATCTTCTCTTAGTCCCGCATCTAATCTCCATGACTGCCTGTACCATGGTCACGACCGCGCCCTTTGCCCCTCGGCATATTAAGCGGATACTCTCTCAATACAATGGTACAACATCGCAAAATAATGTGCCAAATTGCCAACTCGACTTGACATATCACATAAGACAACTAATAGCAACTCGATAAGAAGATCCACGAGGTATCCTTATAAATGATGTCATTTGGAAATCCTTGGATTTGCATGATTATCCAAAATAAAACTCTGAAGTATTTTTGGTACTTCGGGCTTGAAATTAACTTTGTCAAAACTTTATGAATTTTAATTTTCCACAACTTGCTCAAGTTTATAAAAGTTTCAGAAAAGCATTTTCGAACACACACACAACAGACATAATTTACCACTTTATCAAAATCCGATCCATTACCATCAAATCCAATGACACTTCAACATCATCTGTCCACGTAATTACAGTATCACACAAACGACCGTCAAAAGATAATTAACATCTAAAACTGAAATCCTACCTCTCAGTAATGAGAACTCTCACAACAAGTGCATTGAGGACGGCTTAACGTTCACACCACCAACTTAGTCACAATTTTGAGCATTATTGATCAAATAATAATGCCAACATCACTACATACCTCCGAACCGACAGTCATAAAATCAAAAAGTCGAAAGCAAGAGCCACTTTCGAGTAAATTTTTGGTAGACCTCATTTGAGTTTTTAAAATCAAATTTTGAAAACTTGCAAGGCAAGATTAAAATAAAATATAAGTAGTTAAGTTCTAAAAAAAATTCCGGTCTCGAGGTCATCATATGAAATCAAAAATTTTCCTTTCTTGAAGGATGTTTAAAAATAAAATATACGTGACTCTTCAAAAATAATTAAACTTTGAAATATCACCTTGACAAACTTTCCTTGCGGGATCACACCAAGCCATTACTTCAGTGAAACGATTCACATAATATATACACACATTTATACACCGGTATCACTTTTCATTCTAGCACAATACGAGAATCAAACAAGTATGGAGTACGTATTCACGAGGCACATTTAAACTCCACATAATAACACAAAATCACACAAGCTCGTATAACACGAGACACAACAAAGTAGGGAGACTTACATCCACAGATCGCACGAAGATGATGGCTGCACCTCGATACTATTCACGACCGACACCTCAGACGACGCATCGCGACACGACTCAGTCAGACAAAATCTGACAAGACAAGACAAGAAAAGACCTGACAACACAAAACTCGACCCGCCAGCCTAGGTTTCCGCAACCTAAGCTCTGATACCATATTCTGTAACACCCCCAAACCACTCGGGAATATTACAGCGCCGTAGACCCTGTCCATGAGGATCTACCAAGCTAAATACAGAAACACCATAATACAATACATACCGACATGGGTAATTAACAGACCATTAGACCGATTTGGTCTTTTACCACAACATACACATCAACCATACATTACTCTTTCTCGTAACTCATACCCACGCAGGGGTTAACATAAATCAACATTCCCACATAGGGGAAAATGAACACAACAGAAGGACAAAACAAGACATCACCAAATACTCAACACCGGTCTTCATGTGATTAGTATCGCCATGTTCCATCATCCTTCGTAAGGATCCTGTGAATTGCTTCCCAGCAACCTGCAAGTACCTAGATGCAAACAGACATCCACCCCCGAATACTCGGGGGTTAGCAAAACTCCACTGTTTTGCTAGTGCAAGTATAAATACAAAGACGAGACATACATATAATACTCCAAGAACATAGAAATCGTGAATATACTTCCCGAGATAATTCACTTGATCAAAACAGTTTGAATAGTGAAAGATAGGAATAAAACCATTTTACATCTTACAAAACATTTTACGATCTCGGGAGTTTTGAAAGTATTTGGGGTTTAAGAATTTTCAAGCCTTTCGAAACACTTAGGGACACAGCCCAAAAATCATTTATTTCAAAATACGATTCCGATAACAAAATACGGGGTCCACGACCCAATCATAACATTCCAACCACAAGCACGGGGGTCCGTGAATCAACTTATTCACATCACATACTCACAAGAATAACCCGACATGAACTTCACCGTGTCAAACATTACCATGACAACAGTCTCACAGAACAACAACAGCGAGCACAACTTTGCAACTTGACCATACGGTAGAACTCAACACACCATAGAGCAACAATACACAGAGCAACCACTGGACTCACGTACCCTTACCAAATTATCACAGTAAAGGGACAAATCACACACAACACGTTTACTGGTGCCATTCCAGCCAAGTACGATACCATTTGGACTGTCATTCTAATCAGACGAAATATGCACCAAAAATCACAGTTCTCCAACAAAACATTTCAAGGTTAACCTTGGTACGAGACTCACGGCCACCGTACCCCGCAGAGCCCTGTCGGACATCCCTGGGTGGTTAACCATAGTTCGCGATACGAAGCTCACAGCAACGTATCCCTAGAGGCCTCGTCAGACCGTCCCTATGTGAACATACACATATCATCCACAACGCCACGGGAAGCCATAATTCGAATAATAGAATATGCATACAAATGCTAGATACTTCGCTAGAATGGCCACTTTAGTCGACGTACACTCACAACTAATGTCACACAACCACAAGCAAATACCAATACCAAACAACACCAAGCGACACAACCTCCACACGAAGGAATAACAACTGATATCAGACAATGTCACATATTCAATGAACAATTACACATAACAATACACAATCCTCGGCAAATAATTACGGTCTACTAAATTCACTAAATATGTTTAACATCTTCCAACATACGAAACTAACGCACATATTCCGAAAGCACATTAATCCCCGAAGCATACGAGTTTTCTTTTGAAAGACAACAATTATCAGGAACATACCGATCTTTTTAAAAGTTCATTAAAACATTCGGATTGCACATAAAATCATTTATCAATGATTCCGTCTACGAAACATGAAAAGTATGGGCAAGATACTTGCCTCGGATAATTACAAGCACAGAGAATCGATCAAAGTGAGGAGACCCGAACCGTCCACGAACCCGCCGACTCCGCCAAGCGACAACCCGCGACGATAAACTACGAATGACAATAACAAAAATGAAAGTGAATTCCAAAGCACGACCCAAAGCCGCTGAATTAAAGGATCAAACGACGAAAGTTCAAGGGTTTCCCCCAAAACGGCCAAGAACACGAATCGACTCGACAATTCATGAAAAATGGAAATTCAAACCATGGATTATAATCAATAAGACTAGATACCAATGACGAAATCAACAATCTCGGATTCAAATCACGAAATCAAGACAAACTCCTAAATTTTCCCGAAATAGGGTTTTGAGGATTATACCTTGATTCGGACGGAGGAAGGTGATTACGTTGATGATGATATGTTCCCACAACACCACTGTCATGGAAAACGAAGAACACACGGATCCGAGGTGGTAGAAATCGCCCTCTGATGTTGCCCGATGGAGAAAACGAAAGAAGAGATGTGAAATGAGGTTTCTGACCTCTGTTCTTAAAACAGCGGGCTGTTACGGCCGTAACAAGTGATGCATTACGGCCGTAACTGATGGGGTGTTACGGCCGTAACACTTACCGGATGCTAGTCATACCGTCCGAATCGCTTTGACGACTCCGAAACCCGGACCTACTATCGAACTAAAAATATGGTTACGAAGTATATTCGATGACGACTCTAAACGTTACAAGAACATAAAATTCCGACTACCCGGGAATCCAAAATAAGACAACGAAGATGAAATTCCCTAACTTATAGGAAATTACAAAAATGGCCCAAGTGTCCGAAAATCACGATACATGATCGAATGACCAAACCAAAGTTCACAACACGTCTAACAAGACTAAATGGACTTACGGGAAACACGAAACGACAGTTTCAAACGAGATTCGTAAGAATCAAACTCAAATGCGAAAAGTCGCCCAAAAAGTACGGAACTCAGTAAAGCGACACCGAAACAAACTCGGATGTCGAAAAGTACAGAATTAATCATTCTCATAATGACGGTCACAAGCGAGCCATTAAAACACACTTCCGCCCAAAAAGAAAATTACTGGAAATCGATACTCCGAGTATTACACCCGGCCACATCCTTACGGCCGTTATCAGCCAGTCCTGCACCCAGCGAGTCACTGCCGACCGTGATCGGCCATCCCTGCTAGTCACTGCTGACCATGATCGTCCATCCAGTGAGTCCTCGGCCACGAATCGGCCAGCTGTCTTCTAACGTACGTAACACTTAATCTATTGCGTATGTAATACGTACGTTGACTTGCTACAGTAATACACTCGTATTACGTATGTAATACACCCTGTGTAGCGTACGTAAATCTATCTGTTGACTCACCTGTCCACATTCACGCCGAAAAACTACCGACACCGGGCCCACCTGTCGATCATATCCGGATCCTGTCTGATTCCCTCTGTTACGTACGTAATGCCTTATGCATAACATACGTAAATCGTATAATTTAGCGTACGCAAGTCCTTAAGCTTAGCGTACGTAATGGCCTTTTGTACTTTGGCCAAAATCCAACTGTTCCTGTCCGACGTCTCGACATACATAATACAAACATACGGCATACTGAATACATATACTCAATTCGATAACATTCTCATATGATATACCCAATATCAAAAGTACAATAACCTGATACAAGATATCCTTAAATGTAGTTGTCTACCAAATACGACAATTATACAAATACGACTATCTCGGTTCTCAATTTATTTTATCCATACTGTATAGACACTAAACTATACAATATACCTCAAATAAAATAACGCGAAAAATTTATACTGATAATCTGGGTATTACATACTACCCCCCTTAAAATAAGTTTTGTCCTCGAAACTTGCAACCTGCCACAAACAACAAATCAACCCAAAATTTCCAACTCATCATGAAAACAATCAATCTTCGGCACAAGCGAATAACCAAAACGATATACTTACAGGTGCGTGAAGCAGATGATCTCCCGTGATACTAGCACACGACTCCCATACGAAGTCTCAACACAACCAACACACACCAATAACACAAATAGCAATTTGAAAATATCTCAAAAATTTTGAAACCTCTAAAAATCGATTTGACTCAAAAGTCAGAAAAATCATTTTCAAATGTCACGCTACTACTGTACGGGTAGAGCCACATAACACACATGCCCGGGTTTCACAAAACCCAAGCTCCAATACCATCTTATATAACACCCCCAAAACCATCCGGGATATTACAGCACCGTGGGCCCCGCGCCGGAACCCACCAGGCTAAAATCCATTTTCAAAAACGTTTAAAAATGCCAAAAAGTGCCGATGACGGTAATGTTTTCAAATACTCACAAAAGTCATTTATAAAGTATCAAATACCATCATGAAAATATCATTAAAACATCCAAGGCCAAAATGCCAAAACTCAATTTAGGGAATCAGTTTTACGAAATAATCCAAGTTTACGAAGTACACAAAAAGCCATTTTAAAATGTACACATGATTTGGTAAAAATATCGGAAGACATTTTGAAATATACACAAGCAGCGGAAATAAAACAAACAGAAAAAAATACTCGATTCCCAAAAT
The DNA here is from genome assembly GCA_033398695.1 of Orobanche coerulescens. Taxonomy (NCBI): domain Eukaryota; kingdom Viridiplantae; phylum Streptophyta; class Magnoliopsida; order Lamiales; family Orobanchaceae; genus Orobanche; species Orobanche coerulescens. The sequence goes on along the minus strand of CM065807.1, from coordinate 94,723,770 downwards.
AATGCCACAGCCAGTATCACCCGAGAAGCTCATCTCTTCACGACCGCTACTAGCTCGATCTCTGAGTACCTAAAAATAAAGCCCACGACGGGGTCAACCTTAATACTCAATAATGATATCGATCACATCACATAAATAATTACATACCAATGTAATAATACAGTAAGAATACTACCAACGTAATCTTACCGTCATAACCTTACCAATCCAAAGCAATCCATACCAATTCAATCCTTACCATAATCCACATTTCGCATTCTCAAATGACAAAATGAGCTCAACAACACACATCTGGACAGAACCAAAACAATACTCAAAATCCTCAAAACATCATCATAACTCATAAGCGGGAAAATAATCTATATGTGCCCAATCCTGTCCGTCGGATCGCACAATCAAATACCAATCCTGATAAGAACCAAACATACACAATACATCTGCAGATCAACTACCACAAAATAATGATAACAAATCCAAAACATCGATGCACAGCCCAAACACTCATACGATCAATAACCAGATCAACCAATACGTCAACTGAGAATATCACCAACATGACAAACTCCAAGCAAGACCAACAAAGAATCAACGGCGACCAAGAATCTCATCAACATGATCAGATCCAACATGACCAACAAGGATCAACGATGACCGAGAATACCATCAACATGGTAAACTCCGACACGATCAATAAAAGACCAACAACGACTGAGAATACCATCAACATGGTAAACTCCAACATGAACAAATATAATGGATCTCAAAGAAATAACCTCGACTGTCAAACATACCCCTCGGGCGTATGAACATCCAGTCGCAAACTGTCGAACATATCCAATCATACATGGACTATGAACGACCAAAACAATACGGCTCAAAGATAGACGTCACAGTTCGCCTGATCCGGAAATGTGTTCGTGCACAAGCCACCCCATGTATCGATCAAATACACGTGTGGTCTTGTACCTACTCAGTCTCACGAAGTAATCTTCTCGTGTGCACTGCCCAATGTGAGGACATGACCCCATCACACGTCTATATGTGCCCGCCCTGAAAATCCTACACATAATCGATCGGTACGCAGATATGACTCCAGATATGTCACGATGCAACATGACAACGAAACTCAAAGAATCACATATCCAATAAGGATCAAAAGACTCACCGAAGTGAACAATGAGACACGGATAATGAAAGATCGACACGACCGACAATATCCAGAACAACCATCCTGGAATCACAATCCCCGAATAATGATCAACACAACCCTTAATACCAAACAACAGTCCTGGGACCAACATCCCGCAACGAACAACCAATACAAATCTCATTAAACGAAACCTCAATTTACAACATATACAACAACTCAGCAGAAATAATTATCCCCATAACTGAACAATACTTACATTACCTCAAAGCCGAAGACAATGTCCTTTCCACGAACAAACATCCCTGAACGAATGCAGAGTTATACGAACAATCTTAAATAAGGTACCGTCCATTTAATACCAATAAACCTTTATTCCGACACTCATGTCATCACGATAACTACCCTCGATATCCGACATTCCATATCATAGATCAAATATATCTCACATATCTGTCTTCAATCAAACACAATTAAATCATATACATTATGATTTATTCCAAACCACAGCACGATAAACAAATCATCATCCCGACATTTTATATTTATAATATCATTGCTATATGAATTATAAATGAAATGAAAATGAATCCATTCATCAAATATTATAACTGAACAAGTATAACTTGCCTCGATACCGATACCACGAAGCCGTTACCAAAATCTGTTGCCTTCGTCCCTGAGCTCCTCAGCCCCGACCAAGAGCAATCTACGAACTCTTCAGCCTCAACTGCAAAACAACGGTCATAAACCACGATCAAACATATCAACCTATTGAAGTAATCAATCAACAACAATCCGATAACAATCAATAACTGACATACCCAACCAATCCAACTCAAGAGTGGATCATAATCTTATCAAACCCGGAACCATATTCGTATTCCTATACGAATATTGTTCCAAAACACATAGATTAGTTCTAGCTATGAATTTTCCATATTCATATACAAAACACCAACACCTCTTAAACATGTTCAACAATTCATATAATCCAAGAGTTCCTTAAGAACACAACTTATTCCGACATCACATTCAAAATCCTCAAAGGACATAATCCGATGTGTTCTAACATCTAAACAATTCTTATTCACAATTCAAGGTGTATATAATCATGTTCTTCAACATATACTTCTCATAACATCATGAATCGCAACAAACCACCAAGAACATCGAGAATACTACGATTCCATAATCATAACAACATAATCAAGGCATTTGATCATCAATTCATTATATTCCCTTAACAAAATTCCTGTAATTACCAAGCATCATCACAACAATATCAATTCAATCACCATTCATACGAAAATGTGTAGAATTTCCCAAGTTCTACTCTTTGAGGCATTTTATCGAACACTTAAGGTGCATAGTCCAATTCAATCGTTTAACGAAGAAATACTCGAATTTATTCCACAAAAATTCAAGAGTAATGAATGATCTCAAGAATAAAACGAAGTTGCATCAATAATCTGGATTAAAACGAATCAAATCGGCCAGAACACCAAGAAACTCCAAAAAATTCCAAAAGCAAGAGTTTTCTTACCTTCAATCCGGACGAAAGATGATGTTATCCAAGAATCAAACTTCTAAAACATGTTGCTCTATGATGTTCTTACTCAAATCCATCCATTTTGCTGAAGAAATCACGAAGAAACGAAGAGAAAACATGAAAATGGCCGGATGACTTGGTCCAGGCCCTTAAATAGGCGGGACCTGTCGGTACCTTACGGCCGTAACCGGACATGGCTTACGGCCGTAACCGTCCATGGCTACCTCACTGCCCGATTTCGTCGACAGCCTTATGGCCATAACCGGCACCTGCCTTACGTACGTAATGGGCCTTTACGGCCGTACCCGGCCACATCCTTACGGCCGTTATCGTCCAGTCCTGCGCCCAGCGAGTCACTGCCGACCGTGATCGGCCATCCCTACGAGTCACTGTCGACCATGATCGGCCATCCAGCGAGTCCTCGGCCATGAATCGGCCAGCTGCCTCCTAACGTACATAACATTTAATCTATTGCGTAGGTAATACGTACGTTGACTTGCTACAGTAATATACTCATATTACGTACGTAATACACCTTGTATAGCATACGTAAATCCATCTGTTGACTCACCTGTCCACATCCACGCCGAAAAACTGCCGACACCGGGCCCACCTGTCGATCATATCCGGATCCTGTCCGATTCCCTCTGTTACGTACGTAATGCCTTATGCATAACATACGTAAAGCGTATAATTTAGCGTACGTAATTCCTTAAGCTTAGCGTACGTAATGGCCTTCTGTACTTTGGCCAAAATCCAAATGTTCCTGTCCGATATCTCGACATACATAATACAAACATATGGCATACTGAATACATATACTCAATTCGATAACATTCTCATATGATATACCCAATATCAAAAGTACAATAATCTGATACACGATATCTTCAAATGTAGTTGTCTACCAAATACGACAATTATACAAATATGACTGTCTCGGTTCTCAATTTATTTTATCCATACTGTATAGACACCAAACTATATAATATACCTCACATAAAATAACGCGAAAAATTTATACTGAAAATCTGGGTATTACATACTACCCCCCTTAAAATAAGTTTCGTCCTCGAAACTTGCAACCTGCCACAAAATACAAATCAACCCAAAATTTCCAACTCATCATGAAAACAACCAATCTTCGGCACAAGCGAATAACCAAAACGATATACTTACAGGTGCGTGAAGCAGATGATCTCCCGTGATACTAGCACACGACTCCCATACGAAGTCTCAACACAACCAACACACACCAATAACACAAATAGCAATTTGAAAATATCTCAAAAATTTTGAAACCTCTAAAAATCGATTTGACTCAAAAGTCAGAAAAATCATTTTCAAATATCACGCTACTACTGTACGGGTAGAGCCACATAACACACACGCCCGGGTTTCACAAAACCCAAGCTCCGATACCATCTTCTGTAACACCCCCAAAACCATCTGGGATATTACAGCGCCGTGGGCCCCATGCCGGAACCCACCAGGCTAAAATCCATTTTCAAAAACGTTTAAAAACGCCAAAAAGTGCCGATGACGGTAATGTTTTCAAATACTCACAAAAGTCATTTATAAAGTATCAAATACCATCATGAAAATATCGTTAAACATTCAAGGCCAAAATGCCAAAACTCAATTTAGGGAATCAGTTTTACGAAATAATCTAAGTTTACGAAGTACCCGAAAAGCCATTTTAAAATGTACACACGATTTGGTAAAAATACCGGAAGACATTTTGAAATATACACACGCAGCGGAAATAAAACAACCAGAAAAGAATACTCGATTCCCAAAATAATGCCATAACCAGTATCACCCGGGAAGCTCATCTCTTCACGACCGCTACTAGCTCGATTTCTGAGTACCTAAAAATAAAGCCCACGACGGGGTCAGCCACAATACTCAATAATGATATCGATCACATCACATAAATAATTACATACCAATGTAATAATACTGTAAGAATACTACCAACGTAATCTTACCGTCATAACCTTACCAATCCAAAGAAATCCATACCAATTCAATCCTTACCATAATCCATATTTCGCATTCTCAAATGACAAAATGAGCTCAACAACACACACCTGGACTGAACCAAAACAATACTCAAAATCCTCAAAACATCATCATAACTCATAAGCACGAAAATAATCTATCTGTGCCAAATCCTGTCCGTCGGATCGCACAATCAAATACCAATCCTGATAAGAACCAAACATACACAATACATCTGTAGATCAACTACCACAAAATAATGATAACAAATCCGAAATATCGATGCACAGCCCAAACACTCATACGATCAATAACCAGATCAACCAATACGTTAACTGAGAATATCACCAACATGACAAACTCCAAGCAAGACCAACAAAGAATCAACGGTGACCAAGAATCTCATCAACATGATCAGATCCAACATGACCAACAAGGATCAACGATGACAGAGAATACCATCAACATGGTAAACTCCGACACGACCAATAAAAGATCAACAACGACTGAGAATACCATCAACATGGTAAACTCCAACACGAACAAATATAATGGATCTCAAAGAAATAACCTCGACTGTCAAACATACCCCTCGGGCGTATGAACAACCAGTCGCAAACTGTCGAACATATCCAATCATACATGGACTATGAACGACCAAAACAATATGGCTCAAAGATGGACGTCACAGTGCGCCTGATCCGGAAATGTGTCCGTGCACAAGCCACCCCATGTATCGATCAAATACACGTGTGGTCTTGTACCTAATCAGTCTCACGAAGTAATCTTCTCGTGTGCAGAGCCCAATGTGAGGACATGACCCCATCACACGTCTATATGTGCCAGCCCTGAAAATTCTACACATAATTGATTGGTACGCAGATATGACTCCAGATATGTCATGATGCAACATGACAACGAAAATCAAAGAATCACATATCCAATAAGGATCAAAAGACTCACCGAAGTGAACAATGAGACACGGATAATGAAAGATCGACACGACCGACAATATCCAGAACAACCATCCTGGAATCACAATCCCCGAATAATGATCAACACAACCCTTAATACCAAACAACAGTCCTGGGACCAACATCCCGCAACGAACAACCAATACAAATCTCATTAAACGAAACCTCAACTTACAACATATACAACAACTCAGCAAAAATAATTATCCCCATAACTAAACAATACTTACATTACCTCAAAGCCGAAGACAATGTCCATTCCATGAACAAACATCCTTGAACGAATGCAGAGTTATATGAACAATCTTAAATAAGGTACCGTCCATTTAATACCAATAAACCTTTATCCCGATACTCATGTCATCACGATAACTACCCTCGATATCCGACATTCCATATCATAGATCAAAGATATCTCACATATCTGTCTTCAATAAAACACAATTAAATCATATACATTATGATTTATCCTAAACCACAGCACGATAAACAAATCATCATCCCGACATTTTATATTTATAATATCATTGCTATATGAATTATAAATGAAATGAAAACGAATCTATTCATCAAATATTATAACTGAAAAAGTATAACTTGCCTCGATACCGATACCACGAAGCCGTTACCAAAATCTGTTGCCTTCGTCCCCGAGCTCCTCAGCCCCGACCAAGAGCAATCTACGAACTCTTCAGCCTCAACCGCAACACAACGGTCATAAACCACGATCAAACATATCAAACTATTGAAGTAATCAATCAACAACAATCCGATAACAATCAATAACTGACATAGCCAACCGATCCAACTCAAAAGTGGATCATAATCTTATCAAACCCGAAGGCATATTTGTATTCCTATACGAATATTGTACCAAAACACATAGCTTAGTTCTATATATGAATATTCCATATTCATATACAAAACACCAACACCTCTTAAACATGTTCAATAATTCATATAATCCAAGAGTTCCTTAAGAACACAACTTATTCCGACATCACATTCAAAATCCTCAAAGGACATAATCCGATGTGTTCTAACATCTAAACAATCCTTATTCACAATTCAAGGTGTTTATAATCATGTTCTTCAACATATACTTCTCATAACTGTTAGGAGTATGCCCTCGAATGCCACTCAGAGGATGTTGAGTGAGGGCATTATACTTGTAATTATGTAAACCATTTATAAGGCAAATGAATGTTTCTTTATTTACTGGTAGTTACTGGCATTCCTAACTCGTAAATAAACATATAGAAACTAGTCTGTGTATTTGAGAGCAAAACGTTCCACTCCTTATTGGATAAGGGGGTCGACACTAGAAAGATTTATAGCTCAAATACTTAATCGTTCACAAGTCAATGAAACTTGACTGGGCGTTAAGTTTATGTGAAGACTTGTATGACGTGTTCTTTGACATGGAGAGTGCCTGCCGAACGCTAATGGTTAGTAGGAGCACACGTTATAGGTATGCTAATTGGATTAGTATACTCGAACCGACTCACCCTCGATTCGTCACACGGATTTCACTCCGGGACAGTCATTGACGGAATCGAAAGGTTGTGATAGGTATTTATGAACCTTCGACTTGAGGATTTAGTAGGGATGTGCTTGTGACGTCAAGATTTTCATTAGAGTAGTTTGACCCTGTAAACCGGAAGGCGGGGGTCAACCTCGACATGCATCTTGACGGGCAAGTAGCAGGTCCTACTGAATACCAAGATAGAATTCTTTCTCCCGTTAGTGAGCGGATTATATGTCCTATGCGGTTATTGGCAGATGAGATCATAAGTCATTGGCCAAAGCATTGGATCTAGTTGTATTGGATACACGAGAGCTCGATGATCTCGATTTGCATTAACTCATGCATAGCGTCAAGTATAGATAGGGTTTGACTGACCGTGACCCTATAACTTGATCGGGACATTTGAAAGAAGGGTTTATACGTATCCAGGTATTCACAACAGAATGTTTCTTGAATGATCCAAATCATTCGTTCTCAGTTGGGGTACAGTGTAGGCCGCCAGGCTGGCTAGGTGGTGCTACTACTCTTTGGTTCCTCCCATTACTGATTGAGATGGACCTACCGAGTCACGCAATAGGATTGACGACGGAATGAATAAAGCTAATTCTCTCATTATGAATATTAGATATTGGATATCTAATTTTGGAACATTGGATGTTTAAATCGATTGATTAGATAAATTGATTTACAGCCTAATGAATTAAATAAATTACTGGGTGATTAATTTAATTCATGTATATAATTATTTCTTGGAAAAATTAATTAGATTATTTTGTATTTGATATGTTTAATTAATTGGATTAATTAATCGATATAAATACATCGATACGGAATCAGAGTTTATCTGTTTAGACCCTCAGGAGTCCGAAACGAACCGAACTCGTCCGATTTCTAGCATGCCGCCCCCCCCCCCCCCCCCCACATTCCACCCACCTTCCTTGTGGACTCTTGTTCCATTCTTTAATGGATTATGATATATGGTGGGGTTAGATTCCCACATGTATGAGTTGTTGGTAGTGGTGGGGAGTTGAATAAATGAAGATGATGACAATCACTTTCACTTACTTGCTTCCAACGTGAGGATAGAGAGAGAGAGAGAGAGAGAGAGAGAGAGAGAGAGAGAGAGAGAGAGAGAGAGAGAGAGAGAGAGAGAGAGAGACTTTGAGTTTAACACTCATCTTCATCTTCTTCATTCACTTCTTCTTCATTTTTCTTGGAGAAAAATTGAGATAAAATCATTGAGAGATATATTATACACTTAGTGTAATACCCGGTTGTAATTCAGTCATTATCATTCAGTAATTTCATTCGGTAATTGTCACTATGTACTTTCTCACTTGTTAATAATCATTCATCCGTGTTCACCATTCGGAATAACTTTGAGTTGTATATCGATATTGTTCATTGTTTCAACCTTACTCGGGAATCGAGACAAGAGTATTATCTTGATCGTGGAAATTGATTCATTAGTCATTGTTGACGTTGGAGTTCATGTCATTTTTTAATCTCCTCATTGCTCAAATCGTGTTATTGTTGGACGAACCCTTGTAATCATGGCTTGGAACCACCATTTTGGGGTTTCCGTATTCCCATTTCGTGTCATTGGTTCCCTAATATCAATTCTTATTGCCTTTATTCCCTTCCCGGGTCATTTTTCATCATTTTAGGACCCAGGGGAGTGTGGGCCACGGCACAAGGAGTGTGCGCCGCGGCACACACATGTTCCAGTTTTTGGCCAATCATTCTGTACTCTGTGCCGTGGCACATTGCCGAGTCACTGCCGCGACACACCTGTCCGGGCCACAGCACACTCGTATTGCATTTTCGGCCAAACCCGTCTATACCTTGTGCCGCGGCACACTGCCGAGACACTGCCGCGGCACACTCGTCCGTGCCGCGGCACACTGCCGACCAGTGGGAGGTATTTTTGGCCCTGTGCCGCGGCACACTTCGGCTGAGCCGTGGCACACAGGCAGTCAACTCTATAATTGCATTTGTTGAGCGAGTTCAGCTCATTTTTCTCCACTTCTTCACCTTCATGCGAGAGAGAGAGAGAGAGCTTGAGGGGAGAAATATTCATCATCAATCACTTGGGTTTTCATTCTTCATCATTTTCATTCGGTTGTGAAGCTCGGATGGTCGATCTAACGCGAGTTCATCGGATTAAATTACTTGGATCTTCAAAGGTAATATTCATCAAACCTCTTGGATTTCGATTTTGTATTAAGTTTTGATGTTTTGGATGTTAAAATCATGTTGTATGAAGTGATAAACACATGATTATGGGTATGTTTGATTATTCATTGGATTATTGAAGAATTATTCAAGAACACTTTGAATTTTGAGTTGGATTTGGGGGTTTTCGATTAATCGTTGTTATAATCACGAATTTGAATATTCATAATGGATTATTGATCATATTGAAGATGTTTTGTTGGTTTGAAACACTTCTTGGGGATTTGACGTTGGTATTATTGAGGTTTGGTTATAATCAATCGAAGTTTGGCCACAAAGTGTTCGATATAATGCCCCAATGATCTTGGTTTAATCGTATCGACGTATTGAGTTCGTTCTATTCGTGTTTGATTCGTATATTGAACGGATTGTTGGTATTTGTATTTATTCAAGGTTGTTCGAGCGACCGATATCTCTATTGGGACGTTGTTCGTGGAAGGATAATTGTTACCAGTGTTGTGTAAGTTGATTCTTACTCGGTTAAAAGGATATTCATTCCTTTTATTGTTGTTCATTCATAATCATACTCATTCATCATTGTATTAACCGTATTGAGACTTGTAATTGTCGAACAATCACTTCATTCACGAGGAACGATGGTTCCAATCATTTCATTGAGTTATCAATCACGTCACTATCATTTTCATCTCGGTGAGTCATGCTTGACCTTGTCGAATTATTATTCATTGGAATTCATTGTGGTCATTCTCGCTCATATGACCGTCTGGGTTCATATTGCGTGGCCGGGTGTGGCTGTGTGGAATTTTTAGTCGGGCACACGATGGTCATGTATTGGGTTCACCGATACGTTGGACCGTGCACACGGTAACGCTTACCTCCGTGAGACTAATTAGGTACAAGGACGGGTGTGTCCGGTCATTCGTCTTGTACACTTGCACAGAACATTACGGGCGTACTATGATACTCCTCTTCAGCGTAATTCATAACTAAGGATATTTCATAATTTCAGATATATCATGATTGTGTATTTTCAACCCTTGAGGATTGTTGTTCTGTGTCACTGACCCCGTTGGGGGATTTTGTTTTCAGGTCACGGCAAGGCAAAGGCACGGGAAGAGCATGTTGACGGCGAGGAGTCCCAGTAATACTAGTAAGGGGGCCCCCAGTCATTCCGTTTGTTTCAGTCCTTTCCGTCATTTGTATTTTCCGCTGCAAATTCCGTTTGAGATGTTTATTTATTCAGGGTGGTGTATTTTATCTTCATATAAAATATACTAGTATTCGGTATTGTCCTGGTGTGTTGTACTTAAACTCCTCATCGGAAGATTTGGTAATATAATGTGGTTCGGTACTACAATTATATTATTTAATTCATCATTTTCATTCGCCTGGTGGGTCCCAGTCGGAGATTCACGGCACTGTAATATCCGCCTAGTTTGGGGTGTTACAGAGTTGGTATCGGAGCGTGGTTTTGAATACTTCCTTCCGAGTCATGTCTCATTTGAAATCATCGTCATCGGACTAGTATCATTGGACTTTCGCGTCACATGTGACCTGTGCAGATGCCGAGCCAATCAGACCGAAAAAACTGTAAGATTTCTAACGACATGGTATAATTTCTGGCAATAAGAATCATTCATTCATAATTCATCAGTTAACAATCCTCAATAATCCTTTTCATTTTGACCAGGACGGTCATGTTAATTCGTTAATCACTCAATTCATTTCATTACTCAGTTGTTGATCAGGAAGATCATATCATTAATCTTGTTAACTTGTTCAAGATAATCATTTCAATAATTTCATCAGATAATCATGTCACCTCAAATGATCATTCATGTAATCACTACGTTAGAGCGTATGCTCATTTTCATCATCTCATGTCATAATCATAACGTGATATTCATACGGAAAATATAATCATCATGTGACTTTCCTACTTCAGTATGGAGAGAGCAAGAAGAGGACGAGGAGGACGAGCAGGCCGAATCCCGAGAGCTCGTGTGAATACACGTGCGAACGCGAGAAATAATGCTAATTCTTCGAGCAGCGACGCTGCCACTCATTCACCTGGACGTGATCATTCACTATCGGGGAGTCATACCCGGGACACGGCTCAGTCAGAAGGTGTCCGGGTTGACCCACTCGCTTTTATGCAGGGCATGATGGCCCAAATGACCCAGATGGCACAGCTAATGGAGACGATGCATAACTCAGTCAATCAAAATCAACAGGATCCTCCGCCACCACCTCAGAGGCAAGAGAGGAATGTGAGTAGTATCATCGGCGACATCTCTCGCCAAAGGCCACCTACTTTTGAAGGCTCATCTGAGCCGGCGGATATTGTTCATTGGCTCGAACATTTCGAGAAGTTGTTTGCTATGGTAGAGTGTCCGAAGGACACAAGGTTTCAGTTGCGGCTTACTGCCTGGGTAAGAGCGCACATTCTTGGTGGTTGTCGTTGAAGCCCACCGAAGGATCATGTACTTGGGATCAGTTCAAAACTCTCATGATGGAGAGGTATTACCCAGCCCCACTCAGGGAAGCTAAATTGTCGGAATTACTCACTCCCGACCCCTCAGCAGACGAGGATGTTCTTGCCATTGCCGAGAAATTTTAGGAACTTCTTCCGTTCGCCTCATCTATCATTCATTCCGAGGCGGATAAGATTAAGTATTTCAGCAAGAGGCTGAAACCCCGTATGAGACTACAGTTGCTTAATCATAATTGCACCACTTTGGCCGAATTTATTGAGAAAGCTCTTACTTATGAGCTTACTGCTAAAGAGATTGCTAAGCAGCAACCTTCATCTGCTAGCAAGAAGTCCAAGAACCGTAATCAGTCTGACGGCAGTCAGGCCACCTTAAAGAAACCTCGTGCGGGCTCTGCTTTTTCTGAGCGACCTCCTGTGATGTCTAAACCCGCGGAATCTCAGTCACGAGCGGCCAGTTCGGCCATCACCTATTATAACTATGGGGATCTTGGTCATGTCAGCACCAGGTGTCCGAGACAGTCTGTCATGTGTCATAACTGTGGGATTGCTGGGCATAAGGCCTGTTTTTGTCGTAGGGACTCCAAACCTACTCCGGCGTCATCTCAGGCCCCGAAACAATCAGCTGTTCAAAATCAGACCACTCAGTCTGCGTCGTTCAAGACAATGGGAGCGAATAAAGGTGGAGCCTATAGCCAGCAGACGGGAGCGTCCGGTGCCGGGACTAGCAAGCCCCGGATTTATGAGATGAAGAAGACCGATGATCCAGAGGCCCGAATGATCTCAGGTACACTCGATATTCTATCTCAACCTGTGTACCCTTTTTGATACGGGTGCATCGCATTCATTCATTTCCGAGCCATGTTTGAGTAGACTACGTCTGGGTAGTGCTACTAGTTGTGAGCCTTATGTCATTGGTCTACCTGATGGTAGACGAATTATCGGAAATCGTGAGATTCAGAATTATCCTATTCAGTTTCATGGTCGTGTATGGCCAGCAGACCTAATCGTAGTAGATTTGCCGAGAGACGACGTCATCTTGGGTATTGATTGGATGGATCGTCATGATGCCATCATTAGTGTCCGTAAGCGTGTGGTCACTATCATTTCAGACGATGGGGTCGAATGTGTGTTTCAGGGAGGTAATCCCAGCTGTTCTGGTAAGGTCATTAATTTGATAAAAGCAGTGAGGTTACTCAATCAGGGGTGTGTTGGTTATTGGTGCTATATGACCAAAACCGAGAAGTCACCAACAATGTTGACGGATATTCTGGTCGTGAGAGAATATGCCGATGTATTTCCAGATGAGTTACCTGGTTTACCTCCACAGAGAGATGTGGACGATTGAGTTGGAGCCTGGCACATCTCCAATATTGAAGGCACCGTACCGGATGGCCCCGACCGAAATGCAGGAGTTGAAGAATCAACTAGAGGAGTTGTTCGAGAAGGGTTATATCCGACCGAGTGCATCCCCGTGAGGAGCACCAGTGCTGTTTGTCAAGAAGAAGGATGGTTCGTTCCGTTTATGCATTGATTACCGAGAATTGAATCGGGTGACGATCAAGAATAAGTATCCTTTACCCCGTATCGATGATCTTTTGGATCAACTTTAGGGAGCTTCAGTATTTTCCAAGATCGAGTTAAGATATGGATATCATCAGTTGCGGATTCGAGAGTCGGATATCGCGAGGACGGCGTTTCGAACACACTATGGTCATTATGAGCTCGTAGTTATGCCGTTCGGGCTAACTAATGCACCTGCGGTATTCATGGAGTTAATGAATCAGGTTTTCATCGACTTTTTGGATCAGTTTGTTGTTGTCTTCATCGATGACATTTTGATTTATTCTCGTAACCGAGAGGAACACGAGGTTCATCTTCATCAGGTTCTCGACGTGTTAAGACGAGAGCAACTTTATGGAAAGTTTTCCAAATGTGAGTTCTGGATGTCCAAAGTGACTTTTCTCGGGCATGTAATTTCATCAGATGGAGTGCGTGTTGATCCTCAGAAGATGGAGGTTATCCAAGATTGGTTACCTCCGAAGAATGTTAAGGAAATCCGAAGCTTTCTCGGATTAGCCGGTTATTATCGGCGGTTTGTGGAAGGATTTTCTAAAATCGCTCAACCATTGACGAACCTTTTGCGAAAGGATAAGAAATACACGTGGTCGGACGCATGTCAACGGAGTTTTGAGGAACTCAAGAGCCGGTTAATTTCAGCACCTGTACTTTCCTTGCCGTATGGGACGGAGGGGTTTGTGGTTTATAGTGATGCGTCCGGGCAGGGTCTCGGATGTGTACTCATGCAGAATGGGAAGGTTATTGCTTATGCTTCACGGCAATTGAGACCTTACGAGGTTAATTATCTGACCCACGACCTGGAGTTAGCAGCCGTGGTGTTCGCGTTGAAAATTTGGCGTCATTACCTTTATGGCATCACCTGTCAGATCTTCACTGATCGCAAGAGTTTGAAGTATATATTTACTCAGAAGGAGTTAAATATGCGACAGAGACGGTGGTTGGAATTAATCAAAGATTACGATATCGGGCAAGGCGAACGTTGTCGCCGACGCCTTGAGTCGTAAGTCTGTTCAGGAGCAGATGCTGGCTCGTTTAACAGTTCAGAAAGAGCTTCAACAGGAATTCCTTAGACCCGAGATCGAGGTTTGGCTTCAGCGAGTGCAAGAGCAACTTTGCATGTTAGAGATTTCATCGCCGCTTGAGGAGGCAATCAGAGAGAATCAGGGTTCAGACCCATCATTGTTGCGCATCCGTGAAGATGTGGCTCAGGGGAAAGCCCCTGGATTCGTGGTCCACGAGGATGGACTTTTGAGATTTAAGAATCGGTTGTGCGTACCGGCGAATGACGAGTTGAAAAACTCGATTTTGAGAGAAGCTCATGCTACCCCTTATTCTGTTCATCTGGGGTCTAGCAAGATGTACAAGGACTTGAAACAAAATTACTGGTGGAGTAATATGAAGCGAGAAGTCACAGAATTTATTTCGAAATGCTTAACCTGTCAACAAGTCAAGATTGAACATCAGCGACCGGCGAGTATGCTGAAACTGCTCCCTATTCCGGAGTGGAAATGGGAGGATATTTCAATGGATTTCATCACGAGTTTGCCGACGAGTTGTTGTGGCATGAATACGATCTGGGTAATTGTGGACCGCTTAACTAAATCAGCTCATTTCCTTGAGATTAAGGATACTTGGGGTCCCGAAAGACTTGCCCAGTTATTCATCAAAGAGATAGTGAGACTGCACGGTACTCCTAAAAGTATCGTTTCCGATCGTGACGGACGGTTTCTGTCTCATTTTTGGAAATCAGTTCATCGTGCTATGGGAACTCAGCTTAATCTCAGTACCACTTTTCATCCTCAGTCCGACGGACAATCAGAGAGAACCATTCAGACATTAGAGGACATGTTGAGGGCATGCGTCCTCGATTGGAAAGACGATTGGGAAGCCCAACTACCATTGATCGAGTTCACGTATAATAATAGTTGGCATGCTTCGATCAAGATGGCGCCTTACGAGGCCTTGTACGGTCGTCGTTTTCGATCTCCTTTGTGTTGGGACGACTTATCAGAATCAATCGGCACCGAGCCCGATATGCTTATAGCCGCCCGTGAGAAGGTAGCTTTGATCAGGAGTCGTTTATTGACCGCTCAGAGTCGACAGAAGTCTTATACAGACAATCGTCATCGACCACTAGAGTTCGAGACGGGTGAGCACGTTTTGATCAAGGTGTCCCCGAGTCGAGGTATTTTCCATTTCGGAAAACGGAGGAAGTTGAGTCCGAGATTTATTGGACTGTTTGAGATTTTGGAACGAGTAGGCGAGCTAGCTTATCGTTTGGCTTTACCTACGGCATTAAGCCGAATTCATAATGTGTTTCACGTCTCTCAGTTGCGGAAGTATGTTTCCGACCCGAGTCACATACTTCAGTTCGATGAAATCGAGATCGCTAGATGAGCATTCGTACGAGGAGCGTCCTATACGAGTCTTAGAGTGGCGAATCAAACAGTTGAGGAATAAGACGATTCCTTTGGTTAAAATCCTGTGGTCTAGACACAGAGTCGAAGAGGCTACTTGGGAAACCGAGGATAGCATGCGGGAGAGTTATCCCAAATTGTTTGACCCTTAGTTTCGGGGACGAAACTCTTTTAAGGGGGGGTGTATGTAATACCCGGTTGTAATTCAGTCATTATCATTCAATAATTTCATTCGGTAATTGTCACTATGTACTTTCTCACTTGTTAATAATCATTCATCCGTGTTCACCATTCGGAATAATTTCGAGTTGTGTATCGATATTGTTCATTGTTTCAACCTTACTCGGGAATCGAGACAAGAGTATTATCTTGATCGTGGAAATTGATTTATTAGTCATTGTTGACGTTGCAGTTCATGTTATTTTTTAATCTCCTCATTGCTCAAATCGTGTTATTGTTAGACGAACCCTTGTAATCATGGCCTGGAACCACCATTTTGGGGTTTCCGTATTCCCATTTCGTGTCATTGGTTCCCTAATATCAATTCCTATTGCCTTTATTCCCTTCCTAGGTCATTTTTCATCATTTTAGGACCCAAGGGAGTGTGGGCCGCGGCACAAGGAGTGTGCGCCGCGGCACACACATGTTCCAATTTTTGGCCGATCAATCTGTACTCTGTGCCACGGCACATGCCGGCAGGGCCGCGGCACACTGTCGAGTCACTGCCGCGGCACACCTGTCCGGGCCGCGGCACACTCGTATTGCATTTTCGGCCAAAACCGTGTGTACCTTGTGCCGCGGCACATGCCGGCAGGGTCGCGGCACACTGCCGAGACACTGCCGCGGCACACTCGTCCGTGCCGCGGCACACTGCCGACCACTGGGAGGCATTTTTGGCCCTGTGCCGCGGCGCACTTCGGCTGAGCCGCGGCACATAGGCAGTCAACTCTATAATTGCATTTATTGAGCGAGTTCAGCTCATTTTTCTCCACTTCTTCACCTTCATGCGAGAGAGAGAGCTTGAGGGGAGAAATCTTCATCATCAATCACTTGGGTTTTCATTCTTCATCATTTTCATTCGGTTGTGAAGCTCGGATGGTCGATCTAACGCGATTTCATCGGATTAAAGTACTTGGATCTTCAAAGGTAATATTCATCAAACCTCTTGGATTTCGATTTTGTATTGAGTTTTGATGTTTTGGATGTTAAAATCATGTTGTATGAAGTGATAAACACATGATTATGGGTATGTTTGATTATTCATTGGATTATTGAAGAATTATTCAAGAACACTTTGAATTTTGAGTTGGATTTGGGGGTTTTCGATTAATCGTAGTTATAATCACGAATTTGAATATTCATAATGGATTATTGATCGTATTGAAGATGTTTTGTTGGTTTGAAACACTTCTTGGGGATTTGACGTTGGTATTATTGAGGTTTGGTTATAATCAATCGAAGTTTGGCCACAAAGTGTTCGATATAATGCCCCAATGAACTTGGTTTAATCGTATCGACGTATTGAGTTCGTTCTATTCGTGTTTGATTCGTATATTGAACAGATTGTTGGTAATTGTATTTATTCAAGGTTGTTTGAGCGACCGATATCTCTATTAGGATGTTGTTCATGGAAGGATAATTGTCACCGGTGTTGTGTAAGTTGATTCTTACTCGATTAAAAGGATATTCATTCCTTTTGTTGTTGTTCATTCATAATCATACTCATTCATCATTGTATTAACCGTATTGAGACTTGTAATTGTCGAACAATCACTTCATTCACGAGGAACGACGGTTCTAATCATTTCATTGAGTTATCAATCACGTCACTATTATTTTCATCTCGGTGAGTCATGCTTGACCTTGTCGAATTATTATTCATTGAAATTCATTGTGGTCATTCTCGCTCATATGACCGTCTGGGTTCATATTGCGTGGCCGGGTGT
The DNA here is from genome assembly GCA_033398695.1 of Orobanche coerulescens. Classification (NCBI taxonomy): domain Eukaryota; kingdom Viridiplantae; phylum Streptophyta; class Magnoliopsida; order Lamiales; family Orobanchaceae; genus Orobanche; species Orobanche coerulescens. The sequence continues at coordinate 94,705,934 of CM065807.1, read as the reverse complement.
GGCTGTGTGGAATTTTTAGTCGGGCACACGATGGTCATGTATTGGGTTCACCGATACGTTGGACCGTGCACACGGTAACGCTTACCTCTGTGAGACTAATTAGGTATAAGGACGGGTGTGTCTGGTCATTCGTCTTGTACACTTGCACAGAACATTACGGGCGTACTATGATACTCCTCTTCAGCGTAATTCATAACTAAGGATATTTCATAACTTCAGATATATCATGATTGTGTATTTTCAACCCTTGAGGATTGTTGTTCTGTGTAACTGACCCCGTTGGGGGATTTTGTTTTCAGGTCACGGCAAGGCAAATGTACGGGAAGAGCATGTTGAAGGAGAGGAGTCCCAGTGATACTAGTAAAGGGGGCCCCAGTCATTCCGTTTGTTTCAGTCATTTCTGTCATTTGTATTTTCCGCTGCAAATTCCGTTTGAGATGTTTATTTACTCAGGGTGGTGTATTTTATCTTCATATAAAATATACTAGTATTCGGTATTGTCCTAGTGTGTTGTACTTAAACTCCTCATCGGAGTATTTGGTAATATAATGTGGTTTGGTACTACAATTATATTATTTAATTCATCATTTTCATTCGCCTGGTGGGTCACAGTCGGGGATTCACGGCACTGTAATATCCGCCTAGTTTGGGGTGTTACACTTAGAGGTTAATCAAGTGTTGTTATTCCGGTTATTTTTCCGGCGCGTGGCAAGTAGAGACGCGGTGCTTTCGGCGTTGAATCGTTCAAGGGCTTGGAGCGGAGTGAACTCGTAGAGATCAAACTAAAGCTTGGGGAATAGCTCAAGAGAAGGTTACCATTTAATCAACGGACTTCGAGGGTTAGTTTCTTACGACTCTTTCTTTTCGTTTATATATTCGTATATACGTAGCTCGATCGATCCTCGTAGGGATTCGGATCGAATTAATTTTCGTTTTACCGCTTACTGGCCTTCGTTTTAGGCACCGAATCCCAACAGTGGTATCGGAGCGTAGGTCTTGTGATCGTATATACGATATTAGCATTTGGAATGCTTGATTAGATGGTGAATGATTTGGAATCATTTTAGTCATAATCGTGGTATATGTTTTTACGTTCGTTGTAGTTATAATTTTCGTAAGTTTATGTCTAAATATAAATCTTAATTTCTTGGAAATATGATTTATATTGAAGATATGAAAGTCTAAAAATATAGATATTGGATATCCGGTCGAAAATCTAGCTCCGAATCGTCTTGACGACTTTTCGGACAAAGGGCGTGAAGTCGCCAGGTGACTCGGCCGTGTCTGGTGACACGGCCGTGTCCGAGCCCCTGCCACCGCCAGCAGACTGACCGTGTCGAGACACGGTTGTGCTCGGCCGGCACCGCCGAGCGTGACTCGCCATGCCAGCCCGTCTGCCGGAAGCCGCGAGGGTGACTCGGCCAGGCAGCCAATTTTCGCCCCGGCTCGATTTTTCCGTGTATTCTTAAAAATTAATCTCCCGCATATTAAATTGGATTTAATATGATTAAAATAATTTATGGTATTTCATTTTATAAGAGAATTTTGATTAATTGGAATATTTATAGTCGACCGAATTATTTTGAACGTTATCATATTACCGATTGTGTGAATCGATTTGATCGGTTTATATTGTTGATTGGATCAATGTATCTCCACGCTTTCCATTTATTTAGTATTTATTGGATGAATGCTTTTGAATGGGGATGTGGTTCGTGGACTTAGTTTTTGTATCGTTCGTTTTATTCGATTGGGTTGTAAAGGCCGTTTTGAGCCTATTTATTTTACTAGAAAAATTTGTATCTAGGATGCAATTTTCAATGTAAAATTTATATGTAATGACGAAAACTGGAGGAAGATCCATTTCGAGAAGACGAAGATTCAAGACGAAGACTTGTAATTAGATTACGGAGTTTTTGTTTTCTAGGAACGGTCCATGAACCACATGTTGGTAGCAACTAGGTTGTGAATGGTTGTTTCATGTTGTATGAATGCCACAAACGCGCTTAAATGATTAATGTGCAAAGTGTAATGTTAATCGCGATAATTTTCCCACAACAAATAATTAAGTTTATAAGGTTTCAAAGTTTTCCTTCCCTCCATCGAGTTTTCGGGAAATTGAAATCCGAACCGGATGTGCTATGCTTCCGATTTATCGGGGTAGTCGTTCGAGGAGGACGGATAAATTACCGGGAGCGCATTGGATGCCTTCGGTTGGAGCAAATTTTATCCCTAGAAACCTGATAGGTTGTCGGATAAGATTTAATTGTGAAACTGATTTGCGTCGATGGTATAAACTTAACTTGTTCACGAACCATAGAAACCGTATAGGTTGAGGGGAGTGAACAAGGGGAAAAAGAAGATCGAATCATCCATTAGATGGGTTGGAGTTGGACACCACCTTATGAAAATTAATAGACTATAAACCTGTTCGGTTGCCCTCTATTAAGATTTATAAAGAACTCGATCACCACTATGAAGTAGAGCGACGATACTTCCGGATTTCACATGGGAGTGTGTTATTCCGATAAAAATAGTGGGAGCTGGGTAATAAGAATAGAAAAGACCTTAATTCTATACTCAGAACATAATTGAATGAGTCACTAATTAATCTATCATACTTAATGCAGACTCAAATCTCAATATGACAATGAATCCACTCGCAATTCTGCTCGAAAAGAACACCTTAGTGGGACCTAACTTTGTGGATTGGCTCCGCAATCTGATGATTGTCCACAGTATAGAGGCACTGGGATACGTCTTGGAGACGGACATTCCGGCACCTCCTGTGCGGACCCGAGCCAATCAGGAAGAGATTGAAAACCACGAAAAGTGGGTTAAGGATGACGTGAAAGTCCGTGCTTATATGATGGCTACCATGTCTAATGATCTTCAGAGAGCTCATGAGAAAATGACTTCTGCTAGGTAGATTCTATCTCACTTAACCGAACTTTATGGTGAGCACAACAGAACTGCTAGATATGAGATATCCAAGCAACTGTTCGGTGCAAGGATGAAGAAAGGTGAGAAGGTTGGGGAACACGTCCTCGAAATGATATCCATGATCGAGAGATTGGAGGCTCTTGATTTTAAAATGGATACTTCTCTCCAAACCGACCTTATCGTACAGTCTCTCCCTGATTCCTTCTCACAATTTGTTATGAACTTCAACTGCAATGAGATTGCCTGTAATTTAGCTGGGCTAATGAACAAACTTGTGACCGCTCAGTCTCAGATGAAGACTCCGCAGATGAAGGAGTCTGCTCTTGTGATTTCTTTTGGACCCCGGAGGTCTAAGAACAAGAAGAAAAAGACCAAGAAGCAAACTGGACCACAAGTTAAGGACCTTAAGGGTAAGGGCAAGGCCCCGATGGTTCTAAAGAACAAGAAGAAGAAGGATGCTTGTCTCAAGTGCGGTGAGCTGGGCCACTGGGCCAGAGACTGTCCGATTCTTCATGGCACTTCGTGCATGTAACTTTTAGTTTTGGAAACAAATTGTTCTCGCACCGTATTTTCTACTTCTGGATAATCGGATTCTGGTGCTAGTTCTCATATTTGTACCATGAATTAGGATCTGGAACAAAGTAGGAAGCTTGGAGCTGGAGAAGTTATGATCACAGTCGGAAGCGGGCATAGTGTCGAGGCGACCAACATAGGATCACTTCTTTTGGGTTTAGAATCCGGCTTTGTTTTGACTTTAGAAGATGTACTTGTTTTGCCCAAGGGGCACCAAAACATTGTATCCATTCCGGTCATGGACCGAAAAGGCTTTTCATTTTTCATTGGTGATGGTTCCTGCAAAATTTATTTTAGAAATAAACTAGTGGGTACTGCTACATTGTTGAATGGATTGTATTATCTAAATCTCAGCAACAAAGTAGTAGTGAATACTATGACTAGAAAACGTGGTAGGGATGAAACCAATCAAGTTTTGAAATGTCATCTTAGACTTGGACATGTTGGTCAGACCAAGGTTTACAAGATGGAAAAAGATGGACTTATGGGTCCATTGGGATCAGATCGCTTTCCTACTTGTGAATCTTGCCTTAAAGGCAAAATGACTAAGTCCCCCTTCACAGGGACATTTGAAAGAGACGCTGATAAACTGAGATTAATCATACCGACGTATGTGGTGCTTTGGAAGCAGCACGTGATGGATATCAATATTTCATTATGTTTACAGATGATCATACTAGGTATGGTTATGTATACTTAATGAAACATAAATCCGAGGCCTTTGAGAAATTCCAGGAATTCAAGGCCCTAGTCGAGAAACAAACTGGTAATCATATCAAAGCACTTCGGTCGGACCGAGGTGGCGAGTATATGAGTACGGAGTTTGACGAGTTCCTTAAGGAACATGGAATAGTTTCACAACTAACACCTCCAGATACTCCTCAGTTAAATGGAGTGTCAGAAAGAAGGAACCGGACCTTGTTAAACATGGTCCGTTCCATGGTGGGCTATACTGACTTACCAATTTACCTGTGGGGGTATGCACTCCTGACTGCCGCTTATATCTTAAAAAAATGTCCTTCCAAATCCGTTCCTAAAACTCCACATGAGATGTGGGAGGGAAGGAAACCAAGTCTTAATCATATTAGGATTTGGGGATTGTAACACCCCGAGATATTCGGAATAATTACAGCGACGTAAACCCTTTAAGTAAGGATTTACAAGGCTAATTTAAAAGAAATGTAAATATAATCCAATCGTACAACTGAAGTTCAAAATACAGATTTGGTTCAACTGATCCCATGAGTTAACTTATACAACCATATCGAAATGACATTATTAAAACAGACGTATGGTGGACATCCGATCCAGCGCCCTCAGCATAGATCCTCATGATCCCCTCGGATCATTTATACCATAAACCAATCAATTATGCATACATATATGCATTTCAATATGTTCATCAATACGAACAATTAACAACGAATACCACGAGAAATTACAGAAATACATCTCATATTTGACAACATGAACAAAACCATAAGCATGATCAAGGTTCCAATATAAATCAAACTCAACATATGATACTTGCCTCGAAAATGGCAAGAATGGAAATACTCCAACAAATGACACGCGTCCGTATGTCATCGCCCCTCGATCGTCCCCTATGAAAGGCTCGGACCTAAGAAATAATAAAGAATTCCTCTCAATTCGTACGAACGTCTAACAATCCGGTTTACGGCCGCAAGCTCTAAAAAAAATGAATTCTGTCTGAACTACTTAGCGCACACTACGTACTCTATGTAACGTGCGCTAAGCCTGCCCGTTAACGTACGTAAATGACCAGGTTTAGCGTGCGCTAGCCGTAATCGGCTTTTCTTCAATGACCGATCGCTCGCACGATGATATAACGTACGTTACGTATCCAACGTAGCGCACGTTACTCATTCCCGATAGCGCACGTTAATATATACATCTTAGCGTGCGCTAATCGTGCATGGCAGTCACTACTGGGTAAAACTTGAGCTAAAGGTGATGAAAACTCATGAAATCCTCAGTGTTAATAAATGCCAACTCCGTGCATATCATGCTCATACGGTTTATGAAAGATCTTTATGGATTAAATGACTACGAGACACCAGGATACGTATCATCATTACTACACCATAATTCATCTTGATCTCGAGAAAGTATCCTAAGTTCCCTTCGTCCTACGTTACAAAACGCATGATTCCAATGTGTAAAACATAACAACTTGATAATCTCCACCTACTGGTCATAATCGGTTTGAAGATACATGAATATGCTTAGGAGTCCATATACTAAAAAGGTTCAAAGGATTATACGATGAATAAGTGCCGAAACGTCAAAAATATCCTTCTAACACATGATGTTCGACTATTAATGAATTTAACTGACTAGATAAACATGATCAAAACGTCCTTCAGAATACTACTAATATTGGTGAAGAATCACCTACCTCAAAGTAGTGAAGAACAAGGAGGAAATTCGAAGCAATCCAACGCCGAAGATTTGAACACCAATCCTCCAATGATCTACAATATTCAACACGAGCTAGGATGCTGGCAAGAAGTGTTTAGGATGATGAGAGTGTCTTTCTAAGTTCAAGAATTCGAATGGGGGATTGAAAAATCTGAAAATATGAAAAAGGATGATGTCCTATATATAGAAAATGGTTAATAGCGCGCGCTAGTCCATAATCATAGCGTGCGCTAACGGCTATTTGAAACGTTACTGATTTCACTGTACTCAGCCTTTAGCGTGCGCTACCCTCATGTGAGTAGCGTGCGCTAACGCGTTGACTTGGCTTTTTCCCGAAAGCCGTCCAGGTTCATCCCGACACAATCCGACCAAGATCCCCGGCCTGATCTCACCTACCACACGTCTCAATCATATTGACCACGTATAGCGTGCGCTAAGGTTCCTTCGTAGCGTGCGCTATGGATCCAAGTTAGCGTACACTACACTTAGATGATAGCGTGCGCTACAAGCGCAGAAACACAATTTATAAATCACATTCATGAAATCATACGCTCAACTACACCGGATTATGAAATACGGAGAATAATACTCAGATCAAAGTGCAACAATTACAATATCACAAGTTCCAAATACATATCAGAAATCTCGGGTATTACATCCTTGCTCCCTAAAAAGAAGTTTCGTCCCGAAACTTAAGATGAAAACAACTCCGGATATCTAGTCTTCATACTGTCCTCCGTTTCCCAAGTGGCCTCTTCAACTCCGTGTCGTGACCATTGTACTTTAACCAAGTGTATTGGTTTATTCCTCAATTGTTTGATCCGACTCTCAAGTATCTTGATTGGTCTCTCTTCGAAGGTGCCGTCATTAGCTATCTCGATCTCGTCGAAATCAATGACGTGAATGGGGTCCGGTACATACTTTCGCAATTGGGATACGTGAAACACATTGTGAACATGACTCAGCGATGGCGGTAAGGCCAACCTGTATGCTAAATCCCCAACTCTCTCTAGGACCTCAAATGGCCCGATATATCTCGGACTTAGCTTACTTCTCCTCCGAAAACGGAAAATCCCTCGTGTAGGAGACACCTTCAATAGTACATGGTCCCCAGCGTCGAACTCTAGAGGGCGACGACGTACGTTTGCATAAGACTTCTGTCGACTCTGGGCAGTCAACAGTCTCTCTCGAATCAAAGCTATCTTCTCTTGAGTCTGAACTATCAATTCCGGTTCCGTCCCGATCAAGTCCGAAGAATCATCCCAGCACAGGGGTGATCGACATCTTCTCGCGTACAAAGCTTCAAATGGTGCCATCTTAATAGAAGCATGCCAACTATTATTGTAGGCGAATTCAATCAATGGCAAACGAATTTCCCAATCAGTTGACCAATCCAAAGCACAAGCTCTAAGCATGTCTTCTACTGTTTGTATAGTCCTTTCGAACTGACCGTCCGTTTGGGGATGATAAGTCGTGCTAAAGTTGAGCTCAGTCCCCAAAGCCCTGTGAACTGCCTTCCAGAAGTGCGACACGAAGCGACCATCTCAATCCGAAATAATGGTCTTCGGCGTCCCATGCAATCTGACTATCTCCGCAATAAATACTCGCGCCAATCTCTCGAGTCCCCATGTATCTTTAATTCCTAGGAAATGAGCTGACTTGGTTAGTCGATCAACTATAACCCAAATCATGTTCATTCCCGTTCTAGTCCTTGGCATACTGGTGATGAAATCCATCGAGATATCCTCCCACTTCCACTCAGGGATCGGAAGCGGCTTTAACATTCCGGCAGGTCGCCGATGTTCAATCTTAACTCGCCGACAAGTCAAACACTTCAAACGTACTGCTACGTCCTTCTTCATATTCCCCACCGGAAGTTTTGTTTTAGATCCTTATACATCTTATCACGCCGGGTGGATAGAATAAGGTGCACTATGAGCTTCTTTCAGAATTGCCCGTCTCAAATCATCATCATTGGGAACGAAAAGTCGACTCTGAAATCTCAGAACTCCATCATCTTGTATCACGAATCCTGGGGCTTTTCCTTTCTTTACTTCGTCACATAACTGAAGGATCAGAGAATCGTTCAACTGCTTAGATTTGATCTCCTCGACTAGTGATGAAGTCAGTTCCATCACATATAGTTGCCCTTGGATTCCTGGTGCCCATACCTCAATCCCTTCACGGATCGGTTCATTGAATCTTTGGTTTGGGATGTAAGTGCTTCCAACACTCGAAGAGAAATAGGTTTACGGCTCAAAGCATCGGCTACTACGTTTGCTTTACCCGGATGGTAGAGAATCTACAAGTCGTAATCCTTGATCAATTCCAGCCACCTTCTTGTAATACCCGTGTATTTTATGAGTGTTATTTTGGATGTATTTTGTGGTATTGTGGTTATTTGGACCGTATATATTGATGATTGACCTTGGCATATTGATGGCTGATTATTGTTGGGTTCTGTGATTCTCGGATTGTGCTCGTTTTAGCCGGACTTCTTGCGAATTTAAATTTGGAAAATAGCAGTTAGCGCACGCTAAGACTGTATGTCTAGCGCACGCTAACCAGGTTCGAGTAGCGCACGCTACTCTTGTGCAATAGCGTGCATTAGGCCCGCTGGGCCGATAAGCTCGGACTCGGAATGAGGCGTTAGCGTACGCTATGGACGGACTAACGTCGCTATTTCGATGTACTAGCGCCGCGTTACTTGTATGATAGCGTGCGCTAGGATGTCGGTCGGTGAGAACGAACGTTTACGACTGCAGTACTTGCAGGTAGCGACGCCATCGTATGGAGTTAGCGGCGCTAGTAGCAATTGGTAGCGCACGCTAACAGATAGTTCGGCGTACGCTACTGAGTGCAGCGAAAGTTCTGGCGCCTTTTTCTTCATGCACCGCCCTCGGCTCGTTAGCGCACGCTAAGCTCGTAGCCGTAGCGTGCGCTAATACCTCCCGATATATATATGGGGGTAGGTTCTAGAAATGTCATTTTTCACCTCTTCCTCTTCTCTTGGTAGTGGGCATACTTGATCATTGGAGATTGCAGATTTTTGGTCGGATTTCTTCATCCAACGATAATTTTGAGCTCCTAACACCAAGTTATCAACATCTTATCAACTTTCACCATCCAAATCAAGGTAAAACCGTTGGAACCCTAGTTCTTCATATTTTGGGGTTTTTGTCGAGATCTTTCATTCTAATCTATCCTAGCTCCGATTTGTGCTAGATTGTGATGTTGTAATCATAATCCTTCATTTTTCTCCAAGATTCACGGATTTAACCCTAAGTTACCTTTCATAGTTTGGGTTCGAGCTACGTTGCCTTCGTAGTGTTTGAATAAATGTCCCTAAGGGTAGAACTTAGGGTGAATCCTTTCATTTCCGTAGTGCTGTGTTTTGATTCGGTATTTCGATGTGTTAGGATCGAATCGTTGAAGGAAGTTCGGACCGTACATTCATCTGTTCGCCGTTTCTCGTGTCGTTCAAATTGAGGCAAGTACTTTGATTGTGTTTACTGTACTTCGTGTGAATATGTAAAAATGGAATTTGTGCCAATTATTGATCGAGTGTGTGTGAGCCGAGTAAAACTAGTGAGGGTCCCCTGGGGTCCGGTAGGTTGCGTATCCCTACGGATCACTCGGTTGGGCTATACACCAGGGAGGGCCTGACGAGGTGTCTCTGGGGTGTGTATCTTTCTTGAGAGGTACAGGGCCAGTATAGCTCGGGAGGTTGTTTTGTGATGATGATTGTGATGTGGTATTCCGGAATATCTGTGATGGCACTATGATTTATGTGGTTTTTGTTGATTATTCACTTGTTGTACATATTCTAGAATCATTGTACTTGCACCGGCCTCTTGCTGACCCCTTCTGGGGTGGATATACTTTTGTGTATTCAGGTACAGGTCCAGTGGGAGGACTAGCACAGGACGGACACGAGCTTGGTGGGCAGCATTGATATCGTACATCATTTCGAGTTGGTGGTCGTATGGTCATGGTCAAAGTCGTGTTTTGGTTTTGTACTCGCGCGGGTACTGTCCAGTGTTGTATGTCATGTCATTACTAATGGTTAATGATGTTGTTGTATTCCCGTGGTGAACGGTCATATTGGTTATGATTCCTCGGGATGATATGTTGTTTGGTATTGTGATGTATGTCATGTTGAAATTGAAGTTGGTCTTGAATGTATGAACGTTCATGTTTTGTTGTATTTAATGTGTTTTGTTTGGGTCTAAGCCTGGTAGGTTCTCCAAAAAGGATCTACGGCACTGTAATACCTCCGTAAATCATGGGGGTGTTACAGAATATGGTATCAGAGCCTAGGTTTATGGATGCCTAGGCTGTCGGTGTTTTAGTGCATTAAATTGAGTTAGTTGTTGTCTACGATATCATTGGCATGCTACCACTCCGTGTTACTGTCTTTGGCCGAAGACTCTTCGGATGTTGGTTATTTCTTCCCTTCGGAAATAATTACCTTAATATTGTGCAATCTATTATTGTAATCGTTTCCTTGTTGAACCATTCTTATTCTTGATGCCGAGAGGTAGAGCTTTCCGTCAGCGGTCGTGGTCGAGGTCGTGGTAGAGTAGTAGTGTCCGAGTCCGAGAGGTCCGTTTGAATCGGCATCTCGCTCGCGACTAGGTCGGACCCGATCCCTTCGGGAGGTTCGGATGGAGGCTCGGAGGCCGAAGTGCCTAACGTTCTTCAACAAGTTGTAACACAAGTGCACCAACTGGCACAAGTGGTGCGTAATATTATCTTGGCGTAACGGTTGAGGATCGATGGCTTCAAGAGGTTATGAAAATGAACCCTCCTGCATTCGATGGTTCGGTGATGCGAACAATCGGGATCATTGGTTAGTTGAGTGGAGAAGATCTTTGACGGTATTGGTTGTCCTGAAGCCAAGAGAGTCCCGATTGCTCAATATCTGATTGATGACGCTTGACCGGTGGCGAATGTTAAGCCCAAGGACCGTGATGTCACTTGGGAAGAATTTAAAGAATTGATGGAAGCTCAATATTGTCCAAATGCCGACAGATTAGCAAGAGTCGGTGAGTTCTTTAGAGCCCAACCCGAAGATGTTCCTATTTCTGAAGCAATCAAGACATACAACAAGCAGTTAGTGTATGTCCAAGATCGAGTTAAGGATGAGATAGACAAAATACTTCATTTCGATGCAAGGATGAAACCGGAGGTCCGAAAGTATATGGCGGGCCTTGGGTGTACTACTTTGAGAGAATATCAGGATAGAGCACTTGCTTATGAGATGGTGTCAGTTCCGGTTCCTGCAGTTTCGAGCTCGAAGAAACCAAAATTTTCTGGTAGTTTCCGAGGCAGTGGATCGCGTAGGCCTGAATCTTCTGTGCAATCTTCTGTTGGTTCCCCTCAACCTAGTGGAGGAGTGCCGAGAGTTTGTTTTAATTGTGGAAATCTGGGTCGTGTCAGTTCTCGTTGCACTTCTCGCCCCATTGATTGTTTTAAGTGTGGAAAGCAGGGTCATCGCGCATTATATTGTGAGTCAGTGGGCAGAATATTCTCTAAACAGTCTCCTACCCCGGCTGGCACAGTTACGGGTCAGCCAACTCCGAGTGTCGGACGCGGCAGTGGCAGAGGTAAAACCGAGCATAAGGATGCACCTAGCATTGGATCAGCCCCACCCCGATTGTATGAGATGAAGCGGACTGATGACGTAGGGACTGCCACTACGTCAGGTATTGTTTATATTTCGATGCACCCGGTAGATGTATTGTTTGATTCTGGAGCTACTCATTCTTTTATATCATTGTCTTGTGTGAATCGTTTGGGCCTAGACGGTCTCTCTACATGTGAACCTTTTATTGTTGGGTTGCCAAGTGGGGAAAGGATAGTTGGGGATCAAGAGATCGCCAATTGTCCTGTAACCATTGGCAGTAAAGATTGGTCATCCGATTTGATTGTGATCGATATGATAGGAGAGGATTTAATCCTCGGTGATGATTGGTTAAATCGGCATGGAGCGATAGTAGATTATCGTCGGAAAATAATTTCGATAGTCGTGCCGGATGGTACTGAACATGTTTTTGAAGGGCAGAAACCTGGTACTTCTGGGAAGATTATTCGAGTCATGAAAGCGATGAAATTATTGCGACAAGGTTGTACCAGTTATTGGTGTTACGCGTTGAAGTCGGAAGTTGGCGAGTACGCTTATCCTCTGTTCGATTGTGAATGAATTTCGGACGTATTTAGGATGATTTGCGGGATTTCCACCACATCGTGAAGTGGAGTTCGTCATCGAACTAGAGCCCAATGCGGCGCCAATATCCAAGGCACCGTACAGAATGGCCCCATCGGAAATGTTAGAATTGAAGAAACAATTGGGTGAATTGTTGGACAAAGGTTATATTCGGCCTAGTGTGTCTCCATGGGGTGCACCGGTATTGTTTGTACGAAAGAAAGATGGGTCCTTACGGTTATGTATTGACTATCGTGAGTTGAATAAACTCACTATTAAGAACAAGTATCCGTTACCAAGAATCGATGATCTATTTGACCAATTACAAGGGGCTACGGTTTTCTCCAAGATTGATTTGAGGTCAGGATATTACCAACTACGAATTCGAGATTCGGATATTCCCAGGTCAGCATTTCGAACGAGGTATGGGCATTACGAATTCGTAGTTATGCCATTCGGTTTAACAAATGCTCCGGCGGCCTTCATGCAGCTTATGAACAAAACTTTTATCGAATATCTCGATAAATTTGTAGTGGTGTTTATCGACGATATATTAATCTATTCCAAAAGTGAGACGGAGCATGCCGAACACTTGAGAATCGCGTTGAGTATTTTGAGGGCTGATAAGCTTTATGCTAAATTTTCTAAGTGCGAGTTCTGGCTTAGAGAAGTTTCTTTTCTGGGACACATCATCTCAGCCGATGGTATTCGAGTAGACCCTCAAAAGGTTGAAGCAGTCTTAGCTTGGGAGCCTCCACGGAATGTTAAGGAAGTTCGGAGTTTTCTAGGATTAGCGGGCTATTATCGTCGATTTGTTGAAGGATTTTCGAAAATTGCTCGACCGCTCACCCTATTATTGCAGAAGACACAGAAATTTGAGTGGAGTGATGAGTGTCAGAAGAGTTTTGATGAGTTGAAAAAGCGGTTGACTACGTCTCCGATCATATCCTTACCACAAGGAACGGAAGGTTTCGTTATTTATAGTGATGCTTCTAAACAAGGATTGGGATGTGTATTGATGCAAAATGAGAGAGTAGTGGCTTATGCGTCTCGACAATTAAAGCCATACGAGATGAATTATCCTACTCATGATCTTGAGTTAGCCGCTGTGGTGTTTGCGTTGAAAATTTGGAGGCATTACTTGTATGGTTCTTCTTGTCGAGTGTATACGGATCATAAGAGCTTGAAGTACATATTTACGCAGAAGGAACTAAATATGCATCAGCGGCGATGGTTGGAACTGCTTAAAGATTATGATCTTGACATTCTTTACCATCCAGGTAAAGCAAACGTCGTTGCCGATGCGTTAAGCCGCAAGTCAGTCGTGTTGCAAAAGTTGGAACTACTTACCATTCAACCGAAGCTTAGACGAGAGTTGATTGATATGGAAATTGAAGTTTGGCCTCACAGAACTCAAGGACAGTTGCGTTTCCTTGAGATTACATCCTCCGTAATGGAAGATATTAAGTCTAAGCAGTTAGATGATCTCTCAATTGTGCAACTTCGGGAAGACAATGTTAGAGGAAAAGCTCCTGGATTCTTAATCGATGAAGACGGAGTTCTTCGATTTCGAGGCAGGACTTGTGTACCTAATCGGGATGATCTCAAACAAGTGATTTTGAATGAAGCACATTCTACTCCATACTCGATTCATCCGGGTATGAGTAAAATGTATAAGGACTTGAAGAAAAATTTTTGGTGGCCGAACATGAGGAAAGATGTAACATAGTTCGTGTTGAAATGCTTGACTTGTCAACAGGTTAAAGCAGAACATCAGAGACCTGCCGGTAAATTGCAACCGCTACCAATTCTGGAATGGAAGTGGGAAGATATAGCGATGGATTTTATTGTGGGAATGCCAAAGACGCGAACTGGGGTAAATATGATTTGGGTAATTGTTGATCGGCTAACCAAATCCGCACACTTTCTGGGCATTAGAGATACTTGGGGACCGGAGAGGTTAGCTCGGTTATTCATTGCGGAGATTGTGAGACTCCATGGTACCCCAAAGAGTATAGTGTCTGATCGTGATGGGCGTTTTGTGTCACATTTCTGGCAAGCAGTACATCGAGCACTCGGTACCAAATTGAATTTCAGCACCGCTTATCATCCCCAGACATACGGACAGTCGGAGAGGACGATCCAAACGCTGGAAGACATGTTGAGGGCTTGTGCGTTGGATTGGAAAGAAGATTGGGAGACTCATTTACCATTGATTGAATTTGCGTACAATAACAGTTGGCATAGTTCGATTGGGATGGCTCCGTTTGAAGCATTATACGGAAGACGGTGTAGATCGCCAATCTGTTGGGACGAGCCGTACGAGTTACTTGGAGTAGAACCGGACTTGGTGGTTCAAACACGGGAAAAAGTCGCAATTATTCGGCAAAGGTTGTTGACTGCTCAGAGTCGACAAAAGTCATATGCCGACGTTCGTCATCGACCATTAGAGATCCAGGCGGGAGACCATGTGTTGTTGAAAGTATCGCCGACTCGTGGAGTTCTTCGGTTTGGTAAGAAGGGGAAGCTTAGTCCTCGTTATATTGGCCCCTTCGAGATCCTGGACAAGGTAAGCGATGTAGCTTATCGACTAGCATTACCTCCGACGCTTAGTCATGTTCATAATGTGTTTCATGTTTCACAACTGCGTAAGTATGTTCCCGATCCCAGCCATGTTATTGATTATCAAGAGATTGAGGTTAGTGATGATGTTACGTATGAAGAACAACCGGTAACCATACTAGAGAGACGAGTGAAACAATTGCGACGGAAAGTGATTCCGTTAGTAAAGGTCCAATGGTCTAAGCATGGAATTGAGGAGGCCACGTGGGAGACCGAGGAGAGTATGCGTGCCCGATACCCCGAACTTTTTGTATCTTAAGTTTCGGGACAAAACTTTTGTGGTATTGTGGTTATTTGGACCGTATATATTGATGATTGACCTTGGCATATTGATGGCTGATTATTGTTGGGTTCTGTGATTCTCGGATTGTGCTCGTTTTAGCCGGACTTCTTGCGAATTTAAATTTGGAAAATAGTAGTTAGCGCACGCTAAGACTGTATGTCTAGCGCACGCTAACCAGGTTCGAGTAGCGCACGCTACTCTTGTGCAATAGCGTGCGTTAGGCCCGCTGGACAGTAAGCTTTCTGGACTCTGGAATGAGGCGTTAGCGTACGCTATGGACGGACTAACGTACGCTATTTCGATGTACTAGCGCACGTTACTTGTATGATAGTGTGCGCTAGGATGTCAGGTCAGTGAGAACAGAAACGTTTCTGGACTGCAGGTACTTGCAGGTAGCGCACGCTACTGTATGGAGTTAGCGCGCGCTAGTAGCAATCGGTAGCGCACGCTAACAGATAGTTCAGCGTACACTACCGGATGCGGCGAAAGTTACGACCGCCTTTTTCTTGACGATGCACGCCCTCAGCTCGTTAGCGCACGCTAAGCTGTAGCCGTAGCGTGCGCTAATACCTCCCATATATATATGGGGGTAGGTTCTAGAAATGTCATTTTCACCTCTTCCTCTTCTCTTGGTAATTTGGGCATACTTGATCATTGGAGAGTGCAGATTTTTGGTCGGATTTCTTCATCCAACGATAATTTTGAGCTCCTAACACCAAATTATCAACATCTTATCAACTTTCACCATCCAAATCAAGGTAAAACCGTTGGAACCCTAGTTCTTCATATTTTGGGGTTTTGTCGAGATCTTTGATTCTAATCTATCCTAGCTCCGATTTGTGCTAGATTGTGATGTTGTAATCATAATCCTTCATTTTTCTCCAAGATTCACGGATTTAACCCTAAGTTACCTTTCATAGTTTGGGTTCGAGCTACGTTGCCTTCGTAGTGTTTGAATAAATGTCCCTAAGGGTAGAACTTAGGGTGAATCCTTTCATTTCCGTAGTGCTGTGTTTTGATTCGGTATTTCGATGTGTTAGGATCGAATCGTTGAAGGAAGTTCGGACCGTACATTCATCCGTTCGTCGTTTCTCGTGTCGTTCAAATTGAGGCAAGTACTTTGATTGTGTTTACTGTACTTCGTGTGAATATGTAAAAATGGAATTTGTGCCAATTATTGATCGAGTGTGTGTGAGCCGAGTAAAACCAGTGAGGGTCCCCTGGGGTCCGGTAGGCTGCGTATCCATACGGATCACTCGATTGGGCTATACACCAGGGAGGGCCTGACGAGGTGTCTCTGGGGTGTGTATCTTGCTTGAGAGGTACAGGGCCAGTATAGCTCGGGAGGTTGTTTTGTGATGATGATTGTGATGTGGTATTCCGGAATATCTGTGATGGCACTATGATTTATGTGGTTTTTGTTGATTATTCACTTGTTGTACATATTCTAGAATCATTGTACTTGCACCGGCCTCTTGCTGACCCCTTCTGGGGTGGATATACTTTTGTGTATTCAGGTACAGGTCCAGTGGGAGCACTAGCACAAGACGGACACGAGCTTGGTGGGCAGCATTGATATCATACATCATTTTGAGTTGGTGGTCGTATGGTCATGGTCAAAGTCGTGTTTTGGTTTTGTACTCGCGCGGGTACTGTCCAGTGTTGTATGTCATGTCATTATTAATGGTTAATGATGTTGTTGTATTCCCGTGGTGAACGGTCATATTAGTTATGATTTCTCGGGATGATATGTTGTTTGGTATTGTGATGTATGTCATGTTGAAATTGAAGTTGGTCTTGAATGTATGAACGTTCATGTTTTGTTGTATTTAATGTGTTTTGTTTGGGTCTAAGCCTGGTAGGTTCTCCAAAAAGGATCTACGGCACTGTAATACCTCCGTAAATCATGGGGGTGTTACACTTCTCTGCCTCATGTTTAATTCTTTATGGCTGAAAATATACTTGAGGCTCTTATGATCTGTAAAGATCTGACAATGAGTGTCGTACAAATAATGTCTCCAAATTTTCAATGCAAAGACTACAGCTGCTAGCTCCAGATCATGAGTCGGGTAATTAACCTCGTACGGTTTCAATTGCCGAGAAGCATAGGCAATCACCTTATCCTTTTGCATCAACACACATCCCAGACCCTGATTTGAAGCGTCACTGTATACCATGAATCCATCAGTCCCATCTGCTAACGCTAATATAGGTGCTGTCGTCAGTCTCTTCTTAAGTTCATCAAAACTAGTCTGGCATTTCTCATCCCACGTAAACTTTTGAGTTTTCTGTAACAACTGAGTGAGCGGACGAGCAATTTTGGAAAATCCCTCTACAAAGCGGCGATAATATCCAGCAAGTCCTAGGAAACTCCGGACTTCTTTCACGTTATTAGGAACTTCCCATTCCAAGATTGCTTCGACTTTCTTCGGGTCCACCTGAACTCCGTCAGCTGATATCACATGCCCAAGGAAAGTTACTTCCCTAAGCCAGAACTCGCATTTTGAAAGCTTTGCATACAGATGTTCCTTCCTCAAGGTGCTCAAAACCACACGCAAATGTTTGGCATGCTCCTCTGTGTCCTTCGAATATATCAAAATGTCGTCAATGAAGACGACCACAAATTTATCCAAGTATTCTAAGAATACCCGATTCATCAATTGCATGAATACCACAGGAGCATTTGTAAGTCCAAAGGGCATCACTACAAATTCATAATGCCCGTACCGGGACCTAAAAGCAGACTTAGGTATATCCGATTCCTTAATTCTCAACTGATGGTATCCTGATCGCAAGTCAATCTTCGAGAATACCCTTGCCCCTTGCAGTTGATCAAACAAGTCATCGATCTGAGGTATAGGATACTTATTCTTGATTATCACTTTGTTGAGCTCCCTATAATCAATACACAGTCGGAGGGATCCGTCTTTCTTCTGGACAAAGAGAACGGGCGCTCCCCAAGGAGAAACGCTAGGTTGAATATAACCCTTCTGTAATAATTCCTCTAATTGCTTCTTTAACTCATACATCTCGGTTGGCGCCATGCGGTATGGTGCTCTGGAAATAGGAGCGGCTCCAGGCTCTAATTCGATAGTGAATTCCATCTCTCTCTGCAGAGGTAACCCAGGTAGTTCGTCAGGAAATACATCGAAGAATTCATTCACAACTGGAATAGATGAGAGCTCTACTCCTTCCTCTTTCCTCATGGCATAGCACCAAAGTCCATGACATCCCTGCTTCAGTAATTTCACGGCTTTCATTGCTTTGATCAATTTTCCCGAGCTTCCCGGTCTCCATCCTCGGAATAAGTGTTCAGATCCGTCATCAGCAATGATAGAAATAACTCTCTTTCGGTAATTCAGAATAGCTCCATAACGGTTGAGCCAATCGTCTCCGAGAATTAAATCGTCACCGTAGATGTCAACTACAATAAGATTCGATAGCCAATCTCTCCCTCCTATAGACACTGGAAAATCTCTAGCTTCTAAGGTTCCCACAATTTTCTCTCCGCTCGGTAATCCCACAACATAAGGTTCACAGTTATACAAGCACGAGATTTTCAAACGATTAACACAGTTCAAAGATATGAAAGAATGCGTAGCTCCCGAATCGAACAAGACACTAACTGGTTGCAAAAGGATCTGAATCATACCTGATGCAACAGCTGTGTTCGGATCATCCTTCTTTATCTCGTAAATACGCAGAGGAACGGACCCAGCGCTGGATGCCTCTCTTTTCCCAACATTCTGCTGCGGGAAACCGCTTTGCTGCGTCTGGTTTACACTAGTGTCCTTCGGAACCGGTACAGGAGTGCGAGTACCAAAAGATCGGGTCGCATTCCCACAAAATGTTGCGCGATGCCCTTCCTGTCCACACTCGAAACAGGTCACAGCAGGCGCGAAACAGTCACGTCGAACATGCCCCGCTTTGCCACAGTTATAACATTTCTTCCCTGCGTCTGAAACGGTTTGTGCTGCCCGGAACTTCTTTCCTCCTCGAGAAGGATGCGGAGGCCTCCTGGATGAATGAAAAGAGGACTGGCCCCTGCGAGGCCCACTACTCTTATTCTCCGTGAAGTTGCCAGCCACTTTCTACTTCTTTGCTTCCGTTGATTTCTCTACTGCCGCCTCTTTCATATCATAGGCTAGCGCCTTGTCCTGATACTGTCGCAAAGTGGTACAATCAAATCCGGACATATATTGCTGAATTTCCGGCTTCATTCGCATGTCGAAATGAAAAATCCTCTCCGACTCGGTTCTGACCAAGTGACGCACATAAGTCAGCTGGTGATTAAAAGTCTTAAAATGGATACTTTTCTCCAAACCGACCTTATCCTACAGTCTCTCCCTGATTCCTTCTCACAATTCATTATGAACTTCAACTGCAATGAGATTGCCTGTAATTTAGATGGGCTAATGAACAAACTTGTGACCGCTCAGTCTCAGATGAAGACTCCGCGGATGAAGGAGTCTGCTCTTGTGATTTCTTCTGGACCTCGGAGGTCTAAGAACAAGAAGAAAAAGACCAAGAAGCAAACTGGACCACAAGTTAAGGACCTTAAGGGTAAGGGCAAGGCCCCGATGGTTCTAAAGAACAAGAAGAATAAGGATGCTTGTCTCAAGTTCGGTGAGCTGGGCCACTGGGCCAGAGACTGTCTGATTCTTCATGGCACTTCAGGTACAGAACTTTTAGTTTTGGAAACAAATTGTTCTGCTACTGTATTTTCTACTTCCTGGATACTGGATTCTGGTGCTAGTTCTCATATTTGTACCATGAATTAGGATCTGGAACAAAGTAGGAAGCTTGGAGCTGGAGAAGTTATGATCACAGTCGGAAGCGGGCATAGTGTCGAGGCGACCGACATAGGATCACTTCTTTTGGGTTTAGAATCCGGCTTTGTTTTGACTTTAGAAGATGTACTTGTTTTGCCCAAGGGGCACCAAAACATTGTATCCATTCCGGTCACGGACCGAAAAGGCTTTTCATTATTCATTGGTGATGGTTCCTGCAAAATTTATTTTAGAAATAAACTAGTGGGTACTACTACATTGTTGAATGGATTGTATCATCTAAATCTCAGCAACAAAGTAGTTATGAATACTATGACTAGAAAGCGTGGTAGGGATGAAACCAATCAAGTTTTGAAATGGCATCTTAGACTTGGTCATGTTGGTCAGACCAAGGTTTACAAGATGGAAAAAGATGGACTTATGGGTCCATTGGGATCAGATCCCTTTCCTACTTGTGAATCTTGCCTTAAAGGCAAAATGACTAAGTCCCCCTTCACAGGGACATTTGAAAGAGACGCTGATAAATTGAGATTAATCCATACCGACGTATGTGGTGCTTTGGAAGCAGCACGTGACGGATATCAATATTTCATTACATTTACAGATGATCATACTAGGTATGGTTATGTATACTTAATGAAACATAAATCCGAGGCCTTTGAGAAATTCCAGGAATTCAAGGCCCTAGTCGAGAAACAAACTGGTAATCATATCAAAGCACTTCGGTCGGACCGAGGTGGCGAGTATATGAGTACAGAGTTTGACGAGTTATTTAAGGAACATGGAATAGTTTCACAACTAACACCTCCAGATACTCCTCAGTTAAATGGAGTGTCAGAAATAAGGAACCGGACCTTGTTAAACATGGTCCATTCCATGCTGGGCTATACTGACTTACCAATTTACCTGTGGGGGTATGCACTCCTGACTGCCGCTTATATCTTAAACAAATGTCCTTCCAAATCCATTCCTAAAACTCCACATGAGATGTGGGAGGGAAGGAAACCAAGTCTTAATCATATTAGGATTTGGGGATGTCCCGCCTATGTCAAGAAGACTAAGGTGGAAAAGTTGGAAGCTAGGTCTGCGAAGGGACGTTTCATTGGATTCCCATCTGGGACGATGGGATATCTATTCTACATGCCCGAAGATCGAAAGATCATTGTTGCTTTACAAGAACACTTCCTGGAAGATGAGTTCATTCAGGAAGACGGAGTAGGTAGAAGTATTTCTTTAGAGGAATACAATGAAACTCCTCGGGAGACACCTGTGCAAGAAACTAGAACCGAACTTTCTGAAACACAAGTACAACCACCTCGTAGGTCTAGTAGGGTGTCTCCATGAGGTTCCAAGTGATAGCCAAGAGACCGACCCAACGACCTATGACCAAGCGATGGTAGATGTAGACTCTGCGAAATGGCGTTAAGCTATGGAAGCTGAGATAGACTCGATGCATGTCAATCAGATCTGGACTCTAGTAGACCGCCCCAAGGGCATAGTGCCTATTGGGAACAAGTGGATCTACAAGAGAAAGACTGATGGTGATGGCAAGGTTGACGCCTATAAGGCCAGGCTTGTGGAAAAGGGTTATACCCAGAAGAAAGGGATCGATTACCACGATACCTTCTCGCCTGTAGCCATGATCAAGTCTATTCGCATGATGCTTGCTATAGCTGCCCACCACGATTATGAGATATGGCAAATGGACGTAAAGACGGCTTTCCTTAATGGATTTCTCGAGGAGGAAATCTATATAGAGCAGCCTAAAGTCTTTGTGTCCGAAGTCGATATTCAGAAAGTGTGCAAGCTTCAGCGTTCCATTTATGGACTGAAGCAAGCGTCGCGTAGTTGGAACCTTCGTTTTGACGAGGCGGTCAAAGAGTTTGACTTCGTGCAAAATGAAGAGGAACCTTGTGTATACAAGAGGGTTAGTGGGAGCAAGATCGCATTCTTAGTACTATATGTGGATGATATTCTGCTAATAGGAAATGATGTGGGAATGCTCAGTTCTGTAAAAGCTTGACTTTCGAGTAACTTCTCCATGAAAGACTTGGGAGAAGCTACCTATATTCTTGGTATTCGACTCTACCAGGATAGAGCGAAGAGAACAATAGGTCTTTCCCAAGCCCTCTATATAGATAAAATCTTAAAGTGATTTAAGATGGATGATTCTAAAAGAGGGTTCCTACCGATGCGACATGGAATAAAACTCACCTTGAAGATGTGTCCTAAAAATGAGGAACAACGAAAGGAAATGAGTAATATACCATATGCTTCTGCCGTGGGTAGCCTTATGTATGCTATGTTGTGTACAAGACCTGACATCGCGCTTGCTGTAAGCGTGGTGAGTAGGTTTCAGGCAAACCCAGGTAGGGAACATTGGACTGCTGTAAAGAACGTTCTCAAGTACTTAAGAAGGACTAGAGATATTGTTCTTATGTATGGCGGTGGAGAATTGGATGTGGTAGGATTCACTGATTCGGACTTCCAAGGACTGAAGGACGATTCGATGTATACTTCTGGCTACATATTTACTCTTAATGGAGGAGCAGTATCTTGGCGTAGCGCCAAGCAAAGCGCGACTGCTGATTCCACCTGTCAGGCTGAGTATCAAGTAGCCTCGGAGGCTTCCAAGGAAGGGTTCTGGATTAAGAATTTTCTGGGAGAACTTCAAGTGATACCATGTCTTTGCTACTGTTCCATTGTACTGCGACAACGACGGAGCTGTAGCGCAGGCCAAGGAGCCAAGGTTTCACAACAGCACCAAACATATTGAGAGGAAGTATCATCTCGTAAGAGAATTTGTTCGCAAGGGATATATTGTGCTGCACAGAGTAGACTCGGCCGACAACGTCGCCGATCCACTGACCAAGCCACTTTCTCAGACTAGCTTGGAGCGTCATCTGGAGAACATGGGTATTAGATACCATAGTGTGTGGCATTGAGTGCAAGTGGGAGATTGTTAGTAGTATGCCCTCGAATGCCACTCAGAGGATGTTGAGTGAGGGCATTATACTTGTTATTATGAAAACCATCAATATAAGGCAATGGATGTTTCTTTATTTACTGGAAGTTACTGGCATTCCTAACTCGTAAATATACATATAGAAACTAGTCCGTGTATTTGAGAGCAAAACGTTCCACTCCTTATTGGGTAAGGGGGTCGGCACTGGAAAGGTTTATAGCTCAAATACTTCGCAAGTCAATGAAACTTGACTGGGCATTAAGTTTATGTGAAGACTTGTATGACGTGTTCTTTCACATGGAGAGTGCCTATCGAACGCTAATGGTTAGTGGGAGCACACGTTATAGGTATGTGTTGTGTCGAGAATTATACTCCTCGACCGGCGATCGCCTCAGAAACCGGGCGACCGTGCCGGAGCCCAGCAGCCAAGGCAAATCTGCCGACCGAAGGTCCCAGGACAAGTCCCGGTGCCAAGCGATCGACATCTAAGACGATCGTCTCTAGATACTTGGCGATCGACTCCTGGTGGCCGACTAGCAGACGATCATCTCTCGGCACTTGACGATCGACCCTTGGTGACCGACCGATGCCGACCTCTGGTGACCGACCAATGACGACCGCCTCATGCCGCTCGAAGCCGATGATCATCCAGTCGGCAAAGGTCGAAGCTCAGGACAGAACCCACGTGCAGTGCCGAGACAAGATCCGCATTTCATGGATCATTGACCACAGCCGGTCAGCATCTTTCCACCAGCCGACAGGCCCGCCGAAAGGTGTCAGTAGGACCGCCCGTGACAGCAACTCAGGACGCATGCCGACTCCTCATTGGACCGCACGGCTGGCTGCCAGCAGCATCCGCAAGCTTTAGGCAGACAGCCCATGTGACTTGAAGATGATCACCCCATTATTATATTGGACGAAAGGCGATCGCCCGCCAGGAAACAAGGCATTTCTCCTCCTATAAATAGAACGCTGCCTGCACTTGGACACCGACCGGATTTTTTCCTCTCTGAAGTCCAACTCTCTGATTTCTCGGCCAACACTCTGAACTCTCGGAACTCTCTACCTGATTCAGCACTTAATTTGGCTTTCTTACTCTTGGCAACAGCTATCTCTCGGTTCTTTCTTCTCTCTCAGCCTCTCTCGCACAGAAGACGATCGGCAGAGAGCAAGAACACCAAAGCTTCGCTCAAGAGATAGATAAATAGGATCTTTTACACTCATTGTATTTATATTCTTACATTAATACTTGTATCCACGAATATTCGTATTAATAACATCTCGCGAGAGCATTCAAGCCTGGGCCTAACAAACCCGACAAATCTTGTGTTATTCACACCCCCTCGGAAGTGCTCCCGCAACCTTGTTTGTTGTCCGTCCATTCCAGCAATATCTATCTTCGGATAATATTTCGGGCAACAACAGTATGCTAATTGGATTAGTATACTCGAACCGACTCACCCTCGATTCGTCACACGGATTTCCCTCCGGGACAGTCATTGACGGAATCGAAAGGTTGTGATAGGTATTCGTGAACCTTCGACTTGAGGATTTAGTAGGGATGTGCTTGTGACATCAAGATTTTCATTAGAGTAGTTCGACCCTGTAAACCGAAAGGCGGGGGTCAACCTCGACGTGCATCTTGACAAGCAAGTAGCAGGTCCTACTGAATACCAAGATAGAATTCTTTCTCCCGTTAGTGAGCGGGTTATATGTCCTATGCGGTTATTGGCAGATGAGATCATAAGTCTTTGGCCAAAGCATTGGAGATAGTTGTATTAGATACACGACAGCTCGATGATCTCGATTTGTATTAATGCATGCATAGCATCAAGTACATATAAGGTTTGACTGACCGTGACCCTATAACTTGATCGAGACATTTGAAAGAAGGGTTTATACGTATACTGGTATTCACAACAGAATGGTTCTTGAATGATCCAAATCATTCGTTCTCAGTTGGAGTACAGTGTAGGCCGCCAGGCTGGCTAGGTGGTGCTACTACTCTTTGGTTCCTCCCATTGCTGACTGAGACTGACCTACCGAGTCGCGCAATAGGACTGACGATGGAATGAATAAAGCTAATTCTCTCATTAGGAATATTAGATATTGGATATCTAATTTTGGAACATTGGATGTTTAAATCGATTTATTGGATAAATTGATTTACGGCCTAATGAATTAAATAAATTACTGGGTGATTAATTTAATTCATGAATATAATTATTTCTTGGAGAAATTAATTATATTATTTTGTATTTGATATGTTTAATTAATTGGATTAATTAATCGATATAAATACATCGATACAGAATCGGAGTTTATCTGTTTAGACCCTCGGGAGTCCGAAACGAACCGAACTCGTCCGATTTCTAGCATGGGCCGCCGCCCCACATTCCACCCACCTTCCTTGTGGACTCTTGTTCCATTCTTTAATGGATTATGATATATGGTGGGGTTAGATTCCCACATGTATGAGTTGTTGGTAGTGGTGGGGAGTTGAATAAATGAAGATGATGACAATCACTTTCACTTACTTGCTTCCAACGTGAGGATAGAGAGAGAGAGAGAGAGAGAGAGAGAGAGAGAGAGAGAGAGAGAGAGAGAGAGAGAGAGAGAGAGAGAGAGAGAGAGAGAGAGAGAGAGAGAGAGAGAGAGAGAGAGAGAGAGAGAGAGAGACTTTGAGTTTAACACTCATCTTCATCTTCTTCATTCACTTCTTCTTCATTTTTCTTGGAGAAAAATTGAGAGAAAATCATTGAGAGATATATTATACACTTAGAGTGTAGTAATAAAAGCTTCATCACTTGATTCTAGCCGTAACCTTAGAGGTTAATCAAGTGTTGTTATTCCGGTCGTTTTTCCGGCGCGTGGCAAGTAGAGACACGGTGCTTTCGGCGTTGGATCGTTCAAGGGCTTGGAGCGGATTGAACTCGTAGAGATCAAACTAAAGCTTGGGGAATAGCTCAAGAGAAGGTTACCATTTAATCAACGGACTTCGAGGGTTAGTTTCTTATGACTCTTGCTTTTCGTTTATATATTCGTATATACGTAGCTCGATCGATCCTCGTAGGGATTCGGATCGAATTAATTTTCGTTTTACCGCTTCCGCTGGGCCTTCGTTTTAGGCACCGAATCCCAACAATAACATCATGAATCGCAACAAACCACCAAGAACATCGAGAATACTACGATTCTATAATCATAACAACATAATCAAGGCATTTGATCATCAATTCATTATCTTCCCTTAACTAAATTCCTGTAATTACCAAGCATCATCACAACAATATCAATTCAATCCCCATTCATACGAAAACGTGTAGAATTTCCCAAGTTCTACTCATTGAGGCATTTTATCGAACACTTAAGGTGCATAGTCCAATTCAATCGTTTAACGAATAAATACTCGAATTTATTCCACAAAACTTCAAGAGTAATGAATGATCTCAAGAATATAATCTGGATTAAAATGAATCAAATCGGCCAAAATACCAAGAAACTCCAAAAATTTCCAAAACCAAGAGTTTAGGTGTTCTTACCTTCGATCCGGACGAAATATGATGTTATCTAAGAATCAAACTTCCAAAACATGTTGCTCTATGATGTTCTTACTCACGAAGAAACGAAGAGAAAACATGAAAATGGCCGGATGACTTGGTCCAGGCCCTTAAATAGGCGGGACCTGTCGATACCTCACGGCCGTAACCGGCCATGGCTTACAGCCATAACCGGTCGTGGCTACCTCACTGCCCGATTTGGTCGACACCCTTACGGCCATAATCGGTACCCGCCTTACGTACGTAACAGGCCCTTACGGCCGTACCCGGCCACATCCTTACGGCCGTTATCGTCCAGTCCTGCGCCTAGTGAGTCACTGCCGACCGTGATCGGCCATCCCTGTGAGTCACTGCCGACCATGATCGGCCATCCAGCGAGTCCTCGGCCACGACTCGGCCAGCTGCCTCCTAACGTACGTAACACTTAATCTATTGCGTACGTAATACGTACGTTGACTTGCTACAGTAATACACTCATATTACGTACGTAATACACCCTGTATAGCGTACGTAAATCCATCTGTTGACTCACCTGTCCACATCCACGCCGAAAAACTGCCGACACCGGGCCCACCTGTCGATCATATCCGGATCCTGTCCGATTCCCTCTGTTACGTATGTAATGCCTTATGCATAACATACGTAAAGCGTATAATTTAGCGTACGTAATTCCTTAAGCTTAGCGTACGTAATGGCCTTCTGTACTTTGGCCAAAATCCAATTGTTCCTGTCCGACGTCTCGACATACATAATACAAACATACGGCATACTGAATACATATACTCAATTCGATAACATTCTCATATGATATACCCAATATCAAAAGTACAATAACCTGATACACGATATCCTCAAATGTAGTTGTCTACCAAATACGACAATTATACAAATACGACTGTCTCGGTTCTCAATTTATTTTATCCATACTGTATAGACACCAAACTATATAATATACCTCAGATAAAATAACGCGAAAAATTTATACTGAAAATCTGGGTATTACATACTACCCCCCTTAAAATAAGTTTCGTACTCGAAACTTGCAACCTGCCACAAAATACAAATCAACCCAAAATTTCCAACTCATCATGAAAACAATCAATCTTCGGCACAAGGGAATAACCAAAACGATATACTTAGAGGTGCGTGAAGCAGATGATCTCCCGTGATACTAGCACACGACTCCCATACGAAGTCTCAACACAACCAACACACACCAATAACACAAATAGCAATTTGAAAATATCTCAAAATTTTTGAAACCTCTAAAAATCGATTTGACTCAAAAGTCAGAAAAATCATTTTCAAATGTCACGCTACTATTGTACGGGTAGAGCCACATAACACACACGCCCGGGTTTCACAAAACCCAAGCTCCGATACCATCTTCTGTAACACCCCCAAAACCATCCGGGATATTACAGCGCCGTGGGCCCCGTGCGGGAACCCACAGGCTAAAATCCATTTTCAAAAATGTTCAAAAACGCCAAAAAGGGCCGATGACGGTAATGTTTTCAAATACTCACAAAAGTTATTTATAAAGTATCAAATACCATCATGAAAATATCGTTAAAACATTCAAGGCCAAAATGCCAAAACTCAATTTAGGGAATCAACTTTACGAAATAATCCAAGTTTACGAAGTACTCAAAAAGCCATTTTAAAATGTACACACGATTTGGTAAAAATACCGGAAGACATTTTGAAATATACACACGCAGCGGAAATAAAACAACCAGAAAAGAATACTCGATTCCCAAAATAATGCCACAACGAGTATCACCCGGGAAGCTCATCTCTTCACGACCGCTACTAGCTCGATCTCTGAGTACCTAAAAATAAAGCCCACGACGGGGTCAGCCACAATACTCAATAATGATATCGATCATATCACATAAATAATTACATACCAATGTAATAATACTGTAAATATACTACCAACGTAATCTTACCGTCATAACCTTACCAATCCAAAGCAATCCATACCAATTCAATCCTTACCTTAATCCACATTTCGCATTCTCAAATGACGAAATGAGCTCAACAACACACATCTGGACTGAACCAAAACAATACTCAAAATCCTCAAAACATCATCATAACTCAAAAGCGGGAAAATAATCTATATGTGCCAAATCATGTCCGTCGGATCGCACAATCAAATACCAACCCTGATAAGAACCAAACATACACAATACATCTGTAGATCAACTACCACAAAATAATGATAACAAATCCGAAACATCGATGCACAGCCCAAACACTCATACGATCAATAACCAGATCAACCAATACGTCAACTGAGAATATCACCAACATGACAAACTCCAAGCAAGACCAACAAAGAATCAACGCCGACCAAGAATCTCATCAACAGGATTAGCTCCAACATGACCAACAAGGATCAACGATGACCGAGAATACCATCAACATGGTAAACTCCAACACGACCAATAAAAGATCAATAACGACTGAGAATACCATCAACATGGTAAACTCCAACACGAAAAAATATAATGGATCTCAAAGAAATAACCTCGACTGTCGAACATACCCCTCGGGCGTATGAACAACCAGTCGCAAACTGTCGAACATATCCAATCATACATGGACTATGAACGACCAAAACAATATAGCTCAAAGATGGACGTCACAGTGCGCCCGATTCGAAAATGTGTCCATGCACAAGCCACCCCGTGTATCGATCAAATACACATGTGGTCTTGTACCTAATCAGTCTCACGAAATAATCTTCTCGTGTGCACAACCCAATTTGAGGACATGACCCCATCACATGTCTATATGTGCCCGCCCTGAAAATTGTACACATAACCGATCGGTACGCAGATATGACTCCAGATATGTCATGATGCAACATGACAACGAAACTCAAAGAATCACATATCCAATAAGGATCAAAAGACTCACCGAAGTGAACAATGAGACATGGATAATGAAAGATCGACACGACCGACAATATCCAGAACAACCATCCTGGAATCACAATCCCCGAATAATGACCAACACAACCCTTAATACCAAACAACAGTCCTGGGACCAACATCCCGCAACGAACAACCAATACAAATCTCATTAAATGAAACTTCAACTTACAACATATACAACAACTCAGCAGAAATAATTATCCCCATAACTGAACAATATTTACATTACCTCAAAGCCGAAGACAATGTCCTTTCCACGAACAAACATCCCTGAACGAATGCAGAGTTATACGAACAATCTTAAATAAGGCACCGTCCATTTAATACCAATAAATATTTATCCCGATACTCATTTCATCACGATAACTACCCTCAATATCCGACATTCCATATCATAGATCAAAGATATCTCACATATCTATCTTTAATCAAACACAATTAAATCATATACATTATGATTTATCCCAAACCACAACACGATAAACAAATCATCATCCCGACAGTTTATATTTATAATATCATTGCTATATGAATTATAAATGAAATGAAAACGAAACCATTCATCAAATATTATAACTGAACAAGTATAACTTGCCTCGATACCGATACCACGAAGCCGTTACCAAAATCTATTGCCTTCGTCCCCGAGCTCCTCAGCCCCGACCAAGAGAAATCGACGAACTCTTCAGCCTCAACCGCAACACAACGGTTATAAACCACGATCAAACATATCAACCTATTGAAGTAATCAATCAACAACAATCCGATAACAATCAATAACTGACATACCCAACCAATCCAACTCAAAAGGGGATCATAATCTTATCAAACCCGGAACCATATTCGTATTCCTATATGAATATTGTACCAAAACACATAACTTAGTTCTAGATATGAATATTCCATATTCATATACAAAACACCAACACCTCTTAAACATGTTCAACAATTCGTATAATCCAAGAGTTCCTTAAGAACACAACTTATTCCGACATCACATCCAAAATCCTCAAAGGACATAATCCGATGTGTTCTAACATCTAAACAATCCTTATTCACAATTCAAGGCGTATATAATCATGTTCTTCAACATATACTTCTCATAACATCATGAATCGCAACAAACCACCAAGAACATCGAGAATACTACGATTCCATAATCATAACAACATAATCAAGGCATTTGATCATCAATTCATTATCTTCCCTTAACAAAATTCCCGTAATTACCAAGAATCATCACAACAATATCAATTCAATCACCATTCATATGAAAATGTGTAGAATTTCCCAAGTTCTACTCATTGAGGCATTTTATCGAACACTTAAGGTGCATAGTCCAATTCAATCGTTTAACGAAGAAATACTCAAATTTATTCCACAAAACTTCAAGAGTAATGAATGATCTCAAGAATAAAACGAAGTTACATCAATAATATGGATTAAAACGAATCAAATCGGCCAAAACACCAAGAAACTCCAAAAATTTCCAAAACCAAGAGTTTAGGTGTTCTTACCTGTTGTGTCGAGAATTATACTCCTCGACCGGCGATCGCCTCAGAAACCGGGCGATCGTGTTTGAGCCCGGCAGCCCAAGGCAATCTGGCTGATCAAGGTCCCAGGACAAGTCCCGGTGCCGAGCGATCGACATCTAAGACGATCGTCTCTCGGTACTTGGCGATCGACTCCTGGTGGCCGACTAGCAGACGATCATCTCTCGGCACTTGCCGATTGACCCTTGGTGACCGACCTATGCCGACCTCTGGTGAGCGACCAATGACGACCGCCTTATGCTGCTCGAAGCCGATGATCATCCAGTCGGCAAAGGCCGAAGCTCAGGACAGAACCCACGTGCAGTTCAGAGACAAGATCTGCATTTTACGGATCATTGACCACGCGATCTGTCACAAGATCTTTCCACCCTGACAGGCCCGCCGAAAGGTGTCGTAGGGACCGCTGATAAAGAATCTCGGACGCTGCGTCGGCTCCTCATTGGATCACATGTTGGCCGCCAAAGAAGCCGCAAGCTTTAGGCAAACAACCCATGTGAGTTGAAGACGATCGCCCCATTATTATATTGGACGAAAGGCGATCGCCCGCCAAGAAACAAGGCATCTCTTCTCCTATAAATAGAACGCTGCCTGCACTTGGACAAAGCCCCGGATTTTTCCTTTCTGAAGTCCAACTCTCGGATTCTCGGCCAACACTCTGAACTCTCGGAACTCTCTCCCTGATTCAGCACTCAACTTGGCTTTCTCACTCTTGGCAACAGCTATCTCTCGGTTCTTTCTTCTCTCTCAGCCTCTCTCACACCGAAGACGATCGGCAGAGAGCAAGAACACCAAAGCTTCGCTCAAGAGCTAGAAAAATAGGATCTTTTACACTCATTGTATTTAGATTCTTACATTAATACTTGTATCCACGAATATTCGTATTAATAACATCTCGCGAGAGCATTCAAGCCCGGGCCTAACAAACCCGGAAAATCTTGTGTTGTTCACACCCCCTAGAAAGTGTTCCCGCAACCTTGTTTGTTGTTCGTCCATTCCAGCAATATCTATCTTCGGATAATATTTCGGGCAACAACAATTGGCGTTAGAAGGAGGGCATATAACCCTCAATTTTATTCCTACCGTCTTGAAGGACACTCACTGTTCTTCGGGGCATATACCTGAAGAAACACTCACTGTTCTTCAGAGAAAGCTTTCAGAATCATGACTTCTGCCTCCTCGTCGAAGAAAGCTGCTGGACGGCCCGCCAGACGCCTCGTTCCGTCTCAGTCCGAGCCACAGTCGATTGCGGAGGGTAGCCGACGCGGTCCCAGACGCTCGATCCCGCCCCTGGGGGATGGCCCAAGTCTCTCGCTCGATCAGTTCCAAACCGCGGAACAGATCGAGGAGGCCATGGCCATCCTACAGGAGCGACGGAGTGCTCTCGACGCGCCTCCCGCTATCACCCCCTCGGCCATCCGCCGGATGACTAAGCGGAAGTACAAGGCATTGCTGACCGAGCGATCGCCAGGAGCCTCCCATTCGCAAGAAGCGGAGCTCGCCAGTCGGGGCACCTCTGTTTTCGATCGCCTGGGCAGCGACCCATCTTGGCGACCGGGGCAGTCCGGCCCCAGCCACGAGACGACGGAGCTCGAGTCCGTCACCAGGAGTTCGGCGTATCCGACTCCCAAAAGGCCGACCATCCATCTGGATCCCCCTCGCCAAATAGCCGAGCTCGGCAGCAGCGGAGTCAGGAGATCGGTACACGATCACCTCGGCTCCCGCTCCAAAAGCCGATCCACGAGCGACCATGCTACAGCAATGGCCGCGATGCAACGCCAGCTCGACGACATGAAGGCGCTCCTATAATCTGGGGCAGGCGCCAAGAGCAAGATCGCCGGGCCGAGCGAGCCGCTCGCAGTCCACATCGAGCTCGCCCCCGTGCAGCACAAGATCGCTCCTCCGCAAACACCTCTGTACGAGGGGAGATCAGACCCCAAAACACACCTGAGCAAGTTCAACAACTACATGACCGGGTGTGGGGCATCCGACGGGACCAGGTGCCGAATGTTCCCTCTGACTCTGGACGACCTTGCCCACAGGTGGTACGCCTCATTGCCGCCTCTATCCATCGACTCCTTTAATCAACTGGCAAGCGAATTCACAGCGTACTTCGCCACTAGGGTCGCTCAGCCAGAAGGACCCCATCGCATGATGCAAATCAGGCAAGGGGAAGAAGAGTCCGACTCGGACTACATCGACCGGGTAGACGAGATCATCCTCAACGGCGAGCCCGTAAGCAATGAGATCGCCCTCTACGCGGTCTTAGGGGGATTCCATGGTCTTTCGCCTATGTTCAGGCATCTTACGAAGGACCAACCCTCGACCTACGCGATCTTCCTCGCTAAAGCCACAGACTTTCTGGCCAGGCAAAGGCTTCTTCTTAGCCTATGAGCAGCGCGATCGGCGCCCGAACGACGATCTCCAGTCTTCCAGCCCGATCGCCGGTATCAAGCAACATCACCAAAACCGGAGGACTCGTTCGCCATCTACAGTTCACCATCTAATATGATGGACTAAGGCATGAGATCGCCTCCACCGCACAACGTACACCGTCGAAGGTCGGCATCTACATGACGACCCGAGGTGGAAGAGTGCAGCAATGGTCCTGGTAGTCGATGGAACCGGCTGCTTCGGTCATGCAAGGTCCCTTTGGGCCAAGATCGCCCGCCCTTCGTTTAAATACGAGGCCGGCGTAGTCTGAGGGCCCTCCAAAACTAATCAGTGGACACGTTCGCCCGCCCTCAAAGGTTCATCATCTAACATGGTGAACCCGGACAATGCGACGTGCCACTACCCCCGTCTCAACGTACACCGTCGAGGTTCGCCATCTTCATGGCGGGCCGAGGTGGAAGCAGAGCCAACAATCCACGGAGGTGGAGTTGATTAATCCGACGATGCCCCGCGCAAGGACTCCTCTAGACCAAGACTGCACACCCTTCGTTTAAATACGAGGCGAGGCGAAGCCTAATAGAGAACCCTCACAATAAAATGAGTCACGAGACAGACAATGTCGTTCGCGCACAAGACACGGTCATGGAGTCGTTCCATCGAACTCCGCGACTGTGCACGGTTCCTCAGCGATGAAACAATCAAGTTTCTACGAGGGATCCACCAATGTTGTTTTTTTCAGGTACAAGACCGAAAGATAGCTAGCCAATCGACCAGATCGCCCAAGTCCGAAACCAAAGTCCACTCAACAGATCGCCCAGCCTCATCCTACACGATCGCCAGCAAGAACCACCTCGCCCCATGTCTTCAACATCGGAGCAAGTTGGGGGGCAATTGTTGTGTCGAGAATTATACTCCTCGACTAGCGATCGCCTCAGAAACCGGGCGACCGTGCCAGAGCCCAGCAGCCAAGGAAAATCTGCCGACCGAAGGTCCCAGGACAAGTCCCGGTGCCGAGCGATCGACATCTAAGACGATCGTCTCTCGGTACTTGGTGATCGACTCCTGGTGGCCGACTAGCAGCCGATCATCTCTCGGCACTTGTCGATCGACCCTTGGTGACCGACCTATGCCGACCTCTGGTGACCGATCAATGACGACCGCCTCATGCCGCTCGAAGCCGATGATCATCCAGTCGGCAAAGGCCGAATCTCAGGACAGAACCCACGTGCAGTGCCGAGACAAGATCCGAATTTCACGGATCATTGACCACACCACAAGATCTTTCCACCACCGACAGCCCGCCGAAAGGTGTCGCAGGACCGCCGTGATAAAGAATCCTCAGGACGCGTGCCGGCTCCTCATTGGACCGCACAGCTGGCTGCCAGCAGCAGTCGCAAGCTTTAGGCAGACAGCCCATGTGACTTGAAGACGATCGCCCCATTATTATATTGGACGAAAGGCGATCGCCCGCCAAGAAACAAGGCATCTATCCTCCTATAAATAGAACGCTGCCTGCACTTGGACAAAGCCCCGGATTTTTCCTTTCTGAAGTCCAACTCTCGGATTCTCGGCCAACACTCTGAACTCTCGGAACTCTCTCCTTGATTCAGCACTCAACTTGGCTTTCTCACTCTTGGCAACAACTATCTCTCGGTTCTTTCTTCTCTCTCAGCCTCTCTCACACCGAAGACGATCGACAGAGAGCAAGAACACCAAAGCTTCGCTCAAGAGCTAGACAAATAGGATCTTTTACACTCATTGTATTTAGATTCTTACATTAATACTTGTATCCACGAATATTCGTATTAATAACATCTCGCGAGAGCATTCAAGCCCAGGCTTAACAAACCCGGAAAATCTTGGGTTATTCACACCCCCTCGGAAGTGCTCCCGCAACCTTGTTTGTTGTCCGTCCATTCCAGCAATATCTATCTTCGGATAATATTTCGGGCAACAACATTACCTTCGATCCGGACGAAAGATGATGTTATCCAAGAATCAAACTTCCAAAACATGGATGATCTCAAGAATAAAACGAAGTAATGAATGATCTCAAGAATAAAACAAATTTCCATCAATAATATGGGTTAAAATGAATCAAATCGGCCAAAACACCAAGAAACTCCAAAAATTTCCAAAACCAAGAGTTTAGGTGTTCTTACCTTCGATCCGGACGAAAGATGATGTTATCCAAGAATCAAACTTCCAAAACATGTTGCTCTATGATGTTCTTACTTAAATCCATCCATTTTGCTGAAGAAATCACGAAGAAACGAAGAGAAAACATGAAAATGGCCGGATGACTTGGTCTAGGCCCTTAAATAGGCAGGACCTGTCGGTACCTTACGGCATAACCGGCCATGGCTTACGTCCATAGCCGGCCATGGCTACCTCACTGCCCGATTTGGTCGACACCCTTACGGCCATAACCGGTACCTGCCTTACGTACGTACTGGGCCCTTACGACCGTACCCGGCCACATCCTTACGGCCGTTATCGGCCAGTCCTGCGCCCAGCGAGTCACTGCCGACCGTGATTGGCCATCCCTGCGAGTCACTGCCAACCATGATCGGCCATCCAGCGAGTCCTCGGCCACGACTCGGCCAGCTGCCTCCTAACGTACGTAACACTTAATCTATTGCGTACGTAATATGTACGTTGACTTGCTACAGTAATATACTCATATTACGTACGTAATACACCCTGTATAGCATACGTAAATCCATCTGTTGACTCACCTGTCCACATCCACGCCGAAAAACTGCCGACACCGGGCCCACCTGTCGATCATATCCGGATCCTGTCTGATTCCCTCTGTTACGTACGTAATGCCTTATGCATAACATACATAAAGCGTATAATTTAGCGTACGTAAGTCCTTAAGCTTAGCGTACGTAATGGCCTTCTGTACTTGGCCAAAATCCAACTGTTCCTGTCCGACGTCTCAACATACATACAATCATACGGCATACTGAATACATATAATCAATTCGATAACATTTCCATATGATATACCCAATATCAAAAGTAAAATAACCTGATACACGATATCTTCAAATGTAGTTCTCTACCAAATACGACAATTATACAAATACGACTGTCTCGATTCTCAATTTATTTTATCCATACTGTATAGACACCAAACTATATAATATACTTTAGATAAAATAACGCGAAAAATTTATACTGAAAATCTGGGTATTACATACTACCCCCCTTAAAATAAGTTTCGTCCTTGAAACTTGCAACCTGCCACAAAATACAAATCAACCCAAAATTTCCAACTCATCATGAAAACAATCAATCTTCGGCACAAGCGAATAACCAAAACGATATACTTATAGGTGCGTGAAGCAGATGATCTCCCGTGATACTAGCACACGACTCTCATACGAAGTCTCAACACAACCAACACACACCAATAACACAAATAGCAATTTGAAAATGTCTCAAAAATTTTGAAACCTCTAAAAATCGATGACTCAAAAGTCAGAAAAATCATTTTCAAATGTCACGCTACTACTGTACGGGTAGAGCCACATAACACACACGCCCGGGTTTCACAAAACCCAAGCTCTGATACCATCTTTTGTAACACCCCCAAAACCATCTGGGATATTACAGCGCCGTGGGGCCCGCGCCGGAACCCACCAGGCTAAAATCCATTTTCAAAAATGTTCAAAAACGCCAAAAAGTGCCAATGACAGTAATGTTTTCAAATACTCACAAAAGTCATTTATAAAGTATCAAATACCATCATGACAATATCGTTAAAACATTCAAGGCCAAAATGCCAAAACACAATTTAGGGAATCAGTTTTATGAAATAATCCAAGTTTACGAAATACCCAAAAAGCCATTTTAAAATGTACACACGATTTGGTAAAAATACCAGAAGACATTTTGAAATATACACACGCAGCGGAAATAAAACAACCAGAAAAGAATACTCGATTCCCAAAATAATGCCACAGCCAGTATCACCCGGGAAGCTCATCTCTTCACGACCGCTACTAGCTCAATCTCTGAGTACCTAAAAATAAAGCCCATGACGGGGTCAGCCACAATACTCAATAATGATATCGATCACATCACATAAATAATTACATACCAATGTAATAATACTGTAAGAATACTACCAACGTAATCTTACCATCATAACCTTACCAATCCAAAGCAATCTATACCAATTCAATCCTTACCATAATCCACATTTCGCATTCTCAAATGACGAAATGAGCTCAACAACACACATCTGGACTGAACCAAAACAATACTCAAAATCCTCAAAACATCATCATAACTCATAAGCGGGAAAATAATCTATCTGTGCCAAATCCCGTCCGTCAGATCGCACAATCAAATACCAATCCTGATAAGAACCAAACATACACAATACATTTGTATATCAACTACCACAAAATAATGATAACAAATTTGAAACATCGATGCACAGCCCAAATACTCATACGATCAATAACCAGATCAACCAATACGTCAACTGAGAATATCACCAGCATGACAAACTCCAAGCAAGACCAACAAAGAATCAACGGCGACCAAGAATCTCATCAACAGCATCAGCTCCAACATGACCAACAAGGATCAACGATGACCGAGAATACCATCAACATGGTAAACTCCGACACGACCAATAAAAGATCAACAACGACTGAGAATACCATCAACATGGTAAACTCCAACACGAACAAATATAATGGATCTCAAAGAAATAACCTTGACTGTCGAACATACACCTCGGGCGTATGAACAACCAGTCGCAAACTGTCGAACATATCCAATCATACATAGACTATGAACGACCAAAATAATATGGCTCAAAGATGGACGTCATAGTGCGCCCGATCCGGAAATGTGTCCGTGCACAAGCCACCCCGTGTATCGATAAAATACATGTGTGGTCTTATACCTAATCAGTCTCACGAAGTAATCTTCTCGTGTGCACAGCCCAATGTGAGGACATGACCCCATCACATGTCTATTTGTGCCCGCCCTGAAAATTCTACACATAACCGATCGGTACGCAGATATGACTCCAGATATGTCACGATGCAACATGACAACGAAACTCAAAGAATCACATATCCAATAAGGATCAAAAGACTCACCGAAGTGAACAATGAGACACGAATAATGAAAGATCGACACGACCGATAATATCCAGAACAACCATCCTCGAATCACAATCCCCGAATAATGATCAACACAACCCTTAATACCAAACAACAGTCCTGGGACCAACATCCCGCAACGAACAACCAATACAAATCCCATTAAACGAAACCTCAACTTACAACATATACAACAACTCAGCAGAAATAATTATCCCCATAACTTAACAATATTTACATTACCTCAAAGCCGAAGACAATGTCCTTTCCACGAACAAACATCCCTAAACGAATGCAGAGTTATACGAACAATCTTAAATAAGGTACCATCCATTTAATACCAATAAATCTTTATCCCGATACTCATGTTATCACGATAACTACCCTCGATATCCGATATTCCATATCATAGATCAAAGATATCTCACATATTTGTCTTCAATCAAACAATATTAAATCATATACATTATGATTTATCCCAAACCACATCACGATAAACAAATCATCATCCCGACAGTTTATATTTATAATATCATTGCTATATGAATTATAAATGAAATGAAAACGAAACCATTCATCAAATATTATAACTGAACATGTATAACTTGCCTCGATACCGATACCACGAAGCCGTTACCAAAATCTGTTGCCTTCGTCCCCAAGCTCCTCAGCCCCAACCAAGAGCAATCTACGAACTCTTCAGCCTCAACCGCAGCATAACGGTTATAAACCACGATCAAACATATCAACCTATTGAAGTAATCAATAAACAACAATCCGATAACAATCAATAACTGACATAGCCAACCAATCCAACTCAAAAGTGGATCATAATCTTATCAAACCCGGAACCATATTCGTATTCCTATACGAATATTGTACCAAAACACATAACTTAGTTCCAGATATGAATATTCCATATTCATATACAAAACACCAACACCTCTTAAACATGTTCAACAATTCATATAATCCAAGAGTTCCTTAAGAGCACAACTTATTCCGACATCACATTCAAAATCCTCAAAGGACATAATCCGATGTGTTCTAACATCTAAACAATCCTTATTCACAATTCAAGGTGTATATAATCACGTTCTTCAACATATACTTCTCATAATATCATGAATCGCAACAAACCACCAAGAACATCGAGAATACTACGATTCCATAATCATAACAATATAATCAAGGAATTTGATCATCAATTCATTATCTTCCCTTAACAAAATTCCCGTAATTACCAAGAATCATCACAACAATATCAATTCAATCACCATTCATACGAAAATGTGTAGAATTTCCCAAGTTCTACTCATTGAGGCATTTTATCGAACACTTAAGGTGCATAGTCTAATTCAATCGTTTAACGAAGAAATACTCGAATTTATTCCACAAAACTTCAAGAGTAATGAATGATCTCAAGAATAAAACGAAGTTCCATCAATAATCTAGATTAAAACGAATCAAATCTGCCAATACACCAAGAAACTCCAAAAATTTCTAAAACCAAGAGTTTAGGTGTTCTTACCTTCGATCCGGACAAAAGATGATGTATCCAAGAATCAAACATCTAAAACATGCTGCTCTATAATGTTCTTACTCAAATCCATCCATTTTGCTGAACAAATCACGAAGAAACAAAGAGAAAACATGAAAATGGCCGGATGACTTGGTCCAGGCCCTTAAATAGGCGAGACCTGTCGGTACCTTACGGCCGTAACCGGCCATGGCTTACGGCCGTAACCGGCCATGGCTACCTCATTGCCCTATTTGGACGACACCCTTACGACCGTAACCGGTACCCACCTTACGTACGTAACGGGCCCTTACGGCCGTACCCGGCCACATCCTTACAGCCGTTATCGGCTAGTCCTGCGCCCAGCGAGTCACTGCCGACCGTGATCGGCCATCCCTGCGAGTCACTGCGGACCATGATCGGCCATCCAGCGAGTCCTCGGCCACGAATCGGCCAGCTGCCTCCTAACGTATGTAACACTTAATCTATTGCGTACGTAATACGTACGTTGACTTGCTACAGCAATATACTCGTATTACGTACGTAATACACCCTGTATAGCGTATGTAAATCCATTTGTTGACTCACCTGTCCATATACACGCCTAAAAAATGCTGACACCGGGCCCACCTGTCGATCATATCCGGATCCTGTCCGATTCCCTCTGTTACGTGTAACACCCCAAACTAGGCGGATATTACAGTGCCGTAGATCCCCAACTGGGACCCACCAGGCAAATGAAAATGAATGAATTACACAAGATAAATGTAGTACCGAACTACATTACAACAGTAATTACTCCGATGAGGAGTTTAGTTACAACACACCAGGACAACACTGAATACTAGTGTATTTTATATGAAGATAAAATACACAACACTGAATGAAACGGAGTATTCAAATGAAAGTCTGCAGCGGAAAATAAAGGACAAAAACATGAATAACTGAAAGATCGGGGCCCCCTACTAGTATCACTAGGACTCCTCGACATCAACATGCTGTTCCCGTGCGTTTGCCTTGCCATGACCTGAAAAACAAAATCCCCAAACGGGGTCGATTACAAGAACAACAATCCTCAAGGGTTGAAAATACACAATCATGATATATATCCAAATTATGAATTATTACATTTGAAACATACGCAATCAAACATGCTATATGAATCAACTATCGACGGCTCAAAGGAATGGCGCCACACTACGTCCGGATGGAAATGTGTCCGTGCACAAGCCACCAACGATCAAACACGCGTGGTCTTGTACCTAATCGGGCCTCACGAGCAATCGACTCGTGTGCACACCCAATGTGAGGCCACCAACCAACACACGACTATAATGTGCCCGACATGAAAATCCTACACATACCAACCGGCACGCCAGTATGACCCGGAATGCCACAATATGACAAAAGTGACAACGAAAATGAATAATGACTCACCAAGATTGAATGATGGTGAAATGAATGATAGCTCAATGAAATGATCGGAACCGCTGCTCCTTATGATCGAGGTGATTAATTGACAATGACGAGTTTTGATACGATTAATACAATGATGAATGAGTTATGATTATGAATGAACAACGACAAAAGGAATGAATATCCTTTTAACCGAGTAAGAATTAACTTACACAATACCGATGAAGAATGTCCGTCCCACGAACAACGCCCTAACCAAGATACCGATCGCTCGAACAACCTTGAATAACAATAATT
Source organism: Orobanche coerulescens (assembly GCA_033398695.1). Lineage (NCBI taxonomy): Eukaryota > Viridiplantae > Streptophyta > Magnoliopsida > Lamiales > Orobanchaceae > Orobanche > Orobanche coerulescens. The sequence goes on along the minus strand of CM065807.1, from coordinate 94,664,295 downwards.
ACCAACAATCGCTCAATACACGCATCAAGTAACAAAACACGACTAACCCAACGGTGAAACAACGATAATCAAACTCATAAGGCAATCCAACGAATACATAACCAACCACACAACTTGAATTATCCAATCCGAATATGTCGAAACCAAACCAAAATGAGTATTTCGAACTAACAAAACACTTCAATGACATCAATAATCCATTAGGAATCCATAATTCATGGTTACAACAACATCAATCGGAAAATCCCCAATTAACCAAAGTCAACCCCAAGGGTTCTTGAAATAGTTCCGAAAATAACCATTAAATCCGTAGGAATATATTTATCCAAGGTAAATAATCCATATCTAACATATTCCGATGATAATCCAAGCTTACACGAAGAAATCGGAAGGAAAAACTCAAAAATCCGAAATCCAAGATCCAAGAAATTAATACCTTTGATTTGATATATTGGAGATGATGAAGTGATGATAATCCAACTCAAAGACTTGAAGATGATGATTGATGATTACACCTTGAAGAATACTCTCAAAATCGCCCAAATCGCCAAGAACCGACGAGAGAAAGAGATTAGGATGATAAATGACGAACTCTGACTAAACTGTCCAATTTATAGTCACCCAGGTTAGCGTGCGCTAGCTAATGCGTAGCGTGCGCTAACGGGAAATTTGGGTATTCCGGTACCCACTGTCCGAACACGGTAGCGCCGCTACGTACCTTTGTAGCGTGCGCTACGACCATACTACTAGCGTGCGCTAAGATCCATTATTAGCGTGCGCTAACGAAATATTGATGCCCGATCGGAGTCCGTAAAACTGCGCCTCGATTCGACTCGATAGCGTGCGCTACAACCATAGTTTAGCGTGCGCTAATATATCGTTGCGTGACGCTAACAACAACACATAGCGTGCGCTATGAAATAATCGATGCGATCCCAAAGAGCCACCGGACTCAACTCGATCCGTCCCTAGCGCGCTACTCCACACATATAGCGTGCGCTACTACAACCCGTTAGCGCGCTACTTACCACTCGTAGCGTGCGCTACAAATAATCTCACCTGCAGTCCAGTACCTTCTGGACTGCAGCCAGGACAACCTTAGCGTGCGCTAAAGCTGAGTGGTAGCGTGCGCTACCTATACCCAATTAGCGTACGCTAAAAGGATTATGTAGCGTGCGCTACTCCTCACGCATTACCGCAACGAAATGACAATGATGATAAACGCGGCACGAAACTCCAATCCGATTAGTGATGAATGAAGATTGATATACGATACAATTACTCTGAATGATGAATACCATGACTGAATCTGAGTGACAATTGATTAATTATGAGTGAAAATTACTGAGTATCAATTACTGAATGATAAATACTGAATGATAATTACTGAATTACAATCGGGTATTACATTACGTACATAAGGCCTTATGCATAACATACGTAAAGCGTATAATTTAGCGTACGTAAGTCCTTAAGCTTAGCGTACGTAATGGCCTTCTGTACTTGGCCAAAATTCAACTATTCCTGTCCAATGTCTCGACATACATAATACAAACATACGGCATACTGAATACATATACTCAATTCGATAACATTCTCACATGATATAGCCAATATCAAAAGTACAATAACCTGATATACGATATCCTCAAATGTAGTTGTCTACTGTTGTGTCGAGAATTATACTCTTCGACCGGCGATCACCTCAGAGATCGGGCGACCTCCTCAGAGATCGGGCGACCGTGCCACAGCCGAGCAGCCGAGGCAGAACTGCCAATCAGAGACCAGGCGACCTAGCCTTAGCCCGACAACCAAGGTAGATCGGCCGACCGAAGGTCCCAGGACAAGTCCCAGTGCCGAGCGATCGACATCTAAGACAATCGTCTCTCGGTATTTGGCGATCGACTCCTGGTGACCGACTAGCAGACGATCATCTCTCGACACTTGGCGATCGACCCTTGGTGACCGACCGATGCCGACCCCTGGTGACCGACCAATGACGATCGCCTCATGCCGCTCGAAGCCGATGATCGCCCAGTCGGCAATGGCCGAAGCTCAGGACAGAACCCACGTGCAGTGCCAAGACAAGATCCGCATTTCACGGATCCTTGACCACAGCCTGTCAGCATCCTTACACCAACCAACAGGCCCGCCGAAAGGTGTCCGTGGGACCGCCTATGACAGCAACTCCAGACGCGTGCTGGCTCCTCATTGGACCGCACAGCTGGCTGCCAGCAGCTGCCTTGGACTTTAGGCAGACAGCCCATGTGACTTAAAGACGATCGCCCCATTATTATGTTGGCCGAAAGGCGATCGCCCGCCAGGAAACAAGGCACCTCAGCCCCTATAAATAGAAGGCTCCCTGCACTTGGACAGCTCTCGGATTCCCACCGAACTTTTACTCTTTGAAGCCCATCTGTCCAACAAGCACCACACAACTTGGCTTTCTCCTACTCTTGGCAACAGCTATCTCTCGGTTCATTCTTCTCTCTCAGCCTCTCTCACACAGAAGATGATCAGCCGAGAGCAAGAACACCAAAGCTTCGCTCAAGAGCTAGATAACATGATCTTTTTACACTCATTGTACTTAGATTCTCACATTAATACTTGTATCCACGAATATTTGTATTAATAACATCTCGCGAGAGTTTCAAGCCCGGGCCTAACAAACCCGGCAAATCTAGTGTTATTTACACCCCCTCGGAAGTGCTCCCGCAACCTTGTTTGTTGTCCGTCCATTCCAGCAGTATTTCATCTTCGGATAAATATTTCGGGCAACAACAATTGGCGCTAGAAGGAGGGCCCTCTAATCCTCAATTTTATTCCTACCGTCTCGTAGAACACTCACTGTTCTCCGGGGTATATACCTGCAGAAACACTCACTGTTCTTCAGAGAAAGCTTTCAGAATCATGTCTTCCGCCTCCGCGTCGAAGAAAGCCGCTGGCCAGCCCGCTAGACGCCTCGTTCCGTCTCAGTCCGAGCCACAGCCGATGGCGGAAGGTAGCCGTCGCGGTCCGAGATGCTCGATCCCGCCCCTGGGCGGCTGCCCAAGTCTCTCACTCGATCAGTTCCAAACCGCGGAACAGATCGAGGAGGCTATGGCCGTCCTACAAGACCGACGGAGTGCTCTCGACGCGCCTCCCGCTATCACCCCCTCGGCCATCCGCCGGAAGACCAAACGGAAGTTCAAGGCGTTGCTGACCGTGCGATCGCCAGGAGGCTCCCATCCGCAAGAAGAGGCGCTCGCCAGCCGTGGCACCTCTATTTTCGATCGCCTGGGCAGCGACCCATCTTGGCGACCGGGGCAGTCCAGCCCCAGCCACGAGACGACGGAGTTCGAGTCCGTCACCAGGAGCTCGGCCTATCCGACTCCCAGAAGGCAGCCCAGCCGTCTGGCTCCCCCTCGCCAAATAGCCGAGGTCGGCAGCATCGGATTCAGGAGATCGGTACACAATCGTCTCGGCTCCCGCTCCCAAAGCCGATCCGCGAGCGACCGAGCCATGGCGATGGCCGCGATGCAACGCCAGCTCGACGACATGAAGGCGCTCCTAGAATCCGGGGCAGGCGCCAAGAGCAAGATCGCCGAGCCGAGCGAGCCGCTCGCGGTCCACATCGAGCTCGCCCCCGTGCAGCACAAGATCGCTCCTCCTCAAACACCCTTGTACGAGGGGAGATCGGACCCCGAAACACACCTGAACAAGTTCAACATATACATGACCGGGTGTGGGGCATCAGACGCGACCAGGTGCCGAATGTTCCCTCTGACGCTGGACAACCTTGCCCACAGGTGGTACACCTCATTGCCGCCTTGGTCCATCGGCTCCTTTAACCAACTGGCGAACGTCTTCACAGAGTACTTCGCCAATAGGGTCTCTCGGCCAGAAGGTCCCCATCGCATGATGCGAATCAGACAAGGGGAAGAAGAGTCCGACTCGGACTACATCGACCGGGTAGATGAGATCATCCTCAACGGCGAACCCATAAGCGATGAGATCGCCCTCTACACGGTCCTAGGAGGATTCCATGGTCTTTCGCCTATGTTCAGGCATCTTACGAAAGACCAACCCTCGACCTACGCGATCTTCCGAGCTAAGGCCGCAGACTTTCTGGCCAGGCAAAAGTTTCTCCTTAGCCCATGAATAATGCGATCGGCAGCCGAACGACGATCACCAGTCTTCCAGCCCGATCGCCATTCTCAAGCAACATCATCAAAACCGGAGGACTCGTTCGCCATCGACAGTTCACCATCCAACATGATGGACTAAGTCACGATATCGCCTCCACCGCACAACATACAGCCATGGTCCTGGTAGTCGATGGAACCGGCTGCTTCAGCCATGCAAGGTCCCTTTGGGCCAAGATCGCCCGCCCTTCGTTTAAATACGAGGCCAGCATAGTCTGAGGGCCCTTCAAAACTAATCAGTAGACACGATCGCCCGCCCTCAAAGGTTCATCATCTAACATGGTGAACCCGGACAATGCAACGTGCCACTACCCCCGTCTCAACGTACACTGTCGAGGTTCGCCATCTTCATGGTGGGCCGAGGTGGAAGCAGAGCTAACAAGCCGCGGAAGTGGAGTTGATTAATCCGACGACGCCCCGCGCAAGGACTCCTCTAGACCAAGACCGCACGCCCTTCGTTTAAATACGAGGCGAGGCGCAGCCTAACAGAGGACCCTCACAATAAAATGAGTCACGAGACACTCAATGTCGTTCGCGCACAAGACACGATCATGGAGTCGGTCCATCGAACTCCGCGACTGTGCACGATTCCTCAAACGACGAAACCATCAAGTTTCTGAGGGGTATCGGCCAATGTTGTTTTTTGCAGGTACAAGACTGAAAGATAGCTAGCCAATCGACCAGATCGCCCAAGTCCGAATCCAAAGTCAGCTCAACGGATCGCTCGTCCTCATCTTACACGATCGCCAGCAAGAACCACCTCGCCCCATGTCTTCAACATCGGAGAAAGCTGGGGGACAATTGTTGTGTCGAGAATTATACTCTTCAACTGGCGATCGCCTCAGAGATCAGGCGACCTCCTCAGAGATCGGGCGACCGTGCCACAGCCGAGCAGCCGAGGCAGAACTGCCGATCAGAGACCAGGCGACCTAGCCTTAGCCCGGCAACCAAGGTAGATCGTCCGACCGAAGGTCCCAGGACAAGTCCCGGTGCCGAGCGATAGACATCTAAGACGATCGTCTCTCGGTATTTGGCGATCGACTCCTGGTGACCGACTAGCAGACGATCATCTCTCGACACTTGGCGATCGACCCTTGGTGACCGACCGATGCTGACCCCTGGTGACGGACCAATGACGATCACCTCATGCCGCTCGAAGCCGATGATCGCCCAGTCGGCAATGGCCGAAGCTCAGGACATAACCCACGTGCAGTGCCAAGACAAGATCCGCATTTCACGGATCGTTGACCACAGCCTGTCAGCATCCTTCCACCAACCGACAGGCCCGCCGAAAGGTGTCCGTGGGACCGCCTATGACAGCAACTCCGGACGCGTGCTGGCTCCTCATTGGACCGCACAGCTGGCTGCCAGCAGCTGCCTTGTACTTTAGGCAGACAGCCCATGTGACTTAAAGACGATCGCCCCATTATTATATTGGCCGAAAGGCGATCGCCTGCCAGGAAACAAGGCACCTCAACCCCTATAAATAGAAGGCTCCCTACACTTGGACAGCTCTCGAATTCCCACCGAACTTTTACTCTTTGAAGCCCATCTGTCCAACAAGCACCACACAACTTGGCTTTCTCCTACTCTTGGCAACAGCTATCTCTCGGTCCATTCTTCTCTCTCAGCCTCTCTCACACAAAAGACGATCGGCCGAGAGCAAGAACACCAAAGCTTCGCTCAAGAGATGGATAACAGGATCTTTTTACACTCATTGTACTTAGATTCTCACATTAATACTTGTATCCACGAATATTTGTATTAATAACATCTGGCGAGAGCATTCAAGCTCGGGCCTAACAAACCCGGCAAATCTAGTGTTATTTACACCCCCTCGGAAGTGCTCTCGCAACCTTGTTTGTTGTCCGTCCATTCCAGCAGTATTTCATCTTCGGATAAATATTTTGGGCAACAACATCTACCAAATACGACAATTATATAAATACGACTATCTCGATTCTCAATTTATTTTATCTATACTGTATAGACACCAAACTATATAATATACCTCAGATAAAATAATGCGAAAAATTTATACTGAAAATCTGGGTATTACAGGGATTGTCGAAGACATTTCCCATCCATTGAGCCATCATCATCGATTTACCATTCTAAGGTAATCGAGGTGTTGAATTGGGGCTGTCAAGGATATATTCCATCCATTGAGTTGTTGTGATCGATTAGCCATTCCAAGGCAGTCGAGGTATTTGAATTGGGACCGCCGAGGACGGTGCCCATCCGTGAGTTCTTGTTGTCGTGTTGGCCGACTCAAGGCAGCACACTATTATTCTTGTGAATTCGGTAATCTTGGATCGTTGCCGTTTGTGATTAGTTGTGTTTTAGAGGCTAGTCTCGGCTAGTGCTCGATGGGTAAGTTTGGGGCTTGAACATTCGCAGTTGGTTTTCCAACACCTACAGTTCAGTAGGTCACGGTCACTGAGTGATCTCATTATGGGTAAGTCTGGGGCATAAACTTTCGCGGTTAGTTTCCCAGCACCTGCGATTCAGCAGGTCATGGCCATTGGATAGCCTCATTGTGATACGGCTTCGTGCCGCGGCTTCGGCCCTCATTGTGATGCGGCTTCGTGCCATGGCTTCGGCCCTCATTGTGATACGGCTTTATGCCGTGGCTTCGGCCCTCAGCTGATACAGCTTCGGGATGTTTGGCTTCGGGCCATTTTGATGATTGGCAGCTTCGGATGAGTGGTTTTTCAGACCATTGTAATATTTTGGCAGCTTCGGCTGAGTGTCTTTTAGACCATTATGATGTATTGGTATTTTCGTTGGAGCCTCTGGGCATTGTGATTCGTATTTATTCCAGTTCTGGTTTGGTTTACCTTTGGGTAATTCATGGTTGTGTTCTGTATTGATGATTCTCCGTTGGGCACTTGTGTTCTAACCTGTTGAACAGGTACCGATCGTATGTCGTGGGCATAGTGTTTCTCGAATACTCGATTCTTACTTTGGGTTGTGAGCATCTCTTATTACCCTTGTTATACCATTTTATTCTGCCTTGGATGCATATCTTGTTGTACATATATTTGATATTCATTATCTGGATGGCTGAACCCGTGGGGGCGGAACATGTTTACATGTTTTAGGTGCTTGCGAGGAGAAGGTTGAGACACAGGGGCATGACGATGGCGACGAGGCATTCGAGCGATACTAGTATGAGACGTTTTGGTGTTCATGTCAGTCTGATAATTTGGAGTACTATGTAACACCCCCAAATCCCATTGGGTCATTACAGTGCCGTGGACCCCACACCAGGAGATCCACCAGGCTAACACGACCAAAAATACAACTAACTGACCAAAAAGGGAACCACAATCCCTACACTGACATCCAACATAATATTCTGATATGGAATTTCAATGACAACAGTGGGCCTACATGACCTAAATAAAATACAACGACATCCACAAGCCTTGCTCGGATAATACAAAATGACAATAACTGACAAAACTGGAGTACTCCAACTGTCTTACTGACATGAACACCAAAATATCTCGGACTAGTATCGCTCGAATGCCTCGTCGCCATCGTCATGCCCCTGTGTCTCAACTCTCTCCTCGCAAGCACCTAAAATATGAAAACATGTTCCGCCCCCACGGGGTCAGTCATCCAGATAATGAATATCAAATACATGTACAACATGATATGCATCCAAGGGCAGAATGAACAGTACAACAATGGCAGATGAGATGCTCACAAACCAAAGTAAGAATCGAGCATTCGTGAAACACTATGCACACGGCATACGATCAATACCTGCTCAACAGGTTAGAACATAAGTACCCAACGGCGAATCATCAATACAGAACATAACAATGCATTACCCGAAGGTAAACCAAGCCACAACTGCAAGAGATACGAATCACAATGCCCGAAGGCTCCAACAGAAAACCATGATATCATAAAGGCCTGAAAGCCCCTCAGACGAAGCTGCCAAGATATTACAAAGGTCTGAAACCACTTAGCCAAAGCTGTCAATCATCACAATGGCCTGAAGCCAAAACAACCCGAAGCCGTATCAATGAGGGCCGAAGCCACGACACGAAGCCGTATCACAATGAGGGCCAAAGTCCATGTCACGAAGCCGTCTCACAATGAGGGCCGAAGCCACGGCACGAAGCCGTATCACAATGAGGACCGAAGCCACGGCACGAAGCCGTATCACAATGAGGGCCGAAGCCACGGCACGAAGCCGTATCACAATGAGGGCCGGGCCACGGCACGGCCGTATCACAATGAGGGCCGGGCCACGCACGGCCAGATCACAATGAGGTCATCCAATGACCGTGACCTGCTGAATTGCAGGTGTAACACCCAAAATTTATTTATTTTTTTTTTTTTTTTGCGGAAATAATATAAAGTTTGACACCAATTCATAAAGGGACTTCATTTATTTAATTTAATAAGCTAATGATGGCAATCAAGTTATCAAACTTCTAAAGAAAACAACATAAGTAAAACTTTCTAATATAGAAATGTCAAAAGCGGAAGTACTAAAAATGTTCATTGACTTAAAATAAATCACAGTGTGTCACGAATGCTCCCGTCAGTCCTTAGCCTCCTTAATCGTAATACCTGAAAATGTTAAGTAAAACCGTAAGCACAAAGCTTAGTGAATTCAAACACAACATTATACCAATATCCACAATCACTAGACCTAGATTAAAATATATAGTTATAACATTTAAACATAAGCCAAGAACAAATCAAAGCTTATGAGGAGGGCTAGTAGGTTACCCGCATCTCACAAACCGAAGAGTATTGGGTTAATCTTACCCTCACCTCACATCCGGAGGGTATTGGAGTAATTATACCTAACCACGCGCACCGGACAAAAGCCGGATAATTGCTATGATCCCCTCAACAATAAACATACAAAGGCACATGTATAATTAACAATTTAAGCATGCATTCATATTATCATACCAAAATAATAATTTAACACTCACGTGCTAACCTAGCAATCATAAATATTGAGACAATGGAGTGAGAGAACTCACCTTGAATACTTAAGGGAGATTGCTAAATCAAAACCGGCTACCACACTTGAGCAAATGCCAAAACTTCACCTATTATAAACTAGGAGTTAGGATATACCCAAAGATGAAGCTTAAAGACTTAAACAAAAATCTGGACAGCAAGGTCTAAAAACAGACCCGCTGTTAAAGATGGATTTACTTAATTTTCCTAAGTATTAACATATCAATATTAAATTTTTCTAAGAAACTAGAGTCTTTCCCCTTTTTAAAACAGTAAAGAACTCACTCTAACTCCAAAATATGAATTTATTATGATGCTTTTAAAAGACATCGCAGTGCAGTCCCAAATCATAGGAATCAGTAGTGTTGGCCAATTCTACCCAACTTGTGGGTAGACATTGTCCAAACTAAAAATCACAGAGATAATAGACATAAATACCAAAGTCTCAGAGTTGGAACCGACCAAAAAGGGTTTCCCAAACTCTAGATATGAAATTCACAACATGACTAATTACAAAACCCTTAAAAGCTGATGACAGAAAACTGATCTGGAGTGTGAACTCAATATGACCAAGAAATACTTGGAGATAACATCCCATAAACTCCAGATCACAACTTTAGGTCATAACACACATATGGGAACTTGGAATCCCATCAGATCATTTCCCAAGCCCTAGAAACGAATAAAACAAATTGACCTATCAGATCAGACCCGGATCAGACCTACCAGCAAAGATGCTGTTCTTGCCCATGCATAAAGTCCTAATTAGTGAGAGTGACCTTCATAAGGAAGTTACCCAACACAATTTGTAAACTTTTGGCACAGGTTTGAGATCCGTTTGAGTTATAGAATTCAAGTTATGATTTTTGTAAGATGACTACAAATCTGATGGAAACAGAATCGTAGCCAACCCTTAATCTTTTTAACCAATCCATTCCTCTCCCTTTTGAAACACATTCCTAGATGTGTTTATCACCCAAATTCAGTCCCCTAGGAACATGGTGGCACTAAAAAGGGCTAGGGGTCATTGGCATTTCATTTAGTCACAAGGAAAAGAATCAAATCAATATAATATATGACAAACCACTTAAACTCATAATTTTCCCCTTTTTTAAGGGTTCCTTGATCTTTCAAATACACAAACATTTATATACACATCTTATAAGATGCTATAAAGTTGTATACTTAGATCTAAACATATTGACATGGATATGTTAAGAATCAAAATAATAATTAACAAGAATTATAACCATTCACAAGATCTATCACATTTTATCACCTAAATAAAACTTGGTGATTTCCATGGTTCATTTAGACCTTGTATTTTATATAATCATCTAGATCCATCATACACCATGTATAGGGTGTAGATATAATCTAGAGATGATGATAACATACAACTTATAACAATAACAACATTGGTTAAAACCATAAGATCTATCTTCTTTAAATCACACAAGTTACAACTTGATGCTTTTTATGAATCATATAGATCTTTTACATAATATGATCATCTAGACTCATCATACACCATATAGAAGATGGTGATGAAATTTCTAGATGATAATCAACACTTAAAACAATTAATTGAATATAAATCAAAAGAAAAGATTAAAACACCTTAAAAGATCTTACCTAAGCTTGTTACACCAACAAGGAAGTGAAAGAGAAAGATGATTGTGGCTTTGGAAGAGAAAAAACGAGAGAGAGATGGGAGAGATCGGCCGAAAGGAGGGAGGGAGGAAGAAGTTTAGGGTTTTTGTGATATTTTTATAAATTATTTTAGGATAAAGCCTAATGACTTCACTAATGGGCTAGGCTCAAAACTCATTTCTTTTACTAGCCCAATATAATTAAATCTTTCAATTAACTTAGCCCAAAACTTGTATTTTAATCTAACTTGGCTAATTAATTAAACACATCATTTAAAATAACTAAATACCATGAAAATAATTAACGTACCGGGAAAAACCGGGCGTTACAGCAGGTGCTGGGAAACCAACCGCGAAGGTTCAAGCCCCAGACTTACCCATAATGAGATCACCCCGTGACCGTGACCTACTGAACTGTAGGTGTTGGGAAACCAACCGCGAAGGTTCAAGCCCCAAGCTTACCCATCGAGCACTAGCCGAGACTAGCCTCCAAAACATAATTAATCACAACAGTAACGATCCCAAGATTACCAAATTCACAAGAATAATAGCGTGCTGCCTTGAGTCGGCCAACACGACAACAATAACTCACGGAAGGGCACCGTCCACGGCGGTCCCAATTCAAATACCTCGACTGCCTTGGAATGGCCAATCGATCACAACAACTCAACGGATGGAAACTATCCTTGACAGTCCGAAACCAATACATCGATTACCTTAGAACGGTTAATCGATAACCAATGATACAACGGATTGGAATTATCTTCGATAATCCCAATTAAATACATCGATTACCTTAGAACGATTAATCGACAACCAATGATACAACGGATGGGAAATATCTTTGATAATCCCAATTCAATACGTCGATTACCTTAGAGCGGTCAATCGATAACGATGACACAACGGATGGGAATTATCTTCGATAATCCCAATTAAATACATCGATTACCTTAGAACGGTTAATCGACAACCAATGATACAACGGATGGGAATTATCTTTGATAATCCCAATTCAATATGTCGATTACCTTAGAGTGGTCAATCGATAACGATGACACAACGGATGGAAATTATCTTCGATAATACCAATTAAATACATCGATTACCTTGGAACGGTTAATCGACAACCAATAATACAACGGATGGGAATTATCTTTGATAATCCCAATTCAATACGTCGATTACCTTAGAACGGTCAATCAATACACAATGATATGTTTAGAATAGATGTCCCGGCTCCTTAAACCGGCCACCGAAACAGAGATGATAAATGAATACATCAAACGCCTTCAATCGGCCGATACAACATCATAGCAACAGTTCCAATTTGATGATAACGATTCAACGATGCCTCAGAACGACATTAACGTCAACAATAATAATTGATACATCGATACCGCAAACCGGCTATCGACAACATCAGTATCAACAAGAATCTCAATGCCTTAAACCGGCCGTTAACGAATAACAATAACATCTAGCATAAATGCCGAAGGGTATTGTATCAAACAATTCCCGAATATCAACAAATCACGAAGAGACTAAGTCTCGAAATGATACAATACATTCATACACATATGATAACATTAATCTCATTGACCAGTACAAGTATAAAACTTGCCTCAAACCGAAGGCGATAAAGTCCTTCCACGATCAACGTCCTGGCACGAAATGACGAACGGCGCCTCCCGACGATCCCAAACACTTGAACAACCAAAGAAGAACAAGAAAAACCCTCCAAACACCAAAGGAGCACCAACAAGCTTCCAACTTCAAGCTTCAATCCAAGCTAGGATGATCAAGATCGAGTTGGAAGGGGCTAAACATCAATAACAAGTCCGAACGGACGATTCTAGGGAGAGAAAATGTGTTTTGGTTCGTGAGGAAATGAAATACGAAACCAAGATAAATAGACTGACAAGTCCATTACGTATGTTATACTCCCATGCTAACGTACGTAACGGCCTTTACGTACGCTATGTAAAAACATTAACGTACGTAAAGCCAAATCCAGAACTAACTGAACTAAAATACGAAGGCCTTAACGTACGTAAACAAAAGCTTATTATGTACGTTAACAAGACCTGCATTACGTATGTAGAGCTCACCTCTGAACGTGCGTAAGGGTCCGTTGACTGCAATAGTGAGATCCGATCGGAAGATGCTCGGGACCCACCGGCCGAAAGTGACTACGAGGAAGGTTCCTACCACCTACCAAGCATTACGTACGTAACCTTACAGGCTTAACGTACGTAATGTCAACAAGCTAGCGTACGCAATGCTACATCCGTAGCGTACGTTAAGGCTAGTATAATTAGCAAAAAAAATCCAAACTCTCCAACCAACATTCAAACGACGAAACCAACCCGACGACAAGTATAAATATTCCGATCCCAAAATATTCCAATACAATATACATTGTATCAGTCCAAAACAACAACACTTGTACAATTCCAAATGAATACATACAACTCAACAGTAACAAGAAAAAAAAATTATCCCCGGATATTACATACTCCCCCCCTTAAAAACAGTTTCGTCCCCGAAACTAAGGGTACACAGCACGGGGTATGAACTATCCATCAGGATCTGAAAACAACATATCTAGGAATACTTCTCACTGCGAATCACTTCGCCTGAGTAAATGGGCCAAACCCACGGGTCCCCGCATCTCTTTTTCCCGGGCACGGCGAAAACCAAGAGATAAAAACACGAAACCAAATGCGAGATTAGTCGAATCATGACTCTTCTGCTAGAGACTAGTCAGAAAGTCGTACCAACCGCATGACTCGTAACACCGGCGTACACACCTCGCGGGTGCCGCCCATTGTACATGTCTACAGTCATCAGAGTACACTTCCCCGTTCTCGTCGGCATCGGACGTCCATGCAAACACTGACTCATGCCACGCAAAAATAATGACAACACAAACATAGTCATCGTGACCATATCAAACGCACACCCAAGTCCTCATGGCTTGACGTCTCGAATCACAATGAAAAAAAATTACCCAGATCATCACAAGAATCTTGGGTACAAGACCAAAAGGAAAGAAAATCACATTTAATGACTCAAGTCTCAAGATCCTCGGATACAAGCGTTACAAGATAGATCAACAAAAGATGGTTCGCAACCAGAATACTACAATACAGACTGAGTCAAACATCAATCCGAAAAACAAGAAAAATACAAATCAAGGCTACATCTCAAATGTACCTGAAATCAACATCTTCCAGATCATCGAGCTCCTCGATTCCATCGACTCGAGGAAGACCCAAATCCGAACTCGCTGCTCCTCCTCGATTGTCCTTACCTCTGGCTCCCGAAGCCCAATAGGACCCCTTGGATGAAGTACGGACTGAAGTAACGAAATCTCTCGAGGCCCGTGAGCTCTCTCGAGACCTACTGGTACTAGAACTCCTACAGTATTTCTGAAGGTGTCCCGGCTTCCCACACAGAAAACAAACAATAGCTGGCATGGTACATCGAGTGCTAACATGCCCCGCTGAGTCATAGTTAAAGCAAACAACAGTCGAACTTGTCGTCTGAGAAGAAGATGATTTCCCGACACAAATACGACTAGAAGACGACCTCTTGGACGTCGGAGCCCGATGTCCCTCTGAACGAACCGGCATCCTAGTCCTCTCACCAGAAGAAACTGAAGGGTTCTTCTGAGCAAGCTCCTTGATCAAAAGCTCTGCTCCAAGAGCCTTCTCGATGAATTCACCAAGTGAATTACAATTATGGTTGAACAACTGCATTCTCAACTGTGGGTTCAGCCTCTTGCTAAAATACTTGATCTTATCCGCCTCAGTACGGATAACAGATGAAGCAAACTGAAGAAGTCCCTAAAACTTCTCAGCAATAACAATAACACCCTCGTCCTCGACGGATTCGGGGTTTAAAACCTCTGACAACTTGGCTTCACGAAGTGGATCCGGATAATACCTCTCTAACATGAGAGTCTTAAACTCACTCCAAGCACAATCACGATCGGTGGGTTTCACAGAAATCCACCAAGAATAAGAGCCTTTACTAAAATAGTAAGCCGCTACTGCCACCTTACTCTCTTCCGGACACTGAACCATGTCGGAGAGTTTATCAAAATGTTCAAGCCAGTGAACAATATCAGCTGGTTCTGAAGAACCCTAAAAGATAGGCGGCCTCTGACGAGAGATGTCACTGATAATCTGACTCACTCTCCCGGCATGTCCATAAAACGGCACATGGAGTCCCTGCTGCTGTGTACCATGAACCATCGAGGTCTGCATGGTTTCCATTATCTGCGTCATCTGAGTCATCTGGGTCATCATGCCCCTCATAAGCAAGAAAGGGTCGATGTCAGTCTGATCGACTCCTCGAGTATGACGTTCCGAAGGGGAACCGGTCACATAAGTCACATCTTCGGCCGAATTCTGATCCATCTCAGCATCCGCATGCACATAAACACGAGGTTCTGGGTTTCGGCCTGCTTTGCAGCCTTTACCCCTTCTGCCACGTCCTCGGTTTCCTCTTTCCATACTGAAAGAATAACGCTCGATCATGAACAAAGCTCAAATATGCCTCAACGGCCAACCGACAATGCTAAGTCAATAGCCAAACACGAGTATACGTACTCACAAATAAACAATCACTTCAAACATGCTAATTATAGCCAATACTGAGCCGACACGCTCCAAAGCAATTAATCATGAATGGGTCGTAACACAATGTTACATACAGATTTCAACAAAACATGTATAATCAATGGCATAATGAATGTATGAACATACAAAAGAATCGAGTCCTTACACAGGTCATACGAAGCTTCGATGTCTTGCGATACTAGTCTTTACTGACGATGACTCGATAAAAAAAGACTCATACAGTCGCTCAACTATCACGACTCACAAAACCCGACTGTCCAGATTGTCATAACCTGACAGCCCCACTACTACCGCGTCGGTAGAGCCACATAACTCACATATCAGGGTATCTCACAACCCAATGCTCTGATACCATCTTCTGTAACACCCCCAAATCCCATTGGGTCATTACAGTGCCGTGGACCCCATACCAGGAGATCCACCAGGTTAACACGACCAAAAATACAACTAACTGACCAAAAAGGGAACCACAATCCCTACACTGACATCCAACATAATATTCCGATATGGAATTTCAATGACAACAATGGGCCTACATGGCCTAAATAAAATACAACGACATCCACGAGCCTTGCTAGGATAATACAAAATGACAATAACTGACAAAACTGGAGTACTCCAACTGTCTTACTGACATGAACACCAAAATATCTCGGACTAGTATCGCTCGAATGCCTCGTCGCCATCGTCATGCCCCTGTGTCTCACCTCTCTCCTCGCAAGCACCTAAAATATGAAAACATGTTCCGCCCCCACGGGGTCAGTCATCCAGATAATGAATATCAAATACATGTACAACATGATATGCATCCAAGGGCAGAATGAACAGTACAACAATGGCAG
This sequence comes from Orobanche coerulescens, assembly GCA_033398695.1. Lineage (NCBI taxonomy): Eukaryota > Viridiplantae > Streptophyta > Magnoliopsida > Lamiales > Orobanchaceae > Orobanche > Orobanche coerulescens. The sequence continues at coordinate 94,647,970 of CM065807.1, read as the reverse complement.
ATGAGATGCTCACAAACCAAAGTAAGAATCGAGCATTTGTGAAACACTATGCCCACGACATACGATCAATACCTGCTCAACAGGTTAGAACATAAGTACCCAACGGCGAATCATCAATACAGAACATAACAATGCATTACCCGAAGGTAAACCAAGCCACAACTGCAAGAGATACGAATCACAATGCCCGAAGGCTCCAACAGAAAACCATGACATCATAAAGGCCTGAAAGCCCCTCAGACGAAGCTGCCAAGATATTACAAAGGTCTGAAACCACTCAGCCGAAGCTGTCAATCATCACAATGGCCTGAAGCCAAAACAAACCGAAGCCGTATCAATGAGGGCCGAAGCCACGGCACGAAGCCGTATCACAATGAGGGCCGAAGTCCACGTCACGATGCCGTCTCACAATGAGGGCCGAAGCCACGGCACGAAGCCGTATCACAATGAGGACCGAAGCCACGGCACGAAGCCGTATCACAATGAGGGCCGAAGCCACGGCACGAAGCCGTATCACAATGAGGGCCGAAGCCACGGCACGAAGCCGTATCACAATGAGGGCCGAAGCCACGACACGAAGCCGTATCACAATGAGGGTCGAAGCCACGGCATGAAGCCGTATCACAATGAGGTCATCCAATGACCGTGACCTGCTGAATTGCAGGTGCTGGGAAACCAACCGCGAAGGTTCAAGCCCCAGACTTACCCATAATGAGATCACCCCGTGACCGTGACCTACTGAACTGTAGGTGTTGGGAAACCAACCGCGAAGGTTCAAGCCCCAAGCTTACCCATCGAGCACTAGCCGAGACTAGCCTCCAAAACATAATTAATCACAACAGTAACGATCCCAAGATTACCAAATTCACAAGAATAATAGCGTGCTGCCTTGAGTCGGCCAACACGACAACAATAACTCACGGAAGGGCACCGTCCACGGCGGTCCCAATTCAAATACCTCGACTGCCTTGGAATGGCCAATCGATCACAACAACTCAACGGATGGAAACTATCCTTGACAGTCCGAAACCAATACATCGATTACCTTAGAACGGTTAATCGATAACCAATGATACAACGGATTGGAATTATCTTCGATAATCCCAATTAAATACATCGATTACCTTAGAACGATTAATCGACAACCAATGATACAACGGATGGGAAATATCTTTGATAATCCCAATTCAATACGTCGATTACCTTAGAGCGGTCAATCGATAACGATGACACAACGGATGGGAATTATCTTCGATAATCCCAATTAAATACATCGATTACCTTAGAACGGTTAATCGACAACCAATGATACAACGGATGGGAATTATCTTTGATAATCCCAATTCAATATGTCGATTACCTTAGAGTGGTCAATCGATAACGATGACACAACGGATGGAAATTATCTTCGATAATACCAATTAAATACATCGATTACCTTGGAACGGTTAATCGACAACCAATAATACAACGGATGGGAATTATCTTTGATAATCCCAATTCAATACATCGATTACCTTAGAACGGTCAATCAATACACAATGATATGTTTAGAATAGATGTCCCGGCTCCTTAAACCGGCCACCGAAACAGAGATGATAAATGAATACATCAAACGCCTTCAATCGGCCGATACAACATCATAGCAACAGTTCCAATTTGATGATAACGATTCAACGATGCCTCAGAACGACATTAACGTCAACAATAATAATTGATACATCGATACCGCAAACCGGCTATGGACAACATCAGTATCAACAAGAATCTCAATGCCTTAAACCGGCCGTTAACGAATAACAATAACATCTAGCATAAATGCCGAAGGGTATTGTATCAAACAATTCCCGAATATCAACAAATCACGAAGAGACTAAGTCTCGAAATGATACAATACATTCATACACATATGATAACATTAATATCATTGACCAGTACAAGTATAAAACTAGCCTCAAACCGAAGGCGAGAAAGTCCTTCCACGATCAACGTCCTGGCACGAAATGACGAACGACGCCTCCCGACGATCCCAAACACTTGAACAACCAAGGAAGAACAAGAAAAACCCTCCAAAAACCAAAGGAGCACCAACAAGCTTCCAACTTCAAGCTTCAATCCAAGCTAGGATGATCAAGATCGAGTTGGAAGGGGCTAAACATCAATAACAAGTCCGAACGGACGATTCTAGGGAGAGAAAATGTGTTTTGGTTCGTGAGGAAATGAAATACGAAACCAAGATAAATAGACTGACAAGTCCATTACGTACATTATACGCCCATGCTAACGTACGTAACGGCCTTTACGTACGCTATGTAAAAACATTAACGTACGTAAAGCCAAATCCAGAACTAACTAAACTAAAATATGAAGGCCTTAACGTACGTAAACAGAAGCTTATTACGTACGTTAACAAGACCTGCATTACGTACGTAGAGCTCACCTCTTAACGTACGTAAGGGTCCGTTGACTGCAATAGTGAGATCCGATCGGAAGATGCTCGGGACCCACCGGCCGAAAGTGACTATGAGGAAGGTTCCTACCACCTACCAAGCATTACGTACGTAACCTTACAGGCTTAACGTACGTAATGTCAACAAGATAGCGTACGCAATGCTACATCCGTAGCGTACGTTAAGGCTAGTATAATTAGCAAAAAAAATCCAAACTCTCCAACCAACATTCAAACGACGAAACCAACCCGACGACAAGTATAAATATTCCGATCCCAAAATATTCCAATACAATATACATTGTATCAGTCCAAAACAACAACACTTGTACAATTCCAAATGAATACGTACAACTCAACAGTAACAAGAAAAAAAAATTATCCCCGGATATTACATACTCCAGTTTTGTTCAGTTGTTGTCATTTTGTATTATCCGAGCGAGGCTCGTGAGTGTTGTTGTATTTTTATTTTGTCCATATAGGCCCACTGTTGTCGTTTAAATTCTACATCGGAATATTATGTCGGATGTCATAGTAGGGACTGAGATTCCCCTTTTGGTCAGTTTGTTGTATTTTTGGTCGTGTTCGCCTGGTGGATCTCCTGGTGTGGGGTCCACGACATTATAATCACCTAATGGGATTTGGGGGTATTACAGAAAATGATATCAGAGAATTGGGTTGTGAGATACCTTGATATGTGAGTTGTGTGGCTCTACCGACGCGGTAGTAGTGGGGCTGTCAAGTTATGACAATCTGGACAGTCGGGTGTTGTGAGTCGTGATAGTTGGACGACTGTATTAGTCATTCTTTCTTCGAGTCGTCGTCAGTGAAGACTAGTATCGCAAGACCTCGATGCTTCGTATGACTTGTGTAAGGACTCGATTCTCTTTATGTTTATACATTCATTATGTCATTGATTATACATGTTTTGTTGAAACCTGTATATAACATTTGTGTTACGATTCATTCATGATTATTTGTTTTGGAGCGTGTGGGCTCAGTATTGGCTATAATTAGCATGTTTGAGGTGATTGTTTATCTGTTGAGTATGCATACTCGTATTTGGCTATTGACTTAACATTGTGGATTGGCCGTTGAGGCATATTTAAGCTTTGTTCATGATCGAGCGTTATTCTTTTAGTATGGAAAGAGGAATTCGAGGACGTGGCAGAGGGGGTAAAGGCTGCATGGCAGACCGAAACCCAGAACCTCATGTTTATGCACGTGCAGATGCCGATATGGATCATAATTCACCAGAGATGTGACTTGTGCGACCGGTTCTTCTTCGGGACATCATACTCGAGATGTCGATCAGACTGAGAGTTGTTACGTCGACCCTTTCTTGCTTATGAGGGGCATGATGGCCCAGATGACTCAGATGACGCAGATAATGGGAACCATGCAGATCCCAGTGGTTCATGGTCCACCGCAGCAGGGATCCCAGGTGTCGTTTTATGGTCAGGCTGGGGGAGTGAGTCAAATTATCAGCGATATCTCTCGTCAGAGGCCGCATACTTCTGAGGGTTCATCGAAACCAGCTGATATTGTTCATTGGCTTGAACATTTTGATAAACTCTTCAACATGGTTCACTGTCCGGAAGAGAGTAAGGTGGCAGTAGCGGCTTACTACTGTAATATCCGGATTTATTATTGTGTATTTCATCTGTATTTGAACCCTGTATTATTTGGAATTGTGATCTCGATAATTGGAGTATGATATTTCTCACAATTATATCTTCGTACATAAGTATAACATCATGCAAAATTTCTCATGCAAACTCGTGATAGCGCACGCTAAGAATGTAGCTTAACGTGCGTTATCGGGCTACAACTAGCGCACGCTACGAATGAAGAATTGCGTGCGCTAGGCAATCAATTATTGAGCTAGACGGCTAGCACATGCGCCAGCCGGACGTCGGTCCAGATAAGATTCCCGCAGACGAACCTGGACAATTCTGGAGTCAACGATTATTAGCGCACGCTAAAGATTGTATGATAGCGTGCGCTAATCAGCTAGTGTGCAGAAACTTTATTTAAGGGATATCACTCCATTTTCTTCTCATTTCCTTCGAGTATCCTTCGTTCTTGAGAGATCAGAGAGCAATTTATCCTCCTTAAACACACTTAAAACACATCCACTTGATCATTGGAGATTGAATGTCACTTGTGTTTGATCATTGGAGTGGAGAAACGTCTTGATTTGGCAAACAAGCAACCGGAGCCGGATTCTACTTGTTATCTCAGTGTTTTTCTTCATCTTAAGGTATGTTACACTACTTTCAACCTTGAATTCATGTTCTTAAGGATATGAGGATTATGCTATCAGGAAATTGAGTTTCATTGGTGATTTATCCAAACCACATCATGTTTAAGAGATTGAGATGATTATGCTTTATGTACCTTGGTTAAGAACATCATAATTTGAATCTTGTTATGATGAACAAGTAGAGGAAGTTTCTGACATTGGTAATCCGAATCTAGAAGGTGTCTTCATAGTAATCACGGACTTGACTTTAACATCATTATTATTAGACGAATCTAAGAGATTGATCATGGAAGGATTTGTCTTGTAAAGATGGAGTGTTAAACCAACTACAAGATGATAGTTTTGATTGATATAAGGTATTGATATCGACCGTTAAGCCTTCTGAATTACGCATGAAGAATTATAATCGAAATGGAATATAGTTTTATGATGATATACGCATTCTTGAATTCGAAGTTGTTGTTATCCGTAAGATCATTCATAACCGTATGAGCATGATATGCATGGAGATAACTTATATTATCACTAAGGAATTCGTAAGTTTCATCACCGTTAGAACAAGTCTGCTGCCCAGTAGTGAACTGCCATGCACGTTTAGCGTACGCTAAGCTTTGTAGATTAATGTGCGCTATCGGGCATATTTTAACGTACGCTACGTTTGGTACGTAACGTACGTTATGTCATCAGGCGAGTCAGTCGGCTGATCAGTGAGGTACTGACCGTGGATACCACTTATGATACGAATTCTCCCGGCAAGATGAATACGTATCGTTCGGAGTGTGTGTATGAATATCGTAGCGGAAGGCTTTTTACGAGTATGGTGTTTTTGGATATATTTTTGGATGTAATATCGGATAAAACAATGAAATTTTGAACAAATGAAAATGGAAGTAATATTGGAAAAAGTGATAATATCGATCAAAGTGATTCGATCGAACAAGAACAAAGGTTTATCGAATTAGACCTATAATTCGATAAGGTGATTTCTTCTCAAGACCTATTGAGAATCAATCGGATTAATACTCGAAAACGCGTCGAATAAAAATCAAGTTTCGGTAAAAATCATTTACCAAGGATAGAAATACAAAGTGTATTCTTTCACAACATTCAAATTCATTCTACAATGATCTTACAATGCTTATACAAGGCTATATATAGGAAACCTAAAGTCTTCCTAATAGTTAAAGAAAATAATTCAAAGATTACAAAATCTTTGAATAATCAAAACAAATCAAATAAAATAAGAAAAAGAAACATAAATCACAAAACATGGGAACACAATCCCTAAAATAGTAAAGAAAGGAAAGGAGAAGACAAAACACACAAAAATCAACAATAAAAAAAAGTTGGTTGGCTGCCGGACACGGCTGCGGTGCGCATCTGGTCGGCAGTGACTCGACCGTGTCCGCTTGACACGGCCGCGGCGTGACAAGGACGTCCGACAGCGACTCGACCGCGCGGCGCGACAAGGACGTTCGACATTGACTCGACCGTGTCGCCTGGCACGGTCGGGTTGGTCGGACAGCAAGAATTCCTTATCCGAAAGAGTGTGACTCGACCGTGTCGGAGGACACGGTCGGGTTCGGCCGGCAGCCAGTTTCGCATTTCCGGACGAGTACGGCAGGGGCCGTGTCGGACGACACGGCCGAGTTCGGTCGGCAGTGATCGGCATTTTCCGGCAGGTTGCGATATTTTCCGGTAGGTTCGACATTTTCCGGCAGGTTTGGACATTTTCCGGCAGGTTGTGTCATTTTCCGGCTTGTGTCCGTTTTCTCGCCTAAAAATGTCTTCGTACGTGCATGAGACGTTGTAAGGCCATTTACATCGATCCTTACTTCGTTTTCTTTATTCGGACTAGTCAATTCTGTATCAGTCATACCCAAAATAATAATTACATCATTAAAAAATTGCATCCTATACAAATTTTTCTAGTAAATATAAATAGGCTCAAAACGGCCTTTACAACCCAATCGAATCGAACAAATCAAAAACTAAGTCCACGAGCTATATCACCATCACATAAGGATTCCATACAACATGTAACGGCAATGAAATTAAACAATTAATTTTAATATAAATTAATCCAATTAATCTATAAAATTAATCTATTCAATTTCTACTATATTAATCCAATTAATATAAAGTGGCATTAAAATTAAATAATCAATTAATATATTAATCTAATCAATATAAAATTAATCTATTCAATTTTAATGGTATTAATCCAATTGATACTAATAATCGTCATTTTAATTCGTTCGAAGTAATCCGACCAAAATAATATTTTCGTTTAATTTATTTTTCTTAACTAAAATATTCCAAATATTGATTTAGTCAAATTAAAATCCAATTTAAATTTATTGGGAAATAATTACAACAAAATATAAACTTAAAACGGAGTCCCGGACAATCCGGTTTTAGGCCCAGCCCACGGCCCGATTCAAAATCGGGCCAAAAACCCAGTGCCTCGTGAGCCATGCTTGGCGGCTGGCGAGTCCCGATCGGAAGCAAAGGCGCCTATCGGCCATTCTGGCGAGACATGGCCGATCATGCTCGGCAACACAGGCGGCGGCCAGCGATCTTTGACCGCTGCCAGCGACCGTTTCTTCGTATTTCGGCCCGTTTTCAAAAACGTGATGCTACAACTAACAATTTAAAATCTAAGATTATTACAAACATGATTCTAAATCATAATCATCATCCAAAAGCATTCAAAATGCACAAATAATCGTATATACGGAAACATTGACCTCGCTCCGATACCACTGTTGGGATTCCGGAAATAAAACAAAATACGCAGCGGAAATAAATACGAATCCCAAACAGGATCGATCAAGTAACGTATATACGAAAAAATTCAATACGAAGATAAAGGATCATACCCTTGAAGCCTTTGAAATAAATCTTCGTAAATATGAATGACGATGACGAACCCCGTCCCGAACACGAAATCCCTTCGTTCCAAGCACCGAAATTACGAAGCCTCTACTTCACACGCGTTGGAAGTTGCCCGAAAAAATTCGATAGCAATCAGTTCTCTAAGAACACGGCTAGAAATTACTATAGGAATTCATATATATTTTTCTTTCTTAATTTTTCTCACTCAAAGTGGAAACTTGAAGAAAAACTTCTCCCTCTCTCACTTAAACTCTCTCTCTCGGCAGTGGCATTCCAAAATGGAAGATGGAATGGTATTTTAAGAGAGTTTGTCTTGTTATATTAAATAACAAAGTGAGAACAATAATGTGATATAAAAATATCACCAATGATCACCTTAAGATGTCAAGATAACATGCAAGATGTTATAAAATACTCCAAGACATGTGTAAGGGGGAGGGGGGCGGCTAGGAGGAAGCTTCCAAGAAACGGGCCGAGTCACTCGGCTCGTGTACAGGACGTTCGTCAAACGACTCCGTTAAATACACTCCGTTTAACCTCCAATGTATTTATATAAATTAATTAATCTAATTAATTAATTATATCAAATACAAAAATATTTCTCTAAGAAATATAATTTATGAATTAAATTAATTACCCGGTAACTTAATTTTAATTCATAAGACCGCTATTTGATTTATCTAATAAATCATAATTAGATATCTAATATCTAATATTAATAGAGAGATAATAAATTCACATTTATCCGTCAACACTCCTGATGCGCGACTCCGTAGGTCCGTCTCAGCCGGCATTGGGAGGAACCAATGAGTGCGGGCAGCACTTAGCCAGCCTAGCGGGCCGCACTGTAAATCCCGAATGAGAACGAATGAAGGGATCATTCCTGAACCATTATGTCGTGAATACTATATATGTATAGACCCTTCATCAGATGTCCCGGTCAAGTATTCGGGTCACAGTAAAGTCAAACCCTACTGTTGACTAGACTCTATACATGTGTTAATGCAAATCAAGACCGACTTAATAGTGTATCTAATATGACTATATCAGAATGCTTTGGCCAAAGACTTATGATCTTATTTGCCATTAACCGTATAGGACATTCGCCTGCTCACTAACAGGAGATATAATCCTTTCTTGGCGTACAGTAAAGATTGCTACCTGCCCGTATAGTCCGCACTTCGAGGTCGACTCAGCAATTAAGCAAATGACTCTAACTACTCTAATGACAAACTAAACGTTACAGGCACATCTTCTACTGAACCCTCAAGTCAAAGGTCCACGTATACTATCACAACTTTTCGATTCGTCATCGACTCTCCGAGAGTGAATACCGTGTGACTGAATCGAGTATGAGTCGTGTTCGAGTATACTGGCCCCCACCAATATACTTATAACTATGCTATCAAGACGTGCACACGTCCTAGCATCAGTTATACAAGTCGTATTAAAACTTAATGCCCATTTTAAGTTTATTGACTTGCGAACAATTTACGTAAATAAACTTTAAACACTTCCAGTGCATTTTCTCTTATCCCATAACGAGAATGGAATGTTCGATTTATTTACATGGACTTCACTTCAATGTTTACCAAGTCAAGAATGCAATTGAAATACAATAAACAGTGAATGAATCGTATTGTTTTTTATTAATTATTCCATAATTATAAGTACAATGCCCTTACTCTCTCATCCCCTGAGTGGCATTCGAGGGCATATTCCTAACATGGAGATCACCTAAAGCTTGGGAATAGCTCGAGAGAAGATTACCGTTCAATCAACGGACTTCAAGGGTATGTGTTTCTCGTATCTTCTTTGTTCATTCAATATTCGTATATATGTAGCTCGATCGATCCTCGTAGGGATTCGGATCGAATTAATTTTCGTTTTACCGCTTCCGCTGGGCCTTCATTTTAGGCACCGAATCCCAACATTATGTGCTAGTCAAATTGAAGATGCCCTAAGGGAACAGATTTCTGAGAATGAACTAACACTAAAAGCCTATAGAAACTCATCAAATCTTATTAAAACTTATCATGAAAATAATCAGGAAAACTGTAAGGTAGGAATTGGCTTGATTATGACACTTTTAAGAATAAGAAAAATAATACAATTACCAAAGATAAATAGAACTGTCAAGAAGGTGTGCCTCATGTTTAAAAAACTCCTCATGTCATATCGTTAAGAAAACCACACTAGAATTTGATAAAGAAATGCTTGTCATCAAACAACAGCTCTGTGATGAGGATAAGACACTGAACACTAAGCCAAGTGCACATGTTGAAAATGAACAAGTCAAAAACAATGCCAAGACTACTGAGTAGATTAAACCTGTTAAATCTGAGAGAATACAAAAAAAGGTAGAACATGTGACTAGGAAGAATTATGTAAAGTGGTTCGAGTTTAATATGTCATCACAAACCTTGTCTTTTAACCACTGCATGTAAATTGCTCCGAGTTTATCATCAAAAAACCCAACTCCCAACTGACTTGCCAACAAAGGTATATATATTCTATTATTGCAAGCCTAACTCTCCAGGGTCTATCCAGTAAGTTCAACAATTACTGGCAGCAGCGACTGGGATAGCAGATCAATTCCTATTACCTATATAATAAATGATATTTAGTCCTATCCAGTGATGACACTGAACCTTGAAATGCGAAAGTCTCAATAACATTTTCATAAAGTTTCAAAATGAAGCATTAGCGAAGCAGATGACCTGGTTAACTTGATCAAGCTTGCTGATAATATTCAAACCAACATCAGGAAATTCATCCTTCAAAAGAGATAAAAATATAGGCAAAAGATGTTCTAATGTTGCATCCTGCATTACAAAAATGAGGGGGACAAAAAGCTGTCACATGTAATGAAAAACTACTAAAACATCTTATGTTATGACACAAAGATATAAAAGAAAAAAATGAACACTCTTAAACAAAATCGTGCAAACTCAAGAGGACTCTAATATCCAAATACATCCTTCTTTATCAAAATATAAATTAACCTAATACGCAGTAGGACATAAATGCATCGCACTATTCTCAATTTCAGGAGTCGGACATCCCAAATCGAACTAAAAGAAAAACCAGATCACTTTTACTTCTTCAAGAAGAAGAAGAAGAAAAAAAAGGAGGAGAAAAAAAACAAGAATAAGGGAAACCCAATAGTCACAATCATAAACGAAAATTACATGGCAAACAAAACAAACCTGAATAACAAAATAGTTGATATTGATATGGGATAATAGTTGAAGGATTAAATTAGGGCTCACTGTTGTTGACGGGTTTCTTCATCTAGTTCTTCTCATTCTATCAGCTTTGTCCTCGTTCGTCTTCCTCTCGAATCTCTGCCCTTCTTTTTCCGACTTCAAAAGAGGTGGTGAAATCTTCTTCTCCGTTTGCCTGGTAAGGTGGTAGAACGAGAAGGATGAAGTTTTGATTTTTAGATTAGGGCACCAAGGGCACCAATTCCGACTAGTGATGTGTTAAAAGGATGAGGTTTTGATTTTTTTAATGTCAAAAATTAAGTAATTAATTAAAATAAAAGAGGTATGTTAAATATACAAAACTAATTTTAAAAATAATATGAATACATAATTTATAATCAATAAGGCAATATAAGAGTTATAATTTTATTTAATTATTTTAAAATAAAAAATAAAAAAAATGAGTACTACAATATCAATATACTAAAAGTACAACCATCCATTGCAGTGGTTCAAATTCGACACTCATGATTGCTTTGAACATATTTTAACGGTTACGATTGAATTACCTACAAACAGGTAACTACAAAGCTACCTGTTCCAAGAAACACCCTTTTCTTCTTTTTCTGTTTTTCTCTTATTTTTCTTCTAGGTTGTTCGAAGGTATGTGTGTGTTTGAGTGTGTGTGTGGGGGGAGGGGGTGGGGTGGGGGTGGGGGGGAATGTTTTAAGCCGTTTTCTAAGGCGGTGGATGAGTCTCTCTCTCTCTCTCTCTCTCTCTCTCTATATATATATATATATATATATATATATATATATAGAGAGAGAGAGAGAGAGAGAGAGAGAGAGAGAGAGAGAGAGAGAGAGAGAGAGAGAGAGAGAGAGAGAGAGGGATTGACTATGGTGGAAACATTCTTAATGGTGAAATCTAGAAACCAATTGTATTATTAAGTAATTTCATTGCATATTTGTTATTATTTGTTGCATCAAGCTGGTCGGTAGTATATGCAACAAATAATGTAATAAAAAAAATACATAAATGCATATAATTCTACTCTTCTACAGCGGTTAGATCACTAATATCAATGGCCTACAAAAGTTTCTAGATTTCACAAGGTAATTAGTTTTTATATGATCTATTTCCCACAGATATATACTTATCATTATAATTTATTATTATTATTTCTATTTTTGTCCCGATAATTCGTCGAAAAGACGATCACGTTTAAAATATCATATGTAAAGTATATAGTGACACATGGTACCTTAATTATGAAAATTCAGGTTCGTCATACTAAACAACGCGAGGTGAGTTTGCTTCCCTTCGCTCCATTCCAAAGTATAGCTCTCAAGTTCGACTTAATAACCAAATTCATAAAACGGTTCCCAAAATTTCAAACCATTCGGTTTATCTGCTAATTAATCGATACAGCTGAAATGTCTCTCGCCAACCGTTACATGCATGCAATTAGATTAATAACACTTACTTACAGCCGTGCTGATCTCAGAGCACTTACTTTCTTGTGGCCGACTCGAACTTTCCGAATTCTTCTCTCAACCGACCTTATTGAGGTGGTAGCTCACCCTTCTTTACGGTCGTAACCTACCATTCCTTGTGGCCATAACATTCCTCTGCTTGCGGCCGTAACCTTGTTCCCTTGCAGGCGTGCCATGCAAACCCTTGAGTTATGTTGTTAATTCTCAGCCATACTCGAGTTGTTTATTCCTAACCATCCCATTCTCCTTTCGACTGTTATTGACCATAAGCCCGTTTAAGACGCATTGTTTGGGGTCGATCTTTCCGATTCAATTGCAATTATTTCATGACGAGTCTATGAATTAAGCGGGGTTATAAACGCAACATAAAATTTCGTTATGCTGATTATCAGGACAACGAGAATTCACTTTATCATCAAATTTAGAAACTTAAACTATGGGGCCTTACAATCTTGTTTGGACCAAATATCTTTTGAAAGAGAGTTTTGGACGATCTGGATCAATGTAACATGAAGTTTTGGACTAGTTATATTATATTTAAGTATTTCGTAATTGTTGGATTGAAGGTTTTCTCGCACCAAGTTTATTAGAATTCATTTGGCCTTTGTGTTGTTGAGTTAGTGTGTTGGATTAATAAGGATTCATTTGATATTCGTATTGTTAATTTGAATTAAGGCTGGGATTTTTACCTGAATAACCGAATTTTAATAAGAACCGAACCGAAAAATTCAGTTCCGGTTCCGGTTTTTTTATTATTAACCGGTTCCGGTTCTTAATTCGGTTCCTTTTTAATAATTTGGTTCCGATTCTGGTTCCTGTTTTACGATGTTAGAAAAAAGCAGTTTGGAACCAGTTCTATATATATATATATTATATATATATAATAAAAATAATATTATATATAAATTTTTACATAATATAGGTATTAAATAAAGTAAATTAAATATATTTTGTTCAAAATATTACACATTAAATTCGGTTTCTACTCAAAATTCATTTTTTTTTACAAAACTCGGTTTTTTGCGCAATTCGGTTCCTAAAAGAACCAAAAAAACCCATTTTTTACACATTAAATTCAGTTCCGGTTCCTAATTCGGTTCCTGAAGAAAAAACTGATTTTCTCGGTTTCGGTTCCTAATTCGGTTCCTGAAAAAAGTGGTTAAAAACCGAACCGATTTATGTATTTAAAAACCGGTTCCGATTCTTTAATTTTTTACCAAGAACCGAACCGGTCCCAACCCTAATTTGAATATTAAAAAATTAACGTATATTTGTTATTATAGTTGCGACAAGAGTAAGCCTTTATGGTGTTCCGTTTCGGCCAAGAACCGTGTCAGGGTTACAACCAGTCACGATCCTGGTGCATGACAATTAGGAAACAACAGCGACATTTTTATAAATTTATTAGACTGTGATAACACGTCCTTGGTTTGTTACGACTCTGGAACATGGCAAATTGATAAATCTAGTGTAGTGTATTTGGTGGGGCATTTTCTTACCAAATGCTATCGCTCAAGACCTTACCTTGCTTTATTACATCCATTAACATTTTATGTGGTAGGTTTTTCTATTTTCGGCTATAGGAATATCTTGTGGTCTAATTTTTTCTTTTCATGTACAAATGCTATAAACAGTTGTACTCTTTTTCCTCTGACAAGGATTCCCCCACAAGAATAGAATTTACTTCCAAAGGTTTTAAGTAGCTCCAAAGAGGTTATAGCTGATTGGACTTGTTAAACAATTATCACTACCTTCTCTTCTATTTTATGTGGTCACTTGGCCTTTACCTAAAAAAAATGGTTGCCTTCTATGTGGACACGCCACAGGAAGGTTGCACCGGTATGGCCAAGTGATAGGTGGCACCGAATCAATTTTTCTCTCTAACCCCAGGACTCGTCACTCTTTCCTTCCGCCACTGATCTTTGATAGCTCTCACACCTTGGAGGACGCCTTTTCTCTCAAAGATTTCATTCCCTAGCCATCATCAGCCCTCTCATCAACCCACCGTCGAAGCTTCTGGCCTCATGGTTTATCATGGTGGCGGATATCTATTACTGGCGGCCTTGTCTTTCCCATCTTCCAATGGAAGCTTGCTGCTCGGCGCCTTGTGTTTATCATGGTAGTGGATATCTATTACCGTCGGCCTTCTCTTCCCATCTTCCAATGGGTCAGCTGCTTCATAGCTGTGGCCACCTAACCAAATATGTCAACTATTTTTCCATGCACCGCCAAACCCTAATGCACAGCCCCTCGATATGGAAAGAAAATTCACAGAAACATACATGAAGTCAGCATTCATCATTTATTATTTTCATACTCATTATATGCCGTCTCTTGTATACCCATTATTTTCTTATACACGTCCATATAACAAATGGACTCGATTAATTGATTAGAATGATCAGTTGCATGCCAATGTGGGGGAAACCGAGGCAACCAAGCATAAAATCAAAATTCAAGTACGAAATATGTAAAAATATTTCAGAACAAGATTTACAATGTTTTAAAGATAACTGATAAGAGAACTCAGAAGTCCTGATTCCGTCTAAGAATCATCTATAATATATCATCTTGTTGAGGATACACCAATGCCTCCTCGATTGGCAGCGAAGGTGGAGTTCCAGGAGGGATACAAGCTGCACCATTCTCCCCAGCACATATACATAGGGCTTCGGCTTCTCTCAAGGTTGCATCAAGGTCAATCTGACCACTCAGTTCATTGATAAATTTAAGTAGTGTGTCAAAATCCATCTGTTCCCCTATTATCTTACAACGATATCTTTTGAGAATTGCGACACAAACATAAAGGTGCAGATGCTCACTAAGATAGTGAGTCCACAAAACTTCCCACAAGCGCATTGTCCTATTATATTCAAATTCCCTGGAGTAACATGTGAAGCTCATTAACAGCTAAAATAAAATATCTAGGAAACCGGATTATGCTACTCAGTGAAAAACAGATAAGAATTTGGAGTTGAAGAAATGAAGCTGCACAGAAAGGAAGTAACTGCACTTGCCTCTTAAACTGTATCAAAATCCAGCGAAAACAGAAGAAATAGTTCAAGCAATCATTCTGCTTAAGATAGTTGTGCAATGGGCTGTCCAACAATTCGACCAGCTGCATAATACGAAATATGTTGATTATATATATGCTATAAACATCTGGCATTTTGTTTGCTATAATGCCCACTAGGAACAGAATAGATTCACTAGGACTCCAAGAAAAGCTGAATAAAACTAGCAAGAAGAATACCAAGGGAGACATACAACTATTCACTATGCGCTATTTATGATAATCACTCAAATAAAATTTAAGAGAAAGGACAACCATATGTAACCACACACACACACACAAAACGAGTTCTTCATATGAATAATTTAATTTTCAGAAATACTCAAACTTCCACCATCCAAGAAAGGACCATATATTTTAAATTCCTACAAAAGAAAAGTCAAATCTAATCCTTTCATCCAAATCACCCACTATTTATTATTAAAATATAAATTAAAACAACTATATTAAATAAGAGAATTTTAATTGAACAGAAACACATGCCAATTAAGAAGTAGATTGCTTTTCGAAATAAGACTAATACGGCAGAAAATCTACCTTATGTCCCAATATTATTAAGATGATATTGCGGTAAAAATTATGATGTGTGCTGTATTAGTCATATTTCGAAGTTAGCAAAATATGCATATAAGGCATGACGACAAGCGCTTAACAACGAATAACACTCTAAGAATTAGCAAAATATCCAACATAAATTGAAACAGAACACAATCAAAATCTCAGTGGGACAAACCGTGGTGCAGAAACTATGGCATTGCACACGAGAAAAATCCTCCGAATTTATCAACATTCCCGGTGTTAAGTCACTGTTTATCAAACAAGATTAAAGTTCCTGGAACAATCTGATTCTATCCCATATGGAAAGATCACTGCAGATAGCTGTTAAAAACTCCTTAACTAAAAACCCCCTAAAGACTAGATGCCAAGATTCGAGTACAACAAAGCACAACACAACAATCAGCTAATGGGTATGGCGACATGAGAGAGAGAGAACCTTTGATAATGCAAAAAGTTGAGAGTGCATCCCACTTTGGTCACGATTGAAATTAGGTCCAAGACGCTCCAAAAGGGAAACAAAGCACCAAAAGGATTTAGATTCATCTCTCATCACGTACAAAATTGGGGACAGAAGATCACTCATACCCTACAGGTCAAAAACGGATAATGCCTCAAGTAGCAGAAAACAGTAGTAACATTTACTCGGTGAAAATAAAATACATAAAAGAGCAATTAAAGTTGAATACCTGACAATACCCAATATCAAAGTTGTAAAACGAGTACGTCAGTAGTATGTCCCGTAAGAGATACACGTTAGGATTGTCATCCCCATCATAAAATAACAGCAACCTGTCAGTCCTCACCTTGAAATGGAAAAGCAAAAATGAAACAGGTTGTTGCATATACGTAGATCAGAATGTGTGCCAACAAATGCAATTTGAAAATGTGCCAGCAAAGCATACCACGTCCTTGTCGATAAGGCCTTTCCTCTCTCTGAACTTTGTAAATCTTTTCGCCTGATCCACCGATATAGTCTGGGAAAACAATTAACGTTAATATGTTACATCTTGTAATATATCTAGGTCCACTCCAGATGAATTTTTTGTTGAACCTATCACTTGATTTACTAGGTTTATGTTTTAAATGGAATAAATTCTGTAAAGAATGAGAATGACTCTTTTCTTAAGGTATGATGCTTTTCTGGTTCGGTATTAGAACTGTATCTCGCGGAACACATACTAGGCATACCTAAATTCCTACATCGAAGTTCTTCATGGGTAAATTGCTCTAATTGGAAATCAAACCTAAGGTCTCTAACAATTAAATCAACCTAACTCGTACGGCTGAGTAGATCCTGTCATTTCTTCATACATCCAACCCAGAGCCCTCAAGTTAATGTCATTGCTTTTCAGAATGGTGCTTTGCAGATAATATTGAAACTCTGATTTGGGTTTCATCTTAAAAGAACAGTATATTTGCGTTCAGTTCACCTAACAGCCTGTCCTAATTCATTAAAAAAAAGACATCTCCAGTCACCAGAAGCCCACCTAAGGGCTTGGTCCAAAATCATAAGATGTCAATGTTGGCAAACACATCCAGTAAATAAACCAAAACCATGAATGAGGAGTCTGCATTTATAAATATGCTTAAGGCACCAAAAAGGCATCCGATGTGAATTTTCCTACTATTTATAAACAGAATGTGACTATAGTTCTCAATTAGATATCCAAAGAACTTGGTGCATGCTGTTTAGTTTTCTCATTAAAAATACAAATGAAAAGGACCATCAACACTCGAACTCCATCAGCAAAATCTAAATACAATCTCGAAGCAAACGTCAGAAATAAACTATGGTAAGTGACAAACCTGCCACTGCTTTTTTATAGTTTCATACTCTGACTTCTTTACTGACATGAGGTAGTCTCTCTCTGCATATGTTGAATCATATGCGTGAAATCCAAGTAAAAACGTCCAAATCTGTTTATTCCAAAAAGCCGATTCACAAACTCTATCAAGCATCAAAACAAAAAACTTCTTCCAATAAACTTACCTCCTTCCGCTGATCGTGCTCTACTCCCCCATAAAAGATTCTCTTTCTTAATGCTTTTGAATCCGTTACTCGCCCTTCTGCATCCAAGAAGGTATTCCACTGCAGGTAAAATTTCAGTTCAGGTGGATAAAATTAACAGGGTAAGCAATCGGATTAACAGTATTAAGTGTATTGAATTCAAGCAATACATACTGAGTATACTGAGAGTCCAGGTCACCCGTGGAAAGAAAGTTCTTCAACATAAAATGCAAGCACATTATTTATTAAAAAAAAAAAATGTGCAAATTGGACACCACATGGGCAGAAAAAATCACTCTATTTTGTTACAATAAGAACACTGAGCCAAGTTTCAAGTAGGTGGTCATCCCTTTGGTTCCCTATGTACGTCATTGACATAAGCACATCAAATCGAAATATAATGTCCCTACAAATCTCTTCAGGTACAGAACCCTCCCTCCAGTCCCCCTTAGACAAGTGGGCTTTTCTCACACCACATGGGGTGGTTTCCTAGGCAACAAGCTCTGATTTTGATCTCTCTAGCCGGCGTGAGACCCCTCTTGATTAGGGAGTGGGCACCATATCGAACCTGAGATCCTATGCTAAATGCTCACTATGATTCTGCATAAAGAATAAGAATCTGATTCATCTGCTGAATGCCCTTTCTTTGAGTGGGAAAATGAATGACTTAGTTCAAAGAGAGGTCAATGTAAAATTGCTCGGTTGGTAACCAAATGTACTTGACTTTACATACACGTTGTTGGGTGGCACTCTCATTTATTTGAAGAAAGCACTTCCAGGATTCAGCATTCTTGGATTAGGCTTGACCGGGCTTCTCTCTTGAAGCTTGAAGGCAGGACTAAGGCATTGGTTGACTTTCTTTCTATTCTCTAAGAGTTGGGAGCGAAGGCACTGACGGTCTTCCCGGTTCTGCTTTCCCTTTTGCTTCCCCTTTCTTTTTTGAGGAATCGATCCAGTTGCTTCTCCGGTCTTGGTGGGTTAGGTTAGTACGGGGAATTAGATTTTGTTTCAGACCCAGAGGAGAAAGGCGAATGTTGAACAAGGCAAAAGCCTATCTATTTTCAAACTTGATTCGAAATATCAGTTCATCACCGGATTCGGAGTAGTTCAAATCAAAGAGTTCCAGAAATGCGGATTAAGCGAGTTCAGCCGTGGGCAAATTCAATGCTCGTACACAAGCCAAGGGATGAACTTGATTCTGGTGTCATAGAAATAGAATAAGGGGTTGATAGAGTAAAGAGGAATTGAAAGATTAATTTAATAGAAAAGATGACAAAATCAGGATCTCCTGCCTAAGCACCAAGTGCCGATAAACTTACTAGGGTTTTTCGATGATTAGAAATAAAGATCTACGATACTTATTTATACCCACGCAGGGGTCTATAATAATAATAATAAAATAATAATCCCCTAATTGCGTAAAAGACCTAATAATAACAATTCAGCCGCCCGCGGCCCAGTTCTGCCTGCGGCCCAGCGGCCCAGTTCAGCCCGGCTCTTTAGCCCGTCCCGTTTTTTGCTTTTCCTCGCCTCTGATAAATTCGATCCATAACAGGGGTCTCCTCAAGAAATGAGATTCCCGGTAACTCAAACAAGGAAGAGCTATTAGCTTGTCGGCGTCACAAAAGAACTATCGGATGGTAGGCCTTAACTAACTGCTTCCATGAAGGATTAGCTGCTTTCACAAGAATGAGCCCAAAGAGGAGAATAGAACACTCTCGATTTAGCCAAGAATCTCACGTATGAGGGTGAACCTTTCAAGGCCTATCTCTTCATTTACCCTGTAAGACCGACTTCCCTCAAAGTCAGTGGCACGCTCCAGGATATCCTCGTAGAAGGGAATCTGACTTGCTGCCAAAAGAATGGGGTTGGATGCGCTTCTGTCTGTCTTTAAAGGAAAGTTCACCGAGGGTGAGAAAAAGTGAGCTCTTTCTATCTTCTTAGTAGCAGTCTTTGGTGCTTGACTTCTTGACTTAGAGCTTGAAGGTGACGACTGCTCTCTCTTTCAGGTTTAGCCTAACAGACGAGACAAAGCCTTTTTCTAAATGAAATAGGATTCTGTTTTTACTGTTATCAAGGTATCCCAGTAAGAGGGATTAAGCCTTATTCCCAGCCAGAGGCATCCGAAACTGGAGAATAAACCCTTGCATAAACAGACGACTAAACGCAGGTTGGGGAAAGAAAAAAGTGCCCGCCTTTCAATTCGAAAAAAGGTGACATACATTCCTTTCGGGGATATAATAATGACTATCGAGCACACTCTGTTATATCGATCCCAATCAATGGTTTTTGGAGAAGTCGATGTTTGCTTTCCCCCTATGCTTGTTGACATGTTTTCTCTTCTCCGTAGTGATCAGTGTATGCACGTAGCGTCACAATCAATCTTGAATGCGGTCGCGCTCTTCTTCTAACTGCAGTGTGTTACTCTTGTTGTTGCTGATGAATAGCCTTTTTCTTGGTGATGAATAGCCAAGGGAATCAAACAAACACCTATGCCTCGTTTTCTCAATCATCACTTCAAACGGAACCTCACTGTAGAGAGGGAAGGAAAGGATAGACCCCCGGAAGCATAAGAACGACTATATTTTAGCCAGAGGGTGAGGTTCCATCGACGAGTGAGAAAAGGAACGAGAGACCTACGGCTCCGTGAGGATCAGGACACGGCGTACGGTTGGCAATGGCAAGTCAGTCACATAGGCTTTTGTAACACCACGCGTCAGTACTAGACTGACGCACATAGGCTTTTGACAGCTTTATGATGAACATGCTAATAAGAACTTCCATACATTAACATCCTCTCCGGCCCCCTTCCCAAGTCACTTGACTTTTTCCTCCACAATTAGAAGAATTGGTATGAGCAAGTCATTGTTGCAAAATTAAAGAGATAAAGTTCAAGCATCAGTCCTACGACATTAAGAAATTAGTTCATATGCTTGAAAGGCTGAGTTTCCATCTATTAATCTTCCCACTCTCTTCCATTTCAATGCTCGAACCAACGAACAATTCAGAAAAGAACTTGAATACATAGGAAACTCTTGGACTAATGCGAATTGGTATCAATGTCAGGTATTAACTTTGACACCGTATCCGTGAGGGATAAATGAAAGCTCAAAATCATGTGTGGCATCCAGAACATTTGTAAATGGTACTATCCATTGTCTTACTGGACACAAAATTCATAAACAGCTTGATGTAAAACTGTAATGCCCCGGTCTTTTACTACAGGATTAGGCATAACCTAACCTAACGTTCGACATTAGCGCTTTTGCATTCCTAAGTAATTAAATTTCAACTAATTGGAGATATTAGATTATCTGTTTGCGATTCTCGTCCAATTTTGATTTTATTTCGATAGACAGAATCGTGATTCCACCATCTTTTACATATACTATTTATTTTGATGTCGCGAGTATAATTTCCGAAGTCTGCTTTTTGAGTTATCGGATATATTTTACGTCGCATTGTTTTTTTGGATAATGCGTGTTACATAAATCGCGTAACTTTTCTCCGACTATAAAATTTAAGTTCGATTTGGCAATTTAATTTTTCAACACTCCTACGATACCCAAAGAATTTTATCTGCACAAGGGAATTTTGTAATCCCCTACATTAAATAAAGTATTCTTCTACTTACTTTATCCCAACACCACTCAAAGTTTGACAACATACCACCTCTACACTACCTATACCCAAGTCCTAACCTAACTGAATAAATGACATAATTTTCTTCTTCCCCCATTTTGTTTGTTTTGGCCGCCCTAATTAATTAAGAGAGAGGAGAAGAGTTTTCTCCATTGCTCTTCCCTAAGAACTCAAGAGTAAGCTCCGTTTATGTTCCAAATTCTAATCATTGTCCATATTCAAGTGTTAGTTATTCTTCTTTATTTCAATCCAAGCAAAAATAGATTTTGGCTCTCTTTATAATTTCGAAATTAATGGATAAACTAGGGTTCGGTGTCCAATCTTTTATCTGTTGTTTCAAGATGATTATAAGGTACTTGGAAATTTAGAACAAGCTTAATCCAAGTTTAGAATTTTTCTTGAAGGAGCCGAAACATTAGGGTTTATGACCCAAGCATGTGTTGATGTTTCTTGTGTTTCTTGCACAATACGCTTCTACTTGATGAGATGATGCTACGGTGAATTTATTGTATTTCTGTACAATATTGAAGAATCAAGCTTTATTCTTTGCATGTTAATTTTATACTTAGTGACTTAATATTAGTCTTTATGAATGGACGGTTTACATAATATGATTTTCTAAGATTTTTATACAACAACAACTAAGCCTTAGTCTCAAAATAATTTGGGATCGGCTAACATGATTCAAACTTTGAAACCGTCAATGATCGTTACATAAATAACATACAAGGAAAAAAAAGAGGGAAAAAGTAGAGAAAAAAAAAAGAAAAAAAAATGAAAAATCCTGAAAAAATAAATTAAAAGATAACATGAAATATAAGAAAATAGGAATAAAAAAAAGGAATCAGATTCCATCCACCATCCGTATTCTTTCCCGCCACATTTGCCTATCCATCGTCATACTTTCTCCAATTCCAAGAAATCACATCATTTTCAATCATCTTTATCCAAATTTTCTTGGGTCTTCCTCTACCTTTCACAATATTACTTGTTCTCCAACTTTCTAGCCTCCTCACTGGGGCATCAACACGTCTTCTTCTCACATGACCAAACCATCGTAATCGATTCTCCATCATCTTGTCTTCTATAGACGCAACTCTCTAATCACCTCATTTCTGAGTCGATCCTTTTTTGTATGACCACACATCCATCGTAGCATACGCATCTCCGCCACATTCATCTTTTGAACGTGACACTGTTTTACAGCCCAACACTCGGTGCATATAACAGTGCAGGCCAAATTGCCGTGCGGTAAAATTTACCCTTTAATCTATGAGGCATGTCAGGATCACATAGAACTCCTGTGGCACTCTTCCACTTCAACCACCCTGCCTTTATTCGGTGAGCCACATCGCCATCTAGCTCTCCATCCTTTTGGATAATAGATCCAAGATACCGAAAGAAAGTGGATCCATGAACAACTTTCCCATCAAATGTGATCATCCCTGCCTCTCTATCACTGTTTTCTAAGATTTTTAGAAATGTCCTGAAATTTTGTTGGAGGCAAAGACATGAATTTAGATTAATGTATGTCAATGGAGGTGAATATATAAAGAGATATTGAACTTGATGTAGTTGAGGGACATGTGATTTATTGAGAAGTTTTGAAAGCATATTTAAGCCATTGTTTTGAACTTATATGTTTGATGATGTCAGATAATGCATCTGAATGATGTGTGAATGTGGTAGTGGTTAGTTTTCAAAAAAGTTTATAAAACTGGAGTTCCTAGTATTGATAAGAATGCTTGTATGTCGATTACTACTTGTGTTATAAGTATGATATGCATGATTAGAATTAACATGGTTTTTGTTGCTAGAAATAAACCCTAGGTCAATATGATATTTTTCTCATTTTCGCCGGAAATCGGCAATTTTACTACACTTCATGGAAACGGCCATAACTTTCTCCTCAATTAATATTTTTAAGATTGGTGTGTTTCCAATAATATAAGATACACCCTCTAATTCTTACTGTACTGTTTCAGAATTGAACCTCTGTCCCTTGTGCAAATTCTTGTTTTTGAAAGATGTTAAGTGTTTAATGTTGGTTTTCGAACCAATGAGCGTGTATAGTGGAGTCGAGTCTTGGTTGTCGTTTGTTATTAGGTTTATGTTGTACATGGTTGTTACGGCGGTAAGCCAAGTCGAGCAGACGGAGGTCTAGCATGGCGAGTCGTAGACTAGTCGAGACTAGTCGACTAATTATGAATTATAAATACAAATAATTTATATATAAATATATAATATTATAAACACTGATTTTATAATATATATACTGAATCGTTGATTATATAATACATATACTTATATATGTATACTGAATATATACTATAGGGGCGCGTTCTATGCAGTACCAATATTAGATGCAATACTTTACAGTACTAATTTATGCATGAGTTTGTACTGATTATGCATGAAATATATGCATTTCGTGCATCACAATTTCAATGCATTAAAATATGCAATATATTTGGTGCATATAATCTAATATTTTTATGCATCGATATTTTAATCTAATATTTTTATGCATCGATATTTTGATGCATATATTGCATATTTTAATGCATTGAAATTTTGATGCACGAAATGCATATATTTCATGCATAACTAGTATAAAACTCATGCATAAATTAGTACTGTAAAGTACTGCATCTAATATTGGTACTGCATAGAACGCGCCACATAATATATAATATACATATACTTATTATATGTATACTAATATATATATATTGATTATAGAAAGGCGGTAGGCCCGGATCAGATCCCTATTGAAGTTTGGCTTTGTCTGGGGGAAGTCGGAGTTCAGTAGCTAATAGAGCTGTTCAACATCCTCCTCAGAGGTTCTAAGATGCCAACGGAGTGGAGGCATAGTATTGTCGTGCCGTTTTTCAAGAACAAAGGCGATGCTCAGAGTTGTAGTAACTACAGGGGTATTAAACTCCTCAGTCATACTATGAAACTTTGAGAAAGAGTAGTGAAATGCAGGGTTAGAAGAGAAGTTGAGATCATTGAGAACCAATTTGGCTTCATGCCGGGTAGGTCCACGACTGAGGCCATTCATCTCGTCAGACGCCTTATGGAGAAATTTAGAGAGCGGCGTAAGAACCTCCATATGGTGTTCATAGATATAGAGAAAGCTTATGATAGCATTCCACGCGATGTTATTTGGAGGAGCCTAGTAGAGAGGAGGGTGTCGTTGCCGTTCGTTAGGACGATCCAAGACATGTATTCCCAAGCTAGGATGTGCGTTAGGACCCCAGCCGGTGACACCCAGTATTTTCCGGTTGAGATAGGGCTACACCAGGGGTCGGCGCTAAGCCCTCTTCTCTTCGCTCTGATCCTTGACGTCATTTCGCGGGGGATACAAGATGGCATCCCGTGGTGCATGCTTTTTGCTGACGACATTGTGTTAGTGGCGGAGTCGAGGAGGGAGGTGAACTCGAAGTTGGAGCTATGGAGGTCTAAGTTAGAATCTCAGGGCTTGCGTGTGAGCCGGTCTAAGACAGAGTATCTCTAGTGTAACTTTAGTGGTGAGGCCAACGAGAAAGATGTAGAGGTAATGATTGCGGATCAGATCGTTCCCCGTACGGATAAGTTCAAGTATTTGGGTTCGATCATTCTGAAGGAAGGTGAGTGTGAAGATGATGTTATTCATCGCATCAAGGCGGGGTGGCTAAGGTGGAGAGCAGCGACAGGGGTCCTGTGCGACAAGAAAGTCCCTCTAAAGTTGAAGGGTAAATTCTATAGAGCGGCAATACGACCTGCAATGTTGTATGGCTCTGAATGTTGGGCGATCAAGAAGTCGCTTGAGAGCAAGTTGGAAGCGGCTGAAATGAGAATGTTACGCTGGTCGTGTGGTCGCACAATGTTAGATAGAATCTCGAACGGGGTCTTCAGGAACACGCTAGAAGTGGCGCCCATTTCAGCGAAAGTTAGGGAAGGGAGATTGAGATGGTTTGGCCACGTCCGCACGAGGCAGGCTTCTGCTCCGGTGAGGAGGGTCGAGAGTTTAGTAGTTGTCAGGGAGAGGAGGAGAGGCAGACCGAGGAGGACGTGGGAGGAGCAGCTGAGATTAGATTTGAAGGCCTTAAACCTTTCCGAGACCATGACTGTTGATAGGTGCGCTTGGAGACGCCAGATCAGAGTTGTGGATTCTTTAGTTGGGAGTGGTGCTGTAGTTGAGAGCCTCAGGGTTGGGTTGTCTAGGTTAGCTTTGACCTAGAGCATTGCATTTTTACATTTATTGTATATTTTATCCTTTTGCCTTTTGCGTGTGGTGTATTTTTGACAGGGAGCTGTGCGCGGAGTCAAACTCTCTTCTGTTTGAGCAGCGTTCATCGGGAGTGAAGTAGCCAAATTCCTCTTAGGTAAGTCCCATGTGGATTAAGCCATGGGCTCAGGTATGGTATTGAGTTTTTTCATATCATATGCTTCCCTTTGTATTTTTCACTCAATATGTTGTTGTGCACTAAGCTGAGGGTCTTCACGGAAACAGCCTCCCTACCGTAATAAGTAGGGGCATAGTCTGCGTACATCTTACCCTCCCCAGACCCTGCTCTGAGCGGGATATACTGGGTATGTTTGGTTTGGTTTGGTTTTATTATAGAATATACATAAAATATTTATATGCATACATATACATATATATATATATATATAATATTAAATCTATACGGCAAATCAGAAGTCGGCGGAAGAAATAAGTAGGTTTGGTGTGTAACTTTGCACTTTGTACAACAAATCGGGAATCGGAAATCGGCGAAAGAAAAGATGTCTTCACGCCTTCAACTTAGGTTTATACTTTACACAACAAATCGGAAATTGCGGAAGAAATAAGAGAGAGATTAGAAGAAAGAAGAGTAGAGGAAGAGTACCACTTATCGGGGGCAAATCGAAGGACGGCGGTGATCACTTCAGATTGGGGCTCGACGGGGCCCGAAGTGGAGTCGCTTCAGTCGACTGACTCCGCTTTGCAATTAGATTTGAGAATAACGCTTTTTCTTTCCTTCTTTTTTTAAATACTCTGTCACGGGTCCAAGTCAGACCGTAGTCGTCGCCCGATCGACCCAAGTCGTCCACTAGGCGACCCATATCGGTCAAGTCAGGCAAAATATCTACACCAGGCGAGTCGGAGTCGCACGGCGAAGGTCCTCCATCGCCTGGTTGACTAGTCGACGACTAGTCGCGACTAGTCGAGCACCGTAACAACAATGATGCTGTATGTGATCAAGTTGGGTTCTCGATGAAACCTATAGGGTCTCTCATTAGACTTAGATTGAATGCACAGACTAAAGTCCGAACCTATTAATCGAGTTCGTTGTTTGTTAGACTTTGTTAAGTTCGATCGATGGCTAAAACTTAGTTGTTTGTGATGAAAGGTGGAGCAGCATAGTGAATCTTAAGGAAGAGTCGAGAATCAACTTTCTTGTGATTTTTGCTTTTCCAAGTGAGCTTTCTATACGAAAGTGACTTGAGCTTTGCTCTATCTTGATTAAATGTTTTACAGGCAAATTATGATTTAAATGATTATCATGCATAAAACTTTTATGTGGGCTCTTATGAACCTATCAATGTTGCTTGCCAACCTATAAATTATATAATTTGACTGATTGTATATTATAAATATACTTATAACTACAATATAATTATATATATATATAATATATCTATACAACAAAGTGGCTTCAATAAAGAAAGAAAAAATTAGGTTTATACAGCAGACATTCAGCAAGCAAGAAAGATTGATTGAAGGAAACGGATTCAGCAAAAAAGAAGAAAGAAACTAGAAGAACGAAAGAAGAGTAGAGGACGACAAAATGTAATATCCGAGATTTTTCATTTCTTGTTGTCCTGAATTAATTGTCGCCTAGCGTCGAGTATTTTTCCTAATGATGAATAATTGGAGAAGTCGTGACGTTGCGCAATTGTTACCGCTATCGTGTTTCGTCGTTGTGTCGAGCTTGGAGCGGAATTTGCTGACTGTTATGTAGGCAAAGCATACGCTACGCAGTATTATAGAGTGCACTAATATGTCGTGCTGGCGCACGCTATTGAGACAGTTAGTGCACGCTAACTGTTGGCCGAGACAGTCGAGAAGCTAGTGGACTGGAATCGGGATTTTGTTAGCGCACGCTATGGAGTAGTATAGAGCGCGTTAATTTGCAGCAGTTAGCGCATGCTATTTCGAGAGGTAGCGCACGCTAACTGGTGGTCATGAACAGTCCAGAAGCTACTGGACTGGATTGGGGGATTCATTAGCGTACGCTAATGCTTGTTGTTAGTGCCCGCTAACGTCACATCTGGGCGGAACCTGTTTGGTTTTTGGCCCCTTAGCGCACGCTAAGCTGTCCGATATATAAACTGGACAGCAAGCCTTCTTATGCATTTTCCCTCACTTCTTTCTTCTGCGACGTCTGAAACGAGGGTGACTAGGGTTCGAACTCCTGGCCGATTTTGCTCCATCCAAAGGCATTTTGGAGGTCTTAGGTGATTATAACATCATCTAATCTGCTGTTCTTCATCGGATCGAAGGTAATATTCTTAAATCCCTAGAGTTGACTTTTTGAGGTTTTGTTCTTGATCTTGATTTCAATCCATCGTGTTATATGATGTTGTTGATCGTGTACTATGGATTGTATATCCATATTTCGAGTTGTTTAACACGATTGACGATTTGGGTGTTCTTAAGGAACTGCGAACATTTAATATTCGACTAAATGTTCCAATGGGTTTTGCTTGCTTCGATTGTTCGGCATTTGTTTTTGTCGCTAATGGTGGTAGTCCTCGTAGTAATTGTGTTATTGTTGTTTCTCGTGAGGTTGTAGGTTTTCGGGGTTGTCCGATCGAGCCGTGCTCGTCGGAGTATTCAGGTGTGGTTTATCGAGGCAAGTACCTTGCCATACAAATTATATTCCACGTAAATACTTGCGCGTTCAAGGGTGTATCATTTTTCTTGTGGACGTATATTTATGTGCATTTGGATACATGTGAATATATATATATATATACACACACAAATGTTTATGAAATCGTTTGTTGCATTTACGTTTTGATGATGTGGATTGAATGATATTGTGACCTCACGTGATAATTCCGGACCATGCTCATTCCGGACCATGCTCATCCCTAATTTTCAGTATGTGGGGCCAACTGTAGTGGTACGCAGATGACGTTGGATGGCTGTCGCGGCAAGGAATTAGGGAGTAGGGTTTTTTTTGAGGGGCGGAGGATTAAAAAACAGCAGTTTAGGTTTCTGGTGTTCTGATTTGATTTTTTTCCCCTTAAATACAACATCTAAGCCTTAGTCCCAAAATGATATAGGGTCGGCTAACATGAATCAAACTTTGAAACCGTCAATGATCGTTACATAAATAACATAAATGGAGAAAAGGAGGGAAAAAAGTAGAGAAAAAAGTAGAGAAAAAAGCAAATAAAAAAAGAGAATTAATGTTAAAAAAAATGAAAAATTCTGAAAAATAAATTAACAGATAACATGGAATAAAAGAAAATAGGAATAAAAATACAGAAAAAAAAAAAGGAATCAGACTACATCCACCATCTGTATTCTTTCCCGCCACATTTGCCTCTATCACCATACTTTCTCCAATTCCAAGAAACCGCATATCATTTTCAATTATCTTTATCCAAGTTTTCTTGGGTCTTCCTCTACCTTTCACAACATAACTTGTTCCCCAACTTTCTAGCCTCCTCACTGGTAGGGGTGAGGAGAAAAACCGACAAAAACCGATAATACCGAAAATACCGAAAAAACCGAAACCGAAAAACCGAACCAATAAGATATTGGTATGGTACGGTTCTTAAAATTTTGAAAACCGAATTATGCGGTTCGGTTTCGGTTTTAGATATGGATCCCGACTTTAAAAACCGAACCAAACCGATAAAACAGATGACTATTCTACAGACTTTGTTTTTTCTTTGTGCAGGTTGTTATGAATTGATGGTCCTGTGCTGAGGAGGAAATTCAAGACTTTTGTTTAATCTGATATTGGACTTTTTGAATCCTTAGTTATTATCATGTTATTGAAGTAGGTTTTATTTTTATTCAAGCTTTGAAGTGGATTAATTATGTATAAATCCTTCTATTTGAACTTACAATTGTCTGATTTAGCCCAAGTAGTTCAATTTGGGCCTGGTGCAAGCCCAACTTAAGTGGCCCATTTAATCAGCCCATTGACACCGAACCGCTACCGAACCGACACCGAAACCGATCACACCGAGCCGATTAAAAACCGAATCATTTCGGTACTCAAATGCTAGATACCGATAAGATACGGTTCAGTATCGGTTTTAGCTAGAAACCGTACCAAACCGAACCGAGCTCACCCCTACTCACTGGGGCATGAACAGGTCTGCTTCTCACATGAACAAACCATCGTAATCGATTCTCCATCATCTTGTCTTCTATAGCCGCAACTCTTACCTTCTCTCTAATCACCTCATTTCTGAGCCGATCATTTTTTGTATGACCACACATCCATCGTAGCATACGCATCCCTGCCACATTCATCTTTTTAATGTGATACTGTTTTACAGCCCAACACTCGGTGCCATATAACAGCGCAGGCCTAATTGCCGTGCGGTAAAATTTACCCTTTAATCTATGAGGCATGTCAGGGTCACATAAAACTCATGTGGCACTCTTCCACTTCAACCACCCGGCCTTTATTCTGTGAGCCACATCGCCATCTAGCTCTCCATCCTTTTGGATAATAGATCCAAGATACCGAAAGAAAGTGGATCCATGAACAACTTTCCCATCAAATGTGATCATCCCCGCCTCTCTATCACTGTTTTCGCTAAACCTACACTCCATATATTCACTCTTACCTCTACTCAGCCTAAAGCCTCGAGCTTCCAAAGTATCCTTCCAAAGTTCCAATTTCTGTTGCACTCCAACCTTCGTTTCATCAATCAACACAATATCATCTGCGAACATCATACACCACGGAACGTCATTTTGAATTTCTCTTGTCAATTCGTCCATAACTATGGCAAAGAGAAAAGGACTAAGAGCATATCCTTGATGCACCCCAATCGTAATAGGGAATTCTTCTGTCCTCCCAACATTAGTACGTACACTTGTACTAGCTCCCTCATACATGTCCTTTATAATGTCGATATATTTCCGCGATACACCCTTCTTTGCTAAGGCCCACCAAAGTACTTCTCTTGGTACTTTATCATATGCCTTCTCTAAATCAATAAAAACCATATGTAGATCTTTCTTTTTATCTCGATAATGTTCCATCAACTGCCGGATAAGATAAATTGCTTCCATGGTCAATCTTTCAGGCATAAATCCAAACTGATTTTCTGTTATCTTCACACATTTCCTGATCCTTTGTTCAATCACTCGTTCTCACAACTTAGGGTTGAATATTAAAAATGATTTGGTGACTGACTGAACATTAAACACGAAATTTTTTGTTAATCCGCAACAGAGAAAAAAGACGTGAAAGAAAAACCTTTCTCCAACGCCAAGCTGATTGAGTATGGAAGGCAATTTGAGTGAGAAACAAAAACAAAGAGATAAACACTGAATAATTCAATAACAAGGATGTCAATAATAATAAAAGTGAACAAAATGCAGCTCCTAAGCCTTTATTTATAGGTTAAGAGTTCCAATTAAACTAGGAAACTTATTACATTAAGGAAACTAAATAATATCAAATTCTAATACATACTAAAATACTAATATCAAATTCTAATACTACTAAAATACTAATATCTCCTAATTATAATAATTACTATATTCTACTTTCCATCAGTATGTTTTAAATTTGAAGGGGACCTTTGGCGCACCGGGTGAGGTGTTGCATGTGATCTTGAGGCCACATGTTCTAGTCCTGGAAGCAGCCTCTTGGGTAAGGTTTGTCTATATTTCGCCCTTGTGGTGATGATCCTTCCCCAGACCCTCATTGCGCGGAGATGCTTTGTGCACCGGGCAACCCTTTTTACCAAAACCAGTTATTACTTGTTGTATCCAACTAGTAATACAATATATAGAGTGGACCAAAAGTTTGTTAAGCAGAAAATCAAGTAAATAGAAGCACTTTTGGAGGAATTCTTTATGGTTCGAAATTAATATTAGATGCTAAAGCATCTATAGAGAATTTGAGATTCGCAGAAGAATCAAGTAGATGTGACAGCATCTGTGGGATCAGCTGGGGTAGATTCTCTCGTTTCCTGTCTCTTCTTATTCGGTTTTTTAATAAAATTGACCTTGATGAGTCCAAAAAAAAAGTGGATGTGACAGCATCAATAGAACATAATTGATCAACCAGACATGGAATGAAACACGGGTTCTATTATGATTACAATCACTTTTTTCTCTAAAAGATATTAAGTGATGTCAAACCAGCTAATCATATCTTTCCTTGAGAGAGAAGATCGTACCAGTTGAAGAATAACTACTAATTATGGAAAGAAGCTCAGCTGAAAACCATCACTATGTAAAGGATATCCAATCATTAAACTCAAAAGTTTTGAACCGAGAATAGAACATGTGACACCAGTATCAACTACGAAGAAGGGTAATGATATCTCATAATTACAAGGATTTTCAAATAAAAAAAGGGAGCTGAATTGATGATTTGAAGACCAAATCATGAGGTCTAGTTATCAAATGATAGAATATTCATCTTTACAACTGAAAGAAAACCCTTAACCCAAAAAAAAAGAAAAAATCTGAGAGGTCACTTACCAAGATCATAATTGTCTTCGAAACCAATGTCATGATACTTATAAGGAATTGTTTTTCGCAAACTGATCCCTCTTCTGCACAAGAAGCTCGATAACTTTTTTTCTTACAGAAGATTTTTGAACAAGCTGCCTTGCTTCTCAATAAGTTTTGAGTTATAAGGCTTTCCTTTCTTGGGCACTAAAACTTCCCATCATGATTGCAAATGATAGTGAAGTTTCACCTAGTGATGTCTGGGCCAAAGCTCATCCTCTCATTTGAATGAGACAAAGAGTCCTTTCCTAAATATTCTGGGACAGAGTATTCAGAAAGGCCAGTCTCAAATTAAGAGTATGCAGTCTCTCCTTCTTGCGGATTTACAGGTTAATTGAAAAGGTTCCTAATGGTAAAATACAAACCTATAATACAGAAAATGGTGGTCAAAGCAAGCTAGTCATGATTTACTTCATTTTCCTATGAATAACAGGAAAATGTAAGAAGTTAGAATGCAAGATAGAGAATCGATACCAAATAACACTTCAGGTACTAACGGGCTATAATTTAAAAATGAAAACCCAAGGGCCAAGGCTCAAGTCACCATCCCCCAACCAAAGACTTTTGTGCTAGCCACAATTTGCTTCATTTTCCTATCAATATCCTATAGCAAGTAACAACAGCTTTTTACTGGTATATCAACACTGAAATATCTTATGAGAGGCATTAATTGTTGTAGCCGTCATGACAAATAATTACTTTTTTCTATTACCATTGACCACAATTCAAGTTGTTTCACAACTTCTCCGAATTTCCAAATCAAAAATAACAATAATAAAAAAGAAAAGAAAATGAATAAATGAAAGGGGAGAAGTTAAGAGCAACGGCTATAAAAAACTATTTAGTATTGACCTTAAAAACAGAATATTAGATCCTCATCAGTCAGCCAAAAAGGCTTACCTCTTCCTTCCCAAGGGGTGGCTGACGTGGTTTTCCCCAGACTAGAGATAATTTATCAAACTGGCAATGGAGATGAAACGTTATTAGATTTTCACACATGATTGAAGAAGAAAATGCATTCGTCTAACACAAGGAAAAGCATTCATGAGAATTAAAATGACGAGCATGTGATACTTCTACTTAAGTTTAGAATAGGCAACAACATAAAATAACAATAGTTAAATAACTAGAAAAGACTAGGACAGTAAAACCTCGATAAATGAATATGATCGGGACCGGAGAAAAATATTCATTTAGCGAAATTATTCATTTATCGAAAGAAAATTTGAACACGTTATAAAGAGTTGTGACCGGGAAAAATTATTCATTTGGCGAGGTTATTCGTTTATCGAACATTCATTTATCGAGGTTTAACCGTAAGTCTTTTAAATGATTTTTCAAGATTTCAAAGGTAAATGGCACTCATAAAAGAGATGCATCGTTACGCAGTGTGACAAAATATAGCGTGAAAATATCGAGATGATACATTAGCTTCTACAATTTCATTATTTTAGTATTTTACATATATATTTCCATTGTTTCCAATGGTGCCAAGACTCCTTATTCTTTGGTTCTGGATTATAATGGAATAAAACAAAATGAGTCACTAAACTGGCTGCACTTCTTTTTCTCATGAAGTACTAGTCATTCCATGCAATTCTCGATGCAATTTTCATTTTGGATCATCCGGAAACAGCGTCTCTGTGTTAAGACAGGGGTAAGGCTGCGTACATCCAATCCCCCTTACCCCGCTTTTTGCGGGAGCCGTTGAGGCATTGGGGTAATGATACTGAGTATTTTACATATATCTATATATATATGTGTGTGTATATATATATAGGGGCGCGTTCTATGCAGTACCAATATTAGATGCAGTACTTTACCGTACTAATTTATGCATGAATTTTGTACTAATTATGCATGAAATATATGCATTTCGTTCATCAAAATTTCAATGCATTAATTCTCACAAAAATTTGATGCATATAATCTAATATTTTAATGCATCGATATTTTGATGCATATATTGCATATTTTAATGCATTGAAATTTTGATGCACGAAATGCATATATTTCATGCATAATTAGTACAAAACTCATGCATAAATTAGTACTGTAAAGTACTGTATCTAATATTGATACTGCATAGAACGCGCCACTATATATATATATATATATATATCTAAACGGCATCTACAAAATTTAAGATTATAAGGCCTTTGTTACTTGCAAAATTTTATACTCCCTCGTCGCTCTTTACCATAAGGATGTCTAAGTTACTATTATACTATTAACATCTACTAAGATGACATTCTAAATAGTCCAATCCATTAAGTTTGATGATCTTCAACTTTAGAAAAAGAAAATCATTTTGGTAATAAGAATAGATTCAAAGACCAGTAAAGACTTTACTCCTATATCTTTTTTGCACCTAATCATTAAGATTCATTCCCACGTGTTCACCCTAAAAATTGTTAAATATGAACGTTTATTTCGAAAAGAAAATATGAATACTTGCAATCTGCATGTCTTAAAAATAACTTTTTGCTTCTCTTTTTCATGTCTCTGAATTTCATGAAAACAACTTCCACTAAATCTTGCATAAAGTACACATCCTCCATAACTATGAATATATAACTGAACCATTGGGATAATGTACCAGGATAAAAATATTTTTATAGGGCCCCATAAATTCCAACTGACTGCAAAGTATGCCACCCCAGGTTAAAATATATATTCAGATATGTGCACTTATTATTAAACTAGCACTCAGCAGTCAACTCCATTTCATCACGTGTGAATCTACATATTATATTTGTTCTCAATAAGGGAGAAGTAAAAGAAATCTGGTCAGCAGCATGCATGCCATTAGTAGAAATGACAAGTATATTAACAAGAACTTCCCTAGCTCATTAACGAGATATATTCGAACCAATTCCACTAAATACTCTGGACATCGATTTCTATTTAAAGAAGGATATCAACAACATAGAGAAGAGTAGAGATGCTCAAACCAAATGACTCCTTTATACACTTCCTAAAACTTGATAAGCTCAAAAATTCCAACATTTGTGGCTGCTTTTTTTACCAAGATTAGCTTCCTATGTGGTGTCTTCTGTGCTATGAAGCATGGACGACTCGGTGGACACGAGTCGGACACACTCCGACACGCTCTGGACACGCCTATGAAGCACCAGCACGGGTATGGACATGAGAAATGGCATTTTGAAAAAGTAGACATGGCACAATAATATATATATTTGTGTGTGTATTATATATATATATATATATATATATGGATTGTAAAAAAAACAAGAAAATATAGTTAACCTAAGAAAAAAAAAGATGAGATAGTGATTGTATTTTAGGGTTATTTTTTTTTTGGCTGCCTCAGAAAGGAAAACAATTACGTAATACGCAAAATACTAGATTCCTGCTCCATATCCAGTGAGAGCCACTGGAGCAAACCAGCAGGTGGTTCCTCCCAAATCTTCATGTTCTCCACATCGTGCCCCAAACAGGCAAGGCAATCAGCACACCTGTTTCCTTCTCTCGGGGTATGAGCAAACTCGATCTCCCATGGCAGTCAGGTATACCTCCTACAATCTTCAAGAATATTATGCAGAGGGTGATCCCAAGTATTACTTGTCTTCAAGAGGTTAAACACCACCTCCGAATCTGTTTCAACTATAATCCTTGAAAACCTCCTCTCCCAGGCAATTTTCAGTCCATCTCTTATAGCAAGCAGTTCTGCCACATTTATAGACACATCCCCAAGCTTACGAGAGAAGCCCAAAACCCATTTCCCATCGGCATTACAGACCAGGCCACCAGATGCAACCGAACTAGTGTCGTTGATCCGACTAGCATCACAGTTCAGCTTAACCCATGTCCTCAATGGCTTCTTCCACCTTACCTCACGCCTATCCCCTTCTTTCCGGCCTCTGTTCTGCTGCGGAAAGCTACATATATGCTCAGAAATCATACATTTGATGTTGGTGATAATCCCATAGTCTGAGCTAATGTGTTGTCCATACACCCTTTTGTTTCTTCTTTCCAAATATTCCACGCACAACAAAGAAACACCATATACCATGGAGCATTGGCAGCAATATTATTTCGAAACCCTCGTCCTAACAGATTCCGTTTCAACCAATCAGCCCTTCTAAGTTCAAAAAACTCAACCCATTGCATTGGCGAAATTACCAGCTACCTTATCCTTTTTGCTTCAGCACATGAAATCAATATATGATTGATATTCTCAATGCCCCCATTACATAGCCTGCACTCTGCACTCTCCCGTAAGCCAATCCTACAAAGCATCTCATTTGTAATCAACCTACCCTTCCGCCATAGCCAAATAAAATACTTAAGTTTCGCCTGGCACTTAAGTCTCCATAACCAACTCCAACCGCCATCAGTAGCCGGACTCAAAACCGAGCTATGCTTCCTCAAAGTATCGTAAGCTGATTTGCTAGAAAGGACTCCCTTCGGAGACCCCATAAATATCAGACTATCCATTTCATGTTCACTGTCAGAACTGATTCTGGTATAGCGGTGTACAACAGGTCCAGCCGCCACCCATTTATACAGTCCCATACTTGGTGTATTCTCCAGGCCTTATCCCTATCATCCACTTCTCCTTCAATCATGTCGGCAATAGTATCTTTTCCCAACCACCTATCATACCAAAGGAAAATAGCGTTACCCTTGCAAATTTGCCAACCAAAATCATTTCTCAGTTCCGCCACACTTCGAACCAGCCCTTTAAAGCTATTTGATTCAGTTCCTCGGAGACAATGCGATAAAAGAGAGCCTCCTTTAAGGTATTTAACCCGACAAGCCTCAATCCAAAGACTGGACCCGCCTTTAAGACAAGGCCAACCTTCTTTTGCAAGCATAGCAATATTTGCATACGTGCACATCGGATACCAAGCCCACCATTGGCCTTTGTCTTAGTAACAGTCGTCCAGTTACTTCTTCATCTGAATGTCACTTGACCAAATGAAACTCCTATTCAACCGATCAAGGTTCTCGCATGTTGCAGTCGAAAGCCAATGAGACTGCATAATGTGGTTCGGGAGAGCCGCCGTAACAGACTGAATAAGATTGGTACGCCCAGCCATGGACAGTAACTTTGCCTTCCAACTTGCCAATCTATTAGAAACTTTATCAATAAGTTCCCGAAAAGTACGAGAAGTCACCCTATCCTGAATGAGAGAGACTCCCAAATACCGCCCAAGATCATTTGTCGCCTCAAAACCCAAAATCTCCTTAACCTCTCTCTTCACCACCGGCTCTCTACAGCTGGAAAAGAGAATGCGAGACTTTTCAGCACCTACTTTAAGCCCCGAAGCTTTGCAGAACATTTCCAACACAGAATTAACAATCCGAGCATTCGTCACATTGGCCTTAGCAAACAACATCAAATCATCAGCGAAGAACAAATGTGATATTTTCGGGTCATTACGACAAACGGGAAGTGGTTGCCATTTATTCTTCTCCACCCAGTCTTGAATAAGATAGGATAACCTTTCCACACAAAGAACAAACAAGTAAGGCGATAGTGGATCACCTTGGCGAAGACCACATGTAGGAGCCAGCGCCGCCATAGGTGAACCATTCCAAAGAATCTGTGGCCATGAACCACGGACGCAATGTGATCAAACGTGTTGTACTCTTGGGGAAGCCAAAGAACACCAATGTTTCTTCCAAGAAGTCCCATCCTACCTCATCATATGCTTTCTCGAGATCTAATTTAATCACCATAAATCTGCTAAGTGCCTTCTTTTTCGTCTTTATAGAATGTAGGATCTCCTGCACAAGTCGAATATTATCATGTGTGCCGCGACCTTTAATAAATGAACTCTGAGTTGGGGCAATAAGCGACGGCAACATGCCCCTCAGTCTCCTTGTAAGTACTTTAGTGAGTACTTTGTATGTTGTGTTGCAAAGTGTTATGGGCCTCAAATTTGTAACTAGATCCGGGTTTAACACTTTTGAAATGAGGCAAATAAATGATTCACCCACCTCATCATCAAAAGAGTAATCCCTCATTGCTTTGATCACAAAGCCAAGCAACAGATCTCTAACTTTCTCCCAAAAGTGATGGAAAAACATTGGTTGGAAGCCATCCAGACCTGGGGCTTTATCCGGATGGAAACTACATCTCTCAGTTCTTTGACATCCACCTCCCGAAGCAGCTCTACCCGATCACCATCAGTCAAGCGAGCCTGCCATTGAGAAAGCTGGAGCTTTCCTATCTCCCCCCTTTCATCAGAGAATAAACCATTAAAAAACTCCCAAACATGGTGTTTGAGCAACATCTGATCCGTGCACCATTCGCCGTCCACCTTGAGTGTAGAAATCATATTCCTACGTCGCCGTTGGAGGGTCGTTTGATGAAAAACCCTCGTATTACGCTCACCTTCCACCACCCAGCGAACAAGTGATTTTTGTTTCCACAATACTTCCTCTTGATTAACAACATTCTATTCCAATTTTTTTAGTTTTATAAAAAGACCCCGAAATTTTTCTATGATATAAAAAATGCCCCATATGTCTTCTAAAATCTTTTTGGGACTAAGGCTTAGATGTTGTTGTTGTTGATGTCTTCTAAAATCTTATAAGAAGTCCACAAATCCATATCCCCGAAGTAACCCCACGTATCACAGGTGTATTCGCCGCAATTAAAAAAGTAAAACAGAAAAAAGTCGTATCTCCCCATCATGTTCCACGATGTATATGTTGATTTTACAATACCAATTACAAATTCTGTAATTAGACATGATTATAACAATTATCTCAACTCATGCCCATCTCATGATATTTTCCATGCAAATGCAAAAACTTACTATGATGACGGTTATCAGATTTTCATCTCATTTCTCCTTCATATGAAGGTTGCTATATGAACGCATACGGCGGTAAAATTTTGTGACTTCGTCTTTTGCATGATTTTATAGTGTTAACTAGTTTTGACGATTATTTGACACTATAACTTTCACACCACCGACCCAAACACAGTTGGGATTAAGGTGCACATGATGATGACGATGAAAGTTGTATCCCTACATATCTAGTACGTCTCCCCGCATATCTATTACGCGTCTCCGAGTATCCCCGAGTGTCCGACACGCATACTTCGACATTTTAGGAGTAAATGTGCTTTATAAAAACAAGCATGTCGATTAATGTTAGAATTTTTATTTAGTTTTAAAATGCCAGACACAGGCAACAAGCTTGGACATGTCGGGGACATAAAATGGAGATGTGGGGTTGTTTTTTATATATAAACCTAAAATTGGGTCAAATAAATATTAAGTGGTAAATTCATATATTTTAATACATATCCAGTTTTGCCACTTAACCAAAAAAGGAAAAAGATTCTCTCTCTCGTTCAACATCATTCTCTTCTTTCATCTTCATCCTCTATTTTCTTCTTCGATGATCTCCCCTCTCAAGTGTGTTGTTCCCCTCAAGGTTAGTAGTTCGCCGGTCACTTCCTCTGCTCGATCCTTTGTTGCTTTGCTCGATCTCTTGTTGCTCTCTTCTTCGTCTTCTTCCTCCCCTGCTCGGCCCCCTCACTATCTTCACTCTACAAGGTAAAAATTCTTTACTTTCCACTATTTTGACCTAATTTCTTGTGGTTCCGCTAATGGTTTTGAGGCATTGTTTGCATATTACGTCCTCCGCTAAATTGTTGGCAGGTTTTTCCTTTTTCAAAATTCCCAAAATTCTGTCATGTTATGTTTTAGTTAAAACCTGTCAAACCATTTTGTCAAATAACAAAACAAGTCAAAACTTCTGAAACTTTAAGTAAAGTCAAACCTGCCAATCATTTTGAGAAGGAGGGTGTATTATCTTATTCTTATATATCTAGAATATTTATTATGCACTTAACACATAAATATTATTTAACTAAAAAAAATATATATGTGTCATCCATCTATCATGTCCTACATTCTGGAAAAAGTTGTGAAATCCCATGTCCATGTCATGTCGTGTCATGTCGCGTGTCAGGTCCGTTCTTCATAGGCGTGAAGGAAGAGGTACAATACCCTAAATCATATAGTGTTTCAGAAGCGCGCCTTAGCGCAATTCTTAGCGCGCAGGGTTGATACGCGACGTAGCGCGCTTTTATTAGCGCGTTGCTCGATTCGTGCACGATTTTTGCCTCTGTTGCACGCTTTTGAGTGAATAGCGCATGCTATCTGTTCCAAAAAAAACGACGGGAATACTCATGGTAACTTGGTATTTCCACGCCACCTCACACAGCAACTTAGAACTGAGACTAACCGACGACTCTGAAGTTCACTAAACTAAAAAATGCATAAACCCTATGTTTCAGTCGTGCGACGGGAAAGCAGAAAAAGAAAAAAAAAACTAGGTTGTTTGCAATGTTTTAAAAGGCGTGAGGCGTGTTTGAGGCATTTTGGCCGGATGAGGCGAGGCGTAAGCCTCGAGGCGCATTGAGGCATAAGCCTCGATTAAAATAAAAATCAAAATCTAAAAAACTCACGAAAATATCATAATAGTGATAAGAATTACTAAAAGAGCAAAAGTATATATTAATTATTAAAATATTAGTGTTGACTCATAAATTAGGTCATAAATTTGATTTTGTCAATTGTATTTTATTTTTATCTAATAAACAAAAAAATATGAAATATATTTTTATATAAATAAATTACATTCTCTCCCAAATTTTATCATTTATTCCTTTTCATTACTTTTTAAAAATAAAAATAAAATAAAATTTAGCAAGGGACTATAGCATCTCATAATAAATTAATAATGACAATAAGGTTAATTAAGTCATTAACCACCTTATATTAAAACCCTATTCTTCCTCAACCCTGTTTTTTCTCACCCCCACACCGCAGGGTCCACACTACACCAAGAGACACAGCCGCCAACTCGTCTTCTTCCGTCTCAATCTGCAGATCTCAGGTAAGTTTCTTCTTTTTTTTTTTTGGAAAAGACTCGTTCCTCTCGGGAAATAGAGGTCCGCCTCATGGGTCGCCTCAGAGAAACGCGCCTCAAAGCGCGCCTCAAACCCACCTCACAGGTGCGAGGCGTAAGCCTCAGCAGTAGGGGGAGAGGCGCTGCCTCAAAGGCGGATTTCCACCGCCTCGCCTCAAGGCGCGCCTCGAGGCGTGCGCCTCGACCGCCTTTTAAAACATTGGTTGTTTGAGGCGCACGAACGAAGGAATTGAGGGCGAGACCTGAGGCGCGTGAACGGAAGGAATTGGGTTGAGACTTGAGGCGCACGAACTGAGAGCTCTGTGCATGAACTGAGGTGTAAGTATTTTGGACAACAGGATTGAGTTATTTTAGAATGTAATGATTAATTATTATGGTTATATGATTATTTATCTTATTTATTTGCTAATGTAAATATATATTTGATGGATATGAGATTAAGAAATCAAGATACTATGATAAAGTAGACAGAGTAGCAGAGAAGAAGCTGTATTGTATTTGTATATATTGTTGTATGTCAGTAGTATATAATACGGGAGAGCACGCTGCCTTTTATAAGACGAACACGCTTGCTCTATACAATTTGTACAGTATAAAGGTGAAACTTAGCCTCTAAGATTATGACATACGTGATGATGTCATCTAATGACAACATGCTCATATTTTAACACTGCCCCTCAAGTTGATTCGCTGCCCCTCAGGTTGATTGCATATATATCACTCATGCCCAACTTGCTAATAACCGGATGGAGCATGTTTTTAATTAAACCCTTAGTTAACACGTCAGCTACTTGATCTTCCAATCTTACAAAGTGAATACTAACGATATCATTGTTGATCTTCTCCTTGTCGATCAATCTCGAGTAGTTGTCTTGTGGTACTACCATAATAGATACTTTCAAGTATCATAGCATCATCTTCATAATGTTGACTTCCGTTTTCAAATTCGAGTGGAGGTTGATTTTGAGATTCGGATTGAGACTCGAATAGATATGCCAGATGGTTACTTGGTTTTACCCCAGAGAGCAATTCGTCTAAACTAGACATTCTGGATTTTTTTGGGGTGTAGCAATACCCTTTCCCTTATCAGAGCTCGACATTAATGATAAAATGATAAATCAGAGAGTAAATTAAAATTTACAAAAATGAGAATTTAGAGAGATTAGATTGAGTGAGATAGGTGTAAGAAATCAGGGCGGTTGGGGGGTACTTATAAGTTTAAATTTTAATTGTTTTATTTTGAAAAATAGCTGTTGGACCCGCCGGGTCACAGGTCCGACCCGTCGGGCTCCAACGGTCAGAATATTACAACAACAACAACAACATCTAAGTCTTAGTCCCAAAATGATTTGGGGTCGGCTAACATGAATCAAACTTTGAAATCGTCAATAATCGTTACATAAATAACATAAAAGAAAAAAAGAGGGAAAAAAGTAGAGAAAAAAGCAAATAAAAAAAGAGAATGAATGTTAAAAAAAAAAGAAAAAAAAATGAAAAATCCTGAAAAATAAATTAAAAGATAACATGGAATAAAAGAAAATAGGAACAAAAATACAGATTAAAAAAAAAAGGAATCAGATTCCATCCACCATCCGTATTCTTTCCTGCCACATTTGCCTCTCCATCGCCATACTTTCTCCAATTCCAAGAAACCGCATATCATTTTCAATCATCTTTATCCAAGTTTTCTTGGGTCTTCCTCTACCTTTCACAACATTACTTGTTCCCCAACTTTCAAGCCTCCTCACTGGGGCATCAACAAGTCTTCTTCTCACATAACCAAACCATCGTAATCGATTCTCCATCAT
This sequence comes from Orobanche coerulescens, assembly GCA_033398695.1. Lineage (NCBI taxonomy): Eukaryota > Viridiplantae > Streptophyta > Magnoliopsida > Lamiales > Orobanchaceae > Orobanche > Orobanche coerulescens. The sequence continues at coordinate 94,604,885 of CM065807.1, read as the reverse complement.
CTTGTCTTCTATAGACGCAACTCTTATCTTCTCTCTAATCACCTCATTTCTGAGCCGATCCTTTTTTGTATGACCACACATCCATCGTAGCATACGCATCTCTGCCAGATTCATCTTTTGAACGTGACACTGTTTTACAGCCCAACACTCGGTGCCATATAACAGTGGAGGCCTAATTGCCATACGGTAAAATTTACCCTTTAATCTATGAGGCATGTCAAGATCACATAAAACCCCTGTGGCACTCTACCACTTCAACCACCCTGCCTTTATTCTGTGAGCCACATCGCCATCTAGCTCTCCATCCTTTTGGATAATAGATCCAAGATACCTAAAGAAAGCGGATCCATGAACAACTTTCCCATCAAACGTGATCATCCCCGCCTCTCTATCACTGTTTTCGCTAAACCTACACTCCATATATTCAGTCTTACTTCTGCTCAGCCTAAAGCCTCGAGCTTCCAAAGTATCCCTCCAAAGTTCCAATTTCACAGACTCCAACCTTCGTTTCATCAATCAACACAATATCATCTGCGAACATCATACACCACGGAACGTCATTTTGAATTTCTCTTGTCAATTCGTCCATGACTATGGCAAAGAGAAAAGGACTAAGAGCAGATCCTTGATGCACCCCAATCGTAATAGGGAATTCTTCTGTCCTCCCAACATTAGTACGTACATTTGTACTAGCTTCCTCATACATGTCTTTTATAATTTTGAATCGACCCGGCGGATCACGGGTCCCAAAAATCAGGACCCAGACCCCAACCGTGTATACCTGGGGTCCAGACCGTGGGTAGCACGGGTCTCATGGGTCTGGGTCCACGGCGCGTTACACGAGTCCGGGTCGACGGGCCCAGGTCCAATGGGCACCTCTATCAATACCAAGGAAATACATTAGTTTTCCCAGGTCTTTCATCTCGAACTCGGAGGCAAGTCTCCGTTTAACTTCTGCTCTTCAATTATTACAAGATCATCAACATAAATCAATTAACACAGTGATGTTTTCACCTATCCTTTGTACAAACATGGTGTGATCTGAGTTGCTCTATTTGTAGCCAAATTTTACCAGGAACCTGCCAAACAAGACCTTGGAGATTGTTTCAGCCCATAAATAGCTTTCTTCAATCTGCACACCTTCCCTACTGTTGCTGATGAGGAGAAGACAGGGAACGCCTATGTATACTTCTTCTTTTAGGTGCCCATGTAAGAAGGCGTTTTTTACATCCAACTGTTGAAGTTCCCATCCAAGATTTGTTGCACAAGATATCAAGACTCGAATAGAGGCCATCTTACCAATCTCCTGGTAATCAACCCATAGGTCTGAGTATACCCTCTTGCCACAAGTCTTGCCTTATATCTTTCAACTAATCTATCCTTGTTTTGTTTCGGAGTGAACACCCATCTGCATCCAACAAGTTCCTTTCCAACCGGAAGAGTAGTTAAATACCAAGTTTCATTCTGTTTCATTGCATTCATCTCTTCTATCATAACATCTTCCCATTTAGGATCACAAATAACATCCGGCCAATTATGTGGAACATGAATACTAGACAAGGAGGATAGAAAATCAAGTGAAGAAGGGGACAATGTATTATAGGAATCAATATTAGGGGACAATGAGTTATAGGAAACAATGTTAGGAATAGGATGGTTAGTACAAGAACGGACACCCTTTCTGATAGCAAAGGAAGATCAAGATTCTTACCATTATTGAGCTCAACTGTAGGACCTGTCTCAAGGTCAGAAGTCTTTGGATGTGAAGCAGTGACATCATGCTTTCTTCTCAATGATGTAATCAAATCTGGCATATTCAACCTGTTACTCAAATCATCCAGTATGTATAAGCCGCACTCTACAATCGTAGTATGTATACACAGTACATATACACACCACAGTCAACAACTACAACAGCTTATCTTTACACTGAAACTGAAGGTTCTCCGTTTAGGTTAAGTATACCATGGAAGGGATCGCAGCAACCTGGGCATAAAAAAGGTAAAGGGACACGCGCTGGCGTGTGTAGCGCGTCACTGGAAGCATCCTTCCGGAGATGGCGCGTGACGACAAGTTGGGTTTTTCCCGGGGATCGGTTTTCGTGGTAAGCCTCGTCTGAGTATTTCCAATCCCCTTACAGTGGTATATCTTTGATATAACTTCTTGTTAATGATAAAATATCAAGATATTGAATCCGACATACAAATATGCTTCTCTCTCTCCTGTATTGGATGAGCACTTGTGCTAAATCTGGGGCTTAAATCTTACACTTAATCGATACCATGATGGAAATTAGATTAAGAAATCAAGATACTATACTAAAGTAGACAGAGTAGTAGATAAGAAGTTGTATGGTGTTTGTATATATTGTTGTATATCAGTCGTATATAATACAGGAGAGCAAGCTACCTTTTATAAGATTATGACATACGTGCTGATGTCATCTAATGACAACATGCTCATATTTTAACAACTTTTTTTCAATAGCAGGCTTAGATGTTGTTGTTGTTGTTGTATTGACATGGTCGAATGCTTATGCTACGCTACGGTGGAACAAAAATGTTATGCGCATGAAAAGTGCTATTGAAAACACTGAAATCAGACAATCCTGGAGTAGGAAGTTAAATAGAAACCAAACATATTCTGCGGAAACCAAACTCGCAGGGAGATTTTTTCATAGAACCCGACAGGCAGTACCTCAGTAAAATATTCCGAGGTGCTACTTTCACAAAACCGTCAACAATGCCAAGTGCCAGATTCACAAAACCGTCAACAATGCCAAAAAGACAGATATAATGGATTTTTAAATTACTAATTTGCAAAGCATAAACATGTGCCTACAGTTAAGTTATGGGAACTGGAAAGAGGGAGAATGAACAATTTTACCTCTACTGGATCAGATGGGACAGAAACCTCATTGGCAACGTTTGAAGAATCATTTGATATTGTGATGTGGTGATACATAGGTGATAACTGACCATGTTTTATCTCATCATTAGGGGTAAAACCATCAATATGGGTATCCCGGAAAAGTTGGGAAGTTGTTTCACGAGCAAATCTAGTAACAAGGGAAAATTTCTCCAATACTTGAATTGAAAGATCCCGAGCAGGATCATGAAGTTTTTGCCTGTGCCTGCCATTTTGCTGGAGATGACCAGAGTTTTTATCTGACTCACCACTCTCAAGATCAGCACTAGAAAGCAATTCTTTAGCTCCAATAGTAGGAGAATGAGCATTTGCCACAGAAACAGCCAGAGGAAGCTCCAATGACGACAGAGTTCTCTGTTTAACGTAAAAGATGGCAGTTATTTACAGTAGAGATATAACACATCCTGTTCATAGGAAACTACATAGGCAAGTTAACAGGAGAAGTTTTGATAGGAAATGTCCATTAATGAGAATTTCATTGCAATGAACAATTGATCTAAGCACGCAGATCAGAAGCAACTAGATATTCAGCAAACCTGGAGACGGTTCTGAAAATGATTCACAAGAAATACATTGGAGTCTTCCGCTGACCTGGAAGTATGAAGTCAGGTTATACAATATACAGAAGTCAAACAACTGATCTAAGACGGCTCTCACATTCTTTTTTTAATAAGAAACAAAATTTTATTGCAAAAGTTTTAGGGGCAAGAGACCCCTGTCAAAAGTACAAATGACAAATTACAAGGGAAAACACCAATTCCTAGGTACATCTAATAGCGACATCCCCTTAAAAATATCATGACTAAGAGATCATGAACTATGAAGCAACTTTATACTTATCATATCCCAAATATCATCTACGGGTTCACAACTATTCTCAAAAATTCTCTTATTTCTTTCTAGCCAAATAGACCATATGACTACCAACACAACAATCCTCCATAAAATCTTTCCCTTTTTACTATTGAAGCCTCCCAAATCAGTTTGAAGCAACACCAAAATAGACTCTGGGATAACCCGTTGAACTCCCCCAATTCTCCAATCACCTTATACCAATGCGCCCAAGAAACTGTGCATGTGTCACTGTTGGATGTGGAATATGAATGTGATCGACACACAGAGGGATACCCATAAAGTGGCAAACAACAAAACCTTTGGGTTCTTTTACTCGCATAAGACCGGGAAGGGGTCGAAGAATGGGGCCTATTATGACTATAGACTAATCAAAAAGAAAGAGAACTCCCGAGAGAAAGAGCAATGTCACCATTAACTGGGTCGGCAGTCTCATCTATGGGATCGTCCTAGACCTAATCATCTTTTCCTACATGGAGTGTTCGATATGGACACCGAGGAGCAATGCAATCAGGCTCATGACACTTACGACATACGATCGAAGAAGAAGATAACACAGTAGGCTTAGCTGAAGGAGATGTGTAGGAACTCCCCTTAGAAACAGCTGACGGAGTGGACTGTTATTCCTAGGCATAGAATTATTAAGCCACTGAAAATTGACACTTTTAGTTTGCTTGGACTCCCGACTTGGAAATTCGACTTAGAAGCAAAATGTTTTGGGTAGCTTTCAATTTCCAAGGCCTTTTGGTAGGCTTCCATTAACGTTTTAGGTGGATGCAAATTTACCCCTATCTGAATTTTACTATTTAAACCATTAATAAATTTAGTGATGATGATCCAATGTTCTTCCTTAATATGACATCTAAGTTTAAGTTCTTCGAACTTATTAAAGTATTCAGACACTAAGGAAGAAAATTGTTTTAGGTTGAGGTACTCTTGCATCAATTGTTTCTTGTGGAATGAGGGTAAAAAATTTCTTCCAGCTTGTGTTTCAGCTCATCCTGCAGAGTAAGTCGTGGCCCACTAACTAGTTTAATCTTCTCTTTGGACACTTTGCCAATATCTCTTAGCAGAACCAATCAACTTCATTTTAGTATACTGAACTTTATGGAGATCGTCCATACTGTGGAACTCAAAGTAGTCCTCAAGACTATCTAACCAGACAAGAAAGATATTGGGGTCATGGGTTCCTTCAAAATCGGGAACCTCTATTTCCACGTTCCTAGCAACATCGTAAGGAACCTCACGGTGTTGTCTCGGATAATCAAAGTCACGTCTATGCGGCGAAAATCTGTTAGGTTGACCTTTATACCTATCTCTAGGTTGGTACTACTGGAATTCATCAGATTCGTCGAAAGAGTGCTCACATCTCCAAGATCCTCAACATACTGAGCATGATTCCTAGCGGTTGGCTCAAGAACATGATTTTAATGACCTATATGACTCAGATTATCCACAGAAGGGTTCGGTTGATTATTTTCTTGTGAGGCACCTTTACCCTTATCAACCTGAGTTGGACAAACACTAAGAGTAGACATAGAATTCTCGAGTTTTTTATTCAACCCATGCATTTCCCCCAAAATATTTTCGACTTCATTAACTTCGGATGAAAGGTCATTTATTTTCTTGTCATATTCTAAAGAATTTCTGATCTACTGCCGATGTCCTAGTATTAATCATGATGAAGATGCTGAAAAAACGCAACTACTAAAATATGAATAAATTGGTCGATAAGTGCACCAAGTAAATTACTTATAAAATGATACCAAGTTAAGTAGCAAGCTATAGCAAACGAGATAATTAAAATACGTATTCGGAAATATATATATGTTTTTTGACCTAATGCAAATAATTAAACAAACCAACTGATGATTAAAAAGTCCGAAAATCAATAAAAATGATAGAGTATATAAGAATAATTTTGAGGCGCCGAAATTGGTAACGAGCCCAAGTAACTATGCTTCCAATTCAATTCGGACTTGGTAAATTCCACAAATCCAATAGTCAAATCATAAATTGAATCAGAGTCCAATAGAACTAGGCTCAAGCTTAATAAATCTTCTGTCCTGAGCAACTTTATCAGAATTGGGATTCAGCCCACTGATATCTGGTCCCAAAATCTCATTATTGCCAGTGAGCCCCCTATTCGAACAAAACTTTCTGCTGTAGGGCACAAGCGGGCTGCGGCGTGTGGACGATGGCGGATTGAACTGCAACAGAGGGCTAGAAGGGATGGGGCAAGTTGCAGAGGCAGATCTGGACTGTGATAGCGCGAAAACTAGCAGCAGGAAGCTGTTGGGTTGGTACCACCACTAGAAGGGGGGTTGAATAGTGCGGTGAAGAGTAATGAACTCATTTTGTGCGGAAGGCGGAAGCGATAGATAAGTACGGAATTTAAATAACACAGTGATTATAGAGGTTCAGCCCTAACTGGCATATGTCCTCTCTCCTTTGTTATCTTTTTCTATAAATTCAAGATAAACCTTTCCGCCTTGTCTTTGATCGGTCCGAGGTAAACCGTTACAATCTTGTCTTCTATTGGTCCATGATAAACCGTTACAATCTTGTCTTCTATCGGTCCAAGATCGACCGTTTTTCCTTTTCTATCGGACATGAAAACAACCTTTCTAACTTTTATCGGTAAAAACCTCACCGGATTTAGATTATGATTCTAACAATGTCGGATCCACGATCCTAATAACACCGAGTCAAATCCACAATCCTTTTCTCTCGTATATGGTTGAGTGAATCAAACACTCGAACTCTTAACAGTTAAGCTCGATTACAACAACAAGAATGTATATAAGTATCTCAGATGAACATGAAAGTTGCTTGAAATTGTTGTTCGTAGAATACGAATGAAGTGGTATTATAGGCTCCAAATCCTTAACTAGCCGCTTGTTCCTTCATAGCGTACGCTACGCTCTCCCCTTAGCGTACGTTAGGCAACTTTGCGTACGTCAACCATGCTAGGTTACGTACGTTAAGATCTGTCCAGTAGCAATCTTTCCTCCTTTGCGTACGTCAAGTACAACGGGTATATGAACGTTGTACGAGTTGACCTTCTAGATTCCTCCAACCAGTTGATATTTGAATTTGCATTTCAAACTTCTTAACGGCCGTAATGCATACAGTGTAGCGTACGTTAACACATAATTATTACGTACGTTGCTCTTTGTTCGTTGCGTACGTTAACATACCTGAATGTCATCCTTCGGATTTCTTTGGATTTATCATTACGTACATTGGGTTGTCTTGTTAACAAACGTTAAACATGATAACTTGTCTAGTTCTGCTGGGTATGATGTTACGTATGTTAGCTATAATGCATAGCGTTTAGCTGTGCTTTTGTTTTACTTCTATGATTTTTTGTCCAGCTCATGCGTCTTTGACTGCTTGTTGATTAATTATTTTTTTGTTCATCAACACATCATCAAAATCCTTTAATATGTTTGTGTGGAATAAAATGTTCCAACAATCTCCCCTTTTTGATGATGACAAAACAACAATTCTTGATGGAATTTATTCCTGTAAAAAAACAAACCAAACCAAACATACCCAGTATATCCCGCTCAGAGCAGGGTCTGAGGAGGGTAAGATGTACGCAGACCATGCCCCTACTTATTACGGTAGGGAGGCTAAAAAGTAAATATTCCTGTAAAAAGACAACTGAAAAATATAGAGATCAAAATTTTCGGCTTTGACTGTTATTGTTAGTTTTCTTCTCCCATCAATCCTTCTCCTTCTCCCCATTTTTGTCATTAGCAAAAAGTATATGAAATCTTATAAATAAAATCAATAAAACTCATTTGACAAAAAATGGGTATACTCTCCATGAATATAATAACTTCCTCTGAATTTAATACCAATTTGTTTGATAAATATAAAAGCAAATAATAAATAATTAATTTTGAATTTTGAGGATCCAACCGACTCTGGGTCGTTTCTGATTTGGCAAATAAATGATATTCGGTTCTATGGTTCCTTTTGGAATCCATATTCTCTTAATTTTAACCGTTCGTCTTGGGCTTTTGCAATTTGAAACGTGATGCCCGATTTTCAAACATTTATCATTGGGGTATTTTAAAATTTAAAGATTTACTGGATTCATTTTTGTTCGAATCCAATTCCTTGTTTACTTAACGAAAACAAAAAATTTTGAGTTGGAAAGTTTTTCAAATTTAACATCTCCAAACGAATATTTATTCGTTAATTCATTAAGTTCATATTGAACTTTTAATAAATCATCGTTTAATTTATTTTCTTTTTCTAAACACAAAGTATAATCACTTTCAATTAATTATCCCTTTTCTCGTATTTTGGAAACTTCATCTTCCAATAATTTATTTTTTAATTTAAGGGATTTACTATCTTTTAACGAATTTTGAAAATTATGAGAAGTACAAGAAAGCTCGAACAGAAGCTAAAAAGGCAGTGTGAAATGCCCGATCAAAGGTCAATCAAGAATTATATGCAAGATTAGATACTAAAGAAGGGGAAAAAGATATCTATAAACTTGCTCGAATGAGAGAGAAGAAGACGCGAGATATTGGAGAAGTTAAATGTGTAAAAGATACTGACCAAAAAGTTTTGGTTCAAGATAAAGAGATAAAAGAGAGATGGAGGTCATACTTTGATACCCTATTCAATGGCCATCAAGAACAAGATATTGGGAATTTAAACATCCCCTCAAGTATGGTTAACCGAGAGTTTAAGAGAAGAATCCAAAAGGGTGAAGTGACAATTGCATTGAAGAAGATGGGGTCAACGAAAGCAGGAGGACCAGATGGTATACCTATTAAAGTTTGGAGGTGTTTGGGGGAGAAAGGGATCGAATGGGTAACTATGCTTTTCAATAAGATTTGGAGAAGCAATAAGATGCCATCAGCATGGAGGAAAAGTATTCTCGTCCCTTTGTATAAGAACAAAGGTGATGTTCAAGATTGTTCTAATTATCGCGGAATTAAACTAATGAGTCATACCATGAAGTTGTGGGAACGAGTGATTGAACAAAGGATCCGGAAATGTGTGAATATAACAGAAAATCAATTTGGATTTATGCCTGGAAGATCGACCATGGAAGCAATTTATCTTATCCGGCAGTTGATGGAACATTATCGAGATAAAAAGAAAGATCTGCATATGGTTTTTATTGATTTAGAGAAGGCATATGATAAAGTACCAAGAGAAGTACTTTGGTGGGCCTTAGCAAAGAAGGGTGTATCGGGGAAATATATTGACATTATAAAGGACATGTATGAGGGAGCTAGTACAAGTGTACGTACTAATGTTGGGAGGACAGAAGAATTCCCTATTACGATTGGGGTGCATCAAGGATCTGCTCTTAGTCCTTTTCTCTTTGCCATAGTCATGGACGAATTGACAAGAGAAATTCAAAATGACGTTCCGTGGTGTATGATGTTCGCAGATGATATTGTGTTGATTGATGAAACGAAGATTGGAGTGCAACAGAAATTGGAACTTTGGAGGGATACTTTAGAAGCTCGAGGCTTTAGGCTGAGCATAAGTAAGACTGAATATATGGAGTGTAGGTTTAGCGAAAACAGTGATAGAGAGGCGGGGATGATCACATTTGATGGGAAAGTTGTTCATGGATCCACTTTCTTTCGGTATCTTGGATCTATTATCCAAAAGGATGGAGAGCTAGATGGCGATGTGGCTCACAGAATAAAGGCAGGGTGGTTGAAGTGGAAGAGTGCCACAGGGGTTTTATGTGATCCTAGCATGCCTCATAGATTAAAGAGTATATTTTACCGCACGGCAATTAGGCCTGCGCTGTTATATGGCACCGAGTGTTGGGCTGTAAAACAGTGTCACGTTCAAAAGATGAATGTGGCAGAGATGCGTATGCTACGATGGATGTGTGGTCATACAAAAAAGGATCGGCTCAGAAATGAGGAGATTAGAGAGAAGGTAAGAGTTGCGTCTATAGAAGACAAGATGATGGAGAATCGATTACGGTGGTTTGGTCATGTGAGAAGAAGACCTATTGATGCCCCAGTGAGGAGGCTAGAAAGTTGGGGAACAAGTAATGTTGTGAAAGGTAGAGGAAGACCCAAGAAAACTTGGATAAAGATGATTGAAAATGATATGCGGTTTCTTGGAATTGGAGAAAGTATGGTGATGGAGAGGCAAATGTGGCAGGAAAGAATACGGATGGTGGATGGAGTCTGATTCCTTTTTTTTTTTAATTCCTATTTTCTTTTATTTCATGTTATCTTTTTTTTTCTTTTTTTTTCTTTTTTTTTTTTACATTCATTCTCTTTTTTTATTTGCTTTTTTCTCTACTTTTTCCCTCTTTTTTCCTTTTATGTTATTTATGCAACGATTATTGACGGTTTCAAAGTTTGATTCATGTTAGCCGACCCCAAATCATTTTGGGACTAAGGCTTAGATGTTGTTGTTGTTGTAACGAATTTTGAAAATCTGTATGTAATAATTCGAAAGCATTAAAAAAATCGTCTTGAGACGAAGTACTTACCTGACTTTCGTTGTCGCTTTCGTCGTATGAGCCCCTGGCCATGAGTGCGAGATTATTTTGATTATTTTCATATTCTTCGTCATCGTCACTCCAAGTGGCTATATACGGTTCCTTTTTGGAAGTTGTGCCACGACAGTTTTTCGCAAAATCACCGGGTTTTCCGCAATCTCGACAGTTATTGTCGAATCATTTTGACTCGCTCTGGGCTTGCGAGTTGATGATTTTCTTCTCCGATTTAATAGATTTTGATATTAATTAATATTTTTGACATAAAATGTCGATCCTCCACCATCGTTATATACCGGGATTTCGTATTCATTTCTTGATATCTTTTAGGCTTTCAAAGCTATAGTTTTCTCTTTAGGCTTAGGTTTGGCATTTCGTGATTTTAACACGATCTCGTAGTTTATTAGCGAACCGACGAGGGCGCTAAAATCTAACGTGTTGACATATTTTGATTCCATAATGGTCGTGACCGTCCCATCCCATTCACGAGATAATGATTTTCCAAAGCAAGCTAGTCCATTTGTGATGACCGAAAATCGATCGAGCATGTTTGATATGGACTCGTCATCTTTCATCATAAATAACTCGTAGTTGTGAAGAAGTATGTTTATCTTTGTCTCCTTGAGTTGTTCCTTCGTGAGTTACCTCGAGCATTTTCCATATTTCTTTGACACTTGTACACGAGAAAATACGATTATGTTCTTCTGGATTAAGAGCACAATATGGCAATTGTGTTGCTTTACAATTGAAGTGGTCACTTTTCCAATCTTCATCGTTAAATTATTCGAAGCTCTTGAGTGAACCATCTAATTTTGTAGGGATTTTTGGATCAAGCCAAATTACCTTCCAAAGTTCGATATCATAAGCTCGAATAAAGATTGACATCTTTTTCTTTCATGTCATTAAATTTGATCCGTCGGAAAATGGTGGTCGGTTTAAGGCAAGACCTTCTACCGGAGCAAAAAGTAAACGTCATCGGATCTCTCTCCTTGGATGTTAAGCCGACTATTATAAGAGAACCGCTCCGATACCAATTGTTGGGTTGGTACCGCCACTAGAAGGGGGTCGAATAGTGCGGTGAAGAGTAATGAACTCTTTTTGTGCGGAAGTGATAGATAAGTACGGAATTTAAATGACAGATATTTAAAGAGGTTCGGCCCAAACTGGCTTACGTCCGCTCTCCATTGTTATCTTTTTCTATAGGTTCAAGATAAATCTTTCCACCTTGTCTTCGATCGATCCGAGATTAACCGTTACAATCTTATCTTCTATCGGTCCAAGATAAACAGTTACAATCTTGTCTTCTATCGGTCCAAGATAAACCATTTTTCCTTTTCTATCGGACAAAGAAACAACTTTTCTGGCTTTTTATCGGTACTAGAAAAACCTCACCAGATTTAGATTATGATTCTAACAATGCCGGATCCACGATCCTAATAACACTGAATCAAATCTACAATCCTTTTCTTGTCTCTCGTGTATGGTTGAGTGAATCAAACACTCGAACTTTAAACAGTTAAGCTCGATTACAACAACAAGAATGTATATACTTCCTCAGATTAATATGAAAGTTGCTTGAAGATGTTGGCAGAATACCAAATGAAGTGGTATTTATAGGCTTCAAAGCCTCAACTAGCCGTTGTTGCCTACTCCTTCATAGCGTACGCTATGCGCTCCCCTTAGCGTACGTTAGACAACTTTGCGTACGTTAACCATGCTAGCGTTAAGATCTGTCCAGTATAGTCCAGTAGCAATCTTTCCTCCTTCGCGTACGTTATATCATCTCGTTTCGTACGTTAAGTACAACGGTTATATGAACGTTGTACGAGTTACGTACGAAACGGTTATATGAACGTTGTACGAGTTGACCTTCTAGATTCCTCCAACGGGTTGATATTTGAATTTACATTTCAAACTTATTAGCGGCATACAGTGTAGCGTACTTTAACACATGCCTGTTACGTACGTTGCTCTTTATTCGTTGCATGCCCTAACATGCCTCAATCTCATCCTTCGGATTTCTTCTGATTTATCATTACGTACATTGAGTTGTCTTGTTAGCGTACGTTAAACATGATAACTTGTTTGGTTCTGCTGGGTACGATGTTACGTACGTTAGCTATAATGCATAGCGTACGTTAGCTGTGCTATTGTTTTACTTCTATGATTTTCTTTCCAGCTCATGCGTCTTCGACTGCTTGTTGATTAATTGTCGTTTTTCTTTGTTCATCAACACATCATCAAAATCATTTAATATGTTTGTGTGAAAGGAAGTGTTCCAACAAGCGCTACGAACAGTAGTGGCGGCAGCGCTGGGTGGTGGACGACTTTGGTGGCGCGACGATCGGATTTGCGGCAGTGGCGGCTAGATATGGGGGCAGTGGCGGCAGGTGGCGGCGACCTAGGGTTCATATGGGAGTTTCTTATTTCCCTTTTTTAATTCATAAAATAGTAGATTAGGGTTTCTGCATTCTGAATTTCTTTTATTTTTTCTTTTTTTTTGCGAAAATCAAAAACAAAAAAGTAGGACAAATTTCGGAACTAATTGAGGACTGTGAATAGTAAATACGAATTTCTTGTTGTTTGCATCGGAAAAAAAAGGACGCAAAAGAAAACCTTCTCTAGTGCCTAATTGATAGCGAACGGAATGCAATAAAGAGAGAAATTGAATTTACAAGAACAAGAACTGAGAGTCCTAATTAGACTAGGAAACAAGAGTCCTAAACAAAATCATAAATATTAAAATACTACTCCAAAAAGGAAATAAATAATAATTTTTTAAAACTAATCCTATTGTCTAGGATTTCTCCTAAAATAAACTTTTGACCAAAATCGATTCTTATCATGTGGTTAAACAGCCAAATAAAGTGTTCGGTAAGTGGCTTTTATATGAGTGAAAAGCCAACTTTTAAGTTTGGTTTTGGATTTTTCCTCTTAATAAATATATTTCGTACAAAACAGCTAACATCTAATAGCTGATTTTACAAAACACATTTACATTCCACGGATAGTCAAACAGCCAACTTAAATAGCTAATAAATCACCTAGTCAAACCAGCCAAATGAAACAGTCAACCACCAACAACCACCAACGACCAACAGTCATTTGCCAATCAGTTTTAGTAATATAATATATTGTGTTCCGCCTTCTATGTTGGTCGCTCGATTCCTAATATAGAATCATAAAATGCAAATGTCGATACAGCAACCAGCGAGAATAGTTTTAAGCAGTTCTTGGTTGGTGTCTCGGGCCTCCTCTTTCTTTGATAAGCTCAACCAGTGATGATAGCATCGCACACATTATTCACAGTCGGTTTCGACGAAAATTAATACTAATGCGCTATTTAAAACAATACTCCCTCCGTCCACCATCTTCCTTTACAGTTTGACCCGACACGGGTTTTAATAATGCTTATTGACTTTGAGTAGAGATATGTAGTGAGTGGAATTTGGGTCCCACTTGGGTGTATGTTTATTAGTAATTTAGTGTAGATAAAGTAATGATGATGTGTGAAGATAAAGGTGGAATTAAAAAAGTAATGATGTTGATGTGTAAGGATAAATGTGGAATTAAAAAGTTTCCTTATTTAGCAAAAGTGAAGTGTAAAGAAAGGTTGTGGACGGACGAAAATGGCAAAATATAAAGGAAGATCGTGGACGGAGGGAGTACTATATAAAGTTTGTAAAGAAATTCGTTCGCCAATATTAATATAATCCTGGGGGTAGGGTATTACTTAAATTAAAGGAAGTTTTGTTGTAAAAAGCTGGGCAGTTACTACTGGAGAAGTATTGTTCTGGTACCATAAACTTTTTTGAGAAAGGTTCAAATTACCTTCTCAAATTGATACAGAGGTTATGTTACGGAATATACGCAAGGTTTCAAAATGTCAGCCTTATTTCACATATTCACAGATTCTTATCAAAATTGAGAAACTGAAAAAGGAAAAACTATCAGTATTCAGATAATATAACCTAAATATCTTACCTTAAAAAGTAACACAAACATAATTAGTTTAGACCTAGGAGGAAATCAAGCTGGGTTTTCAAAAGCTTGATTCATTTTTGTTGCTACAATAAAATTATCTATGTAAACTTCGTGCACAAGTATCAAACAACAATCAACCAAAACCACCTGGAGATCTATTATAAATACAGGACACCCACCAAAAGATTACATTCCATGCAACTACAAACTAAGACTTTTGAAGTTTTTACTTAAACGAGATTAATATAAATATCTACATATTAAGTCAAACTTAAACCTGTTTGGTTACAAATACAGTTGCATTATTTTCAATATGTGGACTGATTACCAGAAAATTCTTTTCAATAAAAGAATGTGTTAGGCATATAATCTAGGGAGCCCTAACTTGATCCAAAACCATGTTAAAAGGTTAAGGATTAACTCCCACTTATATACCCTTCCACAATTTCATGTGGAACCGATGTGGATCGATGTGGGATGTCGTACCCCCTTTCAAACCGCACATCCACGGAAGGCATACTCCAGGTGGCAACCCCCTTTGGGGACACATCCCGGGTAACAACCCCGGGCACACCATCGGATAGCCTCTTTTCGCAGCCCGCTGGAATCTGGCAGGTCGTACCAAATTGTTCGAGTAAAGAGGAACAAAAGATAATAATTGGGATTAATTCAATAGTTTGGAATGAATATTGATAAAATAACGAACAATCAAGAGAAAAAATTGTCTTGCCCAAGTGTTGTGCGCCGTTTCTTCTACTGCCAACTGGGTAGCTGGCTGACTCTCGCTCCTGGCGAGAAAATCTTACTTATTTTCCTAACCCATGCAAAAGCTCATTATTAAATAATGGGAAATGAGCAATAACTACAAATCAAATCCGGTCTTTGTCCACTGACTCAAGTAGATCTTTTTTTAACTAACTACAAGTTTTTTTTACCTTATATTGCCTGATTAATACAAGTTCAATTTTTTTCTTTTTTTTCAGACTTTTCTACCCTCCCCGGTGGAAGTAATTGGAGAAGGTGAATTGTTGTACGGAAACGCCTAAGTAACAGACATCGGCTGCTCGTCTGTAAATCTGCAATTATAACACTAAGAACCATTCAACACCAAGAACACCAACTTCCCAATCTCACAACAGATCGAACAGATATACAAAGAGCTAGACGAAAAGGCCCCAACTACATCACAACACACACACAGACACTAAATATTAAGATAAGAACTAGAAAGAGAGAAGAATACAAAAGTCAGAGAGTAGAGGACAGAACAGTGTAGGCAGCCTAAAATAAATGAATCATAAGAATTGGACCGAACAATTACGTGATATGGGCTACAACAAATGGGCCTGCAATGTCTGGCCAAACCCAAACTCAACAGTTACAATTTTGAATTCTCGACGGAAAAAATAAACGTTTGGGAGCACTTTTAGAAAAATCGTTTACAATGGAAATTCTTAAGAAATGATTTTTTTTTAAAACCTCGATGCATCGATATGAACAAAACAATTTCTCGATATCCATGGTTGATTATTTATACTACTTCGTCTTCATCTTTATTTACTTAACAAATTGATTGGGCAATTTTCGGATTTGAAATGTGTTTACTGATTGCAACTTTTAGGTTGTTATAAATTCATGTCTGTTATTGAGTGATGTTAGTATTATTGGGGTATATGTAATATAGTTGGGAAGAATAATAATATTACCAGGTCAAATATGGTGTTACTTATAAGTATTATTGGCGTAAGTAATGATGATGTTGTGCTGGTGGTAGTGGTAAAATGATGGTGGTTGTGGTTGTGGGGAAAAATGACAACGGTGGTGATGGTGGTTGAACAATGGTAAGTGGGGTAAGTCTTAGTGGTGGTGGAATGATTGTTCATGTAGGTAATAGTAGTGCCGGGTATTACTGGAGTAGGTAATGCTATTGTCCTAGTGGAATTATCGGGCAGATAATAATACTATTGGAGTACGTAATGTTATTATCAGGACAGGTAATGATGCCGGTTATAGGGACAAGTTATGATTTAAGGATAAGTAATGATGGTGTGGTAGTACTACTAGTGGTAGTGGTGGAATGGTGACGGTGGAGGTGTGTGGATTACGTAGAGCATCTTCAACATTTGTAAAAAGTTAAATGTTGCTTGAGGTGATAATTCTAGAGAAAGAAAGTGGGTAGAAAAATGGACGAGTAAAAAATTGAATGTTCGTGCCAATTAGTTGAAGTGATAATTCTAGAGTGAGAAAGTGGATAGAGAAATGGGTGGGTCATCTTCATCATCTGCACCTTAATCCCAACTATGTTGAGGTCGATGGCATGAAAAATTTCGTTTCGAATAATAGTAAAAATTAGTTAAACCTATTAAATCATGTAAGACATAAAGTAGCAAAGTCTTACACCGGATGTCATTCCTGTCACAACCTTCATACAAATGAGAAATGAAATGAAATGAAATCCAAATAACCGTCATCATCATAAGTTACTTGGGGTGGTAATTCTAGAGTGAGAAAGTGGATAAATAAAATGAAATCCAAATAACCAATCATCATCATAAGTTACTTGGGGTGGTAATTCTACAGTGAGAAAGTGGATAGAGATATCGGGGGTCAAAGTTGATTGCTGACACTCATTACTTAGGTGGTATTTTTGGAGAGAGAAAGTGGGAGAGAGAAGGGGAGTAAAATATTTGATGTTGGTAGTGATTACTTGGGGTGATAATTCATCAAAGAGAATGTGGGTAGAGAGATAGGGGTACAAAATTGAACGCTAGTACCCTGGAGTGGTGATTCTGGGGAGAGTGGGGAGAGTGCGTAGAGAATGAGAGAGGTGTAAAAAGTTGAAGGTTACTTGGGGCGATAATTGTTAAAGGATAGTCCAATCTTCTTGCGTAAAAAATATGAGTTATTGGTAAGAAAACAGGGTTACCCGAGATAGTTGTCAATTTTCAATCGTTCTCCCTAAGTAATTAACTTATCGCTATGCAAGGCCCAGTAATTAAGTACTTATCTAATTAAATAATAATAAAACTAACATAATAAAATTATGATTCCCCCAGCTTATCAGTTAGCCGTGTGGCTTTCCTCGCGCGCCTCGCATAAACTATATATGTAACAGAATGCTCATTATTTTAGGACGTAGTAGGTCAAATTTGTAAAACAAGACATTCGGATACTTCTTCAAAAGTTCATATAAATTAACGGCGAAGAAACAGGATCACCCCACAAGTGATGAGTCAAGCTACTCGCAATGTTTTAAAAGGCTGTTGAGGCACGCCTTGAGGCGAGGCAGAAGAGAAATGATTTGAGGTGCTACTTTTTTTATCAATATTTGAGCCTCATGCCTCACCATGTTGAGGCGCACGCTTTCAGGCTTAAGCCTTGAGGCGTTTTCATAGTCTTATATTTCACATATATATTCTTTAAAATATAAGTTCTCTAATATTTAGGAAAAAACAACTAAGTAACATCTCCACGAGTCGTATTGTTCAATAATTCTTTAATTCATTAATAAAAAAAATATCCTAATATATTTTAACATAATTATACCAATAAAAAATCAAATTTATTTACAAACTGTTATGTTAGTATGTAGCACAATATGATAAATGAAAGTTTAAAAAGAAAAAGAGGCTTACGCCTCGCCTCGTCTCGCCGGAACATAACGCCTCAAACTTGCCTTGCACCTTTTGAAATATTGGCTACTCATCGTGGAAGCAATATAGATGTATAGAAACTTGCAGACGTTATGATCCCGAACATAACGCCTCAAACTTCACTTGCGCCTTTTGAAACATTGGCTAATCATCGTGGAAGTAATATAGATGTATAGAAACTTGCAGACTTTATGATAGAAAAAGAAGCAATATGTTTAGTTTACTCTTTAAGACCAAAGAAGACTTACACTTGGAAAATGCATACCTTACAAGAAAAACGTGTTGCTTGATGGTGGCAAGAAATTCTCGAACTCCTCCATTATAGAAATAAAGTGGAGGGAAAGCTAGTCCTGAAAATGGGACAGCGCAACATCGAATTTAAGAAAACTTTCACAATGGAAAAACCAACTGAACATAAGAGAAAATATTAGACAAAAACTGTAGCGCCATAATGTTCCTAATTAAATAGTTAAGATAAACAAAATTATGTGTTGTTAATAGTGTCCGCTAGATACACGGATTCAACTAGGACAAAAAATTAGTTGATGGAGGGACACAATGTTAAGGATGAAAGTATGAAGCGACTAGAGAATTATATATTAGATTGAGATTATATTCAAATTTACTCAAACGTTGACACTCCTTTGTTTATTAGGACTACGAAGCCTAATGAACATACTCACCCAATGTAAAATGTCATTTTGCATATCAGGGGAACTAAAGAAGATTGTTGTGGGGGAGCAAGGTAGGGAGAAGCATTATTGCAAGGAAGAGAAGGAAAAAAGCTCACAGGAGAAAATATCAGAATTTGAAGGAAACCATCATCATCATCATCATAATAATAATAATAACAGTATTTTAAAAATCGCTAGGTGGATCTAGGCGGTTGACGTACCACCTAGCGATTAATCGGATAATCGGGAATTAGTTAGAAACCGGCGCATCAATCGGATGATTTTAGTATCATTTTACAATTTAGTATAATAATTTAAATATATACTTAAAAATAATTTTTATATGATTACTTTATTATATATTGTATTTATTAATTAATAAATATTATTATAATATAGATATGATATTGATTTATGTTTAACTTTCATAATTTAACTTTAAATATAATACTATATTTTAATATTTTTACTACAAAAATGAATTTAGGGGGGGTTTGGACAAAATCGCTGAATCGGATCGGTAGAGGACCTTCTAGGAATTAATCTGGGGATTAATCGACCTAGGTGGGGATTTCTAGAACACTAAATAACAACAATATTAATAATAATAATAACAATAATAAGAATGTTGTTTGATTCTTAGAAACCCATACAAAACTAGTGAAACATTATGGAGAAAGATATGCTCGGAGAAGTCTATGATTGGCATGTCTCCATTAAAAATATTGGGGGGAGATCAAGACCAACTTTCAAAAGAGCGATAGTTAGTGACGTTTTGTCTATGAAGTAACTAACCTTTCGGTTTTTGTAGCTACAAGAAGTCATATATGCCGTATGCTTATGGTGTACAGTGGCAATTCTGATTTTATGCTAAGAAATGAAAATATACTGGTTTAAATTATAACAAAGCTTAGAAATCAACATTAAGGAATACATGAAAGATTAACATCATTTCTAAATTATAATGATTAACCAAGGTCGAAAAGGCGAATAAAAGGACAAAGAAGTTGGACCATAAAACTAACTTGCACGCCAATAATGTCATTTTAACCGGTCTATATGAGATGCAGCAAAACATGGGAGATGATTGAGAGATCAGAAACATTTGCACATGTATATAGACGGATCCCCCCAATCACGCCTTCTATATCTCCTGATTATACTAAAAAATCTACCTCTTCAGTTACTGTAAAGAATCTGTTTCTAATATCTATGATTTGACAAAATATAGACATGATTTCCACCACCAAAAAGAAATCGATATTGTACATCGTACGAAACATCAACATGATTGCCTCAATTAAAAAAATTATGATCAGTCTTTTCACATACAACATCTTCTAGGACTAATTCTAGAATTATCAACACTTCGTTCAGATCTTCTACAATTACGTATTAAAACCATAGTTGTTAAAGGCAAAAGGTGCACCAATGCGATACGGGCTCCTATAGCTTGAGGAGCAAGGCGCAGGTCGAGGCACGCGTGTAAAACCCCCTAAAACTCGATAGTTTACTACATGTATAATTGTTAAATCATGATGTACTCCAATAACAATTGTTTTAATCTACATCTAGTTTCATTTGTTTTACTCATTTATTCGTAAATTATTTTATGAACCAAATAATCAAATTAATTAAAATTTGAAGTGGGAACATAAAATTCCTAATGGGCCATGTGTATCAACACATATACACACCATAAGACTCAAGCCCAAACTAAATAAAACCCATAAGGCTTGGAATCACAATTTAAAGCCCAATTTAACCACTAGCCACTTCATTTAACACATACTTAATACCTATATCTATATACACCTAAAATACAAAAAAAAAATATATAATAACACACACACACATAGCCACGGCCAAGACACTTGTGGGGGGGGGGGGAATCCTTGTCCCCCATGCAAGACTCAATGTCTTACATTTTCTCTTCCCAAGTAATCCACCTCCCAACCCCATTAAACCCTTTTAAAAATCAAACACCCTCATTCCTTTCACCCTTACACAAACAAAATCTGAAAATTAGAGAGTAAGGGAGAGAGGAGGCTGAAATCAAGAAGAGAAGGAGAAGAGAAGAAGAAGAAAAGAAGAGAAGAAGAAAGGTTCAACTTAAGGAGGTAATTTCACTAACTATATGTAACTTCAATATATATATAAATATATATATATATATACACCTAGATATATCTTACATACACTAACTTAAACCACATATTCATCATCCATGGTGTGGCATACATTGGTCAAAATAAAAAGAGGAGAGGCAAAGAAGAGGTTGGTGCAACTAGTTCAAAGACTTAGATCTCTTCACCACTTCAAGAACTAAAGTGGGTAAAACTATTCTTCTCACTTTAATATGCAATTTATCTTAAACAAAGATGCATGTCCCTTCCATGAAGTTCATATAGTCCACTTTTCTCATACTAATAGCATGCATAATGGTTTATAGCTTGTTGCATGCGAAGTTAGCCAATTTTGATGATTTAATTGAAATGTCCCAAAACTTCTTATCAATCAAGTATGATTTTGTCTTCCTTTATATTCTGGAAATTATGTTTGGAGAAGTATATTTGTGTTATATGATCATGCATGTGAAGTTGGATGTTTAATTGTGGCCTAGCAAAAATGGGATGATCAAAACAAACACAAAACAAGAATTAAGTGAAGATAAAGAAAATTATGAAAATTATGACAAAAAAAAGATGTAATTTGACTTAAGGTCAGAAAATACAATATATTCACTTGTTAATCACCTACCCTTAAAATTTTATAATAAACGTAAATCATTTTCTAAGTCAACGGGTTAAAATCGGCAAAACACGAAGATTGTGTAAATCCATCAAAATGGTGAAACTACTAAATAAAATCCGTATATTTCAGTTTGGAACATCAAAGTGGACATAATAACACGTTTAGCCTCTGTCCTAAAAATTTCGTAGTAATCGGAATCCATTTCCGGTGTCTACGGACCAAATGTGTAAATTAAGACAAAATAAGGGGTTAAATGATAAATTCCTCAAAAATTTGGAACCAAACTAAAAAGTTCACCTTCTGGACTGAAGACATAACTTATATAGAAATAAATATTCTGACCTTAAAATTTCGTAGAGAGTGGGAGTCGATTCAAGATTTGGGGCTAAAATGCAATAATTGGTCAAATTAGGGTCAATTAGTAAATTTCAATAAAAATGGAATTATAAGATAAATTTTCAGGTCTATGGACCAGAATGTTAATTATCAAAGGATAAATATTATATCCAAAAACCCTATAACAATAGTAGTAATTTTGGGTTTTGGGGTCAAAACGACATTTTAAATAAATTTTGGGGCAAAACTGAAAATTTTAGAAAAATCAGTCAGAAACTGAAAATTCTGGAAAGTTCACTCAAACACAGGAGTTCCAAGTTCAAGATGAACTCTCCCATAAATTTCGTCACCATCCGTGACGAAAACCAAACCTCATGGGCATAATAATCCGTTTCGCAAGAATTATGGGCGTAACCGTAAATTGGGAAAATTTAAACCAAAAATCAAAGATTGGAATTTATCAAGTCTGGAATCAATAATCACAATTATATTCCAAAGATGTCAATAACGGAACCATAATTTCATAAAAACTCGTGCCACGAATAAACTCCAAATCGCAATCGTATAATCAATTTATGCTAAGTATTGGATATATGACTCTGACCATATTATGTGCATTCATCGCAATGTGACTGACGTATAATCACATCTAACCGGGAACTAAGTGCCATACAAACAAAGTGTCACGGACAGATCCGCCTCTAATCCTATCGGGGCAAAGTGCCACGTCGACAGACGGGGGCCACCTCTTGAGCCCATACGAAACCGAGAGCCGACCTAAAATCTGGGGGCCACCTCTTGAGTTGTAGGGGCCACCTCTAGAGTCCCATATTTGTGTCAGGGACGGTTAGACCATGTCTTGGATCGAGCAGCACGGCTGCGGTTCATGAACAAGACTACCGTCGTTTCCTATTCCCTTGAAGCCAATGGACGGAGTGTTCCGGAGGTGACTGGGTCGTAGACTTCGGGTATAATCGCAATTATGGTATGATCCGGGCACTGACCCACAATTAAGGACATGCCGAGCCCAGATAAGAGATAAGGAAGCACGTCACCAAGCGTGAGAGCGATAAGCTCAAAGGCCAAAGTTATAGTGACGGTCCGACAAACGCCCAAGGCTACGGTCATTAAACCAAAGGTCGTGGCGATAGTCAAAGGCCAAATACTGATAACGGTCTAAGATGTTATAAGGAGGCCGAGGGACTGTCATATAGACGACCTCCCGAAGCTAAATACTCACTAGCCGCTCGACGCCACATATTGTCATACTTGACAGCAATCTACGGAGATTGACTGTTCACTCATAACTTAATTCATTGCATTATATTTTGAAACTTATACCATCCATAAATGATAAATTTTCAAAGGTGGGAGTAAAATAGGATATATTTCAAAATAATTACATACGTATAATTTCAGAAAATATACTCAACCTAACTCACTGAGAATCCATTATTCTCACCCCAATTTGTATTGTTTTTCTAAAACCCCACTAGATGAGGAGACCCAAGAAGATGACGAGACGAATGCTGATGACCAGTGAAGATCGTCGTTGAAGAACTGTTGAGACATAAGTATTAGAATGTTGAAATAAATG
Organism: Orobanche coerulescens; assembly: GCA_033398695.1. NCBI lineage: Eukaryota > Viridiplantae > Streptophyta > Magnoliopsida > Lamiales > Orobanchaceae > Orobanche > Orobanche coerulescens. The sequence continues at coordinate 94,581,599 of CM065807.1, read as the reverse complement.
CTCCTTTTTATTCTTGTATCAATAAAGTATTCTGATCTCCGCTGTACTCTTTGAATTTTATGTAACTATTCCGCTGTACTCATGAATATTTATTCCATCGAATAACCAGACTTAGTTCATCGGGCTAAGATCTGGCATTTGAATGCGCTCTACTGTAATTTTATTATCACAAACGTTATTTAATTACGTTAGCTGTCGCGTTCTCGTCCAACCCCGGTGTGGGGGCGTGACAGATGTGGTATCGGAGCGCTTTGTAAGAAGGACACTTACATCGAGCTTTTCCAGGATAAGATTCTTCGGACTTAGATGGGTATTCCACCTAGGGTGAAGTGAACCATAGAAATGAGACCTGATGTAGATTTCTCGAGTCAATTCTCATTAAGATCTCTTTCGACTTATCGCTATTCACTTGGAATATGCCTAGTCAAATTCAAATTTTCTAAGTTCTTGGCTAAATACTTGATTAAGTATTCACGGCAATTCATTGATTAAATCAACTCTCCTATTGAACTCTTGAAACTGACATAGCTTATCAGATTCTCTGGACTCCACTAAACCTCATTACTTTTCAAAATGGGGTATTATTATTTCTTAGTCGCTGGTGTCGTATAAGCATATTTATTGACTCATTAAGTTCATTGCCTTAATGATTATTCATGCTTACTAGAGCCTTATATTGGATATTAGATTTTGCGAGATACTGACTTAGTTTCATTTTATTAATTAGATGGACCCCTCAGACAAGAAGATTGTGACCCAGGGAAACGAAGATACGCCTACCCCGCCAACGACAATTACTGAAGATCAGCTTCGACAGGCCCTTAGTTAAATTGAGGGTGTCTCTAGACCCATTCTAAACGCAGCTGTTTTGGGCGATTCAAGGGAGAGGGAGACCCAGAACTTGAGTTCTGTGATTGCGCACATTTTTCAAGATGTAACGGCGTATCGTAATCTGAGGGACGAGCTGTTTCAGTTATTGGAGAAGAAAAGACAAGAGTACGAGAAGCTGGAAGAGAGAGCGCATCAACTGGAAACCCAATCATTAGTAGACATCCGAACAATCGCCAAGCTCCGCAGCCAGAAGTTTCTTCAATCCCACAGGATACAAATGCTGGAAGAACAAATCCTATATGAAAGGCACGAGCATGAAAAGTTCCAAGCTTTGGTGAAATCCAAGTTAGGAGCCGTGATCAACCTTATTCCTAACTCCAACATTGAGATCGGAACCTCATCACGAGCACCACCGACTGACGACGCTCTGTTCCGCGAATACGAAGAAGATCCGGAGGAAGATCTAGAGGAAGATCCGGAGGAGGACCCGGAAGAAGAGTCAGAGGAAGACGCAAGTATGGATTCAGGAGATAATTAAAGGGTTCTATAATTGAGAGTGTTAATTAAACTTGTTTGGTGTCATGTACTTTTAAGGTTACGGCCTCAGTGCTATGAAACTTGAAATGTATGTTTTGGTAGATAAACCAAGCGTGACTGAAATCCTTATATCAATTTCATTATTCGCGAATAATTAGCACTCAATCATACGCTTAAATCTACATGACAACATAAATTATTGATAACTTCACATAAAATTGCTAATCGTCACACATTCCCCTAACTTATAATAGAGGGCTGACCGAAGATGCGGGCGTCCACATGAGAACCGTGATGAACTCTTAAAACCGTTAGCATTTCATAGGTTACTAATTCCTCAAAAACATCTTCATAAAATCACGCCCTCGCATGAATCGCGAAGAGCAGCATCAACGCGATGATCGCTCACGCTCTCCTCTACGGGGAAGAATTAGGAATGATGCCATGGCCCAAGCCCTCACTCAACTGACGAACTTCCTACAACAACAGACTGCTAACAACGGGAACCACAATGAAACTCATGATCGTACCCTGGAAAGATTCTTACGTTTCAGTCCGCCAACGTTTGACGGAGAACCAGTCGAATTATGGGTAGAAAGGATGGAGAGCATATTCAATGCATCCCAGTACACGGATGATCAACGTATAACGTTGGCTACATTTCGACTCGAGGCTGCCGCGCATGATTGGTGGAAGATCGTTAATGCCCGCTGGATAAGAGAGGATCGTGCCAGAACTTGGGTCAATTTCTTAACTGATTTTCGGACCCAGTACGTCTCAGCAGCAGCTAGAGAGGCTCGTCGAGATGAATTTTATCATCTGAAGCAAGGATCTTTGACTGTAGCTCAGTATGAGTCGCAGCTCAACCGACTCTCCAAGTTCGCACCGGGACTAGTAAGCACAGAGGAGGATAAGTTGTACAAGTTTACCCGAGGATTGAGGTTTTCTCTGCAACAGAGTCTGCTGCCAGTGAGAGTAACGACTATGGCGGAAGCAGTCGAAGCTGCAACCCGAATCGAAAGTGGGATGACACGTCTGGGACAGGCAAAGGAGCGCACCGCCGGGAAGTTTAAGAGAACCGCACCAAACCTATCATCCAGATCACCCCAGAAATTCCAACGCAAGACTTGCGGCCAGAACACCGAAAAGAGGCATGTGAACAATCTACCGCCCTGTCCGCACTGTAATAAGATGGGGCATAAACCCGAGGACTGCTGGAAGAAACAAGGGAGGTGCCTGCGCTGTGGATATAATCAGCATCAGACTAGAGAATGCCCGAAGTGGGAGACACCAGACAACAATCAGCAGAAAAATGTGGCCAAGAAGGATGATCGCAAGGGCAAAGGGAAAGCACCAGCGAGAGTTTTTGCCTTAGCTGGACAAGAAGCTCCTAATGCGACAGACGTAGTGGAAGATACATTTCTTGTGTCAAACCACTCTGCGCATGCATTATTAGATCCAGGATCATCACATTCTTTTGTTGCACCCCATTACGCACAAAAACTGAATGTATGTAAGGAATCACTGCCTGTAAGCTTAGAGGTGTCCACACCTATGGGCCAGGAAACGGATTCGGTATTTAGGAATTGTGATGTTGTAATTGAGGGTCAATGCTTCCCTGCTGACCTAATACTTCTTCCCATACTTGAGTATGACCTCATACTTGGGATGGATTGGCTATCTAAGAGCTATGCACAACTCGATTGCCATTCTAAGATAGTTCGATTCTGCAAACCCGAACACCCTGTAGTTGAACTACACGGGAGTGCTAGAATTAACTCGGACCCAATTATATCAGCTATGAAGGCAAGAAAGGCCATTTCAAAGGGAGCAACGGGATATCTAGCTTTTGTCATGAACAAACCTAAGAGCAAAATGGAGATTGAAGCAATACCAGTAATATCAGAATACCCCGATATTTTCCCCACGGAACTCACTTCTCTGCCTCCAGATAGGGAAGTTGAATCAATGTTTTAAAACTCGAAAAGCGTTTTCGAGGCGTTTTGCAGTCATGAAGCGAAGCGTACGCCTCGAGGCGGTCTGAGGCGGACGCCTCAATCTTTAAGGACGAAAATCAAAAAAAAAATAACATAACAAATAATAAACAACAATATCATAAGTACTAAATGTTATATGTCACAAAACATCACAAACTAGATAATATGCAACATAAAACTAGGGAGATAAAACATAAAACAAGTGTCTTCAAGCAAAAACTCCAAAATGTCATAGATTAAAAAAAAGCAGCAACAATTATCATTATCTAATGAAATATTGAATCATCTGTGTCCAATGGTTTAAAAACTCATCGAACTCGTTATTCCCATCTTCGTCACCACTTGAGGGATCATCCATGGAATCATCGCCATATCTAATTGCTCTATCATCCTCCTCCTCTCCATCACGATCTTCCCATTCTGATTCATCATCGATTAATTGCAATCTTTTACGTTTATGATCTATCATAAAAATAAGATCATATTAATTATAATGTTCAATTTCATTAAGTAATTTTGGTGGAGAAGGCCGAAGGGAACAAACCATTTTTCCTAGTGTCTGATTGTGAATTTTTTTGTTGTGAACTTCCACTCGCTTGATTAATTTCTTCCACCTCAACGTCCACATCTTAAGCATCTTGTATCGCCAATAATGGAACATGATTCCCAAATTCTTCGCCTTCATCCGCAATCCATTCATCATCCGATGGCATTTCATCAAGAACTAATGGATCTTGATCTTCCTTAAGTGCCTTTCTCTTTAAGTGCCTATCTTTTAATTTCTTGTTGTACATGACGTACACCAACTTGTTTAATTTTTCCGTTGCTGCGATTTCTTTTCTTCGTGTATCTAAATCACACACACGTATATATATATATATATATATATATATATATATATATATATATATATATATATATATATATATATATATTAGCCATAATAGCAAAGAATTAAAAGAAGTGTAAATAAATTTCATTACGTAAGCTTACATGATTAAAAGTGCTCCAATTACGCTCGCATGCCGAAGAGGACGCCGTAAGACTTAAAACTCTAACCGCAAAGCTTGTCAATTCAGGTGTTTCATCTCCAAATTGGAGCCACCAATCAGCTACATAACATAGGTAATATTTAAGAATCTACGAAAATATAAAAAATAAAACATAATTAAAAAAGAAGCAACATTTAATTATTTACTAACCAGGAGATCGCTTAGTAGCCGATGACTTTGCTAGTGGATTACCGAACAAGCCCTCTACTTTTTTGAATTTATCAATTTGTTCATCAGCTTTCTCTCTATCCACTCTGTTTGTAACAAGTTTACCTAAGCAATTATACAAGCCCAACTTGACCTCCGAACGAATGGAGAAACCTTCAAAATATTGGAAGCGAGGATTTAAAAAGTATGCTGCTACATGTAAATCGCGATGCATTTGAAAATCCCATTTTTCATCAATAATACTCCATATTTCTTTGTAAGCTCCCAACTCTCCACCCAAATTTTTTGCTATTTCTTATTTAGCTTTGTCCATTGCACCATACAAGAAACCCATTCCCGGCACTTTTTCAGAATCCGTCATCCTCAACACTCCTACAAGAGGTTTTGTACTTCTTACTGCATATGACATACTTGTCCAAAAATTAGGATTAAAGATACACCTCTTTACGGTTTTACCCTTCGGTTTTTTTGACAAGGCATGCCTTGACCATTCAGAAGAAGCAAACATGGCTTCCAAAGGTTGCCTCAAATTTATCATACTTTGTATTGTTAAGTAAGCTGTGGCAAATCTAGTAGCAGCCGGGCGAAGAAGATCCTTCTTTGCGTGTTCCCTCATCAATGCTAATGCCCATCCATGATTATAGATAAAATTACTCACCTAAAATATAATACATGATACATCAATATAAAAATAAAATATTAAAGAATTTAATATATATATATATATTAATATATATATATAATATATATATTATATTAATTAATTAGTAGTTACCTTCTTTGCTTTTATCAACGCGTTCTTATGTTGAGGCAAATCACCAATCTTTTCTAGCATTAAGTCGATACAATGTGCGGCACAAGGTGTCCACCACAAACGTGGTTTGTTCCTCATTAGCATTTCCCCCGCAGCCTTATAATTGGCTGCATTATCAGTGACTACTTGAATCACAAGATCCTCTCCAACTTCGTTAACAACTTCCTCAAAAAGTGCGCACAATAATTTTGCATCTTTCACAACATTCGAAACATCAACGCATTTTAAATAGACGGTACCATAGGGGTTATTAACGAGAAAGTTAATCAACTGCCTTCCCCTCATATCTTTCCAACCATCGGATAATATGGAAACACCCGTTTGTGCCCATGTTTTCTTCACCTCATCTACAACCGCTTTTGTAGTTTTCACTTCTTCATTCAAGATCCACGAACTAAGCTCATATTGTGTTGGAGGTTTTAAGCCACGTCCATAGTTCCCAATAGATCGACACATATTAACAAAAGAAGCACTCTTGGCAGCATTGAAGGGGATTCCGTTTGGTTGCCCGTGTCTTGAGCATCCTCTTCCTCCACTTCAACAACAAAGCGATCAATCGGTCCCCTTACACCCCTTGTGTGAGGAGTACTTCCCGAACTCGAACCTCCTCTTCCCATCGAGCCTTGGTTGAGGACTGATTTTTAATTGCTCTCCTCCCTTCAAATAATCTTTAATTTCTTGCTTCACTTCTTCCGGTACACTACTACATGGCTTTGCATCTTTATGTGTACCGGCAAGATGATCCTTCATTCTTTTCACACCTCCCTTAATAGTTTTCAAACAAAAATTGCATTCAATGTATTTGTAATGCTTTCCTTCAACTTGAATTTCTTTACCATACTTCCAAGCCGGGTCTTTTCTTGAACCGCCCTTCGATCCTCCTCCCACCATAATTCACACATAGACAAAAATTCAACCCAAAAAAAATCAAAAGACATAGCAAGACCTGTTGGTGCTGGAAGTCGTAAGAGAAGGTTTTCAAAAAACAAGAGTTGTTAAGCAAACATAGTAAGAAGAGTAAATACATACCAGGTGACAGAGAGGAACGGCGAAGAGATCTCCGGCGTGCGTGTGTGCGCGACTTCGCTGCCGGCGACAGAGATGCCCGGCGACAGAGAGGAACGGCCAATTGGAAGAGAGCAGAGGAACGAAGAAAACCGTGATTGGAAGAGAGCAGAAGAACGGCCGACTGGAACCGTGATTAGGGTTTTATTATTATAAATAACGTAAAAGTAAAGAATTAAAAAAAAAGTAAAAAACAATCAAAAAGCGGTCAACAAGCCAAAATCGGTCGGTGGACACAAGGCGTCCGCCTTTCCGCCTCAAGACGGACACGTTTCGAGGCGTACGCCTCACCAGAAAAAAACGTGTGCTTCACCCACTGACCCCCAAATCGTGCTCCTCTGTTCGTTTTCCAGCCGCTTCGAGTCGAGGCGCGCCTCGAGGCGTACGCTTCGACCGATTTTTAAAACAATGAGTTGAATTTAACATAGATATCTTTCCAGGGAAGGCACCTGTGGCTAGAACACCATATCGAATGGTCCCACTGGAACTGCAAGAACTGAAGGTTCAGTTGCAGAAATTGCTAGAGGTTGGATTTATCCGGCCAAGCATATCCCCTTGGGGAGCACCAAGTCTTATTAAGAAGAAGAAAGATGGCACGCTAAGATTGTGCATTGATTACCGAGAACTTAACAACATTACAGTTAAGAACAAGTATCCACTTCCTAGGATCGACGAACTATTCGACCAACTACAAGGAGCGACAGTTTACTCCAAGTTTGATCTTCAGCAGAGATACCATCAATTGAGGATCAAAGAGAATGACATACCGAAGACTGCCTTTCAAACTAGGTATGGTCATTATGAATTTATGGTAATGCCTTTCGGATTGACCAACGCACCGGCTGCATTTATGGATTTAATGCACCGTGTATTCCGACCATATTTGGATCAATTCGTAGTGATATTTATTGACGACATACTCGTTTATTCCAAGTCGGATCAGGAGCATGAAACCCACCTGAGGTTGGTGCTAGAGACGCTAAGGAAACTGAGGAAGAAATGAAGAAATCGTATCCCGAATTATTTGAGTAGGAATTTGGGGACCAAATTCTTTTAAGGAGGGGAGGATGTAAAACCCCCTAAAACTCGATAGTTTACATGTATAATTGTTAAATCATGATGTACTCCAATAACAATTGTTTTAATCTACATCTAGTTTCATTTGTTTTACTCATTTATTCGTAAATTATTTTATGAACCAAATAATCAAATTAATTAAAATTTGAAGTGGGAACATAAAATTCCTAATGGGCCATGTATCAACACATATACACATAAACACACCATAAGACTCAAGCCCAAACTAAATAAAATCCCTAAGGGTTGGAATCACAATTTAAAGCCCAATTTAATCACTAGCCACTTCATTTAACACATACTTAATACCTATATCTATATACACCTAAAATACAAAAAAAAAAAATATATATATATATATATATAAAATAACACACACACACACATAGCCACGGCCAAGACACTTGTGGGGGGGGAATCCTTGTCCCCCATGCAAGACTCAATGTCTTACATTTTCTCTTCCCAAGTATTCCACCTCCCAACCCCATTAAACCCTTTTAAAAATCAAACACCCTCATTCCTTTCACCCTTACACAAACAAAATCTGAAAATTAGAGAGAGTAAGGGAGAGAGGAGGCTGAAATCAAGAAGAGAATGAGAAGAGAAGAAGAAGAAAAGAAGAGAAGAAGAAAGGTTCAACTTAAGGAGGTAATTTCACTAACTATATGTAACTTCAATATATATATAAATATATATATATATATATACCTAGATATATCTTACATACACTAACTTAAACCACATATTCATCATCCATGGTGTGGCATACATTGGTCAAAATAAAAAGAGGAGAGGCAAAGAAGAGGTTGGTGCAACTAGTACTTAGATCTCTTCACCACTTCAAGAACTAAAGTGGGTAAAACTATTCTTCTCACTTTAATATGCAATTTATCTTAAACAAAGATGCATGTCCCTTCCATAAAGTTCATATAGTCCACTTTTCTCATACTAATAGCAGGCATAATGGTTTATAGCTTGTTGCATGCGAAATTAGCCAATTTTGATGATTTAAGTGAAATGTCCCAAAACTTCTTATCAATTAAGTATGATTTTGTCTTCCTTTATATTCTGGAAATTATGTTTGGAGAAGTATATTTGTGTTATATGATCATGCATGTGAAGTTGGATGTTTAATTGTGGCCTAGCAAAAATGGGATGATCAAAACAAACACAAAACAAGAATTAAGTGAAGATAAAAAAAATTATGAAAATTATTACAAAAAAAAAGATGTAATATGTCAGAAAATACAATATATTCACTTGTTAATCACCTACCCTTAAAATTTTATAAGAAACGTAAATCATTTTCTAAGTCAACGGGTTAAAATCGGCAAAACACGAAGATTGTGTAAATCCATCAAAATGGTGAAACTACTAAATAAAATCCGTATATTTCAGTTTGGAACATCAAAGTGGACATAATAACACATTTAGCCTCTGTCCTAAAAATTTCGTAGTAATCGGAATCCATTTCCGGTGTCTACGGACGAAATGTGTAAATTAAGACAAAATAAGGGGGTCAAATGATAAATTCCTCAAAAATTTGGAACCAAAGTAAAAAGTTCACCTTCTGGACTGAAGACATAACTTATATAGAAATAAATATTCTGACCTTAAAATTTCGTAGAGAGCGAGAATCGATTCAAGATTTGGGACTAAAATGCAATAATTGGTAAAATTGGGGTCAATTAGTAAATTTCAATAAAAATGGAATTATAAGATAAATTTTCAGGTCTATGGACCAGAATGTTAATTATCAAAGGATAAATATTATATCCGAAAAACCCTATAACAATAGGAGTAAATTTTGGGTTTTGGTGTCAAAACGACATTTTAAATAAGTTTTGGGGCAAAACTGAAAATTTTAGAAAAATCAGTCAGAAACTGAAAATTCTGGAAAGTTCACTCAAACACAGGAGTTCCAAGTTCAACATGAACTCTCCCATAAATTTCGTCACCATCCGTGACGAAAACCAAACCTCATGGGCATAATAATCCGTTTCGCAAGAATTATGGGCGTAACCGTAAATTGGGAAAATTTAAACCAAAAATCAAAGATTGGAATTTATCAAGTCTGGAATCAATAATCACAATTATATTCCAAAGATGTCAATAACGGAACCATAATTTCATAAAAACTCGTGCCACGAATAAACTCCAAATCGCAATGGATATATGACTCTGACCATATTATGTGCATTCATCGCAATGTGACTGACGTATAATCACATCTAACCGGGAACTAAGTGCCATACAAACAAAGTGCCACGGACAGATCCGCCTCTAATCCTATCGGGGCAAAGTGCCACGTCGACAGACGGGGGCCACCTCTTGAGCCCATACGAAACCGAGAGCCGACCTAAAATCCGGGGGCCACCTCTTGAGTTGTAGGGGCCACCTCTAGAGTCCCATATTTGTGTCAGGGACGGTTAGACCATGTCTTGGATCGAGCAGCACGGCTGCGGTTCATGAACAAGGCTACCGTCGTTTCCTATTCCCTTGAAGCCAATGGACGGAGTGTTCCGGAGGTGACTGGGTCGTAGACTTAGGGTATAATCGCGATTATGGTATGATCCGGGCACTGACCCACAATTAAGGACATGCCGAGCCCAGATAAGAGATAAGGAAGCATGTCACCAAGCGTGAGAGCGATAAGCTCAAAGGCCAAAGTTATAGTGACGGTCCGACAAACGCCCAAGGCTACGGTCATTAAACCAAAGGTCGTGGCGATAGTCAAAGGCCAAACACTGATAACGGTCTAAGATGTTATAAGGAGGCCGAGGGACTGTCATATAGACGACCTCCCGAAGCTAAATACTCACTAGCCGCTCGACGCCACATATTGTCATACTTAACAGCAATCTACGGAGATTGACTGTTCACTCATAACTTAATTCATTGCATTATATTTTGAAACTTATACCATCCATAAATGATAAATTTTCAAAGGTGGAAGTAAAATAGTATATATTTCAAAATAATTACATACGTATAATTTCAGAAAATATACTCAACCCAACTCACTGAGAATCCATTATTTTCACCCCAATTTGTATTGTTTTTCTAAAACCCCACTAGATGAGGAGACCCAAGAAGATGACGAGACGAATGCTGATGACCAGTGAAGATCGTCGTTGAAGAACTGTTGAGACATAAGTATTAGAATGTTGAAATAAATGCTCCTTTTTATTCTTGTATCAATAAAGTATTCTGATCTCCGTTGTACTCTTTGAATTTTATGTAACTATTCCGCTGTACTCATGAATGTTTATTCCATCGAATAACCAGACTTAGTTCACCGGGCTAAGATCTGGCATTTGAATGCTCTACTGTAATTCTATTATCACAAACGTTATTTAATTACGTTAGCTGTCGCGTTCTCGTCCAACCCCGGTGCGGGGGCGTGACAACGCGCCTGACATAGGTGAGCGTCCCAAAAAATAAAAAATAAAAAGGTTAAATCATAAAATTTATGAACACATAATTGCAAAAAATATAACTATTCATAAGAAACTTAATAATTTACAAAACTAAAGTGCCAGGACATTAAAAATGACTTTTATAATATTCTGAAAAAAAACAAAGAAAACAATAGAACAAAGACCAATGGAGGTGCGCCAACACGCGCGCAACAAAGGTCGCCCGCCTTTGGGCTTAAAAGGCGACCTGCCCTTTTACCTATGCCTTGTGCCTGAGGCGCGCCTTTAACAACTATGGTTAAAACTATATAATTCTATTTCTTCTAGTAACTCAACAGATTTCACCTTCAATTGTAAATATTAAAAATTATATTGTGAAAACTTTAACGTGGAATAAAATATTCAAATGCTATGAAATTCTATATGATGGCACATACGGAGATTTAAAATTGAGGGTACCATGGAAATCATAAGCTCATAATATGATTACCTGATGACATAACTACAATAATATATTGCCAACCCAGTGTTGGCGTGTGCCTACGTATGGAACGAATATCAGAAAATGGCACAGCCCTAATAGTATAAAGATTCTTATCTGCACCAAAACAGTGGAAACATATTTAGTTAGTTTATGTGTGTGGAAAATAAAAATCCGAGCGACAAATGAGAAAAATACAGTAATTGAGACCTAACCTTTCTCAGACAACCTAGCATTCGAGCTTTGTCCTTTGTAAGGAATCCACGTCTACATTGAAAATAATATGTTAACCGGAAGCTGCAACTTAAAAGACACTAGTTATGGCGAAAATCATTTTGAGTTTCATCTTTCAACAACCTCTCATGTGCCTCCCTATTAGGATTTCAAAATATATAATATATATCATCATCATCATCTGCACCTTAATCCCAACTATGTTGGGGTCGGTGGCATGAAAATTACAGTGTCAATTAATTGTCGAAATATATATATATATATATATATATATATAAATAATGGATATATAAAATCCCCGCGCCTACCACTCTTTGATTAGATTAAGGCGGGTATTCAGTAAATAATTTTACAGGTAAAGCCAATACTAAAGTATCTAATAAATGATTTTGGGAGAAATTCCATCATCAAACCTAGCTGTAATAAGAGGCTTTTGCATTTTACTTATCATATTTACTAATTTCTTACAAATCAGAAGCAGCAATTATGAACATGAAACTTATGGCAATGAGTATAACTGCATAATATTAAGATAACAACTCCTCACGAGAAACTGTAAAACTACAAACATAAGGCTGCGTTCTGTTCGTATGTCATTTTGTATTTTCATTTTGAAAAATGTTTTGTATTTTCTGTTTTTATTTTTGTTTTCAAAATTGTTGAAAACGCGTGCTGTTAAATTTATGTTGCAAAATATTTTTTTGTAATATTATTATTAAATTCATAAATCTTTATTTTAGACTTAGTTTCAAAATAGGATAATCCAAAAAAAAAAACTCAAAATGCATTTTGAGCATTTTGAAGTTTTTTGTTGAAATACACACAAAACGCTCAAAACGAGGTTTTGGGCATTTTGCGTTTTGTGTACAAATATTTTTTTCATTTTCCAAAATGCATTTTCGAAAATGATAAAAAGAACACGTTTTTAGTGTTTTCGAAAATAAAAACAGAAAATGACCTCAAAAGAGCAAAGAGAACACACCCTAAATGTCTATACTTCTAAATAACAAAACAAATCTATTCTAGAATGGTGATGGTGTCACAAGCTATTGATTAAAGTGATATTCAAAAACCATATAAGTTTTATCATCTGCAAATGACAAGAAAAAGAAAGTACCATGAAAAGAAAATCCCCTTGCTTAATCAACTTCAACCGGCCACTAATTCTCTCAGAAGCATACTGACTAGGATGAATTGTCACGTTGTCCTTCATATACACAATCTCCACGCCCTCCGGCTCATTCGATGAGCTCCTTTTATGGTTTTCGCTCTGCCTTATACTCGCAGAGCCCTAACAACCACAATATTTTTGAACCAAATAGAAATGGGTAAGAACAAGAAAAGAAAGAGAAAAAAACTGGACTCGCACACAGTAAATAATCTCACAAAATAAACAATTATTCATCCATCCTGCAGAACTCATCAAATCAACGATCAGTGAGTAATAACGCGACAATTTAGGAAAATCATGTGTTAACATGTGCGTGTGAAATAAATCACCTGAATCGATGCGGCATAATCGGCATCATCGGACAGATCATGGAGTTCAGGTTCTTGCATACCGACGACCGTGAGTGTGTGAAGGCGAGCATGTAAGGTTGCTGTCGTTACCTTGTAGACGAAGAGAAGGAAAAGGATTTATTTTATTTATTTTACCTGGTGACATTTTTGGGCTTATATTTAAAGATAAATGATAGTGCAAACATTTGAACCACACCACAAACACACCCGTGTTTTATGAGTGTTGTACCGTGTACTTTACTATTAGTTTTATTATAATATTATTATAAATATTTTATCTGTAAAGTATGCGGTACAACACTCATAAAGCACGGGTGTGTATGGTAGGTCAAATCAGTGTAGATGACCTCTAGTAATTTAATATAAAAAATATTTAAAATATCTAAAATATTCTTAATTAGTAGAGGGATATTAGAGTAGTCCCAATAGATCTCCGAAAATCATCTCAATTTTAGATAGTTATGGAGTTTTAGTAAAGGAAAGAAAAGAAATGGAAAGAAAGTTAGGAGAGAAAAGAAGAGAAAGAAAAGTGAAAGGAAATTGTATTTTGTGTTCTCGAGTTGGAAGGAAGTGAAAGGAAAATTAACAATTTGTTATTTTCTCTCTAAATCCTTTCAAATCCAAAGAAAAGTTAGGAGGGAAAGGTTTCCTTCCATTTCTTTCTGTTTCTTTTTATTAAAAAACTCAGGAACACCAAATATTTTTCTTTCTTCTTATTTCCATCAATTTCCCTTCTTTTCTCTCGTTAGGTTAAACTCGGGAATTAAGCGCTACGCAGATCTCCTAAAATCGGGAACTAGGCTAAAATAAGTGAAAATAAGACAAAAAGTGCATCCAGCAGATCTCCTAAAATAGATGGGGTCCACAAAATTTTTCACACCTCCCTATTTTTAATCCTAAATTTATACCCACCCTAAATTTATTTTACGCTTATAATAGAGTTGGACCCATGTAAAATTATTATTTTATGTAGAAAATAGGAGATTTGGTGTATGTATTTGTAAAATAAGGGACACAAAATAGTATAGGGGCTTTAGGGGGAAATTTAGGAGCAGAATTTTGAGAATTCCGCCGGGACCGCTCTTAGGTTTGTGATTTTTTCCATTCATCAATTCATTCATCCTCCATTCATCTCTCTCAAAAAAATAGAGATTTCACTATCTTCATCTTGTTGCACGGACTTTAAATTTGTGTAGGAAATGAATTGTGTAGATGGTGAAGTTTATAGGTAAAGAGGTGTAAGGAAATAAATAAGCTTATAGGTATGGTTTCTTCCCATATTACTCAATATGTATTCTGAGTTTCATGATTAGTGTACGATTTTCATGCTTTCCTACAATAGTTCTTTTGATAGATGATGTATAAAGCAAATCAACAATGATAACGAGTGTACAGTTGTTCATAACAATAATACAATCGTTATTTGTTCATTCAACTATATACTTTAATTTCTCAATTAAAATATTTATGTACGGTATGTGTCATCTTGTAAAATATATAATTACCTTTTAGTTGTGATTAGGCATAACCAATGTATAGTCATGTTGTAATGCATAACAACACCTCAGTCATTTTTGTTATTCAACTATTCCTTACCATAAATTTTGAAATTTTATCGTATGTTGAGTTAAAACTTGTGATTGTGTTTTACTTGACTCCAGTCATCAATTCTATAAAAGGAAAATGTTAGGGTGACAAAATGGATACAAAATAAAGGTTACAAAATGATTTGGCAATTGAGTTGGATCCCACATTAATTAACTCTCTTAATAACTCAATTAACTCTCTAACCACTCATTAATTAACTCTCTTAATAACTCAATTAACTTTCTAACCACTCTCTCCAACTATGGTTATATTAAAAGAAATTAAAAAAACTTACATTAGTATGTTATCTATTAACAACGCAAGGCTCTTCTCTGATGCCAACAACTCCAACTCCTTTGGGCGATCTACGAAGACCGCTGCAATTACACTTTCATTTTTTCCCCATCTTTTTCCCCATGGTTCCATTTCATTTAATAAAAATTGTTCGATTTGGCTAAAAATTGAATCGTTCAATTTTAAACTCTATCTCCTCCCTTTGTAACTCCTTTAATTATTTCTGGAAAAATGCCAAATTATGCTGGTTTTTTATTTAGATTCATTTCTCTTGGCATACTGTTGAAGTTCTGCATATTACCCACACCCCACCAAAAAAAATGCATCTGTCCCAAATTGACTGAGCGTTAAGTTTATGTGAAGACTTGTATGACGTGTTCTTTGACGTGGAGAGTGCTTGTCGAACACTAATGGTTAGTGGGAGCACACGTTATAGGTATGATAATTGGATTAGTATACTCGAACCGACTCACCCTCGATTCGTCACACGGATTTCACTCCGGGACAGTCAATGACGGTGTTGGGATAACAATCCCTGTATTGAAATTGTTGGGATAACAAATCCCTGTATCGAAAGATCATGACAGAATGTTTTGATAATGTGCCAATCCAGCATACAGCAAACAGCTGTATCGAAAAGCTGATCAAAGGTGTCAACCTGTATCGAAGACTTCTTGTAGCCCCAGCATACAGTGAATCAATCATACAACAATGGAGTCTCATAAAGACTAAGTATGGAAGCTGTCTCGAATCGACAATACAACTATCATTCCGTATAGTATCCAAACAGGACAAGAAGGAATCTTTGTTATTCGCTAAAGCCAAAGTCCCGTTTAAGAAGATATATTTAAATACTAAAGGATAAAGTATTTAAATATCAAGCCGTCAGAGATCTTCAATCAAGCGCAAAATCTGGATCGTGTTTTATTCAAACACATCATCCTGTTGGAACGGAATCTTGCTCAACGGATTTATGTCAACGGATATATTCAAGAAGGCTATATATATCCCCAGACTCTGAAGATCGAAATGCACGAAATCAACTACAACGAAGTTATCATCATATACATCTGAGCAAACATATCTCACAAAGCATACTGCTATTCTGAAAGAAGAGATAGACAAGTGCTCAAACTGTAAACAACACATCATCAGCTAAAAGCTCAGAAAGTCAAAGCTGTTGTTCAAACATTGTTCTACCCTTGAACAAAGCCCATCAGCCCTGTGTGGACTGAGAAACCTTGCTATTCCTGAACTGTGTGTGACGGACTTGGATTGAAGAGACGAAGCTTTAGAACTGTGTATGAAGAAGTCAGTCAAGTGAAAGCTTAAACCAATCTATGTGAACGGTTGAAGGCTAAGATCATTATATCAATCTGTGTGAACGATATACTGATTAGGTTTGATTATAAATACGTAGTTGTGTACGTAGTATTTATAATAAATATTTTTACTCCTGTGTGGAGGACCAGTGGACGTAGAGGAGTTTACCTCGAACCACTTTAATTACCGTGTCAGTTACCTTCTGCATTTAATGTTTTAATATTTGTGATTATCTTTAAGTATACACTTCATATCTAGTTGCTGTATTTACCGCAACTTATCTTAACAAGACTTCCGCTACCCACTCAGATTTGAAAACCGTACAGCTTGTTGTTTAAAATACTTTTCCAAGCTGTATCCTGTATACTTAGTAGCCAACAAGTGGTATCATAGCGGTTGATTCTAAAAAGAATCAGTCGTATTTTTGATTGAATCAGATCCTTAAATCACTTATTTTTGTAAAACAGTCTTTTCCTTCCTTATTCTCTTATGGATACATCAATGATCAATAAAGTCCCTATATTTTCTATTAACGAGTTTGACGATTGGAGAATTAGGATGGAGTCTCATCTTGCAGCAATGCACGAAGAGATGATTCTTATCATACAGGATGGTCCCATAAAGATCATGAAGGTAAATCCGGCCCCAAGGATTGAAGGCCAGGCTCATGCAGAGATGCTTGAAAAGGAGCACGAACAATGGACTTCTGACGAAAGAAAGTGCTCCAACCTCGACAATGTTGCTAAGAACGCGTTATTTATCACTCTTGATAAAGGCACGTTCTCAAAGGTAAAAAGCTGTAAAACAACCAAGGATATCTGGGATAAACTCAAATTAATTTGTAAGGGAACTGAGCTCTCAAAAGAAAACAAGATTTCAAAATTAACTCAGCAATTTGAATCTTTTGAAATGAAACCAACTGAAACACTTGAGGAACTTGACCTCAGATTCACTGGCATTGTTGGTGAACTTGAAGCATTAGGCAAAATTTATACCCAAAGGGAGAAAAACCTAAAAAAATTTCGATCTCTCCCTGCCCGATGGGACATTAAGACCACAACTATGCGTGTGTCGTGCAATCTTAGTGAAATATCTACTTTTGATCTCTTTTCTGACCTCAAAGCATTTTGAGTACGATATAGACAGGAGAGAGAAAGCTGAAAAATCTCCCACCAGGACTACAGCCTTAGCCGCTGTATCCAACCGAAGACACAGCATGCCGAGCTCATCAAAGCCCACTCATAAGAATGCTGACAGTGACGACGACATCCTGTCACAAGACGAAATGGTGCTGCTCATGCATAAGTTCAAGAAGTTTATCAAGCAGTCAGGAAAGACTCCATACAGGCCCAAGCCTATACACAATGTAAGTACTGAAACTTCCTCTGGTGATACTAACCTGTGTTATAATTGCAGGAAACCAGGGCATTATGCAAATAAATGTCCTCATCCAAAAGTTCAAAGGTTGCCGGAAGCCGAGCAACAAGAAAAGGATGAAAGAAGACGTGCTTGGAAAAACAAGCTCAAGGCCCTGATTGGTGAATCAGAAGCCGCCCCCGCACCATCAAAATACGAAGAATGTCTTCAAGTAGTCACTGACAGTAATTCATCTGATGATGATTTCGAAGATACACTACACCATAGATTACCTATTGCAACCACATTTCTAAAAAATTGTTAAACAACCATTGCCATTGAGAAACCAAATCACATAAATTGCAATACTTTTGAAAAGCATTGCAATTCCATTGAAAAAATCTAAGAAAGTTAAAAACATGCATTCTATTGCAATATTTTTTTAAAATCGTTGCAGTATCTATTCATTTTAGGGGAAAATGTTGGCGGGCTTGTAAAATGTGAGCGGGATTTCTTCCCGGGCTTACAAAAAATAACAAAAGAAAAAAGAAAAGAAAAAACAAAAGCCAGAACCCACACGGACACAACCCACACGGCACAACACAACACAAACACACGCAGACAAAATCAACTCGAATAATCAAGCTCGAAGAGGGTAAATCAAGCTCAAAGAAGATTAAAGCTCGATAAAGGTAAATCATCGATCCAAAATCCTTTTTGTTTTTTTGTAGTTTTGAATCGAGTTTGTTACATGCCCAATGCTTCTTCCTTCTTCTTATATTGCTCTATTTTTGTGTTCTTAATTAGGGTTCCTATGTTTTTTGTGTAAATTCAAACTATGTAATCGAGTTTGTTTGGGGGTTTATGTTTGTTTGTTTGTTTGTAATTGGGGGTTTATTTTTGTTTAATTTAAGTTTTTAATTTGATTTTAATTTTGATCTCTCTCCCTATCTCCATCTCTCTCAAAACCATCGGTAAAAGTTGTGCTGATTTGTGTTCGTTGAACATTTCAAACCTGAACAACTTGACTGATTTGGGGTTGGAGTATCTTGCCAATGGTTGTAGATTAATTCAAATGCTCAAACATCGCCGCAATGAATTCAGTTTTCTATCAAGCCAAACATAATTTCTTGATTACGTCTTTTGATTCCATTTGTTTGTTATCTAGCAATTGTTAGGTTTTTGGCATCTCTTCTTTTTATCAATAATTGGATAATGGTTAATCTTCTGCATCTAGTGAAGAAGATGAGGCGGTATTTCTAGAAAGCTATGGAGAGTCTCTGTTGGAACTTTTACTGAATCATATGGCAAAGGTATTCTTAAGCGAGAACTCAGCCCTCCTAAGTATGAGCTTCTTAGGAAGAGAATGATCAATTATACTCCATTTTAGTTCATGTTTTCACATCACCTCATTCTTTCTTGAATTCATGTGTTTCTCAGTTTTAATTATGTGTAGGAGATTTTATTGTTTTCCCCCTTTTCTCCAATGATTGAATGTAATTACTGTATATGTTTCTATTTTTGCTGATCACCACCGGATTTTGAAGGACACTCGAATCTGCTTGTGAGGATAATTGGGTCGAACTTTACTCCAATTCTGGATCGTATATCTAGATCTGCTTGAACCTGAGGAGATGTTCTTGCGGTACTCACCTCTCCCAGTTTGCACAAAAGAACATGCCTAGAACTCCGACGATGCGTCTATGTAGAGTATTGCAGTATTCTTCATAGATAGATTATTTCTATTAAAATTATTGATTATCTTCATTTGCATAGTCTACAAAGTAACATATAAACACACTTCCCCTCTTGATTTCATGATATATATATATGGTATATAAATATATGGATACTTGAAATATTGGCAGGGTGAAGGTTTTAATGGCATTGATGCACGTAACAGTGGTGATGAGGTCGAGAAGAACTAGGGGAAGTACCTGAACTGAACGTTGCAGCTCATAGACCAAATTGGATGGTTGGTAGGAGTGGCAGAACAAGGAAAAGCAAGAAAGACATGTCGAGGATACGTGGCAGAAGGAGTGGCTAGATACGGATGGTAGTAGCTTTTTCTCGGTCTTGGTTATCCACATTTGCTTGTTGCTGGGGTTTGCTTTTGCTGATGATCCTTATGCTAACTTTGAGTTTGTAGTTTCATACATTACTGCTTCTCCACTTGGTGTCCCCCAGCAGGTATATATATATATATATATATATTGTGAATTTCCTTTTCATTCTGCATTTCTCATCCAATTCTGGTGTCTAACTTTTGAATTCGCGATGTGGGACTGCTTGTGATTTATTTTCTGCTAATGAGGTTGGCTTTAGATTCGTGAAAGTTCGAATCTTTAGCTCCAAAACTAGAAATATGGTTTAAATATTTGAAACTTATATATATACTACTTCATCTTCATATCAAATTTTTTGTATATATGTGTATACTGCAGGTGATTGCTATAAATGGAAAGTTTCCAGGTCCCACTATGAACGTGACCACTAACAACAATGTTGTTGTAAATGTGAGAAACAAATTAGACGAAGACATCTTAATCCATTGGTAATATTTTTCTTCATAGTGTGTGTTTCTTTTAGATTTTGTGAGAAGAAAAGCATTGCTGATAAAAGATTACTGTATTTCATTTTATTTCTATTTCCCTTTTTGAGTGAGTCAGGTTAGGTATACAGCAGAGGAGGTGTTCAAAAGCTACTACCATCCATATCTAGCCACTCCTTGGCAGAACAAGGAAAAGCAAGAAAGAAATGTAAAAGAATTATGTGCTACTACTTCTGTCGAGGACAAAGATGAGACAGATGCATATGGGGAGGAAAAGGAAGCAGGGCCATGACGACTCATGTTTATATAATGTTTAACACTGAATTTGGTCTATATGTATTACTAAGTTAGATTGTGTTATTTGAACTTAGTTATTTTTGCTTGAACTTGGTCATTTTCTTAAAATTAGTTGTTTTGCTTGAACTTGGTAATTTTCCTCAACTTGTTTGAGTGATTTGTGTATTGATATTGGAACAGCAGTAATACTGCTTGGTTAGATTGATGTTATGATATACCAATTAAAATTGGTGGTGGTTTATGAAATAAGACCATGTCTGTTTTTATTCAGCGTTGCAATAGTAACTTAAATGCTGCCATATATATCATATTCGTTAATGAAATTGATTGCATTTGATTCAAAATACGTTGCAATTGGGCATATATATGTTTCCTTAGGGCAACCTGAGTCCATGTATTGCAACAATTAACACAAAAAATCGTTGCAAAAAATGGTTGTCATTGATAGTCCAAGATATTGCAATGGTGTTAAATTTGTTGCTATAGCCATTAAATCGTTGCCATATACAATATTTGCAACGATAAAAAGGCGTTGCAATATGGTACAAAATTCGTTGCCATAAGGGCCCTATGGCAACCAGAGCAAAGTGCACGCCTAATTATTTAATAATTGTTGCCATAGACCATATTGCAATGAATTTAGGGCATATTGCAATGTATTTTACACGTTGATGTATGCAATCTATGGTGTAGTGATAAAGCCTATATGTGCTTTATGGCCAAGGACATTCTGGAAGATGAAGATAGCGATGATGAGGTAAGCTCAACCTCAGCTATTCCTACTAATGCATCTCATACTTTTACAAACATGATGAATGAGTTTAAGAACATTCAAATGGCCCATGAGACATTGAAAAATGAAAATATACAGCTCCAACTTTCTAATTTAGAGCTGAAAGAAGAAAATGACTTGCTGAAAGTAAATTACGAAAATATGTCTGTTGATTGTGAAAATATCAAAGTCGAGTATGAAAAACTCATGGAGAGCAATCATCTGTTGGGTACGGGGTCGGATATTTGCGCCGTTTGCGGAAGCGTAAATAAAATTGCGGAAAATAAATGACACGAGGATTTATAGAGGTTCGGCTATAAACGAGCCGACGTCCTCTCTCGGTATCTTTTTCTATAGGATCAAGATAAAAACCTCTACGCCTCTCTTCTATCGAACGAGGTATAACCGTTACAATCACGTCTTCTATTGGTCCGTGATAAACCACTCGTACTTGTCTTTATGTCGGTCCAAGTTAAACCGTTTTCCTTTTCGTAGGACAAGGAATCAACCTCTCTAGATTTCTATGGGTACTAGATAAACCTCACGAAGATAGCGATTGCGATTCTAACAATGCCGGATCCTTGATCCTAATAACACCGAATCCAATCGTATCTTTTCTTTTACCACTCGTGTATGATTTTGTGTATAACACTCAATCACTCAATGTAAGCTCAATATTACAACAACAATAGTATCAATATGATTCTCAGATGTATGTCTCGTTTGCTTGAGTTGTTGTACTCAAACAATACCACAGGCATGGTATTTATAGCCTCCATCTTCAAACTAGCCGTTAGCTGCCAGACTGCTCATTACGTACGCTATCATCTCCTTATTACGTACGCAAGCCTCGTTACGTACGTTAGCCAACACGGGTTACGTACGTAAGCATCTTCCAGTTCTAGTCCAGGGAGTTTCGTCTTTTGAGTTACGTACGTTAACAATTTCTTCGTTACGTACGTTAAGATTACATCACTGATGACGTCATATATCCGTTGCATGCTTTTCTGACTTTGACTCCTCCAACGTTCATCTGGTTTGAACTTGTTTACGTACGTTAATTGCCATCCATTACGTACGTTAATGAACACATATTACGTACGTTAGCTTTGTGTTTTTCCAGCTTTTTGCACTTCGTTTTCTTCTATGCTTGGCTTCGTCTCTTCGTTGTTTTGTTTTGCTTATCAACATTAATCATCAAAACACTTTTAATTTATGTATGGAACAAAATGTTCCAACAATCTCCCCCTTTTTGATGATTACAAAACAACACTCCGTCAATGGGATTTTTCTGCAAAAAAATATAAATATATGTATATGTGTACAGACCAAAGTTTTCGACTTTGTCCGTTTCGTTAGTTTCTTCTCCCATTTCTTTTTCGACTTCTTCTTTCTCATTCTTTCCTTTTCTTTTTTCTTTTCGACTTTTCAAATTTTCATCATCTTTTCGACGTCTCCTCATTTTTCTTTTTCTGTCATTTTTCAATTCCTTCGTTTCTCCCCCTTTCAGGGTAAATCCCATTTTCCTCCTTTCTCTCCCCCTTTTTGTTTTCATCAAAAAGTAAAAAACAAAAATTGAAATAAATAATACCAAAATATAAAATATGCATGATACAATTTATGAATATTTGCATAAAGGGTAAAAACTCCCCCTGAGAATAATATCTTCCCTTAAAATATACTCCCCCTGAGTAAAATACAAAAATCAATTTTTGGGGATCCAACCTATAGTTGGTTTTTGTTTCGAGACATAAACAATATTTGAAATATTTGTTCCTTTAGGAACCCAAATTTTCTTAATTTTTATCGTCCGGCGAGGGCTTTTGCAATTTGAAATGTGATGCCCGATTTTCAAACACTTTTCGCAATGGGGTATTTTAAAATTAACGGATTCGTTTTTCGAAAGTGGTTTGAATCCTAACCCCTCTTTATTTAAAGTATATTTTTGAACACATGACATTTGTTCAAATTTATCGTTGCCGCACGAGAATTTTCTTGTCAAAGATTTTAGTTCATCTTGAACTTTTAAAAGATCATTCTTCAAAATATTCTCATTTTCAATGCATTTCGAATGATCGATTTCGAAAAATTTTCCCTTCTCGATAATTTTGGAATTTTCAATTTCCAAAGATTTAATTTTAGACTTAAGGGATTTAATTTTCGATAAAGCATTTTGGAAATCCGTATGTAATAACTCAAATGCATCAAAAATTTCATCACGGGAGGATGTACTTACTTGGCTTTCGACGTCGCTGTCGTCGAACGAACTCCGGGCCATAGGAGCGAGATTATTTTGATTGATGAAATCATCGTCTTCGTCTTCATCGCTCCAAGTAGCCACGAGAACCACCTTCTTGGGTTTGGCATGGCAATGCTTAGCGAAGTGGCCTGGTTTTCCACATTGTCGACAAGAGTTGTCGAACTTCTTCGTTTCGCTCGAGATATCCTTCTTCCTCCGGTTTAATAAGGTTTGAAATTTATTAATAATTTTGGCATAGTATGCCATTTCTTCGTCGCTTTCTTCCACCGGGATTTCTTCTTTCTTTCTTGATATCTTAGCCTTCATGGCTAATGATCGTTCCTTTGGTTTCGGTTTGACACTTCGTGATTTTAACACGATCTCATAATTGATTAGTGAACCAACAAGGGCACTGAAATCGAGCGTGTTGAGATCTTTAGATTCCATAATCGCGGTCACGGTGCCGTCCCATTCGCTAGGTAGTGATCGTAAAATTTTCTTAACTTTTTCACTACTAGATAATGGTTTTCCGAATGACGCAAGACCATTTGTGATGACCGAGAATCGGTCGAGCATATTGGTGATGGATTCGTCACCTTTCATCATGAATAACTCGTAGTCATGGAGAAGCATATTGATTTTCGTCTCCTTAACTTGAGTCGCCCCTTCGTGTGTGATTTCTAGAATTTTCCATATTTCTTTTGCACTCTCACACGATGAGATTCGATTGACCTCTTCCGGATTTAAGGCACAAAATAAGAGTTGAGTAGCCTTACAATTTAAATGGTTATTTTTCCAATCGGCATCGTCGTATTCTTCGAAAGATTTGAGCGTACCGTCGGATTTGATTGGAACTTTCGGGCCAAGGCAAATAATCTTCCAAATCTCGATGTCGTATGCTCGGATGAATATCGACATCTTCTTCTTCCACGTCAAATAATTTGAGCCATCAAAGAATGGTGGTCGGTTGAGAGCAAGGCCTTCGACTGGAGAGAATTGAAACGCCATTTTTGGATCTTTTCTCCTCGGATGTTAAGCCGCGTATTGGAGAACCGCTCCGATACCAATTGTTGGGTACGGGGTCGGATATTTGCGCCGTTTGCGGAAGCGTAAATAAAATTGCGGAAAATAAATGACACGAGGATTTATAGAGGTTCGGCTATAAACGAGCCGACGTCCTCTCTCGATATCTTTTTCTATAGGATCAAGATAAAAACCTCTACGCCTCTCTTCTATCGGACGAGGTATAACCGTTACAATCACGTCTTCTATTGGTCCGTGATAAACCACTCGTACTTGTCTTTATGTCGGTCCAAGTTAAACCGTTTTCCTTTTCGTAGGACAAGGAATCAACCTCTCTAGATTTCTATGGGTACTAGATAAACCTCACGAAGATAGCGATTGTGATTCTAACAATTCCGGATCCTTGATCCTAATAACACCGAATCCAATCGTATCTTTTCTTTTACCACTCGTGTATGATTTGTGTATAACACTCAATCACTCAATGTAAGCTCAATATTACAACAACAATAGTATCAATATGATTCTCAGATGTATGTCTCATTTGCTTGAGTTGTTGTACTCAAACAATACCACAGGCATGGTATTTATAGCCTCCATCTTCAAACTAGCCGTTAGCTACCAGACTGCTCATTACGTACGCTATCATCTCCTTATTACGTACGCAAGCCTCGTTACGTACGTTAGCCAACACGGGTTACGTACGTAAGCATCTTCCAGTTCTAGTCCAGGGAGTTTCGTCTTTTGAGTTACGTACGTTAACAATTTCTTCGTCGTACGTTAAGATTACATCACTGATGACGTCATATATCCGTTGCATGCTTTTCTGACTTTGACTCCTCCAACGTTCATCTGGTTTGAACTTGTTTACGTACGTTAACTACATACTATTACGTACGTTAATTGCCATCCATTACGTCCGTTAATGAACACATATTACGTACGTTAGCTTTGTGTTTTTCCAGCTTTTTGCACTTCGTTTTCTTCTATGCTTGGCTTCGTCTCTTCGTTGTTTTGTTTTGCTTATCAACATTAATCATCAAAACACTTTTAATTTATGTATGGAACAAAATGTTCCAACATCATCAACTTGCTCATGAACTAAGTGAGACTAAATCTCATAGTGAAAGCAATACAAATGATTTTGTTCTGCTTCAAGCCAAAGTAAAAACTCTCGAAAAACGAGAAGGAGTACTTGAGATCATTCTAAAATCTTTCAAGAAATCATCTAAAAGAATGGAAGAAATCCTAAGCACTGGGCAACATGCTCATGATAAAAGTGGCTTAGGATACAGCTCATTTTCCAATAAAGGGAAAACTAGTACTGTGTTCGTCAGGGGTGTGGAACCCATTCCTGTACCGGAAGAAGTTCCAAGTCATGTGAAGGAACCCGTTGCACCACGAATAGCAAAAACTGCCATTCCGCCACCTCAGTCATATTCCACACAGCAGAATCACCATCCATTCAGACCCGTAAGACGCACCCAACAGGATGCTCGCCGAGCATATCAACAGCGTCAACAGCCGTTCAGAAGGAAGGCTGTATCCAAATATCAAAGGCCCGCACGGCAGTACTTTCAGTACAGCACGCCTAGATATTAGATACAGGAGCCTCGTCATTCATCGCGACAGCAAATTTCTGCACAGTATCAACAATAGCATTGGGAATCCAACTGGAGACCTAGAAGGCAAGCTGTTAGGCCGAAGAAAATGGCTCCACCTCCAAGACGGCATGTGTACTGGACTAATAATAACCCTGAATTTTACATGCATAATAATTATCATGGCTATAGCAACTACGTATATGCCCCATGTAGAAATCATAATTACGGACCTAAACCATCCTACAGTAAACCTATTGTTGTCAGAAAAATTTGGGTACCTAAAGGCACTAACATACATGGACCCAACAATCAAAGGGGACCTAAATCTACCTAATTTGTTTGCTACAGGACATTTTGGAGAAGGAAATTTGGTACTTCGACAGCGGATGTTCCCGGCACATGACAGGAGATAAAAGCAAGTTATCAGATTTCGTAGAAGGTCGCGGTCCAAAAGTGCGCTTCGGTGATAAATCTAAAGGAAGAACAAGAGGGAAGGGAACCCTACTTGTGGGAAAATTCAAAGTCACCGATGTAGCTTATGTTGAAGGCTTACAGTACAATCTACTTAGTATTAGCCCATTCTGTGACAAACAGTTCTCGGTGAAGTTCTACATATATCACTGTAGAGTCAAGAACATCCTGACCAAAGAAGTTGTGCTCATAGGAAGCAGATCAGGTAATATGTATATTGCTGACTGGATGCCTACAAGCTCCACAATTCCTTGTTTCGTTGCCAAAGGCACTGCAGATCTAAGCTGGCTATGGCACAAGAGGATGTCACACATCAACTTCAAGACTATCAACAAACTCTCCAGATAGGGAATGGTTAGAGGATTGCCAAATGTTTCATTTCAAAAAGACAGCGTATGCGGACCCTGTCAGAAAGGCAACCAAATCAAGACCACCCTAAAGACCAAATCCTACCTTTCAACCAACAGAGTTTTGGAAATGCAACATATGGATCTCTATGATCCTGTAGACCCGGTAAGTTTGGGAGGTAAGAAATACTGTCTCGTTATTGTTGATGATTATTCCAGGTATGCTTGGACAATTTTTCTAAGCAAGAAGAAGGAAACAACCTCAAAGCTGTCCGAGCACCTAAGAAAGCTTCAAAATGAAAAAGGATCGAGTATCGTGTCCATTCGTTCCAACAGAGGTACAGAATTTACTAACTGCTTTATTGAGCAGTACTATTCAGAAAATGGGATACAACATGAATACTCAGCTGCCCGAACACCTCAACAAAATGGTGTTGCCGAGCGAAAGAATAGGACGCTGAAGGAAGCAACAAGGACAATGATTTCCGCAAGCAAATTGCCATAGCGTTTCTGGGGCGAAGCCACCAATACAGCGTGCTACACACAAAACCGCTGTATCATCAACAAGCATCACAACAAAACAGCATACGAGGTATGGAATAACAAAACTCCATTAGTTTCGTACTTTCACATTTTTGGATGCAGGTGTTACATTTTGAACAACGGTAAGGATCAACTTAGTACCTTCGATGAGAAATCGGATGAAGGGATATTTGTAGGATATTCCTCTGTTAGCAAAGCTTACAGGATCTTTAATAAAAGGAAGCTAACAATTGAGGAATCAGTTCATGTAGTGTTCGATGAACCTCACCATGATCCTACAGGAGTAGAAGACCTTTATCAGAACATCCAACAACTTTCCATCATCGATCCACCAACTCTACTAAAACCTGTCGTTGACCTAGAAATCAACCCCGCAGCTGTAAGAATGGACGTAGATGAAGCCGATAATGTACAAGCTGAAGCCGAAACTACAGCAACTCAAGATACAGTACGGGACCCCAAATTAGAACCCGACAGAAGATGGTTGAGAGATCACCCATAAGAGTTAATAATAGGAAACATTGATGCTGGTGTTTCTACCCATAGGAGAATACAGAGTACACAAGGAAATGTACTATGTGCGCAAGAAGACCCCAAGTCAGAGATATCTTCATTTCCTGAATGGAAGTCTCAATCCGAGCTAAGAAGACTTAATATGTGCACTATTGTTGTATTCTTAGCCCAATCCGAACCTGTTTCTACCAAAGAACCTCTCAATAATTCTCATTGGATTACATCTATGGAAGAAGAGCTTAACGGTTTCGAAAGAAACAACATATGGTATCTTGTACCCAGACCTACGCATCAATCAGTAATTGGAACCAAATGGGTATTTAGAAACAAGAAGGATAGAAATGGTCTCATTATCAGTAATAAATCCCGACTAGTCGCCCAAGGCTACAGACAGGAAGAAGGCATAGACTACGATGAGACATTAGGATATTTTTAGCCTTTACTATCCATAAGAGCTTCATTGTATACCAAATGGACGTCAAAAGTGCATTCCTGAATGGAGACCTTGATGAAGAAGTATATGTTGAACAACCACCAGGGTTTGTCAATCCAGAAGGCGAAGACCTAGTATACAGGCTAAGGAAAATACTGTATAGACTTAATCAAGTCCCTAGAGCATGGTATGAGACTCTGTCCCAGTATCTAACCAATAATGGATTCGAGAAAGGTGTTGTGGACAAGACCTTGTTCAAAATACAGGAAGGTGATGACCTCATGATGGTTCAAATCTATGTAGATGATATAATATTTAGTTCAACTAACCTTGCTTTGTGTCAAAGGTTCTCTCATCTCATGCAAAGTAAATTTGACATGAGTATGATGGGAGAACTTAGTTATTTTCTAGGTTTGCAGGTAAAGCAGTTGCCGCAGGGATTTTTATCAACCAGGAAAAATACAGCAAGGAGCTTCTCAACAAATTTGGAATGAATACTTCCAAATCATCGTCAACTCCCATGAGCACTTCCGTGAAAATTAGTGCTGATGAAGCTGGAAAGTGTTGGGTTTTCTATGCATCGAATACAAAATAATCGGAGTAAAAACGCAGCGGAACAAAAAACGTGAAAACCCAATTTAGGATCTCATGCAGTAATTTAATTGTTTAATTAAAGAGTTAATCGAATTACCGTAATCCGATTGAACAATTCTAGATCCAGACTAGAAGCAGATGAATATCTCCTTCCTCTTTTGGTGATCCACACACGAATAATTCCACAAGCCGGATTGCTAGATCCTTACGAATAATATTGATAAATAGTACAACACAAGTTCCTTACTAGAAGGATTGTACTATTGATCAAGATCAACTAAGGGAAGAGGGTTAGACGACCGACTTCATTCTCCTACAGTATGAGGAAGAGGTCGACTTTTTCTTCTTCTTGGAGAGGGAGGCGTTTTTTTATTGAGCTCTTATGACAACTCCTTGTCATGGATCTCTTATTTATACTAAGTAATCCCTAGATTCAATAATCTAGTATTTGCTTAGTTGCCCCTCAACTTAATAAATAATACAATATATATAATATCCAATATTATATATATTACTTATTATTTAATCTCCTTATAAATATAATATCCAATATTATATTTATTATTCCCAGTTGATATTTATTCCTACTTGTCTATAATTGTCGTACGTGCGACCCAAAAGGCTTATATTATGTTGGCAATTATTTAATACCTTATTGAATAATAAATCATAAGAGGCCTCTAGCAAGATATTATGATTACCCAAAAAATATAAGTTAATAGTCCATTAAACCTTTTAACGTGTCAAATCCCTTTGTCACGCGATATCATATTTGAACTAAGTCATGGAGTCTGTCATACTTATTTATGTTCAAATGCTTTCTCGATCTTAAGTAGACTGATTGAATCAAATGACTCTTCATTTGAGCATGGCCATGCATTTCCTTCAGTCTTACTTATCGAGGGGGCCAGCAGATATCTCTCTCACTTAAGAGAGGGACAAATCCCCATCTTGATTATTCATTGCCCTCTACATGACTTCCACTAATCCCGATCGCTAACCTTTATGATCACCATGTTTCAGATGACGTTGGATTACGTCAAGGCATAGCAGTTATCATGTTGGACTCTATGATAATCTCAGGTTCAAGGATTTATTGACATACTATTATATTAAGATTCACTTATGACATTTCCATGCAGTGATCTCAATGCGGGTCGGTCCAGTATTAGTTCTGCAACCAATACCCATAAGATTGATCCGTACCATACACATAATCATCCGATGATTATCAATCAAACTTATACTAGTATATTAATCACTTGAGTCTCTACTCAACGCAATTTTACCAGGGACGTTTGAATAATCTTATTATTCGTGAATAACAATTATTCGATTATTATAATATTAAAACATGCACACATTATAATAATCAACGAGAAATAAATAATATCAAATAACTTTATTTAAATGTGACAATTACAAATCTAGGCACATCGAAGTGCACTATTCCCAACAATCTCCCACTTGCACTAGGACCATTCATTCATGACTTTTAGTCCTATCGCTCTAGCATGCTCAACATGCTTTCCTTGTGAGAGAGGCTTGGTAAGTGGATCTGCAACATTCTCTTCCGTTGCTACTTTGCATATTGTAATATCTCCCCGTCTGACGATCTCTCTGACTAGGTGATATTTTCTGAGTATATGTTTGGAATTATGATGGGACGTAGGCTCTTTAGCTTGTGCAATAGCACCATTATTGTCACAATAAAGGCTTATGGGACCCTGGATCGTCGGCACCACTCCTAGTTCGATAACGAACTTCTTGATCCATACGGCTTCCTTAGCTGCATCCGATGCTGCCAGGTACTCAGCTTCTGTAATAGAATCAGCAACCGTGCTTTGCTTGGAACTCTTCCAACTCACAGCACCTCCATTCAATAAAACACATAACCAGTTTGCGATTTGAAATCGTCTCTGTCGGTTTCGAAACTTGCATCGGCGTAACCTCTTACAGCCAGCTCCTTTCCCACCCCTCCATAAACTAGGAAATCATCCTTAGTTCTTCTCAAGTACTTTAGGATGGTTTTCACTGCTGTCCAGTGACTTTCACCTGGATTCGATTGGTATCGACTTGTCATACTAAGAGCAAACGATACATCTGGTCGAGTACAAATCATGGCATACATGACGATCCAATAGCCGAAGCGTATGGTATCTTGCTCATACGGGCTCGCTTATCAGAAGTCTTAGGACTTTGAGTCTCACTCAGATGAATGCCATGTGACATTGGCAAGAGTCCTCTCTTGGAGTCTTGCATATTGAACCTCTTCAATATTTTATTAATGTATGTACTTTGACTCAGACCAATCAATCTCTTTGATCTATCTCTGTAGATCTTTATCTCAAGAATGTAAGCAGCTTCTCCTAAGTCTTTCATTGAGAAACAACTTCCCAACCAAGTCTTGACTGTCTGCAAGGTGGGAATGTCATTTCCAATGAGTAATATGTCATCTACATATAAGACTAAGAAAACAACTATTCTCCCACTAACCTTCTTGTACACACAAGGTTCATCTTTATTTTGAATGAACCCAAACTCTTTGACAGTTTCATCAAAACGAAGATTCCAGCTCCGAGAAGCCTGCTTCAACCCATAAATGGATCTTTGAAGCTTGCAAACCTTTTTAGAATTTTCTAGATGAACAAAACCTTCAGGTTGTGTCATGTACATATCCTCGAGTAAGTTTCCATTAAGGAATGCTGTTTTGACATCCATTTGCCATATTTCATAATCATAGTATGCGGCAATGGCAAATAAAATTCTAATTGATTTAAGCATGACTACTGGCGAAAAGGTCTCATCATAGTCAACACCATGAATCTGTCTATAACCTTTTGCCACTAGTCTAGCTTTATAGGCTTGCAGATTATCATCCATGTCTTTCTTCTTTTTATAGACCCATTTGCACCCAATGGTTTTAACACCCTCAGGTGGATCTATCAAGTTCCAAACTTACATGGATTGCATCTCAGACTTCATGGCTTCTAGCCATTCCTCGGACTCTGGTCCTGAAGCAGCTTCTGTATAGGTACTAGGATCATCATCTATAAGCGATGCATCATCATCCTCTGTTACGAGATAACCATATCTCTCAGGTTCATGTCGCATCCTATCAGATCTGTGTGGGACTTGTGTACTTTGAACGGGCTCTTCAACTGATTGTTGAGCTTGTTCGGTTTCCATCGGTGAAGCGATGTGTTCTTGTGGTTCTCGAGTTTCCTCGAGAATTACTCTTCTCCCACTGTCTCTTTTGGAAATAAATTCCCTTTCTAAGAATACAGCATTTCGAGCAACAAACACTTTGTTCTCTGCGGGCTTGTAAAAGTAATATCCTTTAGTTTCCTTAGGATATCCCATAAATAAACATCTTTCAGATCTGGCTGCCAGTTTGTCAAACATTTGGCGCCTTACAAATGCTTCGCAACCCCAGATCTTTAGAAAAGACAAGTTTGGTCTTTTACGAGTCCATTTCTCAAATGGTGTCTTTTCAACTGCTTTAGATAGAACACGGTTAAGGGTGAATGCTGTTGTTTCTAAGGCGTGGCCCCAAAATGATAATGGAAGCTCTGTTCGAATCATCATGGATCGAACCATATCTAATAAAGTTCGATTCCTCCTCTCGGACACTCCATTATGCTGAGGTGTGCCGGGAGGAGTAAGTTGCGAAACAATTCCACAAATCTTAAAATGATCATCGGATTCTTGGCTCAAGTATTCCCCAACTCGATCTGATCGAAGGGCTTTAATTGTCTTGCCAAGTTGATTCTGTACTTCATTCTGGAATATTTTGAACATTTCAAAAGATTCATGTTTATACTTCATAAGATAAACATATCCATATCGGCTAAAATCATCGGTGAATGTAATGAAGTATTGGTATCCGCCTCTGGCATGAGTGCTAAGAGGTCCGCATACATCAGTATGTATTAGGCCCAATAGATCATTAGCCCTTTCTCCATGACCGGTGAAAGGATTCTTCGTCATGTTGCCCAATAAACAAGATTCGCATGTCCCATATGATTCATAGTCAAAAGAGTCTAAAAGTCCATCATTATGGAGTTTAGAAATGCGTTTCTCGTTTATGTGACCAAGTCGACAATGCCATAAGTAAGTCGGATTAGAATCATTGAGCTTAGGTTTCTTGGATGCAATGTTATAGACTTCCAAAGTGTCGGACTCATCTAGATCAATATTGTAAAGGCCAGTATATAACTTTGCAGTACCATAAAGCAAGTCATCAAAGAAAATACGAATGATCTTATTCTTAATAAGAAAACTGTAACCATCACAATCTAATGTAGAAACTGAAATAATATTCCTATTCATAGCAGGAACATAATAGCAATTGTTCAAAACTAACAAAAGCCCATTGGGCAAAACTAGATCATAAGTTCCTACGGCTAGTGCAGTAACTCTTGCTCCATTGCCGACTCTTAGATCTACTTCCCTTTTCTTCAGTTCTCTACTGCTTCTCAACCCCTGCACATTTGTACAAATGTGAGATCCACATCCAGTATATAATACCCAGGAGTTAGAGGTAGATAAGTTAACTTCTATAACAAATATACCTGTGACAGTCTCACTGTCGTTGCTACGCTTTAGCTCTTCCAAGTAAATCTTGCAATTTCTTTTCCCGTGTCCTCGTTTATTGCAATGATGGCAATTTCCATCTTTGGGAGCTTTAGCCTTGAAACCCGGCCTAGTAGGGTCTTTAGATTTGGCAACTTTTGCCTTACCCTTGCCTTTGTTCTTAAAGGATTTCCCTTTGCTGACCATCAACATATGGTTTGGTTTCTTCTTAATATTCTGCTCAGCCGTTTTAAGCATCCCATGCAGCTCAGCAATGGACTTCTCCATCTTATTCATATTATAGTTCATAATGAACTGACCAAAACTTTCGGGCAATGAGTTTAGGATCACATCCGTGGAGTGCTCCTTAGAAAGTGGAAAACCAAGCCTTTCAAGATGATCAATATATCCTTTCATCTTGAGCACGTGAGCACTGACAGATGTCCCCTCAACCATCTTGTAAGCATACAAGGCTTGAAAGGTCTCATACCTCTCTTGCCTAGCATGCTTCGAGAAAGTTTCCTTGAGGTGAGCATTTAGCTCATAAGCTTCCATTTCCTCCAGATTCTTCTGAAGTTCTGGACAAATGGTGGCCAACATAAGACAACCGACATCAATAGAATCATCACAATGTTTCTTCCATTTGTCTTTTGTTGCTTTGTTTGCATTGTCAGCTGGCTCATCGGGAATTTCTTCCTCAAGAACATACAACTTTCTTTCTTGCTTGAGAACTATTGTCAGGCTCCGGATCCAATCCAGATAGTTGCTGCCATTTTCTTTGAGCTTGTCCTTCTCAAGGACAGATCGCAGTGAAATGGTGGATGTGTTGTTTGATGCCATTATACAAAATTCAATATGCAAAATATTTAGTCACATTATTTTATTTCTCGAAAAATACTCCCACTAAAACAAAGTACCCTCAATTTACAACATTTGTAATTTTAGTGGGCTAAGATCCCATTTCGCACAATCCTAAACTCAGCTTTGGCATGACGCCTAGAATTGAGCTACTTTAGGTGGATAACTCTTTATCGATTACATCATATGTAACTCTTAGATTATATCATGGGATTTGGCATCGTATGCCCAAGCATGTTAGAATCCCATCTTATGCCTTAAGGTTCAAAACTATTTTGATTTCCAAATTCATTAAACGTATAGGTATCACCATTACCTATCCTACCTTACTAAGATAATCCGAGTGCCCAGCTTTGGCATGACCCACTCATGATGATCAAAGTCTTGATAGGTGTTTTTCAAATGAACGGCATTAAAATTTTAACGAGGGATTTTTATCCTATGTTAATGTCTATGTTTGCTAACATACATCTAAACATACATAGCATCACATACATGCATAAATTTAAACATACATCGCATCACATGACAATAAAGCATAGGACCGTGTATAGCATGACCATAATCCTAACGTGATTTTCATGAGCCAACATGAAAATCACAAAGGTCATCTAAAGGGTTAAATATGGTCTTCATTGATCTTCCCAACTCCTTGGAACGTCATACGCGATCAATTTGCTCCTCGAGTCCGTCTTTCTCGTCCTTCTTGTCTTCATTACATTAATGAAATTTAATACTACACTAATAAATTAAATTACAAGAAGTGCAAATGACACGCAGGCCGTAAAATAATAAACAATTTAAATAGACGACTCGCAGGCCGTAAAATCAATTATAATTAAACGACACGCAGGCCGTAAAACTAACCCATAAGAAATTAAATTATCCAATCACATTGGTCAATTTATGGTCATGCCATACACCACACACATACCATAAATAATTATCAATTAATTAATAAAGCATGTAATATACTAAATAATCCATTTGTCTGACAATCAGACAATAAATTAAAAATGTGTCAAAAACAAATCTGGACTTGGCCCAGATGGTTGTCATTCTGCCCTGGGAACAGGTCCGCCCGGGTTCGAAACCTGGCGGTTGCAGTTGCAACATTTTGCAACAATTATTGCCAAATTTACTTTTATATTAAAAGGCCTTATGAAAAGAACTACTGAAAAGTTAGCAAAAACAGGATCCAGCCGAGATGGTAAGTGGTGCTTAAGGAAAGCCGAATGGTGCGGGATCGAATCCCAGTTTTTGCAGAATTATTTTTGCAATATTTAAAACAGATTTATTTGCCTTTAATAAAACCTTCCGTGTATTATTTTCAAAACAAAATCGCAGCGCACATGGTAAGTCGGCGGAAAGGCGGGCTGATGATCAGGGTTCGAAACCCTTCAATTGCAAAAACATTTTTGCTAATAAAATTAGCCCGCGGGTCTAGCCCGACCCGACCCGGACCTGACCCGACCCGTCTTGGAACAGGTCTGTTCCAAAGAAGTTCTGGAGCAGAAATTCGCAAAAACAGTCCAGAAAATTTATTTTTGACGATCCAATTTAATCAAATTAAACCAAAAAAATTATTTTATAAAATCTATATTTTATAAACATAATCAGGAACATAATTTACACATAAATATGTTCTACACAAACAATTAAACTACATGCAAGTTGGCTCCGATATCACTATTGGGTTTTCTATGCATCGAATACAAAATAATCGGAGTAAAAACGCAGCGGAACAAAAAACGTGAAAACCCAATTTAGGATCTCATGCAGTAATTTAATTGTTTAATTAAAGAGTTAATCGAATTACCTTAATCCGATTGAACAATTCTAGATCCGGACTAGAAGCAAATGAATATCTCCTTCCTCTTTTGCTGATCCACACACGAACAATTCCACAAGCCGGATTGCTAGATCCTTACCAATAATATTGATAAATAGTACAACACAAGTTCCTTACTAGAAGGATTGTACTATTGATCAAGATCAACTAAGGGAAGAGGGTTAGACGACCGACTTCGTTCTCCTACAGTATGAGGAAGAGGTCGACTTTTTTTTCTTCTTGGAGAGTGAGGCGTTTTTTTTATTGAGTTCTTATGACAACTCCTTGTCATGGATCTCTTATTTATACTAAGTAATCCCTAAATTCAATAATCTAGTATTTGCTTAGTTGCCCCTCAACTTATTAAATAATACAATATATAATATTTAATATTATATATATTACTTATTATTTAATCTCCTTATAAATATAATATCCAATATTATATTTATTATTCTCAGTTGATATTTATTCCTACTTGTCTATAATTATCGTACGTGCGACCCAAAAAGCTTATATTATGTTGGCAATTATTTAATACCTTATTAAATAATAAATCATAAGCGGCCTCTAGCAAGACATTATGATTACCCAAAAAATATAAGTTAATAGTCCATTAAACCTTTTAACGTGTCAAATCCCTTTGTCACGCGATATCATATTTGAACTAAGTCATGGAGTCTGTCATACTTATTTATGTTCAAATGCTTTCTCGATCTTAAGTAGACTGATTGAATCAAATGACTCTTCATTTGAGCATGGCCATGCATTTCCTTCAGTCCTACTTATCGAGGGGGCCAGCAGATATCTCTCTCACTTAAGAGAGGGACAAATCCCCATCTTGATTATTCATTGCCCTCTACATGACTTCCACTAATCCCGATCGCTAACCTTTATGATCACCATGTTTCAGATGACGTTGGATTACGTCAAGGCATAGCAGTTATCATGTTGGACTCTATGATAATCTCAGGTTCAAGGATTTATTGACATACTGTCATATTGAGATTCACTTATGACATTTC
The DNA here is from genome assembly GCA_033398695.1 of Orobanche coerulescens. NCBI lineage: Eukaryota > Viridiplantae > Streptophyta > Magnoliopsida > Lamiales > Orobanchaceae > Orobanche > Orobanche coerulescens. The sequence goes on along the minus strand of CM065807.1, from coordinate 94,544,167 downwards.
CATGCAGTGATCTCAATGCGGGTCGGCCCAGTATTAGTTCTCCAACCAATACCCATAAGATTGATCCGTACCATACGCATAATCATCCGATGATTATCAATCAAACTTATACTAGTATATTAATCACTTGAGTCTCTACTCAACGCAATTTTACCAGGGACGTTTGAATAATCTTATTATTCGTGAATAACTATTATTCGATTATTATAATATTAAAACATGTACACATTATAATAATCAACGAGAAATAAATGATATCAAATAACTTTATTTAAATGTGACAATTACAAATCTAGGCACATCGAATGTCCTAGTGCACTATTCCCAACAGAAAGCCGGTTGATCAATCATTCTGCAGGAAGCTTATTAGCTAACTCCTGTACCAAAAGGCTAGCAGGCCCGATATCCAGTTTGCTGTAGGAGTGTGCGCGCGATATCAAGTATCACCTAAAGAATCACACTTCGCAATAGCCAAACGAATCCTGAAATACATCAAAGGAACAGTTGACGTAGGACTATGGTATCCTATAGAAGGCGGATTCGATTTAATTGGCTACAGCGACTCGGATTTCGGAGGTTGCAAGCTAGATAGGAAGAGTATAAGTGGAACTTGTCACTTTCTTGGACCTAGACTTGTGTCTTGGTTTAGCAAGAAACAATTGGCAAACTCGTTTTCTACAAATTTGAATCAATACTATGGCCGTAGTTGTCAGATGCGATCCTTTGGATGCAACAACAACTGTCAGATTATGGAATTGAAGCTAAAGAAATGCCGATTATATGCGATAGCACGAGTGCAATTGCTATCACGCACAACCTTGTACTGCACTCTCGCACCAAGCACATTCACATGAAACATCACTTCATTCGGAATCATGTTGAGAACAAGGATGTTCGGCTGGAAAAAGTTCATATAGATATTCAGTTAGCCGACATCTTTACCAAGCCTCTCGACACAGCAAGATTCTGCATGCTTCGACATGAATTGGGATTGCTACAGCCTAACTCCCTGTAAGTTTTTAATGCTTTTACTCAGTAATTGAGGGGAATGCTGTAAGACCCAAGAATACAGTATCCACCGTTAGTTATCTGTACACTCAGTCTATCAGAACAGCACTGTAGGAACCAAGCGATATGAATTATCCTACATTTGACGTGTGCAATAATTAAGGGGGAATACAGTACGACCCAAGAATACAGCATTAATCTGAAAGCTGCTGTATCGAATTGAAACTCGTGTGTACCTTTTAAGGGGGAACGCTGTATTTTCGCGGATACAGCACATACAATGAGAAATCAATTATCATGTTATTTACTTTAAACAATATTTTATGTCCACGTGTCCTGTTATTATTACAAGTCGTTTGCATTAAATACTTTACATGACATCTGGACATTGGTATCTTCAAAGTCGCGATGTTTCAAATTTCTTATTAATTGTACACCGCCGTTTCAGGCAATAAGGGTAATTTGATAAGTCAGAAGTGGGACCCACTTTTATTTTTAATTAGATGGATAAGTTGTACCGGTTACACTCAGCCCGTCGTGATCGTCCATTTTAAACATCGGTTCCCATCCCTTAAATCTGGCCGTTCAGTCTCTGAAAACCCTTCTTCGCCACCCACTATAAAAGGACTGTAAATGCCATTTGAGACTCTTTACGCTTTCTGCATATTAAACGAGTTCTTGAGCATACAGCCTACAAACTTTTCTGTGTTTACTGCATTTCTCTTTGATTCTTCACTTTTCTTCGAGAAATCATCAATGGCATCTTCTCACACCTCTTCCATCTCTCTCAAGAAATCATCCAAAATCATCGACGGACGGATCTTTTCTAGATCTGTTGTGCTTGAACGTGTTCGTACCAAAGGTGATGACATCGAATCGATGGAATACATCATTACTAGGATTCGTCAACAAGGCTTTTATCGCCTGGGAAGCCACACTGCTGAACGATTTGATGTTCACCTGGTTGAGGAATTCTACCTCAATGCTGCTGTTCATTTCCTTTCGCTAGCTCAGGGAGGACATGTTGCTGACATCACAGCTGTTATTCGCGTAATAGAGATCCGTGTTGACCAAGAGCTACTTCAGAATCTCTACATGCTACCTGCTGATGGCCTGACCATGGAAGATCTTGAGACCTTTGGGTCCCAAGAACTGTTGACCGAATACTATGGCTTGTTCACCGGTTCAGCATCGGTTGAAACGGTTCACCCCTCTTGCCATAAGAAACTTTATGTTTACCCTTTGTTTATTTACACGATTTCTGTTGCCGTGTTATTGAGAACAGAACAGTGCATTCGAGATGCGCACCAATCTTAGGTTCAGGATGATGGTTGCAATTATGACCTGTGAGAAGGTCAACTAGTGTCAAATAATCCTCAGACGGTTATAAGCCTGCCTCGCAGAAGAAATCCTTTGGTTTGCTTCTGAACTACATTTTGACGAAATGCGGTGTTCCGCAATCCGTAGAGACGAAGAAAATCAATTCACGGATATACCTAGGAAGCGTCAGGCCTAGTGTTTTCAATCAAAGAACCCTGATCGCAAACAGACCTTTCGTCCGAAAATTACCCCTTTCTGCCGACCCAAGGGACGTATCTTCGAAGTCTCAGAGCAAGGAGACTTCAAGGAAGAGAAAAATATCTCACAACAAAACTCCTGTTGCTGTTGAGAATCCGAAAAGGAAGCTATGAAGTCCTTAAGAAGTTAAGGCTACAGAAACCTCCAACGATGCTCCTTCCGTGGCTCAACCCACTGAACAAATCCCCCAGGGCCCCAACCCCTGTGGAAGAGATGCCTACTACTGTCGATACAGTAGATCTCGAGCCCTTGGCGTCTATGACGGATGCTCAGACATCTGCCAACATACAAGACTCTGGCGAGTCGGCTGCCACTTTGGAGCCTAAAGCTACTTCTCCTGTACGGGATTCCACACCCGTTAAGGATCCATCTCCCAACAGGGTACCAACCCCTGTAAGGGATCCCTCTCCGATACAGGATCCCACACCTGTAGAGGAACCCATGCCTACAGCGGACTCAAGCGCTGTACGCAACCCCTCCCCGGACACAATTATTACCAAAACCCTACTTTATGTGCAAATCGAATAGGCTTATGAATGGTTTGTCCAATGGAAGAATTACAGACTTACTCCGTACGACACCCTGTACAACTGGAGCGAATGGAGCGACGAAGAAAGATTTGTTTTGGAAGTGACGGATGCTCAAGATGTTGCTGTCTTGATCCAATGAGACAACCTATGCGTTATAGAGCTTATTGAGAGCCATCTTTTTGAAAAAGCCGAAGCACGAAAGAAAGGAAAAACTAAGTCCGTGGAATCTACCGAAAATCCAAAATCAGATCACGACTCGGACGATGATGATGACGTCCTTCAGGCTGGTCTAAGAATGAGTCGCGAAGAATCTGAATCTCATATGGGCGCAGGAACTTCCAGTCAACACCAATCTCCTCCCCATCAACAAGACACTGTTCCCGACAATGAGGATTCAAAGCCTCATGTCGTGGAGGAACAATCTGTTTTGCAATAGGCACCTGAGCCTGTCGCAGTGGAACAACCGGCTACCCAACAGGCACCCGAGCCTGTCGCCGCCCAAGCCGAAGAAGAATCCAACGCCATCCCGCACGAGGAATCAGTCCCTCTGCCGAAGCAGGCGGAAGCTGAGAGACAGCAGGAGGAATCAGTCCCTTTTGTACCTTTGTCTTCAGAATCCACTGTCGAACAAGAAAAATCATCAACCCCTATTGCCGAGCCACCCTATGATGCTCCCGAAACCTCAACTATCTTGGAATCCGATGACGTTATTATACCTGAGGATGTCCAACTCAATTCACGTCCCAATGTGAACTTGAGACGGTTGAATGGAGTTGAAAATTTTGCCCAGCCAGACTCTCCAAGGACCGCCACAAGGAAAGAGCGATTACATGCTCTTGGCCTCTAAACAGTTTTCATCCAGGACGCCATCAATGCCCTATATTCTGTCGAAAAAGCTCTTGATTGGATGCACCAATCAGCCGTTGAAGAGATGACAGGCTTAAGGCACGAAGTTTCCCGAGTGGAAGAAGCCTTCAGAATATTGCCATCAGTCTTTAAGAAGGCCCTAAGCATATTACTAGAACGACAGGAGCAGATATTGAGAGAAGAACAATCTAAGCTACGCGTGTCCAAGGCAAAGACAGCATCAGCTATGATTGAATCTGGATCCCAGCTTCGAGCCCACGACAAGAAAATTCAAGATATGTCGCAGGTGATCCCTCCCTGGTTGAGAAAATGACAAGTTTCGAGATGAAACAGGATGTTGCTATGCAAATCCTGGAATGCCTTGATGAGAAGGTGTCATACCTTGATGACGCCAAAAAGGGGGAAGAAGCGAGGGAAGCTGCAAGGAGATCTAGGCTTGAGCAAGAGAAGGAAATGTTAGCTCCTTTTGAAGACAGCATCACTGCTGATATAGCCCGTATTTCATCTCCGAACGTTAGGATACAAGGAGATCGCCCAGAATTCCAGGACCCTAAGTTTCCTTGGAAGAGCCTCGTTCGAAAGCCGCAAGCTATGAACCTCCCGGCCGACCGACAACCTACTGCAGAAGAGATCAAGAACTGGAGGAGGAATGAACTGGTAAGATACTTTGTTGTTCTTATCAGGGAATCCTCATTATTCAACAGATGAAGGACGGTACAGGAAGCCACAGAGGAGTTCAAGAAAAGGCTAGATGATGGATCACTCCCGCTATAGCAGTAGATGCTGTCTAATCATAGACAAGGTGACTTGGTTACCCATCCAGAAGATTGGATCCTAGTCTTCGATAAGTCATATGATGGACGAGCCTTATATCTGAATCGAGACAGGGACGCTCATCAGAATTGGTGGAAAATACCAAGAATGACCCTAAAAGGCCATGTAGGCACTCAGATTACAGGAGTTAAATTCCTTGTATTTTTTTTTATTTTTTTTTGTAATTTTATTTTCAAAACAGCAAAATATTGTACTCTTTGTTTCAATATCAATAAAATATTTGCATGTCTTGAAATATTACAACTCGTAATCTATTGTTTTTTTGTATGTTTACAAACACTTAATTTATTCTTGCTGTATACAAGTATGAAACTTATTTTAATACATAAGCTGTAAGAACTTGTTTGCAAATATTTCATAGTTTAAGTTGTATGTATCTAGAATACAATGTAAGATTGTGCCTGCGCGCCAATCATAAGTTTAAAGATGTAATACTCTTTTGATAAAAGCTAAACTTGCCTGCGAGCAGTTCTTAGTATTAGACTAATTGCTGAAGGCCAGAACATTCGAAATAGAAGACCAAGAAGTCTGCCCTCCTTCAAAATGCTAAGTGTCAAAGTTTTGGCATCATCAAGGATGTTTGGATAACATCAAAAGGTTTTTAAAAGGAAGACTTAGAAACACTTGGCAAATTATCAAAAAGGGGGAAATTGTTGGGATAACAATCCCTGTATCGAAATTGTTGGGATAACAAATCCCTATATCGAAAGATCATGAAAGAATGTTTTGACAATGTGCCAATCCAGCATACAACAAACAGTTGTATCGAAAAGCTGATCAAAAGTGTCATCCTATATCGAAGACTTCTCATAGCCCCAACATACAGTGAATCAATCATACAGCAAAGGAGTCTCATAAAGACTAAGTATGGAAGCTGTCTCGAATCGACAATACAACTATAATTCCATACAGTATCCAAACAGGACATGAAGGAATCTTTGTTATTCGCTAAAGTCAAAGTCCCATTTAAGAAGATATATTTAAATACTAAAGGATAAAGTATTTAAATATCAAGCCGTCAGAGATCTTCAATCAAACGCAAAATCCAGATCGTATTTTATTCAAACACATCATCCCGTTGGAATAGAATCTTGCTCAACGGATTTATCTCAACGGATATAATTAAGAAGTCTATATATATCCCCAGACTTTGAAGATCGAAACGCACGAAATCAACTACAACGAAGTTATCATCATATACATCTGAGCAAACATATCTCACAAAGCATACTACTATTCTGAAAGAAGAGATATACAAGTGCTCAAACTGTGAACAACACATCATCAGCTAAAAGCTCAGAAAGTCAAAGCTGTTGTTCAAACATTGTTCTACCCCTGAACAAAACCCATCATCCCTGTGTGGACTGAGAAACCTTGCTATTCTTGAACTGTGTGTGACAGACTTGCATTGAAGAGATGAAGCTTCGGAACTGTGTGTGAAGAAGCCAATCAAGTGAAAGCTTAAACCAATCTGTGTGAACGGTTGAAGGTTAAGATCATTATATCAATCTGTGTGAACGATATATTAATTAGGTTTGATTATAAATACGTAGTTGTGTACGTAGTATTTATAATAAACATTTTCACTCCTGTGTGGAGGACCAGTGGACGTAGAGGGGTTTACCTCAAACCACTTTAATTACCGTGTCAGTTACCTTCTGCATTTAATGTTTTAATATTTGTGATTATCTTTAAGTATACACTTCATATCTAGTTGCTCTATTTACAGCAACTTATCTTAACAAGACTTCCGCTACGCACTTAGATTTGAAAACCGTACAGCTTGTTGTTTAAAACACTTTCAGAGCTGTATCCTCTATACTTAGTGGCCAACAGACGGAATTGAAAGGTTATGATAGGTATTCGTGAACCTTCGACTTGAGGATTTGGTAGGGATGTGCTTGTGACGTTAAGATTTTCATTAGAGTAGTTCGACCTAGAAAACCGGAAGGTGGGGGTCAACCTCGACATGCGTCTTGACAGGAAAGTAGCAGGTCCTACTGAATACCAAGATAGAATTCTTTCTCCTGTTAGTGAATGGGTTATATGTTCTAAGCGGTTATTGGCAGATGAGATCATAAGTCTTTGGCCAAACGATTGGAGCTAGTTTTATTGGATACACGAGAGCTCGATAATCTCGATTTGCATTAACTCATGCATAGCGTCAAGTACAAATAGGGTTTGACTGACTGTGACCCTATAACTTGATTAGGACATTTGAAAGAAGGGTTTATACGTATATTGGTATTCACGACAGAATGGTTCTTGAATGATCCCAGTCATTCGTTCTCAGTTGCGGTACAGTGTAGGCCACCAGGTTGGCTAGATGGTGCTACTACTCTTTGGTTCCTCCCATTGCTAATTGTGACAGACCTACTGAGTCGCGCAATAGTATTGACGACGGGATGAATCGAGCTAATTCTCTCTTTATAAACGTTAGATATTGGATATCTAATTTTAGGACATTGGATGTCTAAATTGATTTATTGGATAAATTACTTTACGGCCTATTAAATAAATTAGTGGGTGATTAATCTAATTCATAGATATAATTATTTCTTGGAGAAATTAATTATATTGTTTTGTATTTGATATGATTAATTAATTGGATTAATTAATTGATATAAATACATTGGAACGGAATTGGTGTTTATCTGTTTGGACTCACGGGAGTCCGAAACGGACTAAACTCTTACTATCCTTCTAGATGGCCGCCCCATCACCTAACCCCTCTTGGTCTTTGTCTCCATTTGTTAAATGGAAGACAAATGACTTTAGGAGATTTGATATCTCCTTTTATATTGTAAAGGTGATATGGTAGGTGATTTGATAAGAAGAATAAAAAGAGAAGACAACTCTCCCTTACACACCTTGTTCCATAGTGAGTTTGAGAGATTTTCTCCAAGTCTTCTTCATCTTCTTCCATCTTGAGTTTTTCTTGGAGAAAATTCAAGACAAATTTTGAGGGATTGTGAGTTATACACTTGGAGTGTTATAATCACATTTTAGATTACCTCCTATAACCTTGTTCTAGCCATATCCTTGGAGGATAACGAGGTATAGTCATTCCGTTCGTTTCTCCGGTGCGTGGCAAGTAGAGACGCGGTACTTTCGGCATTGGATCATCCAAGAGCTTAGAGCGGATTGGAACCGTAGGGAGATCACCAAAAGCTTGGGGAATCGCTTTCTCGAATATCACCATTTAATCAACGGACTACGAGGGTATGTTTTCTCGTATCTTCTCATGCTTTGTTTTATATTCGTACATGCGTAGCTCGATCGATCCTCGTAGGGATTCAGATCAAATTAATTTTCATTTTACCGCTTCTGCTGGGTCTTCGATTTAGGCATCGAATCCCAATAGTAGTATCAGAGCGTAGGTCTTGCGATCGTATATACGATATTTGCATTTGGAATGCTTGATTGGATGGTGAATGATTTGGAATCATTTATAGTCATAATCATGGTGTATGTTTTTCGTTCGTTGTAGTTATATTTTTCGTAAATTTATGTCTAAATATAAATCTTTAATTTATGGGAAATGTGATTTATATTGAAGATATGAAAGTCGGAAAATATTGATATTGGATATCCGGTCGAAAATCTATCCCCGAATTGTCGTTGGATGATTTTTCGGATGGGGGCACGAATCTGCCCGGGTGACCCGACCATGCCAGGCATGTTAGTATCGGAGACTGTCGGGGTAACCCGACCGTGCTATTCGGCACGGGCCGCGTGGGCAGTCAGATGACTGCCGAGGTGACCCGAGCGTGCCTTTCGGCACGGGCCGCGTCGGACAGGCAGATGACTGCCGAGGTGACCCGAGCGTGCCTTTCGGCACGGGCCGCGTCGGACAGGCAGATGACTGCCAAGGTGACCCGACCGTGCCTTTCGGCACGGGCCCTGTCGGACAGGCAGATGACTACCGATGTAACCCGACCGTGCCAATCGGCATGGGCCGCGTCCGGCAGGCAGTTTTCGTCCCGGCTCGATTTTTTCGTGTATTCCCGAAAATTAATCTCCCGCATGTTAAATTGGATTTAATATGATTAAAATGATTTATGATATTTCATTTTATAAGGGAAATTTGATTAATTTGAATACTTGTGGATGACCGAATTATTTTGAACGTTTTCATATTACCGGTTGTGTGAATTGATTGGATGAATTCTATTTATTGATTGGATCAATATATATTTATACGCAATATCCATTTATTTAGTATTTATTGGATGAATGCTTTTGAATGGGGATGTGGTTTATGTACTTAGTTTTGAATCGTTCGGTTTTATTCGATTGGGTTGTAAAGGCCATTTTGAGCCTATTTATTTTACTAGAATTATTTGTATCTAGGATGCAATTTTTCAATGTAAAATTTATATGTAATGACGAAGACCGGAGGAAGATCCGTTCGAGAAGACGAAGATTCAAGACCAAAGACTTGTAATTAGATTATGGAGTTTTTGATTCTAGGAACGGTCCATGAACCACATGTTGGTAGCAACTAGGTTGTGAATGTTTATTCATATGATATGAATGCACAAACGCGCTTAAATGAATTAATGTGTAAAGTGTAACATTAATTGCGGAAATTCTCCCACTTCAAATTATTAAGTTTAAAAGGTTTCAAGGTTTTCAGGGGAGGATGTGCTATGCTTTTGAGTTATCAGGGTAGTCGTTCGGGGAGGATGGATAAATTACCAGGAGCGCATTGGATGCCTTCGGTTGGAGCAAATTTTATCCCTAGAAACCTGATAGATTGCCGGATAAGATTCAATTGTGAAACTGATTTGCGTCGATGGTATAAACTTAACTTGTTCATGAACCACAGAAACCGTATAGATTGAGGGGAGTGAACAAGGGGAAAAAGAAGATCGAATCATCCATTAGATGGGTTGATGTTGGACAAAAATTAATAGACTAGAAAACTGTTAGGTTGCCCTCTATTAATATTTATAAAGAACTCGATCATCACTATGAAGTAGAGCGAACGATACTTCCGGATTTCACATAGGAGTGTCTTGTTTCGATAAAAATAGTGGGAGATGGTCTAAAGAATAGAAAAGACCTTAATTCTATACACAGATCATAATTGAACGAGTTACTAATTAATTTATCATACAATGCAGACATAACTCTCAATATGACAATGAACCCACTCGCAATTCTACTCGAAAAAAACACCTTAATCGGACCTAACTTTATGTATTGGCTCCGCAATCTGATGATAGTCCTCAGTATAGAGGCACTGGGATACGTCTTGGAGATGGACATTCCGGCGCCTCCGGTGCGGACATCCAATTAGGAAGAGATTGAGAACCAAAAAAAGTAGGTTAAGGATGACGTAAAAGTCCGTGCTTATATGATGGATTCTATGTCTAATGAACTTTAGAGAGCTTATGAGAAAATGACTTCTGCTAGGCAGATCCTATCTCACTTAACCGAGCTTTATGGTGAGCATAGTCGAACTGCTAGATATGAGATATCCAAGCAACTATTCGGTGCAAGGATGAAGGAAGGTGAGAAGGTTGGGGACCACGTCCTCAAAATGATATCTATGATCGAGAGATTGGAATCTCTTGATTTTAAGATGGATACTCTCTTCAGACCGACCTTGTCCTACAGTCTCTCCCTGATTCCTTCTCACAGTTTGTTATGAATTTCAACTGCAATGAGATTGCATGCAACTTAGCAGGGCTAATGAACAAACTAGTGACCGCTTAGTCTCAGATGAAGACTCCACGGATGAAGGAGTCTGCCCTTGTGATTTCTTCTGGACCTCGGAGGTCTAAGAATAAGAATAAGAAGAAAAAGACCAAGAAGCAGACGGGACCACAAGTCAAGGACTTTAAGAGTAAGAGTAAGGCCCTGATGGTTCCAAAGAGCAAGAAGAAGGACGCTTGTCTCAAATGCGGTGAGCTGGGCCACTGGGATAGAGACTGTCCACTTCTTCATGGCGTTTCAGGTACAGAACTTTTAGTTTTGGAAACAAATTGTTCTGCTACTGTATTTTCTACTTCTTGGAAACTGGATTCTGGTGCTAGTTCTCATATTTGTACCGTGAATCAGGATCTAGAACAAAGTAGGAAGCGTGGATCTAGGTGTAATATCCGACTGTAATTCTTCATCCTTACTGTTGTATTATTCAGATAATTTGAATATCATTGAATCATATTGCATTTAATATATGACTACAATGATGTTATGAAATTGAGTTAGTTATCGTTGTTATTCATTTTATGTTTGTTGGTTCAATGTTAATTGGAGAGTTGCATTTTTGGACCTATTCTGGTGGTGTAGCGTACGCTACATAGTTTGATTAACGTACATTAAGCTTGTGCCTTAACGTACGTAATTCGTTATATGTTGCGTACGTTAAGAGGGAATCAGACATCAGTTGACTTCCGCACGTGAATCTGTTATTTGTTGCCATGCACGTGAAGGGTGATTGGGCTGTCGTGTCGGTCAGAGTCAACCATATTTAGCGTAACCTTTTTTTTAGTGTACTGACACGTTCTTAGTGTAACTATCGCAAGTGCACGATATCGTATCAAGTAGTAAGTGGACTTTTTGAGTCCGGTTTATCGATCCCACGAGGAAGTTTGGTTATAATTTGAATTATACACTATTAGTATATTTTTATAGATACTAAGATGAGTGAAACACACAATTAAAGAGTTTGGTTTAATAATTGCAAAGAAAATGCAATAATAGTTCTAATATGTTAAGGAAATAAAAAGATTGCAATAATAATAGATTGATTAACGATAAAATGAAATAGTTGGGATTACAAACTTAGTTCGTCATTAGTTATAGAAGATGTATAGGAGATCATAAGATGAATTTATTTATTATGTTGTGTAGATTCGATTTTCCTTAAAAAGACGGTTTCTCTTTCGAACTATAAAACGCCCCTTACATATTGAATCAATACACTATATTTCTATGTTGATTGGCTTTAATACATAGCATTAGGATTTATGAAAATAACTCAAAGAATCATCTAAGGTCTAGAGGTATATTTCTATCCCCTAGAACAACTTAGAGTGAAGATCATTTGATCTAATCAAACATATTTTCTTTCCAAACATATGAAGACCATAAATATCGTCATTTATTGGCCAAATAAATAAAGATTGTTAAAACAATGAAAATCACACACAATAATAAGTAATTCACAATAGATCTTTATACAAACATAAATAACATGACTAACCTTGTTTATAATCCCAACTAAAGGTAACTTAGCCCATGAAGGGTTTAATATACATAATACAAGCTTTGGTGGTCATTATTAGTTGAATCAAGAGAAAGAATTGATCCTCACTCCCTTAGTAGATAAAGGAGAAAGAAGCAATAAACTCTCTGAACAACATATGCTATACCACACTTACACAAATCACTCAAGAACACAAGTGTGTTCTTCACACAAAAAGAAAAGATTACAAAAAGTGAAAAATTATAATATGAATGATGAATGATGAAGGATCTAAGGGGTCTATTTATACACCTAAAGTCATCTAATAGCTCAAAAACTCCAGCATTATTATAATAGATCGGATCATTACCAACCATCCCCTCAATAATACACAAAAAGTATAAAAAATTAGATAAATTTTAAAAATCTGTCAAGAGTTACGGCCGTAACATTAAGGAGTTACGGCCGTAACTTGGATGACTTATGGCCGTAACATTCAGTAGTTACGGTCTTAACTTGGCTTCGTCAATTTGCTCACTGGTTGCTTTGAGAGTTACGTTTTCAGCCCAGAATTTCTCAGACTTTGCGTTTTTGCCCCAAATCTTCTTCGGATGATAACTTTTGATATATAACTCTGATTTTGAATCCGGAAATACTGCCGAATTCGTCTCGAAAAGCCCTACAACATGAATATATCAAAATTCAACAAAGAGAATATATAATAAACATGTTATTTCTTGAGTAAATCAGTTATTCAATCCGATCAAGACTAGATTTACATCATCATCCGATAAAAATAAAATTATTAAAAACTAATTAATTAAAAGCAAAAAACGAGTAGACTAGCTCAATTATGGGTGAAATTTATCGATACAAACCATGGATAAGTGTATAAAACTGACACTTATCACACCCCCAAACTTGAATTCTTGCTAGTCCCGAGCAAGACTCTTTATTATTCACGCTCCAAAAAAATAAAAACAAGACAAAAATAAGAAAATAATACACACACAAATTAAGAAAAATAATTATATAAAAAGAGAAAAGGAGATCAAAATGCCATTAATACACAACAACCATCTTTATACAGTAGATAGAAATGAATCAAGATTCAAAATAAATCTACTAATGATTTTAAAGTTAAAACACGGTTTTTATTTTGTAATTCCAAATTCAAGGTTTTCCCCCCAAAAGGTTGATTATTTCTTTCCCACTCGCGATACACACGACTCCCTTTAATGGTTGCTCTCGATCACTAGTTTATTTTTCGACTCAATATGAAGAAAAATTTTATTGGCGTCATCAAATATTGTGATTTTTCACGAAATTGAGTGTATTGAAATTCAGCCGCTAATTAATTCAAATCTGCTCATAAAACTACATTCCTTTTAGTGATAGCTTTCACACCGTTATTTGCTAACGTGTTGCTCTTTTCACCAACAATTTCTATCTCCTTTTTTTAAAAGGTGATATCTTTCACACCGTTATTTGCTAATGTTATCGGCGATTTATGGAAGGATTTTCTAAAATCGCTCAACCCATGACGAACCTTTTACGGAAGGATAAGAAATATACGTGGTCCGACGCGTGTCAACATAGTTTTGAGGAACTCAAGAGCCTGTTAATTTCAGCACCTGTCCTTTCTTTACCGCAAGGGACGGAAGGATTTGTGGTTTATAGTGATGCATCCGGACAGGGTCTCGGATGTGTACTAATGCAGAACGGTAATGTCATTGCTTATGCTTCATGACAGTTGAGACCTTACGAGGTTAATTATCCGACCCACGACCTGGAGCTAGCAGCCGTGGTATTCGTATTGAAGATTTGGCGTCATTATCTTTATGGCGTTACCTGTCAGATATTCACCGATCACAAGAGTTTAAAGTATATATTTACTCAGAAGGAGTTAAATATGCGATAGAGATGGTGGTTTGAACTAATTAAAGATTATGATATTGAGATACTTTACCACCCGGGCAAAGTGAACGTTGTCGCCGATGCCTTGAGTCGTAAGTCCGTTCAGGAACAGATGCTTGCTCGACAATGCCTGTAAGGCACTTCAAATAGAATTTCTGAGACTCGAGATCGAGGTCTGGTTACAGCGAGTACAAGGGCAACTTTGTACGTTAGAGATTTGCTCGCCACTTGAGGAGGCGATCAGGGAGAATCAGGGTTCGGACCCATTTTTGTTACGCATTAGAGATGATGTGACTCAGGGGAAAGCCCCTGGATTTATGGTCCACGAGGATGGACTTTTTCGATTTAAGAATCGGTTGTGCGTACCGGCGAATGACGAGTTGAAAAACTCGATTTTGAGAGAAGCTCATGCTACCCCTTATTCCGTTCATCCGGGGTCTAGCAAGATGTACAAAGACTTGAAACAAAATTACTGGTGGAGTAATATGAAGCAAGAAGTCGCGGAATTTGTTTCGAGATGCTTAACCTGTCAGCAAGTCAAGATAGAACATCAGCGACCGGCAGGTATGCTGAAACCTCTCCCTATCCCAAAGTGGAAGTGGGAGGATATTTCAATGGACTTCATCACGAGTTTGCCGACGAGTCGTCGTGGCATGAATACAATCTGGGTAATTGTGGACCGCTTAAATAAATCAGCTCATTTCCTTGAGATTAAGGATACGTGGGGCCCCGAGAGACTTGCCTAGTTGTTTATCAAAGAGATAGTGAGACTACACGATACTCCTAAAAGTATCATTTCCGATCGTGACGGACGATTCGTGTCTCATTTTTGGAAATCAGTTCATCGTGTTATGGGAACTCAGCTTAATCTCAGTACAGCTTTTCATCCTCAGTCTGACGGACAATCAGAGAGGACTATTCAGACTTTGGAGGACATGTTGAGAGCATGTGTTCTTGATTGGAAAGATGATTGGGAAGCCCAACTACCGTTGATCGAGTTCATGTATAATAATAGTTAGCATGCTTCGATTAAGATGGCACCTTACGAGGCCTTGTATGGTCGTCATTGTCGATCTCCTTTGTGTTGGGATGACTTATCAGAATCAATCGGAACCGAGCCCGATATGCTTATAGCCGCCCGTGAGAAGGTAGCTTTGATTAGGAGTCATTTGTTGACCGCTCAGAGTCGGCAGAAATCATATGCAGATAATCGTCGTCGACCATTAGAGTTCGAGACGGGTGACCATGTTTTGGTCAAGGTATCCCCGAGTCGTGGTATCTTCCGTTTTGGAAGGAGGGGGGAGTTGAGTCCGAGATTCATTGAACCGTTTGAGATTTTAGATCGAGTAGGTGAGCTAGCTTATCGATTGGCCTTACCTCCGGCGTTGAGCCGAATTCATAATGTGTTTCATGTCTCTTAGTTATGGAAGTATGTTGCTGACCCGAGCCACATACTTCAGTTCGACGAAATCGAGATCGCTGATGATCATTCATATGAGGAGCATCCTATGCGAGTCTTAGAGCGGCGAATCAAACAGTTGAGGAACAAGACGATTCCTTTGGTCAAAATTCAGTGGTCCAGACACAGAGTCGAATAGGCTACTTGGGAAACCGAAGATAGTATGTGGGAGAGTCATCCCGAGTTGTTTGACCCTTAGTTTCGGGGACGAAACTCTTTTAAGGGGGGTGTATGTAATACCCGGTTGTAATTCAGTCATTATCATTCAGTAATTATCATTCTGTAATTGTCACTCAGTAATTTTTTCACTCATTAATGATCGTTTGTCACTCATATTCAATCAGTGCATTCACCATTTAGAGTAATTGTATCGTCATTCATCATTAATCTAGATGGAGTTTCGTGCCGTGTTTATCACCGTTGTCATCTTCATAGTGTGCTGTGTGTGAGGAGTAGCGCACGCTACGTACTCTCTTTAGCGTGCGCTAATTGAGTACGGGTAGCGCACGCTACCTCTCAACACTAGCGAACGCTAGTGTAGTTCAAGCAGGCAGTCCAGAAGGCACTGGACTGTAGTTGGGTCGTAAGTAGCGCGCGCTAGTAGGCCGGAGTAGCGCACGCTATACAGTCGGTGTAGCGCGCGCTAAGGTCGGATCAGGTTGAGTCCAGTGGCTACTGGACTGAATGGGATTAATTCATAGCGTACGCTATGGGTGGCTTTAGCATACGCAAACGATGTAGTAGCACACGCTAAATAATGATTGTAGCGCACGCTACCGCGATCAGATCAGAGGACATAAGGTTCTGGACTCCAGTACTGGGCATCAGATAATTCGTTAGTACACGCTAACATTTCGGGGTTAGCGCACGCTAAGTGTACAGCCATAGCGCACGCTACAAAAGGTACGTAGCGCATGCTACCATTTTCAGACAGTGGGTACTGGACTACCCAAAACACCCGTTAGCGCATGCTAAGAACTGGGGCTAGCGCGCGCTAAACTGGGATTACTATAAATAGGACAGTTCAGCCCTTTCTTCGTCATTTTCATTTCTCACTTTGTTTTTGGGCGATTCCGGGCGATTTTGGACGATTTGGAGAGTGTTCTTCGAGGTGCAATCAACAATCATCACCTTCAAGCTTATCATTTGGATTAATCACCATTTCATCATCCCAATCACATCAAATCAAAGGTAATGATTTATTGAATCTAGAATTTCGGATATTTGGGGTTTTCCTTCTGATTTCTTCGTATGAGCTTAGATTGTGGTTGGAATATGTTAGATATGGATTATCTACCTTGGATAAATGTAATTCTACAGATTTAATGGCATATTTCGGATTTCATGAATTGTTTGAGGTTTGATTCAAGAACACTTTGGGGTTGACTTTGATTTTTTGAGGATTTTAATTAGATGTTGTCATTAACTCGAATAATGGATTCCTATGGGGTTATTGATATCATTGAAAGTGTTTTGATGGTTTGAAATACTCATTTTGGAGTTGGTTTCGATATATTCGGGATTGGATATTATCAAAGGATGTGTATTTGCTAAGTGTTCGATAGAATGCCTCAATGAGTTTGGATATTGTTATATCGACGTTTAAGTCGGTTATAATCGTGTTTGATTCGTATATTGCGCATCGTTGGTATTGTCATTCAAGGTTGTTCGAGCGACCGACATCCCTTTTTGGACTTTGTTCGAGGAAGGACATTCTTCACCAGTTGTGTAAGTTAATTCTTACTCGGTTAAGAGGATATTCATTCCTTTCGTTGTTGTTCATTCATAATCATAATTCACTCATAATGTATTAACCGTATTGAGACTTGTAATTGTCAATTAATCACTTCATTCACGAGGAACGACGGTTCCAAATCATTTCATTGAACTATAATTCGTTTCACTATCATTTCATCTCGGTGAGTCATTCTTGACTTTGTCGGATTATTATTCATTATTATTCTTCATGGTCATCCCTTGCTCATATGACCTTCTGGGTTCATATTGCGTGGCCGGGTGGGGATGTGTGGAATTTTTAGTTGGGCACGTGATGATCATGTGTTGGGTTCAGTGACACATTGGACTGTGCACACGGTAATGTACCTCCATGAGACTAATTAGGTACAAGTGCGGGTGTGTCCGGATACTCGTCTTGTGCACGTGTACATACCATTACGGGCATAATGTGATGCCTCTCTTCAGCGCCATTTCATAATTAAGATATATCATGGTTGTGTTTATTTCAACTCTTGAGGATTATTGTTCTGTGTAACTGACCCCATTGAGGGATGTTGTTTTCAGGTCATGGCAAGGCTAAAGCACGGGAAGAGAACGTTGACGGCGAGCAGTCTCAGTGATACTAGTAGGGGGGCCCAGTCCTTTCATTCACTCGTGTTTTCTTTATTATATTTCCGTTGCAGACTTCCATTTGGATATTCATTTCATTCAGTGTTGTATATTTTATCTTCATATAAAATATACATGTATTCGGTATTATCTTGGGTGTGTTGTAATGAAACTCCTCATCGGAGTGATTAATGATATATTGTGGTTCGGTACTACAATTATATTATTTAATTCACGAATTTTCATTTTCCTGGTGGGTCCCAGTCGGGGTCCACTGCACTGTAATATCCGCCTAGTTTGGGGTGTTACATATAGTATTCACGACATAATGGTTCTGGAATGATCCCTTCATTCGTTCTCAATCGGGGTTTACAGTGCGGCCCGCTAGGCTGGCTAAGTGCTGCCCGCACTCATTGGTTTCTCCCAATGCCGACTGAGACGGACATACGGAGTCGCGCATCAGGAGCGTTGACGAATAAATATGAATTTATTATCTCTCTATTAATATTAGATATTGGATATCTAATTTATTATTTATTGGATAAATCAAACTGTGGTCTTATGAATTAAAATTAAGTTACCGGGTAATTAATTTAATTCATAAATTGTATTTCTTAGAGAAATATATTTATATTTGATATAATTAATTAATTAGATTAATTAATTTATATAAATATATTGGAGATTAAATAGAGTGTATTTAACGGAGTCGTTTGACGAACGTCAGGTACACGTGTAAATTTTTCTTGTTTTTTTCTTTAACTTTGAGTTGAGAAAATTTTTTTTAAGAAAAAGTGAGATATAAATTCCTATTGTAATTTCTAGCCGTGTTCTTAGAGAACGGATTACTATCGAACTTTTTCGGGCAACTTCCGACGCGTGTGAAGTAGAGGCTTCGAATTTTCGGTGCTTGGAACGAAGGGATTTCGTGTTCGGGACGGGGTTCGTGATCGTCATCCATATTTACGAAGATTTATTTCAAAGGCTTCAAGGGTATGATCTTTCTCTTCGTATTTATATTTTCGTATATACGTTACTTGATCGATCTTGTTTGGGATTCGTTTTTATTTTCCGCTGCGTATTTCATTTTATTTTCGGAATCCCAACAGTGCTATCGGAGCGAGGTCAATGATACCGTATATACGATTATTTGTGTATTTTGAATTCTTATGGATGATGTTTATGACTTAGAATCATATTTGGTATAATCGTAGATTTTTAAATTGTTCGTTGTAGCATCACGTTTTTGGAAACGAGCCGAAAAACGAAGAAACGGTCACGGCACAGCGGTGGCCGGCAAGATCGCATGGCTCGGCCAAAAATTTCGGTTTTTGGTCCGATTTTGAATTGGGCCGCGGGCTGGGCCTAAAATCGGATTGTCCGGGACTCCGTTTTAAGTTTATATTTCGTTTTAATTATTTCCCAAAATTTAAATTGGATTTTAAATTGACTAAATTAATATTTGGAATATTTATTTGAGTTAAGGGAAATAAATTAAACGAGAATATTATTTTTGGCCGGATAACTTCGAACGAATTAAAATGACGATTATTAGTATTAATTGGATTAATACCATTAAAATTGAATAGATTAATTTTATATTGGTTGGATTAATATATTAATTGATTATTTAATTTTAATGCCACTTTATATTAATTGGATTAATATAGTAGAAATTGAATAGATTAATTTTATAGATTAATTGGATTAATTTATATTAAAATTAATTGTTTAATTTCGTTGCCGTTACATGTTGTATGGAATCCTTATATGATGGTGATATAGCTCGTGGACTTAGTTTTTGATTTGTTCGATTCGATTGGTTGTAAAGGCCGTTTTGAGCCTATTTATATTTACTAGAAAAAATTGTATAAGATGCAATTTTTCAATGATGTAATTATTAATTTGTTTATGACAAAGACCGGAGACAACCGACCGAGAAGACGAAGAATCGAAGACTGTATTTTTTTTATTTATTGGGTCATTCGCTTGGCCCAATACTTAGGAATTAGGTCCATGAGCTATATGTTGGTAGTAACTAGGTTACTGCTTTCTATTTTTTATTTTGAATGATTGACAAACCAACAAATACGCGTATAAATGAATTAATGTGCAAAGTATAACATTCATTGCGAAATTCTC
Source organism: Orobanche coerulescens (assembly GCA_033398695.1). Taxonomy (NCBI): domain Eukaryota; kingdom Viridiplantae; phylum Streptophyta; class Magnoliopsida; order Lamiales; family Orobanchaceae; genus Orobanche; species Orobanche coerulescens. The sequence goes on along the minus strand of CM065807.1, from coordinate 94,524,288 downwards.
CCGACTAGAACCAGACTAAGTTTGAAAAAAGTTACGAGGTTTCCTACCCTCCATCAAACTCGTAGAAAATTGATACCCGAGCTGGTGTGCTATTCTTCCGAGTTATCGGGGTAGTACATTTGGTAGAGGTTGAAAAATTCTTGAGTGCATTAGATGCCTTCGGTTGGTGATAAATTTCGCCCCTAGAAACCTGATAGGTTGCCGGGTGAGATTCAATAGTCAAACCGATAGATGTTAATGGTCAAAAACTTAGATAGTCTGGATTGCTAAGAAACCTGACAGGTTGAGGGCATGAAGACTAGGGGTAAGAGAAGATCAAATCATCCGTTAGACGGGGTGGTGTTAGACACCACTTTACAGAAATTAATTGGCAAGAAACCTGATAGGTTGCGTCTGTTAAAATTTGTAAAGAACTTGATCACCACTAAGAAGTCGATCTAACCACGATCTCCGGATTATAACATGGGAGTGTATTATTCCGATAAAATTAATGGGAGCCGAGATAAGAATCATACAAGCCCTTAAATTCTATACTCGGTCATAATTAAAGAAGTCACTAATTTAATCTTGTCTAAATCTTTGCAGAAAACGAAACTGAATCTCTCTAAAAATGGCTAAAAACCCACTTGCAATACTACTTGAAAAGAATTCTCCTAACTGGCCCCAACTTTGTTGACTGGTTGCGGAATCTGATGATTGTACTCAGTATGGAGTCTCTGGGATACGTCTTGGAGGCGGACATTCCACCGACTCCAATCCGAACCAGGGGTAATCAGGAAGATATTGACGTCCATGAAAAATGGGTCAAGGATGACGTGCTAGTCCGTGGCTTTATGATGGGCTGCAGATAGCGCACGAGAAAATAACTTCTGCTAGGCAAATTCTCGCACACTTGACCGAACTTTATGGAGAGCACAGTAGGACTGCTAGATATGAGATATCAAAGCAGTTGTTCAGTGTTAGGATGAAAGAAGGAGAGAAAGTGGGAGACCATGTCCTCTAGATGATCTCTATGATTGAGAGGCTCGAGGTGCTCAACTTTAATATGAATTTATCCCTTCAAATTGATCTCATCCTTCAATCTCTCCCTGACTCTTTCACGTAGTTTGTAATAAATTTCAACTGTAATGAAATTACATGCACATTAGCTGGGCTAATGAATAAACTGGTGACGGCGCAGCCTAACATGAAGACTAAACCAAGAGTGGTTGCTCTTGTGATTTCTTCTGGGCCTCGGAGGTCCAAGAACAAGAAGAAAAAGACCTACGAGCAGTACAAACCCAAGAAAGGGGTGTAGAAAGGAAAGGGAAAAGGTTCAAAAGGTAGGCGGTCCAAAACCTACGGACAAATGCCTTGAATGCGGTGAGCTGGGCCACTGGCTAAGGACTTGTCCTAAGATTAATGGAGCATCAGGTACGGAAATTTTTGTTTTTGAAACTAATTGTTCCGCTACTGTATATTCTGCTTCATGGATTCTGGATTCAGGTGCCACTTCTCATATTTGTACTATGAGTCAAGATATGGAATGAAGTAGGAAACTTGAAGCTGGAGAAATAATGATCACTGTCGGAAGCGGACAAAGTGTCGAGGAAACCGATATTGGATAAATCCTACTGGGTTTAGAATCCGGTTTTATTTTGACATTATATGAAGTACTTGTTTTGCCCAAGGGGCATAAAAACATTGTATCCATTCCAGTCTTGGACCGAAAAAGATTTTGTTTCTTCACTGGCAATGGTAGTTGTAAAATTTATTTTCGAAATAAATTGGTTGGCACAGCTACATTGTTGAATGGTTTATATTATCTGAACATGCAAAATAAAACAGCAGTGAACACTATAACTAGGAAACGTGGTAGGCAAGATACTAATCAAGCTCTTAAATGGCACCTTTGACTTGGTCATGTTGGTCAGACCAAGATTCAGAAAATGGAGAAAGATGGACTTTTAAGTCCATTGGGTGTAGAACCCTATCCAACTTGTGAATCTTGCCTTAGAGGAAAAATGACTAAGTCCCCCTTCACAGGGACTTTTGAAAGGGCTGCCGATAAACTTGGATTAGTACATACCGATGTTTGTGGTGCTTTAGAAGTGACCAGAGACGGATATCAATATTTTATAACGTTCACAGATGATCATACTAGGTATGGGATTGTGTACTTAATCGGACCGAGGTGGCAAATATATGAGCACAGAGTTTGATGAGTTACTTAAGGAACATGGAATAGTTTCACAACTCACGCCGCCAGGAACCCCACAATTAAATGGTGTTTCAGAAAGGAGAAATCGGACTTTGTTGGACATGGTTTGCTCCATGTTAAATTACACTGATTTACCAATTTACATGTGGGGGTATGCCTTACTAACCGCTGCCTATATCCTTAATAGATGTCCTTCCAAATCCATTCCTATCACTCCGCATGAAATGTGGAAGGGTAAGAAACCGAGCCTTAATCACATAAGGATTTGGGGATGTCCAACCTATGTCAAGAAGGTTAAGGTGGACAAACTGGAAGCGAGGTCCATAAAAGGATGTTTCATTGGATACCCAGAGGACTCGATGGGTTATCTATTCTACATGTCAGAAGACTATAGGGCCGTTGTGGCATTACAAGCGCACTTCCTTGAGGATGAATTCATTAAGGAAGATGGGTCAGGTAGAAATATCTATTTGGAAGAGCATAATGAAAGTCCTAAGGAGACATCTGATCAGGGATCAAGAACCGAACCTATTGTAACACAACCATCACTTCGAAGGTCTGATAGGGTATCTCACTTACCTGAGAGGTATGGCTATACACATGTCGAGGAACTGGGTCTCCACGACATACCTGATAGCAGTGAAAATGACCCTATCACCTATGACCAAGATATAGTGGATGTAGACTCTGATAAATGGCAAGAAGCAATGGAATCTGAGATAGACTTCATGCATACCAATCAGGTCTGGACTCTAGTAGATCTTCCAACTGGCATGAGGACTATTGGAAATAAATGGATCTATAAGAGAAAGACTGATGAGGATGGCAAGGTTGATGCCTATAAGGCCAGGCTTGTGGCAAAGGGTTATACCCAAAGGGAAGGGATCGATTATCATGATACCTTATCACCTGTAGCTATGATCAAGTCGATTCGCCTGATGCTTGCCATTGCTGCCTATTATGATTATGAAATATGGCAAATGGATGTCAAAACAGCTTTTCTAAATGGATATCTCGAGGAGGAAATATATATGGAACAGCCTAAAGGTTTTGTGTCCAAAGATAATATTCATAAGGTGTGTAAGCTGAAATGAGCCATTTATGGGCTGAAGCAAGCTTCTCGAAGTTGGAACCTTCAATTTGACGAAGCAGTCAAGGACTTTGACTTCGTACAAAATGAGGAGGAACCATGTGTTTACAAAAAGGTCACTGGGAGCAACATTGCATTCTTAGTACTATATGTAGATGATATTCTACTTATAGGAAATAACGTAGCAATGATCAACACTGTGAAAGCTTGGCTTTCTAAAAAATTCTCCATGAAAGACTTGGGAGAACCTTCCTACATTCTAGCCGTCTTTACAGAGATAGACCGCGAAGAATGATAGGACTTTCCCAAGCCCTCTATACAGATAAAATCCTGAGAAGATTCAAGATGGATGAATCTAAAAGAGGGTTTCTTCCCATGCGACATGGAATTCATCTCACCACGAAAATGTGTCCTCAAAGTGAGGAAGACAAGAGAGATATGAGTAAGGTACCCTATGCCTAGGCAGTGGGTAGCCTCATGTACGCTATGTTGTGTACGAGACCAGACTTAGCCTACGCTGTGAGTATGGTAAGTCAATTTCAAGCAAACCCAAGAAGGGAACATTGGACTGCCGTAAAGAACATTCTTAAGTACTTAAGAAGAACTAGAGATTTGGTTCTTACTTACGGTGGTGGAGAAATAAAGGTGATTGGATTCACCGATTCTAATTTTCAAGGAGATAATGACGACTCTAAGTCGACATCTGGGTATTTGTTTACTCTCAATGGAGGAGAAGTATCTTGGAGAAGCTCCAAGCAAACCGCTACTGCAGATTACACCTGCCAAGCAGAGTATCAAGCTGCCTCAGAGGCTAGAAAAGAAGCATTTTGGATGCAGAAGTTTATACAAGAACTTCAAGTGGTGCCTAATGCGGAGTTGCCTATATCCCTATTCCGTGATAATGATGGAGCTGTCGCTCAAGCCAAGGAGCCGAGGGCTCACCACAACACCAAGCATATATAGAGAAAGTACCATATCTTTCAAGAGATGGTGGAAAAAGGATATGTTTCATTGCAAAGAGTAGACTCAGAAGACAATGTCTCTGACCCGCTGACTAAGCCATTATCTCAGGCTGTCTTGGAAAGACATCTAAAGAACATGGACCATGATATGTGGCATTGAGTGCAAGTGGGAGATTGTTAGGAATATGCCCTCGAATGCCACTCAGGGGATGACAGAGTAGGGGCATTGTACTTGTAATTATGTAATAATAAATAAAAAGGCAATACGATTCATTCACTGTTTATTGTATTTCAATTGCATTCTTGACTTTGTAAACATTGAAGTGAAGTCCATGTAAATATATCGAACATTCCATTCTCGTTATTGGATAAGAGAAAATGTATTGGAAGTGTTTAAAGTTTATTTACGTAAATCGTTCGCAAGTCAATAAACTTAAATGGGCATTAAGTTTTAATAAGACTTGTATAACTGATGCTAGGATATGTGCATGTCTTGATAACATAGTTATAAGTATATTGGTGGGACCAGTATACTCAAATACGACTCATACTTGATTCAGTCACACGGTATTCACTCTCGGAGAGTCGATGACAAATCGAAAGGTTGTGATAGTATACGTGGACCTTTGACTTGAGGGTTCAGTAGAAGATGTGCCTGTGACGTTTAGTTTGTCATTAGAGTAGTTAGACTCATTTGCTTAATTGCTAAGTCGACCTCGAAGTGCGAACTATATGGGCAGGTAGCAGTCTTTACTGTACGCCAAGAAAGGATTCTATCTCCTGTTAGTGAGCAGGCGAATGTCCTATACGATTAATGGCAAATAAGATCATAAGTCTTTGGCCAAAGCATTCTGATATAGTAGTATTAGATACACTATTAATCAATTGGTCTTGATTTGCATTAACACATGTATAGAGTCTAGTCAACAGTAGGGTTTGACTTTACCGTGACCCGAAGATTTGCCCGGGACATCTGATGTGCAACACCCCAATTCACAAATGGGATATTACACGCCGTAGAACCCTTGTGAGGTCTACCAGGCTAACACATGACACATAAACCAAAATGTAATTCCAAATGATGCACTCAAAAGTAAGGCCGTGGCTTCGGCCAAAACAATTTTAACGGAGTACATGAGCATAAGATAAATACCAATTCGTTGCCCACGCAGGGGACTTAAACCAAGTTTAAAAGTAGACAGTCTAACTCCAGTACTCGACAAACGCAATGACAAAACATAAAATTACAGACTCGAGCCACATCTTCAAGCCAGTCTATCCTTTGCGTGCATGTCCCGTGCCTGCTCCTCAGCTCTCCCGGTACCTGAAATGCATAAGACGCATTTCCCCCATTTAAGGGGTTAGCATTTCGAATAGCTAGTGCAAGTACACAATTACACAACATTATATACAAAATACGGTTTTTTACACAATCATCTCAATCAGAAATATTCCGGAATACTACATTGGCAATCAAATCAGTTCCAATCATCACGATATCACAAAATCACAACTGGTATCCCGTGGCCGTACCCCTTAGTATCGACCCCCAGACATCCCGTCGAACACTCCGGGTGGGATACCACTTCCGCGGCCGTACCCCTTAGTATCGACCTCCAGACATCCCGTCGAACACTCCGGGTGGAAGTTCAATCACACACGCACCCAAGTTCCTTTCCGCGGCCGTACCCCTTAGTATCGACCCCCAGACATCCCGTGGGACACTCCGGGTGGAAGGAACACAACTCACGCACCCAAAAATCACAATTCATCATTCATTTCGAAAATCACAACATACATAACGAAATGTAATACATGTACTTGCCTTGAATAAGACGAAACGAAGGAAACGACGAAGGAATAGGTTTCGGTCCAAACAATCCTCCCAAATCCGTTCCTAACACAATAACGGTATACACAAGTCTCAATAATGCAGAAAGGTAAGAATTAATCCTAATTCTACCCCTTGGAACGATTTTCCGGTCATTACGAAGTCCAAGACGGTTATAATCTAACAATGGAGAAATTACTAGGTTAAATCCGTTAAACTATAATGGAAACAAGGGATTTACGACTACATCGTAATCTAACAAGTCGTCGAAGCTAAATCGGATTAAAAGGAAGAATTATGCCAAAAATCCCGAAATCCCCAAAAACTAGGGTTCAACGATGTATACCTCGATTCGGACGGAGAATGATGATGATTAACCTTCCTTGGGACGCAATAATCAACCTTTAGAAGGTTTCTACGGATTGTACTAGACGAATCGCTCGAAATCGCTCAAAGGAAACTCACGTCGCGAGAAAGAAAGAAATGGAGTGAAATAAGTCGACTGGGGATAAGTCAGGATTTAAAAGACCTGACAGCGCGTTACGTACGTTAACACAGGCTGTTAACGTACGTTATGATGGTTACGTACGTAACCCAACACTGGTTAACGTACGTAACAAACAGCCTGCACTAAAATGTGAAGGCCGTAACGTACGTTATGGGTCATGCATAACGTACATTATGCATGCAGCAGTTCCCTGATCTGAACACTATGTTCTACACAGTCGATACAACGACGAAACGCGACACAAGGATAGAACCAAAAGTGTAAGTACGAGGTGTTCATAACAACGAAGCTGAGTGTTAAGAAAATGCACTTCTAACTACCGAGGAAGTCCAAAATACGACAAGGAGGCTAAAGGCACCCTAAACTCTTAAGAAATTACAAAATGGCCCAAACAACCAAAAATTCAAGACACGACGTCGGATTAACAATCTGAAACTCAAAACATGAGCAACTCATCCAAACGAACTCATAGAAACAGAGAAATAATGAAATCGAACGGATTTTACGAGAATCGCACACAGTTACAACAACATAAAAATTCAATATGAAAATATGCAAGAATATCGACGAAACTCGTCCGGATGGAAAAACCCCAAGAACAAAATAGATTCAAAATTCCAAAACAGTGCTAAGCGAGTTGTCCGAAACGAACATACACCAAAAATAGAAATTACCAAAAATAGAAAACACGGATATTACATTATCTCCCCCCTAAAAATAAGTTTCGTCCCGAAACTTACAACGCGAATAACTCGGGGTATCTCGACCGCATACACTCTTCCGTCTCCCACGTGGCTTCTTCGGATCCGTGCCTCGACCATTGAACTTTAACCAGAGGAATGGTTTTATGACGAAGTTGTTTCACCCGACGCTCTAAAATCTAAATCGGCCTCTCCTCGATGGTAATGTCGGGTCCCAACTCGATCTCTCCAAAATCAATAATATGGCTAGGGTCCAATACGTACTTCCTAAGCTGGGAAACATGAAATACGTTATGAACGTGACTCAAAGACGGCGGCAAGCCTAACCGATAGGCAAGCTCTCCCACTCTTTCTAAAATCTCAAATGGTCCAATATATCTCGGACTAAGTTTACCCTTCTGGCCGAAGCGGTAAACTCCCCGTGTCGGCGACACCTTAAGCAAAACATGATCTCCCACCTCAAACTCCAACGGCCGGCGACGGGTGTCGGCATAAGACTTCTGCCGACTCTGGGCCGTCAACAATCTATCACGAATCAGAGCAATCTTCTCTCTCGTCTCAACTACCATATCGGCCTCGGTACCAATCAGCTCGGACGCATCGTCCCAACACAACGGCGATCTGCACCTCCTCCCATACAATGCCTCAAATGGTGCCATTTTGATCGAGGCATGCCAACTATTATTGTACGTGAACTCGATCAACGGCAAGTGCGACTCCCAATCATCCTTCCAATCTAAGGCACAGTCTCTCAACATATCCTCCAACGTCTGGATCGTCCGCTCTGACTGCCCGTCAGTCTGAGGGTCGTAAGACGTACTGAGTCTCAACTCAGTCCCCAAATCTCGATGAACAGCCTGCCAAAAATGTGATACAAACCGGCCATCACGATCCGAAACAATACTCTTAGGAGTCCCATGCAATCTCACGATCTCTGCAATAAACACTCGTGCCAGTCTCTCTGGACCCCAAGTGTCCTTAATACCCAGGAAATGAGCTGATTTGGTCAGTCGATTGACAATAACCCAAATCATGTTCATTCCGGTCCGAGTCCTAGGCATACCGGTAATGAAATCCATAGAGATGTCTTCCCACTTCCATTCCGGAATAGGAAGTGGTCGTAGCAACCTCGCGGGTCGCTGATGCTCGATCTTAACCTGCTGACAGGTCAAACATCTCGACACAAACTCGCTAACGTCTGTCTTCAAATTACTCCACCAGTAGTTACTCCTCACATCCTTGTACATTTTACTCGTACCAGGATGTATGGAGTAAGGCGTGGTATGAGCTTCGCTCAAGATCTTCTGTCTCAGCTCAATAACATTCGGTACACATAATCTGCCGCGAAATCTCAGAATGCCATCATCCTGAACCACAAATCCAGGGGCTTTCCCCTTCCTCACATCCTCCCTCAACTGGACCAAACATGGATCATCACACTGTTTCGCCTTGATATCATCAGTCAAGGACGAAGTGATCTCTAACGCACATAATTGGCCCTGAACTCTCTGAACCCAAACCTCAATATTCTGACAGATGAAATCTCGCTAGATCCTACTCTGTGGTGTAAATACCTCTAACATCTGTAAAGCCATCGGTTTTCGGCTCAACGCATCAGCCACTACGTTGGCCTTACCCGGATGATAAAGTATCTCGAGGTCATAATCTTTAATTAGCTCTAACCACCTACGCTGCCTCATATTCAACTCTTTCTGACTGAAGATGTACTTCAGACTCTTGTGGTCCGTAAAAATCTTACACGACGACCCAAAGAGATAATGCCTCCATATCTTTAAGGCGAAAACGACCGCAGCTAACTCCAAATCGTGCGTGGGGTAATTCGCCTCATACGGTTTCAACTGGCAGGACGTATAAGCAATAACCCTATCTATCTGCATCAAAACACATCCGAGCCCAAGGCCCGAAGCATCACTATACACTACAAAATCCTCATTCCCCTGAGGTAATGCTAAAACAGGTGCGGTAGTCAAACGTCTCTTTAACTCGTTAAAACTGTCCTGTCTGTCTGCAGTCCACTCGAACTTCTGAGTTTTCTGGAGCAACTGAGTGAGTGGTCTAGCGATCTTAGAAAATCCCTCAACAAATCTACGGTAATAGCCGGCAAGACCCAGAAAACTCCTCACCTCCTTCACATTCTTAGGCGGCTCCCAAGCCATCACTGCCTCTATCTTCTGCGGATCTACCCGAACCCCTCATTGAATCACATGCCCGAGGAACATCACTTCCTCGAGCCAAAACTCACACTTAGAGAACTTCGCGTACAACTGCTCAGCTCTCAAAGTGTCTAATACAATCCGGAGATGTAAGGCGTGCTCCTCCCGACTCCGTGAATAGATAAGAATATCATCGATAAAGGCGACTACGAATTTGTCCAGATACTCAATAAAAACTTTGTTCATCAACTGCATGAACACTGCTGGGGCATTTATTAGCCCGAAAGGCATAACCACAAACTCGTAATGGCCATATCTCGTCCGAAAGGCAGCTTTCGGAATATCGACGTCCCGAATCCTCAACTGGTAGTAGCCCGATCGCAAATCAATCTTCGAAAAGACTGTCGCCCCCTGAAGCTGATCAAACAAATCGTCAATCCTGGGCAAAGGGTATTTATTTTTGATGGTTAGCTTGTTTAATTCTCGATAGTCGATGCATAAACGAAGCGACCCATCCTTCTTTTTAACAAAAAGTACCGGCGCACCCCAAGGCGATGCGCTCGGTCGAATGTACCCTTTATCTAACAACTCTCCCAACTGATTCTTCAATTCTAACATCTCTGATGGTGCCATACGGTACGGCGCTCGAGAAATAGGGGCCGCATTCGGCTCTAGATCAATAGGAAACTCCACCTCTCACTGTGGTGGTAATCCCGGCAAGTCGTCTGGAAATACGTCGGGGTATTCACTGACAACTGGAATTGATGACAAATCAACTCCACCATCTTCCGCCCTCAGAGCATAACACCAGTAGCCGACACAACCCTGGTTCAGAAGTTTCATCGCCTTCAAGGCGCTAATCACACTCCCCGATCTACTCGGCTTACAGCCGACGAGAGTATGCTCGGTGTCGTCCTCGGCCACTATCGAGATGGTACGAGTCCGATAGTTCATGATAGCACCGTGATGATCCAACCAATCATCCACGAGGATCAAATCCTCACCCTTAAGGTCTATAACAATGAGATTCGAGGGCCAATCTCGGCTCCCGATCCTCACTGGGCAATTCCTAACTTCCCGGTCCCCAACCATACGATCCCTGCTGGGCGTACTCACTACAAACGGTTTACACTCAAACAAGCAGTCAAAACCAATGCAACTCACACAATCCGATGCAATAAAGGAATGGGTAACACCCGAATCAAAAAGTACTGAAACTGGATGAGTAAGGATCTGAGTGGTACCTGATGCCACCGGAATGTCTGCCTCCTCTGTGCGCCTCATCTGATACAATCGGGGGTGAACTGAACCCGAACTCGATGCTGCACGGCGATCCGGCTGACCCCAGCCCCTACCACGACCTGAACTCTGTGGAACATGAGTGGCCGGAGTGCTGTGATCCCTCTGATCGGCAGTGGTAGTCGGAACTCTAGCGGACCTGGTGGCCATCTCACAATGAGCTGCTCGATGCCCGGTCTGCCCGCAAGTAAAGCAAGTAACTGGAGGAGAAGGGCAATCCTTCATTAGATGCTCATATTGGTTGCAGTTAAAACAAACCCTGCCACCAGAAGCAACGGACTGAACTGAACGATTACCCTGGGATCCCCCAGACTGATAAAATGGCCTCTTCCCCGGTGTAGGGGCAGACTGTGCTCTCGAAAATCGGCCACTCTTGCCGGCTGAAAAGTTGCCAACCGTTTTCTATTTCTTGGCCTCGGCACCCAACTCTGATTCCGGTGCGGCCATCTCGATCGCTAGAGCGCGATCTTGATACTCCTTCAAAGTGGCACACATGAGCGGTGCCATACTCTGCCTGATATGCGGTTTCATGCGCATATTGAAGTAACGGATTTTATCAGCCTCCGTCCTCACTTGATGGTCTGAGAAATAGGCACATCCTGAGGTGTAGCGGTGAAGAACTCCACAATTCTGCGCTCCTTAACTGGCGGTGGACAATATTCTGCTTCCATAGTAGCCTTGAATTCCTCCCAGGTAGCTCGACGATCTCTGGGCGCAACGGCCTCCCACCATTCCGCAGCTTCCTTATCCAGGAGGTACTGGGCAATATGTACCCTCCTGTCCTCGGGACAAGCTACGACATCGAAGGTCCTGGACAACTGAAAGAGCCAATTCTCCCAACCGAGGGCGTCAGAAGATCCGGAGAAACGAGGTGGATGCATCTTAGTCACCGTCTGAAGCCACTTACTAGCTTCCTCTTCAGGTGTCTGAGGCGGATTCTGGCGTCCACCCTGAGCTATCTGAGTAAGTTGGGCTACTAACTGCTGAAGTACGGCAGTAGCCCCGGCGTCGGCATTATTACCCGATGGCACTGAGTGAGAGGCTGAGTCCGCAGAGGACTTAGAAAGTGAGCCCTCCTCATTATCCGCACCCCGACGACGGCCTCGGCCGTGTCCCCTAGCTAGTCTACCACGACCTCTCAACATACTGAAGGAAAATAAGAAAAGAACAAGATCAGAAAGATTCACAATTCACAAAGTTGGTAACACAAGTCACAATTCCGAACAACGCAAGAAAAAGTATTACGGAAATATAAGAGTTCGAGGAGACTTACAGCCACGGGTCGCACGAAAAGACGGTATCATGATGATATTAGGCTCAACGACTGACTCTAATGACACAACTGACAGACCCAAAATTCACCGACAGCCTAGGTATTCAAAACCTAAGTTCCGATACCATAAATGTAACACCCCAATTCACAAATGGGACATTACACGCCGTAGAACCCTCGTGAGGTCTACCAGGCTAACACATGACACATAAACCACAATGTAATTCCAAATGATGCACTCAAAAGTAAGTAAGGCCGTGGCCTCGGCCAAAAAAATTTTAACGGAGTACATGAGCATAAGATAAATACCAATTCCTTGCCCACGCAGGGGACTTAAACCAAGTTTAAAAGTAGACAGTCTAACTCCAGTACTCGACAAACGCAATGACAAAATATAAAATTACAGACTCGAGCCACATCTTCAAGCCAGTCTATCCTTTGCGTGCATGTCCCGTGCCTGCTCCTCAGCTCTCCCGGTACCTGAAATGCATAAGATGCATTTCCCCTATTTAAGGGGTTAACATTTCGAATAGCTAGTGCAAGTACACAATTACACAACATTATATACAAAATACGGTTTTTTACACAATCATCTCAATCCGAAATATTCCGGAATACTACATTGGCAATCAAATCAGTTCCAATCATCACGATATCACAAAATCACAACTAGTGGCCGTACCCCTTAGTATCGACCCCCAGACATCCCGTCGAACACTCCGGGTGGGATACCACTTCCGCGGCCGTACCCCTTAGTATCGACCCCCAGACACCCCGTCGGATACTCCGGGTGGAAGTTCAATCACACACGCACCCAAGTTCCCTTCCGCGGTCGTACCCCTTAGTATCGACCCCCAGACATCCCGTCGGACACTCCGGGTGGAAGGAACACAACTCATGCACCCAAAAATCACAATTCATCATTCATTTCGAAAATCACAACATACATAACGAAATGTAATACATGTACTTGCCTTGAATAAGACGAAACGAAGGAAACGACGAAGGAATAGGTTTCAGTCCAAACAATCCTCCCAAATCCATTCCTAACACAATAACGGTATAAACAAGTCTCAATAATGCGGAAAGGTAAGAATTAATCCTAATTCTACCCCTTGGAACGATTTTTCGGTTATTACGAAGTCCAAGACGGTTATAATCTAACAATGGAGAAATTACTAGGTTAAATCCGTTAAACTATAATGGAAACAAGGGATTTACGACTACATCGTAATCTAACAAGTCGTCGAAGCTAAATCGGATTAAAAGGAAGAATTATGCCAAAAATCCCGAAATCCCCAAAAACTAGGGTTCAACGATGTATACCTCGATTCGGACGGAGAATGATGATGATTAACCTTCCTTGGGACGCAATAATCAACCTTTAGAAGGTTTCTATGGATTGCACCAGACAAATCGCTCGAAATCGCTCAAAGGAAACGCACGTCGCGAGAAAGAAAGAAAAGGAGTGAAATAAGTCGACTGGGGATAAGTCAGGAATTAAAAGACCTGACAGCGCGTTACGTACGTTAACACAGGCTGTTAACGTACGTTATGATGGTTACGTACGTAACCCAACACTGGTTAACGTACGTAACAAACAGCCTGTACTAAAATGTGAAGGCCGTAACGTACGTTATGGATCATGCATAACGTACATTATGCATGCAGCAGTTCCCAGATCTGAACACTACGTTCTACACAGTCGATACAACGACGAAACGCGACACAAGGATAGAACCAAAAGTGTAAGTACGAGGTGTTCATAACAACGAAGGTGAGTGTTGAAAGAAAATGCACTTCTAACTACCGAGGAAGTCCAAAATACGACAAGGAGGCTAAAGGCACCCTAAACTCTTAAGAAATTACAAAATGGCCCAAACAACCAAAAATTCAAGACACGACGTCGGATTAACAATCCGAAACTCACAACATGAGCAACTCACCCAAACGAACTCATAGAAACAGAGATATAATGAAATCGAACGGATTTTACGAGAATCGCGCACACTTACAACAACATAAAAATTCAATATGAAAATATGCAAGAATATCGACGAAACTCGTCCGGATGGAAAAACCCCAAGAACAAAATAGATTGAATTCCAAAACAGTGCTAAGCGAGTTGTCCGAAACGAACATACACCAAAAATAGAAAACACGGATATTACATGATGAAGGGTCTATACGTATATAGTATTCACGATATAATGGTTCTGGAATGATCCCTTCATTCGTTCTCAGTTGGGGTTTACAGTGCGGCCCGCTAGGATGGCTAAGTGCTACCCGCACTCATTGGTTCCTCCCAATGTCGGATGAGACGGAGCTACGGAGTCGCGCATAAGGAGCGTTGACCGATAAATGTGAATTTATTATCTCTCTATTAATATTAGATATTGGATGTCTAATTTATGATTTATTGGATAAATCAAATTGCGGTCTTATGAATTAAAATTAAGTTATCGGGTAATTAATTTAATTCATAAATTGTATTTCTTAGAGAAATATATTTGTATTTGATATAATTAATTAATTAGATTAATTAATTTATATAAATACATTGGAGATTAAATAGAATGTATTTAACGGAGTCGTTTGACGAACGTCCGATACACGAGCCGAGTGGCTCAGCTCGTTTCTAGGAAGATTCCTTGGGCCGCCCCACCCTCTCTCCACCTCACATGGAATTATTTCCATGCATGTGTATGTGATGGTTGTGTTTTTGTTATTTTGTGTTGACATTTTATCTCATTATTAGACATATTAATTATATGTTTTGATATATATATATATATATATATATATAATACACACATTATAACAACCAACACATACACACACGCATACATACCTTGAAGTTCAGCTGTTGGACGTGAGGTTCTTGAGGAGGGAGAGAGAGAGAAATTTTTTTTCTTGTTTTTTCTTTAACTTTGAGTTGAGAAAAATTTTTTTTAAGAAAAAGTGAGATATAAATTCCTATTGTAATTCCTAGCCGTGTTCTTAGAGAACGGATTACTATCGAATTTTTCCAGGAAACTTCTAACGCGTGTGAAGTAGAGGCTTCAAATTTTCGGTGCTTGGAACGAAGGGATTTCGTGTTCGGGATGGGGTTCGTGATCGTCATCCATATTTACGAAGATTTATTTCAAATGCTTCAAAGGTATGATCTTTCTCTTCGTATTTATATTTTTGTATATACGTTACTTGATCAATCCTGTTTGGGATTCATTTTTATTTTCCGTTGCGTATTTCGTTTTATTTTCGGAATCCCAACAAAGAGAACCAACGAGAGCACTAAAATCAAGAGTATTTAAATTTTTAGACTCCATTATTGCCGTCACCGTACCGTCCCATTCTCGAGGTAGTGATCGAGAATTTTCTTTACTTTCTCACTACTCGAAAGTGGTTTTCCGAAACATGCTAATCCATTTGTGATAACCGAAAATCGGTAGAGCATTATAGTGATGAATTCGTCGTCCCTCATTTAGAATAACTCGTACTCGTGAAGGAGCATGTTAAATTTCGTCTCCTTGACTTGAGACGCACCTTCGTGTATTACCTCAAGCATTTTCCAAATTTCTTTGGCACTATCATACAATGATATCCGGTTGTGTTCTTCCGGATTTAAGGCACAATATAGAAGTTGAGTTGCCTTACAATTGTAATGGTCATTTTTCCAATCGGAATCGTCCTATTCTTTGAAAGTTTTAAGTGTATCGTTGGAATTCATCAGAATTTTCGGACCAAGACAAATCACCTTCCAAAGCTCGATGTCATATGCTCGGATGAATATTGACATCTTTTTCTTACATGTCATGAAGTTTGAGCCATCAAAAAATGGTGGTCGGTTGAGAGCAAGGCCTTCGACTGGAGCAAGTTGAAACGCCATTTGGATCGACTCCTCGGATGTTAAGCTGTGTATTGGAGGTACCGCTCCGATACCAATTGTTGGAGGAATATCGGTATATGCGCCATTTGTGCGGAAGCGTAAATGAAATATGCGGAAATTAAACGACACACAGATTTATGGAGGTTAGGCCAAACGTGCCTACGTCCTCTCTCGATCTATCTTTTTCTATAGGTTGAAGATCAAAACCTCTGCACCTCTCTTCTATCGGTCGAGGGATTTCCGTTACAAGCTCGTCCTCTATCGGTCCGAGTAAAACCGTTCTCTTACTTGTCTTTTTCTCGGTCCAAGTTAAATCGTTTTCCTTTTCTATTGGACAACGAATCAACCACTCTAGCTTTCTATCGGTACTAGATAAACCTCACTAAGATAGTGATTGTGATTCTAACAATGCCGGATCCTTGATCCTAATAACATCGAATCTAATCATATCTTTTCTTTTTCTCACTCGTGTATGATTTAGTGTATCACACTCAATCACTCTAATTTAAGCTCAAGAACAACAACTATAATGTTTACAATGATATCTCAAGTGTATATGAATTGCTCAATGTTATTGTGTAGATTGATACCAACTCACTTGGTGTTTATAGCCTTCTTCCACAAACTAGCCGTTACTGCCAATTGTTATTAGCGTGTGCTAGGCTTCTTCCTTAGCGTGCGCTATCGCGTGTAGCGTCAGTCCAGTGGCTACTGTCTCCCTTCCTTAGCGTGCGTTATCTTCTCCGTTACGTACGTTAAGTATACATATTAGCATGCGTTAAGCACTCTTCATAGCGTGCACTAATCATATATCCGTTGCATGATTTGTCAAACTGACCGTTCCAGCTTTATGACTTTTGTTCAGACTTTTCCCAACGGATTGATTGAATTGAATTCAAAATCCTTAGCGTGTGCTATTCCTCAATCTTAACGTGCGCTATGATTTCGTCATTGCTTGCGTCGTCCTGAGTTTGAATATCTTTACACCTGCAATTATCCTTCGATAGCGTGCGTTACTCTGCATGTGAAGCGTGCGCTATCTTCACCATCTAGCATGCGCTAGTCTTGATATCTAGCGTATGTCAGTCTATCAGGTAAGTCCTTCAGGTAGCTTCGTAACTTGTCTGATCTACAGATAACTCCCGTTAGCGTGCGCTAACCTTCAGCTCTTGCGTGCGCTAAACATGTATTTTGTTTAGCTTTTTGCGTCTTCGTCTGCTTCGATGTTTTGCTTCACCTCGATGTTGTTTTGCTTTGTTTAGCAACTTAACCATCAAAACACTATTTATTAATATGTGGAATAAATAGTCCAACATTTACCATAGTGATTTTTGAATGATTCCTTTGTAAGTGTGGATTTGAGGATGGTGACCTCAGGATGGTTGTTTCGGATATTGATTGGTCGTTCCTAGTCCATGTATGATTGGATATGTTCGACGGGTTGTGATTGGTTGTTCGTATGCCAAGGGGTGTGTTCTTTGAGATCCAATGTATGTGATTAGCATGTCATTTTGAGAACTTTATTCGTTTGTATATCGGTTTTTGTGGTTCTGTGTTGATCATGTTGAAGTTTACCGTGTGAGGGTATTCTTGATTATCATTGATCGTTCGTTGATTATATTGGAGTTTATCATGTTGATGGTATTCTCGATTGTGTTTTGACCTCTGGTTGGTCATATTGGAGTTTATCATGTTGATGATATTCTCGGCTGCGTTTTGACCTTTGGATTGGTCATATTAGAGTTTATCATGTTGATGATATTCTCGATTAATTTATTGGTTGACCATTGCTTGTGATCATCTGAGCGTTCAGATTTTGTGTCGATATTTCGGGATTTGTTGCTATTGTGTTGGTAAGTTGTTTCACAGATGTATCGTGTATTATTGGTTTTTAGCAGATTGGGACCTGATTGTGTAATCAGGCAGACAAGATTTGAAACGGATAGATTATTTCATCCGAAGATGATATATTTTGTTGAGACTCATGGAATTGTGATTGTAAGCATGTTGAAGCTTTACAGTGGAGTCACTTGCTAGTATCTCAGGAGATCGTCGACTTTGCATTTGATTTGAAGCGTGTCAATAGCATTTGTAAGTATGCTATTTTCATTATTCGGTAATAATGATGATCAATCATTATCGTGATAGTTTCGGGAAATTTTGGGTTGAACGGATTGTTTGTTTCTTTATGACGGATTGCAAGTTTCGAGTACGAAACTTATTTTAAGTGGTGTAGTATGTCATATCCAGAAATTTCTACTACTGTTGTTTAATATTATTTTATTCGAGTTATATTGTGCAGCGTGGAATCTGTACAGTATGGATAAAATAAATGAAGGACTGAGATGTCAGTATTGGCATAATTGTCGTATTTAGCCGACAATTGCATTTGAGGATACAATGTGTTGAGTATACGTATTCAGTATGCCGTATGTTCGTATCTAGTATGTTGAGACGTTAGACAAGGATAGCTGAAAATGGCTAAGTATAGCCTTATTAGCGCACGCTAATATTAAAGCATAGCGCACGCTATCATGTAGGTTTAGCGCACACTAAAGGCAAAGGATATCGCATGTTAGTACAGACCATATCAGAAGGAATCTGTGTGGACCCGACCACTTTCGGCGCATGTGCCGACCAGGTCAACGGATGTTTGTTGTGAAGGATTAGCGCACGCTAATGCATATTGTTAGCGCACGCTAACATCAGATTGGTCCAAAGGGAATCTTATCCTTGTCAGAGCTTTCGACGTGTGGATCCGTCTTCAGAGCATACAGACAAACGAGTCAACTATAAGTAGCGCACGCTATGATCGGACACTAGCGTACGATAAATAGAGGCAATTACATAGGCTATTGCATGGGCATTGCGTACGTAAATCATTGTATGAAGTAAGTCAGTAGCCTCTGGACCTCGATAGCGCACTCTAACAAAGTAAGTTAACGCACGCTAGTAATGTACAGTATATATATGAGTAGTTGGCTATTATTCTTCATTTACGTCCATTCCTTCCTTGCAACCGAGAGAGAGTTCTTAGAGAGATGTTTGAAGTTCCAAACACTGGATTATGGTGGAGTTAATCATTCATAATAACATTTGAAGCTTGGAAGTGATTGAGAATGGATTCAACCTTGGGATTCAATCCATTCCTTCAAAGAGGTAATTACTCTTCTCATTTGGATTTCGTTTTGGATTGAATGTTGATGTTCTTGAGTTGATGATTATCATATAAACAAGATGATGAGCATGATTATGAGATGGATTACCAGATTATGATGATATTGTTGTTGATATATGGATATTGACATGATTCTTGTAGTTTGAAGTGTGTTGTTCATCTTCTTGAGATAAGTTGGTTAATCCTTCTCCTCAATTTCGGATAGTGATGTTATTGTTGATGATTACTCTCTGTAATGATAGATTATGGAAGTGTTGTTATGGTTCTTGGTGTTCATGATGTTTATATTTGAGGAAGAAGATGATATGTGAATATAGGACTTGGATTATGAGTTGCATGATTATCTATATGTTAAAGGATATCAGATTTTGTTGTTTTGATAGCTATGAACATGGTTTCGAATCACTTAGTGTTCTTGATAATCACCATATGTTGATCGATACTTGTAAGGCATGCATCTATACAGCATTAGCGCATGCTAAGCTTACTGGCTAGCGCACGTAATTGAAGCTACTTAGCGCACATTGCGTTAAGTGATTAACGTGTGCTAAGTGGACAGAAAGTGTAATATATTGTGTTGTGGTTATGAATTCATGATCATTTAAGTTGGATTGTTCAGACTTATAGTTAATCGGGATAAGTGTGAAATCGCTGGGT
Organism: Orobanche coerulescens; assembly: GCA_033398695.1. NCBI lineage: Eukaryota > Viridiplantae > Streptophyta > Magnoliopsida > Lamiales > Orobanchaceae > Orobanche > Orobanche coerulescens. The sequence continues at coordinate 94,504,526 of CM065807.1, read as the reverse complement.
TGTTGATCGGTTATATTAATTGATAATTATCAGGATTTCGGTTCGTATGGTGAACATAAATTCGTGATTGGTTATGTCAGTCATTGATTGTTATCGGATTGTGGTTTATCGATTATTGCAATAGGTTGTGTCAATTGATCGGTGATTAGAACTATGCTTTACGACCGAGTTCGGAAATGCTCGTGGATTGCATTGATCGGGGCCGAGGAACTTGTAGATGATGGCAAGGAATTAGTAAAGGCTTCCTCATCGTTGTATCGGTATCGAGGCAAGTTATTACTTGCTCAGTTTATAATATTTAATGAATGGTTTCCGTTTCATTTATTTATAATTCGTATAACAATGTTTATAATCGTAATCACAGGAGATTTGGGATTATAAGTTGTATTCGAGTTTTGGGAATTAAATCATAATGTATATAATTTACATTTGTTGTTGGTATACTTGGTATCGAGGATACATTCCGGTATAGATGAAGACGTGAATTATCTACCGTCCGTGACATTTTGGATCGTTGAATATTCAGAATAATGGTTGGTGATGGTTTAGATATCGAGATTGCTCTCGAAGGACTCGGAGCAAGTATTTTAATCATTTTTGTCATTTGTGTCGATCATGTTGTGATACATTCGTGTATCGTTGTTGTCATGCATTTGTGTATTGTTGTTGTCGTGCACTTTGTACTGTTGTTTTGTGCAGTTGTGCATTGTTGTCATATGTCCACCATGCGTTGGTCCGACCGGATCAACATGGGATATCTATCGCTGTGTGCGCTGGATCGTTGGACAGGTATTTCCACCATGCGTTGGTCCGACGGGATCATCATGGGGATCTATAGCTGTGTTCGCTGGATCGTTGGATTACCATGTGTTGTTGTTGTGCATACGTATATTATGGGTTTGCCATAAGTATACAGCGTTGTTATTGATGTGAGCATATTGACGTTGTCATATGAGTATGCATTTGTAGGTCTTGTGTTAGGACCATGTCCGTATGTTGTGTTGATCTGATCTTGGATTAGACTGATGTGATTTCGTCGTGGCATTTCATATCTTGAGGTATGTTTCGTATTTCCTTTGGTATTTGTCTTTGATGGACAATCGATTATCGTGTTGAGATGTGATGATGTTATCCGACGGATTGGGTTGGACAGAGTTAGTAGATTTCGTAACAGTGAGTTATGACAATATTTTGAGAACCTTGGGTATTGTTGAGATACAATACAGATATTTCGGTATGAGCTTATTGTGTTGTTGAAAGGATACGAGATGTGAACTTTGGTAATTATTATCACGAGTTGGTAAAGTTATGGCGGTAAGATTACATTGGTCGTATTCTTACTTAGTATTTTCATTGGTATGTAATTATTGACGTGATGTGATGGTTATCATTGTTGGATATTATGGCTGACCCTGTCGTGGGCTTTCTTTTTAGGTTCTTGGATTATCAAGCTTCTAGCGGTCGTGGAGAGATGAGCTTTCCGGAGGATACTGGCTAGGGCATGTATTTGTGTATTGAGTTTCCTGACCAGTTCTTGTATTTCGCTGCTAGAGTATTTTAATTGTTTGTCTTTTTCCGCTGCGTGAGTATTTTTTTAATGGCCTTTTGGTATCTGGTAACTTAGGTTACTTTGGCAATCGTTTTCAAAACTATTTTGTCGGTGCATGTAAGCGATATCTTAACGTATCTTTTTAAACCGTTGAGTTTTGGCATTTCAGGCCGTGTGATTTCGAATGAGATTTTACGATTTTTTTTATAAAACGTATTTTATTAAGTCTTCGAATGTTTTTAAAATATAGTATTGTCGTTAGCCTCTTGGGCGTTTGTAAATGCTTGTGAAAATTTCCTTTAGCCTTGTGGGTTCCATCTCGGGGCCCATGGCGCTGTAATATTCATGGATGGCTCTGGGGGTGTTATAGAAATCGGATCAAGAATAAAGTATAATTAAATTATAATTATTTCATTATTATTTTTTAAAATCCGACCCAGCCATTTTGTAGAGCACGAATCAGAGGGTCCAGAACCGGTCGGAAACGACCCAGAATAGGTCGGAAATGGCATAGACTGTAATATCCTGAATTTTAGAATAATATTTTATCGTGACCTTGTTGGAATACTGGTAACATGAATATTTATTTTTGGTTCTGGACGTAACATTGAGTAAACGAGAGTAATATGTCGGTTAGTATTTTCTATTATCATCGAATAATTATTGGTAAGAATGTGACGGTGGCCAACGTTGTATTCTCCGATAAATTATTCAACGACAATTAGAGAAATTATCCAGGCTAAATATGAGATTATAAATTTACTTGGATGTATCGGCGATGTATTTGTGGTCGTGGACTATTTAAAATAAGAAAAGAACACCGAAAGTGTTAATAGAAATAAAATTAGATTTTTTTCCTGGAAGTGTCGTGGACAAGTAGCAACTTTGAAAAATCACCACGGATTTTTGAGAAGTTAAAAATTATGAAAATTAGTAGTATTATAGATAATTGAGTTACATTTCCAATGGTTCAAACGACGAGACAATCAGAGTCCAAACGAGGAAGTTATGATCGAATTAGTGGAAGACTGCCAGCTGTTGGGCCCTATGCGTCACTGCGTACGTCAGCGCCCGACAATCGTCCGGGATTCCAGCTAGAGCGAGGCACGGGTCGTCGCTCCTGAAGCTTGGTCATGATGCTGTTTTGACTAACTAGCGGACTTTGAACCTGTTAAGAGCAGCAGTATCTACATTAACTAGTGTATAGCCCGTCGAATTCGACGGGTAATCATTTTATATTGTAATTTATAAGTAAAAATTTAAAAATAATTTAATATTTTCTTAGGATTCAGTCACTTGGAATTGTACTGCAATGAAAACATCAATAAACAAAAATGATGGAGATAAGATCCAACTACTTGAACTCAATTAGAATTCACCTAATTGTACTCGTCCTAAACCCAATTGAAGATAATTTTACTACTTATTCGAGTTAAAAATTCATATAGTAACACATGAAACAATGCGAGTGTGGTTCAGCCACTCAGACCCGTTTAAAATCTATATGCACGTATTCGTCAGATTAAAAGAAAACTGTATTACCATTTTAAACCCAAACGCCATATATAATATCCACTAATTACTAAACATATTTAAATCTATACAATTTAAATAACTAAACATAAGTTGTTATAGTAGTTGGTTAACTCATCTCAATGAAAACCCAACTATTGTAAAGTAAATGTTAAGAATAAATATTATAAATAGTAAAAAATTAAAACTTAAATTCCTCGTATAAGTTTGGAATTATACGATCTTCAAGAACTCTTTACAATTTATATAGCTATACTTTGATGTGGGATTCAAAATTTTAGATAAATAAGAATCCAAAATTAAGAGAATGCCACATAGGAGAAAATATTAATGTGGTGCTTCAGATCCGAAATGCTATTATATATATATATAGATAGATAAGAATGAAAAAATAAAAAAATCATGTAGTAAAGAAAGTAATTGTGGTACTCCGAATTCGTATTGCTTTTAGATACTTTATATATTTATTTAGAAGTGAAGAAAATCGAATTTCTTAAAAAATAAAAATAATAAAAATAATATTTATACATATATAAATTAGATATTAAAAAAATACTTACGTATTTAGGCCATTGAGATTTACTTAATAATTTGCCAAATTAAATTTTCTAGTAAGAATAAATCAATTCATTTGGTCAACTCAATTGATGACCAAATTAAAGCAATGATGTAAAATAATTATGGGGTGGTAAAATACATATTTCTTTTAAATATTTATTTAATTATTCAATCATTGGAGTGTCATCGAAATTCACGGTTAGATATAAGATTTAAATAAATAAAAATCTAATAAATAAAAAATACCACGTATGAGCGAGTTAATGTGGTGCTCATGATGTCTAGCAATATTATATATCTATATATATAATAAAATTATATTTTTTAATCAAATCTATTAATGTAAAAAAACTCCCAAGTTAAACTTATTAGTTAGGTTCAGCCACTCGGTCCTCATCGAGGCACAACAAAATGATAAACCAAAAAAATGAGGCAATTATTCACCCATTCGAACCCGTTTATAATTTATATAACCATACCCGTCCGAAATTTGACTTAAATATGTATTTATTACGCGTTTTCATACCAAACTCATATACTGATACCTGAAACAATAGAGTTAGCGTTCAACTATCGAAAACCTATTTAGATATTATATATTTATACCCGTCTGAAATTCGATTAAAGATAATTTTAGTACATGTTCCCCTCGTCAATCTATATAGTTATATGCACTAATTATTCAAATCTATTAAAATATATAAAATCTAAATAATCAAATATAAGTTGTTATAATAATTGATTATTATGTCTGGCGTCAAAGAATTTCAAATTCGCTCAAATTGTTACTTGATAAATTGGACAATTAAATTGAGGAATAAATTAGCCAAATTTTTTTTTTTAATAAATATATTTAGTTGGCCAACTTAATGATTGATAAAATTACATTTATTTAAAATATTATTTATTTTGCCAACTCGATAATTGATTAAATTAATTTGCTTAGAAACATGATGGTAAATTACACATTGATTATACTAATTACCAAAATTCAATAAAAAATATAAAATCTACATAATCAAATATATGATGGATTTGGTATTCAAAATTCAGATAAATTAATACAAGTTCGATAATTGGTCAAAATAGATTCTCCAATTAGTTTGGCTAACTTAGTAATGATATTATTGATTAAATAAAACTACTAAATAAAACAGACGTGAGATTCAAATTTTAGATAAATAGAATTAATATAAATTTAATAATTGATCAAATTAAATTTTCACTAAAAAATTAAACTATTTATTTGTCCAACGTATTAATTGACCAAATTAAACACAATAAACTAAAATTCTTAAGCTTGTGTGTGAAATAACTATCGAGTTGAAAAGTACACATTGAATTCTAAGTATTTATTTAGGTTCTCTATTGTGGAGTTTTATTTTTAATCGAGGTGAGATTCAAGACATTGAATTCTATTTATTTAGGTTATTCAATTTTTAAAGATCATTTTAAATTGATATGGGATCCAAAATTTTAGATAAATAAGAATTCAAAATTAGGAGAATGCCACATATGAGAGAGATTTAATATGGTGCTTTAGACCCGAAACGCTATTATATATATAGATTTCTCATTTCGTTTGTCAATATCCGTAGACAATATGTATCTCTTCAAAAGCGTACGTTTATATTTTAGTTTTGAAATTTATAAGTCTTCCAAAACGCTAAAAAACCCAGCGAATCTGAGCAGCCTAGTCCAGGAGACGTCCGGTAGGTGTTTGACGAAATCCCCCAGAGAGTATGTGAATTCCAGACTGGGTTGCCACATTTGAACTCAATTATCCCACAATCGGTACATTATTTTACGAATACATCTCGAGCAGTTTTTAAATAAAAATACATATAAGTATAAATTTTATTTGTACCGTAAATATTGAGTCAGAATACTTGGATAATACGAGCCATTTTCTGGTGAGCCAGACCAGCTTTTGCAGAATACTGACTGGAACCTGTTCGATGAATTTTCCCAGTGAGTTTGAGAATTCCAAACTAGGTTTCCTTCTTTGAACTCTATTATCTCACAACCTATAAGTTATTTTGAAAATCCATCTTGACTATTTTGTAAATAAATAAATGTTAGTATGAAGGGAGCTTATTGAGTCGGAATACCTAAACAAAATAAGCCATTTTACACTGAGTCGGCTCTGTTCGTATCAGTGATTTCCAGCATCATTTTTGTTGAAAATTGATCGAGTTGCCTATTCTGAATATGTATATCTTTTAACATGAAGGTTATTTTTCGATGACATTTTTCTATTTGTAACTGAGTGACATTGGTAAATAATTCAGTTTTTGTTTTGATATTTACAGCCATTTAAATTATTGTATTTATCGAACTATAACCGAGTCAACCTACTTTGTTATAATACAAATCCATATCGAACGGATTGAATTCTTTATAATTGTGTTCAGGGCTGGAAAATTTAATAAAGATGATTAATATCAGAGTTTGATTCTTTACATCCGTATTTCAATATTCATGATCGCAAGGTGTTAATTGGAGTATTTAGCATGCGTAAATCTTAAATTCTTACGTACGTAAAGTATGTTCTGGATATTAGTGCACGCTACGTAATGTGAATAACATACATTAAGTCAACGGACAACGTACGTAAAATTTATTGTGGATTATGAGTTCGTAATTATTTGAGTTGGATCGATCGAATTTGTGTTTGAACGAGATATTGTGGAACCGTGGGTTTGTTGATTGTTATCGAACTTGTTTTTTATCGATTATTGCAATAGGCTGTGAGAATTGATCGTCGATTAGAATCGTGTGTTGCGGTCGAGTTTGAGGATGTCTTGCTTTAGTAGGAGTCAAGGAGCTCGTAGACGAAGGCAAGAAAATTGGTAACGGCTTCACTATCGTCGTATCGGTATCGAGGCAAGTTATTAGTTGTTCAGTTTATAATATTTGATGAATGGTTTCAGTTTTATTTCATTGATAATGCATATAGAAATGGTTAAAATTGTGAACTCTGGAGATTTGGATTGTATGTTGTTTTCTGATTTGGGAGTCAAATCATAATGTATATGATTTATGTTCGTTATTAGTATACTATGATCATGAAATTACATGTCATACATTTCATATGCACGTGCATGCATATTATATAGTCAGAGAAAATGTCTTGCATGCACGTCACTACAATGAAGAAGCAAAATATTTTATTAATTAAGCACTGCTAGCACACTGATGGTAAGTAAGACACGTTTATGTGATGTATTATCCAGGTGTCTTGTGAGACATTACTTCGGGTGTGTGAGACAGTCGGACTGAGCCATTACTATCATTGGATCCAATGCCCTGTCAGACATTACTTCATGTGTGTGTGAGACAGTTGGACGGGAAGTTACAATCATTGTTGATGTATAGAGCTCTTTTCGGTGTATAGCAGTTGAGTCAAGGGCCCAAAGAGATAAATAATTTTAATCGCTAAGAATTAAAATACGTGTTCATGTCAAGCAATTGCACTTCACGTTGGATTGCATAGAAGTAGTGATATTAGCCCCTTTACATGCATGATATTTACTTACTGAGTTTTAGCTTATATAGTTTATGCATTGTTGGTGATCTTGATGATACCTGGTCACAAGGTGGCTGGACGTTGGTGTTCTCAGGGATTTTGAGGGGTGATGTACATGGATGAAGACCTATTGGGCTAAACCATTGGCTTATCATGTTTTGGCTACTATTTCAAACCTTGTACTATAGATGTATAAGCTATGAAAGAGATAGTAGCTACTGGACTGAAATAGGCACGCAATAACATACACAACAGAGAAACCTTGCATACACTAAAGGGGTTAACATACGCTATTCAGATTATATAATGCACGCTAAAGAAGGACAGGGAGCAACGGCTAGTTTGGCTCTCAATCCTATAAGTACCAATGCATTTCGTATTATTTAGTACAACTTCAAGCAAAATTCATATACATCAGATATCATTATATACATTATTGTTGTTGTAATCAAGCTTAATTGATAATACTATATACATTATTGTTGTTTAATTCACTCAAGGAAACACGAGAGAAAAGAAAGGATTGCAGATTTGATTCGGTATTATTAGGATAGTAGATCCAGCATTGTTAGAATCATAATCTAAATCCAAGTGAGGATTTTCTAGTACCGATAGAAAGATAGAAAGGTTGATTCCTTATCCGATAGAAAAGGAAAATGGTTTATCTTGGACCGATAGAAGGCAAGATTGTGTTGCTACCTAAAATATTATCCGGAGATAGTATTGCTGGAATGATCGAGTAACAAACAAATGCGAGAACACTTCCGTGAGAAAATAGATAACACAAGATTTGCCGGGGTTGTTAATCCCGGGCTTGAATGCTCTCGCGAGATGTTATTAATAAATATACTGTCGAGTACAAATATTAATGTTAGAATCTATTACAAAGAGTGTAAAGACTTCTAGTTATCTAGACTTTAGAGCGCGTAGATTGCCGGAAGAACCAGATAGATAGATCTGTGAGTTCTTGCTTGGGATATATGATGAATGTGTATGAATATCAATATGAATGTATTAGTGGTTGCAAAAGAGCCTTTGATTCTCTCTTTGGTGTGTATTTTGCACTTAATTCGTAGTAGAATTCGCCTCCCCTTGGCCACAGCAGTGAGTCCTCTATTTATAGGGGACAAGGTAGTTGGGATCCCTCAGGCGATCGCGGGCGATCGCCGTTTTCTATATTAAAATAAGACGGCCGATCGTCCCATCACGTGGGCCTGTTCCCTTGAGGTCCGAGGTTGCAGCTGGAGGCCAGCTGGGCGAACCAATGGGAAGCCAGCACGCGTTGCGAGTCGCTGTCTGGGGAGGACCCACTTTGTACCTTTCGGCGGCCTTGTCGGTAGGTGTGGTAGGTGACAGGCTGGGGTCAATGGTCCTATCTGTCGGTATCCCTTGAAGATCCGCACGTGGGCCATCGTCCAAGATTCGGTCTTCGACGACTTTGACGGATGCTGGATCCATACGTGGCACGAGATGATCGCCTCTGGTTTGCTCATTAAAGACGATCGTCCGACATCAAAAGACGATCGCTGGGTACCAAAAGACGGTCGCCGTATGGTGCCGAACTCCAGGCGTTTGTCCAGAGTATGTCTTCCATGGTTGGCTTCTCTGATTGTGATGCCGATCGCTTATCGAGGCGAATTAATCGCCGCACAACAATTGCCCCCAGCTCGCCTCGATGTTGAAAACACGGGGTGAGGTGGCACTGTTGGCGATCGCCAATGTTTAAACGATCAGCCGATCTGAATTCAAATATGGACGACCTTCTTTCGCGTCGGGAGCAGCGGGAAAAGAAGGCGGGCTTTCCAAAAGTGGCAGGGACACGCGTCGCGCCGCTGTTGGGGGAATCCGACGGTTTGTCAGACCTGTCGGCTGGCATGCCCTCGAAAAGACGCGTATGCGGGATTCGAGGGCCGCATTTAATGCGTCCCCACATGACGGTTGCGATCCAGCCCCCGAGGTTTCTCCTATTTGCATTTAGTCCCTCGTCTCCATCTATAAAAAGGGCAGGACTTCTTCTCCTTCACTTTTTACGCGTCCTTGCTTCCCTAGCCGAATTTCTGCAAAAATTTCCGGAGCTACTTGTGCCGATCTCCCTCTTTTCTCTAGGTAAGAAAAATTAACCTTCTCCCTCTCTTTACTTTCTAATATGTTGGGAGGATCAAAAGCCTTCGAGACCGGAAGTTCTTCCGCTGCCGCAGCGTCGCCTGAACGGGAGGAGATTCCCGTTGGAGTGGATAAGGAGACGGCCGTTGAAGCTATTCGAGCGGGGATTGCACCCGCAGAACTCGAAGAACTTTTCAACGAGGCCAAGGTGGCGAGGACGGCGGCGACGGCGGAGCAGGGGGGCTCGCCGGTGGATGAGGATGATTTGGTGCGGGAGGCCTGGGAACGAGAGAGTAGATTCGGCCCCGCCTACGTGGCTTTTGCTCAGATGATGGAAGCGATCGCCGTACCCTGTCTGGAATTCGATTTCGAAGCCTACACCACCGCTCACCCTTACGAACATGTGAATCGGACGGTCTTTCAGGCTGCCGTCCCGTCTCCGTGGACTCTCGGAAAGATCCGGAGTACGGCGACCAAGAAAGACCTGAGCCGTTGGAGGGCTAAATATCATATCCTCTCTGACGTTTCTTTGCACGTGCCCTCGGAGAATGAGCGTGCCGACCAACCGCCCAAGGATATGGTTGCCGTCAACGAGATGATTATGGAGGCGGGTCTGCGATTCCCGTTGCCATTCGCCGTCTCCTACTTGCTGATCGCCTGAAATTTGGCGCCTCTTCAACTGACGCCGAATGCATGGCAACAGATCATCTGCACGTTGATCCTGTTTGGCGGTCACCGGTTGTTCCGCCTCCTTACTGCGCTGGAGATGAATTACTTGTTTAAACTGGCCGCGCAGAAAGGGTCGATCGGCGGCTACCATATCCAAGGCCGAATCGGGAGAGTGGTCCTTGGCGTGCCGAATAAGACCAGGGGTGACCTGGCTAAATGGTGTTGGGTCGGTGGGGCATGGCGATCGGCGTCGAGTGACATGCTGAATGAGGAGTTGGAGATCCCCACCACTTTCCGGGAGAGGAATCCGAGTAAGGATTTAAACTCTCCCCTTGATTGAGCTTGTCTTGGACTGATCTAATTTTGTTTTCTTTTTGCAGGACCTCTCGTTCCAGCGATCGGCGACCTTCCATTCGATTTCTTGATCGTTTGGGAGCGGATCCGTGCCTTGCCGAACTCCTTTATTGACGTTCGATCGCTTGGTATCGAAGCTCATCGGTTGGGGGCTCGATTGTTCTGCTACCCCCGTCACTTGAAAGTTCCAGGTATGAGTTTAAGTGGTGCTTCCTTTCTTGACGATCGTCTCTAGGAGGTCGTTTTGTTTTGTCTAACTTGTTTATATCTTTTCTTTGACAGAGGCTTATTTTCCCCATTTTGCCGAGCCACCGCCAGAGATAGCCATGTCGAACCCGGGAGTTCTTGGTCGCCTTCACTTGGGCAAGCAGACTGGTCGCGTTCCTGGGACGACGTCTCGACCTGCTCCGGTGACGAGGCCTGCCGAGGTGCCAGTTGCCGAGCCGGTGGTTCAGGGCGAGGAACAGCTTCAGCGCCGCAAGAGGCGAAGGTCGGAGGAGTCCCCGTCGATTTCTGAGGTGGATGTATCAATTCTTGAGCCTCCGGTCGCTGCGGCTCCCATCTCTGCCATCCCGATGATGGAGCGATCAGGCCCACGGTCCCCGGCCCCCGGTCATCTAGCAACTCGGTGAAGAAGGTGGCGATTGCCGAGGCGAAAACCTCCCGGGGCAAGCCTTATTTCGGACGCGATCCCGAGCTGGTCAATAGGTAAGAAAGGGTTAAAATTTTCTGAGTTAGGCATTCTGAGCGTGGTATGGGCTAACTCTTTGGTTTCCTTGGTTTGTGCTGCAGGGTTCGTCTCGCCGATCCGGACGTCGCTCCTATGGTGCTGGACTTTTTATCGAGCAAGGCTCCGCAACAGTCCCTCGAAGTCCCTGCTTATGTCCGCCAGGCTATCACCTCTCTACCCAAGGCCTGGACGACCGATCTTGATGCGATCGCTCGTCGGCGATTTGGAGACGCCATGCAGGCGACCGTTGCCCTGGCTCTCCAGACGGCGACGATGGCCGTCCAAGCCGCTAGGGATTTTGAGGGGCGACCCTCCACTGCTCGTCTCCATAGCGACCTCGAGGCCGCCCGGAACAAAAATATCTAGGATGCCAACCGGATCCGGTCTATGGAGAAGGAGTATGAGGAGACGGCCAAAAGGGCTAAGCAAGACGTGGATCGATTGAAGCAGGAGCTGAGCCGCTCTAAGGAGGCTGCCGATCGGTCCCGTGATAAGGAGAAGGATACCCGCCAGAAGCTCGTGGCTTCGCAGGAGGAGGCGGCCGGGCTGAAGGCGATGGTGGATCGGCTCAGCGGTGAGCTGGAGGCGGCGAAGAAGGAGCTGGAGAAAGCCAGGGACGAGAATGCTGCCAAGGCGGTCGAGCTGGCGGAGGTCGAGAAGACGGCGGCGGATTTGAAGGGGCAGCTGAAGGCGATCGAGGTTGATCCCTACCTTAACATCGAGCACGTCGGCGAGTTCACTTATTACTTGGCCTATGCTGACGCTGTTCGAGCCGCTAAAAAGGCAGGGGTCGAGATCGGTCCCCTGATGGAGAGCTTCAAATCCTATGTCCTCGAGCATCCTCTGCATCCAGAATTCTCCTTGCCGATCCTTGACTTTTTCGACTTCGGGATCGACTTGAGTTGGTATACCGGAAAACTCATTCATCCCGAGGCCGATGGGGGAGCCCAAGCCGATCCGCAACCCGAGGGCGAAGACCAGCAGGCGGGGCCTTGAGAGGCATTTTTGTTCTCCTCTGTAACTTGTACTTTTTTGTAATGCCTTCGGGCCTCGTGATGTACGAAACTTGTGTTATGAATAAAATGTTCCTCTTTTCATACTCTCTTTATATACGATCGCCCTTTGAATTTTTGCGTGCAATTTTTACAAGTACGTGTATGATTGCTTTCGACGTTTGTTCATCCGACCGATCGTCTGAGTGTTGAAAGCATTGATATGTTTTGAATTGGAATTCTTACTTGTAATTTTTGTCGAACGACTCTGATCGTCCTACGTGTGTTTGAGCGAAGCCGATCGTGTGTGGTTCCTCTTTGTTCGATCGTATTTGGGATTAGCTCGACCCATCTCTGCCCCCTTGTTTTTGTTCACATATTGTAAGTAAGGAAACAAAAACTAGTTTGTCTGGCGAGCTATCTTCAGTTTCCCGATTCTGAAGAATCATGTACGGTTGGGGTGTTCGATGGACCGACCTCCCCAATCGTGTCTTTGTGTGCGAGGGATATTGTGTATCCCGCGACTCACTTTTTGTGAGGGTCCTCCGTTAGGCTACACCTGCCTTGTGTTAAAACGAAAGGCGGGCGATCTCGGTCTGGAGGAGTCCTTGCGCGGAGTGTTGTCGGCTTATTCGACACCACATCCGCAGCTTGTCAGCTCTGCTTCCACCTCGGCCCGCCATGAAGATGGCGACCCTCGACGGTGTACGTTGAGACGGGGGTAGTGGCACGTCGCATTGTCCGGGTTCACCATGTTGGATGATGTACCTTGAGGACGTGCGATCGTGCCTACTGATTATTTTGGAGGGTCCTTCGGCTACACCGGCCTCGTATTTAAACGAAGGGCGGGCAATCTCAGCCCCAAAGGAACCTTGCATGGGTGAAGCTGTCGGTTCCATCGACCTCCAGGACCATGGCTGCATTAATTTTACCTAGGATTGTCGTGATCAGCGATCGCCGGCGTTATGGGATATGCCTGGTGGGGCGATCGCCAGAATAGATGGGATAGGAAAAATTCTCATTATATTCCTTGTACATCATTGAAATTGAATACAAAATTATCACTGGTAGTATTTTTTCAGATGCACGGCGTTCCAGGGGTATTGATCCGGAGTACCGTCAGGATGTTCCAGTTCGTAGGCTCCTTTAGTTAGCCATCTGGATACTCTGAAAGGTCCCTCCCAGTTCGGGCCGAAAACGCCTGTGTGGGTTTGGATCTTCTTGAGGACGAGATCGCCCACTTGAAACCTTCTTTCTTTGACCTTTGAATTGAAGAACTTCTCGGCTCTCCTTTTGTGGATTGTGTTCTTCATTTCTGAGGTCAGTCGTCGTTCTTCGAGCATGTCTAGGTCGATTCGTCGGGCCACATCGTTTTCGGTCGTCATCTCCTGTTCGGTTCGATGGCTGAGGACGGCGATCTCTGAAGGAATCATCGCTTCTGTTCCGAAGGCAAGGGCGAATGGGGTTTCTCCAGTTGAATTGCGGGTCGTCGTTCGGTAGGACCACAAAACGTCTGGGAGCTCGCTCGCCCAACGTCCTTGCCTGGATTCGAGTCGCGCTTTGATCGTGTGTTTGAGGATCTTATTCACTGCCTCTACCTGCCCGTTCGTCTGAGGGTGATAGGGCGGTGATAATAACCTTTTGATTCCCCACTTTTCACAGAATTGCATGACTTCTAAGCCGTCGAGCTGTTTTCCGTTGTCGGAAATGATGGCCTGGGGCAGACCGAATCGGCATATGACGTTTTTCCATATAAACTTGATCACTTGCTCTTGGCCGATCTTGTTGAGCGGTTCGGCCTCAGCCCATTTGGTGAAATAGTCGACCCCTACGATGGCGAACTTACAACCCCCTGGAGCCGTCGGTAAGGGACCTATAAGGTCGATGCCACATTGCGCAAATGGCCAAGGGCTATACATGGAGGTGAGCTGTTCGGGTGATAGTTTAATGTTGGGGCCCATTATCTGACACCTATGGCACGATATGGCATAGGCGATCGCATCTTTCCGAAGTGATGGCCAGAAAAACCCTTGTCTGGTTGTCTTATGGATGAGGGCTCGCCCGCCCGCATGGTTTCCACAAATCCCGTCATGGATCTCAGCTAAAACGAGCCGACCTTCCTCCGGTGTAATACACTTGAGGAGGGGAAGGCTGAAGGCTCGCTTGTAAAGCCGGCCGTCCAATAGGGTATATCTGGTCGCCGCACGGCCGGAGTTGGCGAGCTTTAACACGGTCGTCAGGGACCGTTCCGTCCTTTAAGTATTTGATGAACGGAGTCATCCAGTTCTCCTCGGCGATGGCGACCGTGGTAACCAGGCTTCTATCGATCGCCGGCCTAGCTGACTTTGTGATTTGGATATTGGAGAAGTCGGATGCCCCATCCGACGATGCTAGTTTGGAAAGAGCATCGGCCTGGGAGTTGTGCTCTCTCGGGACTTGTTCGATTAGCACTTCTTCAAATTTTGTGCACATTTCGGCGACCAGCTCTTGGTATTTGACCATCTGTTCGCCGCACGCCTCATATTCTCCCTTGACTTGGTTCACGACCAAAAGGGAGTCCATGAAAATATGGAGGCGACGAACATCTAGGGCAAGGGCTAGATCGAGCCCGCCTACCAAAGCTTCGTATTCGGCTTCATTGTTGGTCGCACGAAAATCGAAACGCACAGCATTTGTGAAACTCTGATCGTCGGGGCTGATGAGGACAATCCCTGCCCCTGCTCTCGCATTGGTCGCTGAGCCATCCACGTATAATTTCCAGGCAGGTCGGCCGACCTGGGTTGGACTGTGAGGGAACGTTAATTCCACCACGAAGTCCGCCAGAGCTTGGCCCTTGATCGCCGTGCGAGGAGCGTAAGTGATACCATATTGGGCGATCTCCAGCGACCACTTGAGGAGTCGCCCTTTGGTGTCCGGTCGGTGCAGGACTTGTCTTAGAGGTAGAGTTGTTAGGACTTCCACTTGGTGATCGAAGAAGTAAGCCCTCAGCTTACGAACACTCATGACAAGGGCGTAGGCGATCTTCTCCAATGGTGTATAACGTGTCTCAGCGTCGTGGAGCGCCTGGCTAACATAGTAGATGGGCAAGTGGGCTTGTCCCTCCGCTCGCACCAGAACGACACTTAGTGCGACCTCCGAGGCTGCCAGGTAAAGGAATAGTTTTTCACCGGGGATCGGCTTTGCCAGGATCTGGGGGTTAGATAGATATTCCTTTATTTTGGCGAATGCTATTTGGCTTTCCTTCGTCCATGCGAACTTCTTGTTCTTGATGGTCGCGAAGAAAGGCTTGCTTTTATCGCCGAGCCGTGATATGAAACGGTTGAGGGCGGCTAGACAACCTGTGAGGCGTTCCACCTTCTTGATGTTTCGCGGTTCCTGCATGTCAAGGATCGCCTGTATCTTGGCGGGGTTCGCCTCGATCCCCCTTTGGCTCACTATGTGCCCCAGGAACTTCCCGGAGCCCACCCCGAAGTTGCATTTCTTGGGGTTCAGCTTCATGTTAAACTTCTCAAGGATGGCGAACGTCTCGGCGAGATCGTTGAGGTGATCTTCCTTCTTGAGGCTTTTGACTACGATATCGTCAATGTAGACCTCCATGGTCTTGCCGATCTGATCGGCGAACATTCTGTTGACTAATCGCTGGTAGGTCGCCCCAGCGTTTTTCAAGCCGAACGGCATTCTGACCCAAAAGTATATGTCTTTTTCTGTGTGGAAAGATGTGTGTTTTACGTCTTCCTTCGCCATTGGGATTTGATGATACCCGGCGAAGGCATCCATAAATGACATCATTTCGCAACCTGCCGTACTATCGACCAAGTGATCAATATGAGGCATCGGGAAGTGATCTTTTGGACATGCCGCGTTGAGGTCGGTGAAGTCAATGCATAATCTCCAAGAGCCAGTTGGCTTTTTGACGAGCACCGCATTGGCGACCCACTGTGGTTCGTCTGTGGCTACTCCGATTAATTTGTTGTTGAGTAACTTCTGGACTTCTATGTCGAGCGCCGCGTATTTCTCGGGACCGAACTTCCTACGCTTTTGGTGAACAGGCTTCATAGCTCGGTCGATTTTTAGATGATGGCAAGCGTGTTCGGGACTTATGCCAACCATATCTTGATGCGACCAGGCGAAGACTCTGATGTTCATACGTAGCAAGTTGATCAGATCTCCCTTTAATCGCGGTCGATGTTTGCGCCGATCTGTACTTCCCGTTCTGGATGATCCGGATCCATCGTAATGTTTTCCAACTCTTCGACAGGGACAGTCGCCTCTCGTTTGGTGCGATCTCCGGACTCGGTCCTTGGATCGATGTCGAGACTTGGCTCGAAACCGATCCTTGGCTCGATGTCGTCCGTCAATTGATGAGAGATGGCGTCCCCTGAGTCGGGTTGGTACGATGTGTTTGGCTCGTCGATCTCCATGGGTTGATCGTCGATCGCTTCAATGTTACATATAGTATGGGAAGTATTGAACGAAGTAACAACATAGGAGTAATTCAAACATCTTTTTGCCATTAGCTGATCTCCTTTTACAGTACCGACCGTCCCATTGGCAGTGGGGAATTTGATACAGTAAAAGAAAGATGAGGCGACCGCCTCAAAGGTTTCCAAAAAGGGGCGACCTAGGAACCCATTATAGATGCTGGGCCTATCTATGATTACAAAGCTTAGGTTCCTAGTAATCCTAACCTTGGGATCATAAAAGCATACTAGCTCAATGGAGAGCTTGATCCTCCCGTAGGCTTGGACTGTGTTGTCGCCGAACCCTTGGAGCACGGTGTCAAAAGGCTTGATGAATTTGATTAGGTTGCCGAGTTGGTCTAGGGCGGATTTGAATATGATGTTGCAGAAACTCCCATTCTCGACCAGCACGCGATCGACCGTCTTCCCAAGGATACAAGCGGAGAAAACTAGTGCATCCTCTTTGGGACATTGCACTCCCTCCCTGTCCTTGTTGGAAAAGGTGATGAGCGCGTCTCTAGAGATGGTCGGCTCCGGAGGTACTACAACATGGACTTCGGCGAAAGCCCTCAGCTCGGCTTTTCGCTTTCTGTTTGACAGGGTGGAAACCGGGGAAAGGCCCCCGAGGCTCCCACCTCCTGCTTGAAGCATGTTGATCCGACCGCCAGGGTTGATCAGAGGGATCGACTCATCAGAGTACTCCGGCTCATGCTCGATTCTGGCGATCGGATTGGGAGGAATCCTTTCGCTTGGTCAGCGCTCGCGCCCTCCGGCTCTTTCCGTCCTGGGTTCTGGCTTGGTGATCAAATTGTCCAGTTTGCCTTCCTCAAACAGTCTCCAGAGCTGTCTGAGGAGGTCGCGGCATTGTCTAGTGTTGTGGCCGGGACTCTTATGATAGGCACAAAATTTGCTACGGTCTAGGTGACTGTGGTCCCTTATTGGCTTTGGCTTGGAAAGCCACTCGCGACCCTTGATCGCATTGAAGATGTGGGCCGGAGATAAGTTGAGGTTGTGAAGAAGGTGGACCTCTACATCCTCGAAGGCTTTGAACTCGCCAGGCGGCTTGGCGACCGCCTTTCTGGGCTTGGCGACCGCCTTCTTCTGGACATGGGAAGGTGCTTTTCCTTCTTCGGACTGTCCCTCGTCTAAGCGTAGTGAGAGCATCTTCTGCCTGGCCATAAAATCGGCGACTCTGACGCGGAAGGCCGTATAAGTCGGGGGAAAATCCTTTGTGAGGTGCCTGAATATGGGCGAGCGTCCATGGAATCCGTTCAGGACTGCGTGGAGAGCGATCTCGTCGCTGATGGGCTCACCGGTGAGGACTATCTCGTCTACCCGGTCGATGTAATCCTCATCCGATTCGTCTTTCCCCTGCCTGATTTTCATCATGCGGTGGGGACCTTCCAGGCGAGCGACTTTGACGGCGAAGTACGACGTGAAGTCGTTCGCCATCTTCTCAAAGCAATTGATTGAGCGAGATGGTAGTGAGATATACCACCTGTGGGCGAGATCGCCCAGAGTTAAAGGGAACATACGACATTTCGTCGCATATGAAGTTCCGCATCCGGTCATGTAGATCCAGAATTTTCTTAAGTGGGTTTCCGGATCCGATCTCCCCTCATATAGAGGTGTTTGTGGGGGATTGATCGTTGATTGGACTGGGGCGAGCTCGATCTGAGTCGCGAGCGCTTCATTGAGCCCAGCGATCGGTCTCCTGGCACCTGCCCCAATTTCTAGGAGCGTCTTCATCTCATCGAGCTGGCGTTGCATGGCGGCCATCGCCGTTGCCTGACTGCTCGCCGATTGGCTCTCAGAACGCAAACCAAGGCGATCGTGTACTGATCCCCTAGCTCCGTGGTGAATGACGAGCTCCCTGCCAGTGGGTTCCTTTCTTGGGCGAGCAGGGGCTCTTTGACCAGCCTGTCTCCTGGGAGTCGGATATGCCGAACTCCTGGTAAAGGATTCAGATACCGATGTCTCCCGGCTGGGGCCTGAGTGCCCGGGTCGCCATGATGGATCGCTCCCCAGGCGGCTGAAGACGGAATCGTCCCGCCTCACGAGAGCCTTCTCCTGCGGCTCGGGGCTTTCTGTCGATTTTTCAACATAGATCCCCTTAAGCTTCCGCTTGCCTGCCCGGCGGATGGTCGATGGAGTGATGGTGGGCGAGTCGTAGGCCTTCCGTCGCTCCCTGAGGATGGCTATAGCCTCCTCAATATGTTCTGCGGTCTGGAACTGATCGAGTGAGAGGCTAGAACCGTCCCTCGGGGGCGGGAGTGAGAGCCTAGCATCGCCACGGTCACCTTCCGCCGTGGGCTAGGATTCGGTCCTCGCCGGAATGAGATTTCCGGCAGATCTCAGGGTGGCTCTCTTGGAGGTCGTTGCTGATGTCATTTTTCTGAAGGCTTTTCTATTGAAGAACAATGAGTGTTTCTTCAAGTATATGTCCGGAGAACAATGAGTGTTCTTCGAGACGGTAGGAATAAAAATGAAGGTTTAGATCCCCTTCCTCTAGCGCCAATTGTTGCTACCCAAAATATTATCCGGAGACAGTATTGCTGGAATGATCGAGTAACAAACAAATGCGAGAACACTTCCGTGAGAAAATAGATAACACAAGATTTACCGGGGTTGTTAATCCCGGGCTTGAATGCTCTCGCGAGATGTTATTAATAAATATACTGTCGAGTACAAATATTAATGTTAGAATCTATTACAAGGAGTGTAAAGACTTCTAGTTATCTAGACTTTAGAGCACGTAGATTGCCGGAAGAACCAGATAGATAGATCTGTGAGTTCTTGCTTGGGATATATGATGAATGTGTATGAATATCACTATGAATGTATTAGTGGTTGCCAAAAGAGCCTTTGATTCTCTCTTTGGTGTGTATTTTGCACTTAATTCGTAGTAGAATTCGCCTCCCCTTGGCCACAGCAGTGAGTCCTCTATTTATAGGGGACAAGGTAGTTGGGATCCCTCAGGCGATCGCGGGCGATCGCCGTTTTCTATATTAAAATAAGACGGCCGATCGTCCCGTCACGTGGGCCTGTTCCCTTGAGGTCCGAGGTTGCGGTGGAGGCCGGTGGGCGAACAATGGGAAGCCGGCCACGCGTTGCAGTCGTCCGGGAGGACCCACTTTGTACCTTTCGGCGGCCTTGTCGGTAGGTGTGGTAGGTGACAGGCTGGGGTCAATGATCCTATCTGTCGGTATCCTTTGAAGATCCGCACGTGGGCCATCGTCCAAGATTCGGTCTTCGACGACTTTGACGGATGCTGGATCCATACGTGGCACGAGATGATCGCCTCTAGTTTGCTCATTAAAGACGATCGTCCGACATCAAAAGACGATCGCTGGGTACCAAAAGACGGTCGCCGTATGGTGCCGAACTCCAGGCGTTTGTCCAGAGTATGTCTTCCATGGTTGGCTTCTCTGATTGTGATGCCGATCGCCTATCGAGGCGAATTAATCGCCGCACAACATATTGTAACGGTTTATCCTGGACCGATAGAAGACAAGATTGTAATAGTTTACCTCGGACCGATAAAAGACAAGGCGGAAAGGTTTATCTTAAGGCTATAGAAAAAGATACGGAGAGAGGATGTAGGCACATTGCCAAACCTCTCTATATATCATTGTGTCATTTACATTCTGCACTTTATCGCTTCTGCAATCACAAAAGAATTCTATATTCTTAACTGCACTATCCAACCCCCTTTCAAGTGGCGATACCAACCCAACAATTGGTATCAGAGAGGGTATCTCTTATAGTCGGCCTAACACCCGAGGATAAAAAGATCCAATGGCGCTTCATTTTACCCGGATCGAAGGCCTCGCCTTAAACCGACCTCCATTCTTTGATGGATCAAATTTAATGACATGGAAGAAAAAGATGTCAATCTTCATTCGATCCTATGATATCGAACTTTGGAAGGTAATATGCCTTGGTCCAAATATTCCTACGAAGGTCGGCAGCTCTCTCAAAAGATTCAAAGAATACGATGATACAGATTGGGAAAATGATCATTACAATAGCAAAGCAACATATTTGCTTTATTGTGCTTTAAATCTGGAAGAACACAATCGTATTTCCTCGTGTGATAGTGCTAAAGAAATTTGAAAAATGCTAGAGGTAACTCACGAAGGAACGAATCAAATGACGAAAGATGACAGTGACGACGAAAGACAGGTAAGTACCTCGTCTCAAGATGAACTTTTTAATGCTTTCAAACAATTACATACGGATTTCAAAACTCGCTGAAAGATAATGAATCCCTTAAAATAAAAAATAAAATATTGGAAGATGAAATCTCCAAAATACAAGAAAAAGGAAAAACTATTGAAAATAATCATTCTCTATGTTTAGAAAAAAGAGAATAAATTGAAAATGATCGATTAAAAGTTCAAAACGAACTTAAAAATTTAATGACTAAATTTTCTCTCGGAAATGAGAAATTTGAAAAATTACTTTCTGTTAAAAAATTCTCATTAAATAAACAAGGATTAGGAGTCAAACAAAGTGAAAAAAATGAATCCTTGAATTTAAAATTACCAAATTGTGATAAATATTTAAAAATCGGGCATCATATTACTAATTGTAAAAGCCCAAGAAGAACGATAAAAATTAAGAAAAGATGGATTCCAAAGGGAATCATAATACTAAATATCGTCTATTTGCAAAACGAAAAACGACCAAGTGTCGGATGGATCCCCAAAATTCAAAATTAGTTATTCAAACAAATTGGTATTTAACTCGGGGGAATTAATATATTCAGGGGGAGTTTTACCCATTTCTTGTCATAACAAATTTTCATATGTACTTTTTGCTAATGACAAAAAGGGAGAGAAGAATGAGAACGTTTGATGGGGAGAAGTAATAAATTGGGGGAAGAAGATGAAGGTATGATCAGGAGAAGAAAACCAACGAAATGGACAAAGTAGAAAACTTTGATCTACATATTGTTTGCTGTATTTTTTTGTAGGTATAAATCCCATCAAGGATTGTTGTTTTGTCATCATCAAAGAGGGGGAGATTGTTGAAATATTTTATTCCACACATCCATATTTAAGGTTTTGATTATAAGTTGATAAACAATAAAATACAACAATTAATCAACAATAGTTGAAGAAGCTCGAGCTATCGTATGCTATGTATCACGAAGTCCCAGCTGAAGACAGCCGAGTATGTCATGGCTAATGCACGCTATGCATGAAGATCAATGTACGCTACTAACAACAGCCTAACGTACGTAAGACGTATTACTTAATGCACGCTATGAGATCTGGATTATGAATTCAAATAAATAAATCCGTTGGATTAATTCTAGAAGGTCAAAAAGCATGCAATGGATACATGAAGATAACATTGCGATGTAGAGGAGTTAACATATCCTAAGCATGTGAACCATAATTCAAATATTGGACCATTGATGGGCGAGTGACGTTATGGAGTATGTCATCATTTCAACGGCTACCCCAGGACACATATAACGTACATTAAATGTGTAATATCCGTACTTTTTCTATTTCTGGTAGTTTCCATTTTGATGTATTTTCCGTTTTTAGCGACTCGCTTGTAACCGTTTTAATATTTTGAGAATAATTAATTTTGCGTATTTTGACATCCGAGCATGTTTTGAGATGGTGATACTCGATTTTGTGTTTAGTTATTATTTTTCCGCTTGTCGGCTCGTTCGGTGCGTTTGTTGTACGAACTTGTCATTTCGAGTTTTGGGCGAGTTCATTTATTATTGCTAGTCATGTTGTGAGCTTCGGCACAACTGTTCATTTCCGTATCATAGATTCGGCCGTTTCGGGTCATTTCTTAATTTCCTAAAAGTTTAGGGAATTTAATTTTGTAGTCGTTTTCCTAACCTTCGGATAATTGGGATCGTGTTTTGTTTTAGTGTTTATGTTCGTCGTCTCGAATCTTTCGCAAGGTTTCGTATTTTCGTCGTCTTGTGATTCCATCGCATTCTTTATTAACAAATTGCTCTTAGTAACTATGCTGGAACTGTCTTATGTACGTAAATTTCAGACCTTTACGTACGTTAAGACTGTTACGTACGTTAAGGCCTTATCTTTAACTTATGTAATAAGCTTCATGCTTTTGGGCAGGGAGTTCTGCAGATTCATTACGTACGTAAGCGTGGAAGGCTTTACGTACGTTATGAAGCTTACGTACGTTAATCCTATATGGATTACGTACGTAACCCAACCTGGGTTTAAATACCCAGGAGCGGACAGAAGTCGCCCATTTCCTCTTTTCTTCCTCTCCTCCGCGACTGGGCGATTCATAGGCGATTTTGGGCGACTTTTGACTCGGTAATCTTCCAGCTATCCTCTTCCTTGGACTTGTGGTGTAGATTGACAACCCAAATCCATCCTTTTCGTCTTCGATTCGAGGTAAATCAGTAGAACCCTACTTTTGGGAATTTGAGGGGTTTCTTTGTAAATTCTCCGACCTAGTCGTAGTTATGGTGAAATTGTGTTGAGTATGGATTATCTACTTCCAATTCATGTTTTCCTACGAGAGTATTGTTGTATTCTTGGAATTGTTGAGAATCGAGAGGGTTTTGGTTGCGATCCCCCCTCGTTGAATATGATGTTGGATTATTTGTGTCGTAGGCGGGATTTTCAGGCATATTTTCATTTAATTTCCAATCGTACTATTGTTGATAGTCGTTTTACGAATCGTTTGGGTTCGAAGTTTCCAAATTCTTCCAACGGTGGTCGTTTACCGTCTCTTTTCAGTCCGTCATGTCTCAAAGGCAAGTAATTCTTACTAACTTACTATCTTAAATGTGCAAAGTAGTGTATTTGAGTGGCTGAGTGTTTATGTTCACTCCGGGACAGTCCGACGGGGCCTCGGAGGGATCCACGCATGGTTGGGTCCATGAACTTTTGGGTTGACCACTCCGGGAGGGTCTATCGGGCCTCGAAGGGATTCACGCATGGTCGGGTCCATGAATTTTTTTAAAAAAATATAAAACATCCATTATGGACGGGGGGTTGAGGCGGGACCCACCAACCTATGAGATAAAAAAAATATCGAGAGTACAAGCCAACAGCCCCGAATTATGACCAAAAATGGACCATAATCCGGATTCTAAATCTAAAAAACGAAGTGCCTACGGCCCACTAAATAAATACAAGGTGCACCACTAAAGGCGTGGGCTAATGTGCGGACCAATAGGTAAAAATCACATCCGAATTATGACCAAAAGTGGGCCATAAATCGGATCCTAGAAACTAAAATGCCAGCAGCCCGCTAGAGAAATACAAGGTACACCACTAAGAAAAAGTGGGCTAATGATAAATCAAATGATAAAATACTACCTAAATCTAAAAAAAGGGTAGCCAAGCTGGTCCATTCGTATAAGAGAAAGGAGAAACGGAGGAGCAGCATCATATGTATAAGTCTGAATACCGAGGGACGACATGCCGAGCTCAGAGAGATAATCAGCCGGCCTGTTGCCCTCCCAAAAAAGGTGAGTGACTTTGTACTGAATGTCTCGGAGAATGTGTCATATACGCATAAGGGTGTGTTGAACCTGCCAAGAGCCCCGACGGCCAGATGAAAGCAGGGTCACCATAGCAGAAGCATCAAGCTCAATCTAGATATGTCTCGAACTCTGGGAAGCCAAAATCAGTCCAACAGCAAGCGCCTAGATCTCTGCATCAAAGCTCGAAGAGGCCTGAAAAGAGGAGTGGAAAGCAAGGAGTAGCTCTCCATGATGATCTCTAATCGGACCCCCACCACCAGCAATCTGAGTATCTGTATCAAAGGAGCCATCCGTGTTCAGCTTGATCCAAGGGGACTCGGGTCGAAGCCAAACCACCGGAATGGGTCGATGAGTCTGGGCGGGAGAGGGAGAAGCTCGCTGGAAACGGTCCGGAGGCGAGCGCCCCGCCCAGAACTCTGACGAAATAAGCCGTGCAGCAGCTAGTAATGAAACATGGTGCTCCACCTGCACAATAACATGAGAAGCAAGAAAAGTAACCGCCCTGTGCTTTACATTATTCCTCTCCGTCCAGATGAACCAAAGGATCAGACAAGGAATAATGAAAGTTGTGTGCCTAAAGTGTGTGCCACGTGCGAAAAAACTCAGGAGCTCAAAGATATTATCAGTAAGGGGTAAGGATAAATGAGGCCATGCCCCAAAGAACTCCCACACGTCACGAGCCACGTCACTCTCCAAGAAAAGGTGGGCAAAGGTCTCGATATGGTAGGTATGGGTAGGGGTAGGGGTACAACATGAGCATCTGGAGGCCAAGGAAACGCCCCTCCTATGTAAGACATCATCAGTCGGGATCCGTCGCAGTAGAAGTGTAATACCCGTAATTTTGATTCCCGGTAATTTTCTATTTTTGGCGGAAGTCCGTTTTGACAACTCGCTTGGGACCGTTTCGTCACCCTGAGAATGATTAATTCTACACTTTTCGACATCCGAGTTCGTTTCGGTATCGTTTTGTTGAGTTCCGTGCTTTTTAGCGACTTTTCCGCATTTGAGTTCGATTCTTGCGAATCTCGTTCTAAGCTCATTTGAGTTTCCGTAAGTCCGTTTAACTTTGTTAGAAGTGTTGTGAACTTCGGTTTGGTTATTCGATCGCGTATCGTGATTTTGGGCGTTTTGGGCGTTTTGTAATTTACCCAAAGTTATGGGTATTCTATACGTATTCGTTGTCTCGAACCTTTTCTCGATCGCGTATGATTAATTAATAAATTACGCTTTCATTTCGGTCGTTGATGTTGTATGCGAACTTTTCGCCGTGTTCGTTCCGTGCGTTTTGGAAATCGAGTCGTCGAGCCACAGTGGTCGGGCCTTGGCCGACGATTTCGGATCGCCGGACGGCCGCAGTCTCGGCCGGACGATGGTTGCTTGCCAGCGAGCACAGCAGAACCGCGTAAGCGCACGCCTGTGGCCGGGGCCAGGCGCGCTAGCTTCAGCAGATGTAGCGCACGCTGCCGAGTCGGCCAGCCAGCGCTTCTCGGGCCCGGGCGAGAGGATTACGAGGTTACGGACTCGGGTAGGATCGGCATGTAGCGCACGCTCTGCCGATGTGCGCATCTTGGCCGGCAGGTAGCGTCTGTTGTCGGCCGACTAGCGTCGTTGCAGGATGAGCTTGCTAGTCGAGAGGCTTACGGGCCAGTCGGCTAAGCGCGCGAGCTTCGGCCGTAGCGCACGCTAGCGGGAGTCGGGCGGTCGAGTCATGGTCGGCGGGGTGGTCGGTGGTGCCGGGTCATGCGGGCGAGGCCGAGAGTCTTGGGCGTCTTGGCGATAGCGCACGCTAGTCCGGAAAGGCTAGCGCACGCTAGTTCCGCCCGATATATAAATGACAGAACATCCACTTTCTCACTCATTTTTCATTTCCTTTCTCTTGGTCCATGGTGGAGCTTCAGAGAAGATGAAGCCATGTTGTTAAACAACAAATCCATGAAGTTCCTGAGTTCATATCATTGATCGATCATCCTATAACATCCTTCGATCCAGCGAATCAAGGTTAGATCTTTAGAACCCTACTTTTGGGGAGATTTGGGGGTTTTCGCGTTTTTGTCCGATTCATTCCGTTTTGTTGAGTAATTCATGATGAATATAATTAATCTTGTTGGTACTCTTAGTTTCCCTACGGATTCATGGTATATTTCGTGATTTTTACGAAATCGAGAGGGTTTGGTTGTGGTCCGCCCTCGTTGTCGTTTTTATACGAATATACATGAATCGTAGGCGGGTTTCCGGGCGTATTCCAATTCCGTATTCATTTAGAATCTGTTGTGATTGTATTCTTCGAATCGTTAGGTTCGGTTTTGATGGTTCCTAGCGTTCGTCGGTGACTTTCCATTCTGTTCGTTGCGTCGTCGATTATTCAAGGCAAGTATACATTTATGATTGTACGTTCTCAACTTTGAAAGTATGAAATATTGATGGTATGATTATTTCTAGCCACTCCGGGACGGGCCGATGGTCCTCTGAGGGTTTCGTAGCCTCTGGTGCGATTCCACGGTTGATATGAACAAACCATTTCTACGGCATTCATATGAAATAATGTTGGCATGTAATGAACGAACCGTTTTGACGGCATTCCTACATGTAACGGCGTATGATATGAACGAACCGTTTCTACGGCATTCACATATGTCTTGAGATTTTAGTCATTCCGGAATACTAGTCTTGAATTGATGAATTGACGGATTACATTTACTTTATTGTCGAGGAGTATTATGTTTCATACTGTTATACTTGCACTAGCTATTCGACGGCTAACCCCTTTATGGGGGAAATACCTTTTATGTATTTCAGGTTCCAGGAGAGAGGACAGGCGAGTATCGGGTCGGCATGAAGATGATGGGCAAGTGTGATACTGGGTCTTGTCTCCGGTCACCTTTTTAGATTCCTCCATTCAGTGTTGTTGTACTGGAATGGATTATAAATACTCGAGTATTGTATTTCAGTTTCCTTGATGTTCCGGATTGTGTTGCCGAGGTATTGATTTGTGTAGTGATGTATATGGTTTCATTGGTTATGGTTTTGAATACCATTTGTATCGTCTTTCTTTCCATTGAATGTAGACCTTCTCGTTCAAGTTTTATAGTTCCGCGTATGTTTAGCCTTGTGTGTCCCACGGCGGGGCTCATGGCGCTGTAATATACCCTGAATAACTTGGGGGTGTTACAGAATATGGTATCGGAGCTTAGGTTTATGGATACCTAGGCTGTCGGTCTTTTGGGTCGATTGAGTCGTCATTTGCCCACAGTATCACTACTCTGCCATCATCACAGTGCGACCGGTACTTGTAAGTCCTCTCACTCTTCTTGTATTTTCTTGACCGTTTCGTTTTTAGCTTGGTATTATTTGGAATTGGTCACTTCGAGAAGGTGCGATTTGGATTATACTTCCGCACGTGTGTGCCCTTTAGAATGTTGGATGTAAGGAGAAGAAGTCGTGACTGTGGTTACGGACGTGAACCCTTCCTTGAGATTTTGTCAAATTGCTAATTTCGATATTAGCGTGTATCGGTTTTGTGTTGAGACTTTGTTTGGGAGTCGCATGCTAGTACCACGGGAGATCATCGACTTCACAGACCTGTAAGTATGTTGTTTGGATTATTCGATAATTCTTGATTATCTTGGTGATTTTGGATTTATATGTTGGATAATTGTGCTTGAGGATGATGTGAACGTATGACAATGTTGCTGAATGCGTATATCTATTCATTGTGCCGTATGATCGTTTGGTATGTCGAGATGTTGGTAGAGAATAGCGGAAAATGGCTAAGTACAGCTACGTTAGCGCACGCTACAAGGTATGCCTAGCGCGCGCTAAGATATATACTTAGCGTACGCTACGGTGCATACTTAGCGCACGCTAAGAGATCCGGTTACGTACGCTAAGGAGGACCCCTAATGTACGTAACGACTTGCTGGGTTAGTTTCGGAAGGTGGCCGACAGGTAGGCCCAGGTTGATTTTTATATTCAGTTAGCGCACGCTAACGCATGTTGGTTAGCGCACGCTAACACAATATCGCCAATAATGGAATCTTAGCTTTCGGCGGGTGGACCCGGCCATGTTCGACGCGTGTCCAGATAAGGTCAACGAGTGCTTGTCGTGTAGAGCTAGCGCACGCTAAAACCGTATGATTAGCGCACGCTAATTCCATATCGGTCAAAGGAATCTCGATAATCGCGGATGCTTTCGGCATGTGGGGGCACGATACTGTAGCAAGTCAACGACGATTAGCGCGCGTTAAGGTCGAAGAATAGCGCACGCTACTGAGCATTTCATTGTATCAAGTCAATGCCTGTTAGCGTACGCTAATGCATGGGCATTACGTACGTTAGATGAATTTCGAAGCAATGTAGTAGCTTCTGGACTGCCCGATAGTGCACGCTATCAAGGAAGGATAGCGCACGCTAGTCATGTAGCGCACGCTAAATATAAGGTCTAGCGCACGCTAGTGATGTGTTTTATAGAGAGGATAGACGAGTGCTGAGAGGCATTTTGTCCCTTCTCCTTCCTTCAGTCAATAGAGAGAACCTTGGGAAGTACTTGAAGTTCCTAAACATTGAGAGATGATTCTCTCAAACAAGATTAAGATGGAGAGCTCGGATTTAAGTATTGTTCATGAAGTTTTTGATGATTCTTGGAATGGAGTTCAAATTATTCTTCTTCGTGGTTCGTCCATACATGGTAGTCCTCGTATCCCTTTGATAGTGGTTCATTTCTTTAAGGATTACTACTTGGGAGGGAGTATGTTGGGAATCGTGTATTTTGATGTTCGTCTTATTTCAATGAAAATGCATAAATTGGGTATTACTTTTATCCATTGCGTGAGTATTTTGAAATGGCTTTGGCTATTCTGCCAACTGAATTTTTATATTTTAAAACCGATTCCCTAAACTGAGTCTTTGGCATTTTGGCCTTGATCATTTTGACGGTATTTGGAAAATGATTTTTTCTTAATATTAAAAAAAAAAAAAATATTACCGTCATCGGTCTTTTTAGCATTTTTGAAATAATGTGGAAAAATTGTGCTTAGCCTGGTAAATCCTTGTGAGAAGGGTTTACGGCGTGTAATATTCCCAGGAGGATCTGGGGTGTTACAATTGTGGTATCATGTGATAATGTTATACGAGATTTATTGGAATTGTAATAAGAGATTTCGGATGTTGATATGATTATTGAGACCTTCTTCATATGGTGATGACAGTATTGTTGCGACTCTTAAGGTTGTATGAATGGCATGATAAAGAAAATGGTAACATGGAGATATATACCTCGGATATGTTGTTCTGAATGGGATTTCGGATATTTCGTGTTCTTGAAGAACTCTTGAATTATATGTAGTGATGAATTTTTTTTAGAAGTGTTGATGTTTTGGAAATGAATATGGAATATTCATATATAGAGCTAAACTATGTGTTTGATATAATATTCGTATAGGAATACGAATGTGATTATGAGTTCGATGAGACTATTATTCATCTCCGAATTTGGAAGCCCATACGTATGGAGCAAATGTTCAAGTCGAATGATTGGACTATTTGATAACCTTTTTAGTAGGATTATCTATTGTTTTGAACCAGTCGGATGATTCGAAATGATGACGGTCATAAGTAAATTTTAACGATGGATTTACGAGAAGGAAACCTTATAAATCCGAACTTAAGAATTGAGTTTGGAACATTTAGACCCTTATTATTGGTCCTCATTTGTTGCTGATATGATCATCATATTTCGACTCGTATTGTGGACAGGATGTGTAAGTGTCTGAGTTGGATTGTTCAGACTGTGATTAGTCGAGATATGGTGAAACGATTGAGTTTGTGGTTTGGTGGTATTGATATTGGTCGTCATCGAACCTGTTGATTATTAATCCTTCGTTTTACAATAAGATATGATGTTTGATCGTGAATTATGACTGTTGTGTTGCGGTTAAGGTTGAAGGGTTCGTAGATTAACTTCGTCGAGACTGAGGAATTCGTAAGACGAATCAACTGAATTGGTAACAGTTCGTTGTTTGATATCGAGGCAAGTTTTATACTTGTACTGGTCAATGAGATTAATGCTATCATGTATGTATATGAATGTGTGTATCATTTCGAGACTTGGTCTCTTTATGATTTTGTTGATATCAGGGGATTGTTTGATACAATACCCTTCGGCAAATTATGCCAAATTTTATTGTTATTCGTAAACGGCCGATTGAAGGCATTGATGTATTCGAATTTCATCTCCATTATCAGTAACTGATTTAAGTGTGCCGAGACATCCGTTGTACCGTTGTTATCGAGTTACCGTTCTAAGGTAACCGAAGTATTGAATTGGGACTGTCGAAGATAGTTCCCATCCGTTGAGTCGTTATCGATTGGTCGTTCGAAGACAATCGAGATATTGAATGGGGATCTCCGAGGATAGTGCCCATCTGTGAGTTATTATTGTCGTGTTGGCCAACTCAGGGCAGCACACTATTATTCTTATGAACTCGATAATTTTGTGATCGTTGAGGGTGGAGGATTTCCCGAATTGTGGTGTTGTGGTTATTGCCGTGTTAATCGGTCCTTAGGGAATTCTTATCCCAGGATGGTTGTTTTGAATATCGTTGGTCGTGTCGATCTTTCATTATTCGTGTGTCATCGTTCACTTGGTGAATCGTATGATCCGTAATGGGTATTTTACCCTTTGAGTTTCGTTGTCATGTTGTATCATGGCATATCTGGAATCATGTCTGCGTGCCGATTGGTTATATGTAGGATTTTTAGCCAGTCACTCGATGGTCATGCGTGGATGTTTCCGCATTGGACCGTGCACACGAGACGTAGTTCTTGAGGCTAATTAGGTACATTGTCACACATATATTCTGGATTCCGTATACGGGGTGGACATGTGCACGGACACATTTCCGGATCGGGCGTACTGTGATGTCCCTCTTGAGCCTTATTGTTTGGTCATTCGTAGTCCATGTCGTATTGGATATGTCCGACGATTTATACCGGGCCGTGCATACGCCGAGGGGTATGTCCGATACCGTGGTTGCTTCTTTGAGAATCAGATTGTGATGATTTACACTTTGGGTCGCTCAAGCCAGTTATCGTGATACAGCTTTGGGCCGAGGGGTTTCGAGCCATTGCGATGTATTGGTATTTTTTTTTTTTTGGAACCTTCGGGCATGGTGATTCACATCTCTTTCAGCATTGGTTTAGTTTACCTTCGGGTAATGTATTGTTGTGTTCTATATTGATGATTCGCCGTTTGGGCATAAGTTTTCGATTCTTGTGTACCTCGTTGAGTTTTTCCTGGCGGAATGTTTCTTCTCCCTACCTGTTTTAAGTTTCGGGACGAAACTTCTTTTAAGGTGGGTAGAATGTAATATCCGTAATTTTGATTCCCGGTAATTTTCTATTTTTGGCGGAAGTCCGTTTTGACAACTCGCTTGGGACCGTTTCGTCACCTTGAGAATGATTAATTCTACACTTTTCGACATCCGAGTTCGTTTCGGTATCGTTTTGTTGAGTTCCGTGCTTTTTAGCGACTTTTCCGCATTTGAGTTCGATTCTTGCGAATCTCGTTCTAAACTGCTGTTTCGAGTTTCCCGTAAGTCCGTTTAACTTTGTTAGAAGTGTTGTGAACTTCGGTTTGGTTATTCGATCGCGTATCGTGATTTTCGGGCGTTTTGGGCCGTTTTGTAATTTACCCAAAGTTATGGGTATTCTATCTGTATTCGTTGTCTCGACCCTTTTCTCGGTCGCGTATGATTAATTATTACATTACGCTTTCATTTCGGGTCGTTGATGTTGTCTGCGAACTTTTCGTCGTGTTCGTTCCGTACGTTTTCGGAAATCGAGTCGTCGAGCCACAGTGGTCGCATCGCCGGACGATTCGGATCGACCGGACGGCCGCAGATTCTGGCCGACGATGGCCGCACCGACCGAGCAGCAAGCAGAGAACCGGCGAGCGCACGCCACTGGCCGGACGCCGCGCGCTAGCTCGGCAGTTGTAGCGCACGCTTGCCGAGTCACCGGCCAGACGCCATCGGCCCGGGCAGAGGGATTACGAGGTTCGGACTCGGTAGATCGGCATGTAGCGCACGCCATCACGGCCGCTGCGCACGCCGACCGGCAGGGTAGTGTACGCCGCCGGCCGACTAGCGACGTTGCCGGATGAGCTTGCTAGTCCGAGGCTCTTTGGACAGTCGGCTAGCGCGCAGCTTCCGGCCGTAGCGCACGCTAGCGGAGTCGGCCGAGTCATGGTCGGCAGATTGGTCGGTGGTGCCGGGTCATGCGGGCCATGGCCGAGAGTCCGGGCCGAGCATCGGCCGATAGCGCACGCTAGTCCGGGAAGGCTAGCGCACGCTAGTTCCGCCAAGATATAAATGACAGAACGACCACTTTCTCACTCATTTTTCATTTCCTTTCTCTTGGTCCGGTGGAGCTTCGGAGAAGATGAAGCCATGTTGTTAAACAACAAATCCATGAAGTTCCCGAGTTCATATCATTGATCGATCATCCTATAACATCCTTCGATCCAAATAATCAAGGTTAGATCTTTAGAACCCTACTTTTGGGGAGATTTGGGGTTTTCGCGTTTTGTCCGATTCATTCCGTTTTGTTGAGTAATTCATGATGAATATGATTAATCTTGTTGGTACTCTTAGTTTCCTACTGATTCATGGTATATTTCGTGATTTTTACGAAATCGAGAGGGTTTGGTTGTGGTCCGCCCTCGTTGTCGCTTTTATACGAATATACATGAATCGTAGGCGGTTTCCGCGTATTCCAATTCCGTATTCGTTTAGAATCATTGTGATTGTATTCTTGAATCGTTAGGTTCGGTTTTGATGGTTCCTAGCGTTATTCGGTGACTTTCCATTCCGTTCGTTGCGTAAATCGATTATTCAAGGCAAGTATACATTTATGATTGTACGTTCTCGACTTTGAAAGTATGAAATATTGATGGTATGATTATTTCTACCCACTCCGGGACGGGCCGATGGTCCTCTGAGGGTTTCGTAGCCTCTGGTGCGATTCCACGGTTGATATGAACGAACCGTTTCTACGGCATTCATATGAAATAATGTTGGCATGTAATGAACGAACCGTTTTGACGGCATTCCTACATGTAACGGCGTATGATATGAACGAACCGTTTCTACGGCATTCACATACGTCTTGAGATTTTAGTCATTCCGGAATACTAGTCTTGAATTGATGAATTGACGGATTACATTTACTTTATTGTCGAGGAGTATTATGTTTCATACTGTTATACTTACACTAGCTATTCGACGGCTAACCCCTTTATGGGGGAAATACCTTTTATGTATTTCAGGTTCCAGGAGAGAGGACAGGCGAGTATCGGGTCGGCATGAAGATGATGGGCAAGTGTGATACTGGGTCTTGTCTCCAGTCACCTTTTTGGATTCCTCCATTCAGTGTTGTTGTACTGGAATGGATTATAAATACTCGAGTATTGTATTTCAGTTTCCTTGATGTTCCGGCCTGTGTTGCCGAGGTATTGATTTGTGTAGTGATGTATATGGTTTCATTGGTTATGGTTTTGAATACCATTTGTATCGTCTTTCTTTCCATTGTATGTAGACCTTCTCGGTCAAGTTTTATAGTTCCACGTATGTTTAGCCTTGTGTGTCCCACGGCGGGGCTCACGGCGCTGTAATATACCCTGAATAACTTGGGGGTGTTACAAGAAGTGGCCAAATGAACACCGATATCATAGGTGTGTCCAAATGGCCACGAAAATGAGATTAGCCTGATCTCTCACCCTGATGTGAGACCAAGCTGACGACAATGAGAAGGCACTCGATGATGTAAGATTCCAGCACATGCTATCCAAATCTTCCTCGGCAAAGGGAGTCGCGAGAATATCCTGTATGAACTGAAGGGTAAATCTAGCTACTCACCCACAATGAACTCGAGTCTACCCCTGTCCCAACTCCCATCAACCCAGAGATCATTAATCCTATGATGGGGTCTACCAGTAATCTGACAATAAGACGAAATAGGCCTATCCCCAATCCAAGTGTCATCCAACAAAACTAACCTCCCCGCTGCCACGACCGAGGGTCCAAGAAATGAACTCCTGAGCCTCGATACCCACGCGGGGGAGATGGCGCCAAGGGCGGATGGCATGAGATTTAAGAACAGTACGCATAGGCGTAGAAGGGTCAGTGAAGCAGTATTTGCGGAGCATAAACTGCACCCACAAAGACGTGCCCGCGTGAAGACGCCACCAGAGCTTATAACTAAAAGCTCTCTCCATATCCGAGAGGCTCTGAATCCCTAGGCCTCCCTCGGAGACCGCGCAACAGATCTACCGCCAGCAGACCCAATGCGTCTTCCTTTTAGGACCGACAGTACCCCAGAAGTATCGCGCTATAATCTGCTCGAGCTCTTGTATAACATACTGGGGTGGGTCCAACACCTGAAGAAGGTGCAGAGGAATCGTGCAGAGAGTGCTCTTAGTAAGAGCCAAGCGATCCCCAAAAGCAAGATGGCAATGGGACCAAGCAGAGATCCTATCCAACAGCCATTGCTTCACCCCAGCAAAGAGCTCTCGTCTCATAAAGCCTTTGTAAAGGGGTGCACCAAGATAGGTGATGGAGAGATCACCCTCGCGGAAACCAGTAAGATCATGAACCCTCTGATGCCAACGAGGCATGTGATTCGGAGAGAGGATAAACGTGCTCTTCTTGATGCTAACCATGTGCCCAGAGGCCATGGAATAGTGATCCAGGAGTCGCATAAGGTCAACGAGACCATCATCCACAGCCCGTGTGAATATAATGATGTCATCGGCATAGGAGAGGTGCGAGACGGGGAAAGGCCATCCGGCAGTCCTATACCTCATCAAAGGATGGTCACGAATGAATCAATCCAAGCAGCGCGATAAATAATCGGCGGTAATCACGAAGAGCGACGGAGAAATGGGGTTGCCCTGACGCAAACCCCGACTAGAGGCAAAATAGCCAGCCGGGCTGCCGTTCATCAAAATGGAGAACGTGCAACTCTCGACACAGTGACAGATGAACAGAATCCATCTAGCCGGGAAACCCATCCTCACCAGGACCTCACGTAAAAAATGCCAGTGAACCCTATCATACGCCTTAGCCATATCAAGCTTCAGCACAAGCTTCGAGACACCATGAATGTCCGAGACGTGGAGGTCGTGAATCAGTTCCTGGGCCAAAAGTATATTATCCGTAATAACCCGCCCCTGAATGAATCAACTCTGGTTCGGAGAGATGACAAGAGGGAGGACAGAAGCGAGCCGAGCGTTATGGATTTTCGTGATAATCTTATTGGTCACATTACACAGACTAATAGGTCGGTAATCTGACCAACCGCTCGGAACATGCTTCTTCGGGATCAAGACGATCGTGGTCGCCATGAAGGTCGGAGGCATGGGATGACCATCAAAGAACTCGAGCACAGCCCCCTCCACATCGGAAGATACAATCTCCCAACAATGCTGAAAAAACAAAGACGAAAACTCGTCGGGCCCAGAAGTGCTGTGAGGATCAATATCAAAAACCGCAGCACGAATGTCCTAGGAAGATGGGGGGACACATAAACTGTCAGAATCAAAAGAAAGGAAGATAGAAGGGAAACAAGTGTCATCCGGGGGGTGAGAACATCACCGTCGGATGTAAGCAGAGTCCTGAAGTAATTCACAGCGGATGAACGGATGTCCGACTCAACAGCAATAATCGTACCATCATCCTTGATACTGTGAATATATGACTGGCAATGCTTCTGCTTTGCAAAACCCAGAAATAAATAGGTGTTTCGCTCGCCCTCAGCAATCCAACGAACTGCAGCCTTCTGTTTCCAGAAATCTTCCTCTATGGAGAGACGAAGTTGGTACTCAGCACAAAAATGTTGCATAACGGTTTTATTTTCCGAAGTAGGGTCCGAATCATATCGCCGCTCGGCCTCGTCAGCAGCCCTCAATGCCTCATCCAACTTCGCATGAAGATTTCCAAAAACAGACCAGTTCAACTGTTTTAGTCTGTGCTTGACCCTAAGTAGTTTGGCCTGTAAATTACACATGCCAACTAAACCAGTCGGGATAAGCCAAACCTCGCTAACAGTGTCCAGAAATGTGTGGTGACGAATCTACATACTCTGGAAATGGAATGATGACTTTTGACGAGTTGAGGAAAATCGACACTGGATAAGAAGGGGCGCATGATCCGAATGAAGACGAGGCAGGTGAGTAACAGTAGAAACTGCAAACACGTTCGACCATGCTTCATTAAATAAAGCACGGTTTAGCCTACGCTCCCAAGTGAAAATATCGCCCCCACAGCCCGCGTCAATCAACTCACAATCAGCAATAACCTGTGCAAAGTCATGGATCTCAGGCGTGCGGCTGTGGAACTACCCTCGCGTTCATGCGAATGCACGAAGATGTTGAAGTCACCATTAACTAACCATGGCAACCCCTCCACTTCCAAAGAAATCTCACGTAGGGTGTCCCAAAGGGCGTAACGGCCAGCACGAACGGTGCTGGCATAGACATAAGTGATAAAAATAGACTGGGGAAGAAGGGGAGAAGAAATAACAAGATGAAAGACTTGATCAGTATCCAACAAAACCTGGTGCTGAAAACCACAAGAGGAGAAGAACCAGATCTTGTTGGACCGATTAAAAAATCCCGACGCAAAACCTAAGGGACGAGAATAAAAATCAAAGTTAGCATTGGAACCCATGGCTTCCAAAATGCCAATAAAAGAGAGTCTATGAGAGCGATGGAGATGTCGAATACGTTTCTGTGCTCCGATGTTAGCAAGACCACGAGCGTTCCATGTCAAGATGGTGATCGACATAACTAACCAACCGACTCAAACGAAGACCCAGGACGCTGACTGGAGCGCCCCCGTCTCCGAGGAGTATCCTGCCGAGTGGATGTGTCCACTTTCAAGAGCGATACAGATCGCACCTTGATAGGGGGAAAGGATGGAAGCTGTCCTTCCTCATGTGGAAGTCGAGAAGTCAGAAGAAGTTTTACCCCTAGGGGATAGTAAAGGTGGGCTTTTTAAGATTGGGCTGGGAGATATTAGGGGAATTAATATGCCCAGGAGATCGGGCTGGGGAGGATGGGTTATTATTGGGCTTTATAATGAGGTTGGGCCAAATTAAGGCAGGCCCGCGGTGGTTAGAAAGGATATTCAGTGGGCTAACCTTATTATTCCTGGGCTTGACTTTGTGGTTGGGTCCAATCAACTGGCCTGCATGATCTGAGTCATCGACTGGGAGAGGCCCTAGGATGGACGGCTCAGCTTTCTTTGTCTGGAGGTTTAAATTCCGGATGTTATCCGCCGCCAGGGTTTCAAAGGATGGAAGACATCCCGCAGCTCGGGTTTTTGCAGGCGGTGTTGGAGAAGATGGGCGATGGACATCTGCGACATGTTGAACCATTGGAAACTCATCTTCTCCGATTTCTTTAGGAATATATATAACTTTGCACAACTGATCGACGACGGAGCTTGAGATGGACGGAGGCTGCAAAACCTCGCAACGCGATGGAGATTCTTGTGTTGCAGGTGGCGATACCGGTGAATGACATTCATTGTCGGATGTTGTTGGCGACGAAGTGAAACCATTTTCGGACGTCTACGACGTCCGTTTTTTACGCGTCATGGAGGCGCACAGCCTTAATCACCGGGGAAGGTGTAGACGACTTCGAGCATGAATAATTAAAACTGGGAGGTGCGGTAGACGACGTTGACGTCGGATCTATGAATAGATGATGAAGGCGGTGTTAGGAGTATGCGCTCGAATGCCACTAAGAAGTTGTTGAATTATGTAAATTATTATCATAAGGCAAATGTATACTTTATTTACTGGTAGTTACTGGCATTCCTAACTCGTAAATATACATATAGAAACTAGTCCGTGTATTTGAGAGCAAAACGTTCCACTCCTTATTTGATAAGGGGGTCGGCACTGGAATGGTTATAGCTCAAATACTTAATCGTTCGCAAATCGATGAAACTTGACTGGGCGTTAAGTTTATGTGAAGACTTGTATGACGTGTTCTTTGACATAGAGAGTGCCTGTCGAATGCTAATGGTTAGTGGGAGCACACGTTATAGGTATGCTAATTAGATTAGTATACTCGAATTTACTCACTCTCGATTCGTCGCACGAATTTCACTCTGGGACAGTCAATGACGGAATCGAAAGGTTGTGATAGGTATTCGTGAACCTTCGACTGGAGGATTTAGTCGGGATGTGCTTGTGACGTCAAGATTTTCATTAGAGTAGTTTGACCCTGTAAACCGGGAGGCGGGGGTCAACCTCGACGTGCAAGTAGCAGGTCCTACTAAATACCAAGATAGAATTCTTTCTCCCGTTATTGAGAGGGTTATATGTCCTATGCGGTTATTGGCAGATGGTATCATAAGTCTTTGGCCAAAGCATTGGAGCTAGTTATATTAGATACATGTTGCTACACAAAATATTATCCGGAGATAGATATTGCTGGAATGGATGGATAGCAGACAAATGCAAGAGCACTTCCGTGAGAAAGATAAATAACACAAGATTTGCCGGGGTTGTTAGTCCCGGGCTTGAATGCTCTCGCGAGATATTATTAATACTAATATTCGGGGATACAAGTACTAATGTAAGAATACAATTACAATGAGTGTAAAGATTCTTGTTATCTTAGCTAGTGAGCGTATAGATTGCCGGAAGAACCAGATTTGATGCTCTGTGAGTTCTTGTAACAAAGGAGATGGACAGTCGCGGCGGTGAGAGATCGACCGTCTCTCACGGCGAGTATTTAGCTGGATGCTTGGGCTCCTGGGCTTATGAATCTCTTGGAATCTGTCTAGTGGAGACTTGCTACCTCTGCCGATCGTCTTCTGGACGAGAGATTCGGAGAGAGAAGTCCTGAGATGGATTCCGGCGAGAAAGCAGGGAGCTTGTATGCTCTACTGTATTTCTGTTGTTGGTGAAATGAATTCCGAACCTTTTTCCAGTAGGAGGAGGTTCTCTATTTATAGGACTTTTTATCTGCCGGGCGATCGCCTTTACTGCATTATAATAATAGGGCGATCGTCTTTTAGCACATGGGCTTGTTCCCTTAAAGCCTGCAGGAGTTGCTGGCGGTCAACTGTACGGTCCAATGGGGAGCCTGCACGCGTCCTGAGTTGCTGTCACGGGCGGTCCCACTGACAACTTTCGGCGCGCCTGCCGGTAGGTGAGGTAGGTGACAGGCTGTGGTCAAAGGTCTTGTCTGTCAGCAAAAGATCTTGTCTGTCAGCGCCTTTTGTGGATCTGCACGTGGGTGCTGTTTAGAGACCCAGTCCTCGATGACTTCGACGAGCGATCATCTCTGCTCGGGGCGCAGGTCGACAGTCCTTAGCCGGACACTAGAGTCGATCGCCAGATGCCGAAGGGCGATCGCCTTGGGAGTCGGTCGCTAGGTACCTGATGGTGGTCCGATATCTTCGACTTGGCGAGCTAGCCATAGTTTGACTGGAGTTGACTTGGTCGCTCGGCCTTATAGTCGATCGCCTGTCGGGATGGATAAATCTTGACACAACAATTGCCCCCCAGCTCGCTTATACGTTGGAAATGTGGGGTGAGGTGGCTCTCTTGGCGATCGCTGAACTTTTGACGAGCGACTTTGCGTTTCATTGAACTGGCGATCGTCTTTGAGCTGATATACTCTGGGTTCGGACGACCTGGTTGGCCGCTAAACTGCGCGGGAAAAGGCAATGGGCGTTGAAAAGTCTCCGCACGTCGGGTTTCTATTGGAGGATACTAACGGTCATTAATGACTCCTCGACGCGCGTCTGAAAAGACGCAGACGCGGTCTCGAGGGAGTCAATTAATGCGACGTTTGGGGTCCGACCCCTGAGGTTTTCCCTTATTGCAAACGAGTCCCTGCCTTCTCCTATAAAAGGGCGCAGTGCTGCAGTTTCATACTCACGCGTACTTATTGGAGAAAGAAGGACTTGCTGTCGATTTTTCTGAAGATCTTAGTGCCGATCGTCGTTCGATTTCACCTTCGGGTAAGAAAAAATCCTTTTCTCCTTTTCTGTTTTTGAGAATGGCCGGAACCTCATCATCACGTGGAGTGGGTACCAGTTCTGCCGCCGGGACATCGACTGTCCGGGGAGAAACTTCTTCCGACTTCCATGTTCCTTCAGATGTGGACATGTTCGCGCCGGCGGAGAATGAACGAGCCGACCAGCCTCCGATGGGTATGGTCGCCGTGAATGAGGCGATTATGGAGGCCGGATTGCGCTTCCCTCTATCCTTTGCTGTCTCCCATCTGCTGGCCGCTTGGAATGTGGCGCCACTTCAGCTGACGCCGAACGCCTGACTCCAAATTAACTGCACTCTCACCCTTTTCGGCGGTCACCGCCTGTACCGCCTCCCATCGCCGTTGGAGATGAACCATTTGTTCAAGCTGACGGCTCAGAAAGGGTCGGTCGGCGGTTACCATATTCAGGGCCGATCTGGTCGGGTGATTCACGGAGTCCCGAATAAGATGCGGGGCGATCAGACGAAGTGGTTCTGGGTCGCCGGCAAGTGGAGGGCTTCCGCGAGCGACAATCCTTCGGGCGAGCTGGAGATCCCCACTGAGTTTCGGGAGAGGAATCCCGGTAAGGGTTTAGACTCTCCCTTCGTTCGGATGCGTTTTGGACTGATCTAATTTGATTTCGGTTTTGCAGGTTTTCACATTCCGGCGATCGAGGAGCTGCCCTTTGATTTTCTCGTTGTCTGGGAGCGGATAAGGAGCTTGTCGGACGACGACCTTGACGCCACTCGGATCAATAAGGAGAGTCGTTGGTTGTCGGCTCGACTATTCCGTTTCCCGAGACATCTCTCGGTGCCAGGTATGAGTTTCTGCGACCTTCACTTTTAGGCGATCGCCTTACTTGAGGAAGGTGTCTGACTGTTGGTCGATCGTCTTAACTGTAGAGGTTCGCTTTCCTCGCTTTTTGGAGCCTCCGACGGAGATCGCCATGTCGAATCCCGGAGTTCTAGGCCGTCTCCGTCACAAGAGGTCGTCTCGGGCCCCACCTGTTGCGTTGCCAATAGTTCCAGAGGCGGAGCCTCGCGTGGAGCCGGTCGTGGCTGAGGAGGGAGTTCCGGAGGAGGGGCCCCGAGCGAATCGCAAGAGGCCGAGGCCGGAAGAAACTTCGGTTTCTGCCCCGGGCGATGAAGTGCCGATCGTCGTGCCTCCGATCACCATTGTTGCTCCGGAGAATGAGCCGCCCTCTGCGGCTTTTATGCGGGAGATGGCGATCGCGGATGCTGAGACCCCTCGAGGGAAACCGTATTTCGGTCGGGATCCCGAGAAGGCTGAGAGGTAGATATCATTTTTGTGTCGAAACTTGCAACTGCGTAGGAGTTGTATTAACTTTGTTGTTTTGATGCAGGATCCGTCGCGCAGATCCGTCTTGCCCGCCGATGGTCGTGGATTTCCTAGCGAGCCGATCTCCTCGCCAGTCCTGCGACATTCCTCCATACGTCAGCAAGGCTGCTTCTGCTCTGCCGAAGGCCTGGACGACCGATCTGGATGCGATCGCTCGTCAGCGAGCGGGGAGTTCGATGCAGGCTGTTCTCGCCCTTTCTCTCCAGACGGCGACCATGGCTGTCCAGGCCGCTCAGGAGTTTGAGGGGCGGCCCTCCACTATTCGCCTGCAGGCGGATCTCGAGGCGGCTCGGAAAGAGAACGCCGAGTTTGCTGATAAGATCGTGGCGATGGAGAAGGACTCTCTGGAGGCGGCCAAGCGGGCGAGCCGCGAGCTTGAGATGGCGAAGAAGGAAACCGAGTCGGCACTTCTGGCGGTTGACCGATTTCGGGACCAGATGCTGAATGCCGTCCGGGCGCAGAAGGTCGCTGAAGAGGAGGCCGATCGCCAGAAGGTGACGATCGCTCGGTTGACCAGCGAGCTGGCGGAGGCGAAGGAGAAGGTCGCTGCGAGGGAGGCCGAGCTCCAGGGGTCGCAACAGGCAATGGCGGAGCTGAAAGGAGAGGTAGAGGTGACCAAGACTGATCCCTTTCAAAACTTGGAGTTTGTCAGCGAGTTCGCCTATTATCCGCGTCACGACTCGATCCGAGGCATAAGAAGGGAGGTTTGGAGGTCGGGCTTCTTGCCGAGAACTTCAAGGCGTACGCGTTGGAGCATCCTCTCCATCCAGCTTTCTCCTTGTCGATCTTGGATCTTGCGGACATCGGCGTGGATTTGAGCTGGTATCCCTCTCCGGCCAATCTTGCTCATCCCGACGCTCCGGAAGATGAGGGGACCGCACCGGATGCTGATGGCGAAGGCCAGGCAGGGGCCTGAGGCACTTCATTTTTTATGTTTTAGCTTATTTCCTTGTAATTTGTAGCTTTCTTTTGTAGCACTTAGGCCTTCGGGCGACCATGTACTCTGACCTTTTCAAGTAATGAAATGAACGTTTGAATTTCTGACTTATCACTTGAATGATGGTTATTTTTGAGTTTTTGTTTGACTTTGTACAAATGTGTGAGGAGAGATCGTTGTGAGGGTAGTTCCAAATGAATTGATAAACTCATAAGGATAACTTTTACAACAAATTCGATCGCTGCACAACATCTGAAGAAGTGACGATCTCCGTATGTGGTTGAATAGCGACGATCGTCGTATAGGTAGTCCGCACTCTTATTGCCCCTTGTTTTTATTCACTTAGTGGAAGTAAGGGGATGAAAATAATTCGTTAAGTGAGCGGTCTTCAACTTTATCGAATCCTCGGGGACGGTCGTCCGTCTTGAGGAACCGTGCACGATCGCGGAGTTCGATGGACCGACTCCTTGATCATGTCTTGATGCGCGAAGACATTGAGTGTCTCGTGACTCACTTTATTATGAGGGTCCTCTGTTAGGCTGCGCCTCGCCTCGTATTTAAACGAAGGGCGTGCGGTCTCGGTCTAGAGGAGTCCTTGCGCGGGGCAGCGTCGGATGATTCAACACCACGCCCGCGGCTCGTTTAGCTCTGCTTCCACCTCGGCCCACCATGAAGATGGCGAACCTCGATGGTGTACGTTGAGACGGGGGTTGTGGCACGTCGCATTGTCCGGGTTCACCATGTTAGATAATGAACCTTTGAGGGCGAGCGATCGTGTCCACTGATTAATTTTGGAGGGCCCTCAGACTACGCCGACCTCGTATTTAAACTA
The DNA here is from genome assembly GCA_033398695.1 of Orobanche coerulescens. NCBI lineage: Eukaryota > Viridiplantae > Streptophyta > Magnoliopsida > Lamiales > Orobanchaceae > Orobanche > Orobanche coerulescens. Next base: position 94,461,369 of record CM065807.1, on the reverse strand, counting down.
AGGGCGGGCGATCTTGGCCTAAAGGGACCTTGCATGGCCTAAGCAGTCGGTTCCATCGACCACCAGGACCATGGCTGCACTCTTCCACCTTGGATCGTCATGTAGATGCCGACCTTCGACGGTGTACGTTGTGCGGGGGAGGCGATCTCGTGCCTTAGTCCATCATGTTAGACGGTGAACTGTAGATGGCCATCGAGTCCTCCAGTTTCTTAAATAAGGAGGGAGATCGGGGAGACTTCCGAGGTCCCCTTCTCTTGATTAAAGCATGTAGAGACGGTCGCCGAGGTTGGTCCAGGGGTCGGCTCGTATGAGCTTCCCAGCCTGTTTTGTGTTCGACTCGGACGATCGTGTATAGAGATTGGTAGGGGCTTTGGCTAGGCCAATAAGCTGTCCAACTTGCCTTCCTCGAACAATCTCCAGAGCTATTTGAGGAGGTCGCGGCATTGGTTGGTGCTGTGGCCGAGACTCTTATGGTAGGCACAATATTGATTGTTGTCCAGGTGACCGTGGTCCCTTATCGCCTTTGGCTTGTTGAGCTTTTCGTGCCCCTTGATGGCATAGAAGATATGTGCCGGAGTTCGGTTGAACGTATGGAGGAGATGGGTTTCCATGTCCTCGAAGGCCTTGAGATCTCCGGGTGGCTTGGCGATCGCCTTTTTTGCTTCGGCGATCGTCGTCTTCTGGACAGGAGGTGGCGATTCCTCGCCTAGGTGGAGGGTGAGTAGCCTTTGCCTGGCCAGAAATTTAGCAGCTTTAGCACGGAAGATCGCGTAAGTTGGGGGAATATCCTTGGAGAGATGTCTAAACATGGGAGAGTGGCCGTGGAATCCCCCCATGACCGAAAAGAGAGCGAGCTCGTCACTGACGGGTTCGCCGGTGAGGATGATTTCGTCTACTCGGTCAATGTAATCTGCGTCAGTTTCGTCTTTCCCCTGCTTGATTTTCATCACGCGGTGGGGGCCTTCTGGTCTGACGACCTTGTTGGCGAAGTATGACGTGAAGTCATTTGCCAGTTTCTTAAAGGAGGTGATTGATCGTGGTGGTAATGAGACGTACCACCTATGGGCCAGCTCGCCCAATGTTAATGGGAAGATCCGGCACTTGGTTGCATCAAATGCCCCACACCGAGTCATGTAGATTCGGAATTTACTCAGGTGGGTTTCGGGGTCCAATCTCCCCTCACACAGAGGTGTTTTGGGAGGAGCGATCGTTGGTTGTATGGGGGCAAGCTCGATGTGGACCGCGAGTGGCTCGGTCGGCCCGATGATCTTTTTGCTGGCGCTTGCCCCAGTGTCCAAGAGTGCTTTCATCTCGTCGAGCTGGCGTTGTATGGCGGCCATCGTCGTGGCCTGACTGCTAGCGGCTCGGCGCTCTGAGCGGGAGCCGAGGCGATTGAGCACTGATCTCAGCGATCGGGCGGGAATCGAATGGCGACTGGCTCGGCCGTGAGGTGAGGTGGGTAGGCCGAACTCCTGGTGACGGATTCGGATTCCGTCTTTTCAAGGTTGGAAACAGAATGCCCCGGTCGCCAGGATGGGTCGCGCCCCAAGCGATTGAAAATGGATCCGTCCGGTCGCGCGAGAGCCTTTCCTCGCGAATTGGGGCTTTCTGACGATCGCTCGTTCAGTAGCCCGCTGAATTTCCGTTTTCCCATGCGGCGGATGATCGAGGGAGTTATCGCGGGCGACGCGTGTGCTCTCCGTCGCTCCTCTAGGATGGCCATAGCCTCCTCGATCTGTTCCTCGGTTTGGAACTGATCGAGTGAGAGGTTGGGTCCATCTCTCGGATGCGGGATCGAGAGTCTCGCGTCGCTGCGGCTTCCCCCTGTCGTCGTCTGGGGTTCGGATTGAGCCGGGATATGGTGTCCGGCGGTTCGGAGAGCGGCTTTCTTCGATGTACCGGCGGATGTCATGATTCTGAAGGTTTTCTTTGAAGTGTAGTGGGTGTCACTTCAAGTATATGCCCCGAGAACAGTGAGTGTTCTTCGGGACGGTAGAAATAAAAATTTGAGGGTTAGATGCCCTTCCTCTAGCGCCAATTGTTGCTACCCAAAATATTATCCGAGATAGATATTGCTGGAATGGATGGATAGCAAACAAATGTAAGAGCACTTCCGTGAGAAAGATAAATAACACAAGATTTTCCGGGGTTGTTAGTCCCGGGCTTGAATGCTCTCGCGAGATATTATTAATACTAATATTCGGGGATACAAGTACTAATGTAAGAATACAATTACAATGAGTGTAAAGATTCTTGTTATCTTAGCTAGTGAGCGTGTAGATTGCCGGAAGAACCAGATTTGATGCTCTGTGAGTTCTTGTAACAAAGGAGATGGACAGTCGCGGCGGTGAGAGATCGACTGTCTCTCACGGCGAGTATTTAGCTGGATGCTTGGGCTCCTGGGCTTATGAATCTCTTGGAATCTGTCTAGTGGAGACTTGCTACCTCTGCCGATCGTCTTCTGGACGAGAGATTCGGAGAAAGAAGTCCTGAGATGGATTCCGGCGAGAAAGCAGGGAGCTTGTATGCTCTACTGTATTTCTGTTGTTGGTGAAATGAATTCCGAACCTTTTTCCAGTAGGACTTTTTATCTGCCGGTCGATCGCCTTTACTGCATTATAATAATAGGGCGATCGTCTTTTAGCACATGGGCTTGTTCCCTTAAAGCCTGCAGGAGTTGCTGGCGGTCAACTGTACGGTCCAATGGGGAGCCTGCACGCGTCCTGAGTTGCTGTCACGGGCGGTCCCACTGACAACTTTCGGCGCGCCTGCCGGTAGGTGAGGTAGGTGACAGGCTGTGGTCAAAGGTCTTGTCTGTCAGCAAAAGATCTTGTCTGTCAGCGCCTTTTGTGGATCTGCACGTGGGTGCTGTTTTGAGACCCAGTCCTCGATGACTTCGACGAGCGATCATCTCTGCTCGGGGCGCAGGTCGACCGTCCTTAGCTGGACACTAGAGTCGATCGCCAGATGCCGAAGGGCGATCGCCTTGGGAGTCGATCGCTAGGTACCTGATGGTGGTCCGATATCTTCGACTTGGCGAGCTAGCCATAGTTTGACTGGAGTTGACTTGGTCGCTCGGCCTTATAGTCGATCGCCTGTCGGGATGGATAAATCTTGACACAACAATACACAAGAGCTCGATGATCTCGATTTGCATTAACACATGCATAGCGTCAAGTACAGATAGGATTTGACTGACCATGACCCTATAACTTGATCGAGACATTTGAAAGAAGGGTTTATACGTATACTGGTATTCATAACATAATGGTTCTTGAATGATCCCATCATTCGTTCTTAGTTGTGGTACAGTGTAGGCCGCCAGGTGTAATATCCGGAATTTCTATTACTGTTGTTTGATATTATTTTATCCGAGTTATATTGTACAGCGTGGAATCTGTACAGTAGGGATAAAATAAATAAAGGACTGAGATATCAGTATCGGTATAATTGTCGTATTTGGTCGACAGTTACATTTGAGGATATTGTGTATCAGGTTGTCGTACTTTTGATATTGGGTATATCGTATGATGATATTATCGATTCATGTTTGTGTTCGGTGTCTTATGTTCGCTTTTGGTATGTAGAGACGTTGGACAAGAATCGCGAAAATGGCTAAGTATAGCCTTATTAGCGCACGCTAATATTCATGCATAACGCACGCTATCGCAGTGATTAGCGCACGCTACGTTTATAGGTTAGCGACGCTAGTGCGCATGCATCGGAAGGAATCCGCGTGTGGACCCGGCCGCTTTGGCGCACGCTCGTAAGTCAACGGTTGTTGTCCTGAAGTATTAGCGCACGCTAAAATATTAAGCTTAGCGCACGCTAACTATGTATCAGTCAACAAGGAATCTTATCCTTGCCAGATGCTGTCGGAATGTGGGGGCGAGTGGTAGGTGAACACTGTAGTAAGTCAACTCCGGTTAGCGCACGCTAAGAGTAAGAACTTGCGTACGCTAGACATGATGATTTACGTACGTTAATGCATGGGCATTACGTACGTAAGGTAGTTTACGAAGCAAGACAGTAGCCTCTGGACTGCGATAGCGCACGCTAACAAAGTCAGTTAGCGCACGCTAAGGCTAGCGCACGCTAAACATAAGGGTTTAGCGCACGCTAGTGGTGCATTCTATATAAAGGGACAAACGGGTGTCATGAAACATTTCGTCCATTTCTTTCCTTTCACCCAATAGAGACAACCTTGGGAGAACATTTGGAGTTCCTAAACACTGAGGGATAATCCTCTTTAACAAGATTAAAGATGGGAATCATGTAGTGAAGCTTTGTTCTTGAAATCATTGGTGATTCTTGGAAATCAATCCTTTCCTTCAAAAAAAGGTAATTACTCTTCACTTTGAGATTTCGTTTTGGATTGTATATGATGTTCTTGAGTTGATGATTATCATATAAACAAGTTGATGAGCATGACAACGAGTTGGATTACCGTACTAAGTTAGTGTTGTTATCAATATATGAGTATTGATATGTTTCGTATGGTTTTGGATGGAATTCAAGATATATGTTGATGTAATTCCCTTCTTCAATTCGGATTTTTGATGTTTTGTCGTTGGTTACTTCGTATGGTAACGATTATGGTGGTGCTATTGTGATTCTTGAAGTTATATGAATTGTATGTCGAAGAACATGATGAATAAGGATTTTTAGATGTTAGAACACATCGGATTTTATCATTTTATGGATCATGAACGTGAATTTGGATAATTCGTGTTCTTGAAGAGCTATTAAATTATATGTCATGATTGTTATAAAATCCTTAATCTCGAGATGAGTTGATCATTGTCATGATGGAAGTGTTAGACGATGCTTGAAATGCATGCCACTGCACAGCATTAGCGCACGCTACGCCATCGCCTAGCGCGCGCTTAACGGGAGCAACTTAGCGCACGCCACGTTAGGTGATTAACGTGCGCTAAGTAGGCGATAAAGGCAAGATTTTTGTGTTTTGATTAGGAATTCGTGATGGTTTGACTTGGTTGGTTCCGTGTGTTTATTCGAGGTTGTGTTGAACCGTTGAGTTCGATTGGTTAGTTTTGTCAGTTGTTGATTGTTATCGGATATGTGTTATTTGATTTCTTCGATAGGTTGAGATTGTTGGTCGGTGAGTATAACCGGATATTGCGGTCGTGTTCGAGTATGTCCATTGTATTGCTTTTGATCGAGGCTGAGGAGCTCGTAGATAAAGGCGATGTGTTCGGCAGCAGCTTCGTGGTATCGGTATCGAGGCAAGTTATTACTTGCTCAGTTACAATATTTAATGAATGGTTTCGTTTCATTTCGTTCATAAGGCATATAGCGATGATTATTATTGTGAACTCGGGTATTCGGATCGCATATCGTTCTTTCGATTCTGGGAGATAAATCATAATGTATATGATTATCTCAGTTATTGGTATGTTCGAGTATCAAGGTTACATTATGGTAAAGACGAGGATATGAGTATCTATAGTTCATTGTTCGTTTGGATCGCCGAGCATTGAGGATAATCGTCGGTGATGATTGGACATCGAGATTTCTCCAGAAGGACTCGGCAAGTATCTTATATCGATTCAGTTAGAGTTAGTGATTTGATCATGCGTATTATCATTCATGTTGTCGAACATGAGGTCGTCTTAATTGATTTGTCATATTGTCGTTCATGTTGCGTTGTTCATGATGATGAACATATTGGTTTGCATATGTGTATGCATATTGTGTTGTTTATGTTGTGTTGATCCGATGGGATCGCGCGATCTATGCTGAGGGCGCTGGATCATTGGACGGGTTTTTCCACCTCGTGTTGGTCCGACGGGATCATCTTGGGATCTATGCTGAGGGCGCTGGATCGTTGGATTACCCAGTATTGTGTTATTGTTGTGCATATGTATATTGTTGGTTATCCACCTCGTGTTGATCTTGTAGGATCATCTTGGGATCTATCTTGAGGCGCTTGGATCATGGGATTTCCATTGAGTATACATAGTTGTTATTGTTTTTGAGCATATTGACGTTGTCATATGAGTATGCATTTGTAGGTCTTGTGTTAGGACCTTGTCCGCATTGCATTGTTCTGATATCGGATTAGACTGATATGATTATCGTGGCACATCATATCTCGAGGTATGTTCCATATTTTCTTTGGTCTTGTCTTTGGTGGACAATCGGTTATCGTCTTGGGATTTGTTGATATTATTCGATGGATCGTATTGGTCAGATATGGTAGATTCCCGTATCGTGAGTTGGTTATGACAGTTTGAGAACCTTGAGTATTGTTTGAGGTACAGTACTTATATTATGTTCAAGTTTATTGGTTAATCGAGTACAGGATGTGAAATGTGATAATGGTTATTCTGATGAGAATTTCTTGAGTAAGTAAAGTTATGGCGGTAAGATTTCGTTGGTCGTATTCTTATGTTGTATTCTCATTGGTATGTTATTATTAGTGTGATGTGACGGTTATCATTGTTGGATATTATGGCTGACCCCGTCGTGGGATTTCTTTTAGGTTCTCGGAGTATCGAGCTTGTAGCGGTCGTGAAGAGATGAGCTTCCCGGAGGATACTGGCTAGGACATGTTCTGTACATTGAGCTTCTTGTTTGGTTCTTGTTTTCCGCTCCTAGAGTATCGTTTTGGTTGGTCTTTTTCATTGCGTGAGTATTTTGAGATGCACTTTTGGTATCCGTAACGAGGTTACTTTGGAAATCGTTTTCTAAACTTTCGAGTATTTTGTTTGGCCTTGCGATTTCAAATGAGTTTCTGACGGTTTTTGATAAATGGATTTTATAAGTCTTTGTGAATTTTTAAAGATAGTACCGTCGTTGGCCTCTCGGGCATTTGTAAATGTTTGTGAAAATTTCTTTTAGCCTTGTGGGTTCCATCTCGGGGCCCACGGCGCTGTAATATTTCCGGTTAAATCTGGGGGTGTTACAGAATATGGTATCGGAGCTTAGGTTGAGAAAACCTAGGCATTTGGGTCGAGTTGGGTCGTGTTTTTGTTGCTTCATTCGAGTTGTCGATTGACAAATACTAGAGCCGTGAGTCTTTGTTGTTCACTCAGGCTTGTGCGTTATCGGATTTGCTAGTATCGTACTGGGCTTGTTATAACTTTTCCAAATGGTGTTTACGTGATATATTGTGTTCTTGAGTTGCACTGAGTTTGCAAAACGTGAGTTTTGAAAATACCTGTGTCGAGTATTTTCTTGAGTCTAGACATGTGCCAGTATCACGGGGAATCGTCGGCTTCACGATCTGTAAGTATTTGGATTTTTGAATTTCATTGAGATTTATTGCCGTTCTAAGTTGATACGTTTTGAGATTCAGCTGAATATTATGCGTTACAGTATAAGGTGATAGAGTTGGAACAGGATTGATGATCTTAAGGAGTTATGATTTCGAGAATCAGTACGTTGGTTAGATTTTGGAACGGAATTGTGCATTTGGGGAGAAATATTGTGCATGGTTGAGAAGAACATGTTGTTGTGCGGCGATTCATACGCCTCGATAGGCGATCGGCATCACGACCAGAGAAGCCTATCGTCGAAGACATACTCTGGACAAACTCCTAGAATTCGGCGCAATACGGCGATCGTCTTTTGGCACCTAGCGATCGTCTTTCGATATTTGACGATCGTCTATAATGAGCGGACCAGAGACGATCATCTCATGACCACGTATGGGTCCGGCATCCGTCAAAGTCATCAAAGACCGAATCTTGGACGGTGGCCCACATGCGGATCTTCAGAGATACCGGCAGATAAAGACCTTTGTCCTCATCCTGTCACCTACCTCACCTACCGACAAAGCCGCCGAAAGGTACAAAGTGGGTCCTCCCCTCACATGCTGCCCAGACGCGCGTTGGCCTCTCATTAGCTCACACGGTTGACTCCAGCAGCTCCCGACTTTAAGGGAAACGGCCCCATGTGGCCAACGATCGGCCACCTTATTATAATATAAAAACGGCGGTCGGTGATCGCCTCGTGATCCCAACTACCTTGTCCCCTATAAATAGGGAACTCACCGCAGCAAGGACACACGTTTTGACTACGAGATTCGGGCAAAATACACACAAAAGAGAAAATCAAAGACTCTCTTAGTAACCGCTTACACATTCATAGTGATATTCATACATATCCATCTTATCTCCTAAGCAAGAACTCACAGATCTATCTATCTGGTTCTTAGGCAATCTACGCGCTCTAAAGCCTAGAAAACTAGAAATCTTTACACTCCTTGTATTAGTTTCTAACATTAATATTTGTACTTTCGGATATATTTATTAATAATATCTCGAGAGCATTCAAGCCCGGGATTAACAACCCCGGCAAATCTTGTGTTATCTAGTTTCCCACGGAAGTGTTCTCGCAATTGTTTGTTACTCGATCATTCCAGCAATATTACCTCCGGATAATATTTTGGGTAACAACAATTGGCGCTAGAGGAAGGGGATCTAAATCTTCATTTTTATTCCTACCGTCTCGAAGAACACTCACTGTTCTCCGGACATATACTTGAAGAAACACTCACTTGTTCTTCAATAGAAAAACCTTGAGAAAATGACATCAAGAACAACCTCCAAGAGGGCCACCCCGAGATCTGCGGAAATCTTATTCGGCGAGGACCGAATCCCGGCCCACGGCGGAGGGCGCGTGGCGACGCTAGGCTCTCACTCCCGCCCCGAGGGACGGTTCTAGCCTCTCACTCGGCCGATTCCAGACATCGAGCAGTTGAGGAGGCTATAGCCATCCTCGAGGAACGGCAGAGGGCCGCGATACGCCTACCATCACCCGTCGGCTAACCGCCGGGCAAGCAAAAGGAAGCTCAAGGGGATCTATGTTGAGAAATCAACGAAAGTCCCGAGCCGCGAGGAAGGCTCGTAAGGCGGGACGATTCCGTCTTCACCGCCTAGGAAGCGATCCTCATGGCAACACAGGCACTCAGGCCCCAGCCGAGACATCGGTATCCGAATCCTTTACCAGGAGTTCGACATATCCGACCCCCAAGAGACAGTCGGTCGGCGACCCCTGCTCGCCCAAGGAAGGAACCCACTGGCAGGGAGCTCGTCATTCACCCCGGGGCCAGGGGATCGCACACGATCGCCTCGGTGCATGCTCCGAGAGCCATTCGGCGAGCATCGGCGACGGCGATGGCCGCCATGCAACGCCAGCTCGACGAGATGAAGGCGCTCTGGAAAATGGGGCGGCGCCAGGAGACCAATCGTTGGGTCAAGCGAGCCACTCGCGACTCAGATCGAGCTCGCCCGATCCAACCAACGATTAATCCCCACAAACACCTCTATATGAGGGGAGAACGGATCCGGGAACCCACTTAAGTAGGTTCGGATCTACATGACCGGATGCGGAGCTTGACGCGACGAAATGTCGTATGTTCCCGTTAACTCGGACGATATCGCCCCAGGTGGTACATCTCGCTACCATCTCGCTCAATCAATTGCTTTGAGAAGGCGGCGAGCGACTTCACGTCGTGCCGCCGCCAAAGTCGCTCGCCGGAAGGCCCCACCGCATGATGAAAATCGGGCGGGGAAGGACGAATCGGATGAGGATTATATCGGCCGGTGGGACGAGATAGTCCTCACCGGTGAACCCGTCGGCGACGAGATCGCTCACCACGCAGATCTGAACGGATTCCACGGACGCCGCCCATGTTCAGCACCTCACAAAGGATTTCCCACCGACCTATACTGGCGTTCCGCGTCGAGCCGCCGATTTTACGGCCGGGCGAGAAGATGCTCTCACTCCGTTTGGACGAGGGCGGCCAGAAGAAGGAAAAGCACCTTCCCATGTCCAGAAGAAGGCGGTCGCTAAGCCTAGAAAGGCGGTCGCCAATCCGCCCGGCGAGTTCAAAGCCTTCGAGGATGTGGAGGTCCACCTTCTTCACAACCTCAACTTATCTCGGCACACATCTTCAACGCGATCAAAGGTCGCGAGTGGCTTTCCAAGCCAAAACCAATAAGAGACCACGGTCACCTAGACCGTAGCAAATTCTGTGCCTATCATAAGAGTCCCGGCCACAACACTAGCCAATGCCGCGACCTCCTCGCAGACTATGGCGGCTGTTTGAAGAAGGCAAGCCGGACAATCTAATCACCAAGCCGGAGCCAAGGACGGAAAGGACCGGAGGGCGCGAACGCCGACAACGCGAGAGAACTCCTCCCAATCCGGCCGCCAGATCGAGCATGAGCCGGAATACTCGATGAATCGGTCCCTCCGATCAACCACGCGGTCGGATAAACATGCTTCAAGCCGGGGGTGGAAACCTCGGAGGTCTTTCCCCGGTTTCCACCATGTCGAACAGGAAGCGAAAGGCCGAGTTGAGGGCATTCGCCGGAGTCCATGTTGTAGTTCCTCCGGAGCCGACCATCTCTAGAGACGCGCTCATCACCATTTCCAACAAGGACAGGGAAGGAGTGCAATGTCCCAAAGAGGATGCACTAGTGATCTCCGCATGCATCCTTGGGAAGACGGTCGATCGCGTGTTGGTCGACAATGGGAGTTTTTGCAACATCATATTCAAAACCGCCCTAGACCAACTCGGCAACCTAATCAAATTCATCAAGCCTTTCGACACCGTGCTTCAAGGGTTCGGCGACAACACCGTCCAAGCCTATGGGAGGATCAAGCTCTCTGTTGAGCTAGTATGCTTTTATGATCCCAAGGTTAGGATTACTAGGAACCTAAGCTTTGTAATCATAGATAGGCCCAGCATCTATAATGGGTTCCTAGGTCGCCTTTCTAGAAACCTTTGAGGCGGTCGCCTCATCTTTCTTTCTTGTATCAAATTCCCCACTCGATGGGACGGTCGGTACTGTAAAGGGAGATCAACTAATGGCAAAGAGATGTTTGAGTTACTCCTGTGTTGCTACTTATTTCGCTATTTCCCACGCTATATGTAACATTGAAGCGACCAACGATCAACCCATGGAGATCGACGGGCCTAACACTTCGTACCAACCGGACTCAGAGGACGCCATCTCTCATCGATCGACGGACGACATCGAGCCAAGGATCGGTTTCGAGCCAAGTCTCGACATCGATCCGAGGACCGAGTCCGGAGATCGTACCAAACGAGAGGCGACAGTTCCTGTCGAAGAGTTGGAAAACATTACGATGGATCCAGATCATCCAGAACGGGAAGTACAGATCGGCGCAAGCATCGACCGCGAATTAAAGGGAGATCTGATCAACTTGCTACGTAAGAACATCGGTGTCTTAGCGAGGTCGCATCAAGATAGGCTAGGCATAAGTCCCGAACACGCCTGCCACTATCTGAAGATCGACCGGGCGATGAAGCCTGTTCACCAGAAGCGTAGGAAGTTCGGTCCCGAGAAATACGCGGCGCTCGACATAGAAGTCCAGAAGTTACTCAACAACAAATTGATCGGAGTAGCAACAGACGAACCACAGTGGGTCGCCAACGCGGTTCTCGTCAAAAAGCCAACTGGCTCCTGGAGATTATGCATAGACTTCACCGACCTCAACGCGGCATGTCCAAAAGATCACTTCCCAATGCCTCATATCGATCACCTGGTCGACAGCACGGCAGGTTGCGAAATGATGTCGTTTATGGATGCCTTCGCCGGATATCATCAAATCCCAATGGCAGAGGAAGACATAAAACACACATCCTTCCACACAGAAAAAGACATATACTTTTGGGTCAGAATGCCGTTCGGCTTGAAAAACGCAGGGGCAACCTACCAGCGATTAGTCAACAGGATGTTCGCCGATCAGATCGGCAAGACCATGGAGGTCTACATTGACGATATCGTAGTCAAAAGCCTCAAGAAGGAAGATCACCTCAGCGATCTCGCCGAGACGTTCGCCATCCTTGAGAAGTTTAACATGAAGCTGAACCCCAAGAAATGCAACTTCGGGGTGGGCTCCGGGAAGTTCCTGGGGCACATAGTGAGCCAAAGGGGGATCGAGGCAAACCCTACCAAGATACAGGCGATCCTTGACATGCAGGAACCACGAAACATCAAACAGGTGCAACGCCTCTCAGGTTGTCTAGCCGCCATCAACCGTGTCTTTTCACGGCTCGGCGATAAAAGCAAGCCTTTCTTCGCGACCATCAAGAACAAGAAGTTCGCATGGACGAAAGAAAGCCAGTAGCATTCGCCAAAATAAAGGAATATCTATCTAACCCCGAGATCCTGGCAAAGCCGATCCGGTGAAAAATTATTCCTTTACTTGGCGGCCTCGGAGGTCGCGCCGAGTGCCGTTACAGTGCGAGCGAGAGGCAGTCCACTTGCCAATCTACTATGTTAGCCAGGCGCTCCACGACGCTGAGACACGCTATACACCATTGGAGAAGATCGCCTATGCCCTTGTCATGAGTGTACGTAAGCTGAGGGCTTACTTCTTCGATCACCAAGTGGAAGTCCTAACAACTCTACCTCTAAGACAAGTCCTGCACCGACCGGACACCAACGGGCGACTCCTCAAGTGGTCGCTGGAGATCGCCCAATACGGTATCACTTACGCTCCTCGCACGGCGATCAAAGGTCAAGCTCTGGCGGACTTCGTGGTGGAATTAACGTTCCCTCACAGTCCGACTCAGTCGGCAACTGCACAGAAATTATACGTGGATGGCTCGGCGACCAATGCGAGAGCAAAGGCGGATTGTCCTCATCAGCCCCGACGGTCGAGTTTCACAAATGCCGTGCGTTTCGGCTTTCGTGCGACCAACAATGAAGCCGAATACGAAGCTCCAGTAGGCGGGCTTGATCTAGCCTCGCCCTAGATGTTCGTCGCCTCCATATCTTCATGGACTCCCTTACGGTCGTAAACCAAGTCAAGGGAGAATATGAGGCACGCGGGGAACAAATGGTCAAATACCAAGAGTCGTCGAAATGTGCACAAAATTTGAAGAAGTACTAATCGAACAAGTCCCCAGAGAGCATAACTCCTGTGCCGATGCTCTTTCCAAACTAGCATCATCGGATGGGGCACCGACTTCTCCATATCCAAATCACAAAATCAGCAAGGCCGGCGATCGACAGAATTTGGTTACCACGGTCGCCATCGCCGAAGAGAATTGGATGACTCCGTTCATCAAATACTTAAAGGACAGGCGGTCCCTGACGACCGTATTAAAGCTCGCCAACTCCAGCTTCGTGCGACCAGGTATACCCTATTGGACGATCGGCTTTACAAGCGAGCCTTCAGCCTTCCCCTCCTCAAGTGTATTACACCGGAGGAAGGTCGGCTGGTTTTGGCTGAGATCCATGACGGGGTTTGTGGAAACCACGCGGGCGGGCGAGCCCTCATCCATAAAACAACCAGACAAGGGTTTTTCTGGCCATCACTTCGGAAAGATGCGATCGCTTATGCCAGATCTTGTCATAGATGTCAGATAATGGGCCCCAACATTAAGCTATCACCCGAACAGCTCACCTCCATGTATAGCCCTTGGCCATTTGCGCAATGGGGCATCGACCTTATAGGTCCCTTGCCGACGGCTACAGGTGTCTGTAAGTTCGCCATCGTTGGTTTCGACTATTTCACCAAATGGGCTTAGTCAGAACCGCTCAACAAGATCGGAAAAGAGCAGGTGATCAATTTTATATGGAAAAACATAATATGCCGATTCGGTTTGCCCTGTGCCATCATCTCCGACAACGGAAAGCTTGATTCGGCGGCTTAGAAGTCATGCAATGCAGTGAAAAGTGGGGAGTCAAAAGGTTATTCTCGGCGCCCTATCACCCTCGGACGAACAGGCGTAGAGGCAGTGAATAAGATCCTCAAACACACGATCAAAGCACGACTCGAATCCAGGCAAGGAAGATGGGCGAGCGAGCTCCCAGACGTTTTATGGTCCTACCGAACGACGACCCGCAATTCAACCGGCGAAACCCATTTCGCCCTTACCTTCTAATGAAGCGGTGATTCCTTCGGAGATCGCCGTCCTCAGCCATCGAACCGAACAGGAGATGACGACCGACAACGATGTAGCCCGGCGAATCGACCTAGACATGCTTGAAGAAAGACGGCTGACCTCAGAAATGAAGAACACAATCCACAAAAGGAGAGCCGAGAAGTTCTTCAATTCAAAGGTCAGAGAAAGAAGATTTCAAGTGGGCGATCTCGTCCTCAAGAAGATCCAAACCCATACAGGCGTCTTTGGTCCGAACTGGGAAGGACCTTTCAGAGTATCCAGATGGCTAACTAAAGGAGCCTACGAACTGGAACATCCTGACGGTACTCCGGACCAGTACCCCTGGAACGCCGTGCATCTGAAAAAATACTATCAGTGATAAATTTGTATTCGATTTCAATGATGTACAAGGAATATAATGAGATTTTTGTTATCCCATCTATTATGGCGATCGCCCCACCAGGCATCGCACATCACCGACGATCGCTGATCACGACGATCCTAGGTAAAATTAATGCAGCCATGGTCCTGGAGGTCGATGGAACCGACAGCTTCGCCCATGCAAGGTTCCTTTGGACTGAGATCGCCCACCCTTCGTTTAAATACGAGGCCGGCGTAGCCGAAGGGCCCTCCAAAATAATCAGTGGACACGATCGCACGTTCTCAAGGTACATCATCTAACATGGTGAACCCGAACAATGCAACGTTCCATTACCCCCGTCTCAACGTACACCGTCGAGGATCGCCATCTTCATGGCGGGCCGAGGTGGAAGCAGAGCTGACAAGCCGCGGACGTGGTGTCAAATAAGCCGACAACACTCCGCGCAAGGACTCCTCCAGACGAGATCGCCCGCCTTTCGTTTTAACACAAGGCGGCGTAGCTAACGGAGGACCCTCACAAAAAGTGAGTCGCAGGATACACAATATCCCTCGCACACGAAGACACGATTGGGGAGATCGGTCCATCGAACACCCCAACCACACATGACTCTTCAGAATCGGCGAAATGAAGATAGCTCGCCAGACAGACTAGTCTTTGTTTCCTTACTTACAATAAGTGAACAAAAACAAGGGGGCAGGGATAGGTCGAGCTACTCTCAAATACGATCGAACAAAGAGAAACCATATTCGATCGGCTTCGCTCAAAAACATGCAGGGCGATCGAGGTCGACCGACAAAAATTACAAGTAAGAATTCCAATTCAAAACACATCAATGCTTTCAACACTCAGACAATCGGCCGAACGAACAAAAAAAAAAAAAGAAGTCGAAAGCAAATATACACGTACTCGTAAAAATTGCACGCAAACAGTCAAAGGCGATCGCATATAATGCATTACGCAGAATGAGAAAAGGAGTATTTTATTCATAAACACAAGCTTCATACATTTCGAAGCCCGAAGGCCTTACAACAAAAAGTACAAGTTACGGAGGAAAAACAAAAATGCCTCTCAAGGCCCCGCCTGCTGGTCTTCGCCCTCGGGTTGCGGATCGGCTTGGGCACCCCCATCGGCCTCGGGATGAATGAGTTTGCCGGTATACCAACTCAAGTCGATCCCAAAGTCGACGAACTCAAGGATCGGCAAGGAGAATTCTGGATGCAGAGGATGTTCAAGGACATAGGATTTGAAGTTCTCCATCAGGGGACCTATCTCGATCCCTGCCTTCTTAGCGGCTCGAACAAAGATCGGCAAAGGCCAACCGATAAGCGAATTCGCCGACGAGCGCAACGTTGAGGTAGGGATCGGCCGGATCGCCTCACCGCCCCTTTAAATCCACGACCGTCTTCTCGACCTCACTTGATTGGGCCGCCTTGGCAACATTCTCGCCCCGGCTGCTCCGGCTCTCTCTTCGCCGCCTCCGGCTCACGGGCAGCCGATCCATCGCAGCCTTCAACCTTGGTCGCCTCCTCTGCGAAGCCTCGAGCTTCGGCGAGTTTCTTTCTCCTTAGCAGGATCGATCGGCATCCTCCTTGGAGCGGCTCGGCTCTGCCCAATCGATCCACGTCCGGCTTAGCCGTTTGGCCGTCTCCTCATACTCTTTCTCCATAGACCGGATCCGGTTGGCATCCTCAATATTTACATTAAGGCGGTCTCAAGTTCGCGATGGAGATGAGCGGTGGAGGGTCGCCCTCAAAATCCCGGCGGCACTGGACGGCCATCGTCGCCGTCTCGAAGAGCTGTGGCGACGGCCGCCGCATGGCGTCTCCAGATCGCCGACGAGCGACCGCATCAAGGTCGGTCGTCCAAGCCTTGGGCAGAAGTAATAGCTTTGGCGAACATAGCGGGGACTTCGAGAGAAGTTTGCGGAGCTTTGCTCGACAGAAGTCGGCACCATGGGGCGGCGTCCGGGTCGGCGAGACGAACCCTGCAGCGCAAACCAAGGAAATCAAGGAGTTAGCCCATACCATGCTCAAAATGCCTAACTCAGAAAAGTTTGATCTTTTCTTACCTATTGACCAGTTCGGGATCGCGCCCGAAATAAGGCTTGCCCCGGGAGGTTTCCACATCGGCGATCGCCACTTTCTTCGCCGAGCTACCGGATGGCCGGGGGCCGGAGACCGTTGGTTTGAAGCCTGGTCGCTCCGTCATCGGGATGGCAGAGATAGGAGCCGCAACGACCGGAGGCTCTAGAATTGATACATCCGCCTCTGAAATCGACGGGGACTCCTCCGCCCTCCGCCTCTTGCGGCGTTGGAGCTGTTCCTCATCGTGGACTTCCGGTTCAGCGATCGGCACCTCAGCAGGCCTCGTCACCGGGGCAGGGCGAGACGTTGTCGCAGGAACGCGACCAGTCCGCTTGCCCAAGTGAAGGCGACCGATGAGTCCCGGGTTCGACATGGCGATCTCTGCAGTCGGTTCGGAAATTCGGGGAAAATAAACCTCTGACAAAAGAGAAACATAAACAAGTTAGACAAAACAAAACGACCTCATGGAAACGATCGTCAAGAAAGGAAGCACCACTTAAGCTCATACCTGGAACTTTCAAGTGACGGGGGTAGCAAAACAATCGAGCTCCCAACCGATGAGCTTCGGTACCAAGAGAACGAACGTCGATAAAGGAATCAGGCAAAGCGCGGATCCGCTCCCAAACGATCAAGAAATCGAATGGAAGGTCGACGATCGCTGGAACAAGAGGTCCTGCAAAAAGAAAACGAAATTAGATCAGTCCAAGACAAGCTCAAACGAGGGGAGAGTTAAAATCCTTACTCGGATTCCTCTCCCGGAAAGTGGTGGGGATTTCCAACTCCTCATTCGGCCTGTCGCTCGATGCCGATCGCCATGCCCCGCCGACCCAAAACCATTTAGCCAGGTCGCCCCTGGTCTTACTCGGCACACCAAGGACCACTCTCCCGAGTCGGCCTTGAATATGATGACCGCCGATTGACCCCTTCTGAACGGCCAACTTAAACAAATAATTCATCTCCAACGCAGAAAGGAGGCGGAATAACCGATGACCGCCAAACAGGGTCAACGTGCAGATGATCTGCAGCCAAGCATTCGGCGTCAGTTGAAGAGGCGCCAAATTCCAGGCGATCAGCAAGTAGGAGACGGCGAATGGCAATGGGAATCGCAGACCCGCCTCCATAATCATCTCGTTGACGGCAACCATGTGCTCAGGCGGTTGGTCGGCACGTTCATTCTCCGAGGGCACGTGAAGGGAGACGTCAGAAGGAATGTGATATTTGGCCCTCCAACGGCTCAGGTCTTTCGTGGTCGCCGTACTCCGGATCTGTCCGAGAGTCCACGGAGACGGGACGGCGGCCCGAAAGACCGTCCGATTCACATGTTCGTAAGGGTGAGCGGCGGTGTAGGCTTTGAAATCGAATTCCGGACAGGGTCCGGCAATCGCTTCCATCATCTGAGCAAAAGCCATGTAGGCGGGGCCGAATCTACTCTCTCGTTCCCAGGCCTCCCTCACCAAATCATCCTCCTCCGCCGGCGAGCCCCTGCTCGCCGTCGCCGCCGTCCTCGCCACTTCGGCCGTTGAAAAGCTCTTCAAGTTCGCTGGTGCAATCCCCGCTCGAATAGCTTCGGCCGTCTCCATATCCACTCCAACGGGAACATCCTCCGTTCGGGCGACGCGGCGGCGGAAGAGCTTCCGGTCTCGAATGCTTTTGATCCTCCCGACATATTAGAAAGTAAAAAGAGGGAGAAGGTTAATTTGTTCTTACCGAGAAAAAAGTAGGAGATCGGCACAAAAAGCTCCTGAAAATTCTGCAGAATTTCGGCTATGGATACCAAGGACGCGTAAAAAATGAAAGAGGAGAAGCCCTGCCCTTTTTATAGACGGAGACGAGGGCCCATATGCAAATAGGAGAAACCCCAAGGGCTGGATCGCAACCGTCACGTGGGGACGCATTAAAAAATGTCCTCGGATCCCGCGTACGCGTTTTTTCGAGGGCACGCCAGCCGACAAGTCTGACAAACCGTCGGACTTCCCCAGCCATGGCGCGACGCGTGTCCTTGCCACTCTAAAAAGCCCGCCTTCTTTTCCCGCTGCTCCCGACGTAAAAGAGGGTCATCCATATTTGAATTCAGATCGGCTGATCGTTTAAACATTGACGATCGGCTACAGTGCCACCTCACCCTGTGTTTTCAACATCGAGGCGAGCTGGGGGGCAATTGTTGTGCGGCGATTCATACGCCTCGATAGGCGATCGACATCACGACCAGAGAAGCCTATCGTCGAAGACATACTCTGGACAAACTCCTAGAATTCGGCGCAATACGGCGATCGTCTTTTGGCACCTAGCGATCGTCTTTCGATATTTGACGATCGTCTATAATGAGCGGACCAGAGACGATCATCTCATGACCACGTATGGGTCCGGCATCCGTCAAAGTCATCAAAGACCGAATCTTGGACGGTGGCCCACATGCGGATCTTCAGAGATACCGGCAGATAAAGACCTTTGTCCTCATCCTGTCACCTACCTCACCTACCGACAAAGCCGCCGAAAGGTACAAAGTGGGTCCTCCCTCACATGCCGCCCAGACGCGTTGGCCTCTCATTAGCTCACACAGTTGACTCCAGCAGACTCCCGACTTTAAGGGAAACGGCCCCATGTGACCAACGATCGGCCACCTTATTATAATATAAAAAAACGGCGGTCGCCGGTGATCGCCTCAGGGATCCCAACCACCTTGTCCCCTATAAATAGGGAACTCACCGCAGCAGCAAGGACACAGTTTTGACTACAGATTCAGTGCAAAATACACACAAAAGAGAAAATCAAAGACTCTCTTAGTAACCGCTTACACATTCATAGTGATATTCATACATATCCATCTTATCTCCTAAGCAAGAACTCACAGATCTATCTATCTGGTTCTTCCGGCAATCTACGCGCTCTAAAGCCTAGAAAACTAGAAATCTTTACACTCCTTGTATTAGTTTCTAACATTAATATTTGTACTCGACAGTATATTTATTAATAATATCTCGCGAGAGCATTCAAGCCCGGGATTAACAACCCCGGCAAATCTTGTGTTATCTAGTTTCCCACGAAAGTGTTCTCGCAATTGTTTGTTACTCGATCATTCCAGCAATATTACCTCCGGATAATATTTTGGGTAACAACACATGTAGCACGTTAATTCATTTTGAGATATATGAACTGCTTTTGATCATTTGAAAATGACACTTTTCAAAATGAATATTTCACAGATGTTTTACGGAAAATGATTTTGGGCCGAGACCCAAATCGATTTCGAAATGGTTTTGTGACTCAGGACTTGAAGTCCGAAAAGGGGTTTTCTATTTTTAAACTTTTTGTAATGCGGAACGAGTTACGGGCTAAGACCCTAATGTTTCAAACGGCTTTTCTGTTTTCTTAAAACTCCCGAGACTTGTAAAACACTTTACCAATCGTTTACCTATGTTATTTCCGCCTTTCGAGGCTTTGGTTTACTTGTTCAAATTGAACCTCTCGGGAAGTCTTTCGCTGTGTGGATTTGTTTCAATATTTTGTCATATCATATTTAAGGTGATTCAGGATGGGTTAATGACTGACGTTGCAAGTCATGTGTGGAAAAGGAGTTTAGTCGGAATTTATATATTGAGATTTTGGAACTCGATCGTGTGGTTTTCCGATGGAATATCAGTTGATATTGGTGACGAACCGAATTGGTATACAGGAGTATGGATATAGTCGAGCATTTGCATACTTTTCATTTTAAAACTTCGAAATCGTGTGGATTCGAAGGAAACTGTTATCAAATACTTGGCACCATCGAGCCAAGTTAATTTTTCGAAAATTGATTTTGTGGTCTTACCAAAATTTATGTTTTGAGTTTTCAAACTCTTGAAAGAATTTTCGAAAAATTGTCTTCGTGACAAGAATATATGACTTCAAACTGGTTTTGAAAATGTGATCGAGGTACATACGCATTTAGTGCATAATGCATATCGTGGTGAAGTTCTGAATGAGACTCACGAACTGGATGGTACATCGATGGTAGTGCGATGAAAGAGATTCGAACGTTAGTATGGTAGGTTGGTTATTCACGGATGATCGTTTGTTTTATCGGATAAGATAATTATGTTGCGTGTTGTAGATTCATGCACATAATATTATTTTGGAAATGGGGATTTTGTGAAACCGGGACATATGTGCCATGTGATTCCATTGGTACGGTAGTAGCGCGATTTTACCACGGTGATTACGGAATGATTTCCTTGTAAGTGCAAATTTGGGGATGGTGACCCCATCTTGGTTGTTTTGGATATTGAGTGGTCGTTCCCACTCCTTGTATGAATTGGGTATGTTCGTCGGTTTTGATTGGTTGTTCATGTGCGAGGGTATGTTCGCGATCGGATACGTTTATTGAGATCCACCGTATGTGATCGGTATGTCGTTTGAGAATTTTGCTTTTCGTATATCCATTTACGTGGTTACGTGTTGATAGTGTTGGAGTTTACCGTGTGAAGGTATTCTCGATTTCCGTTGATCGTTCGTTGGTTGTATTGGAGTTTATCACGTTGATGATATTCTCGATTGTGTTTTGACCTCTGGTTGGTCGATTGGAATTTATCATGTCGATGATAAATTCGGTTGATTGTTGATCATTGTTGGTGATCATTTGAGCGTTGATTGTCTATCGATGTTTGGGATTCGTTGCCGAGTGTATTGAGCGGTTGTTTCACGGATACATCGGATATTATTCGTTTTATCGAGTGAGACTTGATTATGTAATCGGGCGAGATGATTTGATTGGGCAGATTGTTTGATCCGAAGATGATATATTTTGTTGAGAATCGGAATTGTGATCGTAAGCGTATTGAGATGCGGTGAGAACGCTGGCTAGTATCTCCGGAGATCGTCGACCTGCGTATTTGTAAGTATGCGGTTTTGGCTATTCAGAATAATGATGATTGATCAGTGTCGTGATGGTTTTGGGATATTTTGGGTTGGACAGCATGTTTGTTTGTTTTCTATGACGGATTGCAAGTTTCGAGGACGAAACTTATTTTAAGGGGTGTAGAATGTAATATCCGGAATTTCTATTACTGTTGTTTGATATTATTTTATCCGAGTTATATTGTACAGCGTGGAATCTGTACAGTAGGGATAAAATAAATAAAGGACTGAGATATCAGTATCGGTATAATTGTCGTATTTGGTCGACAGTTACATTTGAGGATATTGTGTATCAGGTTGTCGTACTTTTGATATTGGGTATATCGTATGATGATATTATTGGATTCAGTGTTTGTGTTCAGTGTGTCTTATGTTCGTTTTTGGTATGTCGAGACGTTGGACAAGAACTGCGGAAAATGGCTAAGTATAGCCTTATTAGCGCACGCTAATATTCATGCATAACGCACGCTATCGTGCAGGATTAGCGCACGCTACGTTTATAGGTTAGCGTACGCTAGTGCAGACAGATCGGAAGGAATCCGCGTGTGGACCCGGCTGCTTTCGGCGCACGTTCTGGTAAGTCAACGGTTGTTGTCCTGAAGTATTAGCGCACGCTAAAATATTAAGCTTAGCGCACGCTAACTATGTATCAGTCAACAAGGAATCTTATCCTTGCCAGATGCTGTCGGAATGTGGGGGCGAGTGGTAGGTGAACACTGTAGTAAGTCAACTCCGGTTAGCGCACGCTAAGAGTAAGAACTTGCGTACGCTAGACATGATGATTTACGTACGTTAATGCATGGGCATTACGTACGTAAGGTAGTTTACGAAGCAAGACAGTAGCCTCTGGACTGCGATAGCGCACGCTAACAAAGTCAGTTAGCGCACGCTAAGGCTAGCGCACGCTAAACATAAGGGTTTAGCGCACGCTAGTGGTGCATTCTATATAAAGGGACAAACGGGTGTCATGAAACATTTCGTCCATTTCTTTCCTTTCACCCGATAGAGACAACCTTGGGAGAACATTTGGAGTTCCTAAACACTGAGGGATAATCCTCTTTAACAAGATTAAAGATGGGAATCATGGAGTGAAGCTTTGTTCTTGAAATCATTGGTGATTCTTGGAAATCAATCATTTCCTTCAAAAAAGGTAATTACTCTTCACTTTGAGATTTCGTTTTGGATTGTATATGATGTTCTTGAGTTGATGATTATCATATAAACAAGTTGATGAGCATGACAACGAGTTGGATTACCGTACTAAGTTAGTGTTGTTATCAATATATGAGTATTGATATGTTTCGTATGGTTTTGGATGGAATTCAAGATATATGTTGATGTAATTCCCTTCTTCAATTCGGATTTTTGATGTTTTGTCGTTGGTTACTTCGTATGGTAACGATTATGGTGGTGCTATTGTGATTCTTGAAGTTATATGAATTGTATGTCGAAGAACATGATGAATAAGGATTTTTAGATGTTAGAACACATCGGATTTTATCATTTTATGGATCATGAACGTGAATTTGGATAATTCGTGTTCTTGAAGAGCTATTAAATTATATGTCATGATTGTTATAAAATCCTTAATCTCGAGATGAGTTGATCATTGTCATGATGGAAGTGTTAGACGATGCTTGAAATGCATGCCACTACACAGCATTAGCGCACGCTACGTTTACTGCCTAGCGCGCGCTAACGGGAGCAACTTAGCGCACGCTACGTTAGGTGATTAACGTGCGCTAAGTAGGCAGACAGTGCAGTATTTTTGTGTTTTGATTAGGAATTCGTGATGGTTTGACTTGGTTGGTTCCGACTGTGTTTATTCGAGGTTGTGTTGAACCGTTGAGTTCGATTGGTTAGTTTTGTCAGTTGTTGATTGTTATCGGATATGTGTTATTTGATTTCTTCGATAGGTTGAGATTGTTGGTCGGTGAGTATAACCGGATATTGCGGTCGTGTTCGAGTATGTCCATTGTATTGCTTTTGATCGAGGCTGAGGAGCTCGTAGATAAAGGCGATGTGTTCGGCAGCAGCTTCGTGGTATCGGTATCGAGGCAAGTTATTACTTGCTCAGTTACAATATTTAATGAATGGTTTCAGTTTCATTTCGTTCATAAGGCATATAGCGATGATTATTATTGTGAACTCGGGTATTCGGATCGCATATCGTTCTTTCGATTACGGGAGATAAATCATAATGTATATGATTATCTCAGTTATTGGTATGTTCGAGTATCAAGGTTACATTATGGTAAAGACGAGGATATGAGTATCTATAGTTCATTGTTCGTTTGGATCGCCGAGCATTGAGGATAATCGTCGGTGATTATTGGACATCGAGATTTCTCCTGAAGGACTCGGGCAAGTATCTTATATCGATTGATTAGAGTTAGTGATTTGATCATGCGTATTATCATTCATGTTGTCGAACATGAGGTCGTCTTAATTGATTTGTCATATTGTCGTTCATGTTGCGTTGTTCATGATGATGAACATATTGGTTTGCATATGTGTATGCATATTGTTGTTTATGTTGTGTTGATCCGATGGGATCGCGCGATCTATCTTGGCGCTGGATCATTGGACGGGTTTTCCACCTCGTGTTGGTCCGACGGGATCATCTTGGGATCTATCTTTGAGGGCGCTGGATCGTTGGATTACCCAAGTATTGTGTTATTGTTGTGCATATGTATATTGTTGGTTATCCACCTCGTGTTGATCTTGTAGGATCATCTTGGGATCTATCTTTGAGGCGCTGGATCATGGGATTTCCATTGAGTATACATAGTTGTTATTGTTTTTGAGCATATTGACGTTGTCATATGAGTATGCATTTGTAGGTCTTGTGTTAGGACCTTGTCCGCATTGCATTGTTCTGATATCGGATTAGACTGATATGATTATCGTGGCACATCATATCTCGAGGTATGTTCCATATTTTCTTTGGTCTTGTCTTTGGTGGACAATCGGTTATCGTCTTGGGATTTGTTGATATTATTCGATGGATCGTATTGGTCAGATATGGTAGATTCCCGTATCGTGAGTTGGTTATGACAGTTTGAGAACCTTGAGTATTGTTTGAGGTACAGTACTTATATTATGTTCAAGTTTATTGGTTAATCGAGTACAGGATGTGAAATGTGATAATGGTTATTCTGATGAGAATTTCTTGAGTAAGTAAAGTTATGGCGGTAAGATTTCGTTGGTCGTATTCTTATGTTGTATTCTCATTGGTATGTTATTATTAGTGTGATGTGACGGTTATCATTGTTGGATATTATGGCTGACCCCGTCGTGGGATTTCTTTTAGGTTCTCGGAGTATCGAGCTTGTAGCGGTCGTGAAGAGATGAGCTTCCCGGAGGATACTGGCTAGGACATGTTCTGTACATTGAGCTTCTTGTTTGGTTCTTGTTTTCCGCTCCTAGAGTATCGTTTTGGTTGGTCTTTTTCCGCTGCGTGAGTATTTTGAGATGCACTTTTGGTATCTGGTAACTGAGGTTACTTTGGAAATCGTTTTCTAAACTTTCGAGTATCGGCTGTTTGGCCTTGCGATTTCAAATGAGTTTTACGACGGTTTTTGATAAATGGATTTTATAAGTCTTTGTGAATTTTTAAAGATAGTACCGTCGTTGGCCTCTCGGGCATTTGTAAATGTTTGTGAAAATTTCTTTTAGCCTTGTGGGTTCCATCTCGGGGCCCACGGCGCTGTAATATTTCCGGTTAAATCTGGGGGTGTTACAGAATATGGTATCGGAGCTTAGGTTGAGAAAACCTAGGCATTTGGGTCGAGTTGGGTCGTGTTTTTGTTGCTTCATTCGAGTTGTCGATTGACAAATACTAGAGCCGTGAGTCTTTGTTGTTCACTCAGGCTTGTGCGTTATCGGATTTGCCAGTATCGTACTGGGCTTGTTATAACTTTTCCAAATGGTGTTTACGTGATATATTGTGTTCTTGAGTTGCACTGAGTTTGCAAAACATGAGTTTTGAAAATACCTGTGTCGAGTATTTTCTTGAGTCTAGACATGTGCCAGTATCACGGGGAATCGTCGGCTTCACGATCTGTAAGTATTTGGATTTTTGAATTTCATTGAGATTTATTGCCGTTCTAAGTTGATACGTTTTGAGATTCAGCTGAATATTATGCGTTACAGTATAAGGTGACAGAGTTGGAACAGGATTGATTATCTTAAGGAGTTATGATTTCGAGAATCAGTACGTTGGTTAGATTTTGGAACGGAATTGTGCATTTGGGGAGAAATATTGTGCATGGTTGAGAAGAACATGTAGCATGTTAATTCATTTTGAGATATATGAACTGCTTTTGATCATTTGAAAATGACACTTTTCAAAATGAATATTTCACAGATGTTTTACGGAAAATGATTTTGGGCCGAGACCCAAATCGATTTCGAAATGGTTTTGTGACTCAGGACTTGAAGTCCGAAAAGGGGTTTTCTATTTTTAAACTTTTTGTAATGTGGAACGAGTTACGGGCTAAGACCCTAATGTTTCAAACGGCTTTTCTGTTTTCTTAAAACTCCCGAGACTTGTAAAACACTTTACCAATCGTTTACCTATGTTATTTCCGCCTTTCGAGGCTTTGGTTTACTTGTTCAAATTGAACCTCTCGGGAAGTCTTTCGCTGTGTGGATTTGTTTCAATATTTTGTCATATCATATTTAAGGTGATCCAGGATGGGTTAATGGTGACGTTGCAAGTCATGTGTGGAAAAGGAGTTTAGTCGGAATTTATATATTGAGATTTTGGAACTCGATCGTGTGGTTTTCCGATGGAATATCAGTGGATATTGGTGACGAACCGAATTGGTATACATGAGTATGGATATAGTCGAGCATTTGCATACTTTTCATTTTAAAACTTCGAAATCGTGTGGATTCGAAGGAAACTGTTATCAAATACTTGGCACCATCGAGCCAAGTTAATTTTTCGAAAATTGATTTTGTGGTCTTACCAAAATTTATGTTTTGAGTTTTCAAACTCTTGAAAGAATTTTCGAAAAATTGTCTTCGTGACAAGAATATATGACTTCAAACTGGTTTTGAAAATGTGATCGAGGTACATACGCATTTAGTGCATAATGCATATCGTGGTGAAGTTCTGAATGAGACTCACGAACTGGATGGTACATCAGTATGGTACGATGAAAGAGATTCGAACGTTAGTATGGTAGTTTGGTTATCCACGGATGATCGGTTGATTTATCGGATAAGAGAAATATGTTGCGTGTTGTAGATTCATGCACATAATATTATTTTGGAAACTGGGGATTTTGTGAAACCGGGACATATGTGCCATGTGATTCCATTGGTACGGTAGTAGCGCGATTTTACCACAGTGATTCTGGAATGATTTCCTTGTAAGTGCAAATTTGGGGATGGTGACCCCATGCTGGTTGTTTTGGATATTGAGTGGTCGTTCCCACTCCTTGTATGAATTGGGTATGTTCGTCAGTTTGTGATTGGTTGTTCATGTGCCGAGGGGTATGTTCGCCAGTCGGATACGTTTATTGAGATCCACTGTATGTGATCGGTATGTCGTTTTGAGAATTTTGCTTTTTCGTATATCTGTTTCTGTGGTTCTGTGTTGATAGTGTTGGAGTTTACCGTGTGAAGGTATTCTCGATTTCCGTTGATCGTTCGTTGGTTGTATTGGAGTTTATCACGTTGATGATATTCTCGATTGTGTTTTGACCTCTGGTTGGTCAGATTGGAATTTATCATGTCGATGATAAATTCGGTTGATTGTTGATCATTGTTGGTGATCATCTGAGCGTTCAGATTGTCTATCGATGTTTCGGGATTCGTTGCCAGTGTATTGAGCAGTTGTTTCACAGATACATCGGACATTATTCGTTTTATCAGAATTGAGACTTGATTATGTAATCAGGCAGACAGGATTTGATTCGGGCAGATTGTTTGATCCGAAGATGATATATTTTGTTGAGAATCAGGGAATTGTGATCGTAAGCGTATTGAGACTGTACGGTGAGAACGCTGGCTAGTATCTCCGGAGATCGTCGACCTGCGTATTTGTAAGTATGCGGTTTTGGCTATTCAGAATAATGATGATTGATCAGTGTCGTGATGGTTTTGGGATATTTTGGGTTGGACAGCATGTTTGTTTGTTTTCTATGATGGATTGCAAGTTTCGAGGACGAAACTTATTTTAAGGGGTGTAGAATGTAATATCCGGAATTTCTATTACTGTTGTTTGATATTATTTTATCCGAGTTATATTGTACAGCGTGGAATCTGTACAGTAGGGATAAAATAAATAAAGGACTGAGATATCAGTATCTGTATAATTGTAGTATTTGGTCGTGATTACATTTGAGGATATTGTGTATCGGTTGTCGTACTTTTGATATTGGGTATATCGTATGATGATATTATCGATTCGGTGTTTGTGTTCGGTGTTTCTTTTGTTCGTTTTTGGTATGTATAGACTTTGGCCAAGAAGCTGCGGAAAATGGCTAAGTATAGCCTTATTAGCGCACGCTAATATTCATGCATAACGACGCTATCGTGCGTGATTAGCGACGCTACGTTTATAGGTTAGCGTCGCTAGTGCGGAGATCGGAAGGAATCCGCGTGTGGACCCGGCTTCGGCGCACGCTCGTAAGTCAACGGTTGTTGTCCTGAAGTATTAGCGCACGCTAAAATATTAGGCTTAGCGCACGCTAACTATGTATCAGTCAACAAGGAATCTTATCCTTGCCAGATGCTGTCGGAATGTGGGGGCGAGTGGTAGGTGAACACTGTAGTAAGTCAACTCCGGTTAGCGCACGCTAAGAGTAAGAACTTGCGTACGCTAGACATGATGATTTACGTACGTTAATGCATGGGCATTACGTACGTAAGGTAGTTTACGAAGCAAGACAGTAGCCTCTGGACTGCGATAGCGCACGCTAAACATAAGGGTTTAGCGCACGCTAGTGGTGCATTCTATATAAAGGGACAAACGGGTGTCATGAAACATTTCGTCCATTTCTTTCCTTTCACCCGATAGAGACAACCTTGGGAGAACATTTGGAGTTCCTAAACACTGAGGGATAATCCTCTTTAACAAGATTAAAGATGGGAATCATGGAGTGAAGCTTTGTTCTTGAAATCATTGGTGATTCTTGGAAATCAATCCTTTCCTTCAAAAAAGGTAATTACTCTTCACTTTGAGATTTCGTTTTGGATTGTATATGATGTTCTTGAGTTGATGATTATCATATAAACAAGTTGATGAGCATGACAACGAGTTGGATTACCGTACTAAGTTAGTGTTGTTATCAATATATGAGTATTGATATGTTTCGTATGGTTTTGGATGGAATTCAAGATATATGTTGATGTAATTCCCTTCTTCAATTCGGATTTTTGATGTTTTGTCGTTGGTTACTTCGTATGGTAACGATTATGGTGGTGCTATTGTGATTCTTGAAGTTATATGAATTGTATGTCGAAGAACATGATGAATAAGGATTTTTAGATGTTAGAACACATCGGATTTTATCATTTTATGGATCATGAACGTGAATTTGGATAATTCGTGTTCTTGAAGAGCTATTAAATTATATGTCATGATTGTTATAAAATCCTTAATCTCGAGATGAGTTGATCATTGTCATGATGGAAGTGTTAGACGATGCTTGAAATGCATGCCACTGCACAGCATTAGCGCACGCTACGTTGCCTAGCGCGCGCTAACGGGAGCAACTTAGCGCACGCTACGTTAGGTGATTAACGTGCGCTAAGTAGGCAGACAGTGCAGTATTTTTGTGTTTTGATTAGGAATTCGTGATGGTTTGACTTGGTTGGTTCCGACTGTGTTTATTCGAGGTTGTGTTGAACCGTTGAGTTCGATTGGTTAGTTTTGTCAGTTGTTGATTGTTATCGGATATGTGTTATTTGATTTCTTCGATAGGTTGAGATTGTTGGTCGGTGAGTATAACCGGATATTGCGGTCGTGTTCGAGTATGTCCATTGTATTGCTTTTGATCGAGGCTGAGGAGCTCGTAGATAAAGGCGATGTGTTCGGCAGCAGCTTCGTGGTATCGGTATCGAGGCAAGTTATTACTTGCTCAGTTACAATATTTAATGAATGGTTTCAGTTTCATTTCGTTCATAAGGCATATAGCGATGATTATTATTGTGAACTCTGGGTATTCGGATCGCATATCGTTCTTTCGATTCTGGGAGATAAATCATAATGTATATGATTATCTCAGTTATTGGTATGTTCGAGTATCAAGGTTACATTATGGTAAAGACGAGGATATGAGTATCTATAGTTCATTGTTCGTTTGGATCGCCGAGCATTGAGGATAATCGTCGGTGATGATTGGACATCGAGATTTCTCCCGAAGGACTCGGGCAAGTATCTTATATCGATTCAGTTAGAGTTAGTGATTTGATCATGCGTATTATCATTCATGTTGTCGAACATGAGGTCGTCTTAATTGATTTGTCATATTGTCGTTCATGTTGCGTTGTTCATGATGATGAACATATTGGTTTGCATATGTGTATGCATATTGTGTTGTTTATGTTGTGTTGATCCGATGGGATCGCGCGATCTATGCTGAGGGCGCTGGATCATTGGATGGGTTTTTCCACCCCGTGTTGGTCCGACGGGATCATCTTGGGATCTATGCTGAGGGCGCTGGATCGTTGGATTACCCAGTATTGTGTTATTGTTGTGCATATGTATATTGTTGGTTATCCACCTCGTGTTGATCTTGTAGGATCATCTTGGGATCTATGCTGAGGGCGCTGGATCATGGGATTTCCATTGAGTATACATAGTTGTTATTGTTTTTGAGCATATTGACGTTGTCATATGAGTATGCATTTGTAGGTCTTGTGTTAGGACCTTGTCCGCATTGCATTGTTCTGATATCGGATTAGACTGATATGATTATCGTGGCACATCATATCTCGAGGTATGTTCCATATTTTCTTTGGTCTTGTCTTTGGTGGACAATCGGTTATCGTCTTGGGATTTGTTGATATTATTCGATGGATCGTATTGGTCAGATATGGTAGATTCCCGTATCGTGAGTTGGTTATGACAGTTTGAGAACCTTGAGTATTGTTTGAGGTACAGTACTTATATTATGTTCAAGTTTATTGGTTAATCGAGTACAGGATGTGAAATGTGATAATGGTTATTCTGATGAGAATTTCTTGAGTAAGTAAAGTTATGGCGGTAAGATTTCGTTGGTCGTATTCTTATGTTGTATTCTCATTGGTATGTTATTATTAGTGTGATGTGACGGTTATCATTGTTGGATATTATGGCTGACCCCGTCGTGGGATTTCTTTTAGGTTCTCGGAGTATCGAGCTTGTAGCGGTCGTGAAGAGATGAGCTTCCCGGAGGATACTGGCTAGGACATGTTCTGTACATTGAGCTTCTTGTTTGGTTCTTGTTTTCCGCTGCTAGAGTATCGTTTTGGTTGGTCTTTTCCATTGCGTGAGTATTTTGAGATGCACTTTTGGTATCCGTAATCGAGGTTACTTTGGAAATCGTTTTCTAAACTTTCGAGTATCTACTGTTTGGCCTTGCGATTTCAAATGAGTTTCTGACGGTTTTTGATAAATGGATTTTATAAGTCTTTGTGAATTTTTAAAGATAGTACCGTCGTTGGCCTCTCGGGCATTTGTAAATGTTTGTGAAAATTTCTTTTAGCCTTGTGGGTTCCATCTCGGGGCCCACGGTGCTGTAATATTTCCGGTTAAATCTGGGGGTGTTACACCAGGCTGGCTAGGTGGTGCTACTACTCTTTGGTTCCTCCCATTGTTGACTGAGATGGACCTACCGAGTCGCGCAATAGGATTGACGACGAAATAAATCGAGCTTATTCTCTCATTATGAATATTAGATATTGGATATTTAATTTATTGGGACATTGTCTAAATCAATTTATTGGATAAATTGATTTCGGCCTAATGAATTAAATAAATTAATAGGTGATTAATTTAATTCAGGAATATAATTATTTCTTGGAGAAATTAATTATATTATTTTGTATTTGATATGTTTAATTAATTGGATTAATTAAATGATATAAATACATCGAAATGGAATTGGAGTTTATCTGTTTGGACTCACGGAAGTCCGAAATGAACCAAACCCATCCGTTTTTCATATGGCCGCCCCACCTACTCTTGGTCATAGTCTTCACCTTTTTTAAAGGTGAAGACAAATGACATGATGGGGGAATCTCTATTATGAGATAGAGTAAGTGTTATTATTCCTTTAAAAGGGAATAAATTAATATGGAAGAAGGAGAATAAGATGAGAAGACAACTCACTTGTGAATGGGATTTGGAATCACACGGCTCATCAAGTTCAAGAGAGAGAGAAAAACTTTTTCTCATAGTCTTATTCTTCTTCATGTGTTCTTGGTAATTCTGAGAGAAAAATCAAGAAATTAAAGGGAGAAGGTGAGTTATACATCGAGTGTTGTAATCACAAATCAAAAGCTTCAATCACTTGGTTCTAGCCGTAACCTTGGAGGTTAATCGGGTGATCGTCATCCCGTTCGTTTCTCCGGCGCGTGGCAAGTAGAGGCGTTGTATTTTCGACGTTGGATCATTCAAGTGCTTGGAGAACTTTGGATCATAGGGAATTCGTTTAAAGCTTGGGGAATAGCTCAAGAGAAGGAATCCATTTAATCAACGGACTATAAGGGTGAGTTTCTAACATCTCTTGTGTTTTCGTTTATATATTCGTATCTACGTAGCTCGATCGATCCTCGTAGGGATTCGGATCGAATTAATTTTCGTTTTATCGCTTCCGCTGGGCCTTCGTTCCGAATCCAAATAGTGGTATCAGAGCGTAAGTCTTGCGATCGTATTTACGGTATTGACATTTGGAATGCTTGATAAGATGGTATATGATTTGGAATCATAATCGTATTAATCGTTGATTTTCTATTGTTCATCCAAAATTTAATTTTCCATAATTTTATGTTACAATGTAAATCTATTTTTCTTTCGAAAAACTGATTTAAAGTGTAATATAAACATTAGAAAAATTTTATTTTTGGAATCAGGGCGAAAAACAAACGTAATCGGATCGACACTTGGTCGGCCGGGCGCCGCCGCGGTCCGAGGCATCAGACGCAACTGGACCCGTGATCGCCAGCTCGGCGATCTGGCCACGCTCGCAATGGTCTCGGTCCTCGGTCACCGCTGGCCTGCCGTTAGCTTGCCGGGCGCCTTGTGGCAAGGTGCTCACCGTATTTTCGACTCCGTTTTTTATATTTCGTTCGATAATTAATTTCCCACAAAATAAATTGGATTTAATTTGACTAAGATTTAATTATGGTAATTTTAATCTTAGGGGAATTAATTTAATGAAATATTTTATCGCCCGGAATAAGTTAAAATTGATGGTTGTTTGAATTAATTGGATTAATTCGTTCTGAATGAATCGATTGGATCGGTTCGTATTGTTGATTAGATCAATTTACCTATACGCTTCCCATTTATATAGTATTTATTGGATGAATACTTTTGCATGGGGATGTGGTTCGTGGACTTAGTTTTTTGAATTGTTCGTTTTATTCGATTGGGTTGTAAAGGCCGTTTTGAGCCTATTTATTTTACTAGAAATATTTGTATCTAGGATGCAATTTTCAATGTAAAATTTATATGTAATGACGAAGACCAGAGGAAGATCCATTTCGAGAAGACGAAGATCCAAGACGAAGACTTGTAATTAGATTACGGAGTTTTTGTTTTCTAGGAATGCTCCATGAACCACATGTTGGTAGCAACTAGGTTGTGAATGGTTGTTTCATGTTGTATGAGTGCCACAAACGCGCTTAAATGAAATAATGTGCAAAGTGTAACATTAATCGCGAAAATTCTCCCACGACAAATTATTAAGTTTATAAGGTTTCAAGGTTTTCCTTCCCTCTATCGAGCTTTAGGGAAATTGAAATCCAAACCGGATATCATATGCTTCCGAGTTATCGGGGTAGTCGTTCGGGGAGGATGGATAAATTACCGGGAGCGCATTGGATGCCTTCGGTTGGAGCAAATTTTATCCCTAGAAACCTGATAGGTTGCCGGATAAGATTCAATTGTGAAACTGATTTACGTCGATGGTATAAACTTAATTTGTTCACGAACCACAGAAACCGTATAGGTTGAGGGGAGTGAACAAGGAGAAAAAGAAGATCGAATCATCTATTAGATGGGTTGGTGTTGGACATCACTTTATAAAATTTAATAGACTAGAAACCTATTCAGTTGCCCTCTATTAAGATTTATAAATAACTCGATCACCACTATTAAGTAGAGCGACGATACTTCCGGATTTCACATGGGAATGTGTTATTCCAATAAAATTAGTGGGAGCTGGGTAACAAGAATAGAAAAGACCTTAATTCTATACTCAGATCATAATATAACAAGTCACTAATTAATCTGTCGTACTTAATGCAGACTAAACTCTCAATATGACAATGAACCCACTCGCAATTCTACTCGTAAAGAACACCCTGATTGGACCAAACTTTGTGGACTGGCTCCGCAATCTGATGATTATCCTCAGTATAGAGGCACTGGGATACGTCTTAGAGATGGACATTTCAATGCCTCCTGTGCGGACCAGAGCCAATCAAGAAGAGATCGAAAACTACGAAAAGTGGGTTAAGGATGAAATAAAAGTCCGTGCTTACATGATGGCTTCTATGTCAAATGAGCTTCAAAGAGCTCATGAGAAAATGACTTCTGCTAGGCAGATTCTATCTCACTTAACCGAACTTTATGGTGAGCACAGCAGAACTGCTAGATATGAGATATCCAAGCAACTGTTCGGTGCAAGGATGAAGGAAGGTGAGAAGGTTGGGGAGCACGTCCTCAAAATGATATCCATGATCGAGAGATTGGAGGCTCTTGATTTTATAATGGATGCTTCTCTCCAAACCGACCTTATCCTATAGTCTCTTCCTGATTCCTTCTCACAGTTTGTTATGAACTTCAACTGCAATGAGATTGCATGTAATTTAGCTGGGCTAATGAACAAACTTGTGACCGCTCAGTCTCAAATGATGACTCCGCGGATGAAGGAATCTGCTCTTGTGATTTCTTCTGGACCTCGGAGGTCTAAGAACAGGAAGAAAAAGACCAAGAAGCAGACTGAACCACATGTCAAGGACTTCAAGGGCAAGGGCAAGGCCCCGATGCTTCCAAAGAGTAAGGAGAAGGACGCTTGTCTCAAATGCGGTGAGCTGGACCACTGGGCTAGAGACTGTCCAATTCTTCATGGCACTTCAGGTACAGAACTTTTAGTTTTGGAAACAAATTGTTCTGCTACTGTATTTTCTACTTCCTGGATACTGGATTCTGGTGCTAGTTCTCATATTTGTACCGTGAATCAGGATCTGGAACAAAGTAGGAAGTTTGGAGCTGGAGAAGTTATGATCACTGTCGGAAGCGGGCATAGTGTCGAGACAACTGACATAGGATTATTTCTTTTGGGTTTAGAATCCGGTTTTTGTTTTGACTTTAGAAGTTGTACTTGTTTTTATTGTATCCATTCCGGTCATGGACTGAAAAGGCTTTTTATTTTTCATTGGTGATGGTTCCTGCAAAATTTATTTCAGAAATAAACTAGTGGGTACTGCTACATTGTTAAATGGATTGTATCATCTAAATCTCAGCAACATAGTAGTTGTGAATACTATGAGTAGAAAACGTGGTAGGGATGAAACCAATAAAGTTTTGAAATGGCATCTTAGACTTGGATATGTTGGTCAGACCAAGGTTTACAAGATGGAAAAAGATGGACTTATGGGTCCATTGGGATCGGATCCTTTTTTTTCCTACTTGTGAATCTTGCCTTAAAGGCAAAATGACTAAGTCCCCCTTCATAAGGACTTTTGAAAGAGCCGCTGATAAACTGGAATTAATCCATACCGACATATGTGGTGCTTTGGAAGCAGCACGTGACGAATATCAATATTTCATTACGTTTACAGACGATCATACTAGGTATGGTTATGTATACTTAATGAAACATAAATCCGAGGCCTTTGAGAAATTCCAGGAATTCAAGGCCCTAGTCAAGAAACAAACTGGTAATCCTATCAAAGCACTTCGGTCGGACCGAGGTGGCGAGTATATGAGTATGGAGTTTGACGAGTTCCTTAAGGAACATGGAATAGTTTCACAACTAACACCTCTAGGTACTCCTCAGTTAAATGGTGTGTTAGAAAGAAGAAACCGGACCTTGTTGAACATGTTCCGTTCTATGCTGGGCTATACTGACTTACCGATTTACCTGTGGGGGTATGCACTCCTGACTGCCGCTTACATCTTGAACAGATGTCCTTCCAAATCTGTTCCTAAAACTCCACATGAGATGTGGGAGGGTAGGAAACCAAGTCTTAATCACATTAGAATTTGGGGATGTCCCGTTTATGTCAAGAAGACTAAGAAGGACAAAATGGAAGCTAGGTCCGTGAGACATTTCATTAGATTCCCATCTGAGATGATGGGTTATCTATTCTACATGCCCAAAGATCGAAAGATCGTTATTGCTTTGCATGCACACTTCCTGGAAGAAGAGTTCATTTAGGAAGGCGTAGCAGGTAGAAATATTTCTTTAGAAGAATACAATGAAACTCCTCAGGAGACACCTGTGCAAGAAAATGGAACCGAACCTTCTGAAACACAAGTACAACCACCTCGTAGGTCTAGTAGGGTGTCTCATTTACCTGAGAGGTATAGTTTTATGCACTTATAGGAACTGGTTTTCCACGAGGTTCCATATGATAAACAAGAGACCGACCTGCGATAAATGACCTAGCAATGGTGGATGTAGACTCCATGAAATAGACTGTAGCAGTCTTCATGTAGTTGGAACCTTCGTTTTGACGAGACAGTCAAAGAGTTTGACTTCGTCCAGAATAAAGAGGAACCTTGTGTATACAAGAGGGTTAGTGGGATCAAGGTCACATTCTTAGTACTATATGTAGATGACATTCTACTGATAGGAATTGATGTGGGAATGCTCAGTTCTATAAAATCTTATCTTTCGAGTAATTTCTCCATGAAAGACTTGGGAGAAGAAACCTATATTCTTGTGATTCGACTCTACTGGGATAGATCTAAGAGAATGATAAGTTTTTCCCAAGCCCTCTATATAGATAAAATCTTAAAGTGATTTAAGATGGAATACTCTAAAATAGGGTTCCTACTGATGCGACATGGAATAAAACTCTCCTCGAGGATGTCTCCTCTGGGTGAGGAACAACAAAAGGAAATGAGTAATATACCATATGCTTCGGCCATGGGTAGCCTTATGTATGCTTTGTTGTGTACAAGACATGAAATTACACATGCTGGAAGCGTGGTAAGTAGGTTGCAGGCAAACTCAGGTGGGGAACATTGGACCGCAGTAAAGAACGTTCTCATTTCTTTAATATGGGGATGGAGAAATGAAGGTGATGGGATTCACTGATTTAGACTTCCAAGGACAGAAAGACGACTCAATGTCTATTTCTGGCTAAACTTTACTCTTGATCGAGGAGCAGTAACTTGGCATAGTGCCAAATATAGCGCGACTACTTATTCCACCAATCAGGTTGAGTATCAAGCAGCCTCGTAGGCTTCTAAGGAAAGGGTTTTTGGATTTAGAAGTTACTGGGTAAACTTCACGTGACACCATATGCTACGCCGCCTGGTTTCGGTTTTATACGATAACAATAGAGCGGTAGCACAGGCCTGGGACCCGAGGTTTCATAATAATACAAAACATATTGAGAGAGAGTATCATCTCGTAAGAGAATTTGTTTGCAAAGAGATACATTGTGCTGCATAGAGTAGAGTCAGCCGACTATGACGCTGATCCACTGACCTAGCCACTTTCTCAGATTAGCTTAGAGCGTCATCTGGAGAACATGGGTATTAGATACCATAGTGTGTGGCATTGAGTGCAAGTGGGAGATTGTTAGGAGTATGCCCTCGAATGCCACTCAGAGGTTGTTGAGTGAGGGCATTGTACTTGTAATTATGTAAATCATTATCATAAGGCAAGTGAATGTTTCTTTATTTACTGATAGTTACTGGCATTCCTAACTCGTAAATATACATATAGAAACTAGTCCGTGTATTTGAGAGCAAAATGTTCCACTCCTTATTAGATAAGAGGGTCGGCACTGGAAAGTTTATAGCTCAAATACTTAATCGTTCGCAAGTTGGTGAAACTTGACTGGGCGTTAAGTTTATGTAAAGACTTGTATGACGTGTTCTTTGACATAGAGAGTGCCTCTCGAACGCTAATGGTTTGTGGTAGCACACGTTATAGGTATGCTAATTAGATTAGTATACTCGAACTGACTCACCCTCGATTCATCGCACGGATTTCACTCTGGGACAGTCAATGACTGAATCGAAAGGTTGTGATAGGTATTCGTGAACCTTCGACTTGAGGATTTAGTAGGGATGTGCTTGTGACGTCAAGATTTTCATTAGAGTAGTTCGACCCTATAAACCAGGAGACGGGGGTCAACCTCGACGTACATCTTTACGGGCAAGTAGCAGGTCCTACTGAATACCAAGATAGAATTCTTTCTCCCGTTAGTGAGCGGCTTATATGACATATGCGGTTATTGGCAGATGAGATCATAAGTCTATGGCCAAAGCATTGGAGCTAGTTGTATTAGATACACGAGAGCTCGATGATCTCAATTTGCATTAACGCATGCATAGCGTCAAGTACAGATAGGGTTTGACTGACCGTGACCCTATAACTTGATCGGGACATTTGAAAGAAGGGTTTATACGTATACTGGTATTCATGACATAACAGTTCTTGAATGATCCCATCATTCGTTCTCAGTTGGGGTACAGTGTAGGTCGTCAGGCTGGCTAGGTGGTGCTACTTAGTGTTGCCACATTTTAACCCGAACCGGCGGTTCCGGCCCGGACCGGCCCGTATTCAACGGTCCGGCCGGAACCGTAACTTAACCGATGTAATCGCACGCCACCAATTACGGTTCAAGGTTTCGGGCCCGTGAACTGCAATAACCGGCGGTTTTCGCTCGAATCGGCGGTTTTCCGCCTAAATTCAAAATTCAAATTTTGAAATTTTTATTTCAAAAAAAAACATTTCAAATTTTTATTTCAAAAAAAAATATTTCAAGTGAGTTGAGACGGATTAAATATTAAAATTGAGCTCAAGCGCTTTATTTATTCATTCTTTTTTCCCTTGTAAAAAAAATATTGTATCATTGACATGTCTTTTATTAGTTTAGTTAGTAATTAGTTAGTTTGCTTATTCAATTTTAAAGATTGTATTATATAGTGAATTTAATATTAGTTAGTTTACTTATTCAATTTTAAAGATTGTATCATTGTAACATTTCTTTTGTACATAGATAGAATCATAGAAATCAATGAAGATATCAATTTTATTCACTATTTTGATTGTAAATGTTTTAGAACTATTTTTACTTTATTGCATTTTAAGTTTTCAATATTTCAAATTTTCAACACAAGTAATTTTATTTCAAAAAAAAGAAGTCATAAAAAATATTACAAGTTACTATAAATTACATAAAAAATACACAACATAAAGAATTTCTAAACTTCTAAATTATTTAATAACTTATTTTAATTTTATTAAATTAACTTAAGTAATTTTAAATTTCAACATAAATTATTTAATTTAAAAAAAAGAAGATATAAACAATATTACAAATATTATAAATTACATAAAAAATACAAAAAAAATTAACGGAACCGCCGTTTCAAACCGGGAACCGCCGGTTTTCGGCCCGGGCCGGAACCAGCGGTTCTGGGCCCGAGAACCGACCATTCTACATAATACCCGGGCCGGTTCTGGTTCACCTCTTCAAGTGAACCGGAACCGCCGGTTCGGGCCCGGAACCGGCAGTTCACGGCCCTGTGGCAACACTAGCGCTACTACTCTTTGGTTCTTCCCATTGCTGACTGAGACGGACCTACCGAGTCGCGCAATAGGATTGACGACGGAATGAATCGAGCTTATTCTCTCATTATGAATATTAGATATTGGATATCTAATTTATTGGGACATTGGATGTCTAAATCGATTTATTGGATAAATTGATTTCGGCCTAATGAATTAAATAAATTACTGGGTGATTAATTTAATTAATGAATATAATTATTTCTTGGAGAAATTAATTATATTATTTTGTATTAGATATGTTTAATCAATTGGATTAATTAAATGATATAAATACATCGGAACGGAATTGGAGTTTATCTGTTTGGACTCACGGGAGTCCGAAACGAACCAAACCCATCCGTTTTTAATATGGCCGCCCCACCTACTCTTGGTCATAGTTTTCACCTTTTTTAAAGGTGGAAGACAAATGACATGATGAGGAAATCTCTATTATGAGATAGAGTAGGTGTTATTATTCCTTTAAAAGAGAATAAATTAATATGGAAGAAGGAGAATAAGATAAGAAGACAACTCACTTGTGAATGGGATTTGAAATCACACGGCTCATCAAGTTCAAGAGAGAGAAAAACTTTTTCTCATAGTCTTCTTCTTCTTCATGTGTTCTTGGTGATTCTTGGAGAAAAATCAAGAAATTAAAGAGAGAAAGTGAGTTATACACTTAGAGTGTTGTAATCACAAATCAAAAGCTTCGATCACTTGGTTCTAGTCGTAACCTTGGAGGTTAATCGGGTGATCCTCATCCCATTAGTTTCTCCGGCGCGTGGTAAGTAGAGGCGTTGTATTTTCGACGTTGGATCATTCAAGTGCTTGGAGCACTTTAGATCATAGGGAATTCGTTTAAAGCTTAGGGAATAGCTCAAGAGAAGGAATCCATTTAATTAACGGACTACAAGGGCGAGTTTCTAACATCTCTTGTGTTTTTGTTTATATATTCTTATATACGTAGCTCGATAGATCCTCGTAGGGATTCGGATCAAATTAATTTTCAATTTATCACTTCCGCTGGGCATTCATTTTAGGCACCGAATCCCAACCGGCGGATGGCCGAAAAGTGCAGGCGACCGAAGGGGCGATTTTCACCTTGAGTGTGTGAAAACTGAAGGCCTCTCAGGAGCTTCTGCCGGCGGTTGTTGTGGTTGAAAGATGAAGGCAAAGGTTCGTGGGGTGAAGGCGAGTTGGCTGGTGTATGAGGTGGCCACAGAGGACGGCCGGAAGTGGGCTAGGTTGGAAGGCGACGTGGGGCGTTGGTATGGAATTAGGTAGAGATTGCCTCTAAGTGTTATTTGGCATGTGGTATTTTATTTTTCTATAATTTTTTAATAGGGAGGAACTGTGTTTTGTGATACATTGTAGATTTTGCATTTCTGGAAATCATTATCTCATTTGTTTTTCGAAAACCATTGATGCATGTGCTTTGATATTGTAAAATATAAGAATTCGTTTGCGTTACTTGTACTAGCTATTCCACGGCTAACCCCATTTTGGGGGAAATACGTTTCATGTATTTCAGGTGCGAAGAATGTGATCAGAAGAGTGCCGGGGCAGTACGAGGATGAAGGACAGGCGTGATACTATGATGTGGTCGTCGTGTTTAATTGTTTTGAGATTGGTTATTGAAATTTTGTTTTTATTTATCACAAATTGTTAGATGGTACTCGAGTACTATAGGAGAGTTGTTTTTCTATTGTCATTTACATTAAATTGTTGTTTTGTGGTTTAAATGTTGTCGTGAGAATTTCATCGGTTAATCCTATAAATGATGGATGGTTTTGATGTGTTCTGTTATGGATATAGTATAAAATTAGCTTTGTGAGTTCCAGATGGGATTCAAGGCGCTGTGACATGCCCCGAATCTCTTGGGGGTGTTACAAAATCATGATATAGCGATGCTGTGAAAGAGACAGTAGATACTGGACTGAAATGGACATGCAATAATGTACGCAACAGAGAAATCTTGCTTACGCTAAAGGGGTTAATGTACGCATTCAAAGTATATAGCGCACTCTAAAAAAGGACATGGAGCAATGGCTAGTTTGACTCTCAAGCCTATAAGTACCAATGCATTTGGTATTATTTAGTATAACAATTTCAAGCAAAGTTCATATACATCATATATCATTATATACATTACTGTTGTTGTAATAAAGCTTAATTGATAAGAGTTCGAATGTTTAATTCACTCAACCAAACACGAGAGAAAAGAAAGGATTGTATATTTGATTCGTGGTTATTAGGATTGTGGATCCAACATTGTTAGGATCATAATCTAAATCCAAGTGAGGTTTTTCTAGTACCAATAAAAAGCTAGAAAGGTTGATTCCTTATCCGATAGAAAAGGAAAACGGTTTATCTTAGACTGATAGAAGACAATATTGTAACGGTTTATCTTGGACTAATAGAGACAAGATTGTAATGGTTTCCCTCGGATGGATAGAAGATAAGGTGGAGAGTTTTATCTTAAGCCTATAGAAAAAGATACGGAGAGAGGACGTAGGCACATAGCCGAACCTCTATATATCATTGTGTCATTTACATTTCGTACTTTATTGCTTCCACAATCGCAAAAGAAATCTATATTCTTAACCACACTATCCAACCCCCTTTCAAGTGGCGGTACCAACCCAACAATAAAAACCGAGTTGGCAGCTCGGGAGTGTGATCCCACTGGTCTAGGCCCCTTACGTGGCCGCTCAAAATGAGTGGGGCCAGAATGTGTCCTCTTAAATGTTTCCCGACCACCATTGGACTAATTTTGAT
Organism: Orobanche coerulescens; assembly: GCA_033398695.1. Taxonomy (NCBI): domain Eukaryota; kingdom Viridiplantae; phylum Streptophyta; class Magnoliopsida; order Lamiales; family Orobanchaceae; genus Orobanche; species Orobanche coerulescens. The sequence goes on along the minus strand of CM065807.1, from coordinate 94,419,369 downwards.
TCTTCGGTTTCTTGCCAGAAGACGATGGCTGCTTCTTGGTTCTCTTTCAATGTAATACCGGACTAGAGAGCTTTCTCAATGAACTTGAGAAGCGTCGTAAAATGGTGATTAAGTAAGTGCATACGCATCCAAGACTTCAACCTCTTGCTGAAGTACTTAATCTTATCAGTCTCCGTTCGAACAATCGAAGAGGCAAACAGGAGAAGTTTATGAAACTTCTCATCAATATTCAGTACATCATCCTCATAAGAAGGATATGGTTTCAGTAGTTCAGACAGTTTGGCCTCTCGGAGAGGGTCCTGATAATATGTCTCTAGCATGAGAGTCTTGAAATCATTCTAGTTATAATTACGATTGATGGATTTCACAGATAACCACCAATAATGAGCGCCCATACTCAGATAGTAAGCTGCTACAACAACTTTGTGCTCCTCGGGACATTCGGCCATGTTGAAAAGTTTTTGGAAATGCTCGAGCCAGTGTGCAAGATCAGCCAGTTTAGTCGAACCCTCAAATGTCAGCGGTCGCTGGTGAGAGATATCGCCAATAATCTGACTAACACTTCTATCGGTTGCACATGAGCTGTCAAGGCTTACATAGTCTCCATCAGTCTCTTCATCTGAGTCAACTGGGTCACCATGCCCTACATTAATAAGTAGGGATCGCCTCACATCCCCTCATTTTGTGCAGCACCTGAAGTACGGATCCGAGAATTACTCGCCACTAGGGAATTGGTAGCACTGCCGATCGAATAGGCGGCGTCACCGCCTGCCAAACTTCAATCTATCGCCGCGTTTGCACGCGTATTAAATCGTGGCATTGGATTTCGGCCTACTCTATGGACTCGGGCCCCACTGCCATGTCCTCTTGTTCCTCTTTACATACTGAAAGTATGAAAATCAGAATCGTGAGCATTGCCCAAACAAATCTCGTTAAACTATGATAAGTTAATAATATCATTTGATCCACATGCTCCAATCAATAAATCGTCTGCCCAAATTATGCCAAATAGCCTCATACCTTGACGCGAAGTCAGAATGAACATAATACCGAAACTTATCCAAAAAATATGACAATTTCTAAGAACAAAATATGAGAATATCAATAAAATGATGAACTCCAACAACAAAATCCGAGAACATCAATAAAATGATAAACTCCAATAATAAAATCCAAGAATATCAATAAATGATAAACTCCAATTATAAAATTCGAGAATATCAATAAATGGTAAACTCCAAAAAAATCAACCGAGAATATCATCTCCATGATAAACTCCAACAAGGTTGACCGAGAATATCAATACCATGACAAACTCCAACAAAATCAACTGAGAATATCAATACAATTATAAACTCCAACAAAATCAACCGAGAATATCGATACCATGATAAACTCCATCAGATCAACAGAAGCATCAAATTATGGCACAATATCACATACCGTACTTCGTAGGTGGGGCTTGGCACTGGCACAGGTCACACGTGACGTGAAGATCTCTGGATACTAGTCTGATCAATGATGACTTTGTTGGGATTCGGTGATTAAAATCGTGTTACGTAGCGGAAAATAAACCGGTCCAACTGGATAAAAACTAAACCCCTAAAATTGATCGATCAAGCATCGTATAAATGCATATAAAATGATGAAGATAAAATTAGGAAGTATACCCTCGTATACCTTTGATAATATCTTCTTGAACAGAAAATTCTCAGGCTAAGCTTTGATCGTTTCCGGTCACCAACAGGAACACGAATCTGATTCGTTCTAGCTTGATGAATGATCGAACACTGAAATATGCTGAGTGTCTCTACATTATCATACGTCGGATATTGATCGAGAAAAATTATATACCAATTCGTTCCTAAAGAACACGGCTAGGAATTGATATAATATTTTTTCTTCTCTTCTCTTTTTCCCTTTCTTTCTCTCTAAGATGAACAAGAAATGAAGAAAATTTTTTCTCCTCTCTCTCAACGAAGTTCACGGCTTGTTGCAAGTGTGTGTGTGTGTTTTTTTCAACATGTACAACATTCCTCACTTGATATGATATATAAAGATACGATCATCTTATCTTCATTTTGTCAACAAGTGAGTCATGTTCCACCACACCCCACAACACATGAAGACAACACCAAGAAGGTACATGAAAGCTGAGGAGGGAGATGGGGGGCACTTTGGGTTGGTGAGAAGATGAGCCGAGCCACTCGGTTCATGTACCGGACGTTCGCTTGTCTAGTCCGTTAAGTACACTTCATTTTATCTCAAATATATTTATACTTAATTAATCAATCCAATTAATTAATTTTATCAAACACAAAATTATAATAATATATTTTCAAGAAATAATTATTTATGAATTAAATTAATCATCCAATAATTAATTTCAATTCACAAGACTGCTATGATTTATCAAATAAATCATATTAGATATCCAATATCCAATATTAGTGAAGAGATAATAAATAAATATTTTATCCATCAAATATCCTTGTGTGCGATTCCATAGGTCCGTCTTAGTTGGCAATGGGAGGGATCAAGGAGTACGTGTAACACTTAGTCAGTCTAGTGCTCCATACCGTAACCCAACTAAGAACGAATGATCAGATCATTACAAAACCATTATGTGTTAATAATGTATACGTATAAACCCTTCAATCATATGTCCCGGTCAGGTATTAGGGTCACGGTAAAGTCAAACACTATTGTATCTTGACTCTATGCATTTGTTAATACAATCCAAGGTCACCGCGCTCTCGTGTATCAAATACAACTAGCTCTAAATGCTTTGGCCAAGGTCTTTATGATCTCATTCGCCATTAGCCGCTTAGGATATTTACCTACTCACTTACAGGAGAAAAAAAATTCTATCTTGGTATTTAGTAGAGACTGTTACTTGGCCACGAACTACTCTAAAGACTAACTAACTTAATGTCACAAGCACATCTCCTACTGAAACCTCAAGTCAAAGGTCCACGTATACCTATCACAATCTTTGATTCAGTCATTGACAATCCTTAGGTGATATCCATGTGACTGAATCGAGGTGAGTCGTGTTCGAGTATACTAATCTCATTAGCATACCTATAACTTGTTCTCCCACCAATCCTTAGTGAAACCAGGCACACTACATGTCATAGTATACGTTATACAAACCTTGTCTAAACTTACTACCTAGTTGAGTTTTATCGACATGCGAACCAATTAAGCATTCGAGCCCTAAGCACTTTCAGTGCCTATCTCCTTATCTCCATAAGGAGTGGAATGTTTGCTCTCAAATGCAAGGACTATTACTTTATATACCAAATCACAATTCCTGTGATATACAATAACATAGAAATAATAATCCTTATTTAATATTCATAATTTCAATACAATGCTCTCACTCTCTCATCCTCTGAGTGGCATTCGAGGCATATTCCTAACAATCTCTCACTTGAACTCAATGCCAAAAACTATGGTATATAATACCCATACTCTCTAGATTTTGTTCAAAGACCATCTCAGATAGTGGCTTGGTCAGTGGATCAGCAATGTTATTTGCTGTGTCTTCTCTCTGCAATATAATATTCTCTTTCTGAACTAGTTATCTAACAAAATGATATTTTCTCTCAATATGTTTGGTGTTGTGGTGAACCCTAGGATCCTTAATGTAACACCCCCAATCCGCTCAGGGATATTACACGCCGTAGACCCTCTCCTCGAGGATCTACCAGGCTGATAACTAAAATCAAACATCTAAACATCGCCTTTGAGGCTAAAATGACCCAGTAGACCGACTTGGTCTTTCAATAATAACATTCAACTCAATTCCAAACACATACCCACGCAGGGGTCAAAATACAATAAACTACCGTACAACGGGGAAAAGATACTGCAGCGGAAAAGAAAATACAACTAGGCCAATACGACATCAACGGATCCTCGTGTGATTAGTATCGTTCATCTTTCATCATCCTTCGTGCCGACCCTGTGCTATGCTCCAAAACCTGAATGCAAAAATAGACATCCACCCCCCGAATACTCGGGGGTTAGCAAAACTCCACTGTTTTGCTAGTGCAAGTACAAGTGCAAAAATACGAGCCATACAATTCACATTTCACGAATAACAGTAACCAGGAATCCTTAAAAACCCAATGTAACGAATAGTACTTCCCGAGGCATGAGTTTGGTAAACATTTCTCAAAACCGAAAGATCAAAATTAAAAGGGAAACCATTTATAAAATAGTTTTAAAGATGCCATCGAGAGTTTTAATAGAAAACAATTTAGGATTATCAAATCCTACTCATCCCAAAATCAACAGGGTCCTCGACCAATAGACGGAAAACAATTTGCAAGAAAACCATTCAATCAACACAAGCGAGTCTTCACAAATATTTCCCACGGGGTTCTCGACCCAATCCAAATAATATCAACACGAGATCAAACATCTCAACATCACACGGGGTCCTCGACCCAAAACACAAAATGTCAATACAGTATAATCAAGGACACAACCTTTCGTTCGCCCAAAAACTGCTCAAGACCCCTGATTAATTAACCCTCGGAGATCTCGTCAAATGTCCTTGGTTAATTAACCCTGATACCAACATTTTTAAACAAGTTGAAACACACTTTCAGAAAACATAACTCACGGTCTATATCGAGACCAGCATTTGAAAAGAGTTGAAAGAATTTTGAAATACGATAATCATTCTAACGGGGTCTTAGCTATCACTCAAATATCCGTAACCAATAAGCTCCGCCAGCGCCCATCGCGCACCTGTGCACCGGCGTTCACTCCACTATGTCGGCCGCTCCTTGAACATGTTACTGCGCCGGCGATCACTCCCGCAAGAGCCGCCCCTTGACACACGCATTAAGTAACACCGGCGTTCACCACCCATATGGAGCCGCACATTGCAGCGTACACCAGGCCGGAGTACACGCCCCGCCCTCAGAGGCTCCCGGATATGACGTCTCTCACAACAAGTATCCACATTGTCACAAACATCAAGTACACAGTCATCGTCATAACAATTATCAAATCAATACACCAATTCACAATATTCATCCGTCAGCCCACGACCACACAAATAAATAACAACACACACGTCAACCATAACACAACGGAAAGAAGCAATATACGTACACACGCATTATCAAGCGCAACATAACACCAAATATATCTATAGGATTCACGTAGTCACTTACAACCTACGAAATTTACAAAACACATGCGTTTTGAAAGTGAGCCTTTAACGAGGCTAGCCGAATCTTTTGAAAACTCATTTCAAACAAATAAACAGACACACCAAGATGATCACTAATTATCATATCCACAAAACAAGAATAGTATGGACAAGGTACTTGCCTCGAATAACCACAACGCGGAGAATCGGCCGAAGTAGGTTGGCACGAACCGACTACGAACTCGCCGACTCCACCGAACGACAATCCACAACAATGAACTACGAACGAAAACAATAACAACAAAAATGAATTCCAAAGTATGACCCAAAGCCGCTGAATTCAAAGAACAAATGACGAAGGTTCAAGGATTTCCCCCAAAACGGACAAGAACACGATTCGTTCCGTCAAATCACGAAAACGGAATTACAAGTTGAAATATGGATATACAATCCATAGAATATGTTTAACAACATCATTTAACCATAATCGATCCATCGAAAATGGATGAAAAACGAGATCGAGGACAAATCCCCCAAAAAGTCAATTCGAAGGAAATCAAGAAATATACTTCGATTCGACGAAGAACAATGGATTAAATGATGTTAAACACAAGAATACTACCAAGATTAATCATACCCATCATGAATTAATCAACAACACGGAACGAATCGGACGAAAATGCAAAACCCCCAAATTCACGAAATTAGGGTTCTAAGGAAGATTACCTTGATTCGCTGGATCAAAGGATGATAACGAATGATTGATTGATGTTATGAACTCAAGAACTTCATGGATTTGTTGTTAAACAACATGGCTTCGTCACCCATGAATCGCCAGCCGCGAACGGAGAAGGAAGGAAGTGAAAAACGAAATGAAATGTGACTGCTCAGCCACATTTATACTGGGCCGGACTAGCGCGCGCTAGGCCACCGAGCTAGCGTGCGCTATCGGCCCAGGCCGCGATCCAGTGGCCTTCTGGACTAGACTGCTCGGCCAGGTAGCGTGCGCAGCCTTCCGGCCGTAGCGTGCGCTACCTGCCGGCCGTAGCGTACGCAGCGTGCGCTACCCGCCGAGCCTCGACCGATTCCGTAACCCCAGGACTCCACTGTCCAGACCCGCTAGCGTGCGTTAGGCCAGCCGGTAGCGTGCGCTACACCTGCCGGTTAGCGCGCGCAGCCTTCCGGCCGTAGCGTGCGCTACGCCGGTTCCTGCCGCACCCGTCCGGCCGGTGCCCGCAATCGTCCGGCCAGTCCCGCAACCGCCAGGGCTCGACGACCCGATTTCCGAAAACGCACGGAACGAACACGACGAAAAGTTCGCGGACGACATCAACGACCCGAAATGAAAACATAATACAATAATTAATCATACGCGACCAAGAAACGGGTCGAGACAACAATTACAGATACGGATACCCGTAACTTTTAAGAAATTACAAAATGGCCCAAAACGCCCGGAAATCACGATACGTGATCGAATAACCAAACCGAAGTTCACAACACGTCTAACAAAGTTAAACGGACTTACGGGAAACTCGAAACAGCAGTTTCGAACGAGATTCGCAAGAATCGAACTCAAGTGCGGAAAAGTCGCTAAAAAGCACGGAACTCAACAAAACAACACCGAAACGAACTCAGATGTCAAAAAGTGTAGAATTAATCATTCTCAGAACGACGAAACGGTCATGAGCGAGTCGCCAAAACAGACTCCGGCTGAAAAAAAGAAATTTACCGAAAATCAAAAATTGCGGATATTACATTCTACCCTCCTTAAAAGAAGTTTCGTCCCGAAACTTAAAACAAGTAGGGAGAAGCAGTATCCCGCCAGGAAAACTCAACGAGATATGCAAGGAAACGCGTAACTAATGCCCAACGGCGAAACGTTACAAACAACGCAACGGAATATGCGGTGTGAAAACACGCTCCACGACGACCAACACAACGTCACCGTAAGGGATATAATAAAACCAACAAGTGACAAGCGTCATCAAATGGATAATACAATCAAGTCAATTATCCGAACAATCGCAAAACATAACGAACAAAATCAATACGATTGACCAGCCTAACGGTACATCAATCAAAACGCGAGCCAATCGCTGAACAAATACGGAATTCCACCGCCCAAGGGTTGGAAGATCGAAAACGAGACTAATTTCCCGAACTTAAGTGAATTACGAAGGAGCCTGAACGCTCAACAATCACTAAACGAGAACAAAAACCGAACAAACAAACGATCGAGACAACAAAAATCGAACAATCATGTCCGAAACACGAAGGATAATAAAATTCAAACAAAAACTCCCAGGATGATCTGGTGAGAACTACAAGACATGCATTCCCATAAGATCCACAGGAAAAGGAATAGCGATTGAAAAGTCACAACGACAAACGAGTAATTCCGAAACGATACCACACTCGTTCGATAAACAAAAACAAGGGGCAGGACAAGCTCAGAAATGTCAACGGACATAAATGAGTCGACAAAGTAGAATATACAGAAGTTCAAAATCTGAACCAATTCGAATAAAAGAACTAGTAGAACCAAATGATGTCACTCCCGAACAAGGTTCACAAGAATCGAACTGAACCCGAAAAGGTCACATCGATAACCAGATCGACCCACAACAAGATCACAGCTCGTTCGGACGATGAAACCGAAATACAGAACAAGTTCATTAAGTACCAACGAACATGAGCGAATCGATGGGCTGGATAAGGAGAAAATACAGAAGTCAAAATATTACGGGTATTACCTCCGACCTCGTCCACGAAATTCACAAAAACAGGGGCAAGGTAACAAGACATTAAACAACTGACACATAACGGAACGATGACCGATGCACACGGCCATACTAAACCAAGATCTAACAGCTCGCACATGCGCGACAATGCAGAAATTACCACGAGGCGACAATATTCAATACCAACATCCCACCTCTCAAAGAGGGCCAACACAACAAACGTGTGGAAAATGACTCAACGCTCACACCGCCAATTCAATCATACTCGGGAGCAAACATCATAATGACAACGCGAACATCACACATACATACCCAGTCCTAAAACGGGAATGGATAGGTTTTAAAAACGAAAACCTCATTTTGAAAATAATTTAGAAGAACACCGGTTGATCTTGAGTATCACCTTCCAAAAAGTACAAACGTGAAACATCGTTATCGAGACTTTGGAGAACCATTTCGCATTTGATAAAAATGAGGATACTTCCTCTTAGTGAAAACTTTCAGAATACTCGACCCTCGGGTCTAAATAAAAGTGTTTCTAAAACATTGAAAATATCTCAAAGCATTTTGGTCCTCGAAGTAGAAAATTTTTAAAATATATTGTGGCACCTAGGAGGTACCACAAGAAAATAACTCATTTGAAAAGTATGTCTCGAAATTTATTTTTCCAAAATACTCAAGGTTTTCAAAAATCCAATAGGCCAGAACGCCCAAAACTCACACGTATCGACATTCACTAAAACAACTCCTAGTACACGCATCAAAATATTTAAAATAAAGACAATACATGTCTTTAAACGGAAATAAACGATATAATACCGGAGTCGATGACCGCCTAGGATTCAGAACAAAACCACTGACCCCATTCGAAGTCTCTAAGGACCCTCCCGCACCGACTAGTGAACAAGTCGTACGTGTATAAGCACAAAGCTTCCACAAGAGAACTTGTAAAACGTGCAAATCGATTCGAAAATCATCAGCCACGGACAAAAACAACAATAAAAAGACATCACAAGCGACGAAACTCCTCGTATAATTCATATACGAGAGTCGACTAAATACATATCGTGAAATCAAAATCCACATAAGGATTCCACCACTTAACAAATAATCATAAAAATAGCTCGTGTCACACGAGGCACAACACAAAGAAGGGAGACTTACTTCCACAGGTCGCACGAAGATGATGATCGCCCCACGATACTAATCACGACCAACAAACTCAAACGACGCGTCGCGACACGACTCAGTCAGATAAAATCCGACGAAACCAGACTCAAACAACACGAATTGACCCGACAACCTAGGTTTCCTCAACCTAAGCTCCGATACCATAAATGTAACGCCCTCAATCCGCTCAGGGATATTACACGCCGTAGACCCTCTCCTCGAGGATCTACCAGGCTGATAACTAAAATCAAACATCTAAACATCGCCTTTGAGGCTAAAATGACCCAGTAGACCGACTTGGTCTTTCAATAATAACATTCAACTCAATTCCAAACACATACCGACGCAGGGGTCAAAATACAATAAACTCCCGTACAATGGGGAAAAGATACTGCAGCGGAAAAGAAAATACAACTAGACCAATACGACATCAACGGATCCTCGTGTGATTAGTATCGTTCATCTTTCATCATCCTTCGTGCCGACCCTGTGCTATGCTCCAAAACCTGAATGCAAAAATAGACATCCACCCCCCGAATACTCGGGGGTTAGCAAAACTCCACTGTTTTGCTAGTGCAAGTACAAGTGCAAAAATACGAGCCATACAATTCACATTTCACGAATAACAGTAACCAGGAATCCTTAAAAACCCAATGTAACGAATAATCCTTAAAAATAGGCAACTCGATCAACTTTCAAAAAAAATGTTGCTGGAAATCACTGATATGAACAGGGCTGGCTCAGTGTAAAATGGCTTATTTTGTTCAGGTATTCCGACTTAATACCAACGATACAAGCTCCCTTCATTCTAAAATTTATTTTATTTACAAAATAGTCGAGATGGATTTTCAAAATAACTTATAGGTTGTGAGATAATAGAGTTCAAAGAAGGAAACCTAGTCTGGAATTCTCAGACTCACTGGGGAAGTTCATCGAACAGGTTCCAGTCAGTAACCTGGAAAAGCTGGTCTGGCTCACCAGAAAACGACTCGTATTATCTAAGTATTCTGACTTAATACTTATGGTACAAATAACATTTATACTTATATGTATTTTATTTAAAAACTGCTCGAGATGTATTCGTAAAATAACTTACCGATTGTGGGATAATCGAGTTCAAATGTGGCAACCCAGTCTGGAATTCACATACTCTTTGGCAGATTTCGTCAAACACCTATCGGACGTCTCCTGGACTAGGCTGCTCAGATTCGCTGGGTTTTTGAGCATTTTGGAAGACTTATAAATTTAAAAACTAAAATAGAAACGTACGATTTTGAAGAGATACATATTGTTTATGGATATTGACAAACGAAATGAAGAAATAATGTAGATACTGCTGCCCTTAACAGGTTCAAAGTCCGCTAGTTAGTCAAAACAGCATCATGACCAGGCATCATGAGCAACGACCCGTGTCTCGCTCTCGCTGGAATCCCATATGCCTGTCGGGCGCTGACGTACGTAGTGATGCACGGTGCCCGGCAGCTGGAAGTCTGACACTAATTCGATCATAACTTCTTCGTACGGACTCCGATTGGATCGTTGTTTGAACCGTTGGAAAGGTAACTCAATTATCTATAATAATTTTAGTTTTCGTAATTTTTTTAACTTCTCAAAAATCCCTGGTTATTTTAGTCTGACAAATACATCGCCGATACATCCAAGTAAATTTATAATCTCATATGTAGTCCGGATAATTTCTCTAATTCTCATTGAATAATTTATCGGAGAATACAACGTTGGCCACTGTCACATTCTTACCAATAATTATTCGACAATATAAGAAAATACTACTGTAACACCCCGAGATATTCAGAATAATTAAAGCGCTGTAAACCCTTTATATAAGAATTTACAAGGCTAATTAAAAGAAGAAATGATCAATACGAACAATACCACCAATAGTTGTCATTTAATAACTGATTTAATCATCCAAAACAACCTATTAATGCAAAGTTCTCAAATCGCCATAAAGAACATGCGTACTCAAGTACTTATTATAAAAACAGAATACCAAAATAATTCAGACGGTTAACATCAATGTGCCCCTTCGTCATCATGCCGACACTGTGGTTGCTTCCTCGCTCCTCGGCTACCTGAATATTAAACAAATGTCTACCTCCGCAGGAGTTAGCAAAAACGATGCTAGTACAAGTACCAAAATTATACAAAATCAAGTATGCGACAATAATGCATAGCAAAACACAAAGCACGGACTTTCTGTACCGGAATCCAACGATGCGAATCCACATGATTCCATCAACACAACATATGGTAATCCAATGATCCAGCGCCCTCAGCATATATCTTAAGACGATCCCGTCGGACCAACATGAGGTGGAAAAACCCGTCCAATGATCCAGCGCCCTCATCATAGATCCCAAGATGATCCCGTCGGACCGACAGGAGATGGACAGCTGATCCAGCGCCATCAGCATAGATCACATGATCCCATCGGATCAATACAACATCTATAATACAACTATGCATACACATATGTAAATCACTATGTTCATCAACATGAACAACATATGAATCATAATATGAACGTCATTATGACAAATCAACTTGGACGACCTCATGTTCAACAACATGAATGAAAATATGCATGATCAAAATCATCAACATTAGACCAAAATCAAATTAAGGTACTTGCCTTAGAAATGATGACAAGGATCAATAGTTCCAATAACCTTCAACCCACTCGAAGAACTCTCACTTGATCAATTCACAATATCAGAACCTTAATTATACAATAACACCAATATAACTAACGGTTCTGGATAATCGCTTCTAAACATTAAACGAACATGAAAACGCATAATCTATCCGATTATCATAAACACACTAATCTGCTTCAAGCCGTACCGGTCAGATCATCACTACCATACTTATCCGAACAATAATCTCATAATGTTTCTATCAAGTCTTAACACATCTTTAGATTGAATTCTTCAATTATACTTCATGATAGTTCTTCCTACAAGGATCCTAACCATACCCATCAACAATCCAACACAACATGATTTCGGAATTAACTTGTAGAACATCATAATCATCATATAAAACTCGTTACTAGGTTCAACATGATCATCATCTTCCTCTACAAGGGATAAACTCTAAGTTCCATCCATCTAGTTCCCCTATACGTGTTGTTCAATCGTATAGTTCATAACAAGCTCAATAACCTCAGTAATCTATTCATGAACATTCCTAAGAACATGAATTCCAAACGGTTAGAGTATCACATACCTTACTACGGAAGGAAACAACAAAATTACCAGATGAAAACCCAACTCCGGAAGCTTGAGTACCAATCCAAGATGCTTCCAAACTTCAACAACTAAGTAGAGATGATAAACTGAGGTTTATGTGGAGGGAGAAGCTCTCTGGTCTTGCAGAAATCGGACAAGGGGTGAAAGATAATGAGGTGAAATGAAATGGGGTGCTATCCCATTTATAATATTCTGAACTTTACATACGTTATCCTCAATGCATTATGTACGTTATCGTCTTATCGTACGCTATCTGTTATCCTTAGTGTACGTTAACGTCCGATAATAGCTTACTGCCTCGATCCTGGTCTCTCTTACGTACATTAACAACACCCTCTACGTATGTAATATCATCAACATAGCGTACGTTATTATCCATGTATAGCGTATGTTAAGTCTTGTTGTCCTGCTTTATTAAAAAGCCGTCCAGGTTCACGCAGGGAAAATCTGACATATCTCCCCCTGGCTCCACACGCCGACCTTATCTGATATGCCTTTGACTGCTGCTTACATAGGTTACGCTTCGACTATAACATACTTTATCTTTAGCTCTTAACGTACGTTATGCTCAACAGCTAGCTTACGTTATGATGTGCAGATGCATGCATGCATGAATAGGAAACTCAAAAATGTAGGAATACGAATACAGGAAATCACACTTCGATTATTAATACACATAATCAAATGCTAAAAGTTCGAATACATGTAAAAATAAACAATAATTATTCGGGTATTACATACTCTCCCTCTAAAAAAAGTTTCATCCTGAAACTTAAGACGAAAACAATTCCGGGTATCTCGACTTCATAATATCTTCAATCTCCCAAGTTGCTTCTTCGACTCCATCTTGGGACCACTGAAATTAATCAAGGATATTGGTTTATTCCACAATTGCTTGACCGACTCTCGAGTATCTTAATTGGTTTCTCTTCAAACGTGCCATCTTTAGCTATTTCGAACTCGCCGAAATCGATGACATGACTGGGATCTGGTATGTACTTCCGTAATTGGGATACGTGAAACACAATATGAACATGACTCAGCGATGGCGGCAAGGCCAGCCTGTACACCAACTCCCCAACTCTTTCAAGAATCTTGAATGGTCTGATATATCTCGGACTCAATTTTCCTTTCCTCTCAAAATGAAAAATTCCTCGAGTAGGAGAAACCTTTAAAAGCTCGTGGTCCGCAATCATCCTTAATGACCAGGAAATGAGCCGGCTTGGTTAGAGGATCAACTATCACCCAAATTATATTCATCCCCATTCTGGTCCTTGGCATATTGGTCATAAAGTCTATTGATATATCTTCCCACTTCCAGTCAGGAATCGACAGTGGCTTCAGCATTCTGGCAGGTTGCTGATGTTCAATCTTAACATGTTGACAAGTTAAACACTTCGAGATGTATTCCTCTATGTCCTTATTCATATTTCCCCACCAGAAATTTTGCTTTAGATCGTTATACATCTTACTGGCGCCCGGGTGAATAGAATAGGGTGCACCGTGAGCTTCCTTCATGATTGTCTGCTTCAAAACATCATCATCGCGGCCATAAAGTCGACTCTGTAATCTCAAGACTCCATCATCATAAATTACGAATCTTGGGGCCTTTCTCTTGTCCACTTCATCACGTAATCGAATCATCAAGGGGTCATCTAACTGTTTAGATTTGATTTCATTGATCAATGATGAGGTTAATTTCATCACACATAATTGCCCGTGAGCGCCTTGTAACCATACTTCAATTCCTTCACGAATCAACTCCCGTTGAATGCTAGACTGGGACGTAAGCATTTCCAACATTCGAATAGAAACATGTTTGCGGCTTAGTGCATCAGCTACCACGTTCGCTTTGCCTGGATGATAAAGAATTTCTAGGTAATAATCTTTAATGAATTCCAGTCATCTCCTCTGTCTCATGTTTAATTCCTTCTGACTGAAAATATACTTGAGACTCTTATGATCTGTGAAGATCTAATAGTGAGTGTCGTACAAATAATTTTGCCAAATCTTCAGAGCAAAGACAACGACTGCTAACTCTAAATCATGTGTTGGGTAGTTAACCTCATACAGTTTCAACTGTCTAGAAGCATAGGCAATCACTATATCCTTCTGCATTAACACGCAACCCATACCCTGATTTGAAGCATCGCTGTAAACTACGACCCCTTCAGTTTCGTCTGGAAGTGCTAATATTGTTGCCGTTGTCAGTCTCCTCTTGAGTTCATCAAAACTAATCTGACATTTCTCATTCCACACAAATTTCTGAGTCTTCTGAAGAAACTGAGTAAGCAGATGAGTGATTTTGGAAAATCCTTCCACGAAACGACGATAATACCCAGCAAGTCTTAAGAAACTTCAGACTTCGTTCCCGTTCTTAGGAGACTGCCACTCCAAGATTGCCTCAACTTTATTCGGGTCTAATTACACTCCGTCGGCTGATATCACGTGCCCAAGGAACATTACTTCCTTAAGCCAGAACTCACATTTGGAAAGGTTTGTATAAAGCTGTTCATTTCTCAAAATCTTGAACACAATAAATAAATGTTCTGCATGCTCTTATGGATTCTTTTAATAAATCAAGATGTCATCAATGAAAACGACCACAAATTTATCCAAGTATTCTAAGAATACTCGATTCATTAATTGCATAAACACATCAGGAGCATTAGTAAGGCCAAATGGCATTACTATAAACTCACAGTGCCCATATCGAGATCTGAATGCGGACTTCGGTATATCAGATTCCTTAATCCTCAACTGTTGGTATCCTGATCTCAAATCGATCTTCGAGAATATGATCGCTCCCTGCAATTGATCAAACAAATCATCAATACGAAGCAATAGGTATTTATTCTTGATCGTCACCTTGTTTAGCTCCCTGTAATCTATACACAATCGGAGTGATCCGTCTTTCTTTAGAATAAAAAGAACGGGCGCACCCCAAGGAGAAATACTAGGTTGAATGTAACCCTTCTGCAACAATTCTTCAAGTTGTTTCTTTAACTCATACATCTTTGTTGGCGCCATCGGTATGGTGCTCTGGAAATAGGTGCGGCTCCCAGTTCCAATTCAATATTAAACTCTACAGCTCTACGCGGATGTAATCCAGGTAGTTCTTCAGGGAATACATCTGAGAATTCGTTCACAAGTGGAATAGTTGAGAGCTTTACTTCTTCCTTCTTCATGGCATAACACCAAAACCCAGCACAATCCTGTTTCAGCAATTTAATCGCTTTCATGGCTTTGATCACTTTCCCTGAGATTCCTAGTCTCCATCCTTCGAATAAATGTTCAGATCCATCATCAACAATAATCGAGATAACTCTCTTCCGATAATTCAAAATAACCCCATAAAAATTGTGCCAATCGTCTCCAAGAATTAAATCGTCACCATGGATATCGACCACAATAAGATTTGATGGCCAATTCCTCCATCCCATCGACACAGGAAAAATTTCTAGCTTCTAGATTTCCCACAATTCTCTCTCCACTCGGCAGACTCACAACATAAGGTTCACAATCATGTAAACACAAGATTTTCAAACGATTAACACAGTTCAGTGATATGAAAGAATGTGTAGCTCCTGAATCAAATAAGACACTAACTGGTTGCAAAAGAATCTGAATCATACCTGATGCAACATCAGTGTTCTGGTCATCTGACCTCCTAATCTCATAAAGGCGTGGAGGAACGGACCCAGCACTGGATGCTTCTCTTTTTCCAAGATTCTGCTGTTGTAGACCACTCTGCTGTGTCAGGTTCACACTCGTCTCTTTCAGAACTTGCATTGAAGTACGAGCTCCAAACGATCTAGTCACATTCCCTCAAAATGTCGCACGATGCCTTTCTTGCCCACATTCAAAATAGGTCACGGAAGGAGCAGAACTGTCACGCCGAACATGCCCTGGTCGTCTACAGTTATAACACTTCTTCGCTGCATCTGAAACTATCGACGTTGTTCTGAACTTCTTTCTGCCTTGGGAAGGGTATGGAGGCCTCTTAGATGAATGGAATGAGGACTGGCCCTTGAGGGGCCCACTACTCTTGCTCTCAGTATAGTTGCCAGACACTCTCTACTTCTTCAACTCCGCAAATTTTTCCACTTCTGTCTCTTTCATCTCATAAGCTAGGGCCTTATCCTGATACTGTCGGAGAGTAGTACATTCGAATCCTGACATATATCGTTGAATCTCCGGCTTCATCATCATGTCGAAGTGAAAAATATTTTCTGCCTCGGTTCTGACCAGATGTCGCACAAAGGTCAGCTGGTGATTAAAAATATTAATCATACTGTCATAGATGCCTCCAGATTTTGTGTTGAGAAAAACTCTCGGACTCAAGCCTCTCTAACTGGACGAGGACAATATAGTGCTTCCATTACTAATTTGAATTCTGTCCAGTCAACATTATGATCCTCCGGTCGAATGGCTTCCCACCAGTCGAAGGCTTCCCCAGTCAGAAAATACTGAGCGATCGGAACTTTTCGATCATTGGGATAATTAATTCCCGCAAATATCTTCTCCAGTTTTTAGCCAGTGGTCTCATGTAGGCATCTCTGAAGAACCGTCAAATTTTGGTGGGTGTAATTTGACCACTTCTGAAATCCACTTGTCCCCTCGATTTATTTCGTCACGTTATTGGCCCATCGTCATTTGCATGCGGTCAACCACTTGAGCAAATTGGGTCATCTGAGTGACCACTTGCTGGAGCACTTCGGGCATGTTAGGATTGGCATCTGCTTCCTCAGTTCATGCTCGGTCATTATTAACTGATTCCTGTTGTTCGCCAGAACTGAAATCAGTGTGATTAGACAACGAATCCAGGATAGACGAAGAATCTTCTTGTCTAGCATCACCACGTCCGCATCCATGACCGTGTCCGCGTCCACGTCTTCCTCTCAACATACTGTAAACACAAATACTCAATACCTGGAGCAAAATCTCCAAAATTTTTGTCAATATCCACAAAATGTGCAAAAATTAAAATGATAGTATATGAGATTAGGAATCTTACAACCACGGTTCACTTGATGACGCTGGCTGTACAGTGATGTCATGCGCGACCGACAAATCAAACGACATAAACACACCCAACTAAACCCAACTGCCAAGATATCCATAAATCTTAGCTCCGATACCATATTCTATAACACCCCGAGATATTCGGAATAATTACAGCGCCGTAAACCCTGTATATAAGAATTTACAAGGCTAAATTAAAAGAATAAATGATCAATACGAACAATACCACCAATAGTTGTAATTTAATAACTGATTTAATTATCCAAAATAACCCATTAATACAAAGTTCTCAAATTACCATAAAGAACACGCGTACTCGAGTACTTATTACAAAAACAAAATACCAAAATAACTCAGACGGTTAGCATCACTGTGCCCCTTCGTCATCATACCGACACTGTGGTGGCTTCCCTGCTCCTCAACTACCTCAACATTAAACAAATATCCACCCCGCAGGGGTTAGCAAAAATGATGCTAGTACAAGTACCAAAATTATACAAAATCAAGTATGCAACAATAATGCAGAGCAAAACACAAAGCACGGACTTCCTCTACCGGAATCCAACGATGAAAATCCACATGATTCCATCAACACAACACAGGGTAATCCAATGATCCAGCACCCTCAGCATAGATCCCAAGATGATCCCATCGGACCAACACGAGGTGGAAAAACCCATCCAATAGTCCAGCTCCCTCAACATAGATCCCAAGATGATCCCGTTGGACCAATACGAGGTCGACAGCTGATCCAGCGCCCTCAGCATAGATCACATGATCCCATCGGATCAATACAAAATATATAATACAACTATTCATACACATATGCAAATCACTATATTCATCAACATGAACAACATATAAATCATAATATGAACGACATTATGATAAATCAACTTGGACGACCTCATGTTCAATAACATGAATGACAATATGCATGATCAAAATCATCAACATTAAACCAAAATCAAATTAAGATACTTGCCTCAGAAATGACGACAATGATCGATATTTCCAATAACCTTCAACTCGTTCGAAGAACTCTCACTTGATCAATTCACAATATTCGAACCTTAATTATACAATAACACCAATATAACTAACAGTTCCGGATATTCGCTTCTAAACATTATAAAAACCCAATTCCGGAATCTTGAGTACCAATCCAAGACGCTTCCCAACTTCAACAACTAAGTAGAGATGATAAAATGAGGTGTAAGTGATGGGAGAAGCTCTCTGGTCTTGCAGAAATCGGACAAGGGGTGAAAGACAACGAGGTGAAATGAAATGGGGTGCATCTGAAACAGTCACACCGAACATGCCCTGGTCGTCCACAGTTATAACACTTATTCGCTGCATCTGAAACTATCGATGCCGTTTTGAACTTCTTTCCGCCTTGGGAAGGGTATGGAGGCCTCTTAGATGAATGGAATGAGGACTGGCCCTTGCGGGGCCCACTACTCTTGCTCTCAGTATAGTTGCCAGACACTCTCTACTTCTTCAACTCCGCAAATTTTTCCACTTCTGTCTCTTTCATCTCATAAGCTAGGGCCTTATCCTGATACTGTCGGAGAGTAGTACATTCGAATCCTGACATATATCGTTGAATCTCCGGCTTCATCCTCATGTCGAAGTGAAAAATCTTTTCTGCCTCGGTTCTGACCATATGTCGCACAAAGGTCAGCTGGTGATTAAAAATATTAATCATATCTGTCATAGATGCCTCCAGATTTTGTGTTGAGAAAAACTCTCGGACTCAAGCCTCTCTAACTGGACGAGGACAATATAGTGCTTCCATTATTAATTTGAATTATGTCCAATCAACATTATGATCCTCCGGTCGAATGGCTTCCCACCAGTCGAAAGCTTCCCCAGTCAGAAAATACTGAGCGATCGGAACTTTTCGATTATTGGGATAATTAATTTCTGCAAATACCTTCTCCAGTTCTTTCAGCTAGTGGTCTCATGTAGGCATCTCTAAAGAACCGTCAAATTTTGGTGGGTGTAATTTGACCACTTCTGAAATCCACTTGTCCCCTCGATTTATTTCGTCACGTTATTGGCCCATCGTCATTTGCATGCGGTCAACCACTTGAGCAAATTGGGTCATCTGAGTGACCACTTGCTGGAGCACTTCAGGCATGTTAGGATTTGCATCTGCTTACTTAGTTCATGCTCGGTCATTATTAACTGATTCCTGTTGTTCGCCAGAACTGAAATCAGTGTGAGATTAGGAAACTTACTCTCATTTACTCAATATTACGTCCAGAACCAAAAATAAATATTCATATTACCAGTATTCCAATAAGGTCACAGTAAAATATTATTCTAAAATTCAAGATATTACATATTACCCCCCATAAAATAAGTTTCGTCCTTAAAACTTGTCATTCTATCACAAACAGGTGCTCAAACTAGAAAATCCAAAATCATCAAAGGTAAGCAATCATTGCCATAATCGAATAACCGAAACAATATATTTATTGGTCTGTGAATTCGATGATCTCCCGTGATACTAGCATACAACTCCGTTTTCAAAGCCTCAATACAGATACAAACACAACTGACACAAGCCTCGACAAAATCCAACAAAATGCCAATACCGCAACTATGGCAAATTTAAAAAAAATCTCAAGAATTGCTAACTCCAGTTTAGTTCAGAATAAGTACCAGTTCAATATGAAATTTGGGGTTTCATGTCCTCTATGCTTAGGAGCCCGACAGAAGTCGCTCCTTGACACATGTTTGTACCGTCAGCATTCACTTCACACGAGAAGTCGCACATTGCACACGCATACAACACCGGCGTATACTTTCTTTGTCTTCGTTCGCATCGGACGCACATTCAATCCCCAAATCCACACTTCACTAAGAAATCACTCAAAGTACCACATATGAAAAAATGAGTGGACTCCGAAATAAAAAAAAATACTTTACCAAAAGCCACACTACTACCGCACCGATTGAGCCACATAACACATGCCCAAGTTTCACAAAATCCGTAATCTGTACTGAATCTACAAGTCACAGCATATTTTTCTTATCTGACCAACCAACAAATTATTCCTGGATAATCCAAGATACCATACTGAAATTCGCACATCGTACCATACTAATGTGTTATCTAGCTTATGAGTGTTGCTCGGAACTTCACCATGATATGCATTATGCACTAAATTTGTACGTATACCAATCACATTTTAAAAACAGTTTTGAAATCATATGATCTTGTCAACAAAAAACCATTTTCGAAAGCCCTTTCAAGAATTTCAAAACTCAAAACATATATATATATATATATATATATATATGTAAGATTATAATAAAAAAATCAATTTTCGAAAAGTTAAAACCGGCTCGCTTATGTCAAGTACTCGATGACAATTCTTTTCGAATACGCACGATTAAATAAAATGATATTATGCAAATGATTGACTACATCCATACTCCTGCATAACAATTCGCCTCCTCGCCAATTCTACTGATATTCGATCAGAAAATCACATGATAGAGTCCCAAACTTATGGTAAAGACTTTGTTAAAATCGCCCTATTCCACAGATGACTCGCTACATTGACCACTATTCCATTCTGGATTACCTCAACTATGCCATGATAAGACATGTTTCAAGGACACAACTGTTTCTCGAAATAAGTTTAAGGAAATATATTTTCACAAAAGCGAGCAAAACAGTTTATTCAAAATATATTGTTTTAAAAAGTATCATTTCCAGATGTTTAAAAACAGTGTCGTGCATCCTAGAATGAACTAGCATGCCTACATGTTCCTCTTAACCATTCACAACACTTCTCCCAAATTCAGAACTCCATTTTCCAAGTTTACCCTAACCATTGATTTTCCATAATCATAGTTTTCTCAAGATCATCGGCTCTGTCCCAACTATTATATTCTGCTACCTTATAATGTAACACATAATATCTTCCCAAATCTCAAAGTATATCAACTTGTAACTGAAAATAACCTCAATGCAATCCAAAAATCCAAATACTTATAGATCGTGAAGCTGATGATTCCCCGTGATACTGACATAGGTCTCAACTTTAGAAATATACACGATACAGATATTTTTCAAAGCATACGTTTTGAAAAATCAGTTTAACTTAAAATACAACACATCTCCTTCCAAAGAATCACGTTAATACAATTTAGATAATATCAAAACAACCACAATATCACATTGGTAGACCACATAACATACAAGCCTTAGTATTCAATAAAAACCCAAAGCTCTAATACTTGTCAACCGACAACTCCAATGGCATGATAAAAACACGACTCGACTCGACCTAATAGCCTTGGTTTCTACAACCTAAGCTCCGATACCTTATTCTGTAACAACCCCAGAGCTCTCCGGGAATATTACAGCATTATGGGCCCGCACCGGAACCCACAAGGCTGAAATACATTTTTACAAACATTTCAAATACGCCGAAGCGGCGATGATGATAATATCTTTTTAAAAATATTCAAGACTCTATAAAATCCAATTGTCAATACCGTCGTAAAATCTCATATGAAAGTACAAGGCTAAAATGGCAAAACTCATCAAAAAGTATACGTTAAGCCATCGCTTACACGTACCGACAAAATAGTTTAGAAAATGATTTTCCAAAATAAACCCAAATTCGTAAAATACTAGCAAGTCATTTTAGAACACACTCGCAGCGGATATAACAAATAATTAAAAATACTTTTGCAGTGGAAAATAACAACTAGTCAAAGTACTCGATTCACAAACACACGCCATAGCCAGTATCCTCCGGGAAGCTCGTCTTTCCACGACCGCTACAAGTCCAATATCGAAGAACCTGAAAATAAAGCCCACGACGGGTTCAGCCGTAATACTCAACAATGATAACGATCACATTACATCAATAATTACATACCAATGAAAATACTATGTAAGAATACTACCAATGCAATCTTACCATCATAACTTCACCAATTCCTAATAATCCTCATCAAAATAATCCTTATACCATATTGCACATCTCGTATTCTCGATTACATAATGAACTCATACATAACATCTATATTGTACCTCAAACAATACCCAAGATTCTCAAAAAATCATCGTATTTCACCAATACAAAAATATACCAACTCTAACCAATCCAATCCATCAGATAACATCATCAAATCTCAACATGATAATCGATTGTCCATCAAAAGACAATACCAAGAAGGAAATACGGAACATACCTCAAGATACACAATGCCACGATGAATCATGTCAGTCTAATCGGAGATCAGATCAATACAACATACGGACATGGTCCTACAAAAGACTAACAAATGCATATTCATATGACAACATCAATGTGCCCGCAACAATCACAACAACGTATACTCATGGAAATTCGATGATCCAGCGTTCATTGCATAGATCCCAAGATAATCTTGTTAGATCAACACGAGGTGGATAACCAACAATATACATATGCACAACAACACATGGGTAATCCAATGATCCAGCGTTCACTGCATAGATCCCAAGATGATCTCGTCGGACCAACACGAGGTGGAAACCCGTCCAATGATCCAGCGCACACAGCTTAGATCCCAAGATGATCCTATCGGACCAACACGAGGTGGACATACGACAACAATGCACAAATGCTTGATAACAAACCAAACCAAACCAAACCAAACCAAACATACCCAGTATATCCCACCCAGAGCAGGGTCTGTGGAGGGTGAGATGTACGCAGACCATGCCCCTACTTATTACGGTAGGGAGGCTGTTTCCGTGAAGACCCCCAGCTTAGTGCACAGCAGAATCTTGTGTGATAAATACAAAGGAAAACATATGATTCGAAAATGCTCGAGACAATACCTGAGCCCATGGCTTGATCCACATGGGACTTACCTAAGCGGAATTTGGCTACTTCACTCCCGATGAACGCTGCTCTAACAAAAGAGAGGTTGGCTCTCCGCATATCTCCTTGTCAAAAATACACCACACACAAAGACAATATGATAAAATATGACTGGAACAGCAAATATTACAAGAAAAGCATTAGTGGCCTGGGAATACATATGCCAGCCCAAGGCAGAAGGAGGCTGGAACATAATTAATATGCAAATCTGGAATAAAGCCTCTATATGCAAATTACTCTGGTGCTTGGCACAGAAACAAGACAAAATCTGGATCAAATGGGTGCATGGCTTCTATATAAAAGGACAGGATATCACTACCATGAGAATTCCCCAACAAGCATCATGGGTAATTAGGAAAGTGGTGGAAGCAAGGAAATACTTGGAGAGCACAAGCAAAGGAACAGGGTTACTTCTAGCCTCAAAATTCTCCACAAGGCAGATATACAAAGAAATGCAAGGCAGACATAATTTAGTCCCTTGGAGAAGAATGATCTGCAACAATAAAGCCCCACCAAAATGCATTTTCATTACATGGATGGCTCTCAAAGGAAGATTAAACACTTGTGATAACTTGATTAGAACAGGAACTCAATGTGAGCAGGTGTGCATTTTGTGTAATGTTGAGGATGAAAGTATCAACCATCTGTTCTTTGACTGCACTTATTCTGCATGGGTGTGGCAAAAGTTGAAAGAATGGTGTAGAATTAAAAGCCCAGGAGGGGGATGGAACCTAGAGACACCATATTTGATCACACAATGTGGATTAAATACAGGAAAACAGAGCATGTATAGAGCCCTAATATCAGTTGCAATCTATTTTCTTTGGAAAGAAAGGAATCACAGGAGATTTCAACATAAAGAAACTACTCAGGAGGAAGTTGTCCGCGAATGTCAACTACATATTACTTGGAGTTGTAGCAAAGATAAGAAACTAGCTAGATTTCTTGGGAATTAAGACTTTATGAGAGTCATAGTTGTTGAGAGTTGGCAGATTTGTTTTGCTGTTTCAAGTGTGTTTAGAGATGTTAGATTTGTTTTGCTGTTTCCAGCTGTGAGTAGTTGTACTGTAACTTTGCATTTGGTTGATATAAAAATGCTATTTAACCAAAAAAAAATGATAAAATATACAATAAAAGTAAAAATGCAATGCTCTAGGTCAAAGCTAACCGAGACAACCCAACCCTGAGGCTCTCAACTACAGCACCGCTCCCTACAAAAGAATCCACAACTCTGATCTGGCGCCTCCAAACGCACCTATCAACAGTCATGGCCTCAGAAAGGTTTAAGGCCTTCAAATCTAATCTCAGTTGCTCCTCCCACGTCCTCCTCGGTCTGCCTCTCCTCCTCTCCCCGACAACTATTAAACTCTCAACCTTCCTCACTGGAGCAGATGCCTGCCTCCTGCGGACGTGGCCAAACCATCTTAATCTCCCTTCCCTAACTTTCGCTGAAATGGGCGCCACTCCCAGCGCGTTCCTGAAAAACCTGTTCGCAATTCTATCTAACTTAGTGCGACCACACGACCAACGTAACATTCTCATTTCAGTCACTTCCAACTTGCTCTCAAGCGACTTCTTCATCGCCCAACATTCGGAGCCATACAACATTGCAAGTCGGATTGCCGCTCTATAGAATTTACCCTTCAACTTTAGAGGGACTTTCTTGTCGCACAGGACCCCTGTCGCTGCTCTCCACCTTAGCCACCCCGCCTTGATGCGATGCGTGACATCTTCTTCACACTCACCTTCCTTCTAAATGATCGAACCCAAATACTTGAACTTATCCGTACCGGGTACGATCTGATCTGCAATCATTACCTCAACATCTTCCTCGTTGGCCTCACCACTAAAGTTACACCAGAGATACTCGGTCTTATATCGGCTCACACGCAAGCCCTGGGATTCTAACTTAGCCCTCCAAAGCTCCAACTTCGAGTTCACCTCTCTCCTCGACTCCGCCACTAACACAATGTCGTCAGCAAAAAGCATGCACCACGGGATGCCATCTTGAATCCCTCGCGAAATGACATCAAGGATTAGAGCGAAGAGAAGAGGGCTTAGCGCCGACCCATGGTGTAGCCCTATCTCAACCGGAAAAAACTGGGTGTCACCAACTGGGATCCTAACACACGTCCTAGCTTGGGAGTACATGTCTTGGATCGCCCTAACGAATGGCAACGACACCCTCCTCTCTACTAGGCTCCTCCAAATAACATCGTGCGGAATGATATCATAAGCCTTATCTAGATCTATGAACACCATATGGAGGTCCTTATGCCGCTCTCTAAACTTCTCCATAAGGCGTCTGACG
Source organism: Orobanche coerulescens (assembly GCA_033398695.1). NCBI lineage: Eukaryota > Viridiplantae > Streptophyta > Magnoliopsida > Lamiales > Orobanchaceae > Orobanche > Orobanche coerulescens. Next base: position 94,393,774 of record CM065807.1, on the reverse strand, counting down.
AGATGAATGGCCTCAGTCGTGGACCTACCCGGCATGAAGCCATTGGTTCTCTGAGATCTTAACTTCTCTTCTAACCCTGCATTCCACCACTCTTTCCCAAAGTTTCATAGTATGATTGAGGAGTTTAATACCCCTATAGTTACTACAACTTTGAGCATCGCCTTTGTTCTTGAAAAAAGGCACGACAATACTATGCCTCCACTCTGTCGGCATCTTAGAGACTCTGAGGAGGATGTTGACCAGCTCTGCTAGCCACTGAACTCCGACTTCCCCCAGACAAAGCCACACCTCAATAGGGATCTGATCCGGGCCTACAGCCTTAGCTCTACCCATTTTCATTAGGGCACCCTTTACTTACTCCTTGCTGATGCTCTCACAGGAACTAAACGAACGAGCAGAAGATTGACTAATTCCTTGCACCACCGAGTCACTACCTCTAGCCTCATTGAAAAGTTCGAAAAAATACCTATTCCACCGCTTCTTAATAGCCACATCGTTCACTAACACTTGACCCAAATCATCCTTAATAAACTTAACGGGACCCAGGTCGCGCCGCCCTCTTTACCTAGCTTTCGCTAGTTTAAAAATAGCATTCGCTCCTTCTTTGGTGTCTAGGCACTTGTACATCTCCTCGTAAGCCTCACATTTAGCCTTAGCCACTGCCTTCTTTGCCTCTCTTTTCACCACCTTGTACACTACAATCTTCAAGATTCTCTCCTCCCCAGCACTAACCGACAAAAGCTCCTTAAATAGCGCTTGTTTTGCCTTAACCTTGTTTTGGACCTCCTCATTCCACCACCAAGCCTCCCTAGGTCCACTAGACCTGCCCGAAGAAACCCCTACCACCTTCTCGCCCACTCTCCTAATAGCATTGGCTATGCTGGTCCACATAAGGTTAGCATCGCCCGCACGCAAAAAACCTCCTTCGCGGGTCAGAGACTCCTTGAATACTGTCGCCTTCTCACCCTTCAGATCCTTCCAGAGAATCCTAGGTCTAGCTTCTCTAACCCTGCTAACAACACGACCTCCAACAATACATAAATACATGACAACAACAATACACGAATGTATCACAACATGATCGACACAAAATGACAAAAATGATTAGAGTACTTGTCCCGAGTCCTTCGAGAGCAATCATGATGTCAAAAACCCTCACCAACGATTATCCTCAATATTCGACGATCCAAAATATCGCGGACTGTAGATAACTCATATACTCGTCTTTACCACAATGTACCCTCGATACCACAACATCACATAAAAATTATACGTCACTTAACATCCTCTTTGACCGCACTCATATATATTGGATAAACACATACATAGAATATTATGTTTATGCATTGTAGTTTCATATGTATTTTTACTTACTTTGAGTTGGGAAATGCTCAAAGCTGTCGCTTACTTATGGTGAATCTAACCTTATAAACCTACAACCTGTTCCATGAAATACATTTAAGGGTTACAACAAATTTTGATTTAGTTCAACACCTATTTTAAACTTCAAATGTTCCCGATTTCATTATAGGCACAGATTCAGTATCTTCTGGGTTTTATGCTAATTTTTAGTATGTTTCAGCCTATAAACTCAATTAACACACATCTTACATAAGTTAAGGGATTGTATACATTGTTATTCAGTGGCTTACTTCCTCATTGCTGTAGGTCACAAGTCGTCCAGGAATAAGTCTAGGGGGGGTGAATAGACTTATTGAAACTCTTAAACTCTTTTTCTCAAAGAGTAAGTTTCTTCAGCTGATGGATGAACAAATGACTTGGAGTCGTTTGTTCTTAATACGTGCGGAAGTCAGCTGATGACGAATACAAAACAACTAATGAAACACTTAACAATGAATGCAGCAGTAAAAGTATGATGTTATAAAACAGTAAAGTACGCAGGCAATTATAGTGGTCTCAGAGGTGGGGTCATCCTCTACTAATCCACTTTTCTCCAAACCAGTTGGAGATGAATTCACTATAATTTTCAACCAGTGATAAATATTACAGTGATTCAACCAAATTACAATAGCTTCCAACCAGTGGAAATCCGTGCCGTTGTAACACACTTGACTGCGTTGCACCTCTTGATCCTCGATCCTTGGATGCCTTTACAGTCTCGAACTTCAACCAGTAAAGTACCCCGAACTCAGGATTAAAGACACGAGTTTTTGTCTTCTCCAACTAAGAGCTTCTTCAAGTATGAACTTTTGAGAACCGCTCTTTTCACGATGCTGTATTTCGCTTTTAGATTGCTTGAATGCTTTGATCGCTTGAGAATATGTTCGCACCGTTTGTAATTGTTGTGTGTAGTTGCTCAGCTTCAAATCTTAGGATATATATAGGTCACGATCTCTGAGCTTTTCCTTCATAACCGTTGCAAATCTTTTCAACAAATCCGTCCGTTGGAGAGGTAGACTTCATTGTTTTCTTTCTGAACGTTGCAAGGATGGATTCCCATAATTTAATTCATCTTTCGACCGTTGTGAAGACTTTGCATGTGAGGCGCCGAATCTTTTGAATATAATACGATTAAAGTCTTCAAGGTGGGTCTGGATGAATTATTTAATTCATATCCTTTGCGGGAATCTCTCCAATTTGTCTCTTCACGTTGCATGTGACTTTCCGTAATACTTGACTTTTCAACGCATGCTGACGTGGACTTGGAGAACTTGGATGATCTCAAGTAGGCTGATGTGAAGTTGACTTCTCTGCAGTCTGGTCTTCTCAGATGTTCACTATTTGGGACTCGCCTGATCAAATGACTTGTCTGAGACTTGACTGCAGTCTGGTCAAGCATCTATGATAATTTTTGTTGACCAGATCTTCTCTGATATGACTCGGCTGTAGCTCTCTGATGAACTTAGCTGTACTTTTTGTACTTAGCCGATTTTTAGCCTAACTTATTTTGGCCTATAGAAGATACTCATTTGGTTCTTCTTTACATTTTGCCAAGTTTTATACTTAACATAATTTGGCCTATGGAAGATACTAATTTGGTTCTTTCTTACATTTTTGCCAAGTAATAAACATTTGAATTTATATTAATGACATCATCAAAATCTAACAAGTATTCCTAACAAATTCCCCCTATTTTGATGATGGCAAAACTTTAAGGAAATATTCAAATAAACAAGTCTGCACTTGAGTGCAAGACACAAACTAAAATCAGTCTAATTTTTGAGACAAATGGAAATTGTCATTCAAAAGACTGTTATAAAATTTTCTGAATTGATTACAAATACATGTCTGAAATTTACAAGAAAATTTTACAAGTACAAAATAAATGAAAGTCATCTGCCTCTGCCTCTGCCTCTTCGGATAGGCTGCTTGGTAGGCCTGAAAGGTTTAGCTCCGATTGGTCTGATCTTGACAGGAGCAAGACCATACTTCCTCTTTACGACAAGAGCTGCAAAATCTTGCTCTTCTTGTGATGAGAACTTATTCTCAACACACAACTTCTTGATTTTTCTCTGGAGTGCAAGTTCATCCAAAGCATTTCCTTTCACCAAGGTGGGAGGTTCTTTGGCACTGAACAGAGGGATCATGGGATATTCATTTCGTGCCTCAGCATGTTTTACAAGAATAGTCCAGAGTTGTGGGTGAGCTTCTTCCATGAAGTTAATGAAGATCTGCTGTGGGGAGAGATTATCATACTGGAGTATTTCCCAGATGTAGTAGTCTCTGATGAATTTTTCTTTGCAGATCCCCACATGGATAGAGCTTCGTAAGGTACAAAATCTTCAACGTACCACAACTCCATGCCTTCCCACTCTATAATAGGCTCAAATCCTCCTCTTGTTCTCCTCTTTTTGCCTGCAGGCTGATCATCAGCCTGATCTTCTGGTTCTGCTTCTCCCGTCCTTTTAGCTGAGGATGTCCCAGCAGTGATCGACTGGACATCCTGCCTCTTCTTCATTCTTAGCTCTTCCCTTATTTCTCCTTGAATGCTGCCTTCCCCCTTTTTGCTAGCATCAACCAAAGTGGTCAGCTGCAGCTCCATTCTGTGCATCCAGTCAGACATGCCAAATGGCATTCTGTTGTTTGTAGGAGGAGGAGGTTGAGGGACTTCCCGCTGCAGCAAAGTATCAATCTTCATATTGATGGATTGGAGATCAGGGGTGACCTGAGATGCAAGCAACTCTCCAATAGTATCCTTCACTATTTGCCTTATCAGCTCGGTCATCACATGTGAGATCTGTGATGGTGGAGAGTGCTCACCTGAGCCTTATGCGAATGATCCACTAGACTGCAGGCTCCTATCTGCAGCTGGCACTCCAGACGGGGTCTTTTCAGGTGTCCCTGATCTGGAGTCCTCAGCCAACTCTGCATCCAGGCTGGTATACCGGGCGGTTCTGCAGCCTCTAATTCTGGCTCTTTCTCCGGCTCCTTTTCTTTCTCTTCTTCTTCCTTCTCTAATTCCTTCTCTTGTTCTTCCTCCTTTTCTTCTTCATCAACATTCTCTTTTTCTTTTTCAGCCAGTTGTTCTCCTCCTTCATCCTTATCATCATCATCATCATCATCATCATTCTTATCATCTTTATCATTTTCTCCATCATTCTCATCATCTTTTTCATCATTCTCATCATCCTCCTTTCCTTCATCATCCTCCTGATCTACCTCTTCCCCTTCTTCTCCTTCTTCATCTACTAATTCCTCTGTTTATTCAACTTCTTCTGTTTGTTTTTCAACTAACATATTTTCTCCCCCTTTTATTTCTTCTTGCTCCTCTTCTTCGTCATCTATAACAATGACCTCTTCTTCTTCTCCATTCACTTCTTCAATCCTTATTTCTTTTTCTTCTTCCTCCTCATCTTCTTTCCCAAAAGATCCATCAAAAATACTGTACATTATAGAATGGATGAATTGGTCCATGTTGGTTTTGAAATTTGACATGAACTAATTCTCCTGGAGGATCAAAACTATGTCTGATACTTTGCAAAAGTGTATCAGTACATCCTCTGTGGCTTGGGGATATTCCCAACCACTGGTTTCAATATAGGTTTGAAGTTTAGCAACTGACAATGATTTAAAAAAATTCCACTCTTCAAAAATATTAACAAAAGAGTGTTTTAGAGCTTGTGGTTTAACTAACTGTAATTGCTCTATGGACAGGTTGAAAAGATTGTTGTCCAGCAGGTTAAAGGTGTAGTTTGCTTCAGGGATTGAGATAATTAAACCTGCTTCTTTCTCTTCTGAAATGAATGCTGGAGTAAGGACAGGGACGATCTGAGTTTCCAGGCTGCCAGGAGCAGGCTGGTCTTCCCGGTGGGCACGCGACCTGGCTGCAGGACTGGTATAATGTTCTGGATGCTCCTCCTAGCTGAACTGCAGGCGTCTGGGCCTCTTGGGAGAGGGTTCCGGTGAGGAGTGTATGAATGATGGCTCACCAGGTGCTGGTCCCCTTCTTTTGAACTGGACAATAATCCGTGTGTTGTCTGACTCCGAGTCTGACTCGGCTGCAGTTGGGTTGTCATCTGCAGGTCAGTCCGACTCGTCTGATCAAGGACATTTGTAGGGTGGTGAATCAGACAATTCTTTGAGCATCCTAGCTGCTCTTCTGTTGCCTCCCAACTTCCTCAACGTCTCTTGGTCTAGGTGACCAAGTCTCTTGCTGATGTGGAAGGGGTCAGTACATCCCTTCGCCACACCCATCTTCTCAAGGATCCAACTTAGCTGCGTTCCAAACGCCAGCTTGGATATGAATTTCTTCTCATCAACAAGCCATTCGGCTTTGTTGACCTCGCGAACAAACTGCCTAAAGATGTAGTCAGCCCAATCAATTGGCTCATCCTGAATGAGTGCTCCCAGCACTGTGAATTTCTCCGACGACAGTTGGTCGTAACTGCCGGCCATACCCATAATAATTTTGTTGGTAATATCCAACATATATCGATATTCCTTTTTAATATCGCTCCTTTTGGCAGTGAGTTTTAGCTTTGTCGGCTGGTCAATCGCCTTAATCTTTAGCCAAATGTCGGCTGTTGTCTGCTTGAGAGCCTCGACGGCTATGCCACGGTGTTTCATACCAAAAATTTTACGAATCGACTCCGGCGAGATGTCGACTTGTATTCCGCCAACAGTGCTCCTGATTCCTTCTTCAATCACATGGGCTTCGCGGTAGAAAGCGATGACGTCCTCCTTGTATAGGTGTTTGGGACTGATATCTAGAAATGGGTAGATCCCATTCTTCATCATCGAGTGGATAAGAAAGAGTACGTCGTTGTTGTCCAGATTTGCTTCCAAAAGACCTTCGAAATCAACGACCAAAGAAAAGATGATCTGGTCTTTGACCGCCTTCATGTTAACGCCTTCAAAATAAGATTCCATTTCTGCAAATAAGAGATTTTTAGTGTATTTGGAGTTCAAAGGATTTTTGCTCTGTAAATTTAGGGTTTGAAAGACTGGTAAGCGTGAAGGTAAAGTGAAGGGTTTTCCGTCCTTATAAGGAAGATGAAACGACGTTGGAATTAAATTATTATTTATTTTGAATCGGTGGTTCACCTTTTGAGATTCTTTTTAAATTTCAAATTCTAATCGGTGGTCCAGGTTTTGATTTTAAAATTAGACGGTTGGATTTTAATTGGTCACCGTGGAGGTCGATTTATCAAGTGATTGTCACATGTATTTAAATGCCACTTGTGAACCAAAAATTAATATAATATTATTATACATATAGCAGACAATAATAAAATATTCAGAAGTCAGTTAAGTTTAGAAAACTTAGGTTGGTTATTGATTATTGTTGCTCTGCATCAGGTGAGTTGACTCCTTGGGCTTCTCGCCTGAGATTTTGATCAGCTAGGCTCCTTTGTCCGTCCTTCGTCCTTTTTGTCTGCATTAGCTAGGATCTGATTCCTTTAATCAGCTAGGTCCGTCCTTCCTCTGATATGCTTCAGCTTTCTTTTTCTTCTGTACTAGATTCCCAATCTAGTAGACCAAGTTCTTTGCTCAGCTCCAAAAATCTTTCTTCTGGCAAAAGTTTGGTAAAGATGTCAGCTATTTGGTAGTCTGTGCTGACTCTTTCAACTCTGACTCTCTTGTTAAGCACGTGGTCTCTGATGAAGTGGTGCTTAACATCAATGTGCTTGGTCCTCGAATGCAAAACCGGATTGTTGGTTATTGCAATAGCACTATTGTTGTCACACCAGATAGGGATTTGATTGGCAATGATATTATAATCCCTTAGCTGTTGTCTGATCCATAAGATCTGGGCACAACAACTACCTGCAGCTAGGTATTCTGACTCTGTGGTGGAGATAGAGTTAGAAACCTACTTCTTGCTAAACCAGGATATCAGTCTGGTTCCTAGGAATTGGCACGTTCCACTAGTGCTTTTCCTATTAATTTTGCATCCTGCGAAATCTGCATCTGAATATCCTGACAGCTCAAAGTTATCGTCCTTAGGATACCATAGTCCAACATTGACCGTAGACTTAAGGTATTTAATTATCCTCTTTGCTGCATCTAGGTGCGACTGCTTAGGCTTAGATTGGAATCGCGCACAAACTCCTACGGCATAGGATATGTCTGGCCTGCTTGCAGTAAGGTATAGCAGTGATCCAATGAGTCCTCTGTAGTGGGTTGAATCCACTGATATGCCTCCCTCATCTGCATCTAGGTGAGTACTTGTGCTCATAGGAATTCTTGCTGGTTTGGCTGATTCCATTCCAAATCTCTTGATTAGATCTCTGGTATACTTAGCTTGGTTGATGAAAATTCCGTTTTCCATCTGCTTAACTTGTAATCCGAGAAAGAAGTTAAGCTTTCCCATCATACTCATCTCAAATTCTCCTTGCATAAGGTTTGAGAATTTCTCACACAACTCTGGGTTGGTTGAGCCAAAAATGATGTCATCCACATATATCTGAACTATCAATATGTGGCCTTCGTGCTCCACTCTGAATAGGGTCTTGTCCACCTTTACTTTGCAAAAACCATTCTTCTCAAGAAACACAGACAGTGTTTCATACCATGCTCTTGGTGCTTGCTTAAGTCCATAGAGAGCCTTCAACAGCTTGTATACTTTGTCTCATTTGACAAAACCTGGGGGTTGCTCTACATAGACTTCTTCTTCTAGGATGCCATTTAGAAATGCACTCTTTACATCCATCTGATAGACTTCAAAATCCTTGAATGCAGCATATGCGAGCAATAGTATGATGGCTTCTAGCCTTGCAACTGGTGCATAGGTTTCATCAAAATCTATTCCTTCACACTGTGCATAACCTTTAGCAACAAGTCTGGCTTTATTCCTAACAACAGCTCCGTCTTCATCACTCTTGTTTTTGCACACCCATTTGGTGCCGATAACCTTCTTGTGATCTGGTCTGTCTGTTAGTACCCAAACGTTGTTCCTTTCCATCTGCTCAAGTTCTTCTTGCATGGCATTTATCCAAGAATAATCTTCCAAAGCTTGTTCTGTTGACTTGGGTTCTATCTGAGACATGAAACAAGAGAACATAGCCATTCCTGCGGTTAGAGAGACTGTCTTGTCTTAACTCCATCAGTTAGCTTCCCGATGATTTGCTGGATTGGATGGTCTTTGAGCCACTTGGGGATATCATCTTCTTCTGGGTCTGTTCCCCCTATTGAATTGCTCTGGTGGATTTTTGCATCATCTGGGATCTGGTCTCCTTGGTCTGCAGCTGGATCAGCTACCGTCTTGTCATCTGCAGATGAGTCTTTATCAGCTACAGCTGGGTCTTCATCAGTGGCAACTGGATCAGGTAGGTTTGGTGTTCCTATCTGATCTGCAGTTGGGTCTTTAGCAGCTATAGTTGCGTCTTCAGACTGGTCTGTAGGTGAGTCTAACATTCCAGTGTCATGTACAATGACTTATTCGAGGGTTGCTGATTTGAGCTTATTCTCAATTAGCTCAACTTGCTTCCTGTACTCAACAGATTCATCAAATACAACATGGGGTGTTTCCTCCACAACTAAGGTTCTTTTATTAAAAACTCTATATGCCTTTCTTCTTTGTGAGTATCCCATGAAGAGACCATCATCAGTTTTAGCATCAAAGGCATTTAGTTGTGTTTTACTGTTGTTGTGGATGAAACACTTACAACCAAAAACATGAAAGTAAGCAACAGTAGGAGTTCTATTATTCCAAACCTCATAACGAGTTTTGCCATGTCTCCCTACTATCATACTCCTGTTCTGAGTATGGCAAGCTGTGTTGATGACTTGACCCGAACCTCTTGGGCGTGCTTCGCAATTATGGACTGGATGCTTCTTTCGTGGTTGTTTCTTCTTTCGGCAACGCCATTCTGCTGGGGGTCTGGTGCGAGAGCTCATCTGGATCCCATTACGATCATTTATGTCGGTGATCGCCTTGTTGAGAAACTCTCCTCCCCTATCTGATCTGATCTTGATGATGGATAGGGATTTCTCATTCTGGATCCTTCTCAGCAGCTCAGGTAGCTTGGTCAAGGTTTCACTCTTCTTATACAGGAAGATAATCCAAGTGTACCTTGAATAATCATCTACTGCAACAAGTGCATGCTTTCGGCCTCTTAGATTCCTTGGCTTGATAGGACCAAATAGATCCATGTGGAGTAGATATAAGATCCTTGTTGTGAGAGTTGTAGGCTGAACTGGCTTGAATGATGCTCTGGTCTGCTTCCCTTTCTGACACGCATCACAAAGAGATTCCTTCTTGAATGCTTCCTCTGGGAGTCTTCTAACCAGCTTTTGAGAACTAATTTTGTTGATGGCTTTGAAGTTCAGGTGACATAATCTTTTGTGCCACATCCATCCGTTCTCAGCTACTGTCTTAGATAGAAAACAGGAGTTAGGTGTTCCTGTGTTCCAATCTATCATGTAGACATCTCTCCTTCTGAATCCTTGTAGCTTCACCTCTCCAGATAGGATATCTATCACCATACATTTCCAAATGGTGAAGACTACTAGATTCTTCTCATCGCAAAACTGGCTTATGCTCAGGAGATTATATTTGAGCCCTTTGACATAGTGAACTTTGGATATCACAATATTTCCTCGGTGCAACGCTCCAAAGCCCTTTGTTTGTCCTCTAGAGCTTTCTCCAAAGGTTACATCAGGACCTCTTTCTTTGGTGTATTTAGACAACATCTTCTTGTTCCCGGTCATGTTCCTTGAGCATCCAGAATCTACAAACCATTCTTCACCTCCAAAGTTTGAGTTTGTGGAGATGTGGTTGTAGTCCTTCCACCTTTTCTGCAATCAAACAAGCAGAGATTTAGGTACCCAAGTCTGTGTGGGTTCTCTAGGGTTAGCTGGTTTCCTGGAGAATTGATTTCTCCTTGGATTGTGAAAATTGTTATTATTATTACCCTTATAAGGTGTGTGAGGTCGAGGTCTGTATCTCCTGTTGGGATTGTATACTGGATATTCCTCAAAATATTGATAGTGTGGGCCATTTCTAAACCTTGGCTGGGACCATTTATTAAATCTTTGAGGTCTCCACACTTGTTCATTTTGGAAATTAGGATAACCTTGAGGTTTCCATCTGCCCCTCCCATTTTGAAATCTGTTTTTAGGAAGTTGTTGATAATAGTGGGCATGTTGTCTGGGCTGCTGCTTCTGCCTAGGCCATTGCCTAGTCACTTGTCTAGGTGGCTGCCTTGTGTACCCTGGCTGCAGCCTAGACTTGTGACTTGGCTGTTGCTTATTTTTAAATATCGGTTTGTATGTAGGCTCAGCAGTCGAGACAATTGTTTCTCCCTTGACGAAAGTGGTTTTGGAACTAGAGGGAGTGTGAGGATCATATCCAAGGCCTGATCTGGAATATAGTGGCCTTTTATTAGTACACAGTTCATCCAGAGTTGAAGACGCCTTCAGGGAGGTTATTTCCTGTGCCTGAGTCTTATTTACCTGAGTCAGCTTAGTAAATTCGGCTTTGACATGAGCAAGTGCAGCTGATTTTTCTCTAAGTAAAACAGTTAATCGATTTATCTCAGCTGTAGTGACATCAGCCTGGTTTTGCAAGTTAGCTGCAGTTATCTCAACTGTATTCAGTTCTAGGCTGAGTTTTTCAAAATCATTTTTCAGCTACCTATTCTCATCTTGCAGCTGAGTCTTCTCTGCTGATACAGATAGGTGTGTAGATTTTAGTGTTTCAAAATCTTTAAATAGCTAATTTACAGATTCGTGCAGATCCATATCTTGTGACATGGCTGAACTATTATTTGAACCAGAGGGCTTTGATGTTACCTCTTCATCAGCTAGATTGGCCATCAGACAATCATACTCTTCATCATCATCAGAAAAGAATCCGTTGCTTGATTCTACATGCTCCTGATCTTCTCCGATGAGGGCCTTCCTTCTATCTTCTTTTCTGCCCACCTCCTTCTTTCTCTCGTCCTTCTTAAGATCAGGACAGTCGATCTAAATGTGTCCTGTCTTATGATAGTTGTATCACTCCACCTTCCAGCTTTCGGGTTTCTGGTTCCTTCTGGGATTCTCCTTATAATTCTTCTTGTATTTGGAGTAGTTTTTCCGGAAGTTGCTGAATTTTTGCATTATAAACGCCATCTCTTCCTCAAAATCTAATGGATTTGGAGGCTTTATATCAGATAAGCTCTTGGCGGGGGACTTGACTGCAAAGGCTATTCCCTTCTCTGCAGGCTCGGTTGAGGATGAACTTGGATGCTCGAACTCATAAGCCTTCAGATCAGAGAACAGCTCTTGGATCTTTATCTTATTGAGGTCATTGGATTCTCTCATGGCCACTGCCTTCATGCTCCATTCAGGATTGAGAGATCTTAGAACCTTCAGCGCCATTTCCCTGTTGCCATAAGATTTGCCGAGGGAGTTGATCTCATTGATAATCTCAGTGAACCTTGTGTCCACTTGGTCTATAGATTCGCCATTCTTCATTTTGAAGTTGTCAAATTTTTGAATAGCAATTGACAACTTGTTTTCTTTGATCAGCTCCGTCCCTTCCCACATTAGGGCTAGTGTGTCCCAGATTTCTTTTGCATTTTTGCAATTCTTGATCTTGACCATGGTGGATTTGTCAAGAGTTTGATACAGCACGTCTCTGGCCCGGTTGTCAAGGATGGCCAGCTTTGTTTCTTCGGGAGTCAGCTCTGTCCTCTTCTTTGGGATCTTCTCTAGCTTCCCTGCTGCGATCTCCTCTGGAGTGTTGTCCTTCTCGAAGGTGAATGGACTGTCCTCTATGATGCACCACATGTCATCATGGATTGAAGATAAGTGTTCCTGCATCCTTATCTTCCAAAGATCATACTCGTCAACCGAAAACACAGGTAGTCTAGAATGCATGTGTTCCATTATAAAATGAGAGTAAAGATATATCTCTGATATAGATCTGGTTCGTGAAATAAATGAACCAACCTCTCCGATACCACTTGTAGGTCACAAGTCGTCCAGGAATAAGTCTAGAGGGGGGGGGGTGAATAGACTTATTGAAACTCTTAAACTCTTTTTCTCAAAGAGTAAGTTTCTTCAGCTAATGGATAAACAAATGACTTGGAGTCGTTTGTTCTTAATACGTGCGGAAGTCAACTGATCACGAATACAAAACAACTAATGAAACACTTAACAATGAATGCAGCAGTAAAAGTATGATGCTATAAAACAGTAAAGTACGCAGGCAATTATAGTAGTCTCAGAGGTGGGGTAATCCTCTACTAATCCACTTTTCTCCAAACCAGTTGGAGATGAATTCACTATAATTTTCAACCAGTGATAAATATTACAGTGATTCAGCCAAATTACAACAGCTTCCAACCAGTGGAAATCCGTGCCGTTGTAACACACTTAACTGCCTTGCACCTCTTGATCCTCGATCCTTGGATGCCTTTACAGTCTCGAACTTCAACCAGTAAAGTACCCCGAACTCAGGATTAAAGACACGAGTTTTTGTCTTCTCCAACTAAGAGCTTCTTCAAGTATGAACTTTTGAGAACCGCTCTTTTCACGATGCTGTATTTCACTTTTAGATTGCTTGAATGCTTTAATCGCTTGAGAATATGTTCACACCGTTTGTAATTGTTGTGTGTAGTTGCTCAGCTTCAAATCTTCGGATATATATAGGTCACGATCTCTGAGCTTTTCCTTCATAGCCGTTGCAAATCTTTTCAACAAATCCGTCCGTTGGAGAGGTAGACTTCATTGTTTTCTTTCTGAACGTTGCAAGGCTGGATTCCCATAATTTAATTCATCTTTCGACCATTGTGAATACTTTGCATGTGAGGCGCCGAATCTTTTGAATATAATACGATTAAAGTCTTCAAGGTGGGTCTGGATGAATTATTTAATTCATATCCTTTGCGGGAATCTCTCCAATTTGTCTCTTCACGTTGCATGTGACTTTCCGTAATACTTGAATTTTCAACGCATGCTGACGTGGACTTGGAGTACTTGGCTGATCTCAAGTAGGCTGATGTGAAGTTGACTTCTCTGCAGTCTGGGCTTCTCAGATGTTCACTGTTTGGGACTCGCCTGATCAGATGACTTGTCTGAGGTTACTTGACTGTAGTCTGGTCAAACATCTCTGATAATTTTTGTTGACCAGATCTTCTCTGATATGACTCTACTGTACCTCTCTGATGAATTTATCTATTCTTTTTGTACTTAGCTGATTTTTAGCCTAACTTATTTTGGCCTATAGAAGATACGCATTTGGTTCTTCTTTACATTTTGCCAAGTTTTACACTTAACATAATTTGGCCTATGGAAGATACTCATTTGGTTCTTCCTTACATTTTTGCCAAGTAATAAACATTTGAATTTATATTAATGACATCATCAAAATCTAACAAGTATTCCTAACAATTGCAACCTTTAGATATAAGTTAATGTAACAATAAGTTCAACCGAGGAAATTATCTAATTCTTTACGAGAACCTAAATTAATATAGTTCATTACTCATTGAATATATGTTGGATTTGTACCAAATTTTTTTATAAAATCCCTAAAATTCTTACAAAAAAAATATGTGCGAATATCTACCCTGAATTATATACAATTCGTAGATATTTGTAAAAGGTGGCAAAATTGAGTTCTTTATTATCTAGTGATGATTTAAGCTCTATAAATCCATACTAAACACAAAGTTAAGCCATGGATGAATTCTTTTTTTTTTTTTTTTTTTGATAACTAGGTGATCCCAGATTAGCCGGACTAATCCTAGTCCCTCAATGAACCCACTCCTAACCCATTGAGAGAAGTAAATCGCGAGTCGCTCGAGCAATTCCAGGGTTCCCAATGCCTTTTCTGTACACTTCTGCGCACAAGGAGAAGCCCTTAACTGATTAACAGCGCCTCAGGTTCCCAGCACAGTTCTCGGGAGAACAGCCATGGATGAATTCTTAACATAATTATAACATGTCTAAGGGCCTGAAAACCCCTTATTTCTTCTAAATAATCAAGAAATATTGCAAGAACATGAAGAAAACAAAAGAAACTTACCTTGATTGTCAAAGGATATGAGGTGGAGTTTTAATGAATTCTCCTTGGATTTTTGTTATATTTTCGAAGTCATGAGGTTCTTTATGAAGTTAAGACTATGTATGAGGTACTGGGATCGATTTTATCCATCATCTAAGTGAGTTAAGCTGGTTTAGAGTGTGAAATATCAAAAATACCCACGAATAGCTTTTGAAAATAAGGTTTGAAACAACAGAGCGTTTCGGGTGGTTATGATCCGGTTGTTGGATGTCTTGAACCGATTTCTTGTATACATGAACCATGATTAGATTATGGATGATCGATCTAGCGGTTTTGTAGAGGTTTAGGGTGTACTTTTATTCCTTAAAATCGGCTACTTATGCGAACAATGCTGAAAATATTAGTGAAGTTTATTGTCAAAAAATTCTTAGAACATCATAAATATGACAATGTAAGTAAGAAAATAAGGGACTAATTTATCAACATGATATAGTTATAGAAATAAACTAGAATATACCCTATGTAGTTAGAACGAATATGGTATAGACATATTACAATATTTATCAAGTTATATCAAGTGCAACCACAAATTGCATTCTATGGAGTATGGAAAAGAGTTGAGGTATTTGACACATGTTATTAGATTAAATATGAGTTACTCACTTGAACCATCAGTCCAAAGTGACTCAGGACACATGTCGACTAAAATCCAGGGGTAGAATTATCGGCTCCTAACGTACACATCACTGACACATGTTCTAGATTTACCATGTGTATCTAGTGTATTATCTTGAATGTATACAAAGATAATTGTCCATAATAAATAAAAATCTCCAAAGTTAAATTTAAATGTTCAGTATTAATTAATGTTTTTGAAATGTACCATAAGATAGAATATGAAATGCCTCAGTAAACATAACTAGCACATAATTAACAAGTAACGAATGAACCACATTAGCTAGATGAGTAGTGAGAGGATCGGTCTCACAACTAACACATCACCTAAACTTAAAATAAAACCATATTCCAAATATAAGAGAAGTGATCCAATGTCGGTAGTTTCGACACTCTGTCCGTCACATCACTTCCTCAGCTCTAAGCTGCCTACTTCGTTCTAGAACCTGATTCATAGTGCAAATGTGAGAACTAACATTCTCTCTATAAGGTCTTCAGCACATATATGTGTACGTGTTGCACAGATCCAAGATGTTGAAAAAAAAATAGCATAATAATTTGTTTCTAAAATTGAAAATTATGTACGTGTTGCACCATCGACCTTCAGACAATACCTTTTTAGTGGCCCAACTAACCACATTCAAGAAACTGTGTGTTGGTTTGGCCTTACTTGTTTGCCGATCCATGGGTGCCTTGCCATTTCACTTACCGACCAAAAATTTACATACCATTTCACATCGCACTTTCTAGATTGGTTGTACTACAACCGATCTAAAAAGTGTTGCGGTTGCATTTTATATCGGTTATTAGGGAACCGATTTAATATAGCAGTTTTTTACATCAGTCAATGTAAAACTGATTTAATAAATATATTTTACATCGAGTAATAATAAACCGATATGGTATGTTTGTGTATTACATCGGTTCACTGAGAACCAATCTCATATACCCACACATAAAAAGGTCCCCCACCTAATTTAGCCCACACACCCGTAATACTCAGAAAAACCTCCACCCTCAACCTTGTGATTCAAACTCTTCTCCTCTCAACCTTGTGATTCACTTACCGGCTAAAAGCTCCATCACCCAAAGCCTAGAACTAGTATTCTCCCCATATATCTGTAATATTACCATTTTTATTTTCCGGTTTATTTGATATACTTTTCGGTTCATTGTTGTTTATCTCGGGCCATTCTGGTTTATTGGACATTTTCGATGCTTTGTTGTTTTTCTCGGACCGTTAGTTCGGCATGTCATGTTATAGTTTTATCGTATTTTCTCAGTTGTGGTGACGACATCGAGCAACCAAGAACTTTCTGACCTGAACTATACAAAATGGCGATGAAAATGGCTATAATTTCCACCGAGTTCTGCGCCGATTGTCAAACGGCGCTGCCGAGGGCCGGGTCTTGCGCTGGGTGTTTGCGCGTTTGCATTTTTTCCTTCTGCCGAGAAATGTCCGAGACATTCGCGCGAGTGCCTTCCTAGGGTGATGCGCCGTTTGTCTCAACACGACGCTAGACTTGCGACATTTTGCGCTGTGTCTGTGCGCCGTGTCGTACAGGTATGCGCACTGTCCCGCAACATGGTGCTAGTTGGGCAGTTTGTTGCGCCGTGTTCCGTCCAGGTATAAATAGGACAGACACGGGTTTTGACCCCATTTTCTTCTTTTCCTCTCGGCTTTTCACTCCCTTTGGGCGATTTTGGATGATTTCACTCGGCTTTTGCATTCAATCTTCTTCTAGCTTGGAATTGAAGATTATATCACGAAGCAATCATCTTCCTCCAACCATTTCATCGTCAAATTGAGGTATATTGTTCTTATACCTAACTTTGGGGTTTTTGTTGTAATTTGTTTATCCAATCAATTTTGCTTCGAATAATGGTGGAGTATAGTTGTTTAATCATGGTCTCATGTTTTTCTAGAAGTTTTATGAATTAATTCCAAGTTTTTCCTTCGTTGATCGAGTATAATTCTGTTGATCGAGTGTAATTCTTTTATGCCTCCGTAGCGTTCAGTATATTGTCCCTAAGGGTAGAACCTCGTATGATTCTTGGTTTTTCAGTGAGTTTGTAGTTGATTGAGTTTCCATTATTTTTAGAATCGGAATTTGGAGATAATCCCTACCGAAGCCTTTTTCGTTCGTCGTTCCTTCATGCGTTAGAAATCCAGGCAAGTACCTTATTGCACTAGTTTATGGCATGCATTTCGATGATGAAACTGTGATGTTTATGTGTTGTGAGGTTGTTCTCAGGGTACTCTCACCCGGGGTTGACTCGACGGGGTCACATGGGGACTTGGTGGGTTAGCAGCTGGACCGAGTTGCGAGAATTACTTACGAGTGGGTATTCTCACTCGGGGTCGCTCGACAGGGCGTATAGGGGCTTGGTGTCTTGATAGCCAGAACGGGTTGCGGGAAGTGCCAGAGTGTTTAACTGATGGTTGATATTTGATATTCCGGAATATCGTGACATGAACTGTTTTTTGGATTTTGAAATGATTTGAAAATGCTTGTGGATTAAAATATTATAATATTGTACTTGCACTAGCGGTTTTTGCTAACCCCTTGTTGGAGTGGAATGTTTTATACCTTTTAGGTACTCTCGAGGGACAGGAGCCTACTATTGGTGCACGCAGAGTTGAAAAGTAGACGGAATGTTAGAAATCTGGAGTCAGTTATTAGATTTGTAATGTCAGAGTTTTTATATTTAGTATTGTTGTTGGTTTTGTTGCACTATGTCATGTGATGTTTGCGTTGAGTGAATGCTGTTAAACTCTTCTATTTTGGCCGCGGCCGAGGCCTAATTTATGTTTCGTACCATATATTGTACTGTTACGTGGTGATGTTTTGTATATTGAGTTGTTGTTTGGCATGTGTCTCGTCTACCTGGTGGGACCCTGGTGGGTCCTACGGCATGTAATCACCCAAAGCGGAATTGGGATTCTACAATATCCACTCTCTCACAAAACCATGCGCCACCACTCCTGCCGTCACTGCGCGGCCACTACTCCATCGCCACCCAGGGCTCGCTGCGAGCTACTTCCAGGGCAAGAGGCGAGTATTTCTTGTATGAATATATGCCTTTGTCTTACCTTTTTGCATTTGTTTCTCTTGCAAATCCCATTCTTACTTTTGATTGTTTAACTGTTGAACATTTTCTTCAAAGTTCTTATGTGTTTCAATATCAACATTTTTTTGCCTATCTAAAACCTCTTTACTGCAAAAGAATTGCTAATACCTAATGTATATAAGAAAGCATTAGACTAGAGGAAACGAGTAATACCTAATGCATCCAGGTGAACTCTTTGGCTACTTCATGAAATTTGATAAACTTATAATTCCATACTGTATCATTTCATCATCAGGAACTACTTCATTTTCAATTTAAAATGTAATCTGGTTATTAGTCAAAATATATTATCCGATTGATTATTAAACAATTACATTTCAATTTTTAATTAACATTCTTGTGAAGGTGAATGAGCAACTTGAGAACTATAATCTAAATTGGGTATTCATGGATCGTAATTGGATAACCATTGCACGAACAAGTGATGAACATGAGAATGGAGTGGAACAGTTTTGGAGTTTCCTAGGAGAAATGTACCAGACAATAATGGGAGATTTTATTGTCCGTGTGTCAATTGCTTGAATGAAAGTCGATTATGTGTTGATGATATTAGGGAGCATGTCGTCTGCGATGGTTTCAATAAGAGTTACACGCGGTGAATATGGCATGGAGATCGTCACACTAGACATCGATAAATCATTCGAAAAGGTAGATATAATTGGCAAATAATATAATTAGTGTTGTTTATTTTTCTTGAATATCTAATTAGCTTCTTAACTTAGTTCCGTTCATTGACTTGATTTTTAATGATTTATCCTTATATTAATTGTTGGGAAGAGAATCGTACTTATCTTTGAGGATGATTGGGTCACTACATATGCCGAGTTTTGGCAAGCATGTTCCATGTAGAACTTGGAATCGCAGGCCAGGTAGCACCCGCTCAGATCCCGTGAAGAAGATGAAGCAAAATGCTAGTTCTGCAATTAAGCTTGTTTTTAGAGGAATTGCTGCCGAATCTTCGCATACATTATGTACTGATGCTGTAATATCTGCAATTTCGATTTCCGGTAATTTTATTTTTTGATGAAAGTCCATCTTAGTGACTTTATTGTGACCGTTTCGTCATTCCTAGAATGATTAATTCTACACTTTTTGTCATCCGAGTTCGTTTCGGTGTCGTTTTGTTGAGTTCCGTGTCCTTAATCGACTTTTTTACGTGTGAGTTCGACTTTGTAAAGTCACCATTAATTCTTGGACACTCCAAAAATTCTGAATCTTTTCAATATTATAGATCATCAAGTTAGCTTTCCAATGGATCAAACGGTGAGTCAATCGGAGTCCGGACGAAGGAGTTATGGTCGAAATAGCGAAGACTGCACCGTATGCCTTTTGATGCTGGAGCGGGCTGTACCGCGGGTCGCGACACAAAGCTGATTTCTGGGACGATACTGGCCTCTAGCGCACCCTAGCTCGGCAGCCTAGCACACTGTCACGGGGTTGGGTTTGAGCACTCGAAAGCTCTTCGGACCCGTGCGGCACTAGACTAGAATTGCCTCGATCTAGCTAGTAAGCCTAACTCACTCGGTTGCTAAGTGTGTAAGAAGGGGTTTGCACTTGGGAGTTGAGAGAAAATACTTCACTATTTCACAAACACTTTACAATACAAGAATGTTGAGTCTTTGAGGGTTGGGAGCAAATGAGCCAACCTCAAGCCTATTTATACAACTCCTAAGAACCTAGAACCTTCCACTCCACCTCCTCATTTGGAGGGTTCTAGACCTATCTACATCATACCAATTCTAGAACCTATCTCTAGAATCATCCACACAAGTCTACATGTAAGGCTTACAAACACATTCTATAGTATTATACAAGTACAATACTAAGTACAAACCTAGAATGCTCTACAATCTTCAAGTACTACATCCTTCTAGGAGGGTCCTAGAAGGTTTTTCCATCATCCTGGGCGCCGACCCGTCTCTATCCGTCCCGACCCGCTTCCGCCCGTCCCGGCCCGCACCGGCCCGACTCGGCCCGACCATCTGGGTCCGTCTCTGCAATGTTCCAGACTCTTCCCGAACCTCCTAGACCATGCTGGTCCGCTTATAGCGTCTTCCGGTCGAGTCTTCCCTGCTGAGTGACTCTTCAGCTTTTCAATGTCTACTGCCCCCACAAGGCTTTTTCCGTCTAAGCCTATTATAGGGGGGAGGGTCTCCCTCGCACCTCGCGCGCGCACGCCCGCGCACTCCGGCCGTGCCCGGCATCCCACGCCCGCGTCCGGCCGCCCAGCTCGAGTCCTCTTCCCAGACTCGGCCTTGTCCCGTCGTGCCTTGTCCCATACGACCCCTACTCGTCCGGCCTTGCCCGCGCCCCCTGCACTGCCGGACAGTCCCGCACTTGTCTAGTCCGCAATGCCCCTTGGGAGATCCGCTTCCCACAGCGGCGTCCGTGCTCCTCCCACGCATTTGAACCATTTTTGAAATAATGGTCGCACTAAAAAAAATCAAGAATTAAATGACCAAGGATATCTGACGGGATCTCCGAGGGTTAGTTTGTCGTTCATGGTCTTGAGCAGAATTTCCCTAAGAAAGCACATCTTGGGTCAAGGACCTCAAAAGATTTTGAAATTACTTTTTAAAAATTTTCCGTTCGATCCTCAAATGTTCTTAAACCGTTTAAATTGGCCCGAGTCAGTAATGGCATTTTCAAACTATTTCGCCAAAGTGTTTTTGAAAAGTACTTCCAAAGGTTTGAACTAACTCTCTTGACTTAATAGGACTTCTTAGAAACTTTACATTTTTACTTCACTTATTGAAGGAGTGAATTTATGAATGATTTGTGTTCTTGTGTATCCGAATATCCTTTAGTGATGTTTGGGATTTTATGACTTGTGTTGCATTTGTGACTCATTTGATTTTATGTAGATATTTCTCGTGTAACTCGTGTGTTTCGTACTTGTACTAGAAAATTTCCAGTTTGCTACATCCCGAGTTTTCGGGGGCAGGTGCCTTTTATGCATTTAGGTATTTGCACAATGTTAATCACACAAGAGTTAAAAATTTTCTTTTGTCTTTATTATATTCGGTGGCTTTTTTTGTCGGTTGATCACCCTTATATGGGTGTGGATTGTATTGTGGAACTGAGTTGTTCATTTTACATATTAAAATTTAGTCTTGATATGGAGTTGTTGACCATTATGGTGTTTTGTGTTGCCAAGTGACCTTGTCGGTCCATTATTGTATCTTTTGACCTCGGCAGTCAATTGTGTCGTTGATATGCAAGGTGTCTAGCCTGACAGATCCTTATGAGAAGGGTCTACAGTGCTATGGCATTTCCGACTGAGTCGGGGTTGTTATAAAATATACCACTTTGAATTCAAAATGATACTTAAACGCCAATGATAAAACTTTTCCACTTAGATCTTTTTTTGTTGGAAAGAGATTATGGTAATGCAAATCTTCAGTCTCTAGAATTCTTATTGAAGATGGATATGAGGCAGAGTCAACAAGTAGATTTTCAACTATATCATCTTCTATTGATAAATTGTGATCATTCTCCACAGAAATTATTCCCCTTATGTCTTCAATCTCTAGACTTTCTTCAACCACTGTTAACATACCCCACTGTCAACATACCCTAGTAAATGGGATTGTCATTTGCGCATGCACTCCTAATGTCATCAACATTCTTTATGAAGTCTACTGCAATAGATTGCCACTATAATCAGCAAGCTGTATAATATTTGTAATTGTTTCAATGTCCTCTAAACTATGATCTCTCCCCACTTTTTCTCGGAAAGAGGATGTTCTTTACAATTGGACAATTACCACTTTACTTTGTCATCGGAGTCAATCTTCATAGAAGGAACTGGAAATCTAGTCATCTTTGGGTTAAGAGACATCATCTCTACTATATACGAATTTTGGTCCAATTTAGGAGTTCTGGAATCATATCATAATGCTCGAAAATAAAATGTTATTGGAAATGAAAAAGGGATTGGTATTCTATTCATTGTTCTGCATATACCTCAACATCCACATGCCTTTGTTACTCTTTTCAGACTCCACAAAACGGCATACTAGAATCCACACTATTTTTATAGAAGGGAAATGCTAGGGTGACAAAATGGATACAAAATAAAGGTTACAAAATGACTTGGCGGCTGAGTTGGATCTCACATTAATTAACTCTCTTAATAACTCAATTAACTCTCTAACCACTTTCTCCAACTGTGGTTAAACCAGAAGTCAAAAAGATAATTATGAATTAAAGAAAAAAAGTAACAAAAATAAGAAAAAATGTATCGTATTATTTTCACCTTCTTCTCTCTGCTTCTTCACTTTTCGTTCTTTGATGTTGCCGGCACCGACCAAAGAGACAAGACAATGTTAGTAAGTATCATTATCCTTTTTTCTTTTCTATTTAATTTCTTGATTGAATGATTACAACTTTTACCGAAAGGAAATTTGATAGTAAAAATCATGTACTTGTTGGGATTTGGTGCGTAAATCGAAGGCCCAACAGAAGCGGTAAAACAAAAATTAATTCGATCTGAATCCCTACGAGGATAGATCGAGCTACGCATATACGAATATAAAATGAAGCATAAGAAGATACGAGAAAACATACCCCCGTAGTCTGTTGATTAAATGGTGATATCCGAGAAAGCGATTCCCTAAGCTTTAGGTGATCTCCCTATGATTCCAATCCGCTCCAAGCTCTTGGATGATCCAACGCCAAAAGTATCGCGTCTCTACTTGCCACGCGTCGGAGAAACGAACGGAATGACTATACCTCATTATCCTCCAAGAATACGGCTAGAACAAAGTTATAGGAGCTAATCTAAAATGTGATTATAACACTCTAAGTGTATAACTCACAATCCCTCAAAATGTGCCTTGAATTTTCTCCAAGAAAAACTCAAGATGGAAGAAGATGAAGAAGACTTGGAGAAAATATTTTTCTCTCTCTCTCTCTTAAACTCACGATGGAACAAGGTGTGTAAAGGAGATTTGTCTTCTCTTTTTATTCTTCTTATCAAATCACCTACCATATCACCTTTACAATATAAAAGGAGATATCAAATCTCAAGTCATTTGTCTTCCATTTAAAAAATAGAGATAAAGACCAAGAGGGGTTAGGTGATGTGGGGCCATCTAGAAAGATAGGAAGAGTTTGGTCCATTTTGGATTCCCGTGAGTCCAAACAGATAAACTCCAATTCTGTTCTAATGTATTTATATCAATTAATTAATCCAATTAATTAATCATATCAAATATAAAATAATATAATTAATTTCTCCAAGAAATAATTATATCTATGAATTAAATTAATCACCCAGAAATTTATTTAATTCATTAGGCCGTAAATCAATTTAGACATCCAATGTCCCAAAATTAGATATCCAATATCTAACATTTATAAAGAGAGAATTAGCTCGATTCATTTCGTCGTCAATCCTATTGTGCGACTCGGTAGGTCCGTCTCAGTTAGCAATGGGAGGAACCAAAGAGTAGTAGCACCACCTAGCCAGCCTGGCGGCCTACACTGTACCCCAACTGAGAACGAATGATTGGGATCATTCAAGAACCATTCTGTCGTGAATACCAGTATACGTATAAACCCTTCTTTCAAATGTCCTGATCAAGTTATAGGTTCACGGTCAGTCAAACCCTATCTGTACTTGACGTTATGGATGAATTAATGCAAATCGAGATTATCAAGCTCTCGTGTATCCAATACAACTAGCTCCAATGCTTTAGCCAAAGACTTATGATCTCATCTGCCAATAACCGCATAGGACATATAACTCGTTCACTAACAAGAGAAAGAATTATATCTTGGTATTCAGTAGGACCTGCTACTTGCCCGTCAAGACGAACGTCAAGGTTGACCCCCACCTTCCGGTTTTGTGGGTCGAACTACTCTAATGAAAATCTTAACGTCACAAGGACATCCCTACCAAATCCTCAAGTCGAAGGTTCACAAATACCTATCACAACCATTCAATTCCGTTATTGACTGTCCCGGAGTGAAATTCGTGTGACGAATCGAGGGTGAGTCAGTTCGAGTATACTAATCCAATTAGCATACCTATAACATGTGCTCCCACTAACCATTCGTGTTCGACAGGCACTCTCCACGTCAAAGAATACGTCATATAAGTCTTCACATAAACTTAACGCCCAGTCAAGTTTCATCAACTTGCGAACGATTAAGTATTTGAGCTATAAACCTTTCCAGTGCCGATCCCCTTATCCAATAAGGAGTGGAATGTTTCACTCTCAAATACACGGACTAGTTTCTATATATATATTTACGAGTAAGGAATGCCAGTAACTGCCAGTAAATAATGAAACAAACAATTGCCTTATGATAATGATTTACATAATAACAAGTACAATGCCCTCACTCAACATCCTATGAGTGGAATTCGAGGGCATACTCCTAACAATCTCTCACTTGCACTCAATGCCACACACTATGGTATCTAATACCCTTGTTCTCTAGATGACGCTCTAAGCTAATCTGAGAAAGTGGCTTGGTCAGTGGATCAGCGACGTTGTCGGCTGATCCTACTCTATGCAGCACAATATATCCCTTTGCGAACAAATTCTCTCACAAGATGATACTCTCTCTCAATATGTTTTGTACTATTATGAAACCTCGGATCCTAGGCCTGTGCTATTGCTCTATTGTTATCGTATAAAAATGAAAACAGGCAGCGTAGCACATGGTGTCACGTGAAGTTCACCCAGTAACTTCTTAATCCAAAACCCTTCCTTTGGAGGCCTCTGAGGCCGCTTGATACTCAGGCTAACTGGTGGAATCAGCAGTTGCGCTATGCTTGGCACTATGCCAAGATACTGCTCCTCCATTAAGAGTAAATATGTAGCCAGAAGTAGACATCGAATCGTCTTTCTGTCCTTGGAAGTCTGAATCAGCAAAGCCCATCATTCAGTTCTACACCACCATATTTAAGAACCAGATCTCTTAGTCCTTCTAAAGTACTTGAGAACGTTCTTTATGGCGGTCCAATGTTCCCTACCTGGGTTAGCCCGAAACCCACTTACCACGCTCCCATCATGCACAATGTCAGGTCTCGTACACAATAAAGCATATATAAGGCTACCCACTGCCGAAGCATATGCTATATTACTCATTTCCTTTCATTGTTCCTCACTACGAGGACACATCTCCAAGGTGAGTTTTATTCCATGTCGCATTGGTAGGAACCTTCGTTTAGAATAATCCATCTTAAATCGCTTTAAGATTTTATCTATATAGAGGGCTTAGGAAAGACCTATCATTCTCTTCACTCTATCCAAGTAGAGTCGAATCCCAAGAATATAGGTTTCTTCTCCCAAGTCTTTCGTGGATAAATTACTCGAAAACCAATCTTTCACAGAACTGAGCATTCCCACATCATTTCCTATTAGTAGAATGTCATCTACATATAGTATTAAGAATGCAATCTTGCTCCCACTAACCCTCTTGTATACACAAGGTTCCTCTTCATTTTGCACGAAGTCAAACTCTTTAACTGCCTCGTCAAAATGAAGGTCCCAACTACATGAAGACTGCTGCAGTCCATTTCATGGAGTCTACATCCACCATTGCTAGGTCATAGGTCGTTGAGTCAGTCACTTGGCTATCACTTGGAACCTCATGGAGACCCAGCTCCTCCAAGTGTACAAGGCCATACCTATCAGGTAAATGAGACACCCTACTAGACCTACGAGGTGGTTGTACTTGTGTTTTAGAAGGTTTGGTTCCAACTTCTTGTACAGGTGTCTCCTAAGAGGTTTCATTGTATTCTTCCAAAGAAATACTTCTACCTGCTCCATCTTCCTGAATGAACTCATCTTCCAGAAAGTGTGCTTGCAAAGCAACAATGGTCTTTCGATCTTCAGGCATGTAAAATAGATAACCCATCATCCCAGATGGGAATCCAATGAAATGTCCTTTCACGGACCTTGCTTCCAACTTGTCCACCTTAGTCTTCTTAACATAGGCGGGACATCCCCAAATCCTAATGTGATTAAGACTTAGTTTTCTGCCCTCCCACATCTCATGTTGAGTTTTAGGAACGGATTTGGAAGGACTAGGACCGGGACGAAGCCACAAATCCCACCCGAGGCCTCTAAGGACCCTCCCGAGCTGGCTAGCGAAACAAACTCAAACCACCCATAAGTTATCTTGACATCGTACTCGCAAGTACCGATTCTCGGAGCCTACTCCAAACCTACCCGATTAGATAACCTTATGGTCAAATCATACACACTGGCTGTACTCGCAAGTACACGCCGCCGGAGGCCTCACAGGTCCCTACCCGATCAAACATCAATCGAACATACCCACAAGTTATCGTGACATCACACTCGCAAGTGACGATTCTCGGAGCCCTCTCCAGACCTACCCGAATTGATAACCTTGTGGTCAAGTCATCAATACATCGAGTTCAAAACAATAAGGGTTTCACATTTGCCACAATCACAAACGCATCAAATCATGAGTTAATACAACCAACACTTAGCAAAACACCACGTCAAACCATAACGCACCGAAAAGAGATAATATGTGTATATATATATTATCAAAGCATAACAACAACAACAACAACAACAACAAGCGAATTCATAGGGTTCACTTAATCATTCACGGGGCACAATATTCACAAAACACACGCGTTTTGGAAGTGAGCCCTTAACGAGGCTAAAATGAATCTTTTGAAAGTTCAAATCAAACGATCAAACAAACACATAGAGATGATCACTAATTAGCATATTCAGAAAACAAGAATTGTATGGACAAGGTACTTGTCTAGGAACCACGTTCATAACAAGACGACGGATGGAAAGCGGTCGAACATCCCCGAACGCCCGAACATTATCAAGAATGCGATAGCACCAAAATTACTACGGGAAAACACCACACGAATCATCAATCACCAACGGAATTCAACATCGAAATCATCGAGACTGAGTTTTATTTCGTAAAACCGATTTCCTAAATCGAGTTTTGGCATTTTGGCCTTGAACGTTTTATGATGGTTTGACAAAGGATTTTGTGAGTTTTGGAAAATACTACCATCACCGGCCTTTGTCTCTTTTCCAACGGCTAAAATTGAGCTTAGCGTGCGCTAGCAATTTGTGCATAGTGTGCGCTAGTATTATTTAATTTCAGCTTTTCCAGATTTCATGGATCTTCTTTGACTCCTGCGTTCTAACGGTAGAATATCCAACGGTAAACTTTTGACTGATTTAGCGTGCGCTAATGTGTATAATGTAGCGTGTGCTATATGCTTTCCTCAGTAACGTACGTTACCCTGTGTAGCGTACGTAAATGCCTTTTCATTTTGAGTCCAGTGGCTACTGGACTACCAACCATGTCATCCGGTAGCGTGCGCAAGGCATGAAATGTAACGTGCGCTAAGGCCTCATGGTAGCGTACGTAAATGAACGTCTGTAGCGTGCGCAAGACCCTTTTTCCTTTTTATTTCCAGACCTTACTGTCCTCTGACTTGATATGCGATAGCGTGCGTTAATAATGAGGTATAGCGTGCGCTAATATTATTATTTTAGCATACGTAAGTAGTGAAGCTTTTGCGTGCGCTATCCATCAGGTAGGTTCCGACTAGACTGCAGTTGAGTTGACTTGACTGTAGAAATTCCTCGATAGCGTGCGCTACTCTGAAACATGTAGCGTGCGCTAAGGCCAGTTTTCTCCTTCAAAATAACACCTCGATGAGATACGACTTGTTAAATGTTTTGAAAACGATCATCATCAAAATACTTTGAGTCAACAATCTCCCCCTTTTTGATGATGTCAAAACATTTAATTTATACCTGCAAAAATGTTTTTAAAGATTTCGAATCAAGGTAGCTTGTTCGATATGTTAGTACGGCTTTTGGAGTATTTCTCCCCCTTTTTGACATAAACAAAAAGAACTCCCCTTGTGTCGTTGCGTATAAAACATAATAATACCAGCAAATACCATGAATCAAAATGAAGGCACATGCCAAACTTCATGAAACCAATCGAAGATAAAATGCAAATTTCATTAACAAGAGGTTCAAGCATTACATATATTCAAGGCAAGAGACATCAAAACCATTTGAAAGATAAGTTGCTACATCAAGTATCAAATTCCTAGGATCTAAGAAGCTTGATCGGAAGAAAAGGATGGGAATGGGTATGATGGATGAGTGTATCGGATGAACTCAGAAATCAGCCCTCGAACTTCCCGGACTTTCGAGCGAGGAGACTGAACGTCCTCACGAATTTCCATTTGAGAGGTCTCGATGCTCCGCATCCGAGCAATAAGGTCACTCTCTTCTTCTTCGGTCATGGAGTCTCTCATCGGTCGCTTGCCTTTGGAAGTGGGCTTCCTCACGAACTCCCCGATTTGCATCTCTAGAAGGGTGTGTGGTCCTCGTCGGGTGATTCTCTCCTCCGGTGTAGGCATACGTGGCCCTTTCTCCACTTGGTCGTCCTCGCGAAGATATGGGAATAGGATCCAGCCTCGGTTGATCGTACGGACATAATGCATGGCTTTTAACGAATAGTCCGAGATCTCATGTCCGAGAGAGACGGGGACAGCCTTATCCTTCGGCAAATCCACGTGATGAAATCTGAATATCGGCGTGAGAATGGAACCACAAGGCATTCCAGCCTTGCGGGACCGAGGCGCATAGTTTTTCGACCGGAAAGGGTCGCCTTTCACTTTCATCCAATGTGTGGAGGTACCGGCAAAATCAACTTTATCGTCATTAAGCACCCGGTATACAACGTGTTTGTCGACTCCCACTAACTTGTGTTGAGTGTTCACCTTCGGCATTATACACTTAGTGAGAGCAACTAACAGGAGTCGGATGTTAATCCCAAAGTCATTGTTTTCGAAGAATTCGTTGGTTTTATCTATAACAGCTTTTAAACTCAGGAATTCTTTCACATCAATTTCTCTTACTCCAGTTTCTTCAGCAATTGATTTTCCAGTACACGAAAACCCATCGGATGGTAGACCAAAAATCTGAGTTAAAATATCCGAGGAAACTTTCACTTTCGTTCCTCCAACCAGGCTCCCTAAGACTAGGGATGATGAGCCTTCACTGTTCAAGATATAAGCAGCAGTCAGGAGTGCATACCCCCACAGGTAAATCGGTAAGTCGGTATAGCCTAGCATAGAACGGACCATTTTTAACAAGGTTCGGTTCCTTCTTTATGACACACCATTTAACTGAGGAGTACCTGGAGGTGTTAGTTGTGATACTATTCCATGTTCCTTTAGGAACTCATCAAACTCCGCACTCATATACTCGCCACCTCAGTCCAACCGAAGTGCTTTGATATGATTACTAGTTTGTTTTTTGACTAAGGCCATAAATTCCTGGAATTTCTCAAAGGACTCGGATTTATGTTTCATTACGTATATGTAACCATACTTAGTATGATCATCTGTAAATGTAATGAAGTACTGATATCTGTAACACCCCAAACCAGGCGGTCATTACAGTGTTGTGAATCCCTATCTGGGACCCACCAGGCGAAATACAGTACAATAATTGACGTAACATAACTGCAGTAACAAACTACATTATGTTTACCAGTTACTCCGATGAGGAGTTTATACAGATTCTGGCTAACATACGCCAAACAGACCAGGATCAATATAATACACGTATACTCTATATGAAGATAGATATACCAATACAATACAAATACAGAGAATAAAAATGCAACGGAACTGAAAAGAAATACATCTGAAAACAAGAAGACTTCGGCCCTTGACTAGTATCCTTGAGACTCTCCGTCGTCACCTTGTCTTTCCTGTGTCTTAGCCTTACCGCGACCTAAAATATGATAAAAACAACATATTTCGCCCAAAACCACAGGGTCAGTCACACAAGATAATAAATCTCGATATATCGAACATACATAATCACACATGCTATGTGAATTAACAAATCATCATCCAAAACCGGAATATACACAATCATAAATGCTGTATAAACCACAAGTTCGATCATAATCTCAAATCGTCGAACACATGCGATCAAATGTGAATCGGCTAGATTATAACCCAATCCTGTTGAAAACATACGCAATCAAACATGCTGTATGAATCAACTAACAGTTACGGCTCAAAGGATGGCGCCACACTACGCCCGGGATGGAAATGTGTCCGTGCACAAGACACCAACGGGTATCGATCGAATACACGTGTGGTCTTGTACCTAATCAGTCTCACTAAGTAACCGTCTCGTGTGCACAGTCCAATGTGAGGTCAACTACCAACACACGACCTTATATGTGCCCGACATGAAAATCCTACATATACCAACCGGCATGAGTGTGACCCGGAATGCCACGAGATAACAAAAGTGACATCGAAATTCAATAATGACTTAACAATTCCCAACAAGGGACCAAACGATTCAACGAAGGAAATACGAATCCAACGAAGATCAAATCAACTCACCGAAATGCAACGATGGTATAAATAAGACTCGAAACCAATGTTCCTCAATGGATGATCGACAAGATCAATAATAACATCATCATGAATCGAAATTCATAAAGCATAAATGAACATAAATATATATAACATAATATATAAGACATATTATCATCATAATCAGGCAAGAATTCACATGCCTCAATACCAAAGACGTAAGATGCTCCTGCATGATCAAAGCATCCTCCACGAAATGAATGAATGGTGATCGAATGAACAACACCAATTAATCAAACGAACAACCTTAGGTCCAATGAACGAAATTTCCGATCGCAGGATAGCTCACGAACTCAATGGTCCCCAAAGTACGTCAAATAATCATACCCTAATACACGATTAATTAATCAAAATATTATCATTAATTTACTTGATTTCAATAACTCGATTATTATCACTACATAATAATTTAATAATATAGAATACCACCTTCAATCGGATCAATATGAATACATATGATACTCAAGATCAATTAAACGATCTAGACCAATGACCAATAATCTCAACCAATGCTCCAAATAAATCCAATTAATAATCCTTAGCCTGTTAATCAAGATGGCCCTAAGGATAGGCCCAAAATAAATAACCCAGCCCTAAATTATCACACCGCCCACATCTCTCTTTTCTCTGTTCTTATCTACCCCGATCGACTTCCTCCCTCTCTATCTCTCCCTCTCTCTTCTCCTTCTTTTTATTTTCTTCTTCTTCACACGGGAATCGGACGCCCTCCTTCATATATCTCTCCCTCTCTACTCTGCACAAAATCACACCCACCCAGTCGATACCACGCCATTCGAGAGGAGGAGCGCGGCCGCCGAAATCCAGTTTCTCGGAAGAGGAGGCTTCCGCGAAACAGCATCGCTATATCTGGATGGAGGTCGCCCACGACTCCGAACAGTGGCAGATGGCAGCTTCTCACGGCGGTCGACTCAGTTCACAGGTCAACTACCGTTCAGCCGGCGGTGAACGCTTCGATTCGTACGACAGCGACGATAGGACATCAACACCAGTGACTTCGAGTTTCTTTTTCAGACGAAGAGGGAGGGCGGTTGATGAATGGGTTAGTGACAGTCGGCTGGCGCGAAATAGCCTGGCAGAGAGGAAATCCGGCAAGCTCCACCTGAGGTTGATGGATCTGATTCCCGATTTCCGCAGCGGACGACTGTGACCCTGTGATGTTTCGGGCTGCAATTTCCAGCCAAGTTTCCAGTGAAGATGGGCAGCGCGTTTGGGTTTTGGAGTCGCATGGCTGTGAATCTCTAATTCCAGCATTCGAGTTTCGACGGTCTCGACTTTTCCTGCTTTGGTCCTCAACACTTGTGCCGACAGAAATAACTCCGGTAAGCTTAGACCGCCTTCGGTGAATCTAATCGCCGTAAGGATTAACTTCCATCTACGGTGAGAGTGGCATTCAGAATGAATGGGTTTGGCTTCTGGACAGAAATTTTGACGATGGTAGGAGTAGGATTCAATTTCTGATTTGTATTAGTTTATTTTTTTTGGTTGCTTGGTGAAGTACAAGCATGTGAAAATGAGGAAACATCCTGAAGTGGCTTCATGTAGGAGACAAAAGTAGGTAGAACATGTGAAAATGTTTGATTAAAAGAAAAGTGTTGATGGACTTTATATGCGTTGTCATTAGAATTATAATAATATGTATAAGAAAGGTTATTTGTTATAAAAAACCAAGGGTTCTCTCTTTTTGAGTACCAAAACATAAAAGTAACAAGTTATATATCCCCATTCATAAAACTATAAGTTTTTGATACCAAAATGTGTTAAAAGACTTTATTACCCTTAAAGTCTACAAATAAAAGAAAAAAAAAACTAAGAAAGAAAAAGGAAGATTATTAAAACGAAACAACAATAAAAAAACGGTCCCACAACTCAATATTTTCCTCTGCCAAAAAACTCTCCTCCTCTCTGCAAAAAAACTCTCCCGTCGTGAAACTCTTCACGGCGGAAAATGTCGACCTCCGACTACCACAGAGAATCCAAGACGCCGTAAGTTCCGCTAGTGACACTCCATCTCAAGAGCAATTCGCCAATGAGCCGATTAGTGTATTTTCATTCACACACGATCGTGCCACGACGTTGTTCATCTTCCCACGATCGTCTTGAAGAAGATGAGACCATCGTACACGATGGTCTTTCGTGGGCACGATGGTTACACACACGACGGCCGTCGATCGTGTGTGCCGTCGTGTCTAGAAGTGCAAAGCTCCCGCTTGCACACATCGCAGCACACGATCGTTGCCGTCATGTGAACCGCCGTGTGGCACACGATGGTCTTCACATGACGCATCGATCGTGTGCATGCGATCGTGTGCAAGGCGTAATTTTTTTCGTTCTCTTAAGCATTTTATCATATTCTTATGAGTTGTATGTCCATATTGCAGTTGGTTGCATATGGAAGAGACCTACATTGCGTTTTGTTACACGTCAGTGAATCTTTACATACGGGAGGCGGTATTTAAAGAGATCATTGAGACATTAAGAAGTATGGGCCGCAATTCCATTGCCGATCGAGCTATCGAGAGCTTGGCCGAGGGGTCCCGGGCGCTTGATTAAAGTTAGGAGGAATGGGAGTTCAAATCGCCCTACATCACTTGATTGCTCACAATTAGAGGGTGATCAAATCCCCGATGAGTCGTGGTTCGAGGTTCATGGGAGGACCATTCGTTTACGGCCCGTGATTTTGCCTTGATCACGGACTCCATTTGGAAACTCTACCTTCCATCCCGTGACGACCATCTCCTTCCGTCGATGGTATTTTCCATGAATACTCCAAGGCAAAAATATTAAGGTTCGTGTTCGGCGGAAGAGGTTCAATGCTCGAGATTTTGGTAGAGACATAAGAGATTATGTCAAGGTTGCCAATTTGCTTATATACTACTACTTTATCCTATGCCGTGACGACATGATGGTCGAGACATGGGCATGGGCATTAGTGGAGGATTTCGAGCAGTGGGATATGTTTCCTTGGGATTCTTATGCCTTTGGGGTTTTATCTTACTACATAGGCAACGTTGCCATGAAGGAGGGACAAGAGCATAAGGACTATCACTTCTATGGTCCTGTTTGGGCTTTACAAATATGGTCGTATGAGATGATTCCTGCATTGGGAGCATTGTGTGGTATTCGAGATAAAACTGTCCAAGTCCCCCGGTGTTTGATGTGGACTACGAGGAAGATGTTTTGTGATTTCACTCATTTCTTCAACGATAAGGTACATAAATTTGTAAACGTATTTTCTCCTAACTTCACTCATCTCTTCAACATTATGTGATTGCCCATCTAATGGTATGCTTTAATGACTATTGTTGCATCACAAAGTACTTCCCTCTTTACCGCATCTGGAGGAGGATGAGGCTGAGTACTACTACCTGAGCTTTGAGAATGGCTCGCCATATGACGTTAAGTTCATTAAGCCTGTAAGAATAGGCCGTGAGGAATAAGGAGGATGAGCTGCGCCGATCCAGGAAGAAAGTAATGGATAGGTTGAAGAAGGTCTGGAAAATTGATTACATATGAGTCGGCACATAAAGTGTTGAAGCGACTACAGAGTACCCCACCGTAGATGGTGCAAAGACATCGACCAGGAGAGGCAAACAGAGAGGGTGTGTTGTGTCCACGGACTTCCTTGTCGGACCACACCCAAGACACGAGCAGGATGAGTACTTGATCGTCGTTTGAAGGCGATCTTGTACGACGATTCGAGTCGGATTTATTGCTCGAGTTTCTCGCGGTGCTTTCGGGATCTTGGATTTCTTCGGACCTATGCATAGACGTTCTAGGAGCCCAGACACTACTCACCGGGAGCCATGATAGGCCTCGTCATTCGCATCTCATAGCGGCGCCGTGGAGGATTCCCGACCCTCCACGTCACTCGGTCTGCGCGCGACACGGTCACCATTCTCATCGTCAGCCTAGTCATCATTCTCAGCGTCAGCCGAGTCACCATTCTCAGCGTCAGCCGAGTCACCATTCTCAGCATCCGCCTACCCACCATTCTGAGGTCCAGCACAATCACCATTCTCAGATTCATCATTCTGTTGAGCGGACTCAGCAGCCCCTTGATTACGAGCATCAGTATGAGCCATTTGAGGCGCCGTTTCAGCAGTATGGGACGATGTTCGACTGGTTTCAGGACGAGCATCATTACAGTGCGATGTTTCGCAGTGAGGGTGGTGGTCCTGAGCAGCAACCTCCATTTCAAATCGAGCAGCCAGTTTTTGAGATCGAGCATCCGACTGTACAACTCTCTGATCGTTATAGTTGTGAGAGGGATGCTGAGGGTGACGAAGATGGTGAGAGTGCCGGAACGCAGCATTTGGGTGAGCGTAGTCTTCCACCGCGAGTGAGTCGACCATCTGCTGCTCTTCGGGAGCCTTTTGTGGTTGCGCCTCCCAGAGATAGCGAGGCTCTGAAGAAGTTGTACCTACAGTTTAGGAGGGAGCAGCCACGTGATGCTATTGTCCGGTGTTTGGAGACTGGGCATGCTCTCACCAGCGTTATTTGACCTGGATAGAGTCTAGCCGTGAAGACTTTGATGCCGAGGTGATAGGCTGTATGTGCTTGCGACTGAGCGAGGCTTCGGAGGAGTCCGTAGTGTTGGTGTCGGTAGAGTTGGCCTTGTACTTGCCGGCTCCTATTTTACGTAAGTTCTATAACCTACTCACTTGTATATCATTGGTTTGATATCGATTTTTTTAATTTTGTGGTTTGCTTTTTGTAGTTAGTTTTGGCCAACGAGTTTGCAAGACTCCATCTGGATGATCCACTTGGTATCAAGGTGACGGGAAGCCGGTTTACAAGGAGTGGAAAATTCCTAAATGCATCGAGGACTACATGACAGTCTTGATACACCACATGCGGTTCCATGGTTAAATTGCAACGAAGTAAGTTTGAAATTTATATTTATAAATAATTGACGATTTGTTGCCATTTGAAATTTATATTTATAAATGATTCGCTATGTTTGATGTGATGATCTTATATGATGACATATTTTGTTTGAGCAGATCATTGCCATTTGTTGCCTCGACGAGCCAGGGTGACTATCAAGATTGACATCATAGCATGGACCGTGGAGTTATGCGATTCCTTGTCACACCACCACGAAGATGGTCGATACCGATTCAACCAACTGCGACCGATTATGCGTCTGATGCCTCGTGTGCTAGCTCAATCCGGGTATTGGATGAACAACCAATCGAAAATGAAGTATGACACGGAGATGAGTTTCAAAATTATGCCACGAGAGCTACAGTTCATACAAAACGACAATCAAAGTTGTGGCCCCTTCGCGTGCATGTACTTGGATCGACTCGTCTCTGCAAACCCAGGAGCAAGGCACCAAATCAAGGAACTTAATGAAAAATATATTAAGAAATATCGATATGGTTTAGCTGCTAAAATCTTTATGTTGTCTTTAGACATGTAGAATGGTTTATGGTGTGTTGTACAATATTTATGTTGTATTTAGACAGTTTTGGATGAATGTGTCAGTGTTGTTAAATCTGAATGTGTTGGCTCTGTGTTACACACGATGGATGCACACGATCGTGGCCATCGTGTGTTACGATCGTGTGCAACCTACCCACGGTCATGCGTCTGATGCTGTCGTGTGCGCACGATGGCTGGCCTGACCGTGTGCACACGATCGTGAGTTCCATCGTGGGCACGGCCGTGCACACGATCGTGTGTTCCATCGTGCACACGGCTGGAAACGACCGTGTACACGATCGTGTGCATATGAACTTTTGGTATTTTTGCAAATTTGAACTATTGTGTTATCTAGAATGATGTTTTGTGATTCAAACATCGCTTGTTCAAACATTAATTACTATATGGCTTCTTATACAAACTCCTATTTGTCATTTCGTTGTAATTCATTAGTATATGAGGTAATTCATCCAGATGATTGAACTTATCCGTACGTACTAATAGAACAATTGGACGACACATGATATGCAATATATTATGTTAATTCAATCAATAACTTTTTAGATAAGTGTATCATTAACAAATAATTGTTAATATATAAGTAACAACACCTAAATTGACGAGTAATTTGAGAAATTGGTGAAAATTCTTGATGTTCTTGTGCACACGATCGTGTGTTCCATCGTGGACACGACCGTGTACACGATCGTGTGCATATGAACTTTTGGTATTTTTGCAAATTTGAACTATTGTGTTATCTAGAATGATGTTTTGTGATTCAAACATCGCTTGTTCAAACATTAATTACTATATGGCTTCTTATACAAACTCCTATTTGTCATTTCGTTGTAATTCATTAGTATATGAGGTAATTCATCCAGATGATTGAACTTATCCGTACGTACTAATACACTGAGAACAATTGGACGACAAATGATATGCAATATATTATGTTAATTCAATCAATAACTTTTTAGATAAGTGTATCATTAACAAATAATTGTTAATATATAAGTAACAACACCTAAATTGACGAGTAATTTGAGAAATTGGTGAAAATTCTTGATGTTCTTGTGCACACGATCGTGTGTTCCATCGTGGACACGACCGTGTACACGATCGTGTGCATACGTGGATACAACGCCAATTTGACACCTGGTTGCCAACGTGCCACACGATTGGAACACGCGATCGCGGCGATCGTGTACACGATCGTGTTTACTTCAAAGGTCAAATTATTTTATTATAAAATCCCATCGTGGGTCCCCCCCCTTTATTATAAGTCGGTCCCCCCCTTTATTATAAAATCCCAGGTCCCCCCCCTTTTAAAATCCCATCATCGGTCGGTCTCCCCCCCTTTTTCACTTCAAACCCTAATCAATTAACATTAGTTAAAATTCATTAAAATCAAATACGCGAAATGAGCGGCCGATTACGAGAAACCGATTTAGGAGGAAGCGAAGCACCACCACCAAAAAGAAGAAGGAGGATACCTACTCCCAACCCACCATACGTAACTAGGCCGAGAGGAAGATACTCGATGCTCGAGAGTAAGTTTTTGATTTTGTTGTATGTGTAGTGACTATCATTGCAAATTAATGTGTTCCATGAAACAGGCCTATTTAAAAACAACTGCGAGCACTCCACCATACTAGATGTTGATGATGATAATGATTTGGAGATTTCTGAGAATAAAAGCAAAAAAGTTATTTTGGAAGAGGAAGTTCATGAAGACGGTGATACAAGACTAAAGATACAGCAGCAGATTGGGGAAAAGGGATCCAATTGATTGTTCTTTTTATGTTATTATTAGATATTTTTGTGTGATGGTGACTAAATTTGTTTTGTAAAGTTATATGCTTTGGAACTGTAAACTATTGCTCTTTGAAGTGAGCTACTTTGTTATGGTTAATGTTTGGCTCCATAATCACCTTTATTTGCTTTACATAACTGAACACTTAAATTTCAATTCAAAGGTAAAGAAAATAGACACAAAATTATGCATTTAAACTAATAATCAGAATACTGAATCAATACATGGTCCATCGAGGATCAAAATATCAACACATGATTGTTGCTAGTAAGTCACAAAATATAAAAATACATAAGCAATTTAAGTTTCACGGTATGGACATCCCCTTATGTCATGGTCATCATTACGGCAAATGCTACACCTCTTCTTTTGCCGGCGCCTTTGCCTCGGTTGTTCATCGATTTCTTGAGTTTCTTCAGGGATATTCAAATCCACACCCCCTATAGGAATGAATGCTTTGCAAGATTTTCTATTGTGGCTGGTTCCTTTACACCTACCGCACACCTGAGTCCGTCCACCTGCGGGCAAATTTTCAACAGCGGACCGTGCGCGACTCATCCTTGGTCGGCCGGCTTGTCGCATTCTCCGGAGGTACGCAAACGATGGATGAGATCTCCGGTGGGACATTCCACTCATCAGGATGTGGGATGGGACTAATATGCTCCTTATAAGTCTCTCTAAGGCCTTGTTGCTTGAAATAACGACTAACAAAATCATACACGGACAAACCATTGCCGGCGCGCCTGTTACAATAAGCAATTATGTCAAGGATGTTGTATAGGATAATGTATTTTTTATATTGATGAGGTGATAAATCCAGACCATCCCTGTTTTGCAAACGATGGCAAAACACGATCGCGTCGATCGTGTGTTACGATCACGGTGATCGTGGGGTTACGATCGTGCCCATTGGGTTACGATCGTGCCCATCGTGTGTTACGATCACGGTGATCGTGGGGTTATGATCGTGCCCATTGTGTTACGATCATGCACATCGTGTGTCCCATCGTAGGTTATGATAAGGGCGATCGTGGGTTACGGTCATGGCGACCGTGGGGTTACGATCGTGCCCATCATTGGTTACGTTCGTGCCCATCGTGGGTTACGATCGTGCCCATCATTGGTTACGATCGTGCCCATCGTGGGTTACGATCGTGCCCATCGTGGGTTACGATCGTGCCCATCGTGGGTTTCGATCGTGACCATCGTGAGTTACGATCGTGCCCATCGTGGGTAACGATCGTGCCCATCGTGGGTAACGATCGTGCACACAACAGCATAGACATGTACCTTATAGCGGCAGCGGCATGATGACATGGAATCTGATCCAAATCAAACTCACGACAACAACATGTCCATGTTCGAAGGTCGACCTCATAAGAAACTTTGTTTTCTTCGAATTTATAAACAAGTGGTGTGGTAGCTCGAACGGTAAGAGTCAGACTGGCTTGCACAGAGTTAGAAAGCTTTTCAAAAGTGTGCATTGTCAACTCATGGTCTCTTGACGTAGCTTCTCCCCGCTTCTCATCAAACCAATTCTCTAAAATTAGGCGAAATATCTCAAGTAACGAGCAAACAGGTAAACGTCTAGCCCACAACATACGATTATTAAAGCATTCAACAGCATTGGATGTCAAGAAGTTATAGCGTCGTACCGGACACTTCGACCTAGCCCACCTCTCTGGCCCAATTCAGAATGGCGCCTGTGCGCCCCATTAGGGCTTTCGATATGTAGTTTCGAAAAGTAGTTTTCAAAAACTTCTTCTCGATGCGTGTAGGCAGCAGTTCTAAAGAGTCCTATAGCATGCGCACCATAGGAGGTCAGATTTTTTGCAAGATGGTGATAGCAAAACCCGTGGAATGCATTCAGATAGACGGCTCGAACAGCATTCTGAATGCCCTTATGTTGGTCACTCACAATCAGTAAATCTTCCGTCGGATTGTAGCATCTGCGCAGGTTATACAGAAAATAAGTCCATGACTCGTCGTTCTCTATCGGACCGAGACCAACAGGAAAAACTTGCTCGTTCCCGTCAAATGTGACGGCCGCAAATAGAGTTCCTTTATTCCTTCCCTTTAGGTGGGTCCCATCAACTATAATCACCGGTCGAAGGCACGTATCAAATGTCCTAATACTCTGTCCGAGTGCAACGAACATGTGGCGAAACACTCCCTCACGAGTCGTCTGCAAATCATAAATTGTCCCTGGATTACGCTGTTTTAACAAATACAGATAAGATGGGAGCCTCTGATACGACTCATCGAAGCCGCCATATGTATTCTCTATCGCTATATTCCTCGTCAGGAGAGCAAAGCGTATAGCATGTCAATGCCATACTCCCTACACATCTCTGCAATCATCTCATTTGGCCTCAAAGTGACCCCTCACCGGTCAATCTTTTAGCAAAATAATGGGCGGCAACCTCGAAGTGACCGATCGTGTGGCAAAGACGGTTCAAATCGGGTAGCAATTTGTGCTCCAATGTCAACTTAGTAATTCTCCAAATAGTTGCACCCTCAATAGCACACAACCTAAAGCGACAATTTCTTCGCCCACTCTTACAGACAAACACTATACGTTTATCGTGAACGATCGGTGATACACTTTGTAGCATGTTTTCCAAATGATACCGTCTACGCTTATCCTCAACTCTGTCTTGAGCGAAAGGTGGAGCCCACCTCTAGCTGACCGGTAACCAGTGGAGGCTGCTCGACCCAACCCAAAGTCCCGGCACTACCGGGGTACGGAAATGGAATGATCCAGTTACGCATTGATTGTAGATGCTCATGCTCGCTCGCAGATTGATGGTCGGATGAGAAGTTCCGACGACTCATAATCCTATCCATTTGGGCCGGTTGGCGAACCCAAGCAAGAAATTCTGCAGATAGTGACTCAAGCAAGTCTTTACAACAATCTTTATCTTCGGATGTATGCACCTCTTCATCTTCCTCATCTTCCTCGTCTTCCTCATCTTCCTCGTATTGATACTCTTTGGAAGGCATGTCATAATTTATGTTGCCGGGCTCTACTCTCGAGCTGCTACATCCCATATTAACCTCGGGAGTGGAGGAGCTGCTGTTCTCAACATAGACCTCAGGATCCTCCTTGTATTCTACTAGTAATCGAAGTATCTCGGTATCGCCCCTTAATAGGACTTTTACTTTATTTCCTTTGGCCATGTGTGTCAAGTACCATAATTTGTAATCGGACTCATTTGGACCACCCAAACCCTCTCTGATAACTCCCACGAGGTTTGCACGACTAACTTTGCTCGTGTCGATATAGACAAAAAAGGAGTCCCCGTCTACATATGTCGATCACTCCCAATGACCACCGTGATGTATTAAAATACGCTGCCACGACATCTGATTACAAAAAGATGAATAACTATTCAGAAAAATGAGCGAACAATATTACGGTCTGCCTTGGACACGACCGATGCACACGGTCGTATACTACCGTGTGCAGTGATCGTGTGCAATTTTCTGTCCATGAACACGACCGCTGCACACGATTTTAGACGATCGTGTTAAACGATCGTGTACACGTTAGTGTTGCGCATGATGTTAAGGTCGTTGCGCACGATCGTTGCACACGGTGGCTTCCCATCGTGTGTAGCGATCGTGTCCGTAAGAACAGATCTGGAATTTTTTTTTTCATCGTTCAAATAATGATGCATACCTTCTTTATGAACTCAGAAGCACGACAAATGAAGTCCTATTTCAACGTCAACTTTTATTTTCGAACAATCTTGTGATTTCTATAAGATTTTTTGAGAGACCCTTTATCAAAAATAAAATGGTTGTGTTGTTTTGATGTATATGTTTGTAGTTAAATTTTGGTTCTTGGACATTAATATCGATCGGAGGAGGAAAGTAAAAAAGAAAAAAGAGAAGAAAAGTAGTTTAAATTAAATAAATGAAAAAAAGAGAGAAGTCAACAATACAACAAAAGAGAGGACATTTTAGTCTTTTCAATAAAAATGGTACCAAAAACTTATAGTTTTATGAATGAGGATATAGAACTTATCAATTTTATGCTTTGGTATTAAAAAATTGATTCCCACAAAAACCAATGAGGAAGGTTATTCTTCCAAAATGAAGGACGACTTGAAATATATAATTGATATGCATATTACATTAATGGTGTATCTTAAGATAATTTATCATCAATTATAATTTAGTCTTAGTTATGAAATATATTTAATATGTTCTACCTAATCCGACTAATTTTCCTACTCTTTGTTGAAAAATTCATCGGAGAACTCAACGTTTCGCGCCGTCGGATTCTGCTGAGAATTGTTCGACGAGATTAAAAAATATTATTCGGTCATAATTCACACCCATTCAACCCCATAATTAATACTAACATTAATCTAGAATAGTGACATAAGATATTTCATATACGATATATATACCAATCAAGACGCTATGCAGTCAACAATTTAACAGTGTTATATTTGCCTTCTCAAAAATAATACGATTTTCATCCAATTAACTTTTACCAAAATATTTTACTTCCAAAATTAATCCAATTACGCGAAAAATTTACTCTGAAATTTTGGATATTACATACTCCCCTACTTAAAATAAGTTTCGTACTCGAAACTTGCAATCAAGTGCATGAAGCCAATGATCCCGTGATACTAGCATATGACCCCACTTTCAAAATCTCAATACCATTGTAAACACATTTGCACAAGTCTCGATAAAAAAATATCAAAATGTCAATATCGTAATTATGGCAATTTTTTAGAAATATCGCAAAAGTTTTGGTAATTCCAAAAATCAGTTAAATTCAAAAGTTAAGAAATCACTATTTTTCATTCTTCCAAATTTCAAAATAATATATTTTTATTATAATACCAAACAATAATCCTTCCTTCGAAATATCAAATTTTCTTCTTTTATTTGAAAGACTGGTGATACTTTTAGTTCAAATTTTCAACACTTTGTTTAATCAAAATACAAAAATTTTCATTTCCAAAATTAAATCTGAACTAATATAATAACATTATATCGCAATATCTACGTTCATATTGCTCTCAACTCTGGACGTCGTGTACTCTGCATAAATAATTCATCCACTATGAATTTTTTGAAGGACATAAAGGCAGTTCGTCGCCTATTTCGTATCCTGCCAAAATTGATATGTCACTGATAATGAAGTTTTACTGTGACTACACGAGCAAGTGTCGTTCTATAGATTTTTAAAACCTTTTCTCGTAATTCGTAATTCCACCTGTCTTGATTCACGCTGCCTTTCCACTATGAATAGTTGCATCAGTGAGAAATTAATCGTATTCAACTCATTCAAGTTCTTTCTCTA
Organism: Orobanche coerulescens; assembly: GCA_033398695.1. Taxonomy (NCBI): domain Eukaryota; kingdom Viridiplantae; phylum Streptophyta; class Magnoliopsida; order Lamiales; family Orobanchaceae; genus Orobanche; species Orobanche coerulescens. The sequence continues at coordinate 94,350,525 of CM065807.1, read as the reverse complement.
TTCTCATTCTCATTATCACATACCTCCCTTAAATATAATTTTCATCGAGAAACCAATGGCATCATCACCTTTATATAAAATCCAATCCGTATGTGTCTTTGCCGGAGCCACTCTTGCGAAAGATGTCCGCTTCCAAAAAGCAGCTGAAAATTTCGGAGAAGTGTTGGCCGAAAGAAAAATCAGTATAATATACGGAGGAGGAAATACAGGTTCAAAGGGTCGTGTGGCAGCCTCTGCTTCGATGGGTGATGCAAAAATCTTAGGGGTAATATTGAAACCCTTGGCAGATTCACCACTTGTTGGCCCGAGTTATGGGAATGAACTTAAGTGTTATCCATGCATGACAGGATTATTAGCATGGGTGATAATGCTGATGCGTTCGTTGTCCTTCCAGGAGGTTTCGATATGCTGGAGGATCTGTAACACCCCCAATCCGCTCAGGGATATTACACGCCGTAGAACCTTTCCTCAAGGATCTACCAGGCTAGTAACAACATGAAACAACTCGACAATGCCTTTAAGGCTAAAATGACTCAGTAGACCAATTTGGCCTTTTAATAAAAACATACAACTCGATTCCAACTCATGCCCACGCAGGGGTCAAAACACAACCACACCCGTACAACGGGAAAAATATAGCAGCGGAAAATAAAGTACAATTGAACCAATACACGATGTACGGTTCCTCATGTGATTAGTATCGATCATCTTTCATCATCCTTCGTGCCGACCCTATGTTATGCTCCAAAACCTGAATGCAAAAATAGACATCCACCCCCCGAATACTCGGGAGTTAGCAAAACTCCACTGTTTTGCTAGTGCAAGAACAAAGTGCAAATACGAGCCATACAATTCACATTCCACGAATAACAATAACCAGGAATCCTCAAAGATCCAAACGAAACGAAAAGTACTTCCCGAGGCAAGAGTTTGAGAAAACATTTCAAAATCGAAAGATCACAAATCAATGGAAATAATTTGTAAAACGGTTTAGAATGCCATCGAGAGTTTTAAGAGAAAACAATTTAGGATTTATCAAATCCTACTTTTCAAAACCCAAAAGACGAAAGGGGTCACCGCCCCAAAGGTTTACTTTTCGAAAAATGACCTTTACCAAACCGTTGGGATTTTAGCCCCAATCCGTAAAATGACTTTTACAAAACCATTGGGATTTTAGCCCCAAATCTCATCAACTCACAGTACGCAAGAATGACCACAAGGTTCATCTTCCAACGTCAAAATCCACAATTAAAGGATTTAACACAAACAACAAAATACTCTAGAGCCATCCTAGCCAAGTAGGCCAAACGAACAACTTACCTCTTACAAACTTAGTCAATGCATGCAATCATGAAAACCGTTGAAAAGCACTCATTTCCGGAAATGCCATAATCAAATCACATTTGAAATATGCACCACAATTAACCATCGATCCACGTCTCTGTGGACCCCTACCGAGACCCCGTCGGATCTAACCCATAGTGGTTAAAAGCAAGCTTGTCGATCCACATCTCTGTGGACCCCTACCGAGACCCCGTCGGATCTAACCCGTAGTGAGAATACACACACACGTTACTCATGCAATACTAATATGCTAAGAATGTAAGTTCATCAAAAATACTTACTAGAGATGGCCACTAATCCGACACCATTATCAAACTCTTCAAAAACATAATAACAAGATTAAACACGGAATACACGATTCCACAACTTTAAACAACAGGGGGTATCATCAAAGCCCTCAACGTTCAAAATAATCAAACCATAATTAATTCCCAAAACACACCGTTCACAAAACACACACGCATTTTGAAAGAGAGCCTTTAACGAGGCCAAAATAATCTTTTGAAAATTCATTTGCAAATAACCAAACAAACACACCAAGACGACCACCAATCATCATATTCACAAAACGAGAAGCGTATGAACAAGGTACTTGCCTCTAATAAGAATAACGCGGAGAATCGACCGAAGTAGGTTGACACGAACCGACTACGAACCCGCCGACTCCACCGAACGACAATCCGCAACAATGAACTACGAACGAAGACAATAACAACGAAAATGAATTCCAAAGTACGACCCAAAGCCGCTGAATTCAAACAACAAATGACGAAAGTTCAAGGATTTCCCCCAAAACGGCCAAGAACACGATTCGTCCCGACAAAACACGAAAACAGAATTCCAAGTTGAAATATGGATATACAATCCATAGAATGTGTTTAACAACATCATTTAACCACAATCGATCCATCAAAAACGGATGAAAAGCGAGATCGAGAACAAATTCCCCAAAAAGTCAATTCGAAGGAAATCAAGAAATATACTTCGATTCGACGAAGAACAATGGATTAAATGATGTTAAACACAAGAATACTACCAAGGTTAATCATACCCATCATGAATTAATCAACAACACGGAACGAATCGGACAAAAATACAAAACCCCCCAAATTCACGAAATTAGGGTTCTAAGGAAGATTACCTTGATTCGCTGGATCAAAGGACGATATAGGATGATTGATTGATGTTATGAACTAAATAACTTCGAGGATTTGTTGTTAAACAACATGGCTCCATGATGAGCATACCCTCAGCCGCGGAAGAGAAGGAGAAGGAGGAGAAAAATGGCCAAAAAAACGACTGCAGGACCTTAAATAGGCTGCACAGTGTGCCGCGGCCCAGCGGTAGTGTGCCGCGGCACAGGGCCAAAACTGCGCCCAGTGATCGGCAGTGTGCTGCGTTCGGCCGGCGCGTGTGCGGCACCATCTGATCGGGGTTTTGGCCGAAAATGTCACACGAGTGTGCCGCGGCCCACGGTACGGCCTGCTCGGCCAGAAGACTGCCGAGCACTACCGGCCGTAACTCGGCCAGTACCGGCCTGGGCCCAGGTTGCCCGGCCATGACTCGGCCGAGGCCAACTCCGACGGCCCGAACGACCTCGAAACCCGAACTTGAATATGAATCGCAGATACGGTTATGAAATACTCGCAAATACGAATTCGAGCACTAAGAGAACACACGATTCCGACCATCCGAAGGCTCGGAATTCGACAACAGAAAGTAATTACCCTAAACTTTGGGAAATTACGAAAATGGCCCAAAACGCCCGAAAATCACGATACGTGATCGAATAACCAAAACAAAGTTCCTAACACGTCTAACAAAGTTAAACGGACTTACGGGAAACTCGAAACAGCAGTTTCGAACGAGATTCGCAAGAATCGAACTCAAGTGCGGAAAAGTCGCTAAAAAGCACGGAACTCAACAAAACGACACCGGAACGAACTCGGCTGTCAAAAAGTGTAGAATTAATCATTATCAGAATGACAAAACGGTCATGAGCGAGTCGTGAATACGTACTTCCGCCGAAAAAAAAGAAATTACCGGAAATCGAAATTATGGGTATTACATTCTACCCTCCTTAAAAGAAGTTGCGTCCCGAAACTTAAAAAAAGTAGGGAAAAGAAATATCCTGCCAGGAAAACTCAACGAGATACACAAGAAGCGCGTAACTTACGCCCATCGGCGAAACGTTACAAGCAACGCAAAGGAATATACGGCGTGAAAACACGCTCCACGACGACCAACAAAACGTCGCCGTTAGAGACACAATAAAACCAACAAGTGACAAGCGTCATCAAACAGATAATCAACACGCGAGCCAATTGCTGAACAAATACGGAATTCCACCGCCCAAGGGTTGGAAGATCGAAAACGAGACTAATTTCCCGAACATAAGGAAATTAGGAAGGAGCCTGAACGCTCAACAATCACAAAACGGGAACAAAAACCGAACAAACAAACGATCGAGACAACAAAAATCGAACAATCATGTCCGAAACACGAAGGATAATATAACTCAAACAACAACTCCCAGGACGATCTGGTGAGAACTACAAGACATGCATTCCCATAAGATCCACAGGAAAGGGAATAGCGACTGAAAAGTCAGAACGACAAACGAGTTATTCCAAAACAATACCACACTCGTTCGATCAACAAAAGCAAGGGGCAGGACAAGCTCAGAAATGTCAACGAACATAAATGAGTCGACGAAGTCGAAAACACAAGAGTTCCAAATCCGATCTACTTCGAATAAAAGAACTAATAGAACCAGATGATGTCACTCCTGAACAAGGTTCACAAGAATAGAACCGAACTCGAAAAAGTTATAGTGATAACCAGGTCGACCCACAACAAGACCACAGTTCGTTCGGACGATGAAACCGAAATACAGAACAAGTTCATAAAGTGTCAACGAACATGAGCGAATCGATGGACTGGAGAAAGAGAAAATACAGAAGTCAAAATAGTACGGTATTACCTCCGCCCTCGTCCACGGAATTCACAAAAACGGGAGCAAGGTAACAAGACATTAAACAACCGACACATAACGGAACCATCACCGATGCACACGGTCATACCAAACCAAGCTCTAACAGCTCGTACATGCGCGATAACGCAGAAATCACTACGAGACGACAATATTCAATACCAACATCCCACCTCTCACAAAGGCTAACACAACAAATGTGTGGAAAACGACCCAATGCTCACACCGCCAATTCGATCACACTCGGGAGCAAACATCAAAATGACAATGCGAACATCATACATACATACCCAGCCCTCATACGGGAATGGATAGGTTTTAAAAAAAAACGAAAACCTCATTTTGAAAATAATTTAGAAGAACACCGGTTGATCTTGAGTATCACCTTTCAAAAAGTACAAACGTGAAACATCGTTATCGAGACTTTGGAGAACCGTTTCGCATTTGATAAAAATGAGGACACTTTCTCCTAGTGAAAACTTTCAGAATATTCGACCCTCGGGTCTAAATAAAAGTGTTTCTAAAACATTGAAAATATCTCAAAGCATTTTGGTCCTCGAAGTAGAAATTTTTTTGAAATATATTGTGGCACCTTGGATGTACCACAAGAAAATAACTCATTTGAAACGAATGTCTCGAAATTTATTTTTCTAAGATACTCAAGGTTTTCAAAAATCCAATAGGCCAGAATGCCCAAAACTCACACATATCGACGTTCACTAAAACAACTCCTAGTACACGCATCAAAACGTTTAAAATCAAGACAATACATGTCTTTAAACGGAAATAAACGATAAAATACCACATTCAGAATAAAACCACTGACCCCATTCGAGGCCTCTAAGGACCCTCCCACACTGGCTAGTGAACAAGTCGAACGCGTATAAGCACAAAGCTTCCACAAGAGAACTTGTAAAACGTGCAAATCGATTCGAAAATCATCAGCAACGGACAAAAACAACAATAAAAATACATCACAAGCGACGACACTCCTCGTATAAATCAAATACGAGAGTCGACTAAATACATATCGTGAAATCAAAATCCACATAAGGATTCCACCACTTAACAAAAAATCATAAAAATAGCTCGTGTCACACGAGGCACAACACAAAGAAGGGAGACTTACTTCCATAGGTCGCACGAAGATGATGATCGCCCCACGATACTAATCACGACCAACAAACTCAAACGACGCGTCGCGACACGACTCAGTCAGATAAAATCCGATGAAACAAGACTCTAACAACACGACTTTACCCGACAGCCTAGGTTTCCACAACCTAATCTCTGATACCATTTATGTAACACCCCCAATCCGCTCAGGGATATTACACGCCGTAGAACATTTCCTCAAGGATCAACCAGGCTAGTAACAACATGAAACAACTCGACAATGCCTTTAAGGCTAAAATGACTCAGTAGACCGATTTGGCCTTTCAATAAAAACATACAACTCGATTACAACTCATGCCCACGCAGGGGTCAAAACACAACCACACCCGTACAACGGGAAAAATATAGCAATGAAAATAAAGTACAACTGAACCAATACACGATGTACGGTTCCTCATGTGATTAGTATCGATCATCTTTCATCATCCTTCGTGCCGACCCTGTGTTATGCTCCAAAACCTGAATGCAAAAATAGACATCCACCCCCCGAATACTCGGGGGTTAGCAAAACTCCACTATTTTGCTAGTGCAAGAACAAAGTGCAAATACGAGCCATACAGTTCACATTCCACGAATAACAATAACCAGGAATCCTCAAAGATCCAAACGAAACGAAAAGTACTTCTCGAGGCAAGAGTTTGATAAAACATTTCAAAATCGAAAGATCACAAATCAATGGAAATAATTTGTAAAATGGTTTAGAATGCCATCGAGAGTTTTAATAGAAAACAATTTAGGATTTATCAAATCCTACTTTTCAAAACCCAAAAGACGAAAGGGGTCACCGCCCCAAAGGTTTACTTTCCGAAAAATGACCTTTACCAAACCGTTGGGATTTTAGCCCCAATCCGTAAAATGACTTTTACAAAACCATTGGGATTTTAGCCCCAAATCTCATCAACTCACAGTACGCAAGAACGACCACAAGGTTCATCTTCCAACGTCAAAATCCACAATTAAAGGATTTAACACAAACAACAAAATACTCTAGAGCCATCCTAGCCAAGTAGGCCAAACGAACAACTCACCTCTTACACACTTAGTCAATGCATGCAATCATGAAAACCGTTCAAAAGCACTCATTTCCGGAAATGCCATAATCAAATCACATTTGAAATATGCACCACAATTAACCCTCGATCCACGTCTCTGTGGACCCCTATCGAGACCCCGTCGGATCTAACCCGTAGTGGTTAAAACCAAGCTCGTTGATCCACGTCTCTGTGGACCCCTACCGACACCCCGTCGGATCTAACCCGTAGTGAGCATACGCACACACACGTTACTCATGCAATAGTAATATGCTAAGAATGTAAGTTCATCAAGAATACTTACTAGAGATGGCCACTAATCCGACACCATTATCAAACTCTTCAAAAACATAATAACAAGATTAAACACGGAATACACGATTCCACAACTTTAAACAACAGGGGGTATCATCAAAGCCCTCAACGTTCAAAATAATCAAACCATAATCAATTCCCAAAACACACCGTTCACAAAACACACACGCATTTTGAAAGAGAGCCTTTAACGAGGCCAAAATAATCTTTTGAAAATTCATTTGCAAATAACCAAACAAACACACCAAGACGACCACCGATCATCATGTTCACAAAACGAGAAGCGTATGAACAAGGTACTTGCCTCGAATAAGAATAACGCGGAGAATCGACCGAAGTAGGTTGACATGAACCGACTACGAACCCGCCGACTCCATCGAACGACAATCCGCAACAATGAACTACGAACGAAGACAATAACAACGAAAATGAATTCCAAAGTATGACCCAAAGCCGCTGAATTCAAAGAACAAATGATGAAAGTTCAAGGATTTCCCCCAAAACGTCCAAGAACACGATTCGTCCCGACAAAACACGAAAACATAATTCCAAGTTGAAATATCGATATACAATCCATAGAATGTGTTTAACAACATCCTTTAACCACAATCGATCCATAAAAAACGGATGAAAAACGAGATCGAGAACAAATCCCCCAAAAAGTCAATTCGAAGGAAATCAAGAAATATACTTCGATTCGACGAAGAACAATGGATTAAATGATGTTAAACACAAGAATACTACCAAGGTTAATCATACCCATCATGAATTAATCAACAACACGGAACGAATCGGACAAAAATACAAAAAACCCCAAATTCACGAAATTAGGGTTCTAAGGAAGATTACCTTGATTCGCTGGATCAAAGGACGATATAGGATGATTGATTGATGTTATGAACTAAATAACTTTGAGGATTTGTTGTTAAACAACATGGCTCCATGATGAGCATACCCTCAGCCGTGGAAGAGAAGGAGAAGGAGGAGAAAAATGGCCAAAAAAACGACTGCAGGACCTTAAATAAAGCCGCAGTGTGCCGCGGCCCAGTAGTGTGCCGCGGCACTGAGGCCAAAATCGCGCCGGTGATCGGCGGCAGCTGGCGTGGCGCAGCGGCACACAGTGATCGAGTTTGGCCGAAAATGTCACACGAGTGTGCCGCGGCCCGGCCGGCATGTGCCGCGGCCCACGGTACGGCCTGCTAGGCCAGAAGACTGCCGAGCACTACCGGCCGTAACTCGGCCAGTACCGGCCTGGGCCCAGGTTGCCCGGCCATGACTCGGCCGGGGCCAACTCCGACGGCCCGAACGACCTCGAAACCCGAACCTGAATACGAATCGAAGATACGGTTACAAAATACTCGCAAAGAATTCGAGCACTAAGAGAACACACAATTCCGACCATCCGAAGGCTCGGAATTCGACAACGGAAAGTAATTACCCTAAACTTTGGGAAATTACGAAAATGGCCCAAAACGCCCGAAAATCACGATACGTGATCGAATAACCAAACCGAAGTTCATAACACGTCTAACAAAGTTAAACGGACTTACGGGAAACTCGAAACAGCAGTTTCGAACGAGATTCGCAAGAATCGAACTCAAGTGCGGAAAAGTCGCTAAAAAGCATGGAACTCAACAAAACGACACCGGAACGAACTCAGATATCAAAAAGTGTAGAATTAATCATTCTCAGAATGACGAAACGGTCATGAGCGAGTCGTCAAAACAGACTTCCGCCGAAAAAAAAGAAATTACCGGAAATCGAAATTACGGGTATTACAGGATCTATTCCATTTGCTCTCGTGGGCATAGATGAACATCCACCAAAAACCGGTGGGGATACTCAACGTCGACGGATTCTTCGATGGCCTCCTCGCTTTTCTGGATTCTCTAGTGGAAAAAGATTTTGCATCTCCACTGTCACGAAGACTCCTTCTTTGTGCAACAACACCTGAGGAATTGATCGATAAATTCCTCACATATATACCTGAGCCTGATCCAACTGCTATTCACATCATACGCACTGATGCTAGCACGAGTTGAAACTGTGCTTTGGATCTAGCACTCTCTCTATGAGGTTTATTCGTGAATCTATCATTTTAAGTTTGTATCTTAATTGCAGTTTGTTCCCACAATATTTCTATCATAATAAAGTCAATATGATTCGGAATTCTCAACACCATTTTATTGTCTTGTATCTTGACATAAAGTCAGAACGGATATAAAATCAAAAGTTTAATCCGGAGAATATCAATAAAACGATAATCTTCATTAACAAGATCCGAGAATATCAATAGATAAACTCCAATAAAATCCAAAAATATCAATAAAATGATAAACTCCAAAAATAAAATCCGAGAATATCAATAAAATGATCAACTCCAATAAAATCCAAAAATATCAAATAAAATGATAAACTCCAAAAATATAATCCTAGAATATCAATAAAATGATAAACTCCAATAAAATACGAGAATATCAATACTATGATAAGTTCCAACAAAACCAGTCGAGAATATTAATACCATGATAAACTCTAACAAAATCAATATAGGATATCAATACCATGATAAACTCCAACAAAATCAACAGAAGGATCAACAAATTATCAATTCATCTTGCCAGTAATTAAATTATGGCATAAAATCACATACCGTACTTCATAGGTGGGGCTCGGCACTGGCACAGGTCACACGTAACGAGAAGAACTCTTGATACTAGTTTGATCAATAATGACTTTACAAGGAGAAACGATTCGGATACGTAGTATTGAAAAACCACGCTCTGATACCATCTTCTGTAACACCCCAAACTAGGCGGTCATTACAGTGCCGTGAATTCCTATCTGGGACCCACCAGGCGAAATACAGAAGAATAATTGACGTGACATAACTGCAGTACCAAACTACATTATGTTTACCAGTTACTCCGATGAGGAGTTTATACAGATTCTGGCTAACATACGCCAAACAAACCAGGATAAATATAATACAGGTATACTCTATATGAAGATAGATATACCGATACAGTACAAATATAGAGAATAAAAATGCAGCGGAACTGAAAAGAAATACATCCGAAAATAAGAAGACTCGGGCCCTTGACTAGTATCCTTGAGACTCTTCGTCGTCACCTTGTCTTTCCTGTGTCTTGGCCTTACCGCGACCTAAAATATGATAAAAGCAACATATTTCGCCCAAAAACACAGGGCCAATTACACAAGATAATAAATCTCAATATGTCGAATATACATAATCACACATGCTATGTGACGTAACAAATCATCATCCAAAACCGGAATATACGCAATCATACATGTTGTATAAACCACAAGTTCGATCATAATCTCAAATCATCGAACACATGCGATCAAATGTGAATCATCCATATTATAACCCAATCCTGTTGAAAACATACGCAATCAAACATGCTGTATGAATCAACTAATAGTTACAGCCCAAAGGATGGCGCCACACTACGCCCGGGATGGAAATGTGTCCGCGCACAAGCCACCAACGGGTATCGATCAAATACACGTGTGGTCTAGTACCTAATCAGTCTCACGAAGTAACCGTCTCGTGTGCACAGTCCAATGTGAGGTCAACTACCAACACATGACCTTATATGTACCCGACATAAATATCCTACACATACCAACCGGCACGCCAGTGTGACCCAGAATACCACGAGATAACAAAAGTGACATCGAAATTCAATAATGACTTAACAATTCCCAACAAGGGACCAAACGACTCAACGAAGGAAATACGAATCCAACGAAGATCAAATCAACTCAGCAAAATGCAACGAGGGTATAAATAAGACTCGGAACCAATGTTCCTCAATGGATGATCGACAGGATCAATAATAACATCATCATGAATCGAAATTCATAAAGCATAAATGAACGTAAATATATATAACATATATAAGACATATTATCATCATAACCAAGCAAGAATTCACTTGCCTCAATACCAAAGACGTAAGATGCTTCTGCATGATCAAAGCGTCCTCCAAGAAACGAACGAATGATGATCGAATGAACAACACCAATTAATCAAACGAACAACCTTAGGTCCAACGAACGAAATTTCCGATCACGGGATAGCTCACGAACTCAATGGTACCCAAAGTATGTCAAATAATCATACCCTATTACACGATTAATTAATCAAAATAATATCATTAATTTATTTGATTCCAATAACTCGATTAATTATCACTAAATAATAATTTAATAATATAGAATACCTTCAATCGGGTAAATATGAATACATATGATACTCAAGAAAATTAACGGATCAATTGAACGATCTGGACCAATAACAAATAATCTCAACCAATGCTCCAAATAAATCCAATTAATAATCCTTAGCCTGTTAAACCAAACGAGACTCAATCCAAATCTCAATTTAATTGAGTCTGTCCATTAATCAAGATGGCCCCAAGGATAGGCCCAAAATAAATGACCGAGCCCTAAATTATCACACCGCCCACATCTCCCTTTTCTCTGTTCTTATCTACTTTAATCGACTTCCTCCCTCTCTCTCTCTCCCTCTCTCTTCTCCTTATTTTTATTTTCTTCTTCTTCACATGGGAATCGGACGCCCTCCCTCATATCTCTCTCCCTCTCTACTCTGCATAAAATCACACCCACGCAATCGATACCACGCCATTCGAAGGGAGGAGCACGGTCGCCGAAATCCAGTTTCTCGGAGGAGGAGGCTTTCGCGAAACAGCATCGCTATATCTGGATGGAGGTCGCCCACAACTTTGAAAAGTGGCAGATGGCAGCTTCTCACGGCGGTCGACTTGGTTCACAGGTTAACTACCGTTTAGCCGGCGGTGAACGCTTTGATTCATACGATAACAACGATAGGACATCAACTGTTGGGATAACAATCCCTGTATCGAGGCTTTGATAAAGTGTTTTGACAATGTGCCAATCCAGCATACAACAAGCTGCTGTATCGAAAGTCTAATCGAAGTTTCTGATCCTGAATCGAAGACTTATCATCATGCCATCATACAGCAACAAGAGTCTAAAAGCACCAAGTATGGAAGTTGTCCCTTCATACAGCAACATTCCATACAGTGACCTCTCCTTTATAGCCTACAGCACAAATGGATACAACATTCAAGCTATAAAGTATTGAGACATTCAATACCTATTGAAACAGGACTGAAGACCGTTTGAAAAAGAAATCTTTGGTATTCGCTAAAGTCAAGTCCCATTGGATAAGAAGTATTTAAATACTGAAAGGATAAAGTATTTAAGTACTAAAGCTGACAGAGATCTTCAAACAACGCAAAATCCGAATCTTGGTCTATACAAGTCAACCATCCAGTTGTCACGGACTTTTGCTCAACGGATCTATTCAAAGGCTATATATATATATATCCAAGAGTTTGAAGATCAGATAGAAGATAGACGAACTCACAATCTGAAAAACTATCACGAAGATAACAAACGCTTACACGAATATTCTGAGAACACATATTTCTTTAAACATACTGCATATTCTGAGAGAGGAAATATCCAAATGCTCAACCTTGAACAACACGCCATCAGCTAAAGATCAAGCAAGTCAAGCTATTGTTTAAACCATCGTTCTATCATTGAACAAACCCATCAGCCCTTTGTGGACTGAGAAAGCATTGCTTTTCCCGAACTGTGTGTGACGGACTTGCATTGAAGAGACAAAGCTTCGGAACTGTGTGTGAAGAAGATTAGTCAAGTGAAAGCCTAAACCAATCTGTGTGAACGGTTGAAAGCTTCGATCATTTTATCAATCTGTGTGAACGATACATTGATAGGTTTGATTATAAATACGTAGTTGTGTACGTAGAATTTATAATAAACATTTTAACTCCTGTGTGGAGGACCAGTGGACGTAGAGGGGTTTATGTCGAACCACTTTAATTATCGTGTCATTTACCTTCTGCATACTGTTTTAATATTTGTGATTATTTTTAAGTATACACTTCATATCTAGTTGTTGTATTTACAACAACTTACTTTAACAAGACTTTCGCTACGCACTCAGATTTAAAAATCGTACAGCCTGTTGTTTAAAACACTTTCCAAGCTACTGTATACTTACTGGCCAACAAGTGGTATCGGAGCGGTTGATTCTAAAAAGAATCAGTCGTATTTTTGATCGAATTAGATCCTTAAATCACTTATTTTTGTAAAACAGTCTTTTTCTTCCCTATATTCTCGCATGGATACATCAATGATCAATAAAGTCCCTATGTTTTCTATTAACGAGTTTGACGATTGGAGAATTAGGATGGAGGCTCATCTTGCAGCAATGCACGAAGAGATGATTTTTGTTATACAGGATGTCCCATAAAGATCATGAAGGTAAATCCGGCCCCAAGGATTGAAGGCCAGGCTTATGCAGAGATGCTCGAGAAAGAGCGCGGACAATGGACTTCTGATGATAGAAAGCGCACCAACCTCGACAATGTTGCAAAGAACGCGTTATTTGTCACTCTTGACAAAGGCACGTTCTCAAAGGTAAAGAGCTGTAAAACAGCCAAGGATATCTGGGATAAACACAAGTTAATTTGTGAGGGAACTGAGCTCTCAAAAGAAAACAAGATTTTAAAATTAACTCAGCAATTCGAATCTTTTGAAATGAATCCAACTGAAACATTTGAGGAACTTGAAACATTAGGCAAGATTTATACCCAAAGGGAGAAGAACCTAAAAATTTTCAGATCTCTCCCTGCCCGATGGGACATTAAGACCACAGCTATGCTTGTGTCATGCAATCTTAGTGAAATATCTACTTTTGATCTCTTTTCTGACCTCAAAGCATTTGAGTACGATATAGACAGGAGAGATAAAGCTGAAGAATCTCCCGCCAGGACTACAACATTAGCCGCTGTATCCAACCGAAGACACAGCATGCCGATCTCATCAAAGCCCATTCACAAGAATGCTGACAGCGACGACGACATCCTGTCACAAGTCGAAATGGCACTCCTCCTGCATAAGTTCAAGAAGTTTATCAAGCAGTCGAGAAAGACTCCATAAAGGCCCAATACTGTTCACAAGGTAAGTACCAAAACTTTCTCTGGTGACGCTAACCTGTGTTATAATTACAGGAAACCAGGACACTATGCAAATAAATGTCCTCATCCCAAAGTTCAAAGGTTGCCGGAAGCCGAGCAACAAGAAAAGGATGAAAGAAGACGTGCTTGTAAAAGCAAGATCAAGGCCTTGATTGGTGAATCATATACCTCCCCTGCACCATCAAAGTCCGATGAATGTCTTCAGGTAGTCATTGACAGTGATTCATCTGATGATGATTTCGAAGATAAAGCCTATATGTGCTTTATGGCCAAAGACATTCCGGAAGATGAAGATAGCGATGATGACGTAAGCTCAGCCTCAGCTATTCCTACCAATGCATCTCATACTTTGGCAAACATTATGAATGAGTTTAAGAACATTCAAAAGTCCCATGAGACATTGAAAAATGAAAATTTGCAGCTCCAACTTTCTAACTTAGAGCTGAAAGAAGAAAACAACTTGCTGAAAGTAAACTATGAAAATATGTCTGTTGATTGTGAAAATAGCAAAGTTAATTATGAAAAACTCATGGAGAGCAATCATCAACTTACTCATGAACTAAGTGAGACTAAATCTCATAGTGAAAACAAGACAAATGATTTTGTTCTGCTTCAATCCAAAGTAAAAACTCTCGAAAAACGAGTAGGAGAACTTGAGACCATTCTAAAATCTTTCGAGAAATCTTCTAAAAGAATGGAAGAAATTCTAAGCATTGGGCAACATGCTCATGATAAAAGTGTCTTAGGATATAACTCATTTTCCAATAAAGGGAAAACTAGTACCATGTTCATCAGGGGTGTGGAACCCATTCCTGTATCGGAAGAAATTCCGAGTCCTGTGAAGCAACCCGTTGCACCACGAACTACAAAAGCTGCCATTCCGCCACCACAGTCATATTCCAGATAGAGGAATCACCAGCCATTCAGACCGGTAAGGTGTACCCAATAGCATGCTCCTCGAGCATATCAACAGCGCCAACAACCATTCAGAAAGAAGGATGTATCCAAATATCAAATGCCCGCACGGCAGTACTTTCAGTACAACATGCCTAGGTATTGGATATAGGAGCCATGTTATCCCCCGTGAAAGCAACTGGAGACCCAGAAGACAAGCTGTATGGCCGAAGAAAATGGCTCCACCTCCAAGACGGGATTCGTACTGGAATAATAATAACCCTAAATTTTACATGCATAATAATTATCATAGTTATTGCGACTACGTACCTGTCCAACGTAGACATCGAAACTATGGACCTAAACCATCCTACAGTAAACCTATTGCTGTCAGGAAAATCTAGGTACCTAAAGGTACTAACATCCATGGACCCAACAATCAAAGGGGACCTAAATCTACCTAATTTGTTTGCATACAGGACATTTTAGAGAAGGACATCTGGTACTTCGACATCGGATGTTCTCGGGACATGATAGGAGAAATAAGCAATCTGTCAGATTATGTAGAAGGTCGCGGTCCAAAAGTGCGCTTCGGTGATAAATCTAAAGGAAGAACAAGAAGGAAGGGAAACCTGCTTGTCGGAAAATTCAAAGTTACCGATGTAGCTTATGTTGAAGGATTACAGTACAATCTACTTAGTATTAGCCAATTCTATGACAAATAGTTCTCGGTGAAGTTCTATATAGATCACGGTAGAGTCAAGAACATCCTGACCAAAGAATTTGTGCTCACAGGAAGCAGATCAGGTAATATGTATATTGCTGACTAGATGCCTATGATCTCTACAATTCCTTGTTTTGTTGCCAAAGGCACTGCAAATTTAAGCTGGCTATGGTACAAGAGGATGTCTCATGTCAACTTCAAGACAATCAACAAGCTTTCCAGACAGGGAATGGTTAGAGGTTTGCCAAATGTTTCATTCCAAAAAGACAACGTATGTGGACCTTGTCAGAAAGGCAAGCAAATCTAGACCACCCTGAAGAGCAAATCCTACCTTTCCACTCACAGAGCTTTGAAAAAGCTACATATGGATCTCTATGGTCCTGTAGACCCGGTAAGTTTGGGAGGTAAGAAATACTGTCTTGTTGTTGATAATTATTCCAGGTATGCTTGGACAATCTTCCCAAGCAAGAAGAAGGAAACACCATCAAAGCTGCCCAAGCACCTGAGAAAGCTTCAGAATGAGAAAGGGTTGAGTATCGTGTCCATTCATTCCGACAGAGTTACAGAATTCACTAACCGCTTTATAGAGCAATACTGTTCGGAAAATGGGATACAACACAAATACTCAGCTGCCCGTACACCTCAACAAAATGGTGTTGCCGAGCGAAAGAATAGGACGCTGAAGGAAGCAACAAGGACAATGATTGCCGCAAGCAAGTTGCCACAGCGTTTCTGGGGCGAAGCCACCAATACAGCATGCTATACTCAAAACCGCTGTATCATCAACAAGCACCACAACAAAACATCATACGAGGTATGGAACAACAAAACTCCATTAATTTCATACTTTCACATATTTGGATGTAGGTGTTATGTTTTGAACAACGGGAAGGATCAATTTAGAACATTCGATGAGAAATCGGATGAAGGGATATTTGTAGGATATTCCTATATTAGCAAAGCTTACAGGATCTTTAATAAAATGAGGCTAACAATTGAGGAATCAGTACATGTAGTGTTCGACGAACCTCATCATGATCCTACAGAAGTAGAAGAACTTAATCAGAACATCCAACAACTTTCCATCATAGATCCACCAACTCCTTAGAGCCTGTCGTTGACTTAGAAATCAACCCCGCAGCTGTAAGAACCGAAGTAGATGAAGTCGATGATGTACAAGCTGAAGCCGAAACTACAGCATCAAGATACAGTACGGGACCCCGAATTAGAACCCGACAAAATATGGTTGAGAGATCACCCACAGGAGTTGATTATAGGAAATATTGATGCTGGAGTATCTACCCGTAGGAGAATACAGAGTACACAAGGAAATGTACTATGTCTGCAAGAAGAACCCGAGTCTGAGATATCTCCATTTCCTGTATGGAAATCTCAATCCGAACTTAGAAGACTCAACATGTGCACTATTGCTGTATTCTTAGCCCAATCTGAACCTGTTTCTACCAAAGAAGCTCTAGATAACTCTCACTGGATTACTTCTATGGAAGAAGAGCTTAACGGTTTCGAAAGGAATAACGTATGGTATCTAGTACCCAGACCTACGCATCAATCCATAATTGGAACCAAATGGGTATTTAGAAACAAGAAGGATAGAAATGGACTCATTATCAGGAACAAATCCCGACTAGTCGCCCAAGGCTACAGACAGGAAGAAGGCATAGACTACGATGAAACATTTGTCCCTGTAGCCAGACTAGAAGCCATTAGGATATTTTTAGCCTTTGCCGCCCATAAGAGCTTCATTGTATATCAAATGGACGTCAAGAGTGCATTCCTGAATGGAGACCTTGCCGAAGAAGTATATGTTGAACAACCACCAGGGTTTGTCAATCCAGAAGGCGGAGACCTCGTACACAGGCTAAGGAAAGCGCTATATGGGCTTAAGCAAGCCCCTAGAGCATGGTATGAGACTTTGTCCTAGTATCTAACCGATAATGGATTCGAAAAAGGTGCTGTGGACAAGACCTTATTTAAAATACAGGAAGGTGATGACCTCCTTATGGTTCAAATATATGTAGATGATATAATATTTGGTTCAACTAACCTTGCTTTGTGTCAAAGGTTCTCTCATCTCATGCAAAGTAAATTTGAAATGAGTACGATGGGAGAACTTAGTTATTTCCTAGGATTGCAGGTAAAGCACTTGCTTATGGGATATTCATCAACCAGGAAAAATACAGCAAGGAGCTTCTCAACAAGTTTGGAATGAATACTTCCAAATCATCGTCAACCCCCATGAGCACTTCCGTGCAAATTAGTGCTGATGAAGCTGGAAAGTCGGTTGATCAATCACTCTATAGGAATCTTATTGGCTCACTCCTGTACATAATGGCTAGCAGGCCCGATATCCAGTTTGCTGTAGGAGTGTGTGCGCGATATCAAGTAGCATCTAAAGAATCACACTTCGCAACAGCCAAACGAATCATGAAATACGTCAAAGGAGCAGTCGATGTAGGACTATGGTATCCTAAAGAAGGCGGATTCAATTTAGTTGGCTACAGCGACTCGGATCTCGGAGGTTGCAAGCTAGATAAGAAGAGTACAAGCAGAACTTGTCACTTTCTTGGACCTGGACTTGTGTCTTGGTTTAGAAAGAAACAATTGGCAAACTCGCTTTCAACAGCTGAATCAGAATACTATCTTTCTGTAGTTCTCAGATGCATCCTTTGGATGCAACAACAGCTGTCAGACTATGGAATTGAAGCCAAAGAAACGCCGATAATGTGCGATAGCATGAGTGCAATTGCTATCACGCACAAGCTTGTACTACACTCTCGCACCAAGCACATTCACATGAAACATCACTTCATTCGGAATCATGTTGAGAACAAGGATATTCGGCTGGAAAAAGTTCATACAGATATCCAGTTAGCTGACATCTTTACCAAACCTCTCGACACAGCAAGATTCTGCATGCTTCGATATGAATTGGGATTGCTACAGCCTGACTCCCTGTAAGTTTTTAATGCTTTTACTCAACAATTGAGGAGGAATGCTGTAAGACTCAGGAATACAGTATCCACCTATAATTATCTGTATACTCAGTCTATCAGAACAGCACTCTAGGAACAAAGAGACATGAACTATCCTACAGCTGACGTGTGCAATAATTAAGAGGGAATACAGTACGACCCAAGAATACAGCATTAATCCGACAGTTGCTGTATGGAATTGAAACCCGTATGTATCTTTTAAGGGGGAACACTGTATTTTCGTGGATACAATACATACTATGGGAAATCAATTATCATGTTATTTATTTTTAAACGATTTTTGTGTCCACGTGCCCTGTTATAATTAAAAAGTCTCTTGCATTAAATGCTTTACACGACATCTGGACATTATTATCTCAAAAGCCACGATGTTTCAAATTATTTTATTAATTTTACACCGCCATTTCGGGCAATAAGGGAAATTTGATACGTCAAATGTGGGACCCGCTCTCATTTTAAAATTGGATGGATAAGTCGTACCAGTTACACTCAGTCCATCATGGTCGTCAATTTTAAACAAACGGCTCCCATCCCTTAAATCTGACCGTTCGTTGTCTGAAAACCCTTCACCGCCGCCCACTATAAAAAGGAATGTTAATGTCTCTTCAGACTCTTTACACTTTCTGCATATTGAACGAGTCCTTGAGCATACAGCCTACAAGTCTTATTGCTATTACTGCATTTTCCTTTGAACCCTTTTCACTTTTCTTCAAGAATCATCAATGGCATCTTCTCAGACTTCCTCTCTCTCTCTCTCTCTCTCTCTCTCTCTCTCTCTCTCAAGAAGACCTGTAACATCATCGACGGACGGATCTTTGCAAGATCCGTAGTGGTTGAACGTGTTCGTACTGAAGGTGATGACATCGAATCGATGGAGTATGTCATTACAAGGATTCGTCAACAAGGCCTTTATCGCCTTGGGAGTCACATCGTTGAGCGTTTCGATGCACATATGGTTGAGGAATTTTACCTCAACACTGCTGTCCGTTTCTTTTCTCTTGCACAGGGAGGAAACGTTGCTGACATCAGGTATATGAAACAGGTGCATTCGAGATGTGCACCAATTTGAGATTTTTGTTGTCATGTAATTGATAGAACAGGTGCGTTCGAGATGTGCACCAATTTGAGATTTAGGATGATGGTCGCCATCATGACCTGTGAAAAGGTCAACTGGTGTCAAATAATTCTCAAGAGGCTGCAGGAAGAAGTATCCAAGCCTGTCTCGTAAAAGAAGTCCTTTGGTTTGCTTCTGAATTACATTCTGACGAAATGCGGTGTTCTGCAAGCCGAAGAAGCAAAGAAGATCAATTCTCGGACATACATGGGAAGCATCAGACCCTCCGTTTTCAACAAAGGACCCCTGATTGCGAACAGACCTTTTATCCAAAATTTGCCCCTTTCTGCCGATCCGAGGGACGTGTCTTCGAAGTCCCAGAGCGAGGAGACCTAGAAGAAAAGTAAGAGATCTCACAGCAAAACTCCCATTGCTGGTGAGAAGCCGAAAAGGAAGCTCACAAAAGTCAAAGCTACAGCAATCACAGAGGATGATCCTTCAACAGCCCAACCCACTGTATCGAGCCCCCAGGGCACAACCCCTGTGGAAGAGATGACTGCTACTGTCGCGACAGTAGATCCCGAACCTTTGGCGGCTATGACGGATATTCAGACATCTGCCAACTTAAAAGACTCTGGCGAGTCGGCTGCCCCTTTGGAGCCAATATCCACATCTCCTATTCGGGATTCCACACCCATTCAGGATCCTTCTCCCATCAGGGTACCAACCCCTATTCGGGATCCAACTCCAACACAGGAACCCATGCCTGTCGAGGAACACGTGCATATAGCAGACCCCAGCACTGTACGCAGCCCCTCTCCAGACTCCATAATAAACAATACTTTTCTTTTTGTTCCAATTGAGCAGGCATATAAACGCTTTGTCCAGTGGAAAGCCTACATGCTAGCTCCGTACAACACTCTGTACAACTGGAGCGAATGCGAAGAAGAAAGGTTTGTCTTGGAAGTGACGGACTCTCAAGATGTTGAAGTCCTGATCCAATGGGACAACCTGTGCTGTAAAGAGTTGATCACAAGCCACCTCATGGACAAGGCAGACGCCCGCAAGAGAGAAAATGCAAAATCTGTTGGCTTTGATCCCCACAGTCCCAAATCTGACCATGACTCAGACGACGACGACACCCTCCAGGCAGGTCTGAGAATGAGTCGTGAGGAAACCCAGCCAGATCAAGGGATCTCTAGCCAAAATAATGTTCCCAACAGCGAGGATTTAGTCACTCCTGTCTCGGAGGAACAACCAACCCCGGAACAGGCACCCGCGCCTATCGCCACTGACGACCAGACCCGCACCATCCCGCACGAGGAATCAGTCCCTCTGCAGGAGCAGGAGGACGCTGAGAGACAGCCAGAGGAATCAGTCCCTTTTGTACCTATGTTTTCAGAACCTATTTCAAAATAGGAGAATACAGCAACCCCTGTTGCCGAGCCAATATCTGATGCTCCCGCACCCTCAACTGTTTTGGAATCCGACGATGGTATAATACCTGAGGATGTCCAACTCAATTCACGTCCCAATATGGACTTGAGGCAGTTGAATGGATTTGAAGATTTTGCCAAGCCAGACTCTCCACGAACCGCCGAGAAGAAAGAGCAACTGCATGCTCTGGGCCGCCAAACTGTTTTCTTGCAGGACGCCGTAAATGCCTGCATGCTGTTGAAAAAGAGATTAATTGGTTACATCAGTCTTCCGTTGAAGAAATGACCGGTATGAGGCATGAAGTTTCTAAAGTGGAAGAAGCCTTCCGCATCTTGCCTACCGTCTTCAAACAGGCACTCAACCAATTGCAACAGCGTCAGGAGAAGATCCTGCTGGAAGAACAATCGAAACTTCGTGTTTCTATGGCCAAGACAGCATCCGCTCTCATTGAATCAGGTTCCCAGCTTCGAGCCCACGACAAAAAGATTCAAGATATGTCGCAGGTGCTCAACTCCCTAGTGAATAAAATGACAAGTGTTGAGACCAAACAGGATGCTGCTATGCAAATCCTTGAGTGCTTGGATGAGAAGGTCTCATATCTTGATGACGCCAAAAAGGGGGAAGAGGCGAGGGAAGCTGCTAGGAGATTGAGACTTGAGCAAGAGAAGGAGTTGTAAGCTGTATTAGGAGACAGCATTACTGCTGCAATTAATCATTTAGAATCTCCGGCTCAAAATGTCAGGATACAGGGAGATCGCCCAGAATTTCAGGACCCTAAGTTTCCTTGGAAGAACCTCGTTCAAAAGCCACAAGCTATAAACCTCCCGGCCAACCGACAGCCTACTGTAGACAAGATCAAGAACTGGAGGAAGAATGAACTGCTAAGATACTTTGTTGTTCTTATCAGGGAATCTCAAATATTTAATAGTTGCAGAACGGTGCAGGAAGCCTCAAAGGAGTTTAAGAAAAGGTTGGACAAAGGAACGCTCCCGCTCCAGTAGAAAATGAAGTCCAGGCACAAGCAAGGCGACTTAGTTACCCATCTAGAGGATTGGATCCTAGTTTTCGGTAAGTCCTACGAAGGTCAAGCTATATACCTTAATGGAAACAAGGACGTGCATCAGAACTGGTGGAAGGGTACCAAGAATGACCCTAGAAAGCCTTGGAGGCATTCGGACTATAGGAGCTAAATTCCCTCCTGTATTCTTATCCTGTTTTCTCACTCTTTTATATTCTTATTTGTTTTGAGATAGCAAAAACATTGTAATCATTTGTTCAATATCAATAAAATATTTTTCTCTTGAAAGATTACAACTCGTAATCTACTGTATTTTGTATGATCACGATACTCAATCCATTTGCTGAATTTAATACAAGTATGAAAACTTGTTAATGTTAAGCTGTACGAACTTGTCTGCGAATAGTTCATAGATTCAGTTGTATGTATCTAGATAACACTGTAAGATTGTGCATGTGCGCCAATCATAAGCTTACAGATGTAATACTCTTTTCTTTTAAAATTAAACTTGCCTGCGAGTATTTCTTAGTATTAGGCTAATTGCTGAAGGCCAGAACATTCGAACAGAAGACCAAGAAGTCTGCCCTCCTTCAACATATTAGATGTCAAGCTTTTGGAATCATCAAGGATTGTTTGGAAAACATCAAAAAGATTTAAGGAAGACTTGTTAAATTATCAAAAAGGGGGAAATTGTGGATAACAATCCTTATATCGAGGCTTTGATAAAGTGTTTTGACAATGTGCCAATCCAGCATACAACAAGCTGTTGTATCGAAAGTCTAATCGAAGTTTCTGATCCTATATCGAAAACTTATCATCATGCCATCATACAACAACAAGAGTCTAAAAGCGCCAAGTATGGAAGCTGTCCCTTCATACAACAACATTCCATACATCGACCTCTCCTTTATAGCCTACAGCACAAATGGATACAACATTCAAACTGTAAAGTATTGAGACATTCAATACCTATCGAAACAGGACTGAAGACCGTTTGAAAAAGGAAGCTTTGGTATTCGCTAAAGTCAAGTCCCGTTTGATAAGAAGTATTTAAATACTGAAAGGATAAAGTATTTAAATACTGAAAGGATAACTAAAGCCGACAGGGATCTTCAAACAACGCAAAATCCGGATATTGGTCTATACAAGTCAACCATCCAGTTGTCACGGACTTTTGCTCAACGGATCTTTCTCAACGGATCTAATCAAAGGCTATATATATATATATATATCCAAGAGTTTGAAGATCAGATAGAAGATAGACGATCTCACAATCTGAAAAACTATCACGAAGATAACAAGCGCTTACACGAATATTCTGAGCAAACATATTTCTTCAAACATACTGCATATTCTGAGAGAAGAAATATACAAGTGCTCAACCTTGAACAATACACCATCATCTTGAGATGAAGCAAGTCAAGCTGTTGTTCAAACCATCATTCTATCATTGAACAAACCTATCAGCCCTGTGTGGACTAAGAAAGCATTGCCTTTCCCGAACTGTGTGTGACGGACTTGCATTGAAGAGACAAAGCTTCAGAACTGTGTGTGAAGAAGATTAGTCAAGTGAAAGCCTAAACCAATATGTGTGAACGGTTGAAAGATTCGTTCATTGCAATCTGTGTGAACGATACATTGATAGGTTTGATTATAAATACGTAATTGTGTATGTAGTATTTATAATAAACATTTTAACTCCTGTGTGGAGGACCAGTGGACGTAGAGGGGTTTACCTCGAACCACTTTAATTATGGTGTCATTTACCTTCTGCATTTACTGCTTTAATAGCTGTGATTATTTTTAAGTATACACTTCATATCTAGTTGCTGTATTTATAGAAGCTTACTTTAACAAGACTTTCGATACGCACTCAGATTTGAAAATCGTACAACCTGTTGTTTAAAACACTTTCCAAGCTGTATTCTGTATAGTTAGTGGCCAACATCAACACCAGTGACTTCGAGTTTCTTTTTCAGACGGCGAGGGATGGCAGTTGGTGAATAGGTTAGTGACAGTCGGCTGATGCGAAATAGCCTGGCAGAGAGGAAATCTGGCAAGCTCCACCTGAGGTTGATGGATCTGATTCCCGATTTCCGCAGCGGACAACTGTGACCCTGTGATGTTTCGGGCTACAATTTCCAGCCAAGTTTCTGAAGATGGGCAGCGCGTTTGGGTTTTAGAGTCGGCATGGCTGTGAACCTCTAATTCCAGCATTCGAGTTTTGATGGTCTCGACTTTTCCTGCTTTGGTCCTCAACACTTGTGCCGACATAAATAACTCCAGCAAGCTTCGACCGCGTTTGGTGAATCTAATCGCCGTAAGGATTAACTTCCATCTCCGGTAAGAGTGGCATTCAGAATGAATGGGTTTGGCTTCCGGACAGAAATTTTGATGATGGTAGCAGTAGGATTCAATTTCTGATTTGCATTAGCTTATTTTTTTTGTTTGCTTGGTGAAGTACAAGCATGTGAAAATGAGGAAACATCTTCATGTATGAGACAAAAGTAGGTAGAACATGTGAAAATGTCTGATTAAAAGAAAAGTGTTGTTCCACTTTAATGACAATATATGTGATGTCATTAGAATTCTAATAATATGTATAAGAAAGGTTATTTGTTATAAGAAAAACAATGAGGAAGGTTATTCTTCCAAAATGAAGGACGGCTTGAAATATACAGACAGTGATAGGCTAATTGATATGCATATTACATTAATGGTGTATCTTAAGATAATTCATCATCAATTATAATTTAGTCTTAGTTATGATATATATTTAATATGTTCTACCTAATCCGACTAATTTTCCAACTCTTCGCTGAAAAATTCATCAGAGAACTCGATGTTGCGCACCGTCGGATTCTGCTGAGAAATGTTCGACGAGATTAAAAAATATTATTCGGTCATAATTCACACCCACTCAACCCCATAATTAATACTAACAATAATCTACAATAGTGACATAAGATATTTCATATCCGATATAGATACCAATCAAGACGCTATGCAGTCAACAATTTAACAGTATTATATTTTCCTTCTAAAAAATAATACGATTTTCATCCAATTAAATTTTACCAAAATATTATACTTCCAAAATTAATCCAATTACACGAAAAATTTACTTTGAAAATTCGGATATTACAATATCCGTCACGTGCTGCTTCCAAAGCACCACATACGTCGGTATGGATTAATCTTAGTTTATCAGCGTCTCTTTCAAAAGTCCATGTGAAGGGGGACTTAGTCATTTTGCCTTTAAGGCAAGATTCACAAGTAGGAAAGGGATCCGATCACAATGGACCCATAAGTCCATCTTTTTCCATTTTGTAAACCTTGGTCTGACCAACATGACCAAGTCTAAGATGCCATTTCAAAACTTGATTAGTTTCATCCCTACCACGCTTCCTAGTCATAGTATTCACAACGACTTTGTTACTGATGTTTAGAAGATACAGTCCATTTAACAATGTAGCAGTGTCCACTAGTTTATTTCTAAAATAAATTTTGCAGGAACCATCACCAATGAAAAATGAAAAGCCTATCTTATCCATGACCGGAGTGGATACAATGTTTTTATGCCCCTTGGGCAAAACAAGTACATCTTTTAAAGTTAAAACAAAGCCGGATCCTAAACCCAAAAGAAGTGATCCTATGTCAGTTGCTCGACACTATGCCTGCTTCCGACAATAATCATTGCTCCCCCAGTGTAACACCCCAAAAGGCGGCTATTACAGTGCAGTGGACCCCAAACTGGGACCCACCGGGCGATATCAAAATACAGATTAAATAAGTATTACTTGTGATACCGAACCATAATAATTATTCATTACTCTGATTAGGAGTTTATTAATGGTATGGCCAACGGCCTTATGATACACAGGATCCGAAATACAAGTATAGACCATATGGAGATGGAATATACTTCAAATATCAATACAACCAGTCAATAATATAAATAAAGAGGAATTAAAGTAACATTACACGGTTTGAACAATAACCGGACACAAAAGACATGGGGCCCCCGGACTAGTATCCTTCGAACCCTTCGCCGTCACCGTGCTCTTATCGTGCCTTGCCTTTGCCTCGACCTAAAATACAACACAAGTATTTCGCCCAAAACACAGGGTCAGATATATATATGATAAATGGTTCTCCCGACATTATACAATTCACATATTTTAGATCTCAAGGAAAACATCCCGACTATTGAACATACCCCTTGGGAATATGAAAAATTAGTCCAAAAACCATCGAACATATCCAATCATACATGGACTATGAACGATTAAACAATATGGCTCAAGATGTACATCACAGTACGCCTGATCCAAAAATGTGTCTGTGTACATGTCCACCCCGTATACGGAATCCATAATATACATGTGACAATGTACCTAATTAGCCTCACGAACTACGTCTCGTGTGCATAGTCCAATACGGAAAATATCCATGTATGACTATATAAGTGCCCGGCTAAAAATCCTACATAATAACCAATCGGAACGCAAATATGATTCCAGATATGTCACGATACAACATGACAACGAATTCAACAAATCTCATATCCGATTAAGGATCAAGAAAAACTCACCAAAGTGACAACGAGGACCAACGAGATCAACGATTCAAAGTGACGTACTTGGGAATGTAATCCCATGATGAAAAACGGAACAACGTCAAGGACAATATCAAATTACGAGTCACAAATTCATAAACATTTCATATACATGAAACGTATAATCATCACGAGAATCTAATCATCATTATAACCAAGCAATATAACTTGCCTTAACTCCGTAGGCGAAAGATAGTCCTTCTCCAAATGATCAAATGGACGGTATCCTTGGTTAAACACTTAATCGAACAAGCGACCTTGAATGAAACGTAATCCATTCAATAACATATTCACATAATAATAATAATATCAATTCGTAGGAAATGACGCCCTCAACCTACCCGAATAATCCATTCCACCCTAATGAATATCCTACCGATTAATGTCGGGTTCCAATACATCTAGTTCGTCTTCCACAATCGGATTACTATACCAAAAATGTTCTTTAATACTCTTGTCATTTCTATGAACAAAACATCTTTAATTGACCAATAAAATCCGTTTAATCAATTTCTTTATATTCTACAACATGTACTACTATACATGGTTAATCATAACGAATTCAGTACTCAAACTATTATGACTTTATCAATCACAATCAGCATCTCCTTCTTATAAACACTATCCATTCTAGCATGATGATCAAACACATCCTTAAGTTATCAACACATTAGATTAATAAAAAGTTATTATTGTATTGATCAATATCCTTATCATTCCTTAAAGACTTGTGAAGCTGAACCACAATGATGTTAACACTTCTAAGATTTCTGAACAAGAGAACATAATCCTATCTTTAACATTGTCAAGTTCTTCCAAAGGTAATTAAATATCTAATATGGGGTTTAAACACTTTATGATATCAATTCTATTGATTAAATCTAACTATGATGAAGCTAACTGATTATCAATGTTCTATTGAGATTAATTCGTCCAGCAAGATGAGCATGATAATATAAACATGGTTACTATCACTATAACATCAAGAACACATCCATTCCAAACCTTCATTTATCATATTCATCAAGAAGTGTTAAAAGTTTAATCATAACCATGTTTTACTTGATTAATTTAACTCTAGGTGAAGTATTCTACATTACTAACATCAACATACAAAAAATACAGAGGATAATCGTATACATACCTCCAGAAACGAAGAGCAACCCTCAACACTACAAGAAACACACTTCCAGCTCAAGAACATCTTCTAAAATTCGAATCAATGAGCTCCACTCCAAGTTACAAGGCTCAACAACCAAGTTGGAGAAGGTTATATTTGGTCTAGGGAGTAAAGAGAGGGGATATACGGAGAGAAAATCGGGTTGGAGTTGTGAAGAAATGAAAAACAGGATGTGTCTTTAAATAAACTGTACAGCCTAAACTTATGCTATCGAACGAATTTAGCGTACGTTAACACCTGTTACGTACGCTAACCAGTTGGTGTTACATACGTAATCGACTTACAGGGGCTACTGTCTCGATTTCACAGGCCATTTACGTACGCTAAAAAAAAGGTATTACGTATGCTAAATATGGTTGACTCCGACCGACACGACAACCCAATCACCCTTGACGTGCATGGCAACGGATAACAGATTCACATGCGGAAGTCAACTGATGTCTGATTCCCTCTTAACGTACGCAACATATAACGAATTACGTACGTTAAGGCACGAGCTTAATGTACGTTAATCAAACTATGTAGCGTACGCTGCACCACCAGAATAGGTCCAAAAATGCAACTCTCCAATTAACATTGAACCAACAAACATAAAGGGAATAACAACGATAACTAACTTAATTCCGTAACATCTCAACATTGTAGTCATATATTAAATGCGACATGATTCAACGATATTCAAATTATCTGAACAATACAACAGTAAGGATGAAGAATTACAGTCGGATATTACATACTCCCTCCCTTAAAAGGAGTTTCGTCCTCGAAACTAAGGGGTAAATAATTCGGGATATCTCACTCGCATGCTATCCTCGGTTTCCCACGTAGCCTCTCGACTCCGTGTTGTGACCACTGAACCTTCAGTAGGGAATCGTCTTGTTCCGAAACTATTTGATCCTCCTCTCGAGTATCTGTACAGGACGCTCCTCGTACGAATGATCCTCCGCTATTTCAATCTCTTCGAACTGAAGTACATGGCTCGGATCAGCAACATATTTCCTCAACTGGGAGACATGAAACACGTTGTGAATCCGACTCAAAGCCAGTGGCAAAGCCAGTCGATAGGCCAGATCACCTACACGCTCCAAAATCTCAAACGGCCCAATGTACCTCGGGCTCAGCTTGCCTCTCTTCCCAAAACGAAAAACACATCGAGTAGGAGACACCTTCATTAGCACATGGTCACCAACCTCAAACTCAATCGGTCGTCGACGGTGGTCTGCGTAGGACTTCTGTCGACTTTGAGCCATTAACAAATGACTCCTAATCAAAGCGATCTTCTAACGGGCTGCTAACAACATATCGGGTTCCGTACCCAAAGATTTTGACAGTTTGTCCCAACACGAAGGGGACCTACAGCGACGGCCATACAATGTCTCATACGGAGCCATCTGAATCGAAGCATGCCAACTATTGTTATAAGTGAATTCTACCAAAGCTAGTTGGTTTTCCCAATCGTCCTTCCAATCAAGAGCACACGCCCTCAACATGTCCTCTAGAGTTTGTATAGTTCTTTCAGACTGACCATCGGTCTGCGGATGAAAAGTCGTACTAAAATTCACTGCGTGCCCATCACACGATGAACTGCCTTCCAGAAGTGCGACATAAATCGCCCGTCATGATCCGATACAATACTCTTGGGAGTACCATGTAACCTTACAATCTCTTTAATAAATAGCTGGGCCAATCTCTCGGGACCCCACGTGTCTTTAATCTCCAAACAGTGGGCTGATTTGGTTAGACGGTCCATAATCACCGAAATCATATTCATTCCTCGACGACTCGTCATCAAGCTAGTGAGAAAATCCATCGGTATGTCCTCCCATTTCCACTCGGGAATCGGGAGCGGTTTCAGCATTCCTGTGGGTCGTTGGTGCTCAATCTTAACCTGCTGACAGGTTAAACATCTCGAAACGAATTCGGCAACCTCACGTTTCATATTCCCCCACCAATAATATTATTTCAAATCCTTATACATCTTACTAGACCCCGGGTGAATAGAGTACGGGATAGCATGGGCCTCTCTCATGATAGAGTTTCTCAACTCTTCGTCTGCGGGTACACACGCTCGATTCCTGAATTGTATCAATCCATCCTCGTGGATCACAAATCCAGGGGCTTTCTTTTGAGTTACTTCATCCTGAACTCGAGATAAGAATGGGTCCGTAACCTGCTTCGATCTAATTATATCATCAAGAGATGAAGAAATCTCAAGTGTGCAAAGTTGTCCCTAAACACGCTGTAACCAAATTTCAATCTCTGGCCTCATAAGATCTAACTGCAATTCCCTCTGAGTTGTCAAGCGGCTAAGCATCTGCTCTTGCACTGTCTTACGGCTCAAGGCATCGGCAACCACATTTGCCTTGCCCAGATGATAAAGGATCTCGATATCATAATATTTGATTAATTCTAGCCATCTTCTCTTTCTCATCTTCAACTCCTTCTGAGTAAAAATGTACTTCAGGCTCTTGTGATCAGTGAAGATCTGACAGGTAACTCCATAGAGATAGTGACACCAGATTTTCAAAGCAAAAACCATGGCTGCTAGCTCCAAGTCATGGGTCGGATAGTTAACTTCATAGGGTCACAATTGTCTCGATGCATAGGTAATCACTTTCCCTTCCTGCATAAGTACATATCCAAGGACCTGTCTCGACGCATCACTATACACCACGAATCCTTCTGTTCCTTTTGGTAGGACCAAGACAGGTGCTGAAATCAATCGACTCTTGAGCTCATCAAAACTTTGTTGACATGCTTCTGACCACAAATACTTCTTATCCTTCCTCAGTAGGTTAGTCATAGGTTGCGCAATTTTGGAAAATCCTTCCACGAACCATCGGTAGTAACCTGCTAGGCCGAGGAAACTACGATCTTCCTTCACATTCTTCGGAGGTACCCAATCTCGAATGGCTTCTGTTTTCTGTGGGTACACACTCACTCCTTTAGCTGATATCACATGCCCAATAAAGATAACCTCAGGCATCCAGAATTCACATTTAGAAAACTTTCCATAAAGTTGTTCCCGCCTCAACGCATCGAGAACTTGGTGGGGATGACATTCATGCTCTTCGTGGTCATGAGAGTAAATCAGAATGTCGTCAATAAAAAGACTACAAAGCGATCTAGATAGTTAATAAAAACCCAATTCATCAACTTCATGAATACAGCTGGTGCATTAGTCAATCCAAATGGCATCATCACGAACTCATAATGGCCATAGCGAGTACGGAAGGCTGTCTTCGAAATGTCAGACTCTCGAATCCTCGACTGATGATAATCGGACCTCAAGTCGATCTTATAAAACATAGAAGCCCCCTGGAGTTGATCCAATAAATCATCAATACGAGGAAAAGGATATTTGTTCTTGATGGTTACCCTGTTCAGCTCAAAGTAATCAATACATAAACGCAGATATCCGTCTTTCTTCCGTACAAATAACACTGGTGCTCCCCAAGGGGATGCACTAGGTCGAATATAGCCCTTTTCAGTCAACTCCTCAAGCTGGTTCTTCAACTCCTGCATCTCAGTCGGAGCCATACGATACGGTGCTTTTGAAAGCGGGGACGTACCTGGCTCTAACTCAATAATAAACTCCACCTCACGATGTGGAGGTAAGCCTGGCAACTCGTCTGGGTAGTCTCGGACTACCAGAATGTCGGCCAATTCAACTGATCGATCTGCTGTTTTGGTCATGTAGCACCAATAACCAATACACCCTTGATTAAGCAGTTTCACTGCTTTCATAGCGTTGATGACTCTCCCGGAACGGATGGGATTATCATCTCGAAAAATACACTCGAAACCATGATCAGAAGTGACGGTTACCATCCGCTTGCAGACACTAAGTATGGCATCATGACGATCCATCCAATCGATACCCAAGATTATATCATCCTTAGGTAAATCGACTACAATCAGATTTGACAACCACTCATGGTCGTTCATACGAATCGGATAGTCCTGGACTTCACGATTTCCAATAATTCTTCTACCATCAGGTAGGCCAATCACATAAGGCTCACAATTGATAACATGGTCTAGAGGCAAACAACTTAAACAAGAAGTAGATATAAAGGAGTGTGAATCACCGGTATAAAAAAGAACACACACCAGATGAGAGTGGATCTCGAGTATACCTGCAATCATGCTGGCCTCGGGATCGTCAGCTTTCTTCATCTAGTATCCTGGGTTTCGCAGCTCCGGCACCAGGTGTATCACTTTGATTCCCACGGCCCATTCCCCTGTTTACCCCGGTAGTTTGATAAAAAGCGGACGGAGGCACACCAGATGTAAGATCGAATCGGAGCATGAGACGCCATCGGTTCACGCCTGTGTCCATTCTCGCAAAACGAGCACGATGCCCATTCTTCCCACAAGTATGGCATGCGACGGCCGGCTTCAGGCATTTGGAGCTGACGTGCCCCTGGTCTCCGCAGTTATAGCACACAACAGATGAGTGGACCACTTGAGAGTGCGATCCGACTGGCTTCGATGCCATGTGCGGTTGATCAGAAGGGTTTAGCAATGACTGGGGCTTCCTGAATGTCCCCCGGTTACTCTCACTCTATTTGTGGTTCCTGGATCTTTTGTTGCTGGACTGTGGTTGCTTCATGGAAATCTCCTTCGCGGTGAGTTTGTATTCCAAAGCTTTCTCGATGAACTCCGGTAGGGTTGTACAGTGGTGATTCAATAGCTACATTTTCATTCGGGGTTTAAGCCTCCTGAGAAAATATTTGATTTTATCAGCCTCCGTTCGGACGATCGACGAGGCAAAAGAAAGAAGTGCCTGAAATTTCTTGGCAACAGATAATACATCATCGTCTTCAGCAGTTCTGACAGCTTGGCCTCACGGAGTGGCCCTGGATAGTAACGGTCTTGCATGAGGTTTTTAAATTCCTCACAAATATATACACCATCAACTGGCCTCACTGAAAGCCACCAGGTGTGAGCGCCCAGCTAAGATAGTAAGCTGCTACGGAGACGCGATTCTCTTCTGGACAGTCCACCATCTCGAACAATTCTTCAAAGTGTTCAATCCAATGCACAATGTCAGCAGGCTCAGAGGAGCCTTCAAAGGTCGGAGGTCGCTGGCGAGAGATGTCGCTGATGATCCGACTCACGGGTCCGCCAAGCACAAGAGGTGGAGGATGAGGCCCTTGTTGCTGGACAGTAGTGGCCCTCTGCATAGCTTCCATTAATTGATCCATCTGGGTCCTCTGAGCCATCATGCCCTGCATCACAACGTAAGGATCGACACGCGCACCCTCACGCCTGGTGTGGTGCGATTGGTCCCTAGAAGGCGAACTACTGCCTGGGGAACTATGCTCCACATTCGTGCGTCTGTTGGCTCGAGGTATCGGGATTCAGCCCCTTCTGCGGCCTCGTCCCCCTCTGCCACGACCTCTCAGATTTCTTTCCATACTGAAAGAATCAATCACAATGATAACCATAAGTATAGTTCATGATACCAATCAAAATTCATACTAAGTTAATAGCAAAAAGGAATTTACATATTCAAGAAAACAGTTCACAATATATTATCGACACTACGAGTGTCACACAGAATATCATATCGACGTTGAGTCGAACAATTTCAATCACATAATCAACCCAGAATTTACCTCGAATTATTAATCAGATAAATTCTGCCACAGATCCTCGAACTAACAAGATCAAAGAGATTCATCCCGATATCAATATCATGCCAGTAATTTAAATCATAGATCGTAAAGTACATACCGTATTTGGATCGTAGGGTCAGGCGCTTGCACAGGTCACACGTGACACGAACGTCTTTTGATACTAGTTCATTCTACAACGACTCTTAAAGAGAAAACAACAACGCTCTGATACCATCTTCTGTAACACCCCAAAAGGCGGCTATTACAGTGTTGTGGACCTCACACTGGGACCCACCAGGCGATATCAAAATACAGATTAAATAAGTATTACTTGTGATACCGAACCACAATAATTAGTCATTACTCCGATTAGGAGTTTATTAATGGTATGGCCTATGGCCTTATGATATACAAGATCCGAAATACAAGTATAGACCATATGGAGATGGAATATACTTCAAATATCAATACAACCAGTCAATAATATAAATAAAGCAGAATTAAAGTAACATTAAACGGTTTGAACAATAACCGGACACAAAAGACATGGGCCCCTTGAACTAGTATCCTTCGAACCCTTCGCCGTCACCGTGCTCTTCCCGTGCCTTGCCTTTGCTTCAACCTAAAATACAACACAAGTATTTCTCCCAAAACACAGGGTCAGATATACATGATATATGATTCTCCCGACATTATACAATTCACATATATTAGATCTCAAGGAAAATATCCCGACTATTGAACATACCCCTCGGGCATATGAACAATCAGTCCCAAAACCGTCGAACATATCCAATCATACATGGACTATGAATGATTAAACAATATGGCTCAAGATGGACATCACAGTAGGCCTGATCTGGAAATGTGTCCGTGTACATGTCCACCCCGTATACGGAATCCAGAATATACATGTGACAATGTACCTAATTAGCCTCACGAACTACGTCTCGTGTGCACAGTCCAATACGGAAAACATCCACGTATGACTATATAAGTGCCCGGCTAAAAATCCTACACAATAACCAATCGGCACGCAAATATGATTCCAGATATGTCACGATACACCATGACAATGAATTCAACAAATCTCATATCCGATTAAGGATCAAGAAAAACTCACCAAAGTGACAATGAGGACCAACGAGATCAACGATTCAAAGTGACGTACTTGGGAATGCAATCCCATGATGAAAAACGGAACAACGTCAAGGACAATATCAAATTACGAGTCACAAATTCATAAACATTTCATATACATGAAACGTATAATCATCACGAGAATCTAATCATCATTATAACCAAGCAATATAACTTGTTTCAACTCCGTAGGCGAAAGATAGTCCTTCTCCAAATGATCAAACGGACGATATCCTTGGTTAAACACTTAATCGAACAAGCGACCTTGAATGAAACGTAATCTATTCAATAACATATTTACATAATAATAATATCAATTCATAGGAAACGACGCCCGCAACCTACCCGAATAATCCATTCCACCCTAATGAATATCCTACCGATTAATGTCGGGTTCCAATACATCTAGTTCGTCTTCCACAATCGGATTACTATACCAAAAATGTTCTTTAATACTCTTGTCATTTCTATGAACAAAACATCTTCAATTGACCAATAAAATTCATTTAATCAATTTCTTTATATTCTACAACATCTACTACTATAAAAGGTTAATCATAACGAATTCGGTACTCAAACTATTATGACTTTATCAATCACAATCAGCATCTCCTTCTTAAAAACACTATCCATTCTAGCATGATGATCAAACACATCCTTAAGTTATCAACACATTAGATTAATCAAAAGTTATTGTTGTATTGATCAATATTTTTATCATTCCTTAAAGACTTGTGAAGCTGAACCACAATGATGTTAACACTACTAAGATTTCTGAACAAGAGAACATAATCCTATCTTTAACATTGTTAAGTTCTTCCCAAGGTAATTAAATACCTAATATGGGGTTTAAACACTTTATGATATCAATTCTATTGATTAAATCTAACTATGATGAAGCTAAATGATTATCAATGTTCTACTGAGATTAATTCATCCAGCAAGATGAGAATGATATTATAAACATGGTTACTATCACTATAACATCAAGAACACATTTATTCCAAACCCTCATTTATCATATTCATCAAGAAGTGTTAAAAGTTTAATCGTAACCATGTTTTACTTAATTAATTTAACTCTAGGTGAAGTATTCTACATTACTAACATCAACATACGAAAAATATAGAGGATAATCGTATACATACCTCCAGAAACGAAGAACAACCCTCAACACTACAAGAAACACACTTCCAGATCAAGAACACCTTTTAAACTTCGAATCAATGAGCTCCACTCCAAGTTACAAGGCTCAAAACCAAGTTGGAGAAGGTTAACATCGGTCTAGGGAGGCAGGAGAGGGGATATACGGAGAGAAAATCGGGTTGGAGTTGTAAAGAAATGAAAAACAGGCTGTGTCTTTAAATAGACTGTACAGCCTAAACGTATGATATCGAATGAATTTAGCGTACGTTAACACCTGTTACGTACGCTAACCAGTTGGTGTTACGTACGTAATCGACTTACAGGGGCTACTGTCTCGATTTCACAGGCCATTTACGTACGTGATAAGTGTCAGTTTTATGCACTTATCCATGGTTTGTATCGATAAATTTCACCCATAATTGAGCTAGTCTACTCATTTTTTGCTTTTAATTAATTAGTTTTTAATAATTTTATTTTTATCGGATGATGATGTAAATCTAGTCTTAATCGGATTGAATAACTGATTTACTCAAGAAATAACATGTTTATTAAATATTCTCTTTGTTGAATTTTTTATATATTCATGTTGTAGGGCTTTCCGAGACGAATTCGGCAGTCTTTCCGGATTCAAAACCAGAGTTGTATATCAAAAGTTATCATCCGAAGAAGATTTGGGGCAAAAACGCAAAGTCTGAGAAATTCTGGGCTGAAAACGTAACTCTCAAAGCAACCCGTGAGCAAATTGATGAAGCCAAGTTACGGCCGTAACTACTGAATGTTACGGCCGTAAGTCATCCAAGTTACGACCCTAACTCCTTAATGTTACGGCCGTAACTCTTGACATATTGTTAAAAGTTGTCTAATTTTTTATACTTTTTGTGTATTATTGAGGGGATGACTGGCATTGATCCGATCTATTGTAATAATGCTGGATTTTTGGAGCTATTAGATGACTTTAGGTGTATAAATAGACCCCTTAGATCCTTCATCATTCATCATTCATATTATAATTTTTCACTTTTTATAATCTTTTCTTTTTGTGTGAAGAACACACTTGTGTTCTTGAGTGATTTGTGTAAGTGTGGTATAGCATATGTTGTTCAGAGAGTTTATTTCTTCTTTCTCCTTTATCTACTAAGGGAGTGAGGATCAATTCTTTCTCTTGATTCAACTAATAATGACCACCAAAGCTTGTATTATGTATATTAAACCCTTCATGGGCTAAGTTACCTTTAGTTGGGATTATAAACAAGGTTAGTCATGTTATTTATGTTTGTATAAATATCTATTGTGAATTACTTATTATTGTGTGTGATTTTCATTGTTTTAACAATCTTTATTTATTTGGCCAATAAATGACGATATTTATGGTCTTCATATGTTTCGAAAGAAAATATGTTTGATTAGATCAAATGATCTTCACTCTAAGTTGTTCTAGGGGATAGAAATATACCTCTAGACCTTAGATGATTCTTTGAGTTATTTTCATAAATCCTAATGCTATGTATTGAAGCCAATCAACATAGAAATATAGTGGATTGATTCAATATGTAAGGGGCGTTTTATAGTTCGAAAGAGAAACCGTCTTTTTAAGGAAAATCGAATCTACACAACATAATAAGTAAATTCATCTTATGATCTTCTATACATCTTTTATAACTAATGACGAACTAAGTTTGTAATCCCAACTATTTCATTTTATCGTTAATCAATCTATTATTATTGCAATCTTTTTATTTCCTTAAAATATTAGAACTATTATTGCATTTTCTTTGCAATTATTAAACCAAACTCTTTAATTGTGTGTTTCACTCATCTTAGTATCTATAAAAATAGACTAATAGTGTATAAT
The DNA here is from genome assembly GCA_033398695.1 of Orobanche coerulescens. Classification (NCBI taxonomy): domain Eukaryota; kingdom Viridiplantae; phylum Streptophyta; class Magnoliopsida; order Lamiales; family Orobanchaceae; genus Orobanche; species Orobanche coerulescens. Next base: position 94,312,881 of record CM065807.1, on the reverse strand, counting down.
TCAAATTATAACCAAACTTCCTCGTGGGATCGATAAACCGGACTCAAAAAGTCCACTTACTACTTGATACGATATCGTGCACTTGCGATAGTTACACTAAGAACGTGTCAAGTTTTTGGCGCCGTTGCCGGGGAAGTATAAGTTATATTTGAAATCTTACATTGTAAACTATTTTTATAGGTACAAATTTCTAGACATTGTAACTTATTACTCAATTGTGTTTGTCCGGTCAAGTGGCGGATAACGGTACTCCGTGACTGTTAAAGTTGGATTTTTCAGTTTCCCACAACAACTGATATTTGTAGATATTTTATCCTTTTTCTTTTTATTTTTTTTATCATGGAAGAAACTTTGAATAAAATCGAAAAAAGATTTCCCTTTCTAAGCAAAAATGCAATTTTAAAAATTTACAAGGCAAGGCTTGAAAGGATGAGGTTGCTTATGAATAAAAGCATACCTTTTGACATAAGATTCATTATTGAAGCCAAAGTAAGAATAGAGGGTGAATTCACAGAAACACCGACTAGATTCTTACCAGGGCTTGGAAAAAGTTTATATGCGAAGAAACGACGAGCAAAGATGATAGCCGTTTGTTATAAATGTGCTAGATGGAACTGTAATTTAAAATGTCGATCTTTAGGAATTTCATCTACAAACAGAGAAGATAAAATTCAGTTCATTAAGGATGGTCTGAATAAAGAGAATTTAGATAATATCGAAATTTCTTTTGACACACATCCTAATGGACTCGTACATTATGGAATTCGATGTTTGTGGAATAAATTCAAACCAGAATATAAACAACGTCTTGGGAATCTGACGTTAAAAGACCCTGTTTGCCAATTTGTAAGAAAATTAGATGGGAAGCTTCTCCCCGACTCATAGAAGGCATTTAGGCCGTTTCTGAACGTAAAATCAGAGGAAGATGTGAGCCACAATCACAACTACTGTACATACGCGTAAGTATCTTTTATTTTTGTCGTGTGGTGAGATTTTCTGAATAAAAAATGTGATACGCGATAAATGCATTCATTATTCTATTGAGTAGTTGAAGCGCAATCAACGCAATCACAAACTTGTTAAACAATTTTTACATTCTTTTTCTTCTATAAATAAATATTGTGCTTGTTTCTTTCATTCATACCTCAAACTTGCACTTTTCTCGGTTTCTCTCTAAAAAAATTTCTTTTCAAAAATGGAGTCATCATCTTCAACAAAAAAATTTAGCACAGTCTGCATTTTTGGTGGAGCTAGTTATGGAAAAGAGGCATGCTTTCTAAGCGACCCACAACTTGGGTCGTACCTTAGGAGAAAAATGCATTCATGTAGTTTACGGAGCAGGAAGTCTAGGATTAATGGGACGAGCTGTTGCTTCTGCCTATATGGAAGGAGTAAGAGTGTTGGGAATAATTCCAAAACCTCTGGCTGAAAGTAAAATCACAGGGTCAACTATTAGAGATGAGTTTAGATCTGTAAACATGCAAGATCGCATAACTCACATGATAAATAATTTTGGCGCCTTTATCACCCTTCCCGGTGGTTTTGGCACTCTTAAGGAACTTTTTCATGTGGTTACCAGAGCCCAGCTAAATGTTCATCAAAAACCAATAGGTCTGCTTAATGTCAATGGCTTCTTTGATGGTTTACTATCTTTCAACGACTACTCTGCTGAAAAGGGTTTTATTCCCGAACGTGCTAAACGAATCATAGTCGTTGCAACAACACCAGAAGAACTAATCAAAAAACTCAATGAATTTGTTCCTCAACCAGATCCAGCTCTAGCTAAAATTGTCTGGATGGAAGATTTTACCGTGAGAAAATGAAAAGTGGATTCATTCCTCTCCCTTTGATAACCCATGTCGGACCTCTTGTATTTTTACTTTCTGTCGTGTGTAATAATCGTGCTAAATGGTGGCAGCTTAAGGAGTTTCTTCTTGATCTCTTGACGCGCATCTATTCGCGATTTATGTATTGTTATTTTATTGCTGTAATTTTTATTGTGTGTTTTTTATAAAAGCATTGATGGCAGCGTAAGGCGACTCTTCGGACTTTCTTGATGCGCATCTTAAAAATTGTGTTATACTTACGAGTATATTTTATTTTCTTTTGTTGTTTGCCTCGTATATTTATTCTCTTGCAGATTCTAAAAGGCGTTAGCTCATGCATCAACTTTCTTAACAGGGAGTATTCTGTTTTTCTGCATTGCTTTTTATTTTATTTTTTTAAACTGATGACAGTTTTATTTTCAAGTTTGGGGGTGGTATGTTTTAATTTGGTGTGTTGGTATTTTGGTGTGTTATATTTGCCTTATTTTTTTTTAATATATATATATATATATATATAGTATTTTGATTTATGAGATTTCTAGATCTGGCCATAGCACCAATAAATTAGCTATATACAAGCTTCTAAAATCGTTTTAACCGGTAAAAAAATTGTATATTCCAAAATTTTTTAGCCTTAATCTCTCTTTCCAAACCTTGTAGTTATCATATAAAATCGATTCATTCGTTACCTTGAGAAAAGAAGAATCAGTCGGTTGATTAAAAATAGAACTGAAAATTACTTAATTTGTGGAGTTTTTGATTTTTCATGGTTAAACTAAGAAATAATTTTCTGCAAAAATTCTATTCTCTAAAAAAAGGAGTCATTGGTGAAAAGAGCTACACGTTAGCAAATAATGGTGTGAAAGCTATCACCTAAAAAAAATGACGAAAAGGAGAAGTGTTGAGCAGCAACAGCTGCCTAATTTTGGGGGTCTTAAATTTTGCGAAAAATAAAGGACTAACCATTGTTGGTGCGCAGCTGCCGTCTCACAGAAAAATTGGTGAAAAGCATGACTTCATTTGGTATTAGGGGCTTAGCTATCATATAAGTATCCTCCGCTCGGAAGCCTGCCGGGACCTTACACTGGAATACCTGTGTACCGACGTTCACTACATTGTGGTGGCCGCCCCTTGAAATCATGTCACTGCATCGACGTCACTCCCGCAAAAGCCACACCTTGAATTCACGCATTAGGCAACATCATCGTTCACCAACCACAGGAGTCGCTCATTGCAGCATACACATACCGGATTCCAAATCCCGCCCTCCGAAGCTTTGGATACGGAACATCACATAAACACATATTCACGTTAGCAAACCACACAAGTTTCCATCATCATTACATACAACTTTAACCACATATGTTCAAGCCAAATCACATAATAATTCTAATCTATAGAATTCACCAGACAATTAATATCATAGCCATCGGGGTCTGACACCCTAGTTCACATACATCATTATCACGTAAAAGCATAAGGTCGAATGACACCCGAACAACACATTACTAGAATCATACACAATATCATTCGATCCCCATAATGACAACATAAAGGCAATCAATGATTTTATAAATGTTGAAATAATATTTCTATCACACATATTTTGATGATGTTTATAGATACAAAATAATCACTAACAAGATTCACTCGTCAACAAATTTCAAATTTGCACTCACTTAATATGTTGAATCAAGAAATTCTCAAAGGTTAAAATCTTGCAGGGCTATGTAGCTGGACAAACTACGTTACAATACAACCGTAACGATGCTAGGAACTGAGGATAACATACGCTAAGTTTAAAATGAACCGTTGTACAGTTTCCAGAAGGTCAATACATTGAACGGTCATCTACACAATAATGTACGCTACATATGTATGTTAACGACCGCTAATCATTTGAAGTTGAATTCAAAATTAGACCTTTGATGACATCTAGAAGGTTAACAAATCAAACGGCTATTTGAGGACAATGATAACATAAGCAAATCAACAGACTTAACGTACGCAAGGGAAGAAGCCGTAGGCTACTGAATGCTACTGGACTAGTGTTGCGGACGTTACACTGATGAAGTAACGTACGTTATGATGTTAACATACGTAAGGACTCTTGCATAACGTACGTTAATTTGAAGAACTATACCAAAGGTAAAGAGGCTCCTAAATGCTATAAATAGAGGCATTTGTAGGAGTTGGAGCATACAAGAATTCTCTGAATATATCAATCAATTATCTGATTCATTTGAGCTTTGAAATAGCATATACTGTGAGAGATAATATTACATATTGTAACTGATACAGGAAGAATTATTCGAACATTCTTCTATATACATTCTTGCATCACTGTGAGCAATTATTCTGTAAGTCGATTAATTATACTCGTAATATTATTTATAATTCTTTGAAGTTGTCCTGTACCCTGATAAACAAGAGTTGTTGAACTTGTGGTTGTTCTTGAGCCCGGAAATCAAGAAAAATGATATTGTAAAGAGTTAGCAGTGACTATAAACTGCATTCAGTTTTAAGAAAAGTCCTAATCTATAACACTAGGTAAGGAGCGTAAGCTTTTGGATTGCCGAACCTCCTTCAAAATTTGTTGTGTCTTTTTATTTTCGCACTTTTTCGTTATTCCCATATTAGCTTCTGCATGAAATGAGTTCAAAACTCTACTCCACACTATTCAACCCCCCTTTTAGTGGTGGTACCAACTCAATAATTGGTATCGAAGAAAGGTTTCTTCTTTATCGGTCTAATACCCATTAGAAGAAAGATCCAGAAATGGCCCACATTCTTACTTTTGAAGGTAATGCTCTAAATCGTTCTCCCTTCTTTGACGGTACAAACTTTATGACTTGGAAGAAGAAAATATCTATCTTTATTCGGGCTCATGATATTGATATCTGGAAGGTTATTGCTCTTGGACCAACAATTACAAAGAAAACTGACGGCTCTCTTAAAAGCTTTGAAGAATATGATGAGACCGATTGGAAAAACGACCACTTCAACAGTAAAGCTACTCAACTGCTTTACTGTGTTCTTAATCCAGAAGATCATAAAAGAATTTGTTCTTGTGAGACAACCAAATAATTTTGGAAAATGCTGGAGATCACCCACGAAGGTACTATCTAGGTCAAAGAAACTAAAATAAATATGCTTCTTCATGATTATGAATTATTAACAATGAAAGAAGACGAAAGCATCACTACCATGATTGATCGGTTCTCTGCTATTACAAATGGGCTAGCCTCGTTTGGAAACATATCTCGAGTGTTGATAAATCTAAGAAAATTCTAATATCACTACCGAGAGAATGGGATGCAACAGTAACGGCTATTATGGAGTCGAAGGGTCTCAACACTATGGAATTCAGTGCACTCATTGGATCTATTACTAATTATGAGATTGTCCTTAAATCTCGAAACTCTAAACCGAAGCCCAAGAAACGAGAAAGACCAATAGCGTTCAAAGCTAAAGAAGAGAGTGATCCGGAAGATGAATTGATCGAAGAAGAAGAATCTGCACTCTATGCCAGAAATATCAAAAAGTATAGAAATCTTTTACATAGACACCGGAAGGATATTTCTAGGGAACCTAGGGACGAATCTAAAAAGACTCATTTCCCTCAAAATAAAAAGTTTTGACAATACTTGTCGAAGATGTGGTTTCCCAAGTTATTTTGCAAAAGACTATTGTGCTCCTGCTTCCGTTAATTAATATAAACCTCCACATGAAAAATTCAAAAATAAGGAAGTTTATGTTGCCACATGGAGTGACAATGAGGATGATGAGGAACCACATGAGCAAAGCAACCTAACTCGCAAGGCTCAAAAAAATAGTCGACAGTGACACAGAAAGTGATGTAAGTGATTCGTCTCATGAAGAACATCTTGATGCTTTTGAATCTTTAAATAATGAATTTGAAGAAGTTTGTGAAATAAATAAAGATTTGAAAAAGAAAATAAAAATTCTTGAAGATGAGAAGTCTAAAATCTCAAATAAAGACAAAGAGATTTTAACTGATTATCCTCCTGTCTTGAAATGGAGAAAAATCTAAGAGACGATTTACGCAAAACACAAAGAGAACTTAAATATTATATCAAAAAATTCTCATGGTAATGATAAATTTGAACAATGACTATCTCTTCAAAGATTTACATTATCAATGCAAGGACTTGGATATAATTCTTTTCCAATAAAAAGTCCTTAGATAAAGCTGAAACGAACTTGTAAAAATTAAAAACGGGAATCTCATAATGTCCTGAATGTTTAAAAACAGAACATACTGAAAGTTTTTGTATTAGCCCTAGACGAAATCAAAGTAAAATAGATATGGGTACCTAAAGGGACAATAATTCCGAACAAAGTATATATGTCTAACTCTACAGGACCCAAACTAGCTTGGGTACCTATAAAACGAAAGAAAATTACTTTTTTAGGTGCAAGCAAGGACAATTATACCATCAAATAAGTGGTACATTGATAGTGGATGTTTTAACCACGTGAGTGGAAACGAGCATCTCTCCACGGAGCTCGAAAGGGAGGAATGAGGATTTATCACATTTGGTGATAATAAAAAAGGTAAAATCAAAGGTACATGTAAGGTGGGTAAGGAACCTTTACCAATTATTGATAATTTCCTTTTTGTTGATGGTCTGTTTCATATTCTACTTATTATTTCCCAATTATGTGACACGGGACTAGAATTTATATTTGAAATAACTCATTGCACTATAATGAGAAAAGATAAAATAGTTTTTATTGGATTAAGGTATGATAATATTTATATTATAGATCTTCAAGATGAATCATCCTTTAATAAAAAATATTTAATTTCATACGATGGAAACACTATAATTTGGCATAGAAAATTGGGACACGCCTCTTTACTTTTACTTTCAAAGTTAGCTAAACATGATAATGTTCGTGGTTTACCAAAAATAAATTTTAGAAAATACCACATTTGTGAAGCTTGTATTAAAGTAAACATGCTAGAGGATCATTTAAACCAAAAATGGAAATTTCCACTAGCCGAACTATCGAATTGATTCATATAGACTTAATGGACAATCTCGGCATGCTAGCTGGAGTGGTAAGCTTTATACTTTAGTTATTGTTGATGATTTTTCTCGATTTACGTTGGTAAAATTTTTAGCAAATAAAAGTGATGCGTTTAACGAATTTGTCAAGTCGTGTGAACTAATGCAGAAAGAAAAAAGATTTATCAATTATCGCCATTAGAACTGATCATGGTGGAGAATTCGATTTGAATGACTTTGAAGAATGGTGTGACAAGTATGTCATTGGACATAATTTTCGGCACCCCGGACACCTCAACAAAATGGAGTTGTTGAGAGGAAAAATCGTACCCTGGAAGAAATGAGCCGGACAATGCTTAATGAATACGGGCTTCCAAAATATTTTTGGGCCGAAGCTATCAACACCGAATGTTATGTCACAAATCGAGTTCATCTTTAGAGAAGTAAGATGATGACGGCTTATGAAATTTTTAAAGGTAAAAAGTCTAATTGATCTTATTTTCATCCATTTGGTTGTAAAGTTTTCATTCACAAAGATGGTAAAGATAATTTGGAAAAAATCGATTCTAAATCTGATGTTGGTATATTTCTCGGATATTCACTAAACAGTAAAGCTCATAGAGTTTTCAACTGTAGAAGAGGTTCTGTAAAAGAATCTATTCATGTAAAATTCGACGATACAGTTTTACCCCCGAGAAAGGTTGTATTTGATGATGATGATGATGATGATGATGCAGGTATGATACCAGCAAATGAAGTTTCTGAAGCATGAAAGGAGCTATAGAAGCTTGACATAAATCCTGAGAAGCTTGAATAAATTTCACACACTCTTTCTAAAGAGTGGGCAAATGTGAAAGATCATCCATTAGAACAAGTTCCCGGTGAAATCGGTAAAGGTGTGCGAATGAGGAAAAATATAAATGATTTTTTTAACAATTATGCATTTATTTCTCTCATGGAACTGAAGAATCTTGATGAAGCAATAAATGACCAAAGTTGGGTCATCTCAATGCAAAGAAGAACTTAATCAATTCTAAAGAAACAAAGTATGGAAATTGGTTCCGGCACATCAGACAAAACGATCATCGGAACTAAATGGGTTCATAAAATGAAGACAGATGATATCGCTCAGGATACAATTGTAACACTACCAATCCACTCGGGAATATTACAGCGCCGCAGACCCTCTCTGTGAGGATCTACCAGGCTAATTACATAAATAGGACATCACATTACATGCCGACATGGCTAAATAACGAACCATTAGACCGATTTGGTCTTTCGCTACAAACATACAACTTAAACTTCATATACATCTCTCTTTCAAAACTCACACCTGCACAGGGGTCAAAATACAACAACACTCCCATACAGCGAGAAAACACTACAGCAGAAAAGAAAATACATAATGACCACCAGTACCAAGTACTAGTCTTCATGTGATTAGTATCATTTATCTTCCATCGTCCTCCATATAGAACCTATGATTAGCTCCCTAAGTACCTGCATATACCTGGACGCAATACAGACATCCACCCCCCGATTTTTTTGGGGGTTAGCAAAATTCCACTATTTTGTTAGTGCAAGTATAAAGTGCAAATACGAGCCATACACAACATACACCGGGAACATAATAATCGTGAACACTCAACTAGTTAAACGTAGCAAAAGACTTCCCGAGATAATTCACTTGAATAAAATAGTTCGAACCATGAAAGGTTGGAATGGAACCAATATACATCTGGCAAAACATTTTAAGATCTTAGAAGTTTTGAAAAAAACATTTGGGATTAAAGAATCCTCAACTTTTCAAAAACTACTTAGGGACACTGCCCATAGATTATTTTCCAAAATACAAATCCGATCACAAAACACGGGCTTCACAACCCAAATATCCACATCAACATCCTCCCAAGGATTATTCTCGTCCTGTGCTAGTAAGCCAAGAACCTCGGAGCCTCCTCCGGACATGCCCGAGCGAATAACCCAATGGGAAACCACCACAATATCACACATCACCATGACAGCAGTCACATAACCATAACCATAACATATGTTCATAGTTATCCTGGCATCGGGCTAGCAAACCACGAACCTCGGAGCCTCATCAAGATATACCCGGTTTGGATAACCCATGACACGTACGTCACACAACCAAACCACAAGTTATCCTGGCATCGGGCTAGCAAGACACGAACCTCGGAGCCTCCTCGAGACATACATGGTTTAGATAACCCTATCATCACACCCTACCCATACTACAAAGGACTGTTCCCAAAGGTTCAACAAACCTTACCCGGTGGAACATCACTTTACAACAATCACGCATCAACAAGGAAGTACATTTTCCAACAACACCGAACGACACAACCTCCTTACAAAGGAGTCACAACCAATATCACACAACATCACATACTCATCAATAAGAATACATATCCACACACAACAGTGCTACACGAAAACAAGACATTCCAATATAGAACACTAATACACATTCCCAAAACAACATATTCGTTTAAAAATGCACGAGCTGTTTTGAAGAAAACCTTTGTCGAGAATATACCGATTCTTTTGAAAGTTCATTAAATACATTTAAATTGCACACATGGCCAATTACCAACCATTACATCTACGAAACACAAAGTGTATAGGCAAGATACTTGCCTCAGTAATTGACACGCGAATCCTCGGAAAACACGGCTCAACGGAGAAGCCTTGAAAACCTACAACCTCCACGAGAAAACAATGACAACATAATTAGTACGCATATAACGACCAAACACGATGGAAAACATGACCAACAACCAAAGGAAACTCATTTAGACATTTAATCGAACATTAAATGTTCACGGTTCCTCAAGAACACAAAAATCATCAATCGAGTTGAAAGAATCAAGGATATGGATATACAATCCGTAGAACATGTTTAACAACATCATTTAACACTACCCGATTCATCAAAAGTAGATTGAAATCAAAATCAAGAACAAAACCCCCAAAATACCCAAAATTAGGGTTATAAGAATTTTAACATGATTAAAACGGTGAAAGATGTTGGGATGTTGTTAAATCCGTATTAGAAACTCAGAGATGTTTATGGATGATGATATCAGGCCAAAATCCACACTTACACACCCTCAAGATCGCCCAAATCTCCGAAAGGAATAAAGGAGGGGAAGAAATGACGAAAGTTGGCCTCTGTAGTCCTATATATACTGTCAACAATTCGCGCGCGCTACGGGCATATGTATATCGGATGAAAAATGCAGTCCAGAACCTTCTGCCAGTCTCTGTTAGCATGCGCTAATCAATGCATTAGCGTGCGTAAATGAGGCAGTCCAGTAAAGGACAGAACGTTTTGTCCCTAACAGTTAGCGTGCGCTAATTGATGCGTTAGCGTGCGCTAATTATTCACTATATGCTCACTGTGTAGTCTTTGCTATTTCAACCATAACTCCTTCGTCAGGACTCCAATTAACTCACCGTTTGAACCATTATAAAGCTAACTTGATGCTCTATAAGACTGTAAAGTTTCGGAATTTTTAAACTTTATAGGTGCCGGTGGTGAACTTACAAAGTCGACCCAAATGCACAACAACGACACTCCTCGACAAAACATCGATCATTCAACATGCAACGAAACACTAAAGGACAACACCAAGGATCCAAATAAAAATCAAACAAATAACAAAGCACGACATACGATCACATAAACACAACACCACATATCCGCTTGAATCAGTAAATAATCCAAGATGTCCGGACTCCAAAATCATGGGTATTACAATTTACCCCACTAAAAATAAGTTTCGTCCCGAAACTTAAACCATGGAACAATCAGGCAGGGCAACTCTAGATAACACCCGTTATCTGCTGCTGACAGCACACAACAAACCTCATACAGTACAAAACTGCTACAGTCCGATTCGCTACACCAGAGCGTTAACAAAATGCAACGAATAAAAATAACTATGGTTGATTAAGCTGAACAACACAACTACCAAAACAATACTCTAACGCTGAACAAGTATGAAATTCTGATAGCCCAAAGGTTTGGAAGATCAACTTACGAAGACAATCAGTTGAAACTCTGGAAAATCATGAAGTGACCCAAATGCTCAAAAATCACGATACGGGATCGAACAATAACAATTGGGTAATAACGATTGAACAACAATCATCGAAAAACAATGATCAAACAACTCAGAAGTTCACAACTCAACTCAAGACATTTAATGAACTTGTAGAAACTAAAAGACGTTAATTTCGCATAGGGCTCACGAGAATCGAACCGAACCAGGAAAAGTCATAAAGATAAATGGATTAATTCGAAACAATCATAACTAGAGCTGTGAACAAACCTAAAATTTCGATTCGGTTCAAAGAATTCGGCTCGAAAAAGCTCGGTTTGTGGCTCGATTCGGGGCACCAAACGTAGAGCCGAACCCTAAGGATTGGCAAATCGGACCGAACGGTTCAGCTTGATTCGAGGGGCTTTAGCCCAAGACATAAACCTCTCCCATCCCAGGCCAAACTATTCGGCATCGGCGAATCGGACCGAACTATATTCGAGCTATACTGGACTTATAGAGTTATACTAGACTTTAACTCGATCTGAATCGAACTATATTCGAACGGTTCGATAATTCGAGCCTAATCGAATTGAACTATAAAAAAAATTGCCTTCGAGCCGAATCGAACCCCAAATTCTGAGTTTCGAAAGTTTCGAGCCGAATCGAACCTAAGGTTCAAATAAGTTCGGGCCGAGCCGAACCCTGTGAAAGTTTGGTACAGTTCGGCTTGTTTACAACCCTAATCACAACTCGCTCGAACAACAAAAACAAAGAATAGAACAAGGAACACAAACGAGTCTATAGAATTGCAAATACAGAAGTTCAAAAATTCGGGTATTACGATCCACTTCTAATAAAAGAAGTCTGTCGCTGAAATTTAAAGCAACAAAATCAAGGTAATAACATAGAAAGCAACTGGCAGACAATACCATTCAGGGACTTCTCAGGTCGATCCTGATATCGGTGCTAAAGTCCATGCCTTGGAAGACTCAGTGACCAATTCGCAAAACTGAATTCGGTGTCCCTCGAGTCCGCACTTGTAACATGATACTGGCAGGGAATGACAATCTGCACGTACATGCCCTGACACAGTACAATTGAAACACCTCCATGCTTTACCAGGAGTCAAAGCTGACGACTTGGAACTCTCAGTTCCATTCATCAAATGATGAAGCTTCACGGCAGAAAGACCACGGTGTTGCGGTTTAGAAACTCCAACTCCTGTACTGACCATAAGATCACCAGACTTCCTCTCTTTCTTCGACTCGGGCACACGTTCCAAGGATAACGAAGCTAGATCATAGGCTAAAGCTCGATTATGATAATCTCTCAACGTAGTGCAAGTGAATCCGGCCATATACTGGTGAATCTCCCACTTCATCGCATGTCAAAATGACGGATCTTCTCTTCTTCAATCCTCACCTGATCTCGCACATAGCCGAGTTGTTTGCTAAAGTCGATGATATCTTGTGACACCGATATATCCCGCGGTTCTGCCAAATAAAAATCATGAATCCTCTGATCTATAATCGGTTTCGGACAAAACTTAGCTTCCATAAATTCCTGGAACTCCGCCCACGTGATGGCACGATCACGAGGTTTATCATCTTCCCACCAATTAGCAGCATCTCTATCAAGAAGGTACTGAGCCATAGACACCTTCCACTCTTCGGGACAACCAACTGCCACGAATATCTTTCCCAACTGAAAAACCGAACCATCCCAGCCCAACACATCCGCAGCACCAGCAAATCGAGGGGGATTCATACGAACTACCTCTCGAAGCCATTGGTTTACACCGACGTTCTGAGTCGCGTCAGTGTTACATTGAACCGCCTGGGTAAACTGAGTCATCTGTGTCGCTACTTGTTGCAATATAGTACCAACACCAATACCTATATCATTCCCGGCAACATTCTCTTGGTCCTGCATCTGATCCCCGTGGCCATCTGTACCACGGTTACGACCACGAACTCTGCCCCTCGGCATACTAACAAGTAACCATCTAGCGCAACGAAAATCATAATATATAATCACACACAACAGTTGTCATTACCAGACAACACATATAGAATACAGTCACAGGTGATCTGTTTTACGACTGCAAAAGTTAAGCCCAATAGCTAAAAATGCAGTCCCATAGCTTCTGCCCAGTTTAATTAGCGCGCGCTACAACAGAAATAGCGTGCGCTAACCATGCCACATTAGCGTGTGCTAGCCTTACATTTAGCATGTGCCAACTAATCATATTCAGCAATATAATCGTGAACACATCCCAAACAGTACTAGAACCAAAGGTTACAAATAAACAACAACATACAAATCCAAACGCCAACGGTTCATATAATAACGATATCCCACGAGCAACCATCAAAAGACAATTAACATCTAAATTGAAATCTCACCTCTCTGTAAAGAGGACTATCTCAACGAGTGCATACTGAACGATTCAATGTTCACACCACCAATTTAATCACAATCCTCAGCACTATTGGCCAAACAATATCATCATCACCACATACATCTTGACTGACAATCATGAAACCATAAAGTTAAAAGCGAGAGTCGCGTCTTGAGTAATTTTGGCAGACCTCATTTGAGTTTTAAAAATCATGTTTTGAAAAATTATAATACAAGATGAAAATGAAATTTTAATAGTTTGAATTCTCAAAAATTTCAGTCTTGAGGTCATCATACGAAAATAAAAAATTTTCCTCCCTTGGAGGATATTTTAAAATAAAATTACATGACTCCGCAAAAACATTCAAAGACTTATAATACCAAAGTCATTACTCATGTAAAAACGGTTTATACAAAGATATATACACCGGCACCACTCTTCATTCAAACACAATACGAGAATTTACAAATATATGTCACGTAGCCACAATTCACATTTAAACACCACTTCATAACACAGAATCACACAAGCTCGTGTAAAACGAGGCACAACATATAGTAGAGAGCCTTACATCCACAGATCGCATGAAGATGATGGCCGCACCTTGATACTAATCATGATCGACATCTCAGACGACGCGTCGCGACACGACTTAGTCAGACACAATCCGACAAGACAAGATTCAACAATACATGACTCAACCCGACAACCTAGGTTTCAGCAACCTAAGCTCCAATACCATATTCTGTAACACCCCCAATCTACTCGGGAATATTACAGCATGACAGACCCTCTCCGTGAGGATCTACCAGGCTAATTACAGAACATGACATCACATTACATGCCGACATGGCTAAATAACGAACCATTAGACCGATTTGGTCTTCCACCACAAACATACAACTTAAACTTCATATACAACTCTCTTTCAAAACTCATACCCGCACAGGGGTTAAAATACAACAACACTCCCATACAGCGGGAAAAACACTACAATGGAAAATAAAATACATAACGACCACCAGTACCAAGTACTAGTCTTCATGCGATTAGTATCATTTGTCTTCCATCATTCTTCGTACCGATCCTGTGATTAGCTCCCCAAGAACCTGCATGTACCTGGACGCAATATAGACATCCACCCCCCGATTTTTTTGGAAGTTAGCAAAATTCCACTATTTTGCTAGTGCAAATATAAAGTGTAAATACGAGCCATACACAACATACTCCGAGAACATAATAATCGTGAACACTCAACCGGTTAAATGTAACAAAAGACTTCCGAGATAATTCACTTGAATAAAACAGTTCGAACCATGAAAGGTACGAATGGAACAAATATGCATCTTGCAAAACATTTTAAGATCTCAGAAGTTTAAAAAAAACATTTGGGATTAAAGAATCCTCAACTTTTCAAAAACCACTTAGGGACACCGCCCAAAGATTACTTTCCAAAATACAGATTCAATCACAAAACACGGGGTCCACGACCCAAATATCCACATCAACATCCTCTCAAGGATTATTCTCGTCCCGTGCTAGGAAGCCACGAACCTCGGAGCCTCCTCCAGACATACCCAAGTGAATATCCCAATGGGAAACCACACAATATTACACATCACCATGACAACAGTCACATAACCATAACCATAACATACGTTCATAGTTATCTTCGCATCGGGCTAGCAAGCCACGAACCTCGGAGCATCCTTGAGACATACCCGGTTTGGATAACCCATGACATGTATGTCACACAACCAAACCACAACCACAAGTTATCCTAGTTTCGGGCTAGCAAGCCACGAACCTCGGAGCCTCCTCGAGACATACCCGGTTTGGATAACCCTATCATCACACCCGACCTGTACTAGCAAGCACGGATCCCTAAGGTTCAACAAACCTTACCCAGTGGAACATCACTTTACAACAATCATACATAAACAAGGATGTACACTTTCCAACAACATCAAACGGCACAACCTCCTTACAAAGTAGTGTTGGCCACTAAGTATACAGAATACAACTTGGAAAATGTTTGAGCAACAAGCTGTACAATTTTCAAATTAGAGTGCTGTTGGCCACTAAGTATACTGGATACAGTTTGGGAAATAGTTTAAACAACAAACTGTACGGATTTTAAATCTGAGTGCGTAGTGGAAGTCTTAGATACAGTAGGTTGCTGTGGATACAGCAACTAAATGAATAGTGTATACTTAATTAATCATAGTAATTAAAACAGTAAAAATTGAAGGTAAATAACACAGTAATTAAAGTGGTTCAAGGTAAACCCCTCTACATCCACTGGTCCTCCATACAGTAGTAAAAAGTTTATTATAATTACTACGTACACAACTACGTAATTATAACAACACACAATCAATATATCGTTCACACAGATTGATATAAAGATCTTAGCTTCAACCGTTCACACAGATTGGTTTTGAGCTAATGCTTTGACTTGCTTCTTCACACACAGTTTTGAAGCTTCGTCTTCTTCAATGCAAATCCTTCACACACAGTTCCAGAGAAGCACCGATTGCTCAGTCCACACAGGGCTGATCTGGGTTTGTTCAAAGTATAGAACAGATGATGAACAACAACTTTGACTTTAAGAGCTTTTAGCTGATGAAGTGTTGTTCAGAATGATGAGCACTGTATATCTCTTTAGATCTGTGTTGCAGTAAGCTTTGGAGATATGTTTTGCTCTGATAATAATTTCGATAGCTTAGGTAACTGATCTTCAGCATCTTGATGTGATATATATATATATAGTCTTTGAAATATATATCCGTTGAGATGTATCCGTTTGAGTGAGATTCTGTTCCAACGGGATTATAACACGATCCGGATTTAGCGGGATTTGAAGATCTGTTGACTGACAGTATTTAAATACTTTATCCTTGAGTATTTAAATACTTCTTTATTCAACGGGACTTGACTTCTGGAGATTCCTTCTTTGTCCTGTTGTGAGCTGTATGGAAGATAACTGTTTTGGAGATTCGAGACAGTTTCCATATTTGGTCTTTTATAAGACTTCTTGCTGTACTGAAGGGCTTCACTATATGCTGATTCGAGGCAGGTCTTCGATATAGGATAATGCCTCAATACTTCGATACAGTTTCCTTTACTGTATGCGGATTGGCATATATGTCAAAACCTCATATCAAATACCATTCGATACAGGGATTGGATATTCCAGCTGTTTCGATACATGGTTCTTGTTTTCCCAACAATTTCCCCCTTTTTGACAATTTGCCAAGACTTACTTTCTTAACTTTTCAAGTCTCCTTGATGATGCCAAAACCTTCTTCATGAAGTGATCTTCTTTGATGTCTTCTGGCAGATTTCTTGGTCTTTCGTCAAAAGGTCTGTCTTAGTCTAAATAATGAACTACTCGCAGGCGAGTTCGATACAGTTTAAGGATTTACAACTTAAGCTTATGATTGGCGCGCAGGCACAATCTTACAAAGTATTCTAAGCTTTACAACTGAAATCATGAACTGTTCGTAGACTAGTTCGTACAACTTTATTTTCAATCAAGTTTGTATACTTGAGATTGTTATCGAACAATTTAAGTAATCATACATCAACACAGTAGATTACGAGTTGTAATCTTTCAAGACAAACTAACACTTTTATTGATATTCAAAATAAATTGAGTACATGGTTTGCTGTTTCGAAGAGAAAAATTACAAATTAAGAATATTATACAGAGATTTCAGCTCCTATCTGTAATCCGCATGCCTCCATGGCTTTCTCCCTGGATCAATCTCGGTACCACGCCACCAGTTATGTAGGTAATCGTTGCCTCGATCCTAGTATATAGCTCTTCCTTCATAGGATCGATCAAAGGTAAGAATCCAGTCTTCTGGATGGGTGATCCGATCTCCTCTTCTGTGTATGGATTTCATCTCGATCTGGAGAGGGAGTTTTCCATCTTCTAGCATCTTCGTAAATTTGTCTGCGGCCTCCGCTAACATTTTATAGCTCTTGAAGATGGCAGATTCCCTGATGAGTTTGACAAAGTATCTCATCAGTTCGTTCTTCCTCCATTGCTTCACTTCATCGGCAGTAGGATGGCGGTTGGACAGCAGACGAATCTCAGAAGGTCTCTGGATTAGATTTTGCCACGAAACATTTGGATCATGAAATTCAGGTCGGGAGCCTGAAATCTTAAAACTTTGGGAGTGAGGGGCTAGCTTGTTTAACTCGGAAGTGATGTTGTCTTGAGCGGCCTCGAATTCCCTTTCTTGCTGTATCCTGATTCTCCTAGCAGCTTCTCTGGCCTCTTCCCCCTTTTTGGCTTCATCAAGACATTCTAGGATCTCTAATGCAGCATCCTGTTTCGTCTCGATGTTAGTCATTCTTTTGACAAGGGCGGAAACCGTCTGCGATATATCCTTGATACATTTGTCGTGGGCGCGCAATTGAGAGCTGTTTTCAATCATGGCACATGCGGTCTTGGCTTCAGCTATTCGCGTTTTGGTTGCTTCTTCCTTCAGGAGTTGCTCCTGCTTGTCTTCCATGATTTTCAGAGCTTGTTTGAAAACTTCTGGCAGAAGAACGAATGCCTCGACAACACGAGATACTTCATGTTGTAGAGTGGTCATCTCCTCCACAGCAGAAGTATGCATCCAATTTAATGCTTTCTCAACGGAAGACAGAGCATTCACTGCATCCTGGATGAATACAGTTTGAAGACCAAGTGCGCGCAGGTGCTCTTTCCTAGCGGCAGAAATAGGAGAATCTGGTTGAGCAAAGTCTTTAGAGCTGTTCAACCTCCTTACGTTCACGGTTGGGTGTGAAGTAAGTTGGACATCCTCAGGTACGATACCGTCCTCGGATTCCACGGTTGAAGGGGCGGGAGCAGCTTGTTCTGGTTCGGCGACAGGGGGTTGAGTGGCTTCCTATTGCGAAGTTTCTTCAGTAGACATGGATACAGGAGGGACTGAATCGTCCTGTTGTCTTTCAGGTACAACTTCTTCGGTGGCAGCAGGCTCAGGTGCCTGTTCCAAAACTGCTTCAACTTCCTCGACTGGAGGGACTGATTCCTCTTCGTCGGGAATTAACTCTTGCTGTGGCGAAGGGGGATTGCTTAGAGTATATGGCCCTTCATCACCTTTGGGTGGAGAAGCGTCTCTAGTTTGAGCCTCTTCATGACTCATCCTCAGACCATCTTTGAAAAGCATCGTCGTCGTCGTCTGAGTCATTGTCATCGTCTTTTGGATGTGCGGGAGAGTCCTCTGACTTGTCCTTTCCTTCTAGCGTCAGATTTCTGTAACAGATGGCTTTCAATCAGCTCCTTGCATAAGGCATTTTCCCATCGGATCAGGGCTTCAATTTCCATTGAGTCCGTCACTTCTGAGACAAATCTTTCCTCTTGGCTCCAATCGCTCCAGTTGTACAATGTTTCGTACGGAGCTAGCCTGTAGCCTTTCCATGTTAGAAATCTTTCATAAGCATATTCAATTTGAACAGAAAGAAGGGTCTTATGAATAATGGAGTCGGGGGAGGGACTACATACAACGTCTGGAGACGCTGTATTGAGGGATTCCTGTACAGGTATGGGATCCTGTATGGAAGTGGGACTCCTTACAGGGGATGGTGCCCTGAAGGAAGATGGATCCTGTACGGGTGTGGGATCTCGCAGAGGAGAAGTAGCTGTTAGCTCCAAATGGGCAGCCGACTCGCTAAAGTCTTGTTCGTTGGCAGATGTCTCATTATCCATCCTAGCCGCCAAAGGCTCAGGATCTACTGTCGATACAGTAGGGGACATCTCTTCCACAGGGGTTGGGCCCTGGGGTTGTTTTTCAGTGGGTTGAGCCACAGGGGAAACTTCTTCGGAGGGCTTGGCAGTTTTGATTTTAGAAAGCCTCCTAAGTCTCTTCTTGGGCTTCTCACCAGCAGTGGGTTTCTTGCTGTGAGATCTCTTTCTCTTCTTTGAATATTCCTCTTCCTGGAACTTCAAGGACTCATCTCGTGGATTTGCGGAAACTGGCATACTTCAAGTTTTTGGATGGTTGCAGACCATAGTGGTTTGATTATACGCAGTAGGCTTGACGCCTCCTAGGTATATCCTGGGGTTATTCTTCTTAGCATCAGCGGATTGCGACAGTCCGCATTTCGTCAGGATATGGTTTAACATCAAACCAAAAGATCTCTTCTGGGTGGCCGGTTTGTACACCTCCTCTTGCAGGCGCTTCAGGATTATCTGGCACCAATTGACCTTTTCACAGGTCGGAATAGCCACCATCATCCTGAACCTCAGGTTGGTACACATTTCGAACGCACCAGTTCGATTTTCAATTATCCTGCAGCAAAAATCATGAAGATATACATATGGGAGACAAAAAATTTTCTTGTGACATGTAGTCTGAACCATGTCAACAACTTTGGAGCCTGTGAACAGTCCATAAAATTTAGTGATTAGCTCTTGAGACCCAAATGTCTCAAGTTGATCCATAGTCAGGCCATCAGCGGGTAGCCTGTAGATGTTCTGGAGCAGATCGTTATCGATACAGATCTCAACTCCTTGGATTGTAGCGGTAATGTCAGCAACATGACCTCCTTGGGCCAATGACAGAAAGCATACGGCGGCGTTGAGGTAAAATTCTTCAACCAGATGAGCATCGTACTTATCAGCGGTCTGACTTCCAAGGCGATAGAGGCCTTGTTGACGAAGTCGAGTTATGATGTACTCCATGGGTTCTGCGTCGTTGGTTTCAGATAGAATGCGCTCAATGATAACAGATCTTGAAAAGATCCGGCCATCAATGATGTTAGCAGTTTTCTTCAGAGCAGGAGAAGAAGTTTGTCCAGCCATTTGATGATTTCTTAAGAAAAAGAGCAAGAAAATAACCGAAATATGCAGTAAAATGCAGAAAAGTATGTAGGCTGTTTTTGCTTGAGAACTCTTGAATTTGCAGAAATCGTAAAGAGTCTCTAATGGCAGATTCAGTCCTTTTATAGTTGGGCGGCGAAATAGGGTTTTGCAAAGTACGAATGGTCAGATTTTAAGGGATGGGAACCGGTTTTTGAAATCAACGGTTAATATGGACTGAGTGTAACTGGTACGCTAATCCATTAAAATGTTTAGAAAATGAGCGGGTCCCACTTCTGACATTTGTGTCACCCTAAATGTCTAAAACGACGGTTTTAAAACAATAAACAATTTAAAACATCGGGGCTTTTGAGATTCAGTTGTCCAGATGTCGTGTAAGGCATTTAATGTACATGACGTTTGACATAAAAACAGGGCACGTGGACAAAAATCATTTTAAAAAGAGATAATATTATATTATAGATATACTGAATCGAAATCCTATAGTATGTGCTGTTTCCGCGTCGATACAGCGTTCCCCCTCAAAAAGGTACATATAGGTTTTAAATTCCATACAGCAACTTAAGGATTAATGCTGTATTCATGGGTCCTACAGTATTCCCCCTTAATTATTGCACACGTCAGCTGTAGGATTCATATGTCTTCGCTCGCTCTGATCTTTGTATTGACTATTCCGAGTGTACAAATAATTAACGTTGGATACTGTATTCTTGGGTCTTACAGCGTTCCCCCTCAATTTGTTGAGTAAAAACAGTAATTTACTTACAGGGAGTCTGGCTATAGCATTCCCAATTCTTGTCTGAGCATGTTGAATCTTGCTGTGTCGAGCGGCTTGGTGAAGATGTCGGCCAGCTGAACGTCTGTATGAACTTTTTCAAGGCGAACATCCTTGTTCTCGACATGATTCCTTATAAAGTGCTGCTTCATGTTGATATGCTTAGTGCGCGAGTGCAGGACAGGATTGTGCGTGATTGCAATTGCACTCGTGCTATCACACATGATTGGAGTCTCTCTGGAATCGATTCCATAGTCTAAAAGCTGTTGCTGCATCCAAAGGATCTGCATACAGCAACTACCAGCGGCATAGTACTCTGATTCAGCCGTGGAAAGAGAATTAGCCAATTGCTTCTTACTAAACCAAGAAACGAGTCTAGGTCCAAGAAAGTGACAAGTTCCACTTGTACTCTTCCTATCTAGCTTGCAGCCTCCGATATCCGAGTCGCTGTATCCAACTAAATCGAATCCGCCTTCCTTAGGATACCATAGTCCTGCATCGACTGTTCCTTTAATATACTTCAGGATTCGTTTAGCTGTATTGAAGTGTGATTCCTTAGGTGCAACTTGATATCTTGCACACACTCCAACAGCAAACTGGATATCGGGCCTGCTAGCCATTAGGTACAGGGGCGAACCAATGAGCTTCCTGTAGAGTGATTGGTCAAATGGCTTTCCGGCTTCATCAGCACTAATTTGCACGGAAGTGCTCATGGGGGTTGGCGAGGATTTGGAAGTGTTCATTCCAAATTTGTTGAGAAGCTCCTTCCTGTATTTTTATTGGTTGATGAAAATACCTGTAGGCAACTGCTTTACCTCATATGCTGTTTTGTTGTGGTGCTTGTTGACGATACAACGGTTTTGAGTGTAGCATGTTGTATTGGTTGCTTCACCCCAAAAACGCTGTGACAATTTGCTTGCGGCAATCATAGTCCTTGTTGCTTCTTTCAACATCCTATTCTTTCGCTCGGCAACACCATTTTGTTGAGGTGTACGGGCAGCTGAGTATTCGTGCTGTATTCCATTCTCTGAACAGTATTGCTCTATAAAGCGGTTAGCAAATTCTGTACCTCTATCGGAACGAATGCACACTATACTCGATGCCTTTTCATTTTGCAACTTTCTCAGGAGCTCGGGCAGCTTTGATGTTGTTTCCTTCTTCTTGCTAAGAAAGATCGTCCAAGCATACCTGGAATAATCATCAACAACAACCATGCAGTATTTCTTACCTCCCAAACTTACTGGGTCTACAGGACCGTAGATATCCATGTGTAGCATTTCCAACACTCTTTGGGTTGAAAGGTAGGATTTGTTCTTCAGGGTTGACTTGATTTGCTTGCCTTTCTGACATGGTCCGCAGACGCTGTCCTTGAATGACACATTTGGCAAACCTCTAACCATTCCCTGTCTTGAGAGCTTGTTGATTGTCTTGAAGCTGACGTGAGACATCCTCTTGTGCCATAACCAGCTAAGATCTGCAGTGCCTTTGGCAACAAAGCATGGAATTGAGGAGATCATGGGCTTCCAGTCAGCAATATACATATTACCTGATCTGCTTCCTATAAGCACAACTTCCTTGGTTTGGATGTTCTTGACTCTACAGCGATCTATATAGAACTTCACCGAGAACTGTTTATCACAGAACTGGCTAATACTAAGTAGATTATAATGTAAGCCTTCAACATATGTAACATCGATGACTTTGAATTTTCCGACAAGTAGGTTTCCTTTCCCTCTTGTTCTTCCTTTAGATTTATCACCGAACCGAACTTTTGGACCGCAACCTTCTACAAAATCTGATAGCTTGCTCCTATCTTCGGTCATGTGTCGAGAGCATCCACTATCAAAGTACCAGGTATCCTCCTCTAGAATGTCCTGTAACGAAGAAATTAAGTAGATTTAGGTCCCCTTTGATTTTTGGGTCCATGATTGTTAGTTCCTCTTGGTACCCAAGTTTTCCTGGCAGCAATTGGTTTACTGTAGGACATACTCGGTACAGTGTTGCGATATATACGGGGGGCATATCCGTAGTTGTTATAACCATGATAATTATTATGCATGAAAAATTCAGGGTTATTATTATTAATCCAGTACGAGTGCCGTCTTGGAGGTGGAGCCATTTTCTTAGGCCTAACAGCTTGCCTTCTGGGTCTCCAGTTGGATTCCCAATGATGTTGTTGATACTGAACCGGCATCTGCTGTCTCCAGGGATAACGGGGCTCCTGTATCCAATACCTAGGCGTCTTTGTCTTGATAAATCTTGCCGTGCGGGCCTTTGGTGGTTGGATCTGACCTTCCTTACGAGCATTGGCGCTGTTGATATGCTCTGGGAGCATGATGTTGAGTGCGCTTCACAGGTTGGAATGGCTTATGATTCCGCTGTCTGGAATAGGATTGCGGGGGCGGAATAGCAGCCTTCGGTTTTCTTGGTACAGCAGGTTCCTTCACGGGACTAGGGGTTTCTTCCGATTCTGGAATGTGTTCCACACTCTTGACGAACACTGTACTAGTTTTCCCTTTGTTTGAACATGAGTTGTATCCTAAGCCACTTTTGTCATGAGCATTTTGCCCAGTGCTCAGAATTTCTTCCATTCTTTTGGACGATTTCTCGAACGAAGAGTGGTCTCAAGTTCAGTTTCTCGCTTTTCGAGAGTTGTGATTTTGGCTTGAAGTAGAACCAAATCATTTGTCTTGCTCTCGTTGTGAGTTTTAGCCTTACTTAGTTCATGAGCAAGTTGATGATTGCTCTCCATGAGTTTTTCAAAATCGACTTTGCTGGTTTCACAATCAAGAGACATATTTTCATAATTTATTTTCAGCAAGTCATTTTCATCTTTCAGCTCTAAATTAGTTAATTGAAGCTGTATATTCTCAGTTTTCAGTGTCTCATGGGCATTTTGAATGTTTTTAAATTCATTCATCATGTTTTCAAAAGTATGAGATGCATTTGACGGAATAGCTGAGGTTGAACTTACCTCATCGTCGCTGTCTTCACCTTCTGGAATGTCTTTGGCCATAAAGCACATATATGCTTTATCATCGAACTCATCGTCAGATGAATCACTTTCAGTGACCACCTGAAGACATTCTGCTGATTTGGATGGTGTGGGGGAGGCTTCTGATTCTCCAATCAGGGCCTTGAGCTTGTCTTTCCAAGCACGTCTTCTTTCATCTCTCTTGTTGCTCGGCCTCCGGCAACCTTTGGACTTTGGGATGAGGACATTTATTTGCATAATGCCCTGGTTTCCTGCAATTATAGCACAGGTTAGCATCACTAGATGATGTTTCGGTACTTACCTTGTGGACAGGTTTGGGCCTGTAGGGAGTCTTTCTAGACTGTTTGATGAACTTTTTGAATTTGTGCATGAGAAGCGCCATTTCATCTTGAGACAGGATGTCGTCGTTGTAACACCCCCAAATCCGCTCAGGGATATTACACGCCGTAGACCCTCTCCTCGAGGATCTACCAGGCTGATAACTAAAATCAAACATCTAAACCTCGCCTTTAAGGCTAAAATGACTCAGTAGACCGATTTGGTCTTTCAACAAATACATACAACTCAAATACAACTCATGCCCACGCAGGGGTCAAAATACAACCACACCCGTACAACGGGAAACAAATACTGCAGCGGAAAAGAAAATACAACTAGACCAATACGACATCAACGGATCCTCGTGTGATTAGTATCGTTCATCTTTCATCATCCTTCGTGCCGACCCTGTGCTATGCTCCAAAACCTGAATGCAAAAATAGACATCCACCCCCCGAATACTCGGGGGTTAGCAAAACTCCACTGTTTTGCTAGTGCAAGTACAAGTGCAAAAATACGAGCCATACAATTCACATTCCACGAATAACAATAACCAGAAAATCCTCAGAGATTCAAACGTAACGAAAAGTACTTCCCGAGGCATGAGTTTGGGTAAAACACTCCAAAACCGATAGAGCATAAATCAAGGGAAACAATTTATAAAACCGTTTAAAATGCCATCGAGAGTTTTAATAGAAAACAATTTTAGGATTATCGAATCCTTCTCTTTCCAAAAATCAACAGGGTCACAGCCCAAAGGTTTTGTTTTCGCAAATAGAAAACCGACAATAATTCACAGGGCCAGAGCCCAACATCACGTGTCCTCAACGGACGAAAAATCAACGAAACAGAATCACGCACGCGCATCGCCTAGGACCGGGACGCTACCACCGACATCCCACTCGAGGCCTCGAAGGACCCTCCCGAGCTGGCTAGCGAAACAAATCACACACATCTCACGGTTGGATCAATCGCTTGTTGCATCCTGGCCACATGATCGCATGCCATGTGCCACCGTAGATTATCTCAGGCTCTCACGGTTGGATCAATCACTTGTTGCATCCTGACCACATGATCACGTGCCATGTGTCACCGTAGACCTTCAACCATATCCACACATTCACACAAATAACATATCACATCAAGGATATTCAAATAATTCACCCAGAGGCATCAAACACTTAGCAAAACACCACGTCAATCCACAACACACCGAAATGAAATAATATACGTTCACACACAATGCCAAGTGCAACATTAACACCAAGCATATACATAGAATTCGCGTAGTTATTCACAGATCACGCCATTCACAAAACACACGCGTTTTGAAAGCAAGCCTTTAACAAGGCTAATCGAATCTTTTGAAAACTCGTTTCAAACAATCAAACAAACATATAAATACGATCACCAATTATCATATACATAAAACAAGAATAGTATGGACAAGGTACTTGCCTCAAAATCGGCACGCAAGTATCCCGACGAACACGGCTCAACCGGAAAGCTTCGAAACGCCCAATGCTATCGAAACGGAAGACGACGACGAACGAAAGGGTTCAACACGGTTTCTTCGCAAGAAACACGACCCTAACATCATACAATAAATAAATCATCGATCATACGAGGAAGAATAATCGTAGAACGCCCGAAAACCCCTCTAAGACATTTTACCGGACACCTTCAAGGCGTCGGTCAAGAACTCGACTCAAACAACGAATCGATACGATCCAACCATGGAATAACAAGGTAAAAGATATAAAACATCTAAATAATCATCAATACATCATAATCCTAAGCTAAATCGGATTAAACGGATGAAAACAACCAAAACACCCAATTTCCCCAAAACTAGATTTCTAGGAAATCTGACCTGATTCGGTAGATCGGAGGATGTTATAGGACGGATGATTGATGATATGAACCTTAAAACTCCATGGATATGTTGTTAAACAACATGGCTTCAAGCTTAGAACACGCCAGTGCGGAAGAGGAGAAGAAGAAGGTGAAAAATGGCAAGAAAACGTCTGCGGGGCCTTTAATAGGTGCAGCGGACTCGGCCGTGTCCGCTGACACGGTCGTGGCGCTATGATTGACCGGCGGGGACTCGGCCGTGTCTGCTAGACACGGTCGCGGCGCGGAGGGGCCTTCCGATAGTGACCCATCCGACGGCTGACTCGGCACGACTCGACCGTGTCACGGAACACGGTCGGGCGTCTGGGCGATGGGTTCCGGCATTTCCGGACGAGTACGGCACGGGCCGTGTCGGACGACACGGTCGGGTCTGAGACGAAACCGGCATTTCCGGACGAGTACGGCACGGGCCGTGTCGGACGACACGGCCGAGTTCGGCCGGCAGTGATCGGCCAATAACGAGTGGGTGAGCTAAAACGACCATAACTCTCTCGTCCGGACTCCGATTGACTCACCGTTCGAACCATTGGAAAGCTAACTCGATGATCTATAATATTGTAAAGATTTAGAATTTTTGGAGTTACCAAAAATTAATGGTGATCTAACAAAGTCGAACTCATACTTAGAAAAGTCGTTTAGTAATCCTGAACTCAACAAAACGACACCGAAACCCGAACCTGAATACGAACCGAAGATACGGTTACGAAGTACTCACAAAGACGAATCTAAGAGCTAGTAGAACACACGATTCCGACCACCCGAAGGCTCAAAATTCGACAACGGAAGGTAATTACCCCAAACTTTGGGAAATTACGAAAATGCCCAAAATGCCCGAAATTCACCATACGACAACGAATAATCAAACCGAAGTTCACAACACGTATAACAACGTTAAATGAACTTACGAAAAACCCCAAACGACGATTTGAGCGAGATTCGCAAGAACCGAACTCAAGCGCGGAAAAGTCGCTAAAAGCACGGAACTCAACAAAGCGGACCAAACGAACTCGGATGACAAAAAGTGCAGAATTAAATATTCTCCGAATGACGGAACGGTCATGAGAGAGTCGTCAAAACAGACTCACCAAAAAAAGAAATTTACCAAAAATCGAAAATTGCGGATATTACATTCTACCCTCCTTAAAAGAAGTTTCGTCCCGAAACTTAAAATAAGTAGGGAGGAGCAACATCCCGCCAGAAAATACTCAACGAGATACACAAGAACCGAAACTCGCGCCAACGACGGAACTCCACAAGCAATGCAAAGAGACATACGGCGTGAAAACACGCTCCACGACGACCAACACAATGTCGCCGTTAGGGATACAATAAAACCAACAAATGACAAGCGTCATCAAACGGATAATATAGTCAAGTCGATTATCCGAACAATCACAAAACACAACGAACGAAAATCAATACGATTGACCAACCTGATGGTTCATCAATCTAAACGCGGGTCAAACGCTGAACAAATACGGAATTCCACCGCCCAAGGGTTGGAAGATCGAAAACGAGACTAATTTCCCAAACTTAAGGGAATTAGGAAGGAGCCTGAACGCTCAACAATCACGAAACGAGGACAAAAACCGAACAAACAAACGACCGAACCACAACGGTCGAGACAACAAAAGCGAACAATCATGTTCGAATCACGAAGAACAATAAAATTCAAACAACAACTCCAAGGTTCACATCTCGACTCGAGACAAAACAAGATCCGGTGAAAACAACAAGATGCACACTCGCATAAGATCCACAGGAAAGGGAATAACAATTGAAAAGTCACATCGACGAACGAGTAATTCCGAAATAATACCACCCTCGTTCGATCAACAAAAGCAAGGGGCAGGACAAGCTCAGAAAATGTCAATGAACATAAATGAGTCGACAGAGTCGAAAATACAAAAGTTCAAGATCCAGTCCACTTCGAATAAAAGAACTAGTAGAACCAAAAGATGTTACTTCCGAACAAGGTTCACAAGAATCGAACCGAACTCGGAAAGTTACAGCGATAACCAGATTGACCCAAAACAAGATCACACCTCGTCCGAACGACGAAACCGAAATACTGAACAAGTTCAGAGAGTATCAACGAACACGAGCGAGTCGATAGACTCGAGAAAGAGAAAATGCAGGAGTCTAAAAACAACACGGGTACTACATTCGACCTCTTATAAAAGAAGGTCGCCCCCGCAACTCACAACAGCGAAATCAAGGTGACGACAC
The DNA here is from genome assembly GCA_033398695.1 of Orobanche coerulescens. Lineage (NCBI taxonomy): Eukaryota > Viridiplantae > Streptophyta > Magnoliopsida > Lamiales > Orobanchaceae > Orobanche > Orobanche coerulescens. The sequence continues at coordinate 94,284,473 of CM065807.1, read as the reverse complement.
AACAAGCAACCGACAGAAACATCCTTCGAAGGCCTCTCAAAGCCGATTCGACATCATCTTTGAAGCGCGAACTCCGAAAGTCTCGGTAGCCAATTCGAAAACAATTCGGTGTCCTCGAGCCCACACTCGAAATGTGTTCTTGACGAGAAGGACAATTTGCACGTACATTCCCCCGGCACATCACGATTGAAACGCCTCGGCTCGACATACCGAAAATACAAATGCTAGATACCATGGGGCATAACGTCGCAAAACAACATAGCGGAGATGCCAACTCAGCATAACAAAGAATCATAACACATACCATATACAACGATTACCATCATAAAGTAATACACACAAACACTACGGAACGACGGTATCGTTCGGCGACCTCAACGGCCCGAACGATAACCAGCACATAATTTCAACCATCATGAAACAATCACACATGTACACAAACGTACAAACTCAAGCTTCAACAGCTCACACCCGTGCGACAACACGCAAATCACCACGAGGCGACAAACAGTAAATACCAGTTCACACCTCTCACAGAGGGCTAGTACAACAAATGCGTGGCAACGCCTCGACGTTCATGCCACCAATTTGATCACAATTCGGGGTTAACACCGTAACGAAAGATCGAAAACCATACACGCATTTCCGGTCCGCAAACAGGAATGATAGGTTTTAAAAACAAAAACCACCTTTTGAAAACAGTTTGGAAACAACAGTTGATCTTGAGTGTCATTTTACAAAAAGTAGTACAAACACCATTATCGAGACATTGAAAGTCATCTTGCGTTTGAACAAAAATGAGGACACTTTTCTTTTAGTGAAAAACTTTCAAAAATATTCGACCCTTGGGTCTAAGCAACTGCATTTGAAAATATCTCAAAAATATTTTTGGTCCTCAACCGGAAAATTTTTGAAATGTATTGCGGCATTAGAAAACACCTTGAAAACACCGCAAGAAAATAATTCGTTTTAAAAGTACGTATCGAATTTTAATTTTCTAAGATACTCAAGGTTTTCAAAAATAATTCAATGGGCTAGAATGCCCAAAAATTTCACGTAATTACAAGGAACAATATAGCGCCGTGGGTCCCGCGCCGGAACCCACCAGGCTAAAAACCATTTACAAAAACGCCAAAAAGGCCGATGACGGTAATATTTCAAAAACTCACAGAAGCCATTTACAAAATACTAAATACCGTCATAAGAATTTCGCCAAAGCGATCAAGGCCATAACGCCAAAAACTCGGTTAAGGGAATCGGTTTTCGAAATAAAACTCGGTCGGTAAAATACCGAAAGTCATTGCAAAAGAACTCACGCAGCGGATAAAAGAAATACGGTTCAACATACACAATCGAGCAACACTACTCCTCATATGAACGAAATATGAGGGTCAAATAACCACATATCAAGAAGTAAAAATCCATAAGAGGATTCCATCAATTAACAAATAATCATAAAATAGCTCATGTCACATGAGGCACAACACAAAGAAGGGAGACTTACATACACAGGTCGCACGAAGATGATGATCGCCCACGATACTAATCACGACCAACAAACTCAGACGACGCGTCGCGACACGACTTAGTCAGACAAAATCCGACGAGACAAAAACTCAATAGACACCACTGACCCGACAGCCTAGGTTTCCACAACCTAAGCTCCGATACCATTCTGTAACACCCCCAAATCCGCTCAGGGATATTACACGCCGTAGACCCTCTCCTCGAGGATCTACCAGGCTGATAACTAAAATCAAACATCTAAACCTCGCCTTTAAGGCTAAAATGACTCAGTAGACCGATTTGGTCTTTCAACAAATACATACAACTCAAATACAACTCATGCCCACGCAGGGGTCAAAATACAACCACACCCGTACAACGGGAAACAAATACTGCAGCGGAAAAGAAAATACAACTAGACCAATACGACATCAATGGATCCTCGTGTGATTAGTATCGTTCATCTTTCATCATCCTTCGTGCCGACCCTGTGCTATGCTCCAAAACCTGAATGCAAAAATAGACATCCACCCCCCGAATACTCGGGGGTTAGCAAAACTCCACTGTTTTGCTAGTGCAAGTACAAGTGCAAAAATACGAGCCATACAATTCATATTCCACGAATAACAATAACTAGAAAATCCTCAGAGATTCAAACGTAACGAAAAGTACTTCCCGAGGCATGAGTTTGGGTAAAACACTCCAAAACCGATTGAGCATAAATCAAGGGAAACAATTTATAAAACCGTTTAAAATGCCATCGAGAGTTTTAATAGAAAACAATTTTAGGATTATCGAATCCTTCTCTTTCCAAAAATCAACAGGGTCACAGCCCAAAGGTTTTGTTTTCGCAAATAGAAAACCGACAATAATTCACAGGGCCAGAGCCCAACATCACGTGTCCTCAACGGACGAAAAATCAACGAAACATAATCACGCACGCGCATCGCCTAGGACCGGGACGCTACCACCGACATCCCACTCGAGGCCTCGAAGGACCCTTCCGAGCTGGCTAGCGAAACAAATCACACACATCTCACGGTTGGATCAATCGCTTGTTGCATCCTGGCCACATGATCGCATGCCATGTGCCACCGTAGATTATCTCAGGCTCTCACGGTTGGATCAATCACTTGTTGCATCCTGACCACATGATCACGTGCCATGTGTCACCGTAGACCTTCAACCATATCCACACATTCACACAAATAACATATCACATCAAGGATATTCAAATAATTCGCCCAGAGGCATCAAACACTTAGCAAAACACCACGTCAATCCAAAACACACCGAAATGAAATAATATACGTTCACACACAATGCCAAGTGCAACATTAACACCAAGCATATACATAGAATTCGCGTAGTTATTCACAGATCACGCCATTCACAAAACACACGCGTTTTGAAAGCAAGCCTTTAACAAGGCTAATCGAATCTTTTGAAAACTCGTTTCAAACAATCAAACAAACATATAAATACGATCACCAATTATCATATCCATAAAACAAGAATAGTATGGACAAGGTACTTGCCTCAAAATCGGCACGCAAGTATCCCGAAGAACACGGCTCAACAGGAAAGCTTCGAAACGCCCAATGCTATCGAAACGGAAGACGACGACGAACGAAAGGGTTCAACACGGTTTCTTCGCAAGAAACACGACCCTAACATCATACAATAAATAAATTATCGATCATACGAGGAAGAATAATCATAGAACGCCCGAAAACCCCTCTAAGACATTTTACCGGACACCTTCAAGGCGTCGGTCAAGAACTCGACTCAAACAACGAATCGATACGATCCAACCATGGAATAACAAGGGAAAAGATATAAAACATCTAAATAATCATCAATACATCATAATCCTAAGCTAAATCGGATTAAACGGATAAAAACAACCAAAACACCCAATTTCCCCAAAACTAGATTTCTAGGAAATCTGACCTGATTCGGTAGATCGGAGGATGTTATAGGACGGATGATTGATGATATGAACCTTAAAACTCCATGGATATGTTGTTAAACAACATGGCTTCAAGCTTAGAACACGCCCAGTTGCGGAAGAGGAGAAGAAGAAGGTGAAAAATGGCAAGAAAAACGTCTGCAGGGCCTTTAATAGGCTGACAGACTCGACCGTGTCCGCCTGACACGGTCGTGGCGCTGATTGACGGCGGGGACTCGACCGTGTCTGCTAGACACGGTCGCGGCGCGGAGGGCCTTCCGATAGTGACCCGTCGGCGGCGACTCGGCACGACTCGACCGTGTCACGGAACACGGTCGGAGTCGGGCGATGGGTTCGGCATTTCGGACGAAATGCAGACGGGCCGTGTCGGACGACACGGTCGGTCCCGAGACGAAACCGGCATTTCCGGACGAGTACGGCACGGGCCGTGTCGGACGACACGGCCGAGTTCGGCCGGCAGTGATCGGCCAATAACGAGCGGGTGAGCTAAAACGACCATAACTCTCTCGTACGGACTCCGATTGACTCACCGTTCGAACCATTGGAAAGCTAACTCGATGCTCTATAATATTGTAAAGATTTAGAATTTTTGGAGTTACCAAAAATTAATGGTGATCTAACAAAGTCGAACTCATACTTAGAAAAGTCGTTTAGTAATCCTGAACTCAACAAAACGACACCGAAACCCGAACCTGAATACGAACCGAAGATATGGTTACGAAGTACTCACAAAGTCAAATCTAAGAGCTAGTTGAACACACGATTCCGACCACCCGAAGGCTCAAAATTCGACAACGGAAGGTAATTACCCCAAACTCTGGGAAATTACGAAAATGCCCAAAATGCCCGAAATTCACCATACGACAACGAATAATCAAACCGAAGTTCACAACACGTATAAAAACGTTAAATGAACTTACGAAAAACCCCAAAGCAGCATTTGAATGAGATTCGCAAGAACCGAACTCAAGCGCGGAAAAGTCGCTAAAAAGCACGGAACTCAACAAAGCGGCAAAGCGAACTCGGATGACAAAAAGTGCAGAATTAAATATTCTCCGAATGACGGAACGGTCATGAGAGAGTCGTCAAAACAGACTCCGACCAAAAAAAAAGAAATTTACCAAAAATCGAAAATTGCGGATATTACAGTCGTCACTGTCAGCATTCTTGTGACCATGCTTCGACGAGCTGGGCATGCTGTGTCGACGGTTCGATACAGCGGCTAGATCTGTGACCTTTGAAGGAGATTCTTCAGCTTTCTCTCTTCTGTCAATATCATACTCAAAAGCTTTGAGGTTAGAGAAGAGATCAAAAGTAGATATTTCATTAAGATTGCAAGATACACGCATAGCTGTGGTCTTAATGTCCCATCGGGCTGGGAGAGATCTGAAATTTTTTAAATTCTTCTCCTTTTGGGTATAAATTTTGCCCAACGCTTCAAGTTCACCGACAATACCAGTGAATCTGAGGTCAAGTTCCTCAAGTGTCTCAGTTGGTTTCATTTCGAAAGATTCAAATTGCTGAGTCAGTTTTGAAATTTTGTTTTCTTTTGAGAGCTCAGTTCCCTCACAAATCAACTTGAGTTTATCCCAGATTTCTTTGGCTGTTTTGTAGCTCTTTACCTTTGAGAACGTGCCTTTGTCAAGAGTGACAAATAACGCGTTCTTAGCTACATTGTCAAGGTTTGCTCGCTTTCTTTCATCTGTGGTCCATTGCTCGCGATCCTTCTCAAGCATCTCAGCATGGGCTTGGCCTTCAATCCTTGCGGCCGTGTTTACCTTAATGATCTTGATGGGACCATCCTGTATAATAAAAATCATCTCTTCGTGAATTGCTGCAAGATGAGCCTCCATCCTAATTCTCCAGTCATCAAATTCATTAATAGAGAACATAGGGACTTTGTTGATCATAGAAGTATCCATGTGATAATACAGAAATGAAAGAGACTGTTTTGAAAATAAGTGATTTTGGATCTGATTCGGTTAAAAATACGACTGATTCTTTTTAGAATCAACCTCTCCGATACCACTTGTTGGCCACTAAGTATACTGGATACGGTTTGGGAAATAGTTTAAACAACAAACTGTACGGATTTTAAATCTGAGTGCATAGTGGAAGTCTTAGATACAGTAAGTTGTTGTGGATACATCAACTAAATGTATAGTGTATACTTAATTAATCACAGTAATTAAAACAGTAAAAACTGAAGGTAAATAACACAGTAATTAAAGTGGTTCGAGGTAAACCCCTCTACGTCCACTGGTCCTCCACACAGGAGTAAAAAGTTTATTATAATTATTACGTACACAACTACGTAATTATAACAACACACAATCAATATATCTTTCACACAGATTGATATAAAGATCTTAGCTTCAACCGTTCACACAGATTGGTTTTGAGCGAATGCTTTGACTTGCTTCTTCACACACAGTTCTGAAGCTTCATCTTCTTCAATGCAAATCCTTCACACACAGTTCTAGAGAAGCACCGATTGCTCAGTCCACACAGGGCTGATCTGGGTTTGTTCAAAATATAGAACAGATGATGAACAACAACTTTGACTTTAAGAGCTTTCAGCTGATGAAGTGTTGTTCAGAATGATGAGCACTATATATCTCTTTAGATCTGTGTTGCAGTAAGCTTTGGAGATATGTTTTGCTCTGATAATAATTTCGATAGCTTGGGTAACTGATCTTCAGCATCTTGATGTGATATATATAGTCTTTGAAATATATATCCGTTGAGATGTATCCGTTTGAGTGAGATTCCGTTCCAACGGGATTATAACACGATCCGGATTTAGCGGGATTTGAAGATCTGTTGACTGACAGTATTTAAATACTTTATCCTTGAGTATTTAAATACTTCTTTATTCAACGGGACTTGACTTCTGGAGATTCCTTCTTTGTCCTGTTGTGAGCTGTATGGAAGATAACTGTTTTGGAGATTCAAGACAGTTTCCATATTTGGTCTTTTATAAGACTTCTTGCTGTACTGAAGGGCTTCACTATATGCTGATTCGAGTCAGGTCTTCGATACAGGATAATGCCTCAATACTTCGATACAGTTTCCTTTACTGTATGCGGATTGGCATATATGTCAAAACCTCTTATCAAATACCATTCGATACAGGGATTGGATATTCCGGCTGTTTCGATACAGGGTTCTTGTTTTCCCAACAAGTGCGTAGCGCAAGTCTTGTAACAGTAAGTTGCTGTAAATACAACAACTAGGTATGCAGTGTATACATAAAATAATCACAGTTATGAAAACAGTAAATGCAGAAGGTAATTAACACAGTAATTAAATTGGTTCGAGGTAAACCCCTTCACGTCCACTGGTCCTCCACACAGGAGTAAAAAGTTTATTATAAACACTACGTACACAACTACGTGTCTATAATCAAACCTATCAATGTATCGTTCACACATATTGATACAAAGACCGTAGCTTTCAACTGTTCACACAGATTGGTCAAAGATAACACTTGACTGGCTTCTTCACACACAGTTCTGAAGCTTCGTCTCTACAATGCAGATCCATCATACACAGTTCAGGAAAAGCAAGGCTTTCTCAGTCCACACAGGGCTGATGGTTTTCTTCAAATATAAGAACAAGGGTTGAACAACAACTTGACTTTATTGAGCTTTGAGCTGATGATGTGTTGTTCAGGGATGAGCACTTGTATATTTCTTCTCTCAGGATTGGCAGTATGCTTGAAGAAATATTATTTCTCTTGATATACTGTTCTTTAGAGGATATTGTGAAATCTCAGTATATCTCAGTTTGATCAGTTTGAATATTCTTCACACATGTATGATTGAGAGTTCGTGTATCTGTCTATATTCAGAGTCATTCTTTGATCATCAAACTATAGGGTATAAATAGCTTCTGAATAGATCCGTTGAGAAAGATCCATTGACCAAAAGTCTGTTCCCACTGGATGGTTGACTTGTATGGACCAAGATCCAAATTTTGCGTTGTCTGAAGATCTCTGTCGGATTTAGTATTTAAATACTTTATCCTTTCAGTATTTAAATACTTCTTTTCAAACAGGACTTGAATGTAGCGAATGAAGCAGATTTCGTTCTAACGGTATGAAGTCCTGTTTGGATAAGTATTGAGAAAATCAATACTTACAGCTTGTATGCTGTATCCAATTATGCTATAAGCTATATATAAGCTGTTGTATGGAGTGTTGCTGTATGAAGGGACAGCTTCCATACTTAGCGCTATATGACTCTGTTGCTATATGATGGCAACGCGAAGGCTTGCTGTATGTTCGCAGTTTATCAAAACATCGGACATGGTTAATTATCCCAATAATATCCCCCTTTTTGATAATTGGCACATCTTTTTTGAAACCTCTTGATATGCCAAAAGTTCTTGATGATGCCAAAACCTTGATGTTGAAACCTTTTTGAAACATCTTACAGGAGGGCAGTCTTCTTGGTCTTCTGTCGAATGTTCTGGCCTTCAGCAAATAGTCTAATATTAAGAACTGATCGCAGGCGATTTCAACTTTAACAGGAAAGAGTATTACAACTTAAACTTATGATTGGCGCGCAGGCACAATCTTACAGTGTAATTTAGTTGAATTACAACTTAACCTATGAACTGTTCGCAGACAAGTTCTTTACATCTTTGTATACTAAACAAGTTTCATACTTTTATACAGCAAAAATTATTTGAAATCGTAATTAGACAGTAAAAAAATACGTAGATCATGAGTTGTAATCTTTCAAGACAAAAATATATTTTATTGATAATGAGCAAGGATTACATTATTCTAAAGAAAATATACAGAATAGGATCCTACAGGCTAACTCCTGTAGCTAGCATGTCTCCATGGCCTTTTGTCAGGATCATTCTCGGTTCCTTCCACCAATGCTGTAAACAAATACATAGATCACGAGTTGTAATCTTTCAAGACAGAAATATATTTTATTGATAATGAACAAGGATTACAATATTCTAAAGAAAAGATACAGAATAGGATCCTACAGGCTAACTCCTGTAGCTAGCATGTCTTCATGGCCTTTTGTCAGGATCATTCTCGGTTCCTTTCCACCAATACTGTAGGGAATCGTTGCCTTGATCTAAATAGATCGCTCTTCCTTCGCTCGATTTGTCAAAGGCAAGAATCCATTCATCAGAGTGGGTGATCCGATCTCCTGTCTGGGGCTTGTATTTCATTTAGAGTTGTAGGGGGAGATTTCCTTCTTCCAGCATTTTTGCGAATACATCCGCAGCCTCCGCCAGTGTTCGATACTTGTTGAAGATGGAGGACTCCCTGATGAGTTTTACAAAGTATCTCATCAGTTCATTCTTCCTCCATTCCTTCACTTCTTCTGCTGTAGGATGGCGGTTGGTTGGTAAACGGATTTCTGAGGGCTTCTATACGTTGTTCTTCTAAGGTATGTTGGGATTGTGGAACTCTGGATGAGAACTAGAAACCCTATACCCTTGTGTAGGAGCAGCCAATCGGTTGATCGCAGCACTGATGCTGTCTTGTAATGCAGCTTTTATCTTATTTTCTTGCTCCAACCTTAATCTCTTTGCAGCTTCTCTAGCCTCTTCCCCCTTTTTGGCCTCATCAAGGTAAGAGACCTTCTCGTCTAGGCTTTCCAGGATTCTCATTGCGTTATCCTGTTTGGTCTCAAAACTTGACATTTTATAAACTAGTAGTTTGAGCATTAGTGACATACATCAACCTTTTTGTCGTGGACTCGAAGGTGTGATCCTGTTTCAATAAGAGCTGATGTAGTTTTGGCCTCAGAAATACGAAGCTTGGCTTGTTCTTCCAATAGAATGTTCTCCTGGTGCTGTTGAAGTTGGTTCAGTGCCTGTTTGAAGACGGTGGGTAAGATACGGAAGGCTTCTTCCACTTTTGACACTTCGTGCCTGACACCGGTCATTTCTTCAATGGAAGATTGATGTAACCAATCAATTTCTTTTTCAATAACATGCAGGGCATTAACAGCGTCCTGTAGGAAAACAGTTTGTCGGCCTAAAGCATGCAGTTGCTCGTTCTTTTTAATCGTTCTGGAAGAGTCGAGCTGGGAAAAATCTTCAGCTCCGTTTAGCTGTCTCAAAGCTACATGGGAGCGTGACTCGAGTTGGATATACTCGGGTAGGAGACTGTCGTCGCATTCCAAGACAGGTGAAGATGCGGGAGCATCAAATGTTAGAGCGGCAACAGGGGGGACTAAATCCTCCTGTTCCGGAATGGATGTGGTAGACATAGGTACAAGAGGGACTAAATCCTCTTGCTGTCTCTCAGTGTCCGCCTGCTCCGGAAGAGGGACTGATTCCTATTGTGGGATGGCGCGGGTCTGGTCGTCCTGTTGGGTGGTGACAGGCTCGGGTGCCTGTTGAGAAGCTGTTTGCTCTTCGGTGATAGGAGGGATTGATTCCTCTTGTTCTTATGCATCTTCTTGTTGATGGAGAGGAGATTGCTGTTGGATGGACGTCCCTTGACCCTGCTGGTCGGATATTCTTGAGAATTCATGGGCTTGAGCTTCCTCACGACTCATTCTCAGACCTGCCTGGAAGGTGTCGTCATCGTCTTCTGAGTCATGATCAAATTTTGGATTTTATGGAGCCGAGTCAGTGGATTTTGATTTGCCCTTGAGTCGGGCCTTCTCCTTTGTTATAATACTGCTAGAAATAAGCTCATGACAGAACTTGTTTTCCCATTGAAGTAACAAGTGGATGTCCTGACAGTGTGTGACTTCCAAAATGAAGGCTTCTTCGTCCTTCCATTCGCTCTAATGGTACAAGGTGTCATATGGTGCAACTCTATATGACTTCCACTGAACGAAGCATTCAAAAGCTTGCTCAACCAGAGTTAAAAAACCCCGGACTGGAACGGGCGATTTAATGGCGATCTGCGGGTGATTTGTCCCCTTCTTCATCTCGGCATATCTTCTTCCCCGACGCTAATTCTTGTGCTTATATCTTACTTCTTCATTCTCAGTTTTGTGTTCGTCTCCTCTCCAACTCCATATCAGTATTTTTTTATTGAATTTTCACTTTTTTATCCTGGGCAATTGAATTAGGTGATTTTGCGCTGCCTTAGCCGTTCGGGTCATGCGTCTTATTGAGGTTCTTGTCCGTGAATCGGTGTTCGCGATTTTGTCGCGATTTTTGTAGTCTGGTTGAATTATGTCATCGTCTACAGCTTGTGGGTTGTTCTCTTCTTCTTCCCGGCCGGTGGGAAGCTCCCTTTCTCAGGGTTTTGATGCTTAAGGTCTTTGTGAGTTAGGGAAGAAAGTGTTTGGTAATTCCGATTCGGATCTGCTTAAGCTTAAAATCGACGAAATTTTTGGTGGTACATGTGCTGAAACTCCTTTGGCTCCTCTTCTGACGGCGGCAGATATGGCTCCTAGCGGTGGTGTTTCTCGGCGACTACCTATCGGGCCTCCGTCGTGGGCCAGGCGTGACCCTAGGCTTGACTGGGTTGTAGACCCGTTTCTCAACCTGGGTGATTTGTTTTGTTCGGCAGGTCCTTTTCATGACCCAGTTTCTCTCCCTGGTGCTCCGGTGCTGGTTCCAAGTTGGCACAATTCTGGTGTCAGCTCATTGGCTGCGCCTCTACATGCTGCCCTTGTGCAGATTCCTAATTCCTCTACAGCTAAGGATCTTTGTAATTCTCATGAGTCTTCCCCCTTCGCTCCAGTTAATGGTTTGGATAGTTGTGAGACTGTTGTTTCTACTTTTGGTGATTCTTGTTGTATTGGGGAAATTAAGATTTTGCCTAGTATAATTGATGCTAATGCTGTTGATTATGGAAATGCAATGGTTTCTATGAATTTTGGTTCAATTTCTACCCCAGTTTCTTTGGCCCATTCGGTATCGGTTCTTATTCCGAAGGAATTGCCTTTAAGTATGAAAGGGAGCAAGTTCTGATCGAGGCGTTAGAGGGCGGGCCTTGGCTGATTCAGGGCCAGTCCATTCTCCTTACCCGGTGGAAGCTTGGTATGTATCTTCTGAAGGTTCAACCTAAACATGTCCCTATTTGGATGAAACTTCGTAATGACCCTCTCGAGTATTGGACTGACGAGGGGATCAGTATTACTGCTAGTGCTCTAGGGGAGCCACTCTTTGCTGACGCGTTCACCAGGAACTATCTAAAAGTGGATTATGCCCGAGTTTGCGTCATGTTAGACGCTAATACTAGCCCGATGCGCTCGTTTCTCATGGTTCTTCCATCTGTTGGTGATTGTCCTTGTGTTAGGAGGGTCCATGTTGAGTATGAATGGTTACCACATCGGTGTGGTGTTTGTAGAGTATCCAGGCATCGTGACCAGGTTTGTCCGAGCATTTCAAAGCATTTGGTTTAGAAGCAGGTCAACGAGGCTCGTATTTATCTAGCTAAGCCTGATCCATCAGGTGCTCGTGGCCCGGGGTCTTCGTTGGGACTGATCCCGTGGGGGGGGGGTCGCTCAGGCTGAGGTAGGCCCCGCTGCCAGATCTGGGTGCCCAGGAGTGGAGTTACCTGGGGGCACTGGAGGTCGTATTGCTGGATCGGGTCCGTTGAGTAGCGTCTCTACCTTCTCCTTGGTTACTACCAGCTCTCCTATTGTCTCGCCTAGGAGGGATGATGCTGGTGTGTGTGAGACATCTCACAACAGGTTTGCGGCTCTTTCTGGTTTTGCCGATGATATTGAGGCTGAGATTCCTGAGTTTGTCGGCACGTCGCTCTATTCTAGTTCTTCTCCTTTGGGCCCTAATATTGATGCAGCCTGGGTCGATGTTGTTAAATGATCCCTATTGCTGTATGGAATGTTCGTGGACTTAACCGGACTGAACATCAGATCTCGGTCCAGGAGGTAATTAGCTCGTTTAATCTTTGTTGTATTGCTCTACTCGAGAGGCGAGTCTCGGTTGGTAACTATGGGCATGTTTCTTCATTTATTTTTGGCTCTTGGAAGTGGTTCTCTGATTACGGTAGTGGGCCTGGGAAGAGGATCTGGATTGGGTGGGATCCTGGTTCTGTTACTGTGATATTATTGCTTTTGAGTCGCAGTTTATTAATTGTCGTATTACTCTTTTGCTCGACTAGTCCTGTCTTCTGGTTACCTTTGCCTATGGTTCTAATGATCTTATTGAGAGGCGGTTGTTGTGGCAGTATCTCACTGATTTCTCGGTATTACATGCTACTGAGCCTTGGGTCATTATGGGTGATTTTAATGCTGTTTTGGACACTAGTGAGATTTTGGGAGGGGAAGCTCCTCATTCTGACGATGAGCCGCCCCTGGTGGAGTCCAGAGATCTTTGCAGGCATGCGGATATTGAGACCCTTCCGATGGTAGGCTCTTCGTTCTCCTAGAATAACAAGAGCCCGTCTCCAAGATCTTTATGGAAACGTCTTGATAGGGTGTTGGGTAACCCTCAGGGGTTTATTGATTACGCTGATCGTACTTACTCTTGTGATCTGCCGCGGACCTCTGATTATAGCCCCCTTATTCTGGGTCTTGATAGTTTGCCTCGCTGCAGAGGTAAAATGTTCAGATTTGATAATTTCCTGGTTGACTATGAGGATTTCCTCCCGGCGGTTTGGGACACTCGGCACCATTTTGTGGGGCCCCCATTTTATGCTATTTGTCGTAAGTTGGACGCCCTTAAGCCCGTTTCTCGCGCTATGAGGAAGAGGAAAGGGGATTTGGCATTGAATGTTCCTACTGCTACTTCATTCCTCTCTTATTCTCAGAGTATTCTCATGGACCATCCCATGGACGACTCGGTTTTATTGTTGGAGAGATGTTGTCGGTGGGTTTCTCAGTTGCCGTGGCTCAGGAACAGTCTTCACTCAGGCAGCGGGACAAGTTGGCTTTGCTTAAGGATGGGGACCAGTGTACTGCCTTCTTCTTCCGGCGGATTGCTTCTAGGCGAGTCAGATCTCGTATCTATAGGCTCAATACGGAGGATGGTACTGACTTGACTGACCCTGCTATTATTAAGAATGAGGTTGTTGGGTTCTATTAAAGACTGTTGGGTTACTCTAATTGGATTATGCCTTTATCTTCTAGTCAGGTTAGGCCTTTTATTTCGGCTTCTCTTTCGCCTGATGTTGTGGTGCACATGGTTAGACTTGTTACTGCTGATGAAGTTCGGTCTGTGTTCTTTGAGTTTGATAAGGACAAGGCCCTGGGCCCTGATGGTTTTAATGCTGCTTTTTACCGTCGGGCTTGGCCGATTGTGGGGGGTGAGATTTCGTTTGCTATTATGCATTTCTTTGCTATGGGTAAGTTTGTCAGGCAGATCAATTCTACGATCATTTCTCTTGTTCCGAAAGTATCCTTACCTAGGAGCATGTCGGATTTTTGACCGATCTCTTGCTGCAACTTATTATATAAGGCTATTTCGAAAATTATTGTTCACCATATGCGTGATTGCTTGGATGCCTTGACTGACCCGGCTCAGACTGCTTTCATTCCTGGGAGAAGGATTAGTGATAATATCCTTCTTGCTCAGGAACTTCTTCATGGTTATGGGCATAGGGGGATGCCTAGACGGTGTGTGTTTAAAGTTGACCTTATGAAAGCTTATGACACTGTTGAGTGGGATTTTGTGCTGATTGCTCTGCAGTGTATGGGTTTCCATCAGTCATTCACCGCCTGGATCAGGGAGTGCATCACCAGATATTTAGAGGTCGTAGGGGGCTTCGGCAGGGAGACCCCATCTCTCCTTATCTCTTTGTTATTGTTATGGAGGTGCTTCATGGTATTGTTGCTCTTGAGATTGCTCAGACCCCGGGCTTCAGGTACCACTGGAAGTGTGAGGCTACCAGTACTTTCATGCTCGCCTTCGCAGATGATCTCCTTTTTTTCTGTAATCCAGATGAGGTCTCTATTGGTGTTCTTAAGAGGAGTATTGATATCTTTGATTCTCTTTCGGGGTTGCGCGCTAACTCTGGGAAGAGTATTTTTTTTCTCTCGGCGAGTGCTATGGTGCAGGGGGCACAGGTTGAGCAGTTATTAGGGTTTCAGGTGGGCCAGCTCCCTGTGAGGTATTTGGGAGTCCCTTTGTCTTTATCAAAGATCACGGTTGCTCAGTGCTCTCCTTTGATTGACAGGATTGATGTTCGGCTGAGTGACTGGGCTTATAGATCTATGTCCATGTCTGGTTGTTGCCAGCTTATTCGGTCTGTGTTATCTGCTCTTCACATTTATTGGGCCTGTATTTTTATCCTGCCTAAGGGCGTGCTTGCCCTCATTGAGAAATGTTTCAGGCGTTTTCTTTGGAAAGGATCTCGTGACTCTGGGCATGCTAAAGTGGCTAGGTCTAAGATTTGTTTGCCTGTAGTGTGTGGTGGCCTTGGTATTATTCCGTTGAGGGTTCAGAACCATGCCCTTATGACCCGCCATATTTGGGCTCTCCTGGCTGGGTCTTCTCGTTCTATTTGGGTTAGCTGGGTTCGTTTGTATAGAGTTCAGTAGTGTTCTTTTTGGGATATTCCTATCTCTGCTATGACTTCTTGGTATTGGAAACAGCTGCTGAAGTTGTGTCCTCTTGTCATGGGAGCGTTTCAGTATTCTGTTGGTGATGGCTCTTCCTTCCTTTTATGGTCGGATCCTTGGCACCCTATGAGTTTGATTAGGCATTCTGTGCCTAGAGCACCTCTTTGGGCCGGCATTGATGTGCATGCCCGTCTTGGCTCTGTTATTTCTGATGGTCATTGGGTTTGGCCGGTGGTTGATCATTCCGAGTTTCAGTAGGTTGTTTCTGCCCTCCCTCCTATTAATGGAGGCCAGGATTGCATTTCCTGGAGACCGCATAGCTCATGTTTCTACTCTTCCTCGTCCGCTCTTTGGTTCCGTAGTGCGTATTCTCCTTCTGTTCCGTGGGCCACTCTCCTTCTTGGCCCTGGAAAGATTCCTAGACACTCCTTCATCTTATGGTTGGCTATTCAGGAGCGTCTGTCGACTATGGATAAGCCTTGGCTGCAGCATGTAGATGGTATTTGTGTCCTTTGTGGGATGGCGATCGAGTCTCATTCTCACTTATTCTTCATGTGCCCTTACTTTAGTAGGTGTATCTCTCTTGCTAGGAGGGAGGTAAAATTTTGTTGGCCTCACTCTGAGTGGAGTACGGGTATTCTTTGGGCAGCTAGGAGGTGGAGAGGTAAGCATGTGGTTAACGTGGCATACCGTATCTTTCTAGCTGCATTGGTCTACTTAATCTAGCACGAGCGAAATGAGAGGAGATTCGGTCAGAGGCGCCGAGATCCACAAACACTTACTTCTCAGTGGATTGGTCTTGTTCGTGACATCATCTCTCAGCGTTGGCCGCCTCATTCCTTATCTGCGGTCGCTGTTAGGCATATTTGGAGGGTTGATTGGTAGTCGGTTCTATTGTAACTCTTTTATTATTTTTCTGTTTCGTGCTGTTGGTGCACCTTTTGTAATGGTTGCTGGGTACTGGCCTATCTTGTTAGCCAATCTTATTTATTTAGTGCAATTTACTTTTCCCAATAAAAAAAGCTTGCTCAACCTGCAATTGAAATAAGGTGTCATTGATGAGTACTGTGGGGGAGGGACTCCGAATAGCACTTGGGTTTATTGTCGGCATTGGGTCCTCGACAGGTATGGGATCCTGTGTCGGAGATGGATCCTGTATGGTTGTTGAATCCCGTATAGGAGATGCGGTTTTTGGCTCAGTAAATGTAACCGATTCACCAGTTCCTTCAATTTTGGCAAGCAGTTGATCATCCGTCATAGCCGCCATAGGCTCAGGATCTGCACCATGTACATCAACTGTTTCTTCTGCAGGGGTTTCGCCCTGTGGGTGTTGCTCTGCGGGTTGCGCCGCAATATCTTCGATGGGAGTGACAGATTGAGTCACTGTGACCTTTGATTTTGATTTAGAAGCTTTCTTCAGCTTCTTCTTTGCTGTGAGCGGTGACGCACTATCAGACACACTCCTTTTCCTTTTCTTGTGGGATTTTTCTTCATCAGTAATCCTTCCTGTGATATCCCTCGGATTATCAGAGGTCGGCATATAGTTGACATGGGGTCGGTTGGCTTGAAGACAATCCTTGTTGAAAACTGTGGGCTTGCTCCCACCAATAAACTTCCTGGAGCCAATTTTCTTAGCATCACGAGACTGTGGCATGCCAATTTTCGTGAGAAGAGAATTCAGAAAAAGCCCAAACGATTTCTTCTGAGATACAGACTTCAAAACTTCTTCATGCAGCCTCTTCAGAATAACTTGACACCAGTTGACTTTTTCGCCAGACATAATGGTGACCATCATTCTAAACCTCAAGTTGGTGCACATCTCGAACGCACCGGTCCTGTTTTCAACAACACGACAACAAAAATAATGCAGATAAACATAAGGTAAATAGAAACACTTCTTATGGCAAGAAGGATGCACGTTTCTGTCCGAGGCATTGCCAGTTAAACAATCCCCAAGAAGTATCCAGAATATCCTGTGACCCGAAGGTCCTAAGATCTTCCATCTTCAGGCCATCAGAAGTTAGCCTGAAAAGAGTTCTAAGAAGAGAGTGGTCAACGCAGATTTGGACTCTGCGGACTGTGGCAGTGATGTCACAAACATCGCCTTCTTTCTTCAAAGAAAATAACTTCACAAATGCATCGAGATAAATTTCCTCAATGATGCGCTCGTCATATAGATCTGGGTGCTGGCTACCAAGGCGGTATAAGCCTTGCTGCTTAATTCTGGAGACGACACACTCAATTCTGTCGAGATCTTCACCCTCAGATTTGATACATTCCAGGATGATATATCGAAATAGACGTCCGTCGATGATGTTTTCCCTCATTTTCATCGATTGAGAAGAAGTTTGAGATGATGCCATTGTTAGGGAGATAGGGGTTACAGAGAATGAGTGCAGAAAATTTGCAAAAAGCAATATAGGCTGTATGCTCTAAGACAGTTTAATTTTGTAGTAAGCATAAATATTCGAAGGGAGAACGATACAGTCCTTATATATTTGTGGGCGGTGGAAGCTGTAGGGTTTTTGCAGACAGTGAACGGTCAGATTTAAGGGATGGGAACCGTTGTTTTAAATGAACGAACAAGATGGACTGAGCGTAACAGGTACATCTTATCCATCAGATTTTGAAATTATAGCGGGTCCCACATCTGACGTTTAGTCTTCCTTTATAGCCTGAAACAGCGGTGTGAAATTATAAAATAATTTGAAAAGTCGCGTCGTTTGATAGAAAATAGTCCAGATGTCATGCAAACCATTTATTGCAAAGACGTTTGATATAATGACACGGCACGTGGACTAAAAATTGTTTTAACAGGAATAACATATTATTATATTATTAATTTATTTTCCCACAGTAATTGCTGTATCCGCGAAAATACAGCGTTCCCCCTTAAAAGGTACATACGTGATTCAATTTCATACAGCAATCTTCGGATTAGTACTGTATTCATGGGCCATACTGCATTCCCCCTTAATTAATGCAAACGTCAGTTGTAGGAAAAGTGTCTTTGTTGTCCTACAGTGCTGTCGAAATGTCTGAGTGTACAGATAATTAATGGTGGATACTGTATTCGTGGGTCTTACAGCATTCCCGCTTAATTGTTGAGTAAAAGTATTAAAAACTTATAGGGAGTCAGGCTGTAGCAAACCCAATTCTTGTCGAAGCATACAGAATCTTGCTGTGCCGCGAGGCTTGGTAAAGATGTCAGCTAACTGGATATCTGTATGAACTTTTTCCAACCGAACATCCTTGTTCTCAACATGATTCCTAATGAAGTGATGCTTTATATAGATGTGCTTAGTGCGCGAGTGCAAAACAGGATTATGCGTTATTGCAATTGCACTCGTGCTGTCGCACATAATGGGTGTTTCCTTGACTTCAATTCCATAGTCTGACAGCTGTTGTTGCATCCAAAGGATCTGCATACAACAACTGCCCAGCAGCATAGTATTCTGATTCTGCCATGGAAAGCGAGTTTGCCAATTGTTTCTTACTGAACCAAGATACAAGTCTACATCCAAGAAAGTGACAAGTTCCGCTTGTACTCTTCCTATCTAGATTGCAGCTGACGAGATCCGAGTCGCTGTAGCTAACCAAATCGAATCCGCCTTCCTTAGGATACCATAGTCCTACATAGACTGTTCCTTTTACATACTTCAGGATTCATTTGGCTATTATGAAATGTGATTCTTTAGGTTCTCCTTGATATCGCATACACACTCCTACAGCAAACTGGATATCGAGCCTGCTAGCCATTAGGTACAGGAGTGAGCCAATTAGCTTCATGTAAAGTGATTGATCAACCGGCTTTCCACCTTCGTCAGCACTAATTTGCACGGAAGTGCTCATAGGGGTTGACGATGATTTGGAGTTATTCATTCCAACTTGTTGAGAAGTTCCTTGCTGTATTTTTCTTGGTTGATGAAAATCCCTGTAGGCAACTACTTTACCTGCAATCCTAGGAAATAACTAAGTTCTCCCATCATACTCATTTCAAATTTACTTTGTATGAGATGTTAGAACATTTGACATAAAGCAAGGTTAGTTAAACCAAATATAATATCATCTACATATATTTGAACCATCAAGAGGTCATCACCTTCCTGTATTTTAAATAAGGTCTTGTCCACAGCATCTTTCTCGAATCCATTATTGGTTAGATACAGGGACAGGGTCTTATACCATGCTCTAGGTGCTTGCTTAAGTCCATACAGTGCTTTCCTTAGCCTGTATACAAGGTCTCCGCCTTCTGTGTTGACAAACCCTGGTGGGACTTGACTATATCGAATGAAGTAGATTCTGTTCTAACGGTCTTCAGTGCTGTTTGGATAAGTATTGAGAAAATCAATACTTACAGCTTTTATGCTGTATCCAATTATGCTGTAGGCATATAGAAGCTGCTGCTGTATGGAGTGTTGCTGTATGAAGGGACAACTTCCATACTTAGTGCTATATGACTATGTTGCTGTATGATGGCAACGCGAAGGCTTGCTATATGTTGGCAGTTTATCAAAACATTGGACAGGGTTAATTATCCCAACAAGGAGTCACAACCAATATCACACAATATCACATACTCATCAATCAGCACACATGTCCACACACAACGGTGCTACGCGAAAACAAGACATTCCAATATAGAACACTAATACACATTCCAAAAACGACATAATCGTTTAAAAACGCACGAGCTATTTTGAAGAAAACTTTTATCGAGAATATACCAATTCTTTTGAAAGTTCATTAAAAACATTCAAATTGCACACAGGGTCAATTACCAACCATTACATCTACGATACACGAAGTGTATGGGCAAGATACTTGCCTTAGTAATTGACACGCGAATCCTCGGGAAACACGGCTCAATTGAAAAGCCTTGAAAACCTACAATGTTCACGCAAAAAAATGACAACATAATTAATATGCATATAACAACCAAATACGACGGAAAACACGAACAACAACTGAAGGAAACTCATTGAGACATTTAATCGAACATTAAATGTTCAGGGTTCCTCAAGAACACAAAAATCATTAATCGGATTAAAAGAATCAAGGATATGGATATTCAATCCATAGAACATGTTTAACAATATCATTACTACTCAATTCATGAAAAACGGATTGAAATCAAAATCAAGAACAAAACCCCCAAAACACCTAAAATTAGGGTTCTAAGAATTTTACCTTGATTAAAACGGTGAAAGATGTTGGGATGTTGTTAAATCCGTACTAGAAACTCAAAGATGTTGATGGATGATGATATCAGGTCAAAATCCACACTTACACACCCTAAAGATCGCCCAAATCACCACAAGGAAGAAAAGAGAGGAAGAAATGACGAAAGTTGACCTCTGCAGTCCTATATATACTGTCAACAATTAGCACGTGCTACGGGCATATGTAGCGTGCGCTATGGGCTGAAAAATGGAGTCCAGAACCTTATGCCAGTCTATGTTAGCATGTGCTAATCAATGCCTTAGCGTGCGTAGATGAGGCAGTCCAGTAAAGGAAAGAATGTTCCGTCCCTAACAATTAGCGCGCGCTAATAGATGCGTTAGTGAGTGCTAATTATTTACTATATGCTCACTATGTAGTCTTTGCTATTTCGATCATAACTTCTTCGTCCGAACTCCGATTGACTCACCGTTTGAACCATTGGAAATCTAACTTGATGCTTTATAATATTTTAAAGTTTCAGAACTTTTCGACTCATAAGTGCCGGTGGTGAACTTACAAAGTCGACCCAAATGCACAACAACGATACTCCTCGATAAAACATCAATCATTCAGCATGCAACGAAACACTAACGGACAACACCAACGATCCAAATAAAAAACAAACAAATAACCAAGCATGACATATGATCAAATAAACACAGGCAACACATATCCGCTTGAATCGATAAATAATCCAGGATGTCCGGACGCCAAAATCATGGGTACTACAACAATCAAGAGGAAGGACTAGACTAAGAAGAGACTTTTGCACCGGTTGCTTGTCTTGAGGCTATTCGCCTTCTATGTGCATTTGTTTCATATAAAAAGAGTAAACTTCATCAAATGGATGTAAAAAGCACCTTTATGAATGGAGTTGCTCAAGAAGAAGTCTATGTGAAGCAACCACCAGGCTTTGAAGATTATGATCATCCGGACTATGTGTACAAGCTCCATAAAGCTCTCTATGGATTAAAACAAGCGCCGAGACATGGTATGAAAGGCTAAGTACTTTTCTTATCTCTAATGGATATAATAGAGCAAATGCATATAATACTCTATTTGTCAAGACTTTTGATAATGATATGCTCATTTGTTAAATATATGTCGATGATATTGTATTTGGTGCTACTAATAGTTCTCTATCCCAATAATTTGTAAATCTTATGAAAGGAGAATTCGAAATGAGCATAATGGGCGAATTAAAATTCTTTCTCGGACTTCAAATAAAGCAACTCGAAGATGGTATATTTATTCATCAAACAAACTACATCAACGAGTTGTTAAAGAAATTCAAGATGGAAGAATGCAAGGAAATATCTACACCTATGTCATCCGTCCTGCAACTTGATAAAGATGAGAATGGTAACCCCGTCGATCAAAAACAATATCGAGTTATGATTGAATCTTTACTTTATCTAACTGCCTCTAGACCCAATATTATGTTTACAACACGTTTATGTGCCAGTTTCAAGCTAATCCTAAAGAATCTCATTTAATTGCTTGTAAAAGAATTTTTCGATATTTGAAAGGTATTACTGGCATAGGATTATGGTATCCATCAAGCATTTATTTTGAACTATTTTCATACAGTGACGCTGAATTTGATGGATATAAAATTGACAGAAAAAGTACCAGTGCGACTTGTCATTTTATGATTTCATGCTTGATATCTTGGGGAAGTAAGAAATAGGCTAGTGTGGCTACTTCCACAGCTGAAAACGAATATGTGGCTGCTGGAAGTGCATGTGCATAAGTACTGCGGATTAAAAATCAATTATTGGATTATGACATTACTCTTGAAAGTACACCTTTTTTCTATGATAATACTAGTGCCATAAATCTGAGTAAGAATCCCATTTTGCATAGTAGGACAAAGCACATCGAAACCCGTCATTAATTTATTCGTGATCATGTCCAAGGAATGTTCGTCTCTAATTTGTGGGTACTAATGAACTAGATACTTTTACAAAACCATTGCCCGAAGAATCTTTTAATTTTATAAGGATAAATTTAGGAATGGGACATGTTAATCATTTTTAAATCTGCATATTTACTTATATAGCAAAATGATCATGAAAAATGGACATAAATCATCAGAAGAAATCTACTATCCATTTGGTCAACCTAACGGCCGCTACATTTCCTCCTCACGATTTCTAATTTTCATCCCCTAAACTTTCTGTGCATCTAATGGCCCTTACCAATCTTCGCTTACGACCGCTATGAATTTTGTTAATTCCAAAACCTTCGGTATGTTAGCGTACACTAGCTTCACAATATAACATACATTATAAGCTATAATGTACGCTATATCTTTAGGATTATGTATGCTACACTATCCAAGAATGAGGACAGTATCCACTGGAACCACCGTCTTTACAGTAGCTAGAAAACATAACATACGTTACGTGATACTTCTAGAAACTTAAAAACCCGGTCAAGGGTTATTTTTTTCATTTTCCTCTAAACCAAAACCCTAATCCCGATTTCTCCTTTCTAAATCCTCTCCAAAACTCAACCAAATTAATCTATCAACCTCAGAATCATGACAAACACATGCGTGGGAAAGAAGAGAATAGGAGATTTATCATCCAGTCCATCAGATTCGGCCAGATTCGTCAATCCCCAAGGTGAAAAGGCATTCCTTGAAATCCTTATAGATAAAGAGGTAACTCCAAGCCATAACTTAGACTTTGAATCACCGAAAAGTTATTGGGGTTAATGTTGAGGAATTTTTTGATATTTTGGGGATAAGAAAATTTGTTAGTTTGGCCAGGCCTATTTTTGAAGAATTGGTTAAGGAATTCTATGCTAACTTTTCGACTAGTTACAATTCGAATGGATTACTTGTTGTTCATTCATTATCCCGAGGAAAACCAATAAACTTTGATGCCGTCAAAATTTCGGACATTTTTAGTTTGCCTAACGAAGGTGTGTTGTGCACCGGGAAATTTTATTCGAATAATGATGATGATAACGATGATGAGAAAATGATAATTTGAAAGAAATCACTATTCGAGACTACCTCAAATCTCCGACTACGCTTGAGGTGAATTCTGATAAATCGAAAATAATGATTTCCGTTTAAATATTCATTTACTTCATGACGCTATCACCCAGAGTTTAATGCCAAAAGTAAATGCACAACAAAAATTGGTTAACATTGATATGGAGATCATCTATCATGTGCTAAAGGATGAACAAGTTAATTTTTCCGGAGTTGTCATGAGGTGGTTTGTGGAGAAAGGAATGACAACAACAACAACAACAACAACAACAACATCTAAGCCTTAGTCCCAAAATGATTTGGGGTCGGCTAACATGAATCAAACTTTGAAACCGTCAATAATCGTTACATAAATACCATAAAGGGAAAAAAGAGGGAAAAAGTAGAGAAAAAAGCAAATAAAAGAAGAGAATGAATGAAAAAAAAAAAAAAAAAAAAGAAAAAAAAAGAAAAAAAGATAACATGAAATAAAAGAAAATAGGAATTAAAAAAAAAAAAAAAAGAATCAGACTCCATCCACCATCCGTATTCTTTCCCGCCACATTTGCCTCTCCATCACCATACTTTCTCCAATTCCAAGAAACCGCATATCATTTTCAATCATCTTTATCCAAGTTTTCTTGGGTCTTCCTCTACCTTTCACAACATTACTTCCTCTACCATTTCTTGGAGAAAGGAATGACATTCCACAAAAAGGGATATGTTAAGAAAGATCGTCAGAGAAAATATGGACTGTTTTTTGGTTATATTCTGACAGAGATATTTTAAAAGGAAGGCGTTAATCTAACTGGTCTTCATGGAACGAAAATCCCAACAGGGAATTTGGTTCACGAATAAACCATTCAAATTGTATATGTGCGAACGAGGAACCGTGGATGGGTTTACGTTTTTTATCTGAGAGATGGTGACAGTTTGGTTGATGGAGGTACCTTACCTCGTATCGAGGATAAGGTCATGTCTAGAGGTCCTCAGATCGAGAAGCCACGTGTTCGTGCCCCTATATCTCAACCCAGATCATCTGGAGGCAGTAGAGCTAGTTCGTCTTCATCTCAGATTGATGTTCGTATGGGACGACTCGAGAAGAATTTCAAGGATATGAAATTAAGGGTTCAAATGTCAAAGATAATGCACGAAAACATCTATACTCATTTAGGCATAGCCATTCCTCCTCAACCATCAGATACTGATCTTAACTAGATTTTTCTTCACCATGATGATTTTCTGGACTTCCTGTTTGGCCGGCATTTTTTCATGCACTTTATTATGTTTCTTTATTATGCTGGTTTGATGCTTATGTTTCTTGGATATTTTGGTATTTTTGATTGAATGTCTTATATGATATCTCGTTTATTTAGTTGCTAAACATGATTATATGGATGCTTGTGACTGGCCTTGGCTTTTGAAGTATTGGTTTGCAGATTTAATCTTCAGTTTCATATGAATTTTTACATAAAAACAGGATAGAAGCTTGAAATTGCTTTCTCCAAACTTATTATAGATTATAGCTTATTTTCTAAGCATTTATTTTTAAGATGCAAGCTCAAACGGTTATTTCAAATCTGGCCTCTTTCGATTCGTTTTGTTAATGAGAAAAAGGGGGAGAAATATATTTTGAACTTCTTCGTACCAAACTCAAAGGGAGTTTTCAAATATTTTATCGAATCCTCATATTTTTCAGTTCAAAATAAGTAAGTATTCATAATTATTTTGCCATCATTAAAAAAGGGGAGATTGTTGAAATAATATTTTCATCACACATATTTTGATGATGTTCATAGAAACAAAATAATCATTAATAATATTTCACTCGTCAACACATTTCAAATCTCCACTCACTTAATATGCCGAGTCAAGAAATTCTCAAAGGTAACGTACGCAATACCTATAGCATAACGTACATAACAATCACTCACGTGTATTTGTGCAAAGTGTTAAATCATGCAGGGTTATGTGGCTAGACAAACTATGTTACAAGACAACCGTAACTTACGCAAAGGACTGAGGATAGGGTATGCTAAGTTTTAAAATGAAATGTCGTACAGTTTCTAGAAAGTCAACACATTGAACGATCATCTACATAATAATGTAAACAAATGTATGTTAACGGCCGCTAAGCGTTTGAAGTTGAATTCAAAATTAGACTGTTGATGACATCTAGAAGGTCAACAAATCAAAGGCTATCTGCGGACAATGATAACGTAAGCAAATCAACATACTTAACGTACGCAAGGAAAGAAGCCGTAGGCTACTGAATGCTACTAGACTAGTGTTGCGGACATTACACCAGCGAAGTAATGTATGTTATGATGTTAACGTACGTAAGGACTCTTGCATAATGTACGTTAAATTGAAGAACTATACCAACGGTAAAGAGGCTCCTAAATGCTATAAATAGAGATATTTGAGGAATTGAAGCATGCAAGAATTCTCTGAATATATCAAGCAATGATCTGATTCATTTGAACTTCAAAATAGCATATACTTTGAGAAATAATATTACATATTGTAACTGATGCAAGAAGAATTGTTCGAACATTCTTCTATACATTCTTGTATCACCTAAAGCGATTATTCTGTAAGTCGAGTAATTATACTCGCAATACTATTTGTAATTCAGTGAGGTTGTCTTCTACCCGGAAAAACAAGAATTGTTGAAGTTGTGGTTGTTCTTGAGTCCGGAAACCAAGAAATTGAAGTTCGGTACTAATTTTGAAAGTGATATTTTAAAGGTTAGCACTGAACTATAAAGTGCATTTAGTTTTGAGAAAAGTCCTAGTCGATAACGCTAGGTAGGGGATATAGGCTTTTAGATGGCCGAACCTCTCGAACAATTTCTTGTGTCTTTTTATTTCCGCACTTTTTCGTTACTCCTATATTTGCTTCCACACGAAAAGATTTCAAAACTCTACTCCACACTATTCAACCCCCATCTAGTGGCGATAATAAACCTACACACACACACATATACATACATATATATATATATATATATATATATATATATACACACACACACATACACATATAGGGCGATTTACATCTGACTACCTTTTTAGATGGTCTAATTACAGTTTGATCCCTATTGTTTCAGATACTACAATGAAGGACAAACTTTGCACTGTCCAGAAACTATATTTACAACGAAGGACAAAAGTCAAATTTTCAGATGATGTCATTGGAGAGAGAGTACTGATATTCCGAATTTGCCCTTTTATTTTTCCTTTTCTTGTTTACCCATTTATTTTTCGCCTCACGTGGGTGGCACATGCTGGACCTCATTGTAATATATATAACACTTTTGGACTTAAGTGTAATAAATTTTCAAGCTTTCTAGAAAAAATATTTTTTCCAAAAAAGAAAGTATTTTCTGGAAAAAAAATTATTTTTCGAAAAAAAAAAAATTATTTTTTGAAAATTATCTTTTTCGAAAAATTAAAAAATATTTTCTGGAGAAAAAATTAATTTTGGGCAAAATAATATTTTTTCGAAATAAAATTATTTTCTGAAAAAAATATTATTTTCTGGAAAAAATATTATTTTTTCAAAAAATATAAAACTATTTTCTGGAAAAAAAATAAAAAAAAATATTTTTTTGAAAAAATTAAAAAAAATATTTTCTGGAGAAAAAGGTATTTTTTGGCAAAATAATATTTTTTAGAAATTAAATTATTTTCTGGAAAAAAAATTATTTTTTTCGAAAAAATAAAATTATTTTCTGGAAAAAAATAAAAAAATGTTTTTTTTGAAAATATTAAAAAAAATATTTTCTGGAGGAAAAAATATTTTTTGGCAATATAATATTTTTTCGAAATAAAATTATTTTCTTGAAAAAATATTATTTTTTTGAAAAAAATAAAATTGTTTTCTGAAAAAAAAATAAAATAAAATATTTTTGAAAAAAAATATATTTTATGGAAAAAAATTATATTTCGAAAAAAAATTATTTTCTGAAAAAAGAATGTTTTTTAAAAGAAATGTATTTGTCAAACACTTTAATAACTTATAAGCTATTTGTTTAATATGAAATGTATTTTAAAATAAATGTTTTATTCAAGTAAATAGAGGGGCATTTTCGTCTTTTTAATAGAAGTCAACACCATTTCAGATTTTTGTCCTTCGCTGTAATTTATGAAACAATAGGGACTAAAGTGTAAAGAGGCCATCTAATAGGGTAGTTGGTTGTAATTTCCCCATATATATATATATATATATATATATACATACACACACACACAAATGCACATAGCTCACAAGAAAATGTTACACACTTGACCATGTAAGATTTCGAATGGTATATAATTCGTATGGCTAGGTACTTGCCTCGATAATCACTCGTGAATACTTCGAAGAACACAGGTCGATCATAAAGTCTCAAAACCTACAATCCCCACAAGAGGACATCAACGATATGATTACTACAAGCATAATAGTCAAACATGATGGAAAATGCCCAAAACCCGACTATAATTCATTGAAGCATTTAATAAAACATTAAATGTTCAAGGTTTTTTACGAAAACAAAAATCCTGATCTGGATTAAACGAAACTGAAATATGTATATACAACCCATAAAATATGTTCAGCAACACTGGATAATACTAAATGCACCAACAAAATTGGATGAAAATAAACCCACAAGAAGCCCCCCACAATATATAAATAGGGATTTTCAAGAAAATTACCTCACTCAGGCGAAGAACAAAGGATTAGGTGTTGATATAATCGTCAAAGAACTTCCAAAAGACCCTTGGATGGAGCAAAATCGGCCAAGAACCTGAACTTAGTCAAAGCTGGCCGTCCGCCGCGAGAAGAAGGAATGAAATGAGGAATAGGGTCAAAAACCCGACTGTACCATTCTATACTAACAGAGACGCACGACCGGTCACGCATGACTAACTGCTCGTGCGTCTGGCCGTGGTCAGAATCAACAAACAATTCATACAGGGACGCACAAGCATGTGCTCGTGCGCCAGACTGTGCGTGTGGTCGTGCGTTCCTCACTGCCCGAGCACTGGTGTGTCGCATAAGCATAGCACGAGCACCTGCTCATGTGCTACAAACAAAGGCTAGAATCGAGCCCGATATGGATCCAAAATAACCCCGAACGTAACTAATTCAAAAGGAAGGGATACCACGAGCCAACAACACCTTCTGAGAGGCAAAATAGCAATAGAATACAACATGTCATATCACTTACCCATGCACATGATATGTACGACTTATGTAACGACAAGTTGCACCCAATGAATACCACAACACATTACGCCATACAGTACACATAGATAGATAACTCCAAGTAATCATCATCAAAAAAATATCTGTACAAAATGATAAATAATTTCGGGCAAACGAAAACAAAATTCTCAATTATTACATTCTACCCCACTAAAAAAAGTTTCGTCACGAAATTTAAAACAAAGAGCGGCAGACAAATAAAGAAAAACAAACACTCTGTTCAGCTCCGAAAAGCCATGAACAATGTGTGAACGCGACATTCCTCGAAATGTGACGACCTGGCTAAGTAAGCATTTGATACATGAGTCGAGGTGATAAACATACATGCGAACATGACGAATCAAAGTGGAGGAATTAGAGTTCGAAAATAAATGCCCCAGAAGTTAGGAAAATTACAAAATGGCCCAAACATCCGGAAACCCCAGTTAACACCCAGGTTCACAACACGACTAAACATGTTAAATGAACTCGTGGAAACGACAATCTGACCATTACAGACCATATTAACGAAAATCGGCACTAATACAACAAAATCATAACATCTCCGCATTACTCTGGAACAACCTTCAAATTTGACCAAAAACAAAGGTGCAGAAAGAAAACTGGCACTTAGCGTGAGCTAACAATCTGTGTAGCGTGCACTAAGTCCTCTTCTCAACAGTGTAGCCCGGTCAGCCTGAACACGCCATGGACAATGTCAAACTAATAGGTTATGAAGAAACAATGAAACGCTTACAAAGAGCATCAATATTCTAATTCAAGCGTTAATCAAACTTTGATGAACATCCACTCGAGATACAAGAAAATAGGCTTCAATGACAACTAAATCAAAAATGACAAAGATAGTGAAAATCATAGAATAATTCTAAATGATCACGAAACTCGCCCGAATGCTAAACATGGAAAAGAGAATATGTCATAAATATCATGATGAGGACAAGTGAGTCACTGAAACCGAAAAAATGTATGAAATACAGAAAATGTGGATATTATGTTCTCCTTCTTTAAAAACAGGTTCTTCCCCAATACTTAGGACAAGGAAACTGAAAATTCGAATCATGTAACATAAGTAATCAAAGCAGCAATTCTCAGAAAAGGACTGAACAAAACATTAATTATCAAATCTCCACACGGGGCTCGATCCCAATCAACAATTCTCAGAATCTTCATTTACTACCGTTTGGCTCTCTCGGAGTGGAAAAAGTAACTCGGTTTCCAAACATCTTAGCAACTACCTTGCAATATATTGCCTGATGTCCTGCTCGACCACACTTCAAACAATTACCCGTTGGAGAATGACAACTCCTCCCGGTATAGCCAGCATGGTTACAATTAAATCACGTCTTCACGCCACCCATTTTGCCCATCGAAGCATAGAATTCTTGATTTGCTCGGACACTAACTTGCAAAACTGAACTCGATGCCCCTCGAGCCCGCATCAATCGCATAGTAACACCACAAATATCCATACAAGACACATAATGAAACGCTCAATTTATACCCGAAACTCCAAAAGACTTACGACCATTGCACTCAGTATCTTACGGTCGTAACATGCTATTGAATCGCAAAAATCAGCCGTTGTTCCGGACGCCCCAAAATGGTGTTGGCCCAAGATGAGAAATTCATTAAACATGCATACTACAAGTCTGAGCGCTCATTTCACATGAAAACGACACCATACGGGTCACAAAACAACTAGAACTCGTAGCGCATGAAACTTTAAAACCAAATTATAATCCTTTGACGAGGACAACAATATTATGCACATAAGCAGCATGACTGGGCATTCGCACCATCACACAAGTTATGAATTTGGGCATTACCACCCACAGTAATAATATCGACACTATGCATGCTTATGAAAACAAGACATCTGAAAAATAAAGTGAGTCACGTTTCTCCTAAAACTTGCCCACACTATTCTTGTACTAGAACTTGAAGTTTTATTTTGCATCTCGACTTTGAAAACCATCTTTTTTACATGGAGTCCAAATACAAGAATTAATATCTTTCCTCTTCTACCAAGTGTTTGATTGAAAGTATATTTTTCGACTGAAATACGTGACCGTTTGTCAAGATGATGTCAAGTCCTAGGTTTTCAAAATATTTAAAAATTTAAAACACCACCTTAAAAATCTTATCCACTTAGTGTCACAAATACATTGTTTATGAAAAATGATTTATCGTGAGTTTTAATGTTCTCTAGTATCTAAATTAAATGCATGGTCCATACATGATGCTACCACTACCTCAGAGAAATTTCGAACATCCTCAAAACCATCTAGGGATTTACTGCACTGTGGGCCTCGCACCGGAACCCATCAGGCTAAAAATCATGTTCACAACCATTTCAAACATGCCAAAAGTCCAAAGACGGTAATATATTACAAATACTCGAACACTTTCCAAAAGTCTATTTTTCAAATATTGTCATAGAAATCAAACTTAAAAGTTCAAGACCAACATGTCAAAAACTCAACAATTTTAAAATGTACGTTAAGTTACTGCTTACACGTACCAAAAAAATAGTTTAGGGGAATCATTTTTCCAAAGCATACCCAAGTTGCAAAATGCTAGAAAGCCATTTTAAAACACACAAACATAGCGAACAAAATCAACAGTTAAAAGTACATTGCAGTAGATAAAATACTCGATTTCCAAAATATATGTCATAGCCAATATCACCCAGAATAATGATGCCAAAGACAAGTTCCAGCTCCTCGCACAAAGCTAAACAAGTTAGCACAACACAATTCCAACATATAGATAAAGAGACTTACAATCGAGAGACTTACAATCATGGATCGCCTGAAGATGATGTCCGAACCACAATACTAATAACAACTCTGATGCGTGCGACGTATACATGACATGGATTCAACCCAACGACCTAGGTTTTTCGCAAATCTAAGCTCCAATACCATATTCTGTAACACCCCCGACTCGATCTAAAATGCCACAGCACCGTAGACTCTTCTCATAAGGATATACCGGGGTAGACACCTTACATATCAATGACACAATTGACTACGGAGGTCAAAAGAAATGATAACGGACCGGCAAGGTCACTTTACAACACAAAAGACCATCATGGTATACAACTCCATACCAATACTAAATTTTAATGCATAAGATACACAACAACTCAATTTCATAGTACAACCCACATCTATACAAGGGTGATCGATTGACAAAAAAAGCCACTGACTTAGTGTCGCCACATTGTAACCGGAACCGGAGGTTCCAGCCCGAATCGGCCTGGCTACCCTCACACATAGAGTGTGCTATGAATACTCCAATTCAGTCCAGTGCCTTCTGGACTGTCTGCCTCAATTGCACTAGTGTGCGCTAATGCTGAATGATAGTGTGCACTACCAGTACTCAATTAGCGTGCGCTAAAAAGAGTATGTAGCGTGCGCTACTCATCACACACAGGCTGCCAACAACGATGATAATGATAGTGTTCTCAGTTCGAGTCTCAACAGGGTTGGATGATGAATGATAACTGATATCTGATTCAAAAGTACACCGAACAGTGAAATACAATGAATGAATATGAATGATGAGTGATTATTAATGAGTGAAAATTACTGAGTGATGATTATTGAATGATAATAAATGAATTTACAACCGGGTATTACATCATCCCCTCCTTAAAAAGAGTTTTGTCCTCAAAACTTAGGGTCGAATCATTCGGGATAACTCTCCCACATACTATCCTCGGTTTCCCAAGTAGCCTCATCGACTCTGTGTCTAGACCACTAAATTTTAACCAAAGGAATCCTCTTGTTCCTCAACTGTTTGATTCGTCGCTCTAGGACTCATACAGGACACTCCTCGTACGTATGATTATCCGCTATCTCGATTTCCTCGAACTACAGTATGTGACTGGGGTCGACAACATTATTCCGCAACTGAAAGACGTGAAACACGTTATGAATTCGGCTCAAGGCCGGAGGTAAAGCCAATAGATAAGCCAGATCGCCTACTCGATCCAAAATCTCAAATGGTCCAATGAATCTCGGACTCAACTTTCCCTGCTTCCCGAAGTGGAAGATACCTCGACTCGGGGATACCTTGACCAAAACGTGGTCACCTGCCTCGAACTTTAATGGTCAATGACGTTTAGCTGCATGTGATTTTTGTCAACTCCGAGCGGTCAACAAACGACTCTGGATCAACGCTACCTTTTCACGGGCGGCTATTAGCATATCGGGCTCAGTGCCGATTGATTCTGATAAGTTATCCCAACATAAGGGGATCGACAACGACGACCATATAAGGCCTCGTAAGGTGCCATCTTAATCGAAGCTTGCCAACTGTTGTTGTACGTGAACTCGATCAATGGTAGTTGGGCTTCCCAATCGTCTTTTCAATCGAGAACATATGCTCTCACCATGTCGTCCAACATCTGAATAGTTTGCTCTGATTGTCCGCCGAACTGAGGGTGAAAAGATGTGCTGAAATTTAGTTGGGTTCCCATGGCATGATGAACGGATTTCCAAAAATGCGACATGAATCGCCCGTCACGATCCGAAATGATACTCTTAGGGGTACCGTGCAATCTCACGATCTCTTTAATGAAAACTGGGCAAGTCTCTCAGGACCCCACATATCCTTAATCTCAAGGAAATGAGCTGACTTAGTTAAACGATCCACGATTACCCAAATTATATTCATGCCACGACGACTCGTCGGCAAACTCGTGATGAAGTCCATTGAAATATCCTCCCACTTCCATTCTGGGATAGGTAGCGGTTTCAGCATACCCGCCGGTCGCTGATGTTCTATCTGGACTTACTGACAGGTTAAACATCTCGAAATAAATTCTGGGACTTCTCGCTTCATATTACTCCACCAGTAATTTTTTTTCAAGTCTTTGTACATCTTGTTAGACCCCCGATAGATAGAATAAGAGGTAGCATGGGCCTCTCTCAAAATCGAGTTTTTCAACTCGTCATCCGCTAGAACGCATAACCGGTTCTTAAATCGCAAAAGTCCATCCTTGTGGACCACAAATCTATGGGCCTTCCCCCGAGTCACATCATCTTAAATGCGCAACAAAAATGGGTCTGAACCCTGATTCACTTTGATCGCTTCCTCCAGTGACGATGAAATCTCTAGCATGCAAAGTTGCCCTTGTACACGTCGTAACCAGACCTTGATCTCATGCCTTAGGAATTCCTGCTGAAGTTCCTTCTGAGCAGTCAAACGAGCAAGCATCTGCTCCTTACTGGACTTACGACTCAAGGCATCGGCGATGATGTTCGCCTTACCTGGGTGGTATTGTATCTCAATATCATAATCTTTAATCAGTTCCAACCACCATCTCTGTCGCATGTTTAACTCCTTCTGAGTAAATATATACTTCAAACTCTTTCCTGTTCTGCATTAATACACATCCGAGACCTTGTCCGGACGCGTTACTATAAACCACGAATCCTTCCATCCCTTGTGGTAAATAAAGGACAGGCGCGGAAATCAAACGACTCTTGAGCTCCTCAAAACTCTGCTGACATGCGTCAGACCACATGTATTTCTTATCCTTCCGCAAAAGGTTCGTCATAGGTTGCGCGATTTTAGAAAATCCTTCCACAAATCGCCGGTAATAGCCTGCTAATCCGAGGAAGCTTCGGATTTCCTTAACATTTTTCGGAGGTTGCCAATCTCGGATAGCCTACGTCTTATGAGGGTCGACATGTACTCCGTCTGATGAAATCACATGTCTGAGAAATGTCACCTCGGACATCCAGAACTCACATTTGGAAAATTTTCCATAGAGTTGCTCCCGTCTCAACACGTCGAGGACCTGATGAAGGTGAAGTTCGTACTCCTCTCGGTTACGGGAATAAATCAAAATGTCATCTATGAAAACAACCACGAACTGATCCAAAAAGTCGATGAAACCTTAGTTCATTAACTCCATGAATACCACAAGTGCATTAGTTAACCCAAACGCATCACTACAAACTCGTAGTGCCCATAGCGTGTTCGAAACGCCGTCCTTGTGATATCCGACTCTCGAATTCGCAACTGATGATACCCAGATCTTAAATCAATCTTGGAAAATACTGAAGTTCCCTGAAGTTGATCTACGAGATCATCAATACGGGGTAAGGGATATTTATTCTTGATCGTCACCCTGTTCAGCTCTCGATAATTAATGCACAAGCAAAAAGAACCATCCTTCTTCTTGACAAATAACACTGGTGCTCCCCATGGGGACACACTCGGTCGGATATAACCTTTCTTGATCAATTCCTCCAGTTGATTCTTCAGTTCCTGCATTTCGGTCGGGGCCATACGATACGGTGCTTTAGATATTGGGGACGTACCAGGATCCAACGCTATCGTGAATCCCACATCTTTCTGTGGAGGCAAACCAGGTAACTCGTCTGGGAATACATCAACATATTCTCTCACTACCGGGATATCCGCCAATGTTACTGATGGTTTCTCGGTCTTGGTCATATAGTAACAATAACCAACACACCCCTGATCGAGTAATTTCACTGCTTTCATCATAATAATGACTCTTCTGGAATGACTGGGGTTACCCCTGAAATACACAATCAATTCCATCGTCTGAAACGATAGTGACCATACGCTTACGGACACTAAGTATGGCATCATGACGATCCATCCAATCAATACCCAAAATTACATCGTCCTTATGTAAGTCCACCACGATTAGATCTGCCAGGCATTCACGCCCTCAAGCTGAATCGAACAGCTCTTAACTTCACGATTCCCAATAATTCTTATACCGTCTGGTAGGCTGATGATATAAGGTTCGCAACTAGTAGCACTACCCAGGTGTAGTCTACTCAAACATGACTCAGAAATGAATGAATGAGATGTGCCAGTATCAAAAAGGGTACACACATGTTGAGATAAAATTTTGAGTGTACCTGAGATCATTCGGTCCTCCGGATCGTCGATCCTCTTCATCTCGTAAATTCAGGGCTTGCCAGCCCCAGAACCGGATGCTCCTGTCTGATAACTGTGGGCCCCTCCTTTAGATGCTTCCGTCGTCTTAAACGATGCGGACTGAGTGGCCTGATTCTGAACAGCCGACTGCTTCGGGGTCTGAGATACCGTCGGAGTAGGTTTGGGGTCTCTTCGGCATAAACGGGCCTTATGCCCGACAATCCCACAGTTATTACACGTTATAGTCTGCCTCGGACACTTAGTGCTGAAATGACCCTGCTCTCCACAGTTGAAACAGGTGATGGCCGAAATGGCCACTCGGGACTGAGATTACGTAGGTTTAGGCGCCATAAGAGGTCGCTCAGAAAAAGTAGGGCCCGCACAAGGCTTCTTGAAGGTTGTCTGACTGTCTTCGAACTGATTATGATTCTTCGATTTCTTGCCAGAAGATGAAGTTTGATGCTTAGCAATTTCCTTCGAAGTAAGCTCATAAGGAAGAGATTTCTCGATGAATTCGGCCAGGGTGGTGCAATGATGATTAAGCAATTGAAACCTCATACGAGGTTTCAACCTCTTACTGGAATACTTGATCTTATTCAACTCGAGTGGATAATGGATGAGGCGAATGGAAGTAGCTCCTGAAACTTCTCGGCGATGGTGAGAACATCTTCTTCCACTGAGGGGTCGGGACTGAGTAACTTCGATAACTTGGCCTCCCTGAGTGGGACCGGATAATAACTTTCCATCATGAGGGTCTTGAACTGGTCCCAAGTGCAAGATCTGTCGGTGGGCTTCA
This sequence comes from Orobanche coerulescens, assembly GCA_033398695.1. NCBI lineage: Eukaryota > Viridiplantae > Streptophyta > Magnoliopsida > Lamiales > Orobanchaceae > Orobanche > Orobanche coerulescens. Next base: position 94,248,333 of record CM065807.1, on the reverse strand, counting down.
AAGATAGCCACCAAGAGTGAGTGCTCTTACCCAGATAGTAAGCCGCAATTGAAACATTGTGCCCTTCGGGACACTCCACCATAGCAAATAGCTTCTCAAAATGTTCAAGCCAGTGAATAATATCCGCCGGCTCAGATGAGCCCTAAAAAGTAGGTGGCCTCTGGCGAGAGATGTCACGGATAATACTGCTCACACTCCTCTCTTGTCTCTGAGGTGGCGGCGTAGGATCCTGTTGAGCCTGAGTGGCTGAGTTCTGCATCGTCTCCATCAGACGTGCCATCTGAGTCATCTGGGCCATCATGCCCTGCATAAAGGTGAGTGGATCAACCCGAACACCTTCCGAATGAGCTGTATCTCAGATAAGACTTTCTGACAGTGAATGATTATCTCCCGGTGAATGAGTGGTAGCGTCGCTACTTGTTGAATTGATGTTATTCCTCGCATTCGCGCGGGTATTCGCACGAGCTCCTGGGTTTCAGCCCACACTGCGGCCTCTTCCCCTGTGTCCTCTGACAGCTCTATCCATACTGAAGTAGGAAAGTCACAAGATAATTTTTAGATTTCACATGAATGATCAACTGAGGTGACATGATTATCTGATGAAATTATTGAAATGATAATCTTGAACAAGTTAACAAGATTTATGATACGATCCACAAGATCAACAACTGAGCAATAAAGTTAACTGAGTGATTAATGAGTTAACATGATCGACATGATCAAAAAAGATAATGATGATTGAGGATTGTTGACTGATGAATGATGAATGAGTGAGTCTTATTGCCAGAAATTATACCATGGCGTCAGAAATCTTAATGTTCTTTCGGTCTGAGGGGCTTGGCGCTTGCACAGGTCACACGTGACGCGAAAGTCCAATGATACTACCCTGATGAATGATGATTTCAATGAGACAGGACTCAGATAGTAGTATTCAAAACCACGCTTCGATACCAACTCTGTAACAGCCCAAACTAGGAGGATATTACAGTGCCGTGGACCCCCAACTGGGACCCACCAAGCGAGTGAAAATTAATGAATTAAATAATATAATTGTAGTACCGAACCACATTATTTTACCAATGACTCCGATGAGGAGTTTCAAGTACAACACACCCAGGAATACAGAATACATGTATATTTCATATGAAGATAAATTATACAACACTGAATAAAATGAAAATCCAAACGGAACTGCAGCGGAAAATACACATCAAAGAAACATGAATAAGTGGACAGACTGGGCCCCTACTAGTATCACTGGGACTCCTCGCCGTCAACGTTATCTTCCCGTGCCTTTGCCTTGCCATGACCTAAAAACAACATCCCCAATGGGGTTAGTTACACAGAACAACAATCCTCAAGAGTTGAACAAATACAATAATAACATGAATTAGTTTATGAAACCAAGTTGAACGATGGGCATCATAGTACGCCATGAATGGGATGTGCAAGTGCACAAGCCTGCCGAGTGCCCGGCGTCCCGCATAAACACCCACAAAACTTGGCCTAATTAGTCTCACGGAAAGTCCAATGTGTCCGGATTTCCGCATATACACAATGACCTTAGTGTGCCCGACTAAAAATTCCACACATATACCACCCAGAACGCAATACAATCCCGAAAGGTCACAAGAACAAAAGCGACCATGATGAAGAACAATGAATAGAAAGCCGACAAGGGTCAAGAATGACTCACTAAGGTGAAATAATGACGTAATGAGTGATAGCTTCAAATGAAATGATTGGAACCATTGTTCCTCGTGAATTGAATGATTAGTTTGATAATTACAAGTCTCAACATGATTGATGTATGATGAATGAATTATATATATATGAATGAACAACAAAGAAAGGAATGATTATCCTTTTAACCGGGCAAGAATTAACTTGCCTCAATACCAGTGATGAAATGTCCTTCCTCGAACAAATGTCCTTAACGGAGTTATCGGCCGCTCGAACAAACCTTGAATAACACAAGTACCAACAATTCGCTTAATATACGTATCAATTACGATCATAACCAAATCAAGAAGTCGATACAACAAATCCAAACTCATTGGGGCATTTTGACAAACACATTGCAAACATTCTTCCATTGTTTACAACCAACCCCAATTATATCGAAACCAACCTCCAAATGAGTGATTCAATCCAACAAAACATCATCAATACAATCAATAATCCAATAGGAATACTCCATTCGAGATTACGACAACATCTAGTCGAAACCCCAAAATTCCAAAGTCAACACTCAAGGTGTTTTTGAACAATTCCCCAAATACTCAACAAATCCGAAAAATACACCAATAAATCCATAGGAACACATGTATGCAAGGTAGATAATCCATATTCAGCATATTCCAACATAATAGCAAGCTAACTTGAAGAGATCAGAAGGAAAACACTCAAATCCCAAAATTCTAGATTCAAGAAAAGTTTACCTTGATTTGGTGTGGTGGAGAGGATTAAATGTTGATTAATCTGAACTAGGAGCTTGAAGATGATGCTAGATGATTACAGCTCGAAGAACTCTTCGCGAATCACCCAAAATCGCCCGGAATGGTTGAGGAATGAAGAAATGACGAAATGAAGAGTGAAGTGTCCTATTTATACCAAACCCAGCTTAACGTGCCCTATCTCCTGTGATTAGCGTGCGATAGCGGGTTTACTGGGTAGTCCAGTGAACTCTGCCTGCCGTATTAGCGTGCGCTACGTACTTGGTGGCGCGCTAAGACCTTCCTCTTAGCGTGCATTAATCGGATGTTAGCGTGCACTACCTGATAGTTGGTGCCCAGTAACTGGAGTCCAGAACCTACTGTCCTCTGTTGTGCTCGCCTTAGTGCGCGTTACACTGATAAATTACCGTGCGCTACTAAAATAGTAAGCGTGCGTTACCCTCACACATTTCATGTGCTGTGAATACTTCGATTCAGTCCAGTGCCTTCTGGACTGTCTGCCTCAATTGCACTAGCGTGCGCTAATGCTGAACGATAGCATGCGCTACCAGTACTCAATTAGCGTGCGCTAAAAAGAGTATGTAGCGTGCGCTACTCATCACACACAGGATGCCAACAACGATGATAATGATAGTGTTCTCGTTTCGAGTCTCAACAGGGTTGGATGACGAATGATAACTGATATATGATTCAAAAGTACGTCGAACGGTGAAACACAATGAATGAATATGAATGATGAATGATTATTAATGAGTGAAAATTACTGAGTGATGATTATTCAATGATAATAAATGAATTTACAACCGAGTATTACAGCCGTGACATGTTTTAACTGCAGCCAGCAGTGCCATATCAGTCGTGATTGCAACCTACCTTCTTTGAAATGTTATAGTTGTGGCCAGGCGGGCCACAAAGCTGCATTTTGTACCGAGGGAGAAAAGACACTTGGGGTTCAGACATCCGTTCCTATGCCTTGAGAACCAAGTGTTAATCAGAAGTCATCAGCAGGTCAGCCGTCTCAAAGTTTCGTTTGGGGAAGAGGATGGGGTCAATCCGTTAAAGGGGGAGCCTTCAGTGCTGGTTCAGCACAACTGCGTGTTTACAAGATGAGGAGAGCTGATGATCCAGAGGCTACCGTGGCTACATGTACCGTTTATATTCTCTCTCATCCAGTTAGAGTGCTTTTTAATTCCAGTGCTTCTCATTCGTTCATCTCTTTTGATTGTGTGCGTCGATTGAGTATTGGATGCTTGTCTGTTTGTGAAACTTGTCGTTAAATTGCCTAGTGTGGATAGAATTATGGGGGATAGGGAAGTTAGACACTGTCCGATGATAGTTGCAGAGAGAGTGTGGCTTTCGAACTTGATCGTCGTGGATATCATTGATGAGGATTTGATCCTCGGTGATGACTGGCTTGATTGACACAGAGCGATAATAAATTATCGCATGAGGGTTATATCAATGTTGACTATGGACGGTACCGAGCATTCATTTACGGGACATAAGAGAAGGGGTTAGAAACTTATAATCAGCGCTATGAAGGGGCGAAACTCCTTATGGAAGGTTGTGTGGGGGTACTGTGTTGGGAATAGTGCCCTAGGACATTCGATGTGCCTAGATTTGTAATTGCCACATTTAAATAAAGTTATTTGATATCATTTATTTCTCATTGATTATTATAATATGTGCATGTTTTAATATTATAATAATCAAATAATACTTATTCATGAATAATAAGATTATTCAAATGTCCCTGGTACAATCGCGTTGAGTAGAGACTCAAGTGATTAATATACTAGTATAAGTTTGATTAATAATCATCGGATGGTTATGCATATGGTACGGATCAATCTTATGGGTATTGGTTGGAGAACTAATACTGGACAGACCCATATTGAAATCACTGCATGGAAATGTCATAAGTGAATCTCAATATAACAGTATGTCAATAAATACTTGAACCTGAGATTATCGTAAAGTCTAACATAATAACTGCTATGCCTTGACGTAATCTAATGTCATCTGAAACATGGTGATCATAAAGGTTAGTGATCGGGACTAGTGGGAGTCATGTGGAAGGCAATGAATAATCAAGATGGGGATTTGTCCCTATCTTTAGTGAGAGAGATATCTGCTGGGCCCCTCGATAATTAGGACTGAAGGAAATGCATGGCCATGCTCAAATAAAGAGTCATTTGATTCAATCAATCTAGTTAAGATCGAGAAAGCATTTGAACATAATAAGTATGACAATCTCCATGACTTAGTTCATATATGATATCGCGTGACAAAGGGCTTTGACACGTTAAAAGGTTTAATGGACTATTAACTTATATTATTTGGGTAATCATAATATCTTGATAGAGGCTGCTTATTATTTATTATTTAATAAGGTATTAAATAATTTCCAACATAATATAAGCATTTGGGTCGCACATATGACAATTATAGACAAGCAGGAATAAATATCAACTGGGAATAATAAATATAATATGGGATATTATATTTATAAGGAGATTAAATAATAAGTAATATATAATATTGGATATTATATATATTGTATTATCTAATAAGATGATGGGTAACTAAGCAAATACTAGATTCTTGAATCTAGAGATTACTAGTCCAGTAGTGGGTGAGCCACACAAATAAACAACAATACTCACGTTATCAATCAAGACCCAACACAACAAGCCTTCGGCAAAACCAACCAATATACTCTTATATCGTAACTCGACTGAATACATAAACCTTACCATATTACCTCTATAAATATGGTTCGTACTTTAATCCAAGTTGAGTACGTCAACTAGCGTCGATAATAATCACCCGACTTTCACCGACATATGTATATATATATACACGTATATCTTTATACATACATATATTTAACATATAAATATATAAATATATTTATATTCATAGAGATAATTCACACACTTCGGCAACAATAATTTCACGTAGTTATAATTCGTATATCAAGGTACTTGCCTCAAATCTAAAGCACGCGAAGTAACGGGAAAGCTCGACCGGAAACCCACGAATCTTCAAACTAGGTTGAAAACACAAGAACAACACAATCGCTATAAGATCGATCACAAGGAAGATGGAAAGTATGTGAAATTCCCAACAAGAATTCGTAGAAACAAAGGATCGAACACTTGAGGTTCAATATTTCCCCAAGAACATCAAGAACATCATCCGAACCCGAATACGGTAAGAAATACGAATCAAATCATGGGGATAGGATCAATACAACCGATCGATGATATACAACAACATGAATCGTGAAGAAAAACCCAAATCTTGAAGATTCACGAAATATAAAGGAAGGGTTTACAAGATGATTACCTTGAATCGAAGATGAAGAACACGGATTGATGATGTTAATCAACACCAAGAACTCAAGAAAAATGTAAACTTGGAGTTACAAAACTCCAAAATCGCCCCTAGACCGCTCACAAATCGCCTCAGCCGCGGAAGAATGAAGAAAGGGTGAGAAATGATGAACACAGTCAACCCTCGATATATATAAATACCTGCGCATGCGTTACGTGTAACACCCCAAACTAAGCGGATATTACAGTGCCGTGGACCCCCGACTGGAACCCACTAGGCGAGTGAAAATGAATGAATTACACAGGGTAAATGTAGTACCGAACCACATTACAACAATAATTACTCCGATGAGGAGTTTAGTACAACACATCCAGGATAATACAGAATACATGTATATTTTATATGAAGATAAAATATACAACACTGAGTGAAATGAGTATTCAAACGGAATGTTTGCAGTGGAATAAATGAAGGAAACATAAATGACTGAAAAGACTGGGGCCCCCTTCTAGTATCATTGGGACTCCTCGCCGTCAATGTGCTCTCCCCGTGCTTTCACCTTGCCATGACCTGAAAAACAATATCCCCAACGGGGTCAGTTACACAGAACAACAATCCTCAAGAGTTGAATAAACACAATCATGTATATGTTGTATAAACCACAAGTTCGATCAAAAATGAATCGGTTAGATTATAACCCAATCTTGTTGAAAACATACGCAATCAAACATGCTGTATGAATCAACTAACAGTACGGCTCAAAAGGGTGGCGCCACACTACGCCCGGGATGGAAATGTGTCCGTGCACAAGCCACCAACGAGTATCGATCGAATACACGTGTAGTCTTGTACCTAATCAGTCTCACGAAGCAATCGACTCGTGTGCACAGTCCAATATGAGGCCAACAACCAATACACGACTTAAATGTGCCCGGCATGAAAATCCTACACATACCAACCGGTACGCCAGCATGACCCGGAATGCCACGATATAACAAAAGTGACATCGAAAATGAATAATGACTCACCGAGATGAAATGATAGTGAAATGAATGATAGCTCAATGAAATGATTGGAACCGTCGTTCCTTGTGACTGAGGTGATTAATTGACAATGACAAGTTTTGATACGGTTAATACAATGATGAATGAGTTATGATTATGAATGAATAACAACAAAATGAATGAATATCCTTTTAACCGAGTAAGAATTAACTTACACAATACCGGTGACAATTATCCTTCTACGAACAACGTCCTAATTGAGATATCGGTCGCTCGAACAACCTTGAATAATACAATTACCAACAATCCGTTCAATATACGAATCAAACACGAATATAACGAACTCAAAACGTCGATACGATTAAACCAAGTTCATTGGGGCATTATATCGAACACTTTATGGCCAAACTTCGATTGTTTATAACCAAACCTCAAAAATACCAACATCAAATCCCCAAGAAGTGTTTCAAACCAACAAAACATCTTCAATACGATCAATAATCCATTATGAATATCCAAAATCGTGATTTCAACAACAATTAATCGAAAACCCCCAAATCCAACACAATATTCAAAGTGTTCTTGAATAATCCTTCAATAATCCGATGAATAATCAAACATGTCCATAATCATGCGTATATCACTTCATACAACACGATCTTAACATCCAAAACATCATATCTCAATACAAAATCGACATCCATGAGGGTTAATGAATATTACCTTTGAAGATCCAAGTACTTTAATCCGATGAAATCGCGTTAGATCCACAATCCGAGCTTCACAACCGAATGAAAATGATGAAAGATGAATACTCAAGTGATTGAAGATGAAAATCTTCCCCCTCAAGCTCTCTCTCTCGTATGGGTTGAAGAAAAGGGAAAAAATGAGCTGCTCACGCTCAAAAAATGCAATTATAGAGTTGACTGCCCTGTGTGCTGCAGCCCGGCCGAAGTGTGCCGCGGCACAGGGCCAAAAATGCCCTCAGTGATCGGCAGCGTGCCGCAGCCCGGACGAGTGTGCCGCGGCAGTGACTCGGCAGTGTGCCGCGGCCCCATCGTCATGAGCCGCGGCCCAAGGTACAGAAGGGTTGGCCGATAAGTTGCAATACGAGTGTGCCGCGGCAGTGACTCGGTAGTGTGCCGCGGCCCACAGTACAGGCTGCTCGGCAAAAAACTGGAAAATGTGTGTGCCGCGGCGCACACTCCTTGTGCCGCGGCCCACACCCCCCTAGGGTCCTAAAATGATGAAAAATGATCCGGGAAGAGAATGAAAGCAATAGGAACCAATATTTGGGAAACAATAACACGAAATGGAAGTACGGAAACCCCAAAACGGTGGTTCCAAGCCATGATTACAAGGGTTCGCCCAACAAAACACAATTTGAACAATGAGAAGGTTTGAAATGACATGAACTCCAACGTCAACAACGACTAATGAATCGATTACCACGATCAAGATAATACTCTCGTCTCGATTCCCGAGTAAGGTTGAAACAATGAACAATATCAATACACAACTCGAAGTTAATCCGAACGGTGAACACGGATGAATGATTATTAACAAGTGAAAACTTACATAACGATGATTACCGAATGAAATTACTAGAATGATAATGACTGAATTACGACCGGGTATTACATACACCCCCCCTTAAAATAGTTTCGTCCCCGAAACTAAGGGTCAAACAACTCGGGATAACTCTCTCGCATACTATCCTCGGTTTCCCAAGTAGCCTCTTCGACTCTGTGTCTAGACCACTGAATTTTAACCAAAGGAATCGCCTTATTCCTCAACTGTTTGATTCACCACTCTAAGACTCGTATGGGGCGCTCCTCATATGAATGGTCATTTGCGATCTCGATTTCGTCGAACTGAAGTATGTGACTCGGGTCGGAAACATACTTCCGTAGCTGAGAGACGTGAAACACATTATGAATTCGGCTCAACGCCAGAGGTAAGGCCAAACGATAAGCTAGCTCGCCTACTCGTTCCAAAATTTCAAACGGTCCAATAAATCTTGGAATCAACTTTCCCCACTTCCTAAAACGGAAGATACCTCGACTCGGGGATACCTTGACCAACACGTGGTCGCCTGTCTCGAACTCTAATGGTCGGCGACGATTGTCTGCATAAGATTTCTGTCGACTCTGAGCGGTCAACAAACGACTCCTGATCAAATCTACCTTCTCACGGGCGGCTATAAGCATATCGGGCTTGGTGCCGATGGATTCTGATAAATCATCCCAACACAAAGGGAATCGACAACGACGACCGTACAAGGCCTCGTAAGGTGCCATCTTAATCGAAGCATGGCAACCATTATTATACATGAACTCGATCAATGGTAGTTGGGCTTCCCAATCATCTTTCCAATCGAGGACACATGCCCTCAACATGTCCTCCAAAGTCTGAATAGTCCTCTCTGATTGTCCGTCGGACTGACGAGGAAAAGCTGTACTGAGATTAAGCTGAGTTCCCATAGCACGATGAACTGATTTCCAAAAATGAGACACGAATCGCCCGTCACGATCAGAAATGATACTCTTAGGAGTACCGTGCAGTCTCACTATCTCTTTGATGGACAGTTGAGCAAGTCTCTCGGGAACCCACGTATCCTTAATCTCAAGAAAGTGAGCTGATTTAGTTAGACGATCCACAATCACCCAGATTGTATTCATGCCATGACGACTCGTCGGCAAACTCGTGATGAAGTCCATAGAAATGTCTTCCCACTTCCATTCTGGAATAGGAAGAGGTTTCAGCATACCCGCCGGTCGCTGATGTTCAATCTTGACTTGTTGACAGGTTAAGCATCTTGAAACAAATTCTGCGACTTCTCGCTTCATATTACTCCACCAGTAATTTTGTTTCAAGTCCTTGTACATCTTGCTAGACCCCGGATGAACAGAATAAGGGGTAGCATGAGCTTCTCTCAAAATCGAGTTTTTCAACTCGGCAATCGCCGGTACGCATAACCGATTCTTAAAACGCAAAAGTCCATCCTCGTGGATCACAAAGCCAGGGGCTTTCCCCTGAGCCACATCCTCACGGATGCGCAACAGTGATGGGTCTGAACCCTGATTCTCTCTGATTGCCTCCTCAAGTGGCGATGAAATCTCTAACATGCAAAGTTGCCCTTGCACTCGCTAAAGCCAGACCTCAATCTCGGGTCTAAGGAATTCCTGCTGAAGCTCCTTCTGAACTGTTAAACGAGCAAGCATCTTCTCCTGAACGGACTTACGACTCAAGGCGTCGGCGACAACGTTCGCCTTGCCCGGGTGGTAAAGGATCTCGATATCGTAATCTTTGATTAGTTCCAACCACCGTCTCTATTGCATATTTAACTCCTTCTGAGTAAATATATACTTTAAACTCTTATGATCGGTGAATTTCTGACAAGTAACGCCATAAAGGTAATGACGCCAGATTTTCAAAGCGAACACCACGGCTTCTAGCTCCAATTCGTGGGTCGGATAATTAACCTCGTAAGGTCTCAATTGCCGTGAAGCATAAGCAATAACCTTCCCATTCTGCATGAGTACACATCCGAGACCCTATCCGGACGCATCACTATAAACTACAAATCCTTCCGTCCCTTGCGGCAAGGAAAGTACAGGTGCTGACATTAACCGGCTCTTGAGTTCCTCAAAACTCCGTTGACATGCGTCGGACCACGTTATTTCTTATCCTTTCACAAAAGGTTCGTCAAGGGTTGAGCGATTTTAGAAAATCCTTCCACAAACCGCCGATAATAATCGGCTAATCCGAGAAAGCTTCGGATTTCCTTAACATTCTTCGGAGGTAGCCAATCTCGGATAGCCTCCGTCTTCTGAGGGTCGACACGAACTCCGTCTGATGAAATTACATGTCCGAGAAACGTCACTTCGGACATCCAGAACTCACACTTGGAAAACTTTCCATGAAGTTGCTCTCATCTTAACACGTCGAGAACCTGATGAAGATGAACTTCGTGTTCCTATCGGTTACGAGAATAAATCAAAATGTCATCGATGAAGACAACAACAAACTGATCCAAAAATTCGATGAAAACCCGATTCATTAACTCCATGAATACCGTAGGTGCATTAGTCAATCCAAACGGCATAACTACGAACTCATAATGACCATAGCGTGTTGGAAATGCCGTCCTCGCGATATCTGACTCTCGAATCCGCAACTGATGATATCCAGATCTTAATTCGATCTTGGAAAATACTGAAGCTCCCTGAAGTTGATCTAAGAGATCATCAATACGGGGTGAGGGATACTTATTCTTGATCGTCACCCGGTTTAATTCCCGGTAATCAATACACAAGCGGAACGAACCATCATTCTTCTTGACAAACAACACTGGTGCTCTCCACGGGGATGCACTCGGACGGATATAACCTTTTTCGAATAACTCCTCAAGTTGGTTCTTTAATTCCTGCATTTCGGTTGGGGCCATCCGGTACGGTGCCTTCGATATTGGGGACGTACCGGGCTCCAACTCAATCATGAATTCCACATCTCTATGTGGAGGCAAACCAGGTAACTCGTCTGGAAAAACATCGGCATATTCCCTCACTACCGGAATATCCGTCAACATTACTGATGATTTCTCGGTTTTGGTCATATAGCACCAATAACCAACACACCCATGACGGAGTAATCTCACTGCTTTCATCAAGTTAATGACCTTACCAGAACAGTCGGGATTACCTCCCTGAAACACACATTCGACCCCATCGTCTGAAATGATAGTGCCCATACGCTTACGGACACTAATGATGGCATCATGACGATCCATCCAATCAATACCCAAGATGACGTCGTCTCTCGGCAAATATACAATGATTAGGTCCGCTGGCTATACACGGCCATGTAGCTGAATCGGACAATTCTTAATCTCACGATTTCCGATAATTCGTCTACCATCAGGTAGACCAATGACATAAGGCTCACAACTAGTAGCACTACCCAGGCGTAGTCTACTCAAACATGACTCGGAAATGAATGAATACGATGCACCAGTATTAAAAAGGGTACACACAGGTTGAGATAGAATATCGAGTGTACCTGAGATCATTCGGGCCTCTGGATCGTCGGTCTTCTTCATCTCGTAAATTCGGGGCTTGCCGGCCCCCGAACCAGACGCTCCCGTCTGATAGCTCTTGGCTCCGCCTTTGTTAGCTCCTGTCGTCTTAAACGACGCTGACTGAGTGGCCTGATTCTGCACCGCTGAATGTCCTGGGGCCTGAGATGACGCCGGAGTGGGTTTAGAGTCCCTTCGGCAAAAACGGGCCCTATGCCCAGCAATTCCACAGTTGTGGCACGTGACAGCCTGTTTCGGACATTTGGTGCTGAAATGACCCTGTTCTTCACAGTTGAAACAGGTGACAGCCGAACTGGCAGCTCACGACTAAGATTCCGCGGGTTTAGGCGCCATAGGGGGTCGCTCAGAAAAGGTAGAGCCCGCACGTGGTTTCTTGAAAGTGGCCTGACTGCCGTCAGACCGATTACGGTTCTTAGACTTCTTGCCAGCAGATGAAGGTTGTTGCTTAGCAATCTCCTTAGCAGTAAGCTCGTAAGTAGGAGCTTTCTCGATGAATTCGGCCAGAGTGGTGCAATTATGATTAAGCAACTGTAGCCGCATACGAGGTTTCAGCCTCTTGCTGAAATACTTGATCTTGTCCGCCTCAGAGTGAATGATAGATGAGGCGAACGGAAGAAGTTCCTGAAATTTTTCGGCGATGACAAGAACATCGTCGTCCGTTGAGTGGTCGGGAGTGAGTAATTCCGACAATTTAGCCCCCTTGAGTGGGGCTGGATAATACCTCTCCATCATGAGAGTTTTGAACTGATCCCAAGTACATGATCCTTCGGTGGGCTTCAATGATAACCACCAAGAATGAGCACTCTTACCCAGGTAGTAAGCCGTAACTGAAACTTTGTGTCCTTCGAGATACTCTACCATAGCAAATAATTTCTCAAAATGTTCGATCCAATGAACAATGTCCGCCGGCTCAGATGAGCCTTCAAAAGTAGGTGGCCTTTAGCGAGAGATGTCGCCGATGATACTGCTCACATTCCTCTCTTGCCTCTGAGGTGGCGGCGGAGGAGCCTGTCGATTTTGATTAGCTGAGTTATGCATCGTCTCCATCAGTTGTGCCATCTGCGTCATTTGGGACATCATGCCCTGCATAAAAGCGAGTGGGTCAACTCGAACACCTTCTGACTGAGCTGTGTCCCGAGTACGACTCCCCGATAGTGAATGATCATGTCCAGGTGAATGAGTGGCAGCGTCGCTGCTCGATGAATTTGCATTATTTCTCGCATTCGCACGTGTATTCACACGAGCTATCGGGATTTGGCCCGCACCACGGCCTCGTCCTCCGCGTGCTCTTCTTGCTCTCTCCATACTGAAGTAGGAAAGTCACATGATGATTATATTTCCCGCATGAATATCACGTTATGATTATGTCATGAGATGATGAAAATGAGCATACACGCTCTAACACAGTGATTACATGAATGATTAACTGAGGTGACATGATTATCTGATGAAATTATTGAAATGATTATCTTGAACAAGTTAACAAGATTAGTGATATGATCTTCCAGATCAACAACCGAGTAATGAAATGAGTTGAGTGATTAATGAGTTAACATGACCGTCCTGGTCAAAATGAAAATGATGATTGAGGATTGTTAACTGATGAATTATGAATGAATGATTATTGCCAGAAATTATACCATGGCGCTAGAAATCTTACAGTTCTTGGTCTGATTGGCTCGGCATTTGCACAGGTCACACGTGACGCGAAAGTCTAATGATACTAGTCCGATGACGATGATTTCAAATGAGACATGAGTCTGAAGGTAGTATTCAAAACCACGCTCCGATACCAACTCTGTAACACCCCAAACTAAGCGGATATTACAGTGCCGTGGACCCCCGACTGGAACCCACTAGGCGAGTGAAAATGAATGAATTACACAGGGTAAATGTAGTACCGAACCACATTACAACAATAATTACTCCGATGAGGAGTTTCGTACAACACATCCAGGATAATACAGAATACATGTATATTTTATATGAAGATAAAATATACAACACTGAGTGAAATGAGTATTCAAACGGAATGTTTGCAGTGGAATAAATGAAGGAAACATAAATGACTGAAAAGACTGGGGCCCCCTTCTAGTATCATTGGGACTCCTCGCCGTCAACGTGCTCTCCCCGTGCTTTCACCTTGCCATGACCTGAAAAACAATATCCCCCAACGGGGTCAGTTACACAGAACAACAATCCTCAAGAGTTGAATAAACACAATCATGTATATGTTGTATAAACCACAAGTTCGATCAAAAATGAATCGGTTAGATTATAACCCAATCTTGTTGAAAACATACGCAATCAAACATGCTGTATGAATCAACTAACAGTACGGCTCAAAATGGTGGCGCCACACTACGCCCGGGATGGAAATGTGTCCGTGCACAAGCCACCAATGAGTATCGATCGAATACACGCGTGGTCTTATACCTAATCAGTCTCACGAAGCAATCGACTCGTGTGCATAGTCCAATATGAGGCCAACAACCAACACACGACTTAAATGTGCCCGACATGAAAATCATACACATACCAACCGGCACGCCAGCATGACCCGGAATGCCACGATATAACAAAAGTGACATCGAAAATGAATAATGACTCACCGAGATGAAATGTTAGTGAAATGAATGACACCTCAATGAAATGATTGGAACCGTCGTTCCTTGTGACTGAGGTGATTAATTGACAATGACAAGTTTTGATACGGTTAATACAATGATGAATGAGTTATGATTATGAATGAACAACAACAAAAGGAATGAATATCCTTTTAACCGAGTAAGAATTAACTTACACAACACCGGTGACAATTATCTTTCCACGAACAACGTCCTAATTGAGATATCGGTCGCTCGAACAACCTTAAATAATACAATTACCAACAATCCGTTCAATATACGAATCAAACACGAATATAACGAACTCAAAACGTCGATACGATTAAACCAAGTTCATTGGGGAATTATATCGAACACTTTGTGGCCAAACTTCGATTGTTTATAACCAAACCTCAAAAATACCAACATAAAATCCCCAAGTGTTTCAAACCAACAAAACATCTTCAATACAATCAATAATCCATTATGAATATCCAAAATCGTGATTTCAACAACAATTAATCGAAAACCCCCAAATCCAACACAATATTCAAAGTGTTCTTGAATAATCCTTCAATAATCCGATGAATAATCAAACATGTCCATAATCATGCGTATATCACTTCATACAACACGATCTTAACATCCAAAACATCATATCTCAATACAAAATCGACATCCAAGAGGTTTGATGAATATTACCTTTGAAGATCCAAGTACTTTAATCCGATGAAATAGCGTTAGATCCACAATCCGAGCTTCAAAACCGAATGAAAATGATGAAAGATGAATACTCAAGTGATTGATGATGAAAATCTTCCCCCTCAAGCTCTCTCTCGTATGGGTTGAAGAAAAGGGAAAAAATGAGCAGCTCACGCTCAAAAAACGCAATTATAGAGTTGACTGCCCTGTGTGCTGCGGCCCGGCCGAAGTGTGCCGCGGCCCGGCCGAAGTGTGCCGCGGCACAGGGCCAAAAATGCCCCCAGTGATCGGCAGCGTGCCGCGGCCCGGACGAGTGTGCCGCGGCAGTGACTCGGCAGTGTGCCGCGGCCCCATCGGCATGAGCCGCGGCCCAAGGTACAGAAGGGTTGGCCGATAAGTTATAACACGAGTGTGCCGCGGCAGTGACTCGGCAGTGTGCCGCGGCCCTGCCGGCATGTGCCGCGGCCCACAGTACAGGCTGCTCGGCCAAAAACTAGAAAATGCGTGTGCCGCGGCCCACACCCCCCTAGGGTCCTAAAATGATGAAAAATGATCCGGGAAGAGAATGAAAGCAATAGGAACCAATATTTGGGAAACAATAACACGAAATGGAAGTACGGAAACCCCAAAACGGTGGTTCCAAGCCATGATTACAAGGGTTCGCCCAACAAAACACAATTTGAACAATGAGAAGGTTTGAAATGACATGAACTCCAACGTCAACAACGACTAATGAATCAATTACCACGATCAAGATAATACTCTCGTCTCGATTCCCGAGTAAGGTTGAAACAATGAACAATATCGATACACAACTCGAAGTTAATCCGAATGGTGAACACGGATGAATGATTATTAACAAGTGAAAACTTACATAACGATGATTACCGAATGAGATTACTGAATGATAATGACTGAATTACGACCGGGTATTACATTACGTATGTCAACCAAGAAGGATAACGTACGTTAACTGTATTACCTATGTAATGCATGAAAGATTACGTACGTAATCGATGGCCAGTCCTATCCAAAATAGCGAAGACCCTTACGTACGTTATGGCAAGGACTTAACGTACGTAAAGAGCACAGTTAACGTGCGCTATGATCAACACATAGCGTGCGCTATCGACGGCCAGAACTCAATGCCTGAACTGTGAAGATCCCCCTTACGTACGTTATGAGAATGGATTAGCATACGTAAGGCACATGACGATAGCGTGCGTTATGCTCATAGTATAGCATACGTAAGTCACTTAGCAGTTCCAGAACTGATAAGTTCAGCTCGTCGAGTACGAGCGCGACGAAACCACGAAATGATGATAATAACACAAGACGAGGCCATGCATACGAAGAGTGCAGAACGAAGAACTCAAGCATTAAAAGAAAATACGATTCCGACTACTCAAAGGTTCGGAATACGACAACAAAAGTAATTACCCCCAAACTTTTGGGAAATTACGAAATATCCTAAACATCCGAAAATCACGATACGACAATGAAAAGCCAAACCGAAGCTCACAGTACATATAACAACGTTAAATGAACTTACGAGAAACCCTAAGCAACAGTTTCGAACGATATTCGTAGGAATCGGAGTCGAGTGCGGAAAAGTCACTCAAGACACGAATTTGGCTAGAATATCCCTGAAACAAACTCGGATGACCAAATACACAGAACAAAACATCATCAAAATGTCAAAACGCTCGCAAGCGAGTTCTGAAAACCAGAAAACGCCAAAACCAAAAAATTACCAAAAGAGAAAATTACGGGTATTACATTCCAAACATCTAGGTGATTACCCTTGGAGTTTTGTGAATTGTAGGCTGGTTTCGGGAGTTTTCTCCATGTGATTTGAGTATGGGTTATTAATTATCATATTCCTTACGAATCATTTAGGTTCCGGAAGTGCATTCTTGGACCTACCGAACTTGTATTCTTTTCCTTCCAATTCTCGATGTCGCAAAGGCAAGTATATGTTTATGATTGTATGTTCTCGACTTTAAAAGTAAGGTATATGAATTTTATGATTGTTATATTCACTCTGGGATGGACCGACGAGTCCTATTAGGGTTCCGTTGCCTTTGGTGCGGTTCCGCGAATATTTTGGGTTAACCACTCTGGGAGGATCTGAAGGGGCCTCTGAGGGTTCCGTTGCCTTTGATGCGGTTCCATGGTTAATCACGTATGTATTGAAATGAAGTGCTATGAGATTTAGTTATTTCGGGATACTAGTCTTGAGTTGATGAAATGATGGTTACATTTATTTTATTGTAGAGAAGTATTGTGTTTCATATTCGATATACTTGTACTAGCTATTCAACGGATAACACCTTTTTGGGGGAAATACCTTTCATGTATTTCAAGCTCCATGAGAACGGATAGGCATGTACCAGGTCGGCATGAAGATGAGGGGCAAGTGTGATGCTGTGTCTTGTCTATGGTTATAATTTGTATTCCATCCATTCAGTAATATTGTACTTGAAATGGTTAGATTACTCGAGTATTATTTCTGGCTTTCTTGCTATTTTTGCCTGTGTTGCCTTGGGAGTGATTTCTGATGTATTGCATTTGGTCTATTTGGATATCGTCTTGGTCATCAATTTTATTGTCTTCCATTGGATTATGTTTAGACCTCATCGGTCCAACTTCATGGTTCCGCATATGTATAGCCTTGTGGGTCCAATGGAGGGCCCCACGGCACTGTAATATACCCTGAATAACTTGTGGGTGTTACAGTATTCTTGGAAATAATTCAATAATGTCAAGTATAAAGTATTGAGTAAAATAGATTATGAGCTGTAAACTTTTGGGGGAGAAAAATATTTCTTTATTGATGGTCAAGAAATTACAGTGCTTAACATGAAACAGAAATACAGATAGATAGAAAAACAAGATACATGCAAACTTAAGAAATACATTAGCCGTATTTATCATCGTGAAGGCTATTGTCGGGTACACCATCTGTAGGGATCTTTTGCTGTTCCCTTCCACCAATTGACGAATAAGTCTTTTATCAGGTGTCTATAATATCCTTTGCCTTATGGAGTGACATCATATTCAAGCATCTATTCTTTGGGATGGGTCAGACATTCTCTACTCATGTATCTGATTTTGATGGAGACCTGCGTAGGCAACTTCCCTTCTACCAACAACCTTGAGAATTCATTTGCTGCGGCCCCCAACATATTACAATGATTAAATATGGCTGATTGTGTGAATAATATCTGTTCAACTCATTCTTCATCCATGCCTTCAATTCTGTAATTGTGGGATGCTTGTCTTTTAGCAACACGATCCCAGCAGGCTTCTTAATTGTATCCTTCTAAGGGAAATTGGGATCAGCAAATGGAGGTCTTCATCTACCAACCTTCCACCTTATAACCCATTGGATAATTCCTAGCCCACCCAGTCGGCTGATTGCCTGGGCTATAGATTCTTCCCAACATGTACCTGACTCTCCATGTCCTGTCACCATTTTCTAGCAGTTTACCTTGCAGATCCTAATGATTCTTCCACCTTCTTAGTATTATCCAAGTAGGTGAGTTTGTCATATATTTTATGCAAGAGATCGATTGAGTCAGACTGACATTCCTTGACATCTTTCCCCACTGTGATGAGATTCGCGACTGCTGTTGTTAGGTCTTCTATTTTATTGTCATGTTCAGTTAGCCGGTCTCTCATATGTTCAAGAGCGGCTATAGTTATTGCTTCAGAACCTATTGCCTTCTCTTGTTCTTTCTTAAATTGCATTATGGTTCTGAGTGAATTGGGTGAAATATGTCGGAAGGCATTAGGGACCAAAAAATGCCTCTCGGACATTTTTCAGTTACCTTCGAAGTGCACTGACTTCGTCCTGGGCAGTCTCCCAATCACAGTCAACTTCCTCGCCACACTTAGAAAGGGCTTGTAGAACATCCTCTAAAAATATATATTTTCTGGCAAGGGCTTAAATGTGGGATTGACATTCGGCTTCTCTCGGAGCATGGAGTGGAGCCAGAGAGTAAGTAGCATCTATTTCATTGCTGATTACAGTACTCCGAGGGGGAGCTGTATCATACACAGAAATAAAGGGTTTAGACTTGCCAGGGCCTGTAGGGGTAGGATGGGATATTCCCTTATCCAATTCTTCGATTGAGGGGACAGGAGGGACTGATTCCTCCTGTTGAGTTTCACAATGGGGGATGGGTGATTGTGTAGTTTGATGAACGAGGGACCTGGCCTGATATCCGGATGACCAGAAATCCCTTGGCCTTGAACAACCTGTATTTTTTGCAAACTCCACTTCCCGAGCATCTTCTTGACTCATGCAGATTCTTGTTTTCATAGCGTCATCATTGTAGTTGAAGTAGGGATCTAAATAATAAATAGAACTTTTTTGATTCTAAGGGACTAGGTTCTTGTCCTTGACTCGGACTTTTTCCTTCTCATAGAAATGTTGAGTGATAAGGTCGTGACAAAATTGATCATCATACTTGATGAGGGTTCTACATTACTAGCATCAGTAACTTCTAGAAAATATCCTTATTTGTGTTTCCAGTTAGCCAAATTTATAACTCTTCACACGCAACTTGCCTGTAAACTTTTCATACGTATAAATGTTTGTAGCTTTAGTCTCCATGGACAACAAGGTATCATTAATTATCTGTGATACGGAAGTACTAGATACAAAAGGGATGGGATCCTCGATGGGTGTGGGTTTCCAAGAAGGAGTTGGGAGCCGTACAAGGTGGGATTCCCTGTATGGAGAGGGGCTCCTCATAGGGGTTGGTACCTTGTTCGGAGAGATGGTTGTTGGCTCCCAAAGGGCAGCCAGTTTTCCAGTTCCTTTTAATTTAAGGACCACTTGTTCATCCATCATTTTTGTGGATGGGTGAGTACCTGTTGTAGCTATATCATGAGTAGCTTCCATAGGAGCAACTTTGGATGGACCTGCCTCGGTCGGGATAGCCTCAGATTAGACAACCTCAAGGGTCGTTGTAGCCTCTTGAGGTGCTGCGGGAATAACTTCAGTCTTGGTAGCCGTAGGGGCTTTTGTAGCCTCCTGAGAGATGTCTTCTTTTGAGACTTATGCTTCTTCTTCTTCTTATTCTCGACAAATGTAGTCAAACTGCTGTCGGGAGCAACCCGTTTCTTGTCGTGGGCTTTCTTTTTCTTTTCTCCAGCTTCCGCCTTTGTGGATTGGCCACTAACATCTCGAGGATGACTCTACTGGAGCATGGGGTATGGATCTAGATGATTGTCAACACTTTTTGTTTTATAGAGTAGGCTTAGTTCCTCCCAAGAACTTCCTTCTTGAATTTTCTTTGCACTGTGAGATTATTGAACAACATAGTAAGTTAGGATATAGTTAATAATTAAACTAAAAGACTTTCTGCATTTTCTAGTTTCTCAGCTTCTTCACGTAGTCCTTTGAAACGAATTTGACACAAATTCACCTTCCGAGGACTCATGGTCGCCATCATCAGCTTGAATCCTAAATCGGTGCACATCTAAAATGCACCAATCCTATTTTCCATTACCCTGCAACAAAATTCATGAAGGTAAAAGTAAGGAAGTGCAAAGTTCTTCTTGTGGGAAGATAGGTCAGGATTGTCAACCAGCAGATTCCCAATAAATTAAGTACGTTAAAGGAACAATCAATGTATGATTGGTGTCCTAAAGAAGTAGGGTTGGAGTTGGTAGGCTACAACAATCCGTATCTCAGAGGTAGCAACCTGGGTAGGATGAATACAAGTGGAACTTGTCACTTTCTTGGACCAGAACTTGTGTCCTGGTTCAGTAAGAAGTAGTTAGATAACTCACTTTCCATAGCTGAGTCGGAATATTATGATGTTGGAAGCTATTGTATATAGATCCCCTAGATGCAACAATAGCAGGAGGACTACAAAATAGAGGTGAGAGAGGCTCCAATCACGTGTGATAGTACGAGTGCAATCACAATCATGCACAATTCTATATTGCACTCGGGGACTAAGTACATCGATATGAAGCACCATCTTTCACCAGGAATCGTGTCAAAATCAAGAATGTCTGGTTCAAGAAGGTCCATACAGATGTTTACATTATGAACAACTTTACCAAACATAACTGTGCAGTAAGGTTTTGTATGCTCTGTCAAGAATTAGGATTGATGCAGCTTGATTACACCCCCTTTAAGTTTTTACAGTAGTACTCATAGATTGATAGGGAACACTTTAAGACCCATGAATACAATATCCATATTTATTACTAGACATACAGACTATCAAGACAAATCTTCCCTATAGGAATAAGAGGACATGGCATCCTTCCTACAGCTGTAACATATATTAATTAAGGGGGAATATTGTAGGACCCATGAATACTATGTTTATGACGAGTCATGTATGTACCAACTAATGTGGAACGCTACATTTTTGTGGCAAATATTGTAAGATTTCAATAAACTGTTTAATCATATTCAATTCCTTCTTCTTATCTTTTTAACCACATGCATTGTTTGAATTTAAAACGCTCGTGTAGCAAACATGGACATAAAAGCCTAGAAACCAACAATTTTGAATTTCAAACTTCTAAACATGCATAATAGAGGTTGTAATGTGTCAAAGTATGAGATCGGTAATCGATTTTCAAAATCAATGGACTTGATATACCAATTATGTCAAGACACATCATGTATGTTCATTCAAAAGACATTCCCATACCTCAAATCTAATCCTTCACTAAATCTAGTCCTCCCGCACTTATGAAAGGGCACTCTTATTGACCTAATGTCTCTTTACTGCATTCAAGCAATAATAAGAGACTACAACAAATAGTAAAACACTTCGAGAATTTTGGAAACTTTTGATTTCTTCACTTTCATTTTAATGGCGTCTTCTCAAACCACCTCGTCTCAGACCTTGAGGAAGAAGGATTCCTTGGTCAGTGATGGCAGAATGTTCTGTAGAGAGGTCCTCTAAGAAAGGATTCACAATGAAACTTAGGATAAAAAATAGATGATGTCATCGCCAGGGTGTAACAACAAGGCCTCCAGAGGCTAAAAAGCCTGCATTCTACTAACTGCGATGAAGGCATCGTGGAGGGATTTTATCTTGATGTGTCCTTGAATTATGGTAATCTAAAATTAGGGCGCACTTGTAGAAGGTATTGTTATTTTGGTGCAGGAGAAAGAAATCAAGATTGATACAGCCCTTCTTGAATAGTTGATAAGTTACCAATGGCCTTACCATTCAAGAACTGGAAACCTTTGGTGACGATATGATTGACCAACACTCGAAGATAAATTTTTCTTGGCTATAATTAAGTGTGACTTTTTCGATACTACTTGATATCATACACACACTCCTACAACAAATTTAATATCGGACCTGGTGGCTTTTAGGTACATGAGTGAGCCTATAAGCTTCATGTAGAGTCATTTATCTACTGACTTTCCAGCTTCGTGGGTGCTTATCTATGTAGAAGTTTTCATTGGAGTTGGCGTGGTCTTCTAGGAATTCATTCTGAACTTGGATAGCAACTCATTTCTATACTTCTCTTGGTTGGTAAAATACCTGTAGGTAACTGCTTTGCAAGCAAGCCTAAGAAATAACTAAGTTATCACATCATACTCATTTCAAATTTACTTTGCATAAAATGAAATAACTTCTTGCACAAATCTTAGTTAGTTGAAACAAAAATAATATCATCAACATAGATTTGTACCATTAAAAGATCACCACCTTCCTATAATTTTAAAAAAGTATTGTCGACATCATCTTTCTCGAATCCCCTATTGATAAGATACAGTGACAGGGTCTCATACCATGCTCTTGGTGTCTGCTTATCTCCGTACAGGGCTTTCCTCATCCTATAGACTTGATCATTATTCTACGTATTGATAAACCCC
Organism: Orobanche coerulescens; assembly: GCA_033398695.1. Taxonomy (NCBI): domain Eukaryota; kingdom Viridiplantae; phylum Streptophyta; class Magnoliopsida; order Lamiales; family Orobanchaceae; genus Orobanche; species Orobanche coerulescens. Next base: position 94,225,255 of record CM065807.1, on the reverse strand, counting down.
TATGGTTGCTCGATATATACTTATTCAGCTAGGTCTCCATTCAAAAATTTGCTCTTAACATCCACTTGATAGACAATGAAATTCTTATGAGCTTCCAATACAAGGAATATCTTAATTTCTTCCAGTTTGGATATAGGAGTGAATATTTCATAATAACCAATCCTTCCTCTGTCTCTAGCCTTTCGCGACTAGTCTGGGCTTATTGCTAGTCTGGGCTTATTCCTTCTATCTAGTCCATTCTCATCATCTTATTTGAAACATCCTTTTTATCCCAGTGAAAGCTTGATAGGTTGGTCTAGAAACTAGGTGCCAAATATTATTACTTTCGAAATCATTTAGCTCTTCTTACATAGAGGTTATCCAATTAGAGTTAGCAATAGCTTCTTGCATAGAAATTGGTTCTGATAGCGCTAGGAAACAACTATATTACTCACAACTAGTATATGATGTTTGGATGTAGTCTTCCATGCAAGGAACTGGGTCATGTCTCGTTCTGACTCTATATCCTCCTGAAAGCACGATACATTTTCCTGTGTATTACTTTTTGCTCTCCTTCTGGTGATAACTCCAACATCAATTTCACCAATCACTAGTTCATATATCTCCTAACCATCTCCTATCTGGTTCCATCTCCGTATTTCTTTTTGGGTCATGTTGGGCTGTAGGCTCAGTCTCAGCTTGCACAACTTATTTTTTATTCTTACAGATGTAGGATTGATTTCTAATGAGGTGATAGGATTGATTTCTAATGAGGATTGATTTATTCTTACATCGTTGAAAATTGGATCTTATACAAATTTCCTAATAAAAATAAATTGGCTTAAAACGGCCTTTACAATCCCATTGAATAAAGATTCAAAACAAGTCCATAAACTACATCACCATCAGTTAAAAATGTAAAAAATACATTAAAATAATGGCAGAAATAATAAATTTAATATATTGATCTAATCAATATAAAGTTAATTTATTCATAAGAACTAATCCAATTAATTCACACAACCGATAATTTTAATTTGTTTCCAATGAAAATAAATATTTTGTTAAATTAATTCCCTTGAAAATAATAGTACCATATTTTTAGTTTAGTCAAACTAAATCCAATTTGAATTGTGCAAAATTAATTCACCAAAACAAGAAATAAAAATGGAGTCGGAAAATATTTGCCCGCGCCAAGCCCACGACCTGGCATCACAGCCGGACCTTAGCCGAGGGCAGGCTGCCCCTCAGCTGCTCCCGGCAGCCTCCCGGCAGCCCCGAGCTGTCGGTCAGGCTAGTTTTCTGGCTCGTCTTTTTGTACGATTTCAAAAAAAATATTTTTCTAATTTTTAAGTTACATATATAAATCAGTTTTGAAAATAGGAATAAATTTATAATGTAATATAAAATCATGAAACATAAATTTTTCGACGAACAATTACACATTAACGATTAAAACAATTATGATTTCAAATCATAAAAAGGTTTAACCAAGCATTCCAAATGCTAATATCATTTACATGGTTGCAAAAACTTCGCTCTGATACCCCTGTTGGGATTCGACGCCTACAATCGAAGGCGTAGTGGAATAATAATATTGATCCATTTAATAAACCAAACCTCTGAATAAGATTGATCAAGCATCATAGATACGAATATAATAATTTACAGTATAAGTTTAGAAGTCATACCCCTGAATACCTTTGATGAAATATTCATAAGGAACACAATCCAAATTGACGAAGCTTTCGTAAAATCTCGAGCACCAAAAACATCGTGCCTCTATGAATCACGCGTCGGAAAGATAATCAGAATTAACTTCTATCTTATTGCTCTTTAAGAACACTGCTAGAAGATGATAGTAGAAGCTTATATGATATATTAAACACTCTAAGTTTACATCTCAAATTTTCTCCCAAGAACACACTTGACCATAAGTGTATTGAAACATGGAAAAATTCTCTCTTTGCTCCTATTTGATTCGGCCGAATGCTCATCAGGTGTAGAAGGGTGATGTTTTTGTTTTGATATATAAACTAAATACACCTCACTACATGCCATCACACCCACCCTTTTATTAGTCATCAAATGAATGATTAAAGCCCCACACATCTTATCATATCAAAAGCATGATAAAGAAATCATCCACCATGTGGAAGTGTGGGGGCGGCCATGCCACCAATTATGAGGAGTTGGTTCGTTTTGGTCCATGAAATGGATCGTCGTGTGTCTATCAGATAAATACACCTTGGTACGTTTCAATATTAATATAGTTAATTAATCTAATCTAATTAATTAATTATATCAAATTTAATTTCTCTAAGAAAAAATATGAATAAAATTAATTACAGTCATTTATTTAATTCACGAGACTGATTTAATTCATCCAATAAATTAAATGAGACATCCAATATACAATATTAACCAAGAGAGAATAAGCACAATATAATTCCTCATCTATCATGTGTTTGCGACTCTGTAGGTTTGTCTTAGTTAGCAATGAGAGGAACCAAATTGTGTTAGCACCATGTAGCCAGTCCCGTGGCCTACACTGTAACCCAACTGAGAATGAATGTTAGGGATCATTCCCAAACCTTTACATAATGAATACCATATATAGACCCTTCAATCATATGTCCTGATCAAGTATTATGGTCACGGTAATGTTAAACCATAATGTAACTTGACTCTATGCATTGGTTATTGCAAATCGTGATCACCAAGCTCTCATGTCTCAAACACAACTAGCTCTAGGTGCTTTGGCCAAAAACTTATCATCTCATTTGCCACTAATTGCATAGGACATCTAACTGTTCACTTACATGAGAAATAATCCTATCATGGTACTTAGTAGAGACTACTACTTGCCCACCAAGTTGCACCTCGAGGTTGACCCCACCAGTCGGTGATTGGATCGAACTACTCTAGTGACTAACCTAATGTCACAAGCACATCTCATACTGAATCCTCAAGTCAAAGTTTCACATATACCTATCACAACCTTTCGATTCAGTCATTGACTATCTTGGAGTGAAATTCATATGACCGAACAAGGTGAGTCGAATTCGAGTACACTAATACCATTAGCATACCTATAACATGTGCTCCCACTATCCTTTAGTGGAGACAGGCATGCTCTATGTCAAAGTACACATTGTACAAGTCTTGTCTAAAATTAATGCCTTAAGTTTTATCGACTTGCAAACCAGTTAAGCATTCCAGTCCTAACACTTCCAGTGCCTATCTCCTTATCTCATAGGGAGTGGAATGTTTGCTCTCAACTGCAAGGACTATTATTCTATATACCAAATCCTGATGCCATTGATATACAATTATATAGCAATAATAAATGCCTTATTCGATTGATGTTCGTAATTACAATACTAGGCTATTACTCTCCCATCCTCTAAGTGGCATTCGAGGGCATATTCCAAAAATAAGGTTCTCGTCCCTCATGTTTATACTTTTGACTTATTGCCGAATCCGACATTTAGACCACGCCTATCTACATAATGTTTCATCTTGTTTATATCTCCTGTCATGTACCGAGAACATGGGCTGATGAAATACTAGATGTGGTCCTCCTGGATATCTTGTAAGCAAATCATGTAGATTATATACCCCTTATTTGGTGGAACCTTGGTTCGTGGTGCCTTTAGGTCCCATATCTGCTTTACAGTAATTGGTTTAATGTAGGACTTCTTAGGTCTTCTTTCGAGGTCTACGTGTGGCAGGCACGTACTCGTTGTACGCATGATAGTTATGCATGTAAAACTGACAATTATGGTTCCTATAGGGTTCGTTGTCTCGGGGAGGAACCATTTTTGTTGCTTATGAAATTGCCTCCTAGGTCTCCATTTGGTTGTGTTGCTGATAATAATGAGCAACAACTTGCTTGTATGAAATGCGCTTGGGTTCTTGTACCCAATATTGAGATGTTGTATGCCTTGATTGATTTTTCTAATGATCTCGAGGTGCAGCATACCTCTGGTGCTGTCTATGATGTTGTTGGTATGAGTGTGGAGGATACTGTTTATGTTGGGCACTGCTTCTTTTATACACCAGTCTATAAGACTGTGATGTCCGCTGCCTATGATAAGAATCTGGTGGTGGCACATCAGCCTTGCCTTGCTATATACATGGCATGGTTGTAGCTGTGCTTGGTCTTTTGTTATAGGAACAAATCTTGGTAACTACTCGGTCTTGGGGCTACTGTAGGTTCAACCCCTTTGACAAAGATTGTATTGGACTTTACATTTGAGTTGGAGAACGAGATGTATCTTAGGACATGTTTATTATGAACATGTTGGCCTATACTTAGGATATCCTCCATCCTCTTAGAAGATTTTTCAAAGGACTGAGGATGGTCTCTGGCTTTCCTTCTTGTTTCTCGAGGAGTTGTATTTTGTTTCCAATAGAGCATAATCTTTTGTCTTACTCTAATATGAGTTTTTACCTCATTCACTTTGGCAGTAAATTGAAGATTGCTCTCCATGAGTTATTCATTTTCGACTTTGCTATTTTCGCAATCCAAAGACATACTTTTGAAATTGATTTGTAGCAAGTCATTTTCATCCTTAAGCTATATTTTTGAAAGTGAGAGTTGTAGGTTATATTATTTTAGGTCATCATGGACTTTTTGAATCATTTATAATTCGTTTATCATTTTCTAAAATGTGTGAGACGTGTTTAAAGTGTGATTAGAATTAGATGAGGTTGAGCATACTCATCAGCATTGTTGTCATCTTCTTCCTCAACGGCCATCATATACGTATAGACCTTATCTTCTATGTCATCATCAGGGGAATCGTTGTCGGTTACATCTAGTAAACATTCCTCTATCTTGCTCATTATTGACTGCTTCATATTCCCCTATGAGTTCCTTTAGCTTGCTTCGCTATATCTTTTGTTTCCTTTTATTTTCCTATCGCTTAGTTTTAGGTAGCTCGTGGATCTTAGAATATACCTGTTGGCCTAGTGTAATGACTTCCTACCATTATAACACATGTTAAAATCTCATGTAGATTGTGACTCTATACTCACCTTGTTTAAGAATTTTGGGTTATAGGGGACTTTACGAATTTCTTTATGAAGTTCTAGAATTTTGGCATGAGTAGGGCCATATCATCTTGTAACAGCTCATCACCATCATCTCTTGTAGTTCTGGATGTACTGGGAGCCGATCTGTGCTTCCTGTTGGATACAACAACCAGTGTTGTATTATTAGCGAGTGATTCTTCTGCCTTGTATTTCCTGTATATATCATACTTAAAAGCCTTCAAGTCGGAAAACAGATCAAAAGTAAACATATCATTAATATCACAGGATATATGCAGAGTTATGGTCTTAATGTCCCATCGGGTAAGGAGTGATCTAAATATTCTCAAGCTTTTCTCCTTTTGGGAGTACACCTTGCCCAAAGCCTCACGTTCAACGACAATGCTTGTGAATCTGAGGTAAATATCCTCAAGAGTCTCGGTTGATTTCATTTCGAAGGACTCCAAATTTTTAGTCAATTTTGATTTCCTTTATAAAGCTTAGTGCCTTCACAAATCATCTTGAATATATCCTAGATTCCATGGTTGTCTTAGAAATTTTACCTTGGATAATGTGCCTTTGTCGAGAGTGACAAATAACACATTTTTGGTGATGTGGTCCATGTCTGCTCGCTTCTACTCATCCGTCGTCCATTTGTCTCGCAGATTCTCCAGCATTTCCTAGAATGGTTGGCCTTCAATCTTGCAGCTGTGTTGACCTTCAATATCATGAGAGGTCATTCTCATATCACGCAGATCACTTCTTCGTGCATGGCTGCAATATAAGCTTCCAACCTGTTCTCCAGTCATCAAACTTGTTAATAGAGACAAATACTTTATTAATCATAGATGAATTCATGTTATAAGTGAGGGATGACTTTGAAAAATGAAAGAATGCAACTTTAGAGAACTTGTGATTTTTGGATATGGTCCAAGTTAACAAAAAAAATCGATTGATTCTTGGGAGAACCAACCTCTCCGATACCACTTATTTGTCACAATATACTTATAGGACAACTTGAGGGGGGGGGGTGAATAAGCTGTGTTTTTTTTTTGAAAATTCTTGCACTGCGAAGTTCATTGAATTGTGTTGCTATAGTTACAGCAACCAAGTATGCTCATGTAAGCTTGATGCTTATAGGGTTTTTAGAGCAAGTATAGTATAAACTACAAGTTTTATGCTAAAGTAAATGAGCAAATAAAAGACATAGATTTAACGTGGTTCAAGGCAACGTCATGTACATCTATTGGGTCTCCACACAAAATTTTTGTTTATTAAAATCAAAGTAGTACACAACTGTTATGACTTTGATTAAACACTTCTCAAATTATATCGTTCACACAGATCGATAAACTTGACTCGCAGCTTGGACGTTCACAAAGATTGGTTGTAGGCTACTCTTGGACTTTGCCTTCCTCTCAGACAGATTAGAAGCTAGGTTCGTTTAAGCGATCCTCATCCAACATAGGTCGGAATATCCTGGCATTGTTAGTACACACATGGTTAACTTCTCAACTTGAATTAAGGTAGAATATTATCGAAAAACAACTATAGTCATTGAATAACTTTGTTGTAGCTTGTTTTTTTTTTTGAAGAATTTATCAGGTCTCTTCCTGTAGATATCCACTATGGTTGAAGAGAGATAATTTTCTCTTAAGTTTTTAAGAATGGTTAAATGACAAGGGCTTGAGCAAGTCATATGGTTGAACTATATATAACCTTGGGACTAGATCCGTTATAAATGTATTCGTTGGCCGGGTAGGTAAGATGTGGATGTTTCAGATGGACAGCTATTGACTGTTAGAATTTAAGTAATCCGTCGTGTTAGCATTAAATACTTTAGATATTATTTTGTCCTTCATTAAATGCTCTATACACACTCTTCAAAACCCTGAATATTTGTGAATATAAAATGGCTTTTCTCATAATAGTTTGATGTCCAAATTCTGTCCTGTTTGGTTTTGTAACACCCCAATTCTCATAAGGGATATTACACGCCGTAGAACCTTCATCAAGGCCTACTAGGCTTGGATATTCACACAATTTACAATAATCCCGTAATGACAATATTAATAATGTAAATAAGGTCGTGGCCTGAGCCAAAATATTTTGGTTTAAATGCAGGAAAACAGGAAGTAAATGAATCCATTGCCCATGTAGGGGACTTCCACTATATCTTTCAAACAGAAAAATGTTTTCTCGGCTGACTCTGACGAAAAACATAAACATAAAAATGAACCACCAGACTTGAGCCTTATAACATCATGCCTGACCCTCATCCGCTTGCGTTACCCGTGCTGGCTCCTCAGCTCGCCCGATAGATGAAATGCATGAATCCCATTTCCCCCCTTTAAGGGGTTAGCATTCGAATAGCTAGTGCAAGTACACAATTACACAATATTATATACAGATATAATTCAATAATATAATCACATTTAGAAAAAAGTTTAGTAAACAATTTTGGAATATCACATTTGCATCAAAACATCATTATCATGAAAACCATGTCATCACATCTCAACACCACGATAATCCACACTTGGTGACCCGGGGCCGTACCCATTAGTATCGACCCCCAGAGGCCCTGTCGGACCGTCCCCAGATGGGAAATCACTTCCGCGACCGTACCCATTAGTATCGCCTCCAGAGGTCCCATCGAACCATCCCCGGGCGTAAGAACAACAACACACCCTTCACAACACCATGATGATTTGCGTTATCACAATTCATCATTCATGTCGAATTCGTAACACACATAACATAATGTAATACATGTACTTGCCTCAAATAACACGACGTGAAGGAAATGGTGGAAGGAAAGGGTTTCGGTCCAACTCACTTCAAAGGTTCATTCCTAAATCATAATGACACATAATCAATCACAACACTATGAAAACCATAGGAAACCATCCTAAGTTCTACCCGTAGGAACAATTCGTCGGACACTACGAGGGCAAAATCCAACATAATCGACTAACAAAAGAATTCACGAAATGTATTCCACAAAACTACAAGAATAACAAAGGATTTCGAGTATACAACCATAACCTACCAATAATCTCGGCCGAATCAAATTAAGAAGATGAAATACAAGAAAATCTACCAAAATTCCCAAAATTAGGGTTCAAGCCGATTTACCTTGAGTCGGATGGTGGAAGATGCTAGGATGTTGATAACTTATTGCTAGGAACTCAAATATATGTATGGGTGATAATATATGGCCGTAATCCATCTTTATCCCCGAACCAAGACGCCAAATCGTTGGGAAGAAGAAGATGAAAAAGGCGAAATCAGTACTGAAGTCCGCATATATCGGTGAATATCATTACATATGCAACACCATAGGCATTACGTACGTTAACCTTTTAACGTACGTTAAGGCATCTGCATTGTGTATGCAACGAACCCCACAGATCTCACTGCCTCGATGTACAGATTACGTTACATACGTTGCATGACAAGCTTAGCATATGTAAAAGGTACTAGCTTACGCTACGGTCTAGCTATAATGTACGTAACAAAAGGTCCAGTGCTCACTGACCTGATGCCCAGGTATCTTTACGCACGATGAAGAGTATACATAACGTACGTAATGAACCCTTACGTACGTTATATCCGGCAGATAGCGTACGCAAAGATTAATCCAGAGGCTACTAACCCAACTACGCAGAAGATATAATGTATGCTAAATGTTAATCATAGCGTACGTTATGCTTAGAGATCAGCAGTATTGTTCTAACCAATAGTGACATGACGAGACATAAAAATATCCATCCAATATGATACATTCAAATACGAACATCAATAAATAACTCAAGAATCACAATAATAGAATTAGTACAATATACGATATGAAACACACAAAAGTCGTATCGAGTACAAATGAATCACAACAGTTGGGAAAAACTTTAATGAAAAGCGTGGATATTACACTCTCTCCCTCTAAAAATAAGTTTCGTCCCGAAACTTACAAGGTGAATAATTTGGGATATCTAGCCTTCATATTATCTTCTGTTTCCCAAGTAGCCTCTTCCTTACCATGCCTCGGCCATTGCACTTTAACCAAAGGAATGGTTTTGTGCCTAAGTTGCTTTACCCGATGCTCCAAAATCTAAATCGGTCTCTCCTTAAATGTGATGTTGGGTCCCAGCTCAATCTCTCCAAAATCAATAACATGGTAGGATCTGGTACATACTTTCTAAGTTGGGAGACATGAAACACGTTATGCACGTGACTCAAAGACGATGGCAAATCCAGCCGATATGCAAGGCTCCAACTTGCTCTAAAATCTCGAAAGGTCCAATATACCTCAGACTAAGTTTACCCTTCCGACCGAAGTGGTAAACTCCCCAAGTCGGCGATACCCTCAGTAATACATGGTCTCCAACCTCAAACTCTAACGAACAATGATGCATGCCGGCATAGGATTTCTGTCGACTTTGAGCCGTTAACAACCTATCACGAATCAAAGCAATCTTCTATCTCGTCTCAACTACTAAATCTAGTTCGGTACCAATTAATTTAGATGCATCATCCCATCACAACAACGATCTGCACCTCCTTCCGTATAAAGCCTCAAATGGTGCCATTCTAATCGAGGCATGCCAACTATTGTTGTATGTAAACTCGATCAACGGCTGGTGCGACTTCAATCATCTTTCCAGTCTAACGCATAGACTCTCAACATATCCTCAAGTGTATGAATCGTCCGCTCTGGCTGTCCGTCTATCTGGAGATGGTAGGATGTACTGAGTCTCAACTCGGTTCCCAAAGATCGGTGAACAACCTGCCAAAAATGTGATAAAAATCGACCATCTCGATCATAAATTATACTCTTAGGAGTCCTATGCAACCTCACGATTTCTGCAACAAACACCCGAGCTAGTCTCTCCGGTCCCCACATATCCTTTATTCCCAGAAAATGAGCAGATTTTGTTAGTCAATCGACGATGACCCAAATCATGTTCATCCAGTCCGAGTCCTAGGCATGCTGGTATTAGAATCTATAGAAATATCCTCCCACTTCCACTCAGGAATAGGGCGTGGTCGCAATAACCCTACGGGTCGCTGATGCTCGATCTAAACCTGATGACAGGTCAAACACTTCGATACAAACTCGCTAACGTCCATCTTCAAGTTACTCCACCAGAAATTACTCCTTGCATCCTTGTGTAATTTACTTGTACCAGGATGTACGGAATAAGGTGTAGTATGAGCTTCTCTCGAAAAAAATTCTGTCTCAACTCAACAACACATGGTACACACAATCTTCCTCGGAATCTCAAAATTTCGTCCTCATGTATTACAAACCCAGGGGCTTCCCTTTCTTCACATCCTCCCTCAACTGAACTAAAAACGGGTCATCATACTGCCTTGCCTTGATGTCATCAATCAAAGACGAAGTAATTTCTAACACACACAACTGGCCCTGAACTCTCTGAAGCCAAACTTCGATATTCTGGCAAATTAAATCCCGCTGGATCTTGCTTTGAGGTGTAAGAACTTCTAACATATGAAGAGCCATTGGCTTACGACTCAACACATCCGCTACTATATTGGCCTTGCCCAGATGATAAAGAATCTCAAGATCGTAATCCTTGATTTTTTCTAGCCACCTACATTGCCTCATGTTCAGTTCCTTCTAGCTGAAGATATACTTCAGACTCTTGTGGTCCATGTAAATCTTACACGTAGATCCGTAGAGATAATGTCTCCATATTTTTAAAGCGAAAACGACCGCAGCTAATTCCAAATCGTGAGTAGTGTAATTTACTTCATATGGTTTCAACTGACGAGACGCATAAGCAATAACCCTATCTCTCTGCATCAAAACACATCTAAGTCTGAGGCCTAAAGCATCACTATAAACCACAAAATCATCGTTCTCCTGTGGCAAAGCTAGAACTGGTGTGGTAGTTAACCGCCTCTTGAACTCCTCGAAACTATTTTGCCTATCCACATTCCACTCGAATTTATAAGTTTTCTGAAGCAACTGCGTAAGTGGTCGAGCGATCCTACAAAATCCTTCGACGAACGTACATAGTAACCCGCAAGTCCGAGGAAACTTCTCACTTCCTTCACATTTTTGGGTACTTCCCACGCCAGTACCGCCTCTATCTTTTGTGGGTCAACCCGAACTCCTTCCGCTGATATCACATGCCCGAGGAATGTTACTTCCTTGAGCCCAAACTCACATTTGGAAAACTTCGCATACAACAAATCAATTCTCAGAATGTCTAACACAATACGAATATGTACAGCGTGCTTCTCCTGACTCCGGGAATAGATAAGAATGTCATTAATAAAAACAACTACGAATTTGTCCAAATGTTCAATAAAAACCTTGTTCATCAACTGCATGAACACTCCATTGGTTAGCCCGAAAGGCATAACCAAAAACTCGGAATGGCCATATCTCGTCCGGAAGGCAGCTTTCGGTATGTCGCTATCCCGAATTCTCAACTGATAGTAACCCGACTGTAAATCAATCTTCGAGAATACTGCTGCTGTAACACCCCCGAGATATTCGAAGTATATTACAGCATCGTGGACCCCTACATGGGACCCACCAAGGTAAAACAAGGAAACACCACTCGACTAACCGTCTCAGTTAGCGAGGACATACACATTTAAATAGTACAACATATAAGGATATGCCCGGAGCAACCGGCGTAATAAACATCAACCGACAATATAGCAATTTAAGTTAATACAAAACGAAGTTCGAAGTGAAAAGCCTAAGTACGCGAGTACGATCTATAAGTTTATAAATGTGGAACAACCATATCGAAGTAGACAAAAGAAATAAGAAGACCCAAATGCACATGTCAACGACCCTGGCCAACATCCTCGCACTGTCCCATCTCCCGCTCGTCCGGCAAAACATAACCTGAAATCCATAACAAGAATTTCCCCAAAACGGGTCTCCAAAAGGGTTAGCAATTACGCTAGTACAAGTAATCAAGGCAAACCAATCGCTTACACATTTCATAGTACAATGCACCAAAACATTTCGAAAACCAAAACTAGACATGTATTTTCCGGAAACAAACAGTCAGAATCAATTTGCCGAGGACCGGGACGAAGCCACGAATCCCACTCGAGGCCTCTAAGGACCCTCCCGAGCTGGCCACATTCATAAAACAAATCAAGCACACACATCACCTAGGACCGGGACGAAGCCACGAATCCCACTCGAGGCCTCTAAGGACCCTCCCGAGCTGGCCGCGAAACAAACTCATGAATCCAGGATGAAGCCATAGATTCCCTCCGTGATCCCGTCGGACCCTCCCGAGGTGAGCAAATCACACATAATGTACATTACCATTTCACGTTAAGTATAAAGGTTTCCGAAAATACTTGCCTTGAATAATTGATGACGCAACGAACGAAAGGAAAAATCACCGACGAACGCTAGGAACCAACGGAACTGAACCTAACAATTCGAAGAACATAATCAGAACCAACTCTAAATGAATACGGAAATGGAATACACCCGGAAACCCTCCTATAATTTATGTATATTCGTATAAAAATAGCAATGAGGGCGGATTACAACCCAAACCCTCTCGATTACGCAACAACCATGAAATATACCATGAATCCATATGAAAATCAATGATATCAACAAGATTAATCATACTCACATGAACTAACCAACAAAACGGGACGAATCGGACGAAAATCCCAAAAACCCCAAATTATCCAAAAGTAGAGTTCTAAGAGATTTACCTTGATTCAAGAGGTAGAAGATGATTAAATGATGATAACTTGGTGTTAGAGACTCAAAATCTTGGATGGATGATGATACACGATCCAAACTTCAGCCTCCAAATCTCCTAAGTCACCTAACCCTCGGAGAAGAAGAAGAGGGGGTGAAAAATGACGCTGAAAAACGCGATTGTCCCCTTAAATACCTCAAAGACGCATGACCATCATGCACGACCAAGTGCTCGTGCGTCTGGTCGTGCGCCAGGCCACTGCCCAACTTCTGTCCTCACGCACGATCACAGTGCACGAGCACTAGCTCGTGCTTCCTGCTAGTGCGTCCCTGGGAGTTACTTCCGAGCATTGGTTGTGCACGAGCAGCGGGCACGACCAATTGTTCGGGTGCTTGGTCGTGTTCTAGGCCACTGCCCAGCTTCTGACCAACATGCACGAGCAACGCGCACGAGCACCAGCTCGTGCTTCCTGCTCGTGCGTCTCTGGAGTCTTCTGCCTACTATTCGGCTACGCATGAGCGCCAAACACAATCGACAACTCGTGTGGCCTGCTCGAGTGCAAGAACCAATGGTTAACATCTATCCCGACATGACTCCAAAAACATCCAGAACGTAACCAACTCAAAAGGGAAAGACATCAAGAGTTCATGACGCTCTCTAAGGGACAATACGACAACATAATACAATACGCCATCGAATCACCAAGCAAAAGCTCACAACGTCCATAAGGACATAAGATGGACTTTCGGCAACCCCGAAACGGCGGTTCCGAATGACGATTTATGAGAATACATGAAATAGCGACGAAAACTCGACTCCACGATCCGGTGGCAATCCCGATAACTCATCAAAAAATACATCAGGAAATTCACTAACGACTGGAATCGATGAAAACTGGACTCCACCATCCTCTGCCTTCAAGGCATAACACCAATACCCAGTACACCCCTTTCGCAGGAGTCTCATCGCCTTCAAGGTGTAAATAACGAACTTCTGGTTTCCCCTCTTTCGTCCCGCGAAAGAGTGCTCGGTGCCGTCCTCGGCTAACATTGTGATGATTCTCGTGTGGTAGTACATGATTGCGCCATGCCGCTCGAGCCAATCATCCCCAAGAATCAAATCCTCACCCTCAATATTAACGACAATAAGATTAGAGAGCCAAGCTCTCTCACAAATAAACACAGAGCAGTCTCGAACCTCTCGATCGCCAATGATCCCATCACTGCTAGGAAGTTTAACGATGAAAGACTCGCAAGGTGACAAACAATCGAGACTCAAACGGCGCACACACTCCAATGATATGAACGAATGTGTAGCACCAGAATCGAAAAGCACACTGACAGGATGAGAATGGATATGAACGGTACCTCTCGCCACAGTGGCTGCTGGATCATCGGCCCTCCTCATCTCATAGATACGCAGCTGGGCAGAGCCAACACTGGAAGATCCTCCTCTAGAGGGCTGACCCCGACCTCTACCTCGACCTGCACTCGGCTGAGACTGCGAAACAAACGAGCCCTGATTCACACTCAGCTCCATAGGTGCTGAGTGAGAAGAACGGGCACCGCGAATCAGTCTGATCTGCTCACAAAAAGAAGCCTTGTGGCCCGACTGACCACAAGTATGACAAGTCAAATGCGGACGAGGACACTCCCGGTTCCTATGGCCAGGCTGGCCACAGTTAAAGCATGAGGGATCACGAACGGGGGTTCTGGAGGCACCTCGAAAACTCCCATAGAAACGAGACGAACCGCCCGTAGAAGTGTTTGCAGATTGAAATTTCTGCTGACTTCCACCCTTGTAACCCGAGAAATTCCCAGCGGATTTCTGCTTCTTACTCTCTCGGACCGCCGCACTGGCTGTCACCGACATATCATAGGCAAGAGCTCGACTCTGATAATCCTTCAAAGTAGTACAGACGAGCCCAGACATGTAGTCTCGAACCGACAATTTCATCCTCATGGAAAAATGGAAAATTTTGTCGCTCTCTTCGACAACTTGGGTCTTCACATAGCCCAACTCCTTATTAAAATCGGCAATAGCTTGGGATACGGGAATATCCCGTGGTTGAGCATCATATAAAGCATGGACTCGAGCTTGTCTAACCGGCCACGGGCAATATTCAGTCTCCATCAATTCCTGAAATTCGGCCCACGATGCAACATGGTCTTTGGGCCCAATGGCCTCCCACCAATCTGTAGCGTCCCTAGTGAGAAAATACTGGGCAATAGGGACCTTACGGTCCTCGGGACAGTTGGTGGCAACGAAGACTTTAGATATCTCCTGGATCCACCCCTCCCAGCCGATCGGGTCTGATGCTCCCGAAAACTGAGGAGGATGCATCTTGATGACATCTTGGAGCCAACGGTCTGCTCCGCCCCGATTAGCATGGGTCGGATTCTGAACCACCTGGGCTATCGCCGCCATTTGGTTCACCATTTGTTGCATAACAGCCGCAACACCAAGGTCAGCGCCATCTTGAGAAGAAGCATGGCTATGTCGGTCACCGGTGCTGCCGGCTCCCGAAGAATGCGACGTGGCCGCCCCACCGGCTGCCCCACGTCCCCAGCCGCATCCACGGCCACGGCCTCTTCCGGCATCCATACTGGTGTTAAGAGGTAGCAAAATCAACTCGATGATAAGTAAGAGAGGAAAAACATCTACAATTCAGAAAACGGAATTACGTTATGAGAAAATAAAGAATCGAGTAAGGAAAACTTACAAACACTGGAAGTACCGAGATGCTGGCAGCGGGGTGACAGTGTGCAAACCAAAACATAACTAGACCCGAATAACCGACAAGCCTAGGTATCCATAAACCTAGTGCGCTCTGATACCATTTTCTGTAACACGCCCGAGATATTCGAAGTATATTACAGCGCCGTGGACTCCTACATGGGACCCACCGGGCTAAAACAAGGAAACACCACTCGACTAACCGTCTCAGTTAGCGAGGACATACACATTTAAATATTACAACATATAAGGATATGCCCGGAGCAACCGGCGTAATAAACATCAACCGACAATATAGCAATTTAAGTTAATACAAAACGAAGTTCGAAGTGAAAAGCCTAAGTACTCGCGAGTACGATCTATAAGTTTATAAATGTGGAACAACCATATCGAAGTAGACAAAA
The DNA here is from genome assembly GCA_033398695.1 of Orobanche coerulescens. Taxonomy (NCBI): domain Eukaryota; kingdom Viridiplantae; phylum Streptophyta; class Magnoliopsida; order Lamiales; family Orobanchaceae; genus Orobanche; species Orobanche coerulescens. The sequence goes on along the minus strand of CM065807.1, from coordinate 94,209,378 downwards.
GAAATAAGAAGACCCAAATGCACATGTCAACGACCCTGGCCAACATCCTCGTACTGTCCCAGCGCCCGCTCGTCTGGCAAAACATAACCTGAAATCCATAACAAGAATTTCCCCAAAACGGGTCCCCAAAGGGGTTAGCAATTACGTTAGTACAAGTAATCAAGGCAAACCAATCACTTACACATTTCATAGTACAATGCACCAAAACATTTCGAAAATCAAAACTAGACATGTCTTTTCCGGAAACAAACAGTCACAATCAATTTGCCTAGGACCGGGATGAAGCCACGAATCCCACTCGAGGCCTCTAAGGACCCTCCCGAGCTGGCCACATTCATAAAACAAATCAAGCACACACGTCACCTAGGACCGGGACGAAGCCACGAATCCCACTCGAGGACTCTAAGGACCCTCCCGAGCTGGCCGCGAAACAAACTCATGAATCCAGGACGAAGCCATAGATTCCCTCCATGATCCCGTCGGACCCTCCCGAGTTGAGCAAATCACACACAATGTACATTACCATTTCACGTTAATCATAAAGGTTTCCGAAAATACTTTCCTTGAATAATTGATGACGCAACGGACGGAAGGAAAAATCACCGATGAACAATAGGAACCAACAGAACCGAACCTAATGATTCGAAGAACATAATCACAACCAACTCTAAACGAATACGGAAATGGAATACACCCAGAAACCCTCCTACGATTTATGTATATTCGTATAAAAATAGCAACGAGGGCGGATCACAACCCAAACCCTCTCGATTACTCAAAAACCACGAAATATACTATGAATCCATAGGAAAATCAATGATATCAAGAAGACTAATCATACTCATCATGAATTAACCAACAAAACGCGACGAAACGGACGAAAATCCCAAAAACCCCAAATTATCCAAAAGTAGGGTTCTAAGAGATTTACCTTGATTAAAGAGGTAGAAGATGATTAAATGATGATAACTTGGTGTTAGAGACACAAAATCTTGGATGGATGACGATACACGATCCAAACTTCAGCCTCCAAATCGCCTAAGTCGCCCAACCCTCGGAGAAGAAGAAGAGGGGATGAAAAATGACGCTGAAAAACGCGACTATCACCTTAAATACCTCAGAGCTGCACGACCATCACGCGCGACCAAGTGCTCGTGTGTCTGGTCGTGCGCCAGGCCACCGCCCAACTTATGTCCTCACGCACGAGCACTAGCTCATGCTTCCTGCTCGTGTGTCCCTGGGAGTTACTTCCGAGCATTGGTTGCGCACGAGCAGCGGGCACGACCAATTGTTCGGGTGCTTGGTCGTGTGCTAGGCCACTGCCCAGCTTCTGACCAACATGCACGAGCAACGCGCACGAGCACCAGCTCGTGCTTCCTGCTCGTGCGTCTCTGGAGTCCTCTGCCTAGCATTCGGCTACGCACGAGCGCCAAACACAATCGACAACTCGTGTGGCCTGCTCGAGTGCAAGAATCAAAGGTTAACATCTAGCCCGACACGACTCCGAAAATATCCAGAACGTAACCAACTCAAAAGGGAAAGACATCAAGAGTTCACGACGCTCTCTAAGGGACAATACGACAACATAATACAATACGCCATCGAATCACCAAGCAAAAGCTCACAACATCCATAAATACATAAGATGGACTTGCAGCAACCCCAAAACGGCGGTTCCGAATGACGATTTACGAGAATACATGAAATAGCGACGAAAATGACATAAAACACCAAATCGAGTAAAACGAGTCCGAAACAAGCTGGAACAACAAGAAGTCCAATATTAAATATCCTCGAAATGTCAATACGGTTACGAGCGAGTTGCTAAAAACAAAAAAATATACCAAAATGAGAATATTGAAAAAAAAGAAAAAATAAGGATATTACATTCTGCCCCTCTAAAAATAAGTTTCGTCCCAAAACTTAAGAAACAAACAACTCGGGGTACCTAGCACGCATGCTATCTTCGGTTTCCCAAGTTGCCTCTTCGGCACCATGCCTTGACCACTGCACTTTGACCAATGGAATGGTCTTATGCCTCAGTCGCTTCTCACGGTGTTCTAAAACCTTCAAGGGATGCTCCTCGAAGGTAATATCCTCAGCGACATCAATCTCGCCATAGTCGATGACGTGACTAGGATTCGGAACATATTTCCTCAGCTGGGAAACATGGAAAACGCTATGAACATGACTCAGGGCCGGGGGTAACGCCAAACGGTATGCTAACCCACCGACTCGCTCGAGAATCTCGAAGGGTCCAATAAATCTCGGACTCAACTTCCCCTTTTTCCCGAAACGGAAAACTCCCCTCGTCGGCGACACCTTCAGCAAAACATGGTCCCCCACCTCGAATTCCAAAGGTCAACGATGGACATCAGCATATGACTTCTATCGACTCTGGGCAGTCAACATCCGTTCCCGAATTAATTTTATCTTCCGCCTCGTCTCTAAAACGATATCCGGCTTGGTCCTGACCAAATCGGATGCCTCATTCCAATAAATCGGTGATCGACAACGCCGCCCATAAAGTGCCTCATACGGTGCCATCTGAATCGACGTATGCCAACTATTGTTGTACGTGAATTCGATCAATGGCAAATGCTCCTCCCAGTCATTGCTCCAATCGAGAGCATAAGCACGCAACATATCCTCAAATGTCTGGATAGTGCGTTCCGACTGTCTATCTGACTGGGGATGAAAAGAGGTATTCAAACGCAAACGAGTACCCAACGCCTTATGCACCGCCTGCCAAAAATGCGATACAAAACGGCCATCACGATCTGAAACAATAGACTTCGAAGTACCGTGAAGCCTCACAATCTGCGCGATAAACTCACGAGCCAACTTCTCTGGGCCCCAAGTGTCCTTGATGCCTAGAAAATGTGCCGACTTGGTCAGACGATCAACAATCATCCATACCATATTCATGCCCGACCTCGATCTCGGCAAACTCGTAATGAAATCCATCGATATATCTTCCCATTTCCATTCCGGAACAGGAAGTGACTGCAATAACTCGGCTGGTCGTTGATGCTCGATTTTGACCTGCTGACAAGTTAAACATCTCGCTACAAACTACGCGGCCTCCTTCTTCATATCATTCCACCAGAAATTCCTTCTCAGGTCCTTGTACATCTTACACGAACCAGGACGAACGGAGTAAGGTGTAGCATGGGCCTCACGCAAAATAGTCTGTCTCAACTCTGAGTCGCTCGGTACACAAAGCCGACTCTGGAATCTCAAAACACCATCCTCGTGAATCACAAACCCAGGAGACTTTCCTTTGAGAATGTTCTCTCGGATTTGAGAAATTATCGGATCCTCCAACTGCTTCACCTTAATTTCATCGATCAAAGATGACGAAATCTCTAAAGCACAAAGTTGCCCGACAGCTCCAGGCAACAAAACCTCAACATCTAACTCGATCAAAACTTGCCGAAGCTCAGACTGATACGTAAGGATCTCAAGCGTTCGCAACGCAACCGGTTTCCGACTCAAGGCATCGGCCACGACGTTTGCCTTGCCCGGATGATAAAGGATTTCGAGGTCATAATCCTTAATCAACTCTAAGCACCTCCTCTGCCTCATATTCAACTCCCGCTGAGTAAATATGTATTTCAGACTTTTATGATCGGTAAAAATCTGACATGCAGAGCCGAAAAGACAGTGACGCCAAATCTTGAGCGCAAAAACAACTGTCGCTAACTCCAAATCATGAGTAGGGTAGTTAAGCTCATACGGCCTCAACTGTCTCGATGCAAAAGCAATGGTCTTGCCGTGCTGCATCAATACACACCCAAGACCCTATCCCGAAGCATCACTGTAAACATCAAAGCCTCCGTTGCCACACGGCAACGCTAAAATCGGGGCTGAAGTCAAACGCCTCTTCAGCTCCTCGAAACTCGACTGTCTCTCGTCATTCCAGACGGACTTCTCAGATTTCTGGAGTAACTGTGTAAGCGGCCGAGCCAGTTTCGAGAAACCCTCGACGAACCTATGGTAGTAGCCGGTCAAACCCAAGAAACTACGGATCTCCTTCACATTCTTGAGCGGTGCCCAATCTAACACTGCCTCAATCTTCTGCGGATCCACATGATCCCCCTCGGCTGAAATCACGTGACCTAAAAACATCACTTTCTTCAGCCAGAACTCACATTTCGAGAACTTCGCATAGAGTTGCTTGGTCCTCAAAGTGTCTAACACTACCCGCAAATGATGGGCATGCTCTTCCTCGTTCCTTGAATAAATAAGAATATCGTCAATGAAGACGACAAGACAATTATCCAAATACTCGATAAAGACTTTGTTCATCAACTGCATGAACACCATCGGCGCATTAGTTAACCCGAAAGGCATAACTACAAACTCATAATGTCCGTATCTCGTCCGAAAAGCTGTTTTCGGCACATCGGACTCCCTCACCCGGAGCTGATAGTACCCCGATCTCAAATCAATCTTCGAGAACACCGAAACTCCCTGCAACTGATCGAACAAGTCATCAATCCTTGGCAAAGGATACTTGTTCTTGATGGTCACCTTGTTTAGTTCGCGATAGTCGATACACAAACGCAGTGAACCATCCTTCTTTCGCACAAACAGGACCGGTGAGCCCCAAGGCGAGGCGCTCGGTCGAACATACCCCGACTCAAGAAGCTCACTAAACTGCTTCTTCAACTCGGCCATCTCTGAAGGTGCTATGCAATATGGCGCCTTCGAAATCGGAGCAGCGCCCGGCTCTAATTCTATAGCAAACTCGACCTCACGATATGGTGGCAATCCCGGTAACTCGTCAGGAAATACATCAGGAAATTCACTAACGACTGGAATCGACGAAAACTCGACTCCACCATCCTCCTCCTTCAAGGCATAACACCAATAACCAGTACACCCCTTTTGCAGGAGTCTCATTGCCTTCAAGGCGTTAATAACTAACTTCTGGTTTCCCCTCTTTCGTCCCGCGAAAGAGTGCTCGGTGCCGTCCTCGGCTAACATTGTGATGATTCTCGTGCGGTAGTTCATGATTGCGCCATGCCGCTCGAGCCAATCATCCCCGAGAATCAAATCCTCACCCTCAATATTAACGACAATAAGATTAGAGAGCCAAGCTCTCTCACAAATAAACACAGAGCAGTCTCGGACCTCTCGATCGCCAACGATCCTATCACTGCTAGGAAGTTTAACGATGAAAGACTCGCAAGGCGATAAACAGTTGAGACTCAAACGGCGCACACACTCCAGCGATATGAACGAATGTGTAGCACCAAAATCGAAAAGCACACTGACAAGATGAGAATGGATATGAACGGTACCTGTCGCCACAGTGGCTGCTAGATCATCGGCCCTCCTCATCTCATAGATACGCGGCTGGGCAGAGCCAACACTGAAAGCTCCTCCTCTAGCGGGCTGACCCTGACCTCACCTCGACCTACACTCGGCTGAGGCTGCAGAGCAAACGAGCCCTGATTCACACTCGGCTCCGTAGGTGCTGAGTGAGAAGAACGGGCGCCGCGAATCAGTCTGATTTGCTCACAAAAAGAAGCCTTGTGGCCCGACTGACCACAAGTTGGACAAGTCAAAGGCGGACGAGGACACTCCCGGTTCCTATGGCTAGGCTGGCCACAGTTGAATCATGAGGGATCACGAACGGGGGTTCCGGCGGCACCTTGAAAACTCCCAGAGAAACGAGCCGAACCGCCAGTAGAAGTGTTTGCAGATTGAAATTTTTGCTGACTTCCACCCTTGTAACCCGAGAAATTCCCAGCGGATTTCTGCTTCTTACTCTCTCGGACCGCCGCACCGGCTTTCACCGACATATCATAGGCAAGAGCTCGACTCTGACAATCCTTTAAAGTAGTACAGACGAGCGCAGACATATAGTCTCGAATCGACAATTTCATCCTCCTAGAAAAATGGAAAATTTTGTCGCTCTCTTCGACAACTTGGGTCTTCACATAGCCCAACTCCTTATTAAAATCGTTAATAGATTGGGATACGGGAATATCCCGTGGTTGAGCATCATAGAAAGCATGGACTGGAGCCTATCTAACCGGCCACGGGAAATATTCAGTCTCCATCAATTCCTGAAATTCGGCCCACGAAGCAACATGGTCTTTGGGCCTAACGGCCTCTCACTAATCTGTAGCGTCCCCAGTGAGAAAGTACTGGGCAATAGTGACCTTAAGGTCCTCAGGACAGTTGGTGGCAACGAAGACTTTAGATATCTCCTTGATCCACCCCTCCCAGCCGATCGGGTCTGATGCTCCCAAAAACTGAGGAAGATGCATCTTGATGACATCTTGTAGCCAACGGTCTGCTCCGCCCCGATTATCATGGGTCGGATTCTGAACCATCTGGGATATCGCCGCCATTTGGTTCACCATTTGTTCCATAACAGCCGCAACACCAAGGTCAGCGCCATCTTGAGAAGAAGCATGGCTATGTCGGTCACCGGTGCTGCCGGCTCCCGAAGAATGCGACGTGGCCGCCCCACCGGCTGCCCCACGTCCCCGGCCGCGTCCACGGCCACAGCCTCTTCTAGCATCCATACTGGTGTTGAGAGGTAGCAAAAGTAACTCGATGATAAGTAAGAGAGGAAAAACATCCACAATTCAGGAAACGGAATTACGTTACGAGAAATTAAAGAATCGAGTAAGGAAAACTTACAAGCACTGGAAGAACTGAGATGCTGGCATCGGGGTGACAATGTGCAAAACAAAACATAACTAGACCCAAATAACCGACAAGCCTAGGTATCCATAAACATATTGCGCTCTGATACCATTTTCTGTAACACACCCGAGATATTCGAAGTATATTACAGTGCCGTGGACCCCTACATGGGACCCACCAGGCTAAAACAAGGAAACATCCCTCGACTAACCGTCTCAGTTAGCGAGGACATACACATTTAAATAGTACAACATATAAGGATATGCCCGGAGCAACTGGCGTAATAAACATCAACCGACAATATAGCAATTTAAGTTAATACAAAACGAAGTTCGAAGTGAAAAGCTTAAGTACTCGCGAGTACGATCTATAAGTTTATAAATGTGGAACAACCATATTGAAGTAGACAAAATAAACAAGAAGACCCAAATGCACATGTCAACGACCCTGGCCATCATCCTCGTACTATCCCAGCGCCCGCTCGTCCGGCAAAACATAACCTGAAATCCATAACAAGAATTTCCCCAAAATGGGTCCCCAAAGGGGTTAACAATTACGCTAGTAAAAGTAATCAAGGCAAACCGATCGCTTACACATTTCATAGTACAATGCACCAAAACATTTCGAAAACCAAACTAGACATGTCTTTTCCGAAAACAAACAGTCACAATCAATTTGCCTAGGACCGGGACAAAGCCACGAATCCCACTCGAGGCCTCTAAGGACCCTCCCGAGGTGGCCACATTCATAAAACAAATCAAGCACACACGTCACCTAGGACCGGGACGAAGCCACAAATCCCACTCGAGGCCTCTAAGGACCCTCCCGAGCTGGCCGCGAAACAAACTCATGAATCCAGGACGAAGCCATAGATTCCCTCCGTGATCCCGTCGGACCCTCCCGAGGTGAGAAAATCACACATAATGTACATTACCATTTCACGTTAAGCATAAAGGTTTCCGAAAATACTTGCCTTGAATAATTGATGACGCAACGAACGGAAGGAAAAATCACCGACGAACGCTAGGAACCAACGGAACCGAACCTAACGATTCGAAGAACATAATCACAACTAACTCTAAACGAATACGGAAATGGAATACACCCGGAAACCCTCCTATGATTTATATATATTCGTATAAAAATAGCAACGAGGGCGGATCACAACCCAAACCCTCTTGATTACGCAACAACCACGAAATATACCATGAATCCATAGGAAAATCAATGATATCAACAAGATTAATCATACTCATCATGAATTAACCAACAAAACGGGACGAATCGGACGAAAATTCCAAAAACCCCAAATTATCCAAAAGTAGGGTTCTAAGAGATTTACCTTGATTCAAGAGGTAGAAGATGATTACATGATGATAACTTAGTGTTAGAGACTCAAAATATTGGATGGATGATGATACACGATCCAAACTTCAGCCTCCAAATCTCCTAAGTCGCCTAACCCTCGGAGAAGAAGAAGAGGGGATGAAAAATGACGCTGAAAAACGTGACTGTCCCCTTAAATACCTCAGAGATGCACGACCATCATGCACGACCAAGTGCTCGTACGTCTGGTCGTGCGCCAGGCCACTGCCCAACTTCTGTCCTCACGCACGAGCACAGCGCACGAGCACTAGATCGTGCTTCCTGCTCGTGGGTCATTGGGAGTTACTTCCGAGCATTGGTTGTGCACGAGCAGCGGGCACGACCAATTGTTCGGGTGCTTGGTCGTGTTCTAGGCCACTGCCCAGCTTCTGACCAACATGCACGAGCAACGCGCACGAGCACCAGCTCGTGCTTCTTGCTCGTGCGTCTCTGGAGTCTTCTGCCTAGCATTCGGCTACGCATGAGTGCCAAACACAATCGACAACTCGTGTGGCCTGCTCGAGTGCAAGAACCGAAGGTTAACATCTAGCCCGACAGGACTCCGAAAACATCCAGAACGTAACCAACTCGAAAGGGAAAGACATCAAGAGTTCACGACGCTCTCTAAGGGACAATACGACAACATAATACAATACGCCATCGAATCACCAAGAAGAAGCTCACAACATCCATAAGGACATAAGATGGACTTGCGGCAACCCTGAAACGGCGGTTCCGAATGACGATTTACGAGAATACATGAAATAGCGACGAAAATGACATAAAACACGAAATCGAGTAAAACGAGTCCAAAACAAGCTCGAACAACAAGAAGTCAAATATTAAATATCCTAGAAATGTCGATACGGTTATGATCGAGTTGCTAAAAACGAAAAAATACACCAAAATGAGAATACCGAAAAAAAACGAAAAAATATGGATATTACAGTTGCCCCCTGAAGCTGATCAAACAAGTCATCAATCTGGGGCAAATGGTATTTATTTTTTATGGTCAACTTGTCTAATTCTCGATAGTCGATTCATAATGAAGTGATCCATCCTTATTTTTAATGAAAAGCACAAGCGCACCTCAAGGTGATGCACTCGGTCGAATATGCCCTTTATCTAGCAATTCCCCCAACTATTTCTTCAACTCTAACATGTCTGATGGTGCCATACGATATGGTGCCAGAGAAGCAGGAGATGCATTCGACTCTAGATCAATAGGAAACTCTACTTCCACTGTGGTGGTAATCCCGGCAAGTCATCCGAAAATACGTCAGGATATTCGTTAACGACTGGAATTGATGACATGTCAACTCCACCATGTTCCGCCTTCAAAGCGTAGCACCAATAGCCTACGCAATCCTATTTCAGAAGTTTCACCGCCTTCAAGGCGCTGATCACACTCCCTGATCTACCTGGCTTACAACCCATGAGAGTATGTTCCGTGCCGTCCTCAGCTACTATCGAGATAGTACGAGTACGCTAGTCCATGATAGCACCATGATGATCTAGTCAATCATCCCTGAGGATCAAATCCTCACCTTTTAAGTCTACAACAATGAGGTTAGAGGGCTAATCTCGGTTTTCGATCCTCACTAGGCAGTCTCTGACTTCTCGGTTCCCAACCATATGATCTCCACTAGGCATACCCACTACGAACGGCTCACACTCAAATAAACAGTCAATACCAATACGACATACACAATACCATGCAATAAAAAATGATTATCACCCGAATCAAATAGCACTGATACTGGATGAGAAAGGATTTGAGTGGTACCTGATGCCACCAGAATGTTTGTCTCCTCTGTGCATCTCATCTGGTATAGACGGGGGTGCACTGATCCCAAACTCGACACCGGACGACAGTACGGATGACCCCGACCCTACCATGGCCCGAACTCTGAGGGGTCTGAGCAATTGGGGTCCTTTTCCTCAGCATCTTCACTGCCTTCATCGTGGATATGATCCTTGGAAACTTACCAACCTTTACACCAAAGAAGGTGAAATCTTCTTCTCTAGGCCTCTAGAACACCATCTCTCCCTCATGTCAACGAATACTGGCGTAGTTTCTACTCAACCAATTCGTACCCAATATCAGATCAAAATTATGCATCTCAAAGTGTACAAGTATGCCGTAAGATCCTTTCATCCCATATTTAGAGTAACATCTCTAACCTTCTTATCAGTACTTAAAGTGTCTACAAAAGGGATCTTAACATCCAAGGCTAAGTTCGCTACCTATACAGGCAAACCTATTTTCTTACAGAAACCATGAGAGATAAATGAATGCGAGTCAAACGAAGCTAATACTGATAATCCGGGAGACAACGATCATACCTGGCATGTGTACACCACCATACTCGGCTTCCTGTCAAGTAAATGCATAGAATCGAGTTTTATCGCTCTTTGTCAGCACATCCCCATTCCTCTTAGGGCAGCGATCAGCCAGATATCCCGGAGCTTCACAGATCTAGCATAACCTAGTATTGTAAAGACACTTCCCAAAATGGTGTTTATTACGCTGCAGGCACAAAGGCTTGTCTGCTGGGGCAGCAACGGCTCAAAAGTGTGCATTCTTCCTATCCCTCTTGTTGGCAAATTTCCCTTTTATTTTGCTGTGATTATCCCATTTTCTCTTCCAATGGTTGTTATCGTTCTTAGGGGGAACTCTGTCGGTTTCTAGGGCAGCCTCAACCTCAAGTGAACGGCTAACTGCAAGCTCAGAGGTAGCAATCTTGTGTATAGCTAAAATGCCATGGATCTCAGGTCAAAGGCCTCCCGAGGAAATACTCAACCCAGTAGCAAATCAAGCGAGTTGAATGAACCTCCAATCGTACTCTGGGACATGAACATTGCCCTGAACAAGTGCTAAAAACTATGTCTATTTCTGAGTATGGTAGGAGAGGGGTAAGTACCTGCCCGTCGCTATAACCTTAAATCCTATCCAAGTCAGATTCTGGCATTCCTCGGCCGTCACGCCACTTTGATGCGACTTCTACCACTAGCTTGCATCCACATTAAGCTAAAACATTGCACAAGATATACATTACGCAACCACGCACTCAATGTGCTCATAGATTCTCTCTAGACCAGCTATCCACTCTTTGAAATCTTGGGACGTGCCCCTACCATTAAATCACGGAGGAGCGTAATTGTTTAATTTCTCAAGGATTCGGCTTGTCTCGGACCATGCAGGCATGTCTCTGGCTCGCACGAAGCCTTACAGTATGGTGATAAGTGTCTGCACCAAATCATCATTATGAGTACGGTTGTTGGTACTGGCCATCATCATACAATAGATTCAATTTCACTTAGAATCTTCCAAATCGAATTACACTTAATTGAGTGAATAAATAATAGGACATGAAAGGGTACATAAAATAATAGAGAGTAGGACCACAAAAAAAAAGTAATTAAATACTCTATTAATATATACTAATGAATAAGATTTCAAACACATATTCGAATCAACTAGGAGAGAAAGGCAAAAGGAACTACTACTATATGTACACAAGGACTACTTTACAATAAGGGGAAACCATCCCAAAGAATGATAATCCTCCTAGCCTACTCATCATCACTATGAATCTCAATGGTGTCCATATCTTCTTCAGGGTCTTCTACATACTCTTCATCTTCTATAAGGACGCCTGTAGCATGTTGCTCTCTTTGCACTATGGGATCTCGTACGTCATCGTACTCTATTACGTACATTCCCAGAAAGTCTCCAAATCTCTAAATGCATGATGCCATATATGCCTGGAAATCAAACTGATGTGGAGATTCCAGCTCGGTCAATCCTAGTCTCTAATGAATGTGGGAGGCTATCCTAGCGAGATCTAACAATACCGAATGAAGAATGCTCAGCCTCGTTAGCAGAGGCATGTTAGGAATACACTTAAGATTTTGATGATGTCATCCCATATTAAAGTTAAATTCAAATTTAAGTTCTTAAGTACTTGGAATTGTAAAGAAGAATAAAATGAGTATCTTCTATAAGCCCTAACATTTATTTTAAGCCAAGTATAGATCAGCCAGGTTCATACTAAGTTAGTGATGAGCTAAGTCCAGATTTAAGCTAAGCATGGACAATCAGGTAACCTAGCTATGAAGAGGCAGCCGAGTACGGACAACGAGGAGTTTTTGATACTTAGGAAATTATCATGTATCAATCAGCTATGTCTACGTCAGCAAAGTTGAATAGTCAACAAAAATAGCAAGACACATACAGACGTGAAAACAAAGAAGAGACAAATTAAGCGATTCACGCAACTTGCATCGAAAGTAGGAGTAGGATATTCTTCTACATTCACGCCCAAAGAGATTTATCATTAAAGAAACAAAGATTGTGGCAGTGACATTTTATATTGAAGGAAGATCTTCAAATGGGCAGATATGAGAAAAACAACAAGCCGTACAAAGAAAGATAATACTAAAGAAAAAAGTATCTCTCCAATGGAGTAATTTGTTCAAAATATGCAACAACTACGAATAAGAGTTCAAAGATCATACTATAAATATCTGAAGACTTGAAGAGCTAAAGTATAATGCTATCAAACTTACAAAGCAAACAAAGCGAGCTAAACTATCTGAAAGACTGAAGCATCGTGAAAGAGCTGAGATCTCAACATACATATCAAGAGAAGCTCTTGATTGGAGAAAACAACAAACTTTATTAATTCGATTTGAGCGAGGGTACTTTCTTGAATGAGGTTCTTGAAAGTTGAGGTTGCGACATCCAGAGGTTCTTAATTGGAAGGTGATAAACAACTTGAGAGTTATGAGGCATCCAAGGGTTTTCGATCAAGAGGTAAGAAGGAACTAATGGAAGGAGTTACTACGGCCAAGAGTTTTTACTGGTTGAAAGTTGTTGTAACTAGTTCGTTGTAACCATCAAAAGTTATAGTGAATTTATCTCCAAGTGGATTGGAGAAAGGTGGACTATTATAGGATTACCCCACCTCTGAAACCACTTTAACTGCTGAGTTATTTACTGTTTTCTTACATCATACTTAATTGTTGCATCCATATTATTTATTGCATAAACAAACTTACTCAGCTTCAAGATTTCCAGTAGTTTATTTACACATATCTGACAACAGGACTGCACGACCGAGTATTTACAACCTAGCTGTTTCAGCCAAGTTTCTAAAAATAGTTCAGTCAAACGCAAAAGTTTTAAAAGTCTATTCACCCCCTAGACTTTTACCTAACGTATTAGGGATCATCAAGACAAGCACCCCATAAGTCCATCCAAGCAGGTAGGTTATCTTCCGCTCTTTTCTAGGATCCCATTTTTTGTGCCACATGACATAGCATGCAGATAACGCAGAGGGATGGTCGTAGTCGGAAATGAATTATAAATTATGACATTATACTAATAAAGTCTCATGCAAAAATTTACACTTTCAAACATGGGTTACTAGTTCATACTTAGACTTCCAATATTTTGAATCATACTTCACTTTTCTTTAAGACCTTCAGTTATATTATACTACCCCAAATAGACCAACATTCCTCATATTTTTTTAAATATCTCAATGGTGAATCAAGACGTTGCGCACCGCCAGATTCCCTCGTGGTTTATTCAACAAATATTTAGGAAGGTTAACCATTTTGAAACCATGATTAATTATAATTTCATTAAACCCCAAATAGAAACCTTCCGCATTGGAAAAATTTGAGTCATCCAGTGGTAAAGAGTTAAACAAACCTTGATTTGGAGTGCGTGTCGGAAGTGGGTGGTATTATTTACGTAAAACAAGTCTACATAGACATAGACCCGCTCTGATACCATAAAATATAACATCCTTAGGGTTTCTATCTAAAGTGTTATCATTTATATTATAAATTCGCAGAAGCAAGTCAAGAAATAGAAATAATACCAAGTATAAAATATTTAAATAAAACAGCTCATCCTTATTAAATCGTCGAGGACATCAACAAATGTCGTTCCCAAGTAAATTCAAAAGCTCAACAAAATTCTCCAAAGATAATACTAATAAGCAAAATATATTTTAACAAAGCCTAGCAATTTAAAACTTCTTATGTATAAATTCTCTCTTAGGAATATGACCTCGAATGCCACTCAGATGATGAGGGAGTGAGAGCATTATATTGTAATTACGAACATTAATTGAATACGGCATGTATTACTGCTACATTATCATATATCATTGGCATCATGGTTTGATATATAGAATAATAGTCCTTGTATTTGAGAGCAAGCAGTATACTCCTTATGAAGATAAATAGATAGGCACTGGAAGTGTTTAGGGCTCGAATGCTTAACTGGTTCGCAAGTTGATAAAACTTAAGAGCATTTAGTGTACAAGCCTAAGATATCCATTTATGGACTTAAGCAAGCATCTAGATCTTGGAGCACTCGATTTGATGAGGTTGTCTAGTCATATAGATTCATCCAATGTCCGAGTGAGAGTTGTGTGTATAATAAATACGATGAAATGTGTTGGTGTTTCTTGTACTGTACGTAGATGCTATCCTTCTGATTGGAAACAATGTGAAGGATTTGTCGGACGTATGAATATGGCTGTCTTCACCCTGGTCCTAGGCGATGCTCGTGCGTGATTTGATTTATGATTATGGCCAGTTCGGGAGGATCCTTAGAGGCCTCGAATGGGATCAGTGGTTTCGCCCCAATCCTAGGCGGTTTTCAACTGTGGTTATTTGACCGATTTTTTTCGGAAAAGACATGCCTTTTTTTATTTCGAAATGATCTGATGCATGTACTATGAAAAGTGTAAGCGAATGTTGATACATGTGAGTTTTTGGGCATTCGGGCCTAATAGATTTTTGAAAGTCTTAAATATCTTAGAGAATAAACTTCGAGGCGTATTTTTAAAATGGATTATATTTCCACAGCGCCTACTAGCGCAACTATATGTTTCAAAATTCTTCTACTTTGAGGATCAAAATATTTTGAGATATTCTCAGTAATTTAGAAACGCATTTGTTTGGACCCGAAGGTCGAATATTTCTGAAAGTTTTTAACTAAAAGAAAGATGTCCTCATTTTTATCAAATGCAAGACGATATTTCAAAGTCTTGATGATGCGATTTTTATTACTTTTTTGAAATGTGATACTTAAGATCAAATGGTGTTTCCAAATTACTTTACAAAAGGTAGTTTTTGTTTTTAAAACCTATCATTCCTGTTTGCTGTCAGGCAATGTGTGTACGATGTTAACATTGTTGTTAGGGTGTCAGCCCCCGAGTTGTTATTGAATTGGTGGTGTGAGCGTTGAGTGTTCTCCACACATTTGTTTTGTTAGCCCTCTGTGAGAGGTGTGATGTTGGTATTGAATGTTTGTCGATTCTTGGTGATTGGTGTGTTATCGCACGAGCTGTTAGAGCTTGGGTTTGTATGATTATGTACATCTGTGATTGTTTCATGATGTTTTGTAATTGTGCACTGGTTATCATTCAGGCCGTTGAAATCGCCGAACGATGCCGTTATTGTAACACCCCCAAAATCCCATTGGGTAATTACAGTGCCGTGGACCCCACACCAGGAGATCCACCAGGCGAACACGACTAACATGCATCAATCTGACCAAAAAGGAAAATCACAGTCCCTACTATGATGTCCGACACAATATTTCCAACGTGGAATTTCAACGACAAGGGTGGGCTTATATGGCCAAAATAAAATACAACATCCACTAGCCTTCCTCGGATAAAACAAAATGACAACAACTGACGAAACTGGAGTACTCCAAACTGCCTGACCGACATGAACACTGAAACAACTCGGACTAGTATCGCTCGAATGCCTCGTCGCCATCGTCATGCCGTTGTGTCTCAACTCTCTCCTCGCAAGCACCTAAAACATGAAAACATGTTCCGCCCCCACGGGGTCGGTCATCCAGATAATGAATATCAAATACATGTACAACGTGATTTGCACCCAACGGTAGAATAAACAGTACAACAATGGTAATACGAGATGCTCACAAACCAAAGCAAGAATTGAGCATTCGTGAAACACTATGCCCACAACATACGATCGGTACCTGCTCAATAGGTTAGAACACAAGTGCCCAACGACGAATCATCAATATAGAACACAACAATGAACTACCCGAAGGTAAACCAAACCACAACTGAACTAAATACGAATCACAATGCCCGAAGGCTCCAAAGAAAATACCAAAACATCACAATGGCCTGAAATCCCTCCATCCGAAGCTGCCAAAATATCACAATGACCTGAAAGTCACTCATTCGAAGCTGCCAAAATATCATAATGGCCCGAAGCCAAACGGCCCGAAGCTGTATCCTTTGAGGGCCGACGTCACGGCACGAAGCCGTATCACAATGAGGGCCGAAGCCACGGCACGAAGCCGTATCACAATGAGGACCGAAGCCATGGCATGAAGCCATATCAAAATGAGGGCCGAAATCACGGCATGAAGCCGTATCACAATGAGGGTCGAAGCCACGGCACGAAGCCGTATCACAATGAGGGCACGAAGCCGTATCAAAATGAGGGCCGAAGCCACGGCACGAAGCCGTATCACAATGAGTCCATCCAATGACCGTGACCTACTAAATTGTAGGTGTTGAGAAACCAACCGTGAAAGTTTAAGCCCCAAGCTTACCCATCGAGCACTAGCCAAGATTAGCCTCCAAAACAGAATTAATCACAAACGGCAATGATCCCAAGATTACCAAATTCACAAGAATAATAGGGTGTTGCCTTGAGTCGGCCAACATGACAACAATAACTCAGGGATGGGCACCGTCCTCTGCGGTCCCAATTCAAGTACCTCGACTGCCTTGGAATGACCAATCAATCACAATGATGCAGCGGATGGTAACTATCCTTGATTGTCCCAATTCAATACCTCGATTGTCTTAGAACAACCAATCGATAATAACGATACCACGGATGGGAAATGTCTTCGACAGTCCCAATTCAATACATCGATTACTTTAGAATGGCCAATCGATAACAACGATACAACGGATGGAAAATGTCTTCGACAGTCCCAGTTCAATACATAGATTACCTGAGAATGGTCAATCGATAATGACTCAATGGATGGGAAATTTCCTCGACAGTCCCAATTCAATACATCGATTACCTTAGAATGGTCAATCGATAAACAACGATACAATTAGAACAGATGTACCGGTGCCTTTAATCTACCACCAGAAACAGAGATGATAATCAAATACGTCAATGCCTTCAATCGGCCAATACAACATGAATAGAAAAACACCGATATCAATAACAACGATCACAACGATATCTCAATGGAACATCAGTCAGCAATAACCATCGAATACCGCAAACCGGCTATCGACAACAACATAATCCAACAAGTATCTCAGTGCCTTGAACCGGACGTTAACGAACAACAATAATAATAAGACGATCAATCAACAACGTTGGCATAATTACTGAAGGGTTTTGTACCAAACAATTCCCTGACATCAACAAATCATGAAGAGACTACGTCTCAAAATGATACAACACATTCATACACATATAGGATAACATTTATCTCTTTGACTAGTACAAGTATAAAACTTGCCTCAAACCGAAGGCACTGAAATCCTCCAACGAACGATGAACGGCGTCCTCCGACGATCACAAGCACTCGAACAACCTTGAATGAAATACAATTCATTCAATAACACAAAATCAATAGAAAAGAACACCAAAGACCATCCCAATTCAATCACATATCGGTTAAACTCCACAAACGAATATTATAGTTCTCAACTATGAATTCTAACATCCTCCAATGCCTCACTGATCAATTAACATGATCATTATGTTCTTAACACTTGTGAAAAATAATTCAACAATGATTATCAAGAACAACATCAAATCAATCATCTCAAAATGATAATATCACAAATATCCTCATCAATACCTCAAGAACATCATCAACCCTACTAACATGATGTCTAAACAATAATCAACCACCAATTCATCATGAATTCGTATTAATTAACCAGATGAACTTAACCATTTCAGAATATGATAATCACCTCCTAATTCATCATAAATCTTACTAAAATGGTTATAATCACTCAAGAACACAACCAACAACAATAATAATCTCAAGGCTATGTTAATCATCTAAAAATCTTAACATAACTCTTCCTAGACATGATTATAACCTCCAAGTATTCTTAAACATCAAGAACACAATCAAACTCAAGCTATATCATCATGTTCTTCATCATAAGTTCATCAAAACTATGAAGAACCATACTACCATCCAACAAATCATCAAAACACGAAGTAACCAACAATAACAACATCATAATCTCGAGTTCAACACCAGATTAATGACATACCTCTTGAATAAGTGAAGAACAACCTCAAACCATCAAGAAGTACTTCAAACTCCAAGTTCCTAAGCTTCAATCCAAGTTATAAAGCTCCAAAATAGGTTGGAAGAGGCTGGAAAAGACGAAGGGATGCAAAGGGATGATTTCTAGAGGAAGAAATCGAAATGGATCATGAGTAAATGAAAGACGAATCATGTCTTTATAATTTGCACATTGCATTACGACTGCTATCATCCCTTCTTAACGTACGTAAGAGCTATTGCGTACGTTATCACCTTATCGTAGCGTACGTTAAGTTCTGCCAGAACTCACTGCCTCAAAACGAACCATGCATTACATACGTTATTAGCATAAGCATTACGATGCTCATTGACTTGGCTACCTCGAAAGGCCAACATGATCCAATCACATTCGGCCCCACACGCCGAAAGTCAGATGCGATCAGATACCTAATGTTACATACGTAACCAAGATGGTTTAATGTACGTAACCTGTGACACTTAACGTACGTAATGCTGTGCATGCAGTGTAACACCCAAACTAGGCGGCTATTACAGTGTCGTGGACCCCCAATTGGGACCCACCAGGCGAACCACGTTATAATACCAATTATTCCGATGAGGAGTTTCAGTACAATACACCCAGGAATATAGAATACATATGTATTTCATATGATGATGAAATATACAAAAATGAATAAAATGAAAGTCCAAACAGAAACTGCAGCGGAAAATACACATCAAAGAAACATGAAAAAAATGGAAGGACTGGGCCCTCTACTAGTATCACTGGGACTCCTCGCCGTCAACGTTCTCTTCCCGTGCCTTTGACTTTCCATGACCTAAAAACAACATCCCTAACAGGGTCAGTTACACAGAACAACAATCCTCAAGAGTTGAACGAATATAATAATCACATGAATTAGTTATGAAATTAAGTTGAATGAGGGGCATCATAGTACGCCCAAATGGGATGTGCAAGTGCACAGGTATGCCGAGTGCCCGGCGTCCCGCTTAAACACCCGCAAAACTTGGCCCAATTAGTCTCACGGAGGCACGTTACCGTGTGCACAGTCCAATGTGTCTGGATACCCGCATATACACAATGACCTTAGTGTGCCCGACTAAAAATTCTACACATATACCACCTGGTAACGCAATACAATCCCAGAAGGTCACAAAGACAAAAGCGACCATGAAGAGGAATAATGAATAGAAATCCGACAATGGCCAATAATGACTCACCGAGGTGAAATAATGACACAATGAGTGATAGCTTCAAATGAAATGATTGGAATCGTCGTTCCCCATGAATTGAATGACTAGTTTGATAATTACAAGTCCCAACATGATTAATACACTATGCATGAATTATACGTATGAATGAACAACAATGAAAGGAATGATTATCCTTTTAACTGAGCAATGATCAACTTACATCAAATACCGGTGAAGAAAGTCCTTCCTCGAACAAACGTCCTTAATGGAATTATCAGTCGCTCGAACAACCTTGAATAACATAATTACCAAAAATTCGCTTAAAATACGAATCAAGCATGATCACAACCAATTCAAAAAGTCGACACAACAACCCAAACTCATCGAGGCATTTAGACAAACACGTTGCAAACAATCTCCAATTGTTTACTACCAATCCCAATATATCGAATACCAACCTCCAAATGAGTGATTCAATCCAACAAAACATCGTCTATGAAATCAATAATCCAATAGGAATACACAACTCGAGATTACGACAACATCTAATCGAAAACCCCAAAATTCCAAAGTCAACATTCAAGGGTTCTTGAATAATTCTCCAATAATCCAAAGATGGTTCATAGAAATCCATAATCATATGTATATCTCTTCACATATCATGATTATAACATCCAAAACTTCATACTCCATTTACAAAATCAAAATCCAAGGTTTGAAGAAATTACCTTTGAAGATCCAAACTCTTCGATCCATTGAACTTGTGTTAAATCGACCTTCCAAACTCTACAATCGAAGATAGGTGATAGCATCTCGAAGTGATCTTCACAAAATGCCCAAAAATCACCCAAATCACCCGGATGAGGAGGAGAAATAAAGAAATGACGAAATAGGGCTGAACTGCCCTATTTATACCAAACCCAACTTAGCGTGCGCTAGCCTCTGATACTAGCGTGTGCTAGCAGGCTCACCGGGTAGTGCAGTGAACTCTGCCTGCCTCGTTAGCGTGCACTACGTACTTGGTAGCGTGCGCTAACACCTTCTTCTTAGCGTACTTTAATCGAGTGTTAACGCATGCTACCTGATAGTTGGCGTCCAGAAAAAAGGGAGTCCAGAACCTACTGTCCACTGTCTGTTCGAGCCTTAGCGCGTGCTACACCGATTGCTTAGCGTGCATTACCAATACAACTAGCGTACGTTATTTCCACTCCTAGCATGCGTTATGAATTCTCCATTTCAGTCCAGTACCTGCTGGACTGTCTGCCTCAATTATGCTAGCGTGCGTTAATATTTAACGATAGCGTGCGATACCTGTACTCAAATAGCATGCGCTATAAAGAATACGTAGCGTGCGCTAGACCTCACACAGGCTACCAAAACGATGATAATGATAATATTCTCATCTCGATTCGCAAACAGGGTTGAACAATGAACGATACCAATACGCGACTCAAAGTTACGCCAAACGGTGAACACGAATGAATGAATATGAATGATTATTAATGAGTGAGAATTACTGAGTGACAATTACAGAATGAAAATAAATGAGTTCACAATGGGGTATTACATACTCCCCTCCTTAAAAAGAGTTTCGTCCCCGAAACTAAGGGTCAAACAATTCGGGATAACTCTCCCGTACGCTATCCTCAGTTTCCCAAGTTGCCTCTTCGACCCCGTGTCTAGACCACTGAATCTTAACCAATGGAATTGTCTTGTTCCTCAACTGTTTAATTCGCCGCTCCAAGACTCGTACAGGATGCTCCTCGTACATATAATCATCCGCGATCTCGATTTCATTGAATTGAAGTATATGCTCGGGTCGGCGACATACTTCCTCAACTGAGAGATGTGAAACACATTATGAATTCGGCTCAAAGCCGGAGGTAAAGCCAATCGATAAGCAGATTGCCTACTCGATCCAAAATCTCAAAGGGTCCAATAAATCTTGGACTCAACTTTCCCCTCTTCCCAAAATGGAAGATACCTTGATTCGGGGATAGCTTGACCAAAACGTGGTCACCTGACTCGAACTCTAATGGTCGAAGACGATTATCGGCATATGATTTTTGTCGACTCTGAGCGGTCAACAAACGACTCCAGATCAATGCTAGCTTCTCGTAGGCGGCTAATAGCATATCGGGTTCAGCGCCGATCGATTCTGATAAGTCATTCCAGCATAAGGGAGATCGACAACAACGACCGTATAAGGCCTCATAAGGTGCCATCTTAATCGAATCATGCCAACTGTTATTGTACGTGAACTCGATCAACAGTAGTTGGGCTTCCCAATCATCTTTCCAATCGAGAAGACATGCCCTCAGCATGTCCTCTAACATCTGAATAGTTCGCTCTGATTGTCCGTCGGAATGAGGGTGAAAAGTTGTGCTGAAATTTAGCTGAGTTCCCATGGAACGATGAACGGATTTCCAAAATGCAACACGAATCGCCCGTCACGATCCAAAACGATACTCTTAGGGGTACCATGCAATCTCACGATCTCTTTAATGAATAACTGGGCAAGTCTCTCAGGACCCCACGTATCCTTAATCTCAAGGAAATCAGCTGACTTAGTTAAACGGTCCATAATTACCCAAATTATATTCATGCCACGACGACTCGTTGGCAAACTCGTGATGAAATCCATTAAAATATCCTCCCACTTCCATTCTGGGATAGGAAGCGATTTCAACATACCCGCCAGTCGCTGATGTTCTATCTTGACTTGCTGATAGGTTAAACATCTCGAAACAAATTCTGCGACTTCTTGCTTCATTTACTCCACCAGTAATTTTGCTTCAAGTCTTTGTACATCTTGCTAGACCCCGGATGGATAGAATAAGGGGCAGCATGGGCTTCCCTAAAAATTGAGTTTTTCAACTCGTCATCCGCCGGAACGCATAACCGGTTCTTAAATCACAAAAGTCCATCCTCGTGGACCACAAATACAGGGGCTTTGCCCTGAGCCACATCCTCTCGAATGCGCAACAAAAATGGGTCTGAACCATATTTCGTTCTGATCGCCTCTTCCAGTGGCGATGAAGTCTCTAGCATACAAAGTTGCCCTTGTACTCGCTGTAACCAAACCTCGATCTCAGGCCTTAGGAATTCCTATTGAAGTTCCTTCTGAACAGTCAAACGAGCAAGCATTTGCTCCTGAACGGACTTACGACTCAAGGCATCGGCGACGACATTTGCCTTACCCGGGTGATATTGTATCTCAATATCATAATCTTTATTCAGTTCGAACCACCGTCTCTGTTGCATTTTTATCTCCTTCTGAGTAAATATATACTTTAAACTCTTATGCTCGGTGAAAATCTGACAGGTGACGCCATAAAAATAATGACGCCAAATCTTCAACACGAATACTATGGCTGCTAGCTCCAGGTCGTGGGTCGGATAATTAACCTCATAAGGCCTCAGTTTCCGCGAAGCATAGGTAATCACTTTACCATTCTGCATTAATACACATCCAAGACCGTGTCTGGACGTGTCACTATAAACCACAAATACTTCCGTCCCTTGCAGTAAAGAAAGGACAGGTGCTGAAATTAAACGGCTCTTGAGTTCCTCAAAACTCTGCTGACACGCATCAGACCACGTGTATTTCTTATCCTTCCGCAAAAGGTTAGTCATAGGTTGAGCGATTTTAGAAAACCCTTCCACAAATCGCCGGTAATAACCCGCTAATCCGAGGAAGCTTCGGATTTCCTTAACATTCTTTGGAGGTTGCCAATCTCGGATAGCCTCCGTCTTCTGAGGGTCGAAACGTACTCCATCTGATGAAATCACATGCCCGAGAAACATCACCTCGGACATCCAGAACTCATATTTGGAAAACTTTCCATAGAGTTGCTCTCGTCTCAACACGTCGAGAACCTAATGAAGGTGAAGTTCGTGCTCCTCATGGTCACGAGAATAAATCAAAATGTCGTCTATGAAGACAACCACGAACTGATCTAAATAATCGATAAAAACGCGGTTCATCAACTCCACGAATACCGCAGGTGCATTATTTAACCCAAACGGCATCACCACAAACTCGTAATGCCCATAACGTGTTCGAAACGCTGTCTTTGCGACATCCGACTCTCGAATTGTCAACTGATAATACCCAGATCTTAAATCGATTTTAGAAAATACTGAAGCTCCCTGGAGCTGATCTAAGAGATCATCGATGGGGGTTAGGGGATATTTATTCTTGATCGTCAGCTCCCGATAATCAATGCACAAGCGAAAAGAACCATCCTTCTTCTTGACAAATAACACTGGTGCTCCCCACGGGGACGCACTCGGTCGGATATAATATTTCTCGGTCAATTCCTCCAGTTGATTCTTCAGTTCCTGCATTTCGATCGGGGCCATACCATATGGTGCTTTCGATATTGGGGACATACCAGGCTCCAACTCTATCGTGAATTCCACATCTCTCTGTGGAGGCAAACCAGGTAACTCTTCTGGAAATACATCGGCGTAGTCTCTCACTACAGGGATATCCACAACGTCACTAATGATTTATCGGTCTTGGTCATATAGCACCAATAACTGACACACCCCTGATTGAGTAACTTTACTGCTTTAATCATATTAATAACTCTTCCAGAACAGCTGGGATTACCCCCCTGAAATACACACTCGACTCCATCGTCTGAAACAATAGTGACCATATACTTACGAACACTAATGATGGCATCATGACGATCCATCCAATCAATACCCAAAATAATGTCGTCTTTAGGTAAATCTACCACGATCTGGTTCGCCAACCATTCACAGCCCTCAAGCTCAATCGGACAGTTCTTAACTTCACAATTTCCGATAATTCTTCTACCATCTGGTAGACCAATGACATAAGGTTCTCAACTAGTAGCACTACCCAGGTGAAGTCTACTCAAACATGACTCGGAAATGAATGAATGAGATGCGCCAGTATCAAAAAGGGCACACACAGGTTGAGATAAAATTTGGAGTGTACCTGAGATCATTCGGGCCTCCAGATCGTCGGTCCTCTTCATATCGTAAATTCGGGGCTTGCCAGTCCCAGAACCGGATGATCCTATCTAATAACTGTGGGCTCCGCCTTTGTTTGCTCCCGTCGTCGTAAACTACGCAGACTGAGTGGCCTGATTCTGAACAACCGACTGCTTCGGGTCCTGAGATGCCGTCGGAGTAGGTTTGGAGTCTTTTTGGCAGAAACGAGCCTTATGCCTGGAAATCCCACAATTGTTACACGTGATAGTCTGACTCGGACACATAGTGCTGTAATGACTCTGCTCTCCACAGTTGAAACAGGTTATGGCCGAACTGGCCGCTCGGGACTAAGATTCCGCAAGTTTAGGCGCCATAGGAGGTCGCTCAGAAAAAGTAGAGCTCGTATGAGGCTTCTTGAAGGTTGCCTGACTACGTTCAGACTGATTATGATTATTCGATTTCTTGCCAGTAGATGAAGTTTGATGCTTAACAATTTCCTTCGTAGTAAGCTCATAAGTAAGAGATTTCTCGATGAATTCGGCCAGGGTGGTGCAATGATGATTAAGAAACTGCATCCGCATACGAGGTTTCAACATCTTACTAAAATACTTGATCTTATCCGCCTCGAAGTGGATAATGGATGAGGCGAATGGAAGTATCTCCTGAAACTTCTCGGCAATGGCGAGAACATATTCTTCCACAAAGGGGTCGGGACTGAGAAACTCTGATAACTTGGCCACCTTGAGTGGGGCCGGATAATACCTTTCCATCATGAGGGCTTGAACTGGTCCCAAGTGCAAGATCCATCGGTGGGCTTCAAAGTTAGCCACAAAGAGTGAGCGCTCTTACCCAGATAGTAAGTTGCAACTTAAACTTTGTCCCTTCGGGACACTCCACCATATCAAATAGTTTCTCAAAATGTTCAAGCCAGTGAATAATATCCGCCGGCTCAGAAGAGCCCTCAAAAGTAGGTGGCCTCTGGCGAGAGATGTCGCCGATAATACTGCTCACACTCCTCTTTGTTAGGAGTATGCCCTCGAATGCCACTTAGAGGATGTTGAGTGAGGGCATTGTACTTGTAATTATGTAAATTATTGATATAAGGCTATGGATGTTTCTTTATTTACTGGTAGTTAATAGCATTCCTAACTCGTAAATATACATATAGAAACTAGTCTGTTTATTTGAGAGCAAAACGTTCCACTCCTTATTGGATAAGGGGGTCGGCACTGGAAAGGTTTATAGCTCAGATACATAATCGTTCACAAGTTGATGAAACTTCACTGGGCGTTAAGTTTATGTGAAGACTTGTATGATGTATTCTTTGACATGGAGAGTGCCTGTCGAACACTAATGGTTAGTGGGAGCACATGTTATAGGTATGCTAATTGGATTAGTATACTCGAACCGACTCACCCTCGATTCGTCACACGAATTTCACTCTGGGACAGTCAATGACGGAATCGAAAGGTTGTTATAGGTATTCGTGAACCATTGACTTGAGGATTTAGCAGGAATGTGCTTGTGACGTCAAGATTTTCATTAGAGTAGTTCGACCCTGTGAACCGGAAGGTGGGGGTCAACCTCGACGTGCATCTTGACGGGCAAGTAGCAGGTCCTACTGAATACCAAGATAGAATTCTTTCTCCCGTTAGTTAGCGGGTTATATATCCCATGCGGTTATTGGCAGATGAGATCATAAGTCTTTGGCCAAAGCATTGGAGTTAGTTGTATTAGATACACGAGAGCTCGATGATCTCGATTTGGATTAACGCATGTATAGCGTCAAGTACAGATAGGGTTTGACTGGCCGTGACCCTATAACTTGATCGGGACATTTGAAAGAAGGGTTTATACGTATACTGGTATTCACGACAGAATGGTCCTTGAATGATCCCAATCATTCGTTCTCAGTTGGGGTATAGTGTAGGCCGCCAGGCTAGCTAGGTGGTGCTACTACTCTTTGGTTCCTCCCATTGCTAATTGAGACAGACCTACCGATTCGCACAATAGGATTGACGACGGAATGAATCGAGCTTATTCTCTCTTTATTAGATATTGGATATCTAATTTATTGGACATTGGATGTCTAATTAATTTAGGGACATTGGATGTCTAAATTGATTTATTGGATAAATTATTTTATGGCCCAATGAATTAAATAAATTACTGGGTGATTAATTTAATTCATAGATATAATTATTTCTTGGAGAAATTAATTATATTGTTTTGTATTTGATATGATTAATTAATTGGATTAATTAATTGATATAAATACATTGGAACGGAATTAGAGTTTATTTGTTTGGACTTGCGGGAATCCGAAATGAATCGAACTCGTCCGACTCCTTCTAGATGCCCCCCCTCACCTACTCCCCTCTTGGTATTTGTCTCCATTTTATAATGGATGACTTGTGACTTTAAGGGGATATAAAACCTCTTTGATTTGAAAAGAGTGATATGATAAGTGGGGTTGAAGAATAAATATTGTGTAGACCAACTCTCCTTGATTAACTAGCATTCACGGCTCATTAGCAAGAAAGAGAGAGAATTAGTTTTCTTGGTCTTCATCACCATTTTCTTCTTCATTCATATTCTTCATAATTTTCTTAGAGAAAAATTGTGAGGATATTTGGAGAGATATAGATTAAACACTTAGAGTGTTATAATCTTGATTAGCAAAGCTTCTACAACCTTGTTCTAGCCGTATCCTTAGAGGATAACGAGGTTTAGTCATTCTGGTTGTTTCTCCGGCGCGTGGCAAGTAGAGACGCGGTCCTTTCGGCGTTGGATCATCCAAGAGCTTGGAGCGGATTGGATTGTAGGGAAATCAACAAAATCTTGGGGAATCGCTCAAGAGAAGGAATCCATTTAACCAACGGACTACAAGGGTATGTTTCTCGTATCCTTTTTTGTTTCGTATTATACTCGTATATACGTATCTCGATCGATCCTCGTAGGGATTCGGATCGAATTAATTTTCATTTTACCGCTTCCACTGGGCCTTCGTGTTAGGCACCAAATCCCAACAGTGGTATCGGAGAGTAGGTCTTGCGATCATATATATGATAGGCATTTGGAATGCTTGATTAGATGGTGAATGATTTAGAATTATTTTAGTCATAATCATGGTATATGGTTTTTCGTTCATTATAGTTGTATTTTTTGTAAGTCATGTCTAAATATAAATCTTTATTTTCTAGGAAATGTGATTTATATTGAAGATATGAATGTTAAAAAATATAGATATTGGATATCTGGTCAAAAAACTAGCCCCGAATTGCCGTTGGACGGTCCGGGAGTGGTCCGGAAGCAGGGGGCCGCGGCCCAGGGCTGTTGCAGCCCGCATACTGACTCACTGGACTGGGGGCCACGACCCATAGGTCAGGGGGCTGCGGCCCAGGGCTGCTGGGCAGCCCTACCTGCTGCCTGGTGATGTTTCGGGCACGGTCCAGCCCTTTTCGGACCCATTTCGTGCTTGTTTTCTTCGTGTCCTAAAAATGATTTCCCACATTTTAAATTGGATTTAATATGATTAAAATGATTTATGGTATTTCATTTTATACGGGAAAATTTATTTATTCGAATACTTATGATAGACCAAATTATTTTGAATGTTTTCATATTACCGATTGTGTGAATCGATTGGATCGGTTCGTATTGTTGATTGGATCAATGTATCTCTATGCTTTCCATTTATATAGTATTTATTGGATGAATACTTTTGAATGGGGATGTGGTTCGTGGACTTAGTTTTGAATCGTTCGTTTTATTCGATTGGGTTGTAAAGGTCGTTTTGAGCCTATCTATTTTACTAGAAATATTTGTATCTAGGATGAAATTTTCAATGTAAAATTTATATGTAATGACGAAGACCGGAAGAAGATCCGTTTCGAGAAGTCGAAGATTCAACACGAAGACTTGTAATTAGATTACGGAGTTTTTGTTTTCTAGGAACGGTCCATGAACCACATGTTGGTAGCAACTAGGTTGTGAATGGTTGTTTCATATTCTATGAATGCCACAAACGCGCTTAAATGAATTAATGTGCAAAGTGTAACATTAATCGCGAAAATTCTCCCACGACAAATTATTAAGTTTATAAGGTTTCAAGGTTTTCCTTCCCTCCATAGAGTTTTCGGGAAATTGAAATCCAAACCGGATGTGTTATGCTTCCGAGTTATGGGGGTAGTCGTTCGGGGAGGACGGATAAATTACCGGGAGCGCATTGGATGCCTTCGGTTGGAGCAAATTTTATCCCTAGAAACCTGATAGGTTGCCAGATAAGATTCAATTGTGAAACTGATTTGCGCCGATGGTATAAACTTAACTTGTTCACGAACCATAGAAACCGTATAGGTTGATGGGAGTGAACGAGCGGAAAAAGAAGATCGAATCATCTATTAGATGGGTTGGTGTTGGACACCACTTTATGAAAATTAATAGACTAGAAACCTGTTCGGTCGCCCTCTATTAAAATTTATACAGAACTCGATCACCACTATGAAGTAGGGCGACGATACTTCCGGATTTCACAAGGGAGTGTGTTATTCTGATGAAAATAGTGGGAGCTGGGTAATAAGAATAGAAACGACCTTAATTCTATACTTAGATCATAATTGAACGAGTCACTAATTAATCTGTCGTACTTAATGCAGACATAACTCTCAATATGACAATGAATCCACTCGCAATTCTACTCAGAAAGAACACCCTGATTGTACCTAACTTTGTGGACTAGCTCCGCATCTGATGATTGTCCTCAGTATAGAGACTGGGATACATCTTGGAGATGGACATTCCGGCGCCTCCAGTGCGGACCAGAGCCAATCAGGAAGAGATTGAAAACCACAAAAAGTGGGTTAAGAATGACGTAAAAGTCCGTGCTTACATGATGGCTTCTATGTCGAATGAGCTTCAGAGAGCTCATGAGAAAATGACTTCTGCTAGGCAGATTCTATATCACTTAACCAAGCTTTATGGTGAGCACAACAGAACTGCTAGATATGAGATATCCAAGCAACTGTTCGGTGCAAGAATGAAGGAAGGTGAGAAAGTTGGGGAACACGTCCTCAAAATGATATCCATGATCGAGAGATTGGAGGCTCTTGATTTTAAAATGGATACTTCTATCCAAACTGACCTTATCCTTCAGTCTCTCCCTGATTCCTTCTCACAGTTTGTTATGAACTTCAACTGCAATGAGATTGCATGTAATTTAGCTGGGCTAATGAACAAACTTGTGACCGCTCAGTCTCAGATGAAGACTCTGGGGATGAAGGATTCCGCTCTTGTGATTTCTTCTGGACCTCGGAGGTCTAAGAACAAGAAGAAAAAGACCAAGAAGCAGACTGGACCACATGTCAAGGACTTCAAGGGCAAGGGCAAGGCCCCAACAGTTCCGAAGAACAAGAAGAAGAATAATGCTTGTCTCAAGTGTGGTGAGATGGGCCACTGGGCTAGAGATTGTCCGATTCTTCATGGCACTTCACGTACAGAACTTTTAGTTTTGGAAACAAATTATTCTGCTACTGTATTTTCTACTTCCTGGATACTGGATTCTGGTGCTAGTTCTCATATTTGTACCGTGAGTCAGGATCTGGAACAAAGTAGAAAGCTTGGAGCTGGAGACGTTATGATCGCAGTCGGAAGCGGGCATAGTGTCGAGGCGACCGACATGGGATCGCTTCTCTTGGGTTTAGAATCCGGCTTTGTTTTGACTTTAGAAGATGTACTTATGCCCAAGGGGCACAAAAACATTGTATCCATTCCGGTTATGGACCGAAAAGGCTTTTCATTTTTTATTGGTGATGGTTCTTGCAAAATTTATTTCAGAAATAAACTAGTGGGTACTGCTACATTGTTAAATAGATTGTATCATCTAAATCTCAGCAACAAAGTAGTTGTGAATACTATGACTAGAAAACGTGGTAGGAATGAAACCAATCAAGTTTTGAAATGGCATCTTAGACTTGGTCATGTTGGTCAGATCAAGGTTCACAAGATGGAAAAAGATGGACTTATGGGTCCATTGGGATCGAATCCCTTTCCTACTTGTGAATCTTTCCTTAAAGGCAAAATGACTAAGTCCCCCTTCACAGGGACTTTTGAAAGAGCCGCTGATAAACTGGGATTAATCCATACCGACGTATGTGGTGCTTTAGAAGTAGCACGTGACGGATATCAATATTTCATTACGTTTACAGATGATCATACTAGGTAGGGTTATATATACTTAATGAAATATAAATCCGAGGCCTTTGAGAAATTCCAGGAATTCAAGGCCCTAGTCTAGAAACAAACTGGAAATCATACCAAAGCACTTCGGTCGGACTGAGGTGGCGAGTATATGAGTTCAGAGTTTGACGAGTTCCTTAAGAAATATGGAATAGTACCACAACTAACACCTCCAGGTACTCTTCAGTTAAATGGTGTGTCAGAAAGAAGGAACAAGACCTTGTTGAACATGGTCCGTTCTGTAACACCCCCAATATATTCGGGAATATTACAGCGCCGTAAATCCTTTACATAAGGATTTACAAGGCTGAAGAATTGAACAAGCATAAAAAGGTACTAACGAATGAAAATAACGGAATTACAGTACATCAGCTCTGACCAAATACAGAAACAGTACAATTGTTCAACAGAACTCAATAATACATCAACAAATCCAAATCATCACAAATGACTTTGTACTCGAGTACTTATTGAAATAACGAATAAACAACAGATAAATAAACCCGGTCGGGACATCACTCTGCACCCTCGTCGTCATACAGTTCCAGTGGTTGTTTCCCCGCTCTCCTGGATCCTGAACACAAACAAAATGTTCACCCTCGAAGGGGTTAGCACAACGATGCTAGTACAAGTACCACAACATATTATTCATATCTCACGGTGAATAATTATAATAACGTAAATGACAAAATACCAACGAGTCTTCTCCTACGAGAAACTCAAACATAACATACACAACCGATAATCACAACATGATATCAATACATACACATGGTAATTCCATCGATCCAACGTTCACTGCCTAGAACCCACGATGATCCCGTCAGACCAACCCGTGGTGGAAAAACCCGTCCGATGATCCAGCGCACGCTAGCATAGATCCCCCGATGATCCCGTCGGACCAACACGAGGTGGACATACAATAACGACATACATGCACGACAATATGTATAACAACAATACGTAAAACAATTAAGGTACTTGCCTCGATTTGAAGACAATAATAACACTTCCACGGAAATGAACACTCGACGATCGTCCTCCTCAATCAATCACGTAACTAGACCAAACCTTAACAAAAGAAATAATATAGGATTTATCTCACGTCGTACAAATGTTTAACAATTCGATTAACGGTCAAAAGTTCATAAGCGCAATGCGCCGAATAGCTTAGCGCACGCTAAGTATTACGTAGCGTGCGTTATATGCGCCCGATAGCGCCGCAAACAACAAAGACTAGCGCCGCGCTAACTACGCATGGTCGGTACTTCACCGATCGGCCAACCGACTTCGGCGATGGTCTAGCGTGCGTTACGTACCAAGCGTAGCGCCGCTAACTAGTATTCGATAGCGCACGTTAAGCGCATATCATAGCGTGCGCTATCTACGCATGGCGATTCTTCTTTGGCGATGGCTTGTTCTTGCCATGTTCGAAACAATGAAATCCTTCGTGATAATTCATGTTACTTCCATGAATACCAAGTTCTTACTCTTATGAATGATCTCGAGGATGATATCAACTTCAAGATGCAAATATACGTATAATCATCATGACACCATAATCCATCTTGATTACAATTCTCATGCAAAGTTGGTGATCTCGGTTGATGTATTAGATGCTACTATCATTATACATATTCGGACTTCATCTTGAGGTGAACTAACAATTCCGACTTATACGAAAGAATATTTCCTAAGATGATTCTTCCTTTAAGTTCTTATAATATCTTTTCCAAATCATGATCACAAAGATAACATAAATCATATGGATTGTTAACTTCCGAATATTTCTCTCATCATTTGAAGTACTAGGATTCCAACTTCAAGGTTCCAACAATAATATCGTAATTGTAGACATCCCAATCTTCTAAACA
Source organism: Orobanche coerulescens (assembly GCA_033398695.1). Classification (NCBI taxonomy): domain Eukaryota; kingdom Viridiplantae; phylum Streptophyta; class Magnoliopsida; order Lamiales; family Orobanchaceae; genus Orobanche; species Orobanche coerulescens. Next base: position 94,176,708 of record CM065807.1, on the reverse strand, counting down.
TGATGTTGTTGAAATAATTCACTAATGAAATTCAATATCTCGTTAACATGATCATCATATCCATTGGAAATCCAAATCTAAGGTGGTGATAGGTTGAACATACCTTAATATGCGAAATCAACTGAACCACAAGGTGTAATCCGACTCCGGTTGGTTATGTGCCCCTCCAAGGTGTTACTTCTCTTCAATGATCACTCACAAGTGATACTCAATCATTCAATGATCACTCATAATAGTTCTAAGTGTTTAGAAAGGAGATTCTTGCTCTCTGGACTCTCAAAGATGAAGTATAGACGAAGGAAATGATAGCCCAAGCGGTTGTTGTCCCATTTATAATATTCTGCATTATTGACAAGTTAGTGCACGCTACTAAGCATCCCTTAGCGTGCGCTAATAATGGTTGACTTCAGAATTTGTCCGGGTGCGTCAGCGGGAATCTTATCCGGACCCATGTCCCGCTGGCGCATGAGCTATTTGTCTCGCTCAATAATTGAGTCCTTAGCGCACGTTACTCATACGCATAGCGTGCGCTAATAATGGCCCGAGAGAGCGCGTTAAGATACATTCTTAGCGTGCGCTATCACGAGTTTGCTTGAACAATTTTGCTAGTTTCTATACTTATGTACAATGATGTCAATGCACGAAATATCATACTCCGATAATCAAAACCATCAATCCGAATAATACATGATTTGAATACATATGAAATACACCGTAATAAATCCGGATATTACATACTCTCCTACTAAAAAGGAGTTTCGTCCCGAAACTCAAGGCGAAAATAACTCGGGATATCTGGACTTCATATCGGCTTCCGTTTCCCGGTGGCTTCTTCCGTTCCATGGCGTGACCACCGAACTTTGACCAAAGCGATTGACTTGTTCCTCGGTTGCTTAACTCGACTCTCGAGTATCTTGGTAGTCTTTCTTCAAACGTCCCATCTGTTCGACTTGATCTCGCGAAATCGATGATATGGTGGGATCTGGTATATATCTCATGGCGGGATACGTGGAACACGTTATGAACATGGCACAATGACGGCGGTAATGCTAATCTGTATGCCAACTCCCCAACTCTCTCGAGGATCTCAAATGGTCCGATATATCTCGGACTCGGCTTTCCTTTCCTACCGAAGCGAAAGATTCCCGGGTAGGAGAAACCTTCAAAAGTACGTGATTTCGATCTTGAACTCCAATGGGCGGCGGCGTCGTCCGCATAGGATTCTGGCGACTGCAGGCGATCAGCGGACCTTTCACGAATCAAGGCTATCTTCTCTCGATGCCTTTCGATCAACTCTGATTACTGTTCGATCAAGTCCGATGAATCGTCCCAACATAAGGGCGATCTGCATCTCCTTCCGTATAATGCCTCAAGCGGTGCCATCTTAATGGAAGCATGCCAACTATTGTTGTAAGTAAATTCAATCAACGGTAGATGAACTTCCCAATCGTTTGACCAATCTAAGGCACGAGGCCCTTAGCATATCTTCCACCGTTTGTATAGTTCTCTCAGATTGTCCGTCGATTGCGGGTGATAAGTATCTTGAAGTTCAATTCGGTCCCCAAGGCCTTATGAACCGCCTTCCAAAAGTGAGACACAAAGCGGCCGTCTCGATCGAAATAATGGTCTTCGGCGTACCATGCAATCGAACTATCTACGAAATAAAGACTCGTGCCAACCTCTCTGGTCCCCACGTATCCTTAATGCCTAGAAAATGAGCCGATTTGGTTAAGCGATCAACTATCACCCAAATCATGTTCATTCTGTCACGGTTTTCGGCATATTAGTGATAAAGTCCATTGATATGTCCTCCCACTTCCATTCGGGAATCGGGAGCGGCTTCAACATTCCGGAGCCGTTGATGCTCGATCTTAACCTGGCGACAAGTCAAGCATTTGAAACATAGTCCGCTACGTATTGCTTCATGTTGCTCCACGAAGTGCTTCAAGTCCTTATACATTTCTTGGTGCCGGGTGGATAGAATAGGGCGAACTATGAGCTTCCTTCATAATCGTGCATTTGAACATCAACATCGGGAGCAGAGTCGGTTACGAAATCTCAAAACTCCATCGTCATGAATTATGAATCAGGGGCCTTTCCTTTGATCACTTCATCATGCGGCCGAATCATCGGAGGATTATCTGCTGTCTAGATTTGATTTCTTGGTTAAAGATGAAGTTATCTCCATCACGCCTGATTGTCCTTGGACTCTTTGTAACCATACCTCAATTCCTTCACGAATCATCTCTCGTTGAAGGCTAAGTTGGGACGTCGGCGTCTCCGGCATCCGAATAGAGACAGGTTTGCGGCTAAGTGCATCGGCCACTACATTTGCTTTGCTGGATGATATAAAATCTCCAAGTCATAGTCCTTAATCAGTTCCAACCATCTTCTTTGCCGCATATTCAACTCTTTACATTGAATATGTACTTGAGACTCTTATGATCCGTAAAGATCGCGGTGAGTCCCGTCTGAGATAATGCCTCCAAATCTTAAAGGCAAAAACCACTTTGCTAGTTCCAAATCATGTGTCGGGTAATTCACTTCATAAGGTTTCGATTGTCGCGACGCATAAGCGATCACCTTATCATTACGCATCAACACGCACCCAAGTCCTTGATTGAAGCATCACTGTAAACTATGAATCCTTGATTCCCTGCGGAAGTGATAGAATCGGTGCCGTCGTCAATCTCTTCTTTAACTCATCAAAACTAGTCGACACGACTCGTTCCACTCAAACTTTTGAGTTTTACGCAAAAGTCGAGTAAGTGGGCGGAAATTTTAGAAAACCCTTCCACGAATCGACGATAATATCCAGCAAGTCCTAAGAAGCTTGGACCTCTTTCACATTCTTTGGAGGCTTCCAATCCAATATTGCTTCGATCTTACGAGGATCTACTCGGACTCCTTTAGTGACACCACATGGCCGAGGAACATTACTTCCTTTAGCGAATTCACATTTAGAAAGTTTGGCGTACAATTGCTCGTTTCTCAAGAGTTCCAATACAATCCGCAAATCTGCGCATGTTCTTAGGACTCTTAGAATACACGAGAATGTCATCAATAAACACGACCACAAATTTATCCAAAAATTCAATGAACACACGGTTCATCAATTGCATAAATACGGAGTGCGTTAGTGAGACCAAGCGGCATCACTACAAACTCATAATGCCCGTGGCGAGTTACGAACGCGATTTGGAACATCAGACTCCTTAATCCTCGATTGATGGTATCACGATCTCAGATCGATCTTAGAAAATCCGTTGCTCCTTGCAACTGGTCAAACAAATCATCAATCCGTGGCAACGGATACTTGTTCTTAATCGTCATCTTGTTCGGCTCTCGATAATCAATACGGTCAGAGCGATCCATCCTTCTTTCGGACAAAAGAACTGGCGCTCCCGGGTGAAACGCTTGGTGAATATAGCCCTTGTCCATTAACTCCTCCAGCTGCTTCTTCAATTCGTTAATCTCAGTAGGTGACATACGATACGGCGCCTTAGAATTTGGTGTCGCTCCAGGTTTGAGCTCAATTGTTATTTCCACATCCATTCGTGGAGGTAGTCCAGGTAACTCGTCGGAAACACATCTGGAAATTCGTTCACAACAGGAATGGATGAAAGTTCCACAATTTCGTCTTCTTTCTTCATTGCGTAACACCAGTGCGTCTGACCTTGTTTCAACAATTTGTGACTTTCATCGCCTTGATCAACTTTCTGAGCTTCCCGGTTTCCATCCCTCAAACAGAATCTCGGAACCATCGTCGGCGACAGTGAGATATTCCTCCTTCGGTAGTTTACAATTGCTCCGTACCGATTAAGCCAATCGTCTCCGAGTATCAGGTCATCTCCTTGTATTTCTATCACGATCAGGTTTGAGAGCCACTCTCTGCCTCCAAATGATACAGGGAAATTTCTAGTTTCTAAATTTCCGACAATCCTTTCTCCACTCGGTAACCCAACCACATAAGGTTCACAAGCATGAAAACCGGAAATATTCAAACGATTTACACAAGACAAGGATATGAAAGAATGTGTAGCTCTGTATCAAATAAAACGCTAGCTGGTGGGAAAGGATCTGGACAAGCACGATGCGGCAGAGAATCCCGATCGTCTGTCTCCTCATCTCGCATGAGACGTGGGGAGCAGATCCGGCACTCGATGTCCCCTTTCGGTCCCATTGTCCTCTGCCTCGCCCGCGGCCAAAATTCGAGGCATCGAACACTTTGCTGCGTCTGTGGAATACTGGCCTCCTTCGGGTAGGCTGTGGTGTACGGGCTCTAAAAGACTTTGCGGCCTCTTCACAAAACACCGCCCGATGTCCCTCTCGTCCACAGTCAAAACAAGTCACGGCGGGAAGGGGGCAATTCCGTCGATAGTGCCCGTCTGGGCGCAGTTAAAGCATTTCTGGTAACATCGGTAAGAGTTGATGTCGCCCGAAGTTCTTTCCGCTCCTAGTAGGTGCGGAGGTTTCCTGAAAGAGTGAAAGGATGACTGGGCCTTACGGGCCCCACTGTTCTTGTGCTCTGTAAAAGTACCAGAGACTTTCTGTTTCTTGGTTTCCGCAAATTTCTCCATGGCTGCTTCCTTGATCTCATATGCCAACACCTTATCCTGGTATTGGCGGAGTGTGGTACATTCGAATCCGGACATGTACCTCTGGACTTCTGGTTTCATTCTCATATCGAAATGAATCATCATTTCTGCATCTGTTCTGACCAGATGTCGAACAAATGCCAGCTGCTGGTTAAACGTCTTGATCGCCTGGGATACTGGCACATCAGAAGGCTGAGCGGAGAAAAACTCCCGAACTTTGGCTTCCCTCACAGAACGAGGGCAATACTGAGCTTCCATCATCAATCTAAACTCTGTCCAATCGGCATCATGGTCTACAGGCCGGATGGCTTCCCACCATTCGGACGCTTCCCCTATCAGAAAATATTGAGCGATAGAGGCTCTCCGGTCGTCTGGGCAGTTGATTCCGGCAAAGATTTTCTCCAGCTCCTTTAACCAATGATCCCAGGTGGGAGTCTCAGAAATACCGTCGAATTTGGGTGGTTGCATCTTCGCCACTTCTTGCAGCCACCGGTCACCTCGATTTCCCATATCTGGGATCCCTTGCTGTCTCTCTCCCTGTTGTAGTCCCACCGCCACTTGCATTCGGTCCATGACCTGGGCGAACTGAGTCATCTGGTTCACCACTTGACGAAGGATCTCTGGTACAGCAGGATCTAGTTTATTATTAATAGATTGTTGCGGCTCGCCGGAGCTATGGCCGCTTTGGTTAGAAGCGCGCCTCCCTTCGGCATTTCTTCGTCGCGTCCACGACCGCGACCACGTCCACGTCCGCCTCTCAACATCCGTAAGCATAAATACTCAATATACAGAAACAACATCGTTCTAATATTCGAGTATAAAGAGATACAATATGTAAAGAACGCGATAGAGTTTAGGAACTTACAACCACTTTCGCATGAAGACGTGGCGGTGCGGTGATGTCATTCACGGCGGTTACCCCAAAGACATAAATGACCCTATTTTAACCCAACGGCCAAGATATCCATAATCTTAGCTCCGATACCATATTACGTAACACCCCAATATATTCGGGAATATTACAGTGCCGTAAATCCTTTACATAAGGATTTACAAGGTGAAGAATTGAACAAGCATAAAAAGGTACTAACGAATGAAAATAACGGAATTACAGTACATCAGCTCTGACCAAATACAGAAACAGTACAATTGTTCAACAGAACTCAATAATACATCAACAAATCCAAATCATCACAAATGACTTTGTACTCGAGTACTTATTGAAATAACGAATAAACAACAGATAAATAAACCCGGTCGGGACCTCACTCTGCACCCTCGTCGTCATACGGTTCCGGTGGTTGTTTCCCGCTCTCACGGATCACGAACACAAACAAAATGTTCACCCCCGAAGGGGTTAGCACAACGATGCTAGTACAAGTACCACAACATATTATTCATATCTCACGGTGAATAATAATAATAACGTAAACGACAAAATACCAACGAGTCTTCTCCTACGAGAAACTCAAACATAACATACACAACCGATAATCACAACATGATATCGTTACATACACATGGTAATTCCATCGATTCAGCGTTCACTGCCTAGAACCCACGATGATCCCGTCAGACCAACCCGTGGTGGAAAAACCCGTCCGATGATCCGGTATGCGCTAGCATAGATCCCCGATGATCGTCGGACCAACACGAGTGGACATACAATAACGACATACATGCGACAATATGTATAACAACAATACGTAAAACAATTAAGGTACTTGCCTCGATTTGAAGACAATAATAACACTTCCACGGAAATGAACACTCGACGATCGTCCTCCTCAATCAATCACGTAACTAGACCAAACCTTAACAAAAGAAATAATATAGGATTTATCTCACGTCGTACAAATGTTTAACAATTCGATTAACGGTCAAAAGTTCATAAGCGCAATGCGCGAATAGCTTAGCGCACGCTAAGTATTACGTGTAGCGTGCGTTAAATGCCCGATAGCGCCGCGCAAACAACAAAGACTAGCGCACGCTAACTACGCATGGTCGGTACTTCACCGATCGGCCAACCGACTTCGGCCGATGGTCTAGCGTCGTTACGTACCAAGCGTAGCGCACGCTAACTAGTATTCGATAGCGCACGTTAAGCGCATATCATAGCGTGCGCTATCTGCGCATGGCGATTTCTTTGCGGCGATAAAGCTGTTCTTGCCATGTTCGAAACAATGAAATCCTTCGTGATAATTCATGTTACTTCCATGAATACCAAGTTCTTACTCTTATGAATGATCTCCAGGATGATATTAACTTCAAGATGCAAATATACGTATAATCATCATGACACCATAATCCATCTTGATTACAATTCTCATGCAAAGTTGGTGATCTCCGGTTGATGTATTAGATGCTACTATCATTATACATATTCAGACTTCATCTTGAGGTGAACTAACAATTCCGACTTATACGAAAGAATATTTCCTAAGATGATTCTTCCTTTAAGTTCTTATAATATCTTTTCCAAATCATGATCACAAAGATAACATAAATCATATGGATTGTTAACTTCCGAATATTTCTCTCATCATTTGAAGTACTAGGATTCCAACTTCAAGGTTCCAACAATAATATCGTAATTGTAGACATCCCAATCTTCTAAACATGATGTTGTTGAAATAATTCACTAATGAAATTCAATATCTCGTTAACATGATCATCATATCCATTGGAAATCCAAATCTAAGACTGGTGATAGGTTGGACATACCTTAATATGCCGAAATCACTGAACCACAAGGTGTAATCCGACTCCGGTTGGTTATGTGCCCCTCCAAGGTGTTACTTCTCTTCAATGATCACTCAGAAGTGATACTCAATCATTCAATGATCACTCATAATTGTTCTAAGTGTTTAGAAAGGAGATTCTTGCTCTCTGGACTCTCAAAGATGAAGTATAGACGAAGGAAATGAAAGCCCAAGCGGTTGTTGTCCCATTTATAATATTCTGCATTATTGACAAGTTAGCGCACGCTACTAAGCATCCCTTAGCGTGCGCTAATAATGGTTGACTTCAGAATTTGTCCGGGTGCGTCAGCGGGAATCTTATCCGGACCCATGTACCGCTGGCGCATGAGCTAGCTGTCTCGCTCAATAATTGAGTCCTTAGCGCACGTTACTCATACCTGCATAGCATGCGCTAATAATGGCCCGATAGCGCGCGTTAAGATACATTCTTAGCGTGCGCTATCACGAGGTTGCTTGAACAATTTTGCAAGTTTCTATACTTATGTACAATGATGTCAATGCACGAAATATCATACTCCGATAATCAAAACCATCAATCCGAATAATACATGATTTGAATACATATGAAATACACCGTAATAAATCCGGATATTACACGTTCCATGCTGGGCTATACTAACTTACCGATTTACTTGTGGGGGTATGCACTCCTGAATGCTGCTTACATCTTGAACAGATGTCCTTACAAATCTGTTCCTAAAACCCCACATGATATGTGGGAGGGCAGGAAACCAAGTCTTAATCATATTAGGATTTGGGGATGTCCCGCCTATGTAAAAAAGATTAAGGTGAAAAAGTTGGAAGCTACGTCCGTGAAGGGACGTTTCATTGGATTCCCATCTGGGATGATGGGGTATCAATTCTACATGCCCGAAGATCGAAAGATCATTGTTGCTTTACAAGCACACATCCTGGAAGATGAGTTCATTCAGGAAGGCGAAGTAGGTAGAAGTATTTCTTTGGAAGAATACAATGAAACTCCTCAGGAGACACCTGTGCAAGAAACTAGAATTGAACCTTCTGAAACACAAGTACAACAACCTCGTAGGTCTAGTAGGGTGTCTCATTTACCTAAGAGGTATGGGCTTGTGCACTTGGAGGAGCTAGGTCTCCATGAGGTTCCAAGTGATAGCCAAGAGACCGACCCAACGACCTATGACCAAGCGATGGTGGATGTAGACTCCACGAAATGGTGCGAAGCTATGGAGGTGAGATAGACTCAATGCATGTCAATCAGTGCGGACTCCAGTAGACCGCCATAAGGGCATAGTGCCTATTGGGAACAAGTGGATCTACAAGAGAAAGACAGATGGAGATGGCAAGGTTGATGCCTATATGGCCACGCTTGTGGCAAAGGGTTATACCCAGAAGGAAGGGATCGATTACCCTTCTCGCCCGTAGCTATGATCAAATCTATTCGTATAATGCTCGCTATAGCTGCCAACCACGATTATGAGATATGGCAAATGGAAGTAAAGACGGCTTTCTTTAATGGATTCCTCGAGGAGGAAATCTATATGGAGCAGCCTAAAGGCTTTGTGTCCGAGATCGATATTCAGAAAGTGTGAAAGCTTCAGCATTCCATTTATGGACTGAAGCAAGCATCGCGTATTTGGAACCTTTATTTTGACGAAGCGGTCAAAGAGTTTGACTTCGTGGAAAATGAAGAAGAACCTTGTGTATACAAGAGGGTTAGTGGGAGCAAGATCGCATTCTTAGTACTATATGTAGATGACATTCTACTAATAGGAAATGATGTGGGAATGCTCAGTTCTGTGAAAGCTTGGCTTTCGAGTAATTTCTCCATGAAAGACTTAGGAGAAGCAACCTATATTCTTGGTACTCAGCTCTACCGGGATAGAGCGAAGAGAACAATAGGTCTTTCCCAAGCCCTCTATATAGATAAAATCTTAAAGCGATTTAAGATGTATGATTCTAAAAGAGGGTTCCTACTGATACGACATGGAATAAAACTCTCCTTGAAGATGTGTCCTCAAAGTGAGGAACAACGAAAGGAAATGAGTAATATACCATATGCTTCGGCCGTGGGTAGCCTTATGTATGTTATGTTGTGTACGAGACCTGACATTGCGCATGCTATAAGCGTAGTGAGTAGGTTTCAGGTAAACCAGGAAGGGAACATTGGACTACCGTAAAGAACGTTCTCAAGTACTTAAGAAGGACTAGAGATATGGTTTTGATGTATGGCGGTGGAGAATTGGATGTGGTGGGATTCACTGATTCGGACTTCCAAGGACTGAAGGACGACTCGATGTCTACTTCTGGCTACATATTTACTCTTAATGGAGGAGCAGTATCTTGGCATAGCGCCAAGCAAAGCACGACTGCTGATTCCACCTGCCAGGCTGAGTATCAAGCAACCTCGGAGGCTTCCAAGGAAGGGTTCTGGATTAAGAAGTTTCTGGGAGAACTTCAAGTGATACCATGTGCTGAGCTGCCTGTTCCGCTTTAGTGCGACAACAACGGAGCTGTAGCACAGGCCAAGGAGCCGAGTTTTCACAACAGTACCGAGCACATTGAGAGGAAGTATCATCTCGTAAGAGAATTTGTTCGCAAGGGATACATTGTGCTACACAGAGTAGACTCCGCCGACAACGTCTCTGATCCACTGACCAAGCCACTTTCTCAGACTAGCTTGGAGCGTCATCTGGAGAACATGGGTATTAGATACCATAGTGTGTGGCGTTGAGTGCAAGTGAGAGATTGTTAGGAGTATGCCCTCGAATGCCACTTAGAGGATGTTGAGTGATGGCATTGTACTTGTAATTATGTAAATTATTGATATAAGGCTATGGATGTTTCATTATTTACTGGTAGTTAGTGGCATTCCTAACTAGTAAATATACATCTAGAAACTAGTCTGTGTATTTGAGAGCAAAACGTTCCACTCCTTATTGGATAATGGGGTCAGCACTGGAAAGATTTATAGCTCAAATACTTAATCGTTCGCAAGTCGATGAAACTTGACTGGGCGTTAAGTTTATGTGAAGACTTGTATGATGTGTTCTTTGACATGGAGAGTGCATGTCGAACACTAATGGTTAGTGGGAGCACACGTTATAGGTATGATAATTGGATTAGTATACTCAAACTGACTCACCCTCGATTCGTCACACGGATTTCACTCCGGGACAGTCAATGACGGAATCGAAAGGTTGTGATAGGTATTCGTGAACCTTCGACTTGAGGATTTAGTAGGGATGTGCTTATGGCGTCAAGATTTTCATTAGAGTAGTTCGACCCTGTGAACCGAAAGGTGGGGGTCAACCTCGACGTGCATCTTGACGGGCAAGTAGCAGGTCCTACTGAATACCAAGATAGAATTCTTTCTCCCGTTAGTGAGCGGGTTATATGTCCTATGCGATTATTGGTGGATGAGATCATAAGTCTTTGGCCAAAGAATTGGAGCTAGTTGTATTAGATACACGAGAGCTCGATGATCTCGATTTGCATTAATGCATGCATAGCATCAAGCACAGATAGGGTTTGACTGACCGTGACCCTATAACTTGACCGGGATATTTGAAAGAAGGGTGTATACGTATACTGGTATTCACGACAGAATGGTTCTTGAATGATCCCAATCATTCGTTCTCAGTTGGGGTACAGTGTAGGCCGCCAGGCTGACTAGGTGGTGCTACTACTCTTTGGTTCCTCCCATTGCTAACTGAAACGGACCTACCGAGTCGCGAAATAGGATTGATGAGGGAATGAATCGAGTTTATTCTCTCTTTATTAGATATTGGATATCTAATTTATTGGACATTGGATGTCTTAATTTATTTATTGGATAAATTAATTTACGGCCCAATGAATTAAATAAATTACTGGGTGATTAATTTAATTCATAGATATAATTATTTCTTGGAGAAATTAATTATATTGTTTTGTATTTGATATGATTAATTAATTGGATTAATTAATTGATATAAATATATTGGAACGGAATTGGAGTTTATCTGTTTGGACTTGCGGGAATCCGAAACGAACCGAACTCGTTCGACTCTTTCTAGATGGCTACCCCCCTCACCTACTCCCCTCTTGGTCTTTGTCTCCATTTTATAATGGATGACTTGTGACTTTAAGGGGATATCAAATCTCTTTGATTTGAAAAGGGTGATATGATAAGTGGGGTTGAAGAATAAATATTGTGTAGACCAACTCTCCTTGATTAACTAGCATTCACGGCTCATTAGCAAGAAAGAGAGAGAATTAATTTTCTTGGTCTTCATCACCATTTTCTTCTTCATTCATATTCTTCATAATTTTCTTAGAGAAAGATTGTGAGGATATATTGAGAGATATAGATTAAACACTTAGAGTGTTATAATCTTGATTAGCAAAGCTTCTACAACCTTGTTCTAGACGTATCCTTAGAGGATAACGAGGTTTAGTCATTCAGTCGTTTCTCGTGGCGTGGCAAGTAGAGATGCGGTCCTTTCAGCGTTGGATCATCCAAGAGCTTGGAGCGGATTGGATTGTAGGGAAATCAACAAAAGCTTGGGGAATTGCTCAAGAGAAGGAATTCATTTAATCAACGGACTACGAGGGTATATTTCTCATATCCTCTTGTGTTTCATATTATATTCGTATATATGTAGCTCGATCAATCCTCGTAGGGATTTAGATCGAATTAATTTTTGTTTTACCGCTTCCGGTGGCCCTTCGTTTTAGGCACCGAATCCCAACACTGTCTTGCCTCTGAGATGGCGGCGGAGGGGCCTGTTGAGCCTGAGTGGCTGAGTTCTGCATCGTCTCCATCAGACGTGTCATCTGAGTCATTTGGGCCATCATGCCCTGCATAAAAGTGAGTGGATCAACCCGAACACCTTCCGATTGAGTTGTATCTCGGGTACGACTTCCTGATAGTGAATGATTCTCCCGGTGAATGAGTGGAAGTATCGCTAGTTGCTGAAGTGATATTATTCCTCTCGCTCGCACGGGTATTCACACGGGCTTCCGGGTTTCGGCCCACACCACGGCCTCTTCCCCTGCGTCCTCTAACAGCTCTATCCATACTGAAGTAGGAAAGTCACATGATAATTATAGATTCGCATGAAAGATCAACTGAGATGTCATGATTATCTGATGAAATTATTGAAATGATCATCTTGAACAAGTTAACAAGATTGATGATACGATACACAGGATCAACGACTGAGCAATGAAATTGACTGAGTGATTAGTGAGTTAACATGATCGACATGATCAAAATGAAAATGGTGATTGAGGATTGTTGACTGATGAATGGTGAATGAGTGATTCTTATTGCCATAAATTATACCATGGCGTCAGAAATCTTACTGTTCTTTGGTATGAGGGGCTTGGCGCTTGCATAGGTCACACGTGATGCGAAAGTCCAATGATACTAGTCGGATGAATGATGATTCTCAATGAGACATGACTCGGATAAGTAGTATTCAAAACCACGCTCCGATACCAACTCTGTAACACCCCAAACTAGGCGGCTATTATAGTGCCGTGGACCCCCAACTCTGTAACACCCCAACCTACGCCCAGTCAAGTTTCATCGACTTGCGAACGATTAAGTATTTGAGCTATAAACCTTTCCAGTAATGACCCCCTTATCCAATAAGGAGTGGAACGTTTTGCTCTCAAATACACGGACTAGTTTCTATATGGATATTTACGAGTTAGGAATGCCACTAACTACCAGTAAATAAAGAAACATCTATTGCCTTATATTGATGATTTATATAATAACAAGTACAATGCCCTCACTCAACATCCTCTGAGTGGCATTCGAGGGCATACTCCTAACAAGTACCGGCGTATGCTGTGACTACGTCCTCATATGCCCTCAGAGTGGTGCAGTGAAATCCAGTCGCATAACGTTGAACATCTTCCGACAATCGTTGAGCAAGGTGACAAATTCGTTGATCTTCGAATGGAACCATCTGTGCGACATAGCTTAGTTCGGTCCTGTAAGCTCGAATGATTTCTGGTACTGGCAAGTTATGTGGTCCTGCACTGAAGAAACTCCGTGCACGAGCAGTCTGAGATTACCGGGGGTAGTACTCGTCTCTCAATAGTTTGGAAAACTCGGTTCATCTGACTACTATTTTCTCCAGCTTATATGTCCTCCACCATCGGGCTGCAGTGTTGCGGAGCTGGTTGATTCCGAGTGGTACATTTCGGTTCCCCGGTCAACCAATTACCTCGAAGGCAGTCTCCATCTCGGAGATCGAGTCATCTACATGTTTATCTACCGATCCATCGAATAATAGTGTTCTGGCCTTCAGCATCTCTCCCAACCAACGGTCCTTCCCGACGTTCTCTTCTATGTTAATGACTGGTACTCGTTCTGCCCGGTTGACCTGTGCGATCCCCATTGCAATGGCCTAGGTGAGGGTCTGAATGAAAGCCGGGTCAAATCCCCCGTTGTTCTGGTTTTCTGCCTCCTGCTCATTCTGATTAATGGGCGGTGGCTGGTTTCCGGCTGGAATAGTTTCACCGGTGTTCCTGTCTTCCTGCTGGCTCATAGCGGAGCCCTGAGCATCGTTTACGTTCCTCCTATCTCCACGACGTGCCATTAGTGATGATTGTTCGATCTAGAGGGTCAGTTTAGTACAAACATTCTTTGAGTTCTATAGAATTCAAACATTATACCTGATTCTCAAGAACTTAAGTGTATTTCACCTCGACATTCCTTGAGGAGTTACGGTCACTAGGAGTGTTGGACTTTTGAAGGTAAAACGTTTTCAAATGTTTTGATAAAACTTTCCACGTGAGTGTTCGTCTCTAATACCATTTTCTGTAATGCCCCTAAAACTAACCGGGGCGCCACAGTGCCGTGAATCCCATGTGGGACCCACAAGGCAAGTTTTTAAAAGAGCTTTAAAAATAATTTATTTAACAAGTGGTTTGCAGAAGTATTATCATGATAGCATTCGTACGAATTGAAATACAAAAGGAAAATAATGTTCGTACATACGGTTATTACATAACGTGGAATGTTTCAAAAATTCAATTTAAGAAAATAACAGGGCTTCTTCCCAACACTGCTCAAGCTTGACCGGAACCTTCGGGAACGTCCTGCACATATTCAACAAATTTTTCCTGACACGACGCATCATGTCAGTCAACCTAGGTCAGACAAAATGAACCAAATTCATTGATAGAATCAGATAAATCCGTAGAACAATGTTATCACCGAAAGTTCAAGGTTATCTGTTTTATCAGCACATAAACTCTCAAGGTCGCAACCAAGGGTCACGGAATAATCTACACAGGAATACTACGGATGTGGGTACCATTCAGGTTTTATCCCGCAACACAGTTACATAAGGTATATCAACATATAAACTCCCAAGTTCGAAACCAAGGGTCACGGAAGTATCTACTCAGGAATACTCTGGACAAGATAAATAAAACGAGCACAGTTCTACAGATAGTGACACAAATAAAATTCTATAATTTTAATATAACATAGTTCGAGAAAGATTCACTTGCCTCAAGTCCGATGAGGTAACTCCCTTCAAGCAACGATAGGTCGAACGGCCACTATAGATCGAGAGCTCAACCTAATTACATTTTCGCGATTAATGCCTCGTAAGACGACGAATAACAACATTTCCACCCTTCCTGATGGAGTTCTTATCCAACTACAACTCCCTAACATTTAGGCCACGCTGCTACGATTGACGATAAGGTGAGCTACTCGAAATCATTTTATCACAACATTACAATCACAATACTACTTGCATTATTCATCCAAGATGATTATACTACAACCAAAATCGTCCAATTACCAACTACTAGTTCAGAATTCTCTTTCAATTTCAGGGTGGAATAATCGAGCATAATTCTAGCATGATTGCCGTTTACGATTGTTCGTTTGATACGGTAATTGATAACTACTTCACTTTGGCAATTTCAATGAGTTTAAAAACGATAATCGGAACAATTCACATACTCAATTACATGACTACACAATAAAATCATCATCATAGATTCACTCCTAAGGCTACCATTCGACATACAATTTTCACAGCGGTATGCATACGAATTTCTCGTCCGAGATAGTCTTACGGTTAACGTTTATGATTAATGTTAGTTTTTAACGGTTTGATTATCATCAAGAGTTCTAGACTACCCAAACACCCGAAATCATAGCTATCAACACTAAAAAAGATTCAAAAGTTAGATAACTCATCGTACTTCTCGAGGAATGAGGAAGAACACCGAAGAACGATGAAGAACGGAAGGATAACACCCTAAAAGCCTTCTCCGGAGCTTGATCAACCCACTCTACTAGGATAGCACTTGATTAGGGAGGCTAAAATCGGTTTAGGGGAGGTGGAGGATAGTATACAAGGGGAAGGGATGATTTTTGGGTCAGAAGAAATGAAAGGGAAGGTGTCCTTTTATAAAATCAGGATGGCTTTACGTACGTTAGGCATAGAGCTTTATGTACGTAAGACTTATTACGTACATTATGTAGAATGGTTAACGTACGTAAGGAAAACCCAGAGCTAACTGCCCGAAATATCACCTATCATTACGTACGTAACGATGGCTCAGTTAACATACGTAGCACCCATTGACTTGCCTGTCGATGTCGCGCTGAAAGTTGTCCTAACTGCGCGGACCATCAACGAAGATTCTCATTTGAAGACTGAAGACTGTGTTACGTACGTAAGACCTACACCTTACCATATGTAATGTCACAACACTTAGCGTACGTAATACTTAGCGAATAACGTACATAAGGTTTAGTTGCCCACTAAGTTATTATCACTTTAATTCCTTATAACGCGACTCCCATTTAGACTCGTCGAGCAATTTCTCGGGGAACAAGACGTTGGCCACCATCATATTTGCACCGATAATTATCCAACAACATCAGGGTATGTCACCGACATATCATCAATCATCACACAATCACATCACAAAAATAATAGGTACGGACAAGCTTTATTCGTGATAATACGGTCCAAACATAACATATAAGAATACATTTATAGCGATGGAGTACATTTATTCAATCATATAATAGAAACCGAATGAGGTACTCAATGTGAAACAACATGTAATATTGGTGGTATTACACTATAAATAGGACATATGGGGAGGGGATCGGCCGCGAAATACTTCATTAACACGAGGGTTTCAATCTTTTCTTCTAAGTATTTGATTGTGGATCTTGACTTGTGTCTTTGATTCCAGAATTGAGATAACACTTTAACTCTTGATATCAATCGGAATTACTTGAAGAAAAGAAAAATCGAGAGTTGAAAGGAAAAGGCTCGATAGATCCATCTCCATAGTCAAGAAAGATTAGGTAGATCGTTGCCCACACAACATCCGAATTAAGGCGGGATCATACTCTAGAAGGTTTTCAGGAAGACATCAAAGTAGCAACCATTTCGCTTTAAAAGGTAATATCCTATGATCTTTTGATCCAGATAAGGATATTGAATTCACCAACAATATTACTTAATAAATAATAAATAGTATTTAAATTGCTTATTAATCTTAGTAATTAATTAATCAGCATGCTTAATTAGATTTTGTGCTCATGGATATGTAAAACGCTTTATTCAAACTTTATCAACTTCACTTCCCCTGTGTTTTATTTCCAACATGTATTTCTATGCCTTTTGGATTACCTTCTGAGTTTCCAGTTGGACTCCTAGAGTTGTTGTTGGTAGAACTATGCGGCCTATTGCTTACAAGAAAAATGACTGGGTTCCTGTACCCAGTATTAAGGAACAGCGTACTGTTGATAGTACTAAGGTGTAGACTGTTGGTTGTCTTGGGAATGCAATTGTAGCTATTCCTTTGTCTATAGGTGCACCCTTTTGGAATTTCCTCGGTCTTGGGACATGTTCCACCTCTTTGACAAATACCGTCTTGATTTTGCCACTTTGTTGGAGAGAACGTACTATATCTTAAGCCACGTTTATCGCAGACATTATATCTAGTAATCAGGATGTCTTGCATCCTCCTGGCTGATTTCTAAAATAACTTAAGGATGGTCTCGAGTTCTCCTTCTCATTTATCGTGAAGCTGTATCTTGACTTCCAGTAAAGCGTAATCATTTGTCTTACATTGATTATGAGATTTTCCCTCATTTAGTTCAGTTGTAAGTTGATGATTGCTTTCTAAGAGTTTTTCATGAATGGCTTTGCTATTTTTGTAATATAAGGACATGTTTTCATAATTAATTTTCAGCATGTCATTTCCATCCTTGAGCTCTAAGTTAGAAAATGGGAGCTGTAGGTTTTCTTCTTCTATCATTTCATGGGCTTGTTGAATGGTCTGAAGCTCATTCATCATATTTTCGGAACACTACAAACTCATAATGCCCGTAGCGAGTTCTGAACGCTGATTTCGGAACATCAGACTCCTTAATCCTCAGTTGATGGTATCCTGATCTCAGATCGATCTTAGAAAATACTGTTGCTCCTTGCAACTGGTCAAACAAATCATCAATCCGTGGCAACGGATACTTGTTCTTAATCGTCATCTTGTTCAGCTCTCGATAGTCAATACACAGTCGGAGCGATCCATCCTTCTTTCGGACAAAAAGAACTGGCGCTCCCCAGGGTGAAACGCTTGTCTGAATATAGCCCTTGTCCAGTAACTCCTCCAGCTGCTTCTTCAATTCGTACATCTCAGTAGGTGCCATACGATACGGCGCCTTAGAAATTGGTGTCGCTCCAGGTTCCAGCTCAATAGTAAATTCCACATCCCTTCGTGGAGGTAGTCCAGGTAACTCGTCAGGAAACACATCTGGAAATTCGTTCACAACAGGAATGGATGAAAGTTCCACAATTTCGTCTTCTTTCTTCATTGCGTAACACCAGTGCAGATCTGACCTTGTTTCAACAATTTGTGACTTTCATCGCCTTGATCAACTTTCACGAGCTTCCGGTTTCCATCCTCAAAGCGAATCTCGTAACCATCGTCGTGACCAATGAGATATTCCTCCTTCGGTAGTTTACAATTGCTCCGCACCGATTAAGCCAATCGTCTCGAGTATCGTGTCATCTCCTTGTATTTCTATCACGATCAGGTTTGAGAGCCACTCTCTGCCTCCAAATGATACAGGGAAATTTCTAGTTTCTAAATTTCCGACAATCCTTTCTCCACTCGGTAACCCAACCACATAAGGTTCACAAGCATGAAAACCGGAAATATTCAAACGATTTACACAAGACAAGGATATGAAAGAATGTGTAGCTCCTGTATCAAATAAAACGCTAATCGGCCGGGAAAGGATCTGATGACTGCGGCAATGAATCGATCGCCTGTTCTCCTCATCTCGCATGCAGACGTGGGGAGCAGATCCGGCACTCGATGTCCCCTTTCGGTCCCATTGTCCTCTGCCTCGCCCGCGGCCAAAATTGAGGCATCCGAACACTTTCTTTGCGTCGTGGAATCTTGGCCTCCTTCGGACTGGGCCGTGGTGTACGGGCTCTAAAAGACTTTGCAGCCTCTTCACAAAACACCGCCCGATGTCCCTCTCGTCCCAGTCAAAACAAGTCACGGCGGGAAGGGGGCAATTAAGTCGATAGTGCCTCGTCAGGCGCGATTAAAGCATTTCTGGTAACATCGGTAAGAGTTGATGTCGCCCAGAAGTTCTTTCCGCTCCTAGCCGGGTGCGGAGGTTTCTGAAAGAGTGAAAGGATGACTGGGCCTTACGGGCCCCACTGTTCTTGTGCTCGTAAAAGTACCGAGACTTTCTGTTTCTTGGTTTCGCAAATTTCTCCATGTTGCTTCCTTGATCTCATATGCCAACGCCTTATCTGGTATTGGCGGAGTGTGGTACATTCGAATCCGGACATGTACCTCTGGACTTCGGTTTCATTCTCATATCGAAATGAATCATCATTTCGCATCTTACGACCGGATGTCGAACAAATGCCATTTCTTGGTTAAACGTCTTGATCGCTGGGATACGGCACATCGGAAGGCCGAGCGGAGAAAAACTCCCGAACTTTGGCTTCCCTCACGTAACGAGGGCAATCGAGCTTCCATCATCAATCTAAACTCTGTCAATCGGCATCATGGTCTACAGCCGGATGGCTTCCCACCATTCGGACGCTTCCTATCGAGAAAATATTGAGCGATAGAGGCTCTCCCGGTCTGGCGGTTGATTCGGCAAAGATTTTCTCCAGCTCCTTTAACCAATGATCCTGGTGGGAGTCTCGAAATACCGTCGAATTTGGGTGGTTGCATCTTCGCCACTTCTTGCGACCACGGTCACCTCGATTTCCCATATCTGGGATCCCTTTGTCTCTCTCCTGTTGTAGTCCCACCGCCACTTGCATTCGGTCCATGACACAGGCGAACCGAGTCATCCGGTTCACCACTTGACGAAGGATCTCTGCAGTACAGGATCTAGTTTATTATTAATAGATTGTTGCGGCTCGCCGGAGCTATGACTGGCCTGGTTAGAAGGCGACGCCTCCCTTTCGGCATTTCTTCGTCCGCGTCCACGACCGCGACCACGTCCACGTCCGCCTCTCAACATGCTGTAAGCATAAATACTCAATATACGGAAACAACATCGTTCTAATATTCGAGTATAAAGAGATACAATATGTAAAGAACGCGATAGAGTTTAGGAACTTACAACCACTTGTTCGCATGAAGACGTAGGCGGTGCGGTGATGTCATTCACGGCAGTTACCCCAAAAGACATAAATGACCCTATTTTAACCCAACGGCCAAGATATCCATAATCTTAGCTCCGATACCATATTCGTAACACCCCAATATATTCGGGAATATTATAGTGCCGTAAATCCTTTACATAAGGATTTACAAGGTGAAGAATTGAACAAGCATAAAAAGGTACTAACGAATGAAAATAACGGAATTACTGTACATCACTCGACCAAATACGAAGCAGTACAATTGTTCAATGTAACTCAATAATACATCAACAAATCCAAATCATCACAAATGACTTTGTACTCGAGTACTTATTGAAATAACGAATAAACAACAGATAAATAAACCCGGTCGGGACATCACTCTGCACCCTCGTCGTCATACAGTTCCAGTGGTTGTTTCCCCGCTCTCCTGGATCCTGAACACAAACAAAATGTTCACCCCCGAAGGGGTTAGAACAACGATGCTAGTACAAGTACCACAACATATTATTCATATCTCACGGTGAATAATAATAATAACGTAAACGACAAAATACCAACGAGTCATCTCCTACGAGAAACTCAAACATAACATACACAACCGATAATCACAACATGATATCGTTACATACACATGGTAATTCCATCGATTCAGCGTTCACTGCCTAGAACCCACGATGATCCCGTCAGACCAACCCGTGGTGGAAAAACCCGTCCGATGATCCAGCGCACGCTAGCATAGATCCCCCGATGATCCCGTCGGACCAACACGAGGTGGACATACAATAACGACATACATGCACGACAATATGTATAACAACAATACGTAAAACAATTAAGGTACTTGCCTCGATTTGAAGACAATAATAACACTTCCACGGAAATGAACACTCGACGATCGTCCTCCTCAATCAATCACGTAACTAGACCAAACCTTAACAAAAGAAATAATATAGGATTTATCTCACGTCGTACAAATGTTTAACAATTCGATTAACGGTCAAAAGTTCATAAGCGCAATGCCCGAATAGCTTAGCGCACGCTAAGTATTACGTGTAGCGTGCGTTACGTCCGCCCGATAGCGCACGCAAACAACAAAGACTAGCGACGCTAACTACGCATGGTCGGTATTTCACCGATCGGCCAGACTTCGATCGATGGTCTAGCGACGTTACGTACCAAGCGTAGCGCACGCTAACTAGTATTCGATAGCGCACGTTAAGCGCATATCATAGCGTCGCTATCTACGCATGGCGTTCTTCTTGGCGAAAGAATCGTTCTTGCCATGTCCGAAACAATGAAATCCTTCGTGATAATTCATGTTACTTCCATGAATACCAAGTTCTTACTCTTATGAATGATCTCCAGGATGATATCAACTTCAAGATGCAAATATACGTATAATCATCATGACACCATAATCCATCTTGATTACAATTCTCATGCAAAGTTGGTGATCTCCGGTTGATGTATTAGATGCTACTATCATTATACATATTCAGACTTCATCTTGAGGTGAACTAACAATTCCGACTTATACGAAAGAATATTTCCTAAGATGATTCTTCCTTTAAGTTCTTATAATATCTTTTCCAAATCATGATCACAAAGATAACATAAATCATATGGATTGTTAACTTCCGAATATTTCTCTCATCATTTGAAGTACTAGGATTCCAACTTCAAGGTTCCAACAATAATATCGTAATTGTAGACATCCCAATCTTCTAAACATGATGTTGTTGAAATAATTCACTAATGAAATTCAATATCTCGTTAACATGATCATCATATCCATTGGAAAGCCATATCTAAGACGGTGATAGGTTGAACATACCTTAATATGCCGAAATCAACGAACCACATGGTGTACTCCGACTCCGGTTGGTTATGTGCCCCTCCAAGGTGTTACTTCTCTTCAATGATCACTCACAAGTGATACTCAATCATTCAATGATCACTCATAATAGTTCTAAGTGTTTAGAAAGGAGATTCTTGCTCTCTCGACTCTCAAAGATGAAGTATAGACGAAGGAAATGAAAGCCCAAGCGGTTGTTGTCCCATTTATAATATTCTGCATTATTGACAAGTTAGTGCACGCTACTAAGCATCCCTTAGCGTGCGCTAATAATGGTTGACTTCGAATTTGTCCGGGTGCGTCGGCGGAATCTTATCCGGACCCATGTCCGGGCGCATGAGCTAGCTGTCTCGCTCAATAATTGAGTCCTTAGCGCACGTTACTCATACCGCATAGCGTGCGCTAATAATGGCCCGATAGCGCGTTAAGATACATTCTTAGCGTGCGCTATCACGAGGCTTGAACAATTTTGCAAGTTTCTATACTTATGTACAATGATGTCAATGCACGAAATATCATACTCCGATAATCAAAACCATCAATCCGAATAATACATGATTTGAATACATATGAAATACACCGTAATAAATCCGGATATTACACGTTCCATGCTGGGCTATACTAACTTACCGATTTACTTGTGGGGGTATGCACTCCTGAATGCTGCTTACATCTTGAACAGATGTCCTTACAAATCTGTTCCTAAAACCCCACATGATATGTGGGAGGGCAGGAAACCAAGTCTTAATCATATTAGGATTTGGGGATGTCCCGCCTATGTAAAAAAGATTAAGGTGAAAAAGTTGGAAGCTACGTCCGCGAAGGGACGTTTCATTGGATTCCCATCTGGGATGATGGGGTATCAATTCTACATGCCCGAAGATCGAAAGATCATTGTTGCTTTACAAGCACACATCCTGGAAGATGAGTTCATTCAGGAAGGCGAAGTAGGTAGAAGTATTTCTTTGGAAGAATACAATGAAACTCCTCAGGAGACACATGTGCAAGAAACTAGAATTGAACCTTCTGAAACACAAGTACAACAACCTCGTAGGTCTAGTAGGGTGTCTCATTTACCTAAGAGGTATGGGCTTGTGCACTTGGAGGAGCTAGGTCTCCATGAGGTTCCAAGTGATAGCCAAGAGACCGACCCAACGACCTATGACCAAGCGATGGTGGATGTAGACTCCACGAAATGGTGCGAAGCTATGGAGGCTGAGATAGACTCAATGCATGTCAATCAGGTCTGGACTCCAGTAGACCGCCATAAGGGCATAGTGCCTATTGGGAACAAGTGGATCTACAAGAGAAAGACAGATGGAGATGGCAAGGTTGATGCCTATATGGCCACGCTTGTGGCAAAGGGTTATACCCAGAAGGAAGGGATCGATTACCCTTCTCGCCCGTAGCTATGATCAAATCTATTCGTATAATGCTCGCTATAGCTGCCAACCACGATTATGAGATATGGCAAATGGAAGTAAAGACGGCTTTCTTTAATGGATTCCTCGAGGAGGAAATCTATATGGAGAAGCCTAAAGGCTTTGTGTCCGAGATCGATATTCAGAAAGTGTGAAAGCTTCAGCATTCCATTTATGGACTGAAGCAAGCATCGCGTATTTGGAACCTTTATTTTGACGAAGCGGTCAAAGAGTTTGACTTCGTGGAAAATGAAGAAGAACCTTGTGTATACAAGAGGGTTAGTGGGAGCAAGATCGCATTCTTAGTACTATATGTAGATGACATTCTACTAATAGGAAATGATGTGAGAATGCTCAGTTCTGTGAAAGCTTGGCTTTCGAGTAATTTCTCCATGAAAGACTTAGGAGAAGCAACCTATATTCTTGGTACTCAGCTCTACCGGGATAGAGCGAAGAGAACAATAGGTCTTTCCCAAGCCCTCTATATAGATAAAATCTTAAAGCGATTTAAGATGTATGATTCTAAAAGAGGGTTCCTACTGATGCGACATGGAATAAAACTCTCCTTGAAGATGTGTCCTCAAAGTGAGGAACAACGAAAGGAAATGAGTAATATACCATATGCTTCGGCCGTGGGTAGCCTTATGTATGTTATGTTGTGTACGAGACCTGACATTGCGCATGCTATAAGCGTAGTGAGTAGGTTTCAGGTAAACCAGGAAGGGAACATTGGACTACCGTAAAGAACATTCTCAAGTACTTAAGAAGGACTAGAGATATGGTTTTGATGTATGGCGGTGGAGAATTGGATGTGGTGGGATTCACTGATTCGGACTTCCAAGGACTGAAGGACGACTCGATGTCTACTTCTGGCTACATATTTACTCTTAATGGAGGAGCAGTATCTTGGCATAGCGCCAAGCAAAGCACGACTGCTGATTCCACCTGCCAGGCTGAGTATCAAGCAACCTCGGAGACTTCCAAGGAAGGGTTCTGGATTAAGAAGTTTCTGGGAGAACTTCAAGTGATACCATGTGCTGAGCTGCCTGTTCCGCTTTAGTGCGACAACAACGGAGTCAGTACGTGCCAAGGAGCCGAGTTTTCTGATGCATCGAGCACATTGAGAGGAAGTATCATCTCGTAAGAGAATTTGTTCGCAAGGGATACATTGTGCTACACAGAGTAGACTCCGCCGACAACGTCTCTGATCCACTGACCAAGCCACTTTCTCAGACTAGCTTGGAGCGTCATCTGGAGAACATGGGTATTAGATACCATAGTGTGTGGCGTTGAGTGCAAGTGAGAGATTGTTAGGAGTATGCCCTCGAATGCCACTTAGAGGATGTTGAGTGATGGCATTGTACTTGTAATTATGTAAATTATTGATATAAGGCTATGGATGTTTCATTATTTACTGGTAGTTAGTGGCATTCCTAACTAGTAAATATACATCTAGAAACTAGTCTGTGTATTTGAGAGCAAAACGTTCCACTCCTTATTGGATAATGGGGTCAGCACTGGAAAGATTTATAGCTCAAATACTTAATCGTTCGCAAGTCGATGAAACTTGACTGGGCGTTAAGTTTATGTGAAGACTTGTATGATGTGTTCTTTGACATGGAGAGTGCATGTCGAACACTAATGGTTAGTGGGAGCACACGTTATAGGTATGATAATTGGATTAGTATACTCAAACTGACTCACCCTCGATTCGTCACACGGATTTCACTCCGGGACAGTCAATGACGGAATCGAAAGGTTGTGATAGGTATTCGTGAACCTTCGACTTGAGGATTTAGTAGGGATGTGCTTATGGCGTCAAGATTTTCATTAGAGTAGTTCGACCCTGTGAACCGAAAGGTGGGGGTCAACCTCGACGTGCATCTTGACGGGCAAGTAGCAGGTCCTACTGAATACCAAGATAGAATTCTTTCTCCCGTTAGTGAGCGGGTTATATGTCCTATGCAGTTATTGGTGGATGAGATCATAAGTCTTTGGCCAAAGAATTGGAGCTAGTTGTATTAGATACACGAGAGCTCGATGATCTCGATTTGCATTAATGCATGCATAGCATCAAGCACAGATAGGGTTTGACTGACCGTGACCCTATAACTTGACCGGGATATTTGAAAGAAGGGTGTATACGTATACTGGTATTCACGACAGAATGGTTCTTGAATGATCCCAATCATTCGTTCTCAGTTGGGGTACAGTGTAGGCCGCCAGGCTGACTAGGTGGTGCTACTACTCTTTGGTTCCTCCCATTGCTAACTGAAACGGACCTACCGAGTCGCGAAATAGGATTGATGAGGGAATGAATCGAGTTTATTCTCTCTTTATTAGATATTGGATATCTAATTTATTGGACATTGGATGTCTTAATTGATTTATTGGATAAATTAATTTACGGCCCAATGAATTAAATAAATTACTGGGTGATTAATTTAATTCATAGATATAATTATTTCTTGGAGAAATTAATTATATTGTTTTGTATTTGATATGATTAATTAATTGGATTAATTAATTGATATAAATATATTGGAACGGAATTGGAGTTTATCTGTTTGGACTTGCGGGAATCCGAAACGAACCGAACTCGTTCGACTCTTTCTAGATGGCTACCCCCCTCACCTACTCCCCTCTTGGTCTTTGTCTCCATTTTATAATGGATGACTTGTGACTTTAAGGGGATATCAAATCTCTTTGATTTGAAAAGGGTGATATGATAAGTGGGGTTGAAGAATAAATATTGTGTAGACCAACTCTCCTTGATTAACTAGCATTCACGGCTCATTAGCAAGAAAGAGAGAGAATTAATTTTCTTGGTCTTCATCACCATTTTCTTCTTCATTCATATTCTTCATAATTTTCTTAGAGAAAGATTGTGAGGATATATTGAGAGATATAGATTAAACACTTAGAGTGTTATAATCTTGATTAGCAAAGCTTCTACAACCTTGTTCTAGACGTATCCTTAGAGGATAACGAGGTTTAGTCATTCCGGTCGTTTCTCCGGCGCGTGGCAAGTAGAGATGCGGTCCTTTCAGCGTTGGATCATCCAAGAGCTTGGAGCGGATTGGATTGTAGGGAAATCAACAAAAGCTTGGGGAATTGCTCAAGAGAAGGAATTCATTTAATCAACGGACTACGAGGGTATATTTCTCATATCCTCTTGTGTTTCATATTATATTCGTATATATGTAGCTCGATCAATCCTCGTAGGGATTTAGATCGAATTAATTTTTGTTTTACCGCTTCCGGTGGCCCTTCGTTTTAGGCACCGAATCCCAACACTGTCTTGCCTCTGAGATGGCGGCGGAGGGGCCTGTTGAGCCTGAGTGGCTGAGTTCTGCATCGTCTCCATCAGACGTGCCATCTGAGTCATTTGGGCCATCATGCCCTGCATAAAAGTGAGTGGATCAACCCGAACACCTTCCGATTGAGTTGTATCTCGGGTACGACTTCCTGATAGTGAATGATTCTCCCGGTGAATGAGTGGAAGTATCGCTAGTTGCTGAAGTGATATTATTCCTCTCGCTCGCACGGGTATTCACACGGGCTTCCGGGTTTCGGCCCACACCACGGCCTCTTCCCCTGCGTCCTCTAACAGCTCTATCCATACTGAAGTAGGAAAGTCACATGATAATTATAGATTCGCATGAAAGATCAACTGAGATGTCATGATTATCTGATGAAATTATTGAAATGATCATCTTGAACAAGTTAACAAGATTGATGATACGATACACAGGATCAACGACTGAGCAATGAAATTGACTGAGTGATTAGTGAGTTAACATGATCGACATGATCAAAATGAAAATGGTGATTGAGGATTGTTGACTGATGAATGGTGAATGAGTGATTCTTATTGCCATAAATTATACCATGGCGTCAGAAATCTTACTGTTCTTTGGTATGAGGGGCTTGGCGCTTGCATAGGTCACACGTGATGCGAAAGTCCAATGATACTAGTCGGATGAATGATGATTCTCAATGAGACATGACTCGGATAAGTAGTATTCAAAACCACGCTCCGATAACAACTCTGTAACACCCCAAACTAGGCGGCTATTATAGTGCCGTGGACCCCCAACTCTGTAACACCCCAACCTACGCCCAGTCAAGTTTCATCGACTTGCGAACGATTAAGTATTTGAGCTATAAACCTTTCCAGTAATGACCCCCTTATCCAATAAGGAGTGGAACGTTTTGCTCTCAAATACACGGACTAGTTTCTATATGGATATTTACGAGTTAGGAATGCCACTAACTACCAGTAAATAAAGAAACATCTATTGCCTTATATTGATGATTTATATAATAACAAGTACAATGCCCTCACTCAACATCCTCTGAGTGGCATTCGAGGGCATACTCCTAACAAGTACCGGCGTATGCTGTGACTACGTCCTCATATGCCCTCAGAGTGGTGCAGTGAAATCCAGTCGCATAACGTTGAACATCTTCCGACAATCGTTGAGCAAGGTGACAAATTCGTTGATCTTCGAATGGAACCATCTGTGCGACATAGCTTAGTTCGGTCCTGTAAGCTCGAATGATTTCTGGTACTGGCAAGTTATGTGGTCCTGCACTGAAGAAACTCCGTGCACGAGCAGTCTGAGATTACCGGGGGCAGTACTCGTCTCTCAATAGTTTGGAAAACTCGGTTCATCTGACTACTATTTTCTCCAGCTTATATGTCCTCCACCATCGGGCCCGGTGTTGCGGAGCTGGTTGATTCCGAGTGGTACATTTCGGTTCCCCGGTCAACCAATTACCTCGAAGGCAGTCTCCATCTCGGAGATCGAGTCATCTACATGTTTATCTCCCGATCCATCGAATAATAGTGTTCTGGCCTTCAGCATCTCTCCCAACCAACGGTCCTTCCCGACGTTCTCTTCTATGTTAATGACTGGTACTCGTTCTGCCCGGTTGACCTGTGCGATCCCCATTGCAATGGCCTAGGTGAGGGTCTGAATGAAAGCCGGGTCAAATCCCCCGTTGTTCTGGTTTTCTGCCTCCTGCTCATTCTGATTAATGGGCGGTGGCTGGTTTCCGGCTGGAATAGTTTCACCGGTGTTCCTGTCTTCCTGCTGGCTCATAGCGGAGCCCTGAGCATCGTTTACGTTCCTCCTATCTCCACGACGTGCCATTAGTGATGATTGTTCGATCTAGAGGGTCAGTTTAGTACAAACATTCTTTGAGTTCTATAGAATTCAAACATTATACCTGATTCTCAAGAACTTAAGTGTATTTCACCTCGACATTCCTTGAGGAGTTACGGTCACTAGGAGTGTTGGACTTTTGAAGGTAAAACGTTTTCAAATGTTTTGATAAAACTTTCCACGTGAGTGTTCGTCTCTAATACCATTTTCTGTAATGCCCCTAAAACTAACCGGGGCGCCACAGTGCCGTGAATCCCATGTGGGACCCACAAGGCAAGTTTTTAAAAGAGCTTTAAAAATAATTTATTTAACAAGTGGTTTGCAGAAGTATTATCATGATAGCATTCGTACGAATTGAAATACAAAAGTAAAATAATGTTCGTACATACGGTTATTACATAACGTGGAATGTTTCAAAAATTCAATTTAAGAAAATAACAGGGCTTCTTCCCAACACTGCTCAAGCTTGACCGGAACCTTCGGGAACGTCCTGCACATATTCAACAAATTTTCCTGACACGACGCATCATGTAAGTCAACCTAGGTCAGACAAAATGAACCAAATTCATTGATAGAATCAGATAAATCCGTAGAACAATGTTATCACCGAAAGTTCAAGGTTATCTGTTTTATCAGCACATAAACTCTCAAGGTCGCAACCAAGGGTCACGGAAGAATCTACACAGGAATACTACGGATGTGGGTACCACTCAGGTTTTATCCCGCAACACAGTTACATAAGGTATATCAACATATAAACTCCCAAGTTCGAAACCAAGGGTCACGGAAGTATCTACTCAGGAATACTCTGGACAAGATAAATAAAACGAGCACAGTTCTACAGATAGTGACACAAATAAAATTCTATAATTTTAATATAACATAGTTCGAGAAAGATTCACTTGCCTCAAGTCCGATGAGGTAACTCCCTTCAAGCAACGATAGGTCGAACGGCCACTATAGATCGAGAGCTCAACCTAATTACATTTTCGCGATTAATGCCTCGTAAGACGACGAATAACAACATTTCCACCCTTCCTGATGGAGTTCTTATCCAACTACAACTCCCTAACATTTAGGCCACGCTGCTACGATTGACGATAAGGTGAGCTACTCGAAATCATTTTATCACAACATTACAATCACAATACTACTTGCATTATTCATCCAAGATGATTATACTACAACCAAAATCGTCCAATTACCAACTACTAGTTCAGAATTCTCTTTCAATTTCAGGGTGGAATAATCGAGCATAATTCTAGCATGATTGCCGTTTACGATTGTTCGTTTGATACGGTAATTGATAACTACTTCACTTTGGCAATTTCAATGAGTTTAAAAACGATAATCGGAACAATTCAGCATACTCAATTACATGACTACACAATAAAATCATCATCATAGATTCACTCCTAAGGCTACCATTCGACATACAATTTTCACAGCGGTATGCATACGAATTTCTCGTCCGAGATAGTCTTACGGTTAACGTTTATGATTAATGTTAGTTTTTAACGGTTTGATTATCATCAAGAGTTCTAGACTACCCAAACACCCGAAATCATAGCTATCAACACTAAAAAAGATTCAAAAGTTAGATAACTCACCGTACTTCTCGAGGAATGAGGAAGAACACCGAAGAACGATGAAGAACGGAAGGATAACACCCTAAAAGCCTTCTCCGGAGCTTGATCAACCCACTCTACTAGGATAGCACTTGATTAGGGAGGCTAAAATCGGTTTAGGGGAGGTGGAGGATAGTATACAAGGGGAAGGGATGATTTTTGGGTCATAAGAAATGAAAGGGAAGGTGTCCTTTTATAAAATCAGGATGGCTTTATGTACGTTAGGCATAGAGCTTTATGTACGTAAGACTTATTACGTACATTATGTAGAATGGTTAACGTACGTAAGGAAAACCCAGAGCTAACTGCCCGAAATATCACCTATCATTACGTACGTAACGATGGCTCAGTTAACATACGTAGCACCCATTGACTTGCCTGTCGATGTCGCGCTGAAAGTTGTCCTAACTGCGCGGACCATCAACGAAGATTCTCATTTGAAGACTGAAGACTGTGTTACGTACGTAAGACCTACACCTTACCATATGTAATGTCACAACACTTAGCGTACGTAATACTTAGCGAATAACGTACATAAGGTTTAGTTGCCCACTAAGTTATTATCACTTTAATTCCTTATAACGCGACTCCCATTTAGACTCGTCGAGCAATTTCTCGGGGAACAAGACGTTGGCCACCATCATATTTGCACCGATAATTATCCAACAACATCAGGGTATGTCACCGACATATCATCAATCATCACACAATCACATCACAAAAATAATAGGTACGGACAAGCTTTATTCGTGATAATACGGTCCAAACATAACATATAAGAATACATTTATAGCGATGGAGTACATTTATTCAATCATATAATAGAAACCGAATGAGGTACTCAATGTGAAACAACATGTAATATTGGTGGTATTACACTATAAATAGGACATATGGGGAGGGGATCGGCCGCGAAATACTTCATTAACACGAGGGTTTCAATCTTTTCTTCTAAGTATTTGATTGTGGATCTTGACTTGTGTCTTTGATTCCAGAATTGAGATAACACTTTAACTCTTGATATCAATCGGAATTACTTGAAGAAAAGAAAAATCGAGAGTTGAAAGGAAAAGGCTCGATAGATCCATCTCCATAGTCAAGAAAGATTAGGTAGATCGTTGCCCACACAACATCCGAATTAAGGCGGGATCATACTCTAGAAGGTTTTCAGGAAGAAATCAAAGTAGCAACCATTTCGCTTTAAAAGGTAATATCCTATGATCTTTTGATCCAGATAAGGATATTGAATTCACCAACAATATTACTTAATAAATAATAAATAGTATTTAAATTGCTTATTAATCTTAGTAATTAATTAATCAGCATGCTTAATTAGATTTTGTGCTCATGGATATGTAAAACGCTTTATTCAAACTTTATCAACTTCACTTCCCCTGTGTTTTATTTCCAACATGTATTTCTATGCCTTTTGGATTACCTTCTGAGTTTCCAGTTGGACTCCTAGAGTTGTTGTTGGTAGAACTATGCGGCCTATTGCTTACAAGAAAAATGACTGGGTTCCTGTACCCAGTATTAAGGAACAGCGTACTGTTGATAGTACTAAGGTGTAGACTGTTGGTTGTACTGGGGTACAGCTGTAGCTATTCCTTTGTCTATAGGTGCACCCTTTTGGAATTTCCTCGGTCTTGGGACATGTTCCACCTCTTTGACAAATACCGTACTGATTTTGCCACTGTTGGAGAACGTACTATATCTTAAGCCACGTTTATCGCAGACATTATATCTAGTAATCAGGATGTCTTGCATCCTCCTGGCTGATTTCTAAAATAACTTAAGGATGGTCTCGAGTTCTCCTTCTCATTTATCGTGAAGCTGTATCTTGACTTCCAGTAAAGCGTAATCATTTGTCTTACATTGATTATGAGATTTTCCCTCATTTAGTTCAGTTGTAAGTTGATGATTGCTTTCTAAGAGTTTTTCATGAATGGCTTTGCTATTTTTGTAATATAAGGACATGTTTTCATAATTAATTTTCAGCATGTCATTTCCATCCTTGAGCTCTAAGTTAGAAAATGGGAGCTGTAGGTTTTCTTCTTCTATCATTTCATGGGCTTGTTGAATGGTCTGAAGCTCATTCATCATATTTTCAAAAGTATGCGATGCATTTACAGGGTTAACTAAGGTTTAGATTACCTCATCATCATTGTCATCATCATCCTCATAATTTTTCATAAAGCATTGTAGGCTTTATCTTCAATCTCATTATTAGAGGAGTCACTATCGGTCACATCCCTTAGGCATTCCTCTGTTTTGATTGCTCTGGGAGTTCATTCTGATTCCCTGATCAGTACCTTCAACTTACTTCTCCAGACCTATCTCTTTTCATCCTTCTCCTCTGGTAGCTTGGGATGAGGACATCTATTTGTTAGGAGTATGCTCTTAAATGCCACTCAGAGGATGTTTAGTGAGGGCATTATACATGTAATTATGTAAATCATTAATATAAGGCAATAGCTGTTTCTTTATTTACTGGTAGTTACTGACATTCTTAACTCGTAAATATACATATAGAAACTAGTCCGTGTATTTGAGAGCAAAACGTTCCACTCCTTATTGGATAAGGGGGTCGGCACTGGAAAGGTTTATAGCTCAAAAACTTAATCATTCGCAAGTCGATGAAATTTGATTGGGCGTTAAGTTTATGTGAAGACTTGTATGATGTGTTCTTTGACGTGGAGAGTGTATGTCGAACACTAATGGTTAGTGGGAGCACACATTATAGGTATGTTAATTGGATTAGTGTACTCAGACCGACTCACCCTCGATTCGTCACACGGATTTCACTCCGGGACAATCAATGACGTTATCGAAAGGTTGTGGTAGGTATTCGTGAACCTTCGATTTGAGGATTTAGTAGGGATGTTCTTGTGACGTCAAGATTTTAATTAGAGTAGTTCAACCCTGTAAACCGGAAGGTGGGGGTCAACCTCGACGTGCATCTTCACGGGCAAGTAGTAGGTCCTACTAAATACCAAAATAGAATTCTTTCTCCTGTTAGTGAGCGTGTTATATGTCCTATGCGGTTATTGGCAAATGAGATCAAAAGTCTTTGGCCAAAGCATTGGAGCTAGTTGTATTGGATACACGAGAGCTCGATGATCTCGATTTGCATTAACGCATGTATAGCGTCAAGTACAAATAGGATTTGACTGACCGTGACCCTATTTCATGATTTGGACATGTGAAAGAAGGGTTTATACGTATACTGGTATTCACGACAGAATGGTTCTTGAATGATCCCAATCATTCGTTCTCAGTTGGGGTATAGTGTAGGCCGCGAGGCTAGCTAGGTGGTGCTACTACTCTTTGGTTCCTCCCATTGCTGACTGAGACGGACCTACCGAGTCGCGCATTAGGATTGACGACGGAACGAATCAAGCTTAATCTCTCTTTGATAATATTAGATATTGGATATCTAATTTATTGGACATTGGATGTCTAATTAATTATGGGACATTGGATGTCTAAATTAATTTATTGTATAAATTATTTTATGGCCTAATGAATTAAATATAATACTGGGTGATTAATTAATTCATGAATATAATTATTTCTTAGAGAAATTAATTATATTAGTTTTTATTTAATATAATTAGTTAATTGGATTAATTAATTGATATAAATACATCGATATGGATTGGGGTTTTATCTGTTTGGACTCACGAGAGTCCGAAACGGACCGAATTCCTCCGGATCTTCTAGATGGCCGATCCCGCTTTTTCTTTGTCTTTCATTTGGTCTTTATTCCACCTTAGATGGTGGAAGAACAAAGAAAAACTATGAAAATGGACTTTATTTTATTATGAATAAAATATTGAGGGATGACTAAAATAGTAGGTGAAGAAATGAAAGATAAAAAAGGACTTCTTTACATTCCTTAAAAGAAGCCGTGAGTATCAAATCAAGTGAGAGAGAGAGAACTTTGTCTTCTTCATTCTTCATTCTATTTTCTAAAAGAAATATTGAGAGAAATATTTTGATAAATATATTTGGGGTGTATTAATCAAATTAGAAACCTTCCATCACTCGATTCTAGCCGTAACCTTGGATATTAATTGAGTGGTTGTCATTCCGATAGTTTCTCCGGTGCGTGGCAAGTAGAGGCGTTGTATTTCAACATTGGATCATCCAAGAGCTTGGAGCACATTAGATCGTAGGGATATACAACTAAAGCTTGGGGAATAGCTCAAGAGAAGGAATCGATTTAATCAACGGACTACAAGGGTGAGTTTCTTACATCTCTTGTGTTTCGTTTATATATTCGTATATACGTAGCTTGATCGATCCTCGTATGGATTCGGATTGAATTAATTTTCAGTTTACCGCTTTTGCTGGGCCTTCGTTTAGGCACCGAATCCCAACACTATTTGCATACTGTCCTGGCTTCCTGCAATTATGGCATAGATTAGAGTCTCTGAAGATGGTGACTCGTAACTCACCTTGTTGAAGGTTTTCATCTTGTAAAGAGCCTCTCCGAATCTCTTAATAAATTTCTAGAATTTGTGCATGGGCAATGCCAACTCATCTTGTAACAGGATGTCATCATCATTGTCAATGGATTTGGATGTGCTGGGAGCGGAGATATGTCTCCTGTATGATACAATACAAGTGTTGTAGTCTTGGCTGGGGACTCCTTGGCCTTTTCTCTCTTGTCAATATCATATTCAAATGCTTTGAGGTCAGAGATAAGGTCAAAAGTAGATATATAATTACGATTGCAAGACAAACGCATAGCTGTGGTCTTAATGACCCATCAGGCAGGGAGTGATCTAAAGATTTTGAGATTTTTCTCATTTTAGGTTTACACTTTGCCCAAAGCTTCAAGTTCCCCGACAATGCCAGTGAATCTGAGATCAAGTTCCTTAAGAGTTTCAGTAGGCTTTATTTCGAAAGATTAAAACTACTGAATGAGTTTTGAAATTTTGTTTTCATTTGAGAACTCAGTTCCCCCGTATTTCATCTTGAGTTTCTCCTAGATTTCTTTGGCTGTCTTACAGATCTTTCCCTTCAAAAATGTGCCTTTGTCAAGAGTGACAAATAGCGCATTTTTTGCAACATGTCCATATTTACTCGCTTGCTCTCGTCAGTTATCCACTAATCCCTGGATATCTCAGGCATCTCCGCATGGGGTTGGGCTTCGACTGTGGCAGCTGGGTTGATCTTCATAGTGGTGATAGGTCCTTCCTGTATCAAAAAGAGCTTCTCTTCGTGCATGGAAGCAAGATGGGATTCCATCTTGATTCTGCAGTTATTAAACTCGGTTCGGGGTGAGTACCCCATGCCCCGGAACCGAACCGGACCCGAACTTATTTTTCTATACCCGCCCCAGACCCGGACCCGGACCCGAATTTTGTTACCCGAATTGGACCCTTTCGGGTAAAAATCCACGGGTACCCGAACCCGTGGTTTTTTTTGCCATCCCTAATTTTAGACATCAATTTCTCATTTGCGAGGTTCTAGAGAGATGGAAGGTGAGAGCTCCTATTTCTCATCACATTTTGTCTAGGATCTCTACTTTCCAGTTTCTCTTTAAATTCATGTAATTTCTATTTTCATCTTCCAATTAGACACTAGATCTAGATTCAAGTCATGCAATTAGATGCTTTCTTCAACCGAAGTTTTAAGATGTCAATTCTTTTTCGTGCTTTCATTTGTAAGTTTCCAACTTTCTTATGCTTTTCTTTAACTGCTTTCTTGAACCGCTTTCTCTCTGTTTTTTCCTTTATTTCTCTTGTTAATTGCGATATTGCTTTTGTTTTCAAGAATGAGTTTGAATGCTCACTGTGTTTGATAAAATGTCTAGATGAGTTTCTTAGGTAATTTTGTGGGTGTAGGGCTTGGGTGACCGAATCCACATTTTGAGCTTCGGTTTGCTCGATTAACCGTGTTATACTCTAATTGAATTGATGTCTTTAAATAAAATGTTGATATAATTTCGGTCAATTACAAGCTAAGTATGGATTATGAAAGGAGAGTACTTGGTGTAGAACCTAGATGTAATCCGAGAAGCCGTTATCTAGTTGGATAGATAATTAATAAGCATAATTCAGAGAGGACGTTGTCTACCAAATAGTCACTCCAAGTGACTGATTGATGTAAGATGATAACAAGAATTGAGAATAAGGAATGTAATCCATAAACATTGCATTTTCCTTGCTTTCCTTTATTTTTCCGCATTACATGCCTTTTCTTGTTTGTTAACTTGCTTTTTGTTTGCCGTCTTGTCTTGCATTTACATTTATTAGTTAAGAATCATCTCCAACTCATTTTTAGAACTTAGATTTTCTTTCTTTCTTTTTTGCCACTTCAAGCGCAAACACAAACTCATAATTCTGACGGTCTTTCCTTCAGAGATACGAGCCGGGTTGGCTTATATCTACTACAATTAGCCTCCTTCTCTTGCGAACGAGATTTTATTGGGACTAAAACACTCGATACAACTATATGAAGTAGGATAACCTAATTGATCCACTTACAAAAGCAAAAATTGAGATCAGTTGTACAAATTGGTTTATGGAATAGTTACGTTATTTTTCTGTATTTTCAAAAAAGGTTCATATTTTATGTGTAAATTAAATAAGTATATTATTTCATATTTTAAAAAATATGCATCATGCTCCCTCTATCATCTTGTGCGTGAGGAATGATTTGCATTTTGTAGATAAAATACATATGGAGAGTAATTGTGCTTATTCAATTTAAGGGGCTAATCAACCTATTTTTTAAAAATACATAAAATAATATGACTATTTAATTTACATATAAAACAAACTACAACACATAAAATAATATGACTATCTAATTTATATATTAAATAAACTAAAGGTAATCCACCATACAGTACTCTAGCCTGTATATAATTTATACATAAAATGCACTCTAGCCTGCAAGTGCTTAATTTTCTAATTTTACAAAATAGGATCGATCAACCAAAATTATGCAGGATCGGCATAATTTCAAATCCTACATAGTACTATTTGAAAAAATATTTTTGGTCTTTTCGGCTTTAGAATCTTTTCATGATACGAATAATATTCTTTATTTTTCAGTAAAAGAATTTATTTACTGTATAAAATATGAAAAGTGTAAAGTTAAAGTAAACTATAATTGAATTACGATTAGAATCGAATATCACAATGATAAGTAATTTTAAAGCTAAAATTTATGTCCAAAACCTACAAAGAATTTTTTTTAATAAATACATTTTTCATACAAATAAATGTGAAAATAAAGTATTAATAAGAATATCATATGGTTACATTTACGGAGAATGACAAATAAATACTTATATTGAAAATTGACAATTAAATTCATGAAAAAAAAAATTGACCACTAACTCATATTTTACCTACTAAGACCAAAATACCTTTTAACAATTACCACCTCAAGTAACATTCAATTTTTTACTCCCGTTTCTCTATCCACTTTCTCACTCAAGAATTACAAAAAAAAAAAAAACCAAGTAGTCATTACCAACATTCAATTTTTTATTCCCCATCTCTCTACCCAATTTCTCTTTGTAGAATTATGGCCCGAAATAATCGGTACCAACATTCAACATTTTATCTCTCCGTCCACTTTCTCTCTCTAAAATTATCACCTCAGATAATCGGTATCAACATTCAATTTTTTACTTCTCTCTCTCTCTCTACTCACTTTCTCTCTCTAAAATTATCACTCGAAGTAATCAGTGCCAACATTTAACTCTCTACTTCTCTATCTCTCTTCCCACTATCTCACTCTATAATTATTATCCCAGGTAACAATATCAATATTTAAGTTTGTACACCCACATCTCTCTATACACTTTCTCGCTCTAGCATTATCACCACAAGTAATCGGTACCAACATTAATTTTTTTTACTTCTCCCTCTCTACTCACTCTCTCTGGAATAACCACCTCAAGCAATCGATACAACTATTTTATTATCTTACTCTCCCATCTATCTACACACTATCTCTCTCTAGAACTACCACACCAAGGTATATGTATCAATATTCAATATTTTACTCCTCCATCTCTCTACCTACTTTCTATTATAGAAGTATCACTCCACATAATCGCTACCAATATCCAACTTCTTATTCCACCATAACTCTACGTTCCTCTCTCTCCAAAATTGCCAACTTAAGTAATTAGTACCATTATTCAACTTTTTATTACCTGCTCCCTCTACCACATTTCTTCTCTAAAATTACCACTCAAGTAATTGATACTAATATATTCATTTTCTTACTCATTCATCTCTGTACTCACTTTCTCACTCTAGAATTACCACCCAAGTAATTAATCTCTACCACAAGTCCACAGTGTACTTAAAAAATTAGTTATTCAGATAATATAATTACTTATGTTGATAATACCATTACTTGCCTCGATAATAATATTACTTATAGTGATAAGTATAGTGAAATGTAAAAACCATAATCGCACATCCATCCAAATAAATTTATGAAACTCAAACGAGTAGTTCAAACAAAAACCTTAAAAATGATCTACCAATTTATAAGCACCCACAAACCATTCTGAAACTAAAAAATCATAATAAACAAACCAAAAATACAACCATAAAAATTATGCACTAATCATTTATCCCAAAACTATTGCTGAAAAGCTCCCACAACCTACTGCGATCTTATTATCTACGTGGGTAATAATATTACCCAACAGTAATAATATTACTTATGAAAGTATAGTGAAACTCAATTACAATCAAATTACGACACTCCGATTAAAAATGATAACAAAAACAAAAAAAATTCTTCTAGAACCATTTTACCGATGGAAGTACATCCGACAACAACATCTCCATGCCAATCCAAAAATAAATCCCAAAAGTCGATAAAAACCTGTAATATCCGCATTTTTTCTATCTTTGGGCAATTTTCATTTTTGTGTATTTTTTGTTTTCAGCGACTCGCTTGTAACTGCCTTGATATTTTGAGAATATTTATTTCTGCATGTTTTGATATCCAAGTATGTTTCGGAGTTGTTTTACTCAACTGCATGTTTATTAGCAATTTTCCACTTTTTGGTTCGTTCGGTGTGGTCGTTGTTCAAAACTGCTATTTTGTATTTCCCACAAGTTCGTTTAGCCTTGTTAGACGTGTTTTGAACTTCGGTTTGGTTGTTCGATACAATATTGTGATTTTCGGATGATTTGGGCCGTTTTGTAATTTCACATAGTTTTGGTCAAATGGTTTCCGTATTCGTTTTCCATATCTACTTAGTGGTCGGGATCGCGTGTTTGTCTAGCGCTTGGGTCCGTAATTGTTATCCTCTTCCTAAACGATTCATTATTTGTTATCGACCCGCAGGTTTTGTATCGTCTGGGGCATGCTGGGACAGTCTAGGGTGCTCAAGTGTGCTGCCATGCAAAATCATTAGCGCACGCTAATGATCAGCGCGCGCTAATTCATGGATATCGTATGCTAATTGGAGGAGGCAGAACACCAACTTACTCACTGGACTGCATCATTAGCACACGCTAAGTGAAGGATTAGCGCATGCTAATGGGTAGAGGCAGAATGTCCATTCTTCACTGGACTGACCTGTTAGCGCACGCTAAGAGAGGCATTAGCGCGCGCTAACTGCTTGGTGCAGAATGTCCAGTTTTTTTTAGGCTCGTTAGCGCACGCTAATTTGGGAGCTAGCGCGTGCTAATTGAGTCCAGTATATATATCTGGTCAGCCATGTTCTTCCTTATTTTTTTCTTACTTTCCCAACGCTACCGGCGAGAGAGTGCGAGTGAGATGACCGGGAGGCGATTTGGTGCGATCTTTCATCATCTACCACCATATTTGAGTTATTAACGAAGATTCAACAATATCTAATCCATCTTTCTCTTCCAAATTGAGGTAATCCGTCTTAGAACCCTAAATTTTGGGATTTGGGGGTCTCTTCATGTTTTCATCCGATTTACCTTATGATAATGGTGGAGTTATGTTGGGTCTGAATTATCTACTCATGATAGACGTTTTTCCTACGGGATTATGGTGCAATAACTGAATTTTGTGAAATCGAGGGGGTTGGGTTATGATCCACTCTCAAGGCGTTATGCCGATGAATTACACGATTCATAGGCGGGATTTTTGGGCGCATTTCAGCTTCTAATTCTCCACTGTATGATTTTTTATAGATTGGTTGCGAATTTGTTTAGGTTTGGAGGTGTCGAGTTTCCTTCAAACCGGTACTCTGTCGCCTCATAACATTTCATCGTATCTCAAAGGCAAGTAATTCTTGTGAAAGTTACATTCTTAAATGTGAAAAGTAATGCATATGGGTTCGAGATTGTATACGTTCACTCCGGGAAGGTCTAACGGGGCCTCAGGGGGATCCACGCATTGATGGGTCCACGAACAATTGGGTTAACCACTCGAGAAGGGTCCGATGGGGGCCTCAGAGGGATCCATGAATTGTTGGGTCCATGGTTAATCAGTGAGTGTTTACACTATTGTGGTATATTGAATATTACATTTCCGGAAATTATTATCTTGGGTTTTGCAATTTGAATGCATGTACTTTAGTGTATAAGATGTTACGGTTCATTTGTATTACTCGCACTAGCTATTCCACGGCTAACCCCTTACGGGGGAACTACATTTTATGTATTTCAGGATCGAAGAACCTAAACGAGCGAGCACCGGGGCGCTACGAAGATGAGGGACAGGCGTGATACTGTGATGAATTGTGTCATTTTCTCTGAGTCTTGTCATTTTGAACTATTTTGGGTCATAAATTATTAGTTGATACTCGAGTACTTTAGGAGTGTTCTTTTCGGTTGTTTGTATTGGTTTTTGTTATTTCCTGAGTTATTTAGTACTTGTCGTTGGAGTTTTCATCGGTTGATCCTATTGGTTGATACATATTTGCATTTTGTTATTGAAATTTTAAAGATTGGAATGCATTCTGTACAAATTTAGCCTAGTGGGTCCCATATAGGGATTCATGGCGCTGTGACATACTCTGAATATCTTGGGGGTGTTTCAAAACCGGCCATCTGTAGCACCAGACAACCAACGCGAGAAACATCCCAAAACCATAATTAGCACCTCCGGAGACTCGGACAACAACCTAATCCCATCCGCCAATACTTAATTTATCCTCCAATTTTACTCCTCCAGTGAAAACACTGCGCATAAGAGTTCCCGAGAGAACGGCAGACGCTTTGTTCAATCTATGGTTGCTGAATAAAGTAATTTTTGAAATCACGAAAGGATTTATGATGAGGAAGACACGGTCTGCTTCATTGATGGATACTCTGTATCATGTAGAGACAAAGAGTGACTGGTTGAGAGAGGTGAAACCCAAAGGGACTTTTTTTGAATGAAATTTTCCCAAAACAAAATATTATAAACTTCCAAACTATACTGAGAGCGCCAAGAATGCACCATTACTAAAAAAGGCTTTAGTGACACTTGTGTTGTAACCGTTTTTTGTTATGTATCACTAAATATATAAAATTGGATCAATTTTCGTACTTAACATCTAAGTGTCATTGATTGCTCACACTGACGAATCATTAATCTAGTCATCAGTAATTCCTCACACTAACGTAACATTAATAAAAAATAGAAAAACACTCAGATATGCTCTAATTGAGATTCGAAATCGATTCTCGTATCTGGACGTATAAATTTAAAAAAAAAACAATTTTTATGCTCAGTGACACAAATGTTTTACGAACTTGTGACATTATATTGTTAGTAATAATTATCAATAATTTGTGATAATATAGTATTAGTAACAAATATAGGGCTACCAACTGAAAATTCATGAACTAATTATAGTTGGTAACCACTATACACGATTACCGCATCATCGGTACAGTTGTACCATATATTTAACTACCGAACGGTACGTGAATAGAATTGATTTTTAAAAAGTTCGGTTACTGTAATTTATAGATATATTTATTTTTTGTTATTATTTATTTATTTTGAATATCAATCTGAAACATTCGTTAATAATACATCTCAATCGTCCATTATC
The DNA here is from genome assembly GCA_033398695.1 of Orobanche coerulescens. Classification (NCBI taxonomy): domain Eukaryota; kingdom Viridiplantae; phylum Streptophyta; class Magnoliopsida; order Lamiales; family Orobanchaceae; genus Orobanche; species Orobanche coerulescens. The sequence continues at coordinate 94,134,610 of CM065807.1, read as the reverse complement.
AACTCAAAAGAGTCTTTATTCATTATTTAGTTTATGTCCACCTACTCCAGTCACTCGACTCCTCCACTCTATTCTTTCTCCTGAATCTCTTCGGTGTCTTCTCCGCATCTCCCAGACTGGAAAAGTGAAAAACCTTAATCGGCAATCGCAGAACCAACCCTAATACATAATCTTTGGTCTTCGCATATCCCAGAATCAGATAAGTTCTCTCATCCTTCAATCGATTTAGGCTATTCGCGAACCCAACCTTAATACATACTCTTCAAAGGTAAATCTTGAAGCCATATGTTGATTGATTTCGTTTTTAGTATAGGCTAGTTGTAACTTGTTAATTGTTATACTAGATTGATATTTTGAAATCAAGTTCAACTCTAGGGTTTTGTTATATGTTCCATTTTAGGTCTTTACTGTTCTATAATTCAAAGATGTCGGCTAGAATATGGATTATATGTGGTTTTCTTCTATTTTAGTTCTTGGTTTTGTTGTGGTTTTCAATTGTAGTTTTACTTTTATAAGAATCAAATATGATGGCTTGAATTTGGGATTATATAGGCTTTTCTGCTAGTATTCTTATTGCCTATCAATGTGTTGATCCCATTAGTAATTTAGGATTTTTTTTTTAATATTGTTTGTATTGTTGTGTTGATATTTGAGCACATTTGGGACTTATTGTTGATTTATTAGCAAATTTGGGACCTTTCATTGATGTATTTGTTTCATTTTTAAACTTTTTTTTGCTTAAGTAACTATAGGTATGAATTTTTTTTATACTAAAACTTGTATGTTTAATAAATTATAACAAATCTGAATAAAGTAACACTATCTAATAAATGAAAAGGAAAAATCATTAGATGTGGACAAGTCTTGGAGTTTTTTGCTATCCTATGAGTATAAGCAGTGAGTTCTTGAGTTCATATATTTTGTTGTCATTGATTCTGAAAACAGAATGTCCATCGTGTCCATATACATCATGTTGTAATATGGGGTTTTTTCACCCCAGCTGTCGTTGTGCATCACTTGTTTATAAAAGATTTCTTAGGAAAGTACATAGTTTGGGAGTGGCATGGTGAGGTAGCCCCAAAATCAGCCTCCAAAGACCAAGAAATTAGAATGAGTCAAATTCAAGGTTTTACATGAGAAGATTACACTAGTTTAGGGGATATGGTGAATGATGCTTTTGAGCACTGTGATAAAAATCCTAGATCTTTTAGGGATGTACTTGAAGATGCCGAAAAACCTTTGTACCCATGCTCTAAATATTCTAAACTTTCAGGTCTAATGAAACTTTACAATATTAAAGGATACTATGGGTGGTCTGACAGTGGGTTTTCAAATCTGTTAGAGGTACTTAATAAGTTGTGGCCAAATGGTAATAACTTACCGAAGTTAATGTATGAGGCCATGAAAACAATGAAGGTATTTGGCTTAGACTATGAGAAAATACATGCATGTCCTAATTACTGTATTCTCTATAGGAATGAATTTGCAAATTTAAACGAATGTCCTAGTTGTGAGGTGTCTAGGTAGATGAGAAATGGTAGGTCCAGAAAATGTCAAACAAAAGTGCCAGAAAAAGTCTTGTGGTATTTCCCCCCTATTCCTAGATTTAGGAGACTGTTTCAATCACCAGAAACTGCTAGGAATTTGACATGGTATGATAATTATAGAGCTAAGGATGGTAACCTTCGCCATCCGGCCGATTCACTGGCTTGGGAACTGATTGAAAACAAATGGCCAGATTTTGCCCAAGAGCCGAGAAATATTCGCTTGGATCTATCCTCAGATGCGATTAATCCACATAGCACACTTAACAGTACTTATATTTACTGTCCTGTTTCATTGAAACATATAATATTCCTCCATGGTTATGCATGAAGAGGAGGTTTATGATGTTGCCTCTACTTATATCAAGCCCTAAATAGATGGGAAATGACATAGATGTTTACCTTGCACCTTTGATTGATGACTTAAAAGTCCTCTGGGATGTAGGTGTTGATGTGATTGATGCATATAAGAAAGAAAATTTTCAGTTAAGGGCTGTTTTGATGTGGACAATTCGTGATTTCCCATCATATGGGAATCTATCTGGTGCACGGTGAAGGGATATTTTAGTCGTCCAGTTTGTGGGATTAACATAAATGTATTTTGGCTGCCACGTATTCGAAAAATGTCATATATGGGTCATTGTCCAAATGAGGATAACTCATCTAAACGTCCCTCTGGTCTAGAAGGTTTTTACTTGGTATCTGGAATTGACACTAAATTTGGGGAAAAAGTCTAAAAGAAGAGAAAACATTGTGAGGGTGGTGAGTGCGAGGGTGATGATGATGGTTAGTGTGGGGTAGATGGCCAGGGTGAGAGTAATGATATTGTCACTAGGTTGTTCAAAAAGAAATTAATCCTCTTTGGATTACAGTACTGAAACACTTGTTAATTCGCCATCAGTTAGATGTAATGCACATTGAGAAAAATGTGTCTGAAAGCATCTATGGCACATTACTGAATCAAACGGGAAGGACAAATGATGGACTTAATGCTAGAAAAGCTTTATCACATCCTAATTTGAGTAACAAGTTAAATAAAGTCTCCATCACATTAGCTTATGATGACCAAAGCAAAGCCCTAACCCCTGCCCCATTCACTCTAAATAAGAAAGAAAAAAATCATTTTGTGAAACTTTACAAGGTGTTAATGTCCCTGATGGTTATAGTTCCAACTTTAGAAATCTTGTCTCAATAGATGAGTGTCATCTTCACAGGCTTAAGTCATATGACTATCATATTCTAATGCAATAGATTCTTCTCTCAGTTATTCGAAACTGCTTGTAAAAATGTCAGATCTGCCATAACTATGTTGTGCTTCTTTTTCAATTCCCTGTGTTCTAAAGTAATACGGCCTAATTCCCTTGACCAATTGCAACAAGAACTTCAAGTCATCTTATCCAGTCTAGAACAATACTTCCTCCCTGCCTTCTTCAATATTATGGTCATTTAGTGGAAGAAATTAAATTGTGTGGCCTAGTCTACCTTCCTTGGATGTTTCCATTTGAGAGAGGAATGAAATCTATAAAGGGTTATGTTCGCAAACTAAATAGGCCTAAAGGTTGCATTGCGGAGTGCTACAATGCTGAGGAAGCAGTTGAATTTTGTATTAAGTACCTCTCAAATTTTGAATCAATTGAACTACCTTCTGGTTGTGTAATTGATTTCACAACTGAAAAACTACTAAGAGGTGCATCTATTCAGCTGGTAGATGGCCCTACGTTGGCGCAAGCGCACCGATGTGTATTGGTTAACACTTATGAGATTCAACCTTATATAGAGTAACTAACCAACCTTAAATATTAATTTACAACTTGATGCCTTTTATTTGTGTTACTTAATTTCATATTTAGGGAGCATTTGACATTTTTGCAATCAAATTACCCTCGACAATCAAAAAAACCCTTTTGGTTACAAAATGAGCACTCCCGAACATTTGCTGATTGGTTGATAGAAAAGGTTAGACTAGCAATGTTATAATTTAATCTCCGTAATCCATGTAAACATATTATTGCAAGCTATCTAATTGGTATCAATTTTTATGATAACAATAGGTAACAATTGATAAAACAAATAATGTAGCTATTGATAGTTTGGTATGGTTGCTGGCAAACGAACCACGATCAAGTGTGGTGACACTAGAAGGATAATATGTTAATGTAATATCCGCATTTTTCTTTCCCCTTGTATTTTTTTTCGGTGAATTTCTCGGTCGTAGTGACCCTCATGTACCTTACAGTGTATCTTTCCCGTCATCTGTGATCTGATACTCGTTATTGTTGTGCGGAACCGCTGTTTCGGGGTTGCCGTGGATCCATTCTATGTTTTGATGCGTCTTGAGATGTTCCGTTTGATGTTTCGTTCATATTCCGGTGTTTTGGACCATTTATATTTCGAACCTAGCGCACGCTATCTTTTCTGCATAGCACACGCTAGATGTCCCTTAGTAGCGCACGCTACGACTGTTTCGTAGCGCACGCTAGAGAGCAAGCCCTGGGAGTGGCAATGCTATTTCCATCCTTCTGGACTGGCGTATTAGCATACGCTACGTAGACTAGCGCACGCTAATGTCGGGAGGCTAGCGCACGCTGAGATACCCGGTAGCGTGCGCTAGCGTGAGTGTCCAGTACTGGACAGTTTACTACTGAACTCGGTCAGGTACCAGGTAGCGCACGCTACGTTTGTGCGATAGCGCACGCTAACGGGTCAGGTGAGTTCTGTACATTTTGCCACTGGACTCGACTGATGCCCAGGTAGCGCACGCTATTGGTCGATAGCGCGCGCTACCAATAGGTTATTAGCGCACGCTACATTTGGAGTAGCGCACGCTATCGCCGTAACTGCTCTTGGATCGGGACGCTAACTGTATGGATTGGAATTTTATCCCGCTAGCGCACGCTAACCTTGAGGAGTTAGCGCGCGCTAACACTCCCTAGCTATATAAAACAGGGAGTTGACCGAGATAATCATAATTTCTCATCTCTTCCTCCTCTCCGCGGCCAAGGCGATTCCGGGCGATTTTCTTGGCGATTTCTTCCTCCAATCGTCTCATCCAACATATTTTTGGAGTTCTTGGTGTATTATAACAACATCAACACGAATCTTTCATCCTAATCCAAGGTAAATCTCTTAGAACCCTACTTTTGGATAATTTGGGGGTTTTGGGATTTTCTTCCGATTCGTTCCGTTTTGTTGGTGGATTCATGATGAATATGATTAAACTTGTCAATATCATTAATTTCCCTACGGATTCATGGTATATTTTCATGGTTTTGCGGAATCGAGAGGGTTTGATTGTGGTCCGCCCTTGTTGTTATTTTTGTATGAATATACATGAATCGTAGGCGGGTTTTCGGGTGTATTCCATTTCCGTATTCATCTAGAGTTGGTTGTAATTATGTTCTTCGAATCGTTAGGTTCGGTTCTGTTGATTTCTAGCGTTCGTCGGTGATTATCCTTTCCGTTCATTGCGTCATCGATTATTCAAGGCAAGTATTTTTGGAAACCTTTATGCTTAACGTGGAATGGTAATGTATATTGTGTGTGATTTGCTCACCTCGGGAGGGTCCGACGGGATCACGGAGGGAATCTATGGCTTCGTCCTGGATTCATGAGTTTGTTTCGCTAGCCAGCTCGGGAGGGTCCTTAGAGGCCTCAAGTGGGATTCGTGGCTTCGTCCCGGTCCTAGGTGACGTGTGGTGCTTGGTTTGTTTTATGAATGTGTCCAGCTCGAGAGGGTCCTTAGAGGCCTCGAGTGGGATTTGTGGCTTCGTCCCGGTCCTAAGAAAATGTGATTGACTGTTTATTTCCGGAAAAGACATGTCTGGTTTTGGTTTTTGAAATGATATTGGTGCATGTACTATGAAATGTGTAAGTGATTGGTTTGCCTTGATTACTTGTAGTAGCGTAATTGCTAACCCCTCTGGGGACCCGTTGTGGGGAAATTCTTGTTATGGATTTCAGGCTATGATCATCCGGACGAGCGAGCGCTGGGACAGTATGAGGATGTTGGCCAGGGTCGTTGACATGTGCACTTGGGTCTACTTATTTCTTTTGTCCATTTCGATATGGTTGTTCCCTATATTTATAAACTGATAGACTGTACTCGCGAGTACTTAGGCTTTTTCATTTCAAACTCCGTGTTGTATTATTTTAAATTGCTACATTGTCGGTGGTTGCTTATTTCGTCGGTTGCTCCAGGTGTATTTTCATGTGATGTATTATTTGATTGTGTATCCTCGCTAATCGAGATGGTTAGTCGAGGGGTGTTCGCTTGTTGTAGCCTGGTGGGTCCCATGTAGGGGTCCACGGCACTGTAATATACTCCGAATATCTCGGGGTGTTACAGAAAATGGTATCAGAGCTCTAGGTCTATGGATACCTAGGCTTGTCGGTTATCTGGGTCTAGTCGTGTTTTGTTTTACACATTGTCACACCACTGCCGGCATCTCAGTACTTCCAGTGTTCGTAAGTTTTCTTACTCGATTCTTTACTTTCTCGTACTGTATTCTGTTTCTTGAACTGTAATACCCGCAAATTCGATTTCCGGTAATTTTCATTTTCCGGCGGAGGTCCGTTTCGACAACTCGCTTGACACTGTTTTGGAATTCTGAACCTATTTTGTTCTTGGAGTTTCTCCGCTTAGACGGGTCTCGATGATGTTTTTACGTAATTTCATCTTGTGTTATATTTTGTCTCATGTGCATTTGATTCTCGTTAAACTCGTTCGATTTCGCCATTTTCTTACTTCCATGAGTTCGTATGATTGAGTAGAACATGTTGTGAGTTTCGGATTGTTAATCCGACGTTGTATCGTGATTTTCGGATGTTTGGGCCGTTTTTGTAACTTCCTAGAAATTTAGGGAATTTGTTCCTTGTTCGACCTTGGTTGTGTACCTCAGATCGTTTTGGGGTTCCGTACTTCCATTTCGTGTTATTGTTGCCCAAATATCGATTCCTATTGCTTTTATTCACTTTACGGATCATTTTTCATCATTTTGGGACCCGAGGGGGGGGGTGTGAGCCGCGGCACAAGGATTGTGCGCCGCGGCACACATACTACCCAGCTTGTTGGCCGAGCAGTCAGCGTGTGCCGCGGCACACAGCCGCGGCACACTTGTCCGGCCGCACACCCGTGTGGAACTTGCCGGCTAAAACCTCTCATGCCGCGTGCCCAAGACAGTCAGCCGCTGCACATGCCGAGTCCGAGCCGCGGCACAACGAGCGGCCACCACCACTGGCGCAATTTTTGGCCCTGTGCCGCTGGCATGATTAGCCGAGCCGCGGCACACAATGCGGTCCGCGCTATAATCGGGTGTTTTCAATGAGTTTCGCTCATTTCCTCCTTTTCTTCCACCGTGCGCGAGAGAGAGGGTTGAGAGGGGGATTTCTTCTCCATCCACCCTTTTGATTGTGTTTTTCTTCATCTTCCTTCGATCGTGTAGCTCGGATTGTGGATCTAGCACGTGTTCTTCGGATTATAGGGTTTGTATCTTCAAGAGGTAAGATCTCTTATACCCTAGTATGATTTTTGGGGAGGGTTTGGTGGTGATCTTGTGTTTTAATCCGAATTAACCGATGTTGTTGTTAGATTTTGATAATACTCTCGTGACCCTTGGTTTTCTTGTTTTTGGTTGGGATGAAATCCCGTTAGTTCACCGTTAACCGATTTCAATTCCCTACGCACTCTTGGTGTTCGATAAATTGTCCCAACGGGTAGAACTAGGAGGGATTTCTTCGTATTCATGATGTGAGATTGATTGTATATCATTATTGTGTTAGGGTCGGATTTGAGAGGATTGTTCGGACCGGAACCTATCCCTTCGTCGTCTCCTTCGCGTCGTATTACCAAGGCAAGTACCTCGATATACGAATTGTAACTGCGTGAAATCATTGTTGTCGAAGTGTATGAGTTTATATGGAGGTATATATATATGTATGTGTATATATATATATGTGTGTGTTTATATATATAGTTACATGTTAAATATATGTATGTATATACGTATATTAATATATATGTTTATGTCGGTGATCGACGAGTGTTGAATTCTACCATTAGTTGACGTGCTCAACTTGGATTGATGGGCGAACTATAGTTATTCATATAATATAGTGAGGTTATATATTTATATATATATATATATATATATATATATATATCTATATATATATATAAATGTGTATATATTCGGTTGAGTCGCAACATAGAGATATATGTGCGGTGTTGATTGAGTTTGATGGATAACGTGCGTGTTATTGTTTATTTGTGTGGATATGGACTGGCGGAGAAATTGTGTGACTTGATGTACCGAGCTGAAAATAGTTGTGACAATTGTCCGTGTGCTTGATGTTTGAACAATGTGGATACTTGTTGTGAGAAACGTCATATCCGGGAACCTCTGAGGGCGGGGCGTTGTACTCCGGCCTGGTGTACGCTGCAATGTGCGGCTCCATATGGGTGGTGAACGCCGGTGTCACCTAATGCGCGTGCAAGGGGCGGCTCTTGCGGGAGTGACGCCGGTGCGGTGACATGTTCAAGGAGCGGCCGACATAGTGGAGTGAACACCGGTGCACAGGTGTGCAGTGGAGGCGCCTGGCAGGCTTATTGGTTACGGGTATTTGAGTGATAGCTGAGACCCCGTTACTGAACGATGTTCGTATCTCAAATTCTTTCAACTCACTTTCAAATGTTTGTCTTGATATAGACCGCGATTCGTGTTTTTGAAAGCTTGTTTCAAATTGTTTTTAAAGCGTTTGGTATCAGGGTTAATTAACCAAGGAGGTTTGACGAAATCTCCGAGGGTTAATTAATCGGGGGTCTTGAGCAGGATATGTTGAATGAGAGTTCTGTACCTTTGATTGTATTGTGGTGCTATTCTGTGTATTGGGTCGAGAACCCTGTGGAATGTTGAGATGATTGGTTTCGTGATGATGTTATTTGGAATAGGTTGAGAACCCTGTGAGATGTTGTAATGATTTTGTTTGTGACGGTGTTCTATAAATTGGGTCGAGAACCCCAAATAAGTTGACTTGGTTTTTGGGTAATCGTTTTCCATACGTTGGGTCAAGGACCCGAGAGTTTTTTTTTTTTTTGAAATTAATTCCAAAAGCATCCCCATTCGATTTTTGTTTAAAACCCCAAGACGACCCGAGTCATTAATAATGTTTTCAAACTATTTTATCAAAATACTTTTCCTTTTTTTTTATAAAAATGGATTTTCAAACTTAATCTTTTGACTCCTTGGGCTCATCCAAAGTTTGATTGGCGTTATGTTCCATTCAGAGAATATGACTATGTGATTATTTTTCACCTTGTGTATGCGAGTGCTATACTGTGTTAACTTTGGGAATGTATGGTTTGTGTTAATGGCTTCACGATGGTTGAATTTTGTGTTGTTACTGTTCATATATCTTGTATATTATGTACTTGCACTAGCAAAATTCCAGTTTGCTAACCCCCGAGTTTTCGGGGGGTGGGTGCCTGTTATGCGCTCGAGTTTTGGCTGGGAGCAAGCCACGGATTGGCTTGAAGGAGATGGAAGGCAGCGATGCTAATCACACGTGAGTCGAGTCTTTTCTTTTGTTTCATTTTGGTCGGTATTTTCTTTGTCGTTTGAGTATTCACCCTTGCATGGGTGTAGTTATCGATTTTTAAATTGAGTTGTCATTCTTTTCTGTGTTCAAGTTTATTGTTGTCATTGTTGTATGAATGTCGTTGGTTTATGAATTGGTTTAAGACCTTGTCGGTCTACCTTGTATTAAATTTTGACCCCGGTCGGTCAATCTTTGAGTAGTCTTTTGGAGTTTAGCCTGGTGGATCCTTGTGATAAGGGTCTACGGCGTGTGACATTCCCGGTCGTATTCTGGGGGTGTTACATTTATGGTATCAGAGCTTAGGTTTGCGAAAAACCTAGGCCGTTGGGTCAAGTCCATGTCTTGTGTAAGTCGCGCGCATCAGAGTCGTGATTAGTATCGTGGTTCCGACATCATCTTCCGGCAATCCGTGATGGTAAGCCTCCCGATCGTAAGTCCCCTTATATACGTATTTGATTACATTGTGCTAATATGCTTAATGTGAACTAGGAATTGGAACTTGTTGGTGATATTATCGTTATAGGATATAACATGCGCATGCGGTCCGAGCATAAATAGTTACGTAGTATGCTTCGGAAGTCGAGCATGTTCATCTGTTTCGGTACTTTATTAGAATGAATTTACGAATGATAATTTTATCCACCGCATGAGTATTTTAAGATGGTTTTTGTTATCTTGCAAACCGAGTTTTGATATTTTGGTTTTGCATGTTTTGATAGTATTCTTATGACGGTATTTGATGTTTTATAAATGACTTTTGTGAGTATTTGAGAATATTACCGACATCGGCCTTTTTGGCATTTTGAACATTATTTTTTAAATGATTTTTAGCCTGGTAGGTTCCGGCACGGGGCCCACGGCGCTGTAGTATCTCGAATATTTTAAAGTGATGCTTTGAAATTTCCTAACATTGTGTGAAGCCATGATTTAATATCGTCATGTTAAATGGTCACGTATCTCGGTGGAGAATTCTTTCGAATAAACATTTTTGAAGAAGAGGAAAGATTTTCAAAATTTTGATATTTGGGACTCAACATTTTCGAAATATTTCAAATTAGTTACGAATTAATTTTCGATTTCCTTTTTTTTTTCTTTTATTCATCACTCGAAAATAATTTTTAGAGTCATTATGTAAACTTCCTCTTCCGAAATAAAAGACAGTGTTTACAAGTCTTGGGCGCAACGTGACTAGCCCTCTTTTTCAAAAATTTGTTTTCATTAAGTGCATACATATAATGACCGTCCTCATCGAGGAACTCGAAATTGACTTCATAAAACTTTATGCTTTACGATAGTACCGTTATTCTAAGGATGCTAACTAAAACTCGGGTTGATAATTGTGGTATATTGTACGACTGATAAACTAATACTGTTGATCGGTGTTATCCGTATTAGTATGTCAAGCCTCGGCGGACGTGGACGTGATGATGGAAATGGAAGCGGCAAGGTGGTTCGTACGACCACGATCCATGCTACGGTGAAGGAGTATCTAGATCAATCGATATCCTATGAAATCTCCTCAGTGGTCGAGCCCACAAGCGAAGCCAAGAGACCGAGGATATCTGGGAAGATTTTGGGCGGTGAACACCCTAAGGCTCCCAAACCCCAACGCTGCTCGAACGCATCGTCTTCGCGATCGGAGTGAGCGCTTGGAATCCCAAGCCAAAGATCGGTGACTCTCGGTAAGAAGGAGGGTGCTTCAACCGCAATCGTCGGGACATGTTCGTGCAAATTGTCCCTTTCCACTCTTGACTTGTTACCGGTGCGGGTGTGAAGGTCATCGGGAGAAGCATTGTGAGATAATTTCCGAACTGGCAAAGAATGCTACCCTATTGGCGAACAGAGCAAGTGACTGGAGAATGTCCCGAAACCCTATGTCTCCTTCTGAAGAACCTAACATGGGAGGGTGAATATTTTGTAATATGCCCTAATCGTTGCTGTTTTGGACAATCGTGACTTTGATCGTTCTTCATTTCATTGCTCTATATTACCAACTCTTGCTGTTCTAAGTTCGGGATCGAAATGTTTTCTTAGTATGGGGAAATGTACTACCCGTACTCTTCATAGTATTTTCAGTGTTGGGTGACTTTCATTGCTGGTACTTCATCTATGACCCTCTCGATAATTTTTTTTAAACTACCCTGTTGTACTTAGCCTACCGTTCTCCGAACGAATTTCAGAACCGTGTTGTTAGACTCCGTGAATTATTGTGGTCTTTCCATATCTGAACCTAATTCTTGCAGAAATTTTGTTCGAAGCTAATATTCCCTCGCGTGCAATTGACACTTCTGAATGTGTTATGAACTTGGATTGTGGTTGGTTGAGCTCGAAACATGATTTTCAGGACGTCTGAACTATTTTGTGATTTTCTTAACTCGGGGAGCTTTGGTATCCAAATTCATACCCCTTCACCTCAACTCATCGTATTTCTGGAACCTTGCTTTCGCGCTTTGCTCATGATGATTTGGGGCTGAGCAAGTAGTTGTTTCCTTGATTGTTCCGCCGCTCTCTATTTTAAGTTTCGGGACGAAACTTCTTTTAAGGAGGGTAGAATGTAATACCCGCAAATTCGATTTCCGGTAATTTTCATTTTCCGGCGGAGGTCCGTTTCGACAACTCGCTTGACACTGTTTTGGAATTCTGAACCTATTTTGTTCTTGGAGTTTCTCCGCTTAGACGGGTCTCGATGATGTTTTTACGTAATTTCATCTTGTGTTATATTTTGTCTCATGTGCATTTGATTCTCGTTAAACTCGTTCGATTTCGCCATTTTCTTACTTCCATGAGTTCGTATGATTGAGTAGAACATGTTGTGAGTTTCGGATTGTTAATCCGACGTTGTATCGTGATTTTCGGATGTTTGGACCGTTTTTGTAACTTCCTAGAAATTTAGGGAATTTGTTCCTTGTTCGACCTTGGTTGTGTACCTCAGATCGCTTTTGGGGTTCCGTACTTCCATTTCGTGTGTTATTGTTGCCCAAATATCGATTCCTATTGCTTTTATTCTCTTCCGGATCTTTTTCATCATTTTGGGACCCGAGGGGTGTGAGCGCGGCACAAGGATTGTGCGCGCGGCACACATACTACCAGCTTGTTGGCCGAGCAGTACTGCAGTGTGCCGCGGCACAAGGATTGTGCGCGCGGCACACTTGTCCGGCCGCGGCACACCCGTGTGGAACTCCGGCTAAAACCTCCCGTACTGCGTGCCCGAACAGCCCGCGTTGCCGCGGCACATGCCGAGTCCGAGCCGCGGCACACTCCGAATGAGCCGCGGCACAACGAGCGGTCACCACCACTGGGCGCAATTTTGGCCCTGTGCCACGGCCTGCATTAGCCGAGCCGCGGCACACAATGCGGTCAGCGCTATAATCGGGTGTTTTCAGCGAGTTTCGCTCATTTCCTCCTTTTCTTCCACCGTGCGCGAGAGAGAGGGTTGAGAGGGGGATTTCTTCTCTATCCACCCTTTTGATTGTGTTTTTCTTCATCTTCCTTCGATCGTGTAGCTTGGATTGTGGATCTAGCACGTGTTCTTCGGATTATAGGGTTTGTATCTTCAAGAGGTAAGATCTCTTATACCCTAGTATGATTTTTGGGGAGGGTTTGGTGGTGATCTTGTGTTTTAATCCGAATTAACCGATGTTGTTGTTAGATTTTGATAATACTCTCGTGACCCTTGGTTTTCTTGTTTTTGGTTGGGATGAAATCCCGTTAGTTCACCGTTAACCGATTTCAATTCCCTACGCACTCTTGGTGTTCGATAAATTGTCCCAACGGGTAGAACTAGGAGGGATTTCTTCGTATTCATGATGTGAGATTGATTGTATATCATTATTGTGTTAGGGTCGGATTTGAGAGGATTGTTCGGACCGGAACCTATCCCTTCGTCGTCTCCTTCGCGTCGTATTACCAAGGCAAGTACCTCGATATACGAATTGTAACTGCGTGAAATCATTGTTGTCGAAGTGTATGAGTTTATATGGAGGTATATATATATGTATGTGTATATATATATATATATGTGTGTTTATATATATAGTTACATGTTAAATATATGTATGTATATACGTATATTAATATATATGTTTATGTCGGTGATCGACGAGTGTTGAATTCTACCATTAGTTGACGTGCTCAACTTGGATTGATGGGCGAACTATAGTTATTCATATAATATAGTGAGGTTATATATTTATATATATATATATATATATATATATCTATATATATAAATGTGTATATATTCGGTTGAGTCGCAACATAGAGATATATGTGCGGTGTTGATTGAGTTTGATTGATAACGTGCGTGTTATTGTTTATTTGTGTGGATATGGACTGGCGGAGAAATTGTGTGACTTGATGTACCGAGTTGAAAATAGTTGTGACAATTGTCCGTGTGCTTGATGTTTGAACAATGTGGATACTTGTTGTGAGAAACGTCATATCCGGGAACCTCTGAGGGCGGGGCGGTGTACTCCGGCCTGGTGTACGCTGCAATGTGCGGCTCCATATGGGTGGTGAACGCCGGTGTCACCTAATGCGCGTGCAAGGGGCGGCTCTTGCGGGAGTGACGCCGGTGCGGTGACATGTTCAAGGAGCGGCCGACATAGTGGAGTGAACGCCGGTGTGTGGTGTGGAGGCGCTGGCAGGCTTATTGGTTACGGGTATTTGAGTGATAGCCGAGACCCGTTCGAACGATGTTCGTATCTCAAATTCTTTCAACTCACTTTCAAATGTTTGTCTTGATATAGACCGCGATTCGTGTTTTTGAAAGCTTGTTTCAAATTGTTTTTAAAGCGTTTGGTATCAGGGTTAATTAACCAAGGAGGTTTGACGAAATCTCCGAGGGTTAATTAATCGGGGGTCTTCGGCAGGATATGTCGAATGAGAGTTCTGTACCTTTGATTGTATTGTGGTGCTATTCTGTGTATTGGGTCGAGAACCCTGTGGAATGTTGAGATGATTGGTTTCGTGATGATGTTATTTGGAATGGGTTGAGAACCCTGTGAGATGTTGTAATGATTTCGTTTGTGACGGTGTTTTATAAATTGGGTCGAGAACCCCAAATAAGTTGACTTGGTTTTTGGGTAATCGTTTTCCATACGTTGGGTCAAGGACCCGAGAGTTTTTTTTTTTTTTGAAATTAATTCCAAAAGCATCCCCATTCGATTTTTGTTTAAAACCCCAAGACGACCCGAGTCATTAATAATGTTTTCAAACTATTTTATCAAAATACTTTTCCTTTTTTTTTTATAAAAATGGATTTTCAAACTTAATCTTTTGACTCCTTGGGCTCGTCCAAAGTTTGATTGGCGTTATGTTCCATATAGAGAATATGACTATGTGATTATTTTTCACCTTGTGTATGCGAGTGCTATACTGTGTTAACTTTGGGAATGTATGGTTTGTGTTAATGGCTTCACGATGGTTGAATTTTGTGTTGTTACTGTTCGTATATCTTGTATATTATGTACTTGCACTAGCAAAATTCCAGTTTGCTAACCCCCGAGTTTTCGGGGGGTGGGTGCCTGTTATGCGCTCAGGTTTTGGCAGCTCGGGAGCAGTCACGGGATTGGCTTGGAAGGAGATGGAAGACGACGATGCTAATCACACCAGAGTCAGAGTCTTTTCTTTTGTTTCATTTTGGTCGGTATTTTCTTTGTCGTTTGAGTATTCACCCTTGCATGGGTGTAGTTATCGATTTTTAAATTGAGTTGTCATTCTTTTCTGTGTTCAAGTTTATTGTTGTCATTGTTGTATGAATGTCGTTGGTTTATGAATTGGTTTAAGACCTTGTCGGTCTACCTTGTATTAAATTTTGACCCTGGTCGGTCAATCTTTGAGTAGTCTTTTGGAGTTTAGCCTGGTGGATCCTTGTGATAAGGGTCTACGGCGTGTGACATTCCCGGGTCGTATTCTGGGGGTGTTACATGAACTGTGGTTATTCTCCCTCTTTTGCTTATCATCGTAGTTGCTTTTTCCTCCCTTACTCATCCTCGATATACTTCTGTTATCTCTTGACACCAGTATGGATGCCGGAGGAAACCGTGGTCGTGCTCGTGGTCGTGGACGCGGCCGAGGACGTGCGGCAGCCGGTGGGGCGGCCACGTCCCATTCTTCAGGAGCCGGCAGTACCGGCGACCGTCACAGTCATGCTTCTTCTCAGGAGCGCGCCGATCTTATTATTGCGGCTATTATGCAGCAAATGGTTAACCAGATGGCGGCGATAGCTCAGGCAGTTCAAAATTCGGATCCGACCCATGCTAATCGGGGCGGAGCGGATCGCTGGCTTCAGGATTTCATCAAGATGCATCCTCCTCAGTTCTCGGGAGCTTCGGACCCGATCGGCTGGGAGGGATGGATCAAGGAGATATCTAAAGTCTTCGTTGCCACCAACTGTCCCGAGGATCGTAAGGTCCCTATTGCCCAGTACTTTCTCACTGGGGATGCTACGGATTGGTGGGAGGCCGTTGGGCCCAAAGACCATGTTGCTTCGTGGGCCGAATTTCAGGAATTGATGGAGACCAAATATTGTCTGTGGCCGGTCAGACAGGCTCGAGTGTATGCTTTCTATGATGCTCAACCATGGGATATTCCCGTATCCCAAGCTATTGCCGATTTTAACAAAGAGTTGGGCTATGTGAAGACCCAAGTTGTCGCTGAGAGCGACAAAATTTTCCATTTTTCCAGGAGGATGAAACTGTCCATTCGGGACTATATGTCTGGACTCGTTTGTACTACCCTGAAGGATTATCAGAGTCGAGCTCTTGCCTACGACATGTCGGTGACAGCCAGTGCGGCGGTTAGGGAGAGTAAGAAGCAGAAATCCGACGGAAATTTTTTGGGCCACAAGGGTGGAGGTCAACAGAATTCTCAACCTGCAAATATTTCTACGGGTGGTTCAGCTCGTTTCCTTGGGAGTTTTCGAAGTGCCGCCGGAACCTTCGTCCGGGACCCCAGATGCTTTAACTGTGGCCATCCAGGCCACGTGAACCGGGAGTGTCCTCGTCCACCTTTGACTTGTAATACTTGTGGCCAGTCGGGCCATAAGGCTTCTTTTTATGAGAAGCTAAGACAATTTCGCGGCGCCCGTTCTTCTCACCTAGCACCTTTGGAGCCGAGTGTGAACCAGGACTCATTTGATCCACCGCCACCTCCGAGTGCCGGCCGAGGTAGGGGTCGGGGTCAGCCCGCTAGGGGAGGAGCTTCCAGTCTCGGCTCTGCCCAGCCGCGTATCTATGAGATGAGGAGGGCCGATGATCCAGCAGCTACTGTGGCGACAGGTACCGTTCATATCCATTCCCATCCTGTCAGTGTGCTTTTTGATTCGGATGCTACGCATTCATTCATTTCTCTAGAGTGTGTACGCCGTTTGAGTCTCGACTGTTTGTCACCTTGCGATCCTTTCATCGTTAAACTTCCTAGTGGTGATAGAATTGTCGGTGATCGAGAGGAACGGGACTGTTCTGTGTTTATTTGTGGGAGGGCTTGGCTCTCTAATCTTATTGTCGTGGGTATCGAGGGCGAGGATTTGATTCTCGGGGATGATTGGCTCGAGCGGCATGGCGCAATCATGAACTACTGCACGAGGATCATCACTATGTTAGCCGAGGATGGCACCGAGCACTCTTTCGCGGGGCGAAAGAGGGGAAATCATAAGTTTGTTATTAACGCCTTGAAGGCGATGAGACTCCTACGAAAAAGGTGTACTGGTTATTGGTGCTACGCCTTGAAGGCGGAGGACGGTGGAGTCGAGCTTTCATCGATTCCAGTCGTCAGTGAATTTCCTGATGTATTTCCTGGCGAGTTACCGGGATTGCCACCGGATCGTGAGGTTGAGTTTGCTATAGAGTTAGAGCCGGGCGCGGCTCCGATTTCGAAGGCGCCGTATCGCATGGCACCTTCAGAGATGTCAGAGTTGAAGAAGTAGTTGAGTGAGCTTTTTGAGTCGGGGTATGTTCGACCGAGCGCCTCGCCTTGGGGCGCACCGGTCCTATTTGTGCGGAAGAAGGATGATTCGCTACGTTTGTGTATCGACTATCGCCAACTAAACAAGGTGACCATCAAGAACAAGTATCCTTTGCCGAGAATTGATGACTTGTTGGATCAGTTGCACGGAGCTGCGGTATTCTCGAAGATTGATTTGAAATCGGGGTACTATCAGCTTCGGGTGAGGGAGTCCGACGTGCCGAAAACAGCTTTTCGGATGAGATACAGACATTATGAGTTCGTAGTTATGCCTTTCGGGTTAACTAATGCGCCGGCGGTGTTCATGCAGTTGATGAACAAAGTCTTTATCGAGTATTTGGATAAGTGTCGTCTTCATTACCAATATTCTTATTTATTCGAGGAACGAGGAAGAGCATGCCCATCATTTGTGGATAGTGTTAGACATTTTGAGGACCGAGCAACTCTATGAGAAGTTCTCGAAATGTGAGTTCTGGCTGAGGGAAGTGATGTTTTTGGGTCACGTGATTTTAGCCGAGGGAGTTCGTGTGGATCCGCAGAAAATTGAGGCAGTGTTGGATTGGGCACCGCCCACAAATGTGAAGGAGGTCTGTAGTTTCTTGGGTTTGGCTGGCTACTACCGTAGGTTCGTCGAGGGTTTCTCAAAACTAGCTCGGCCACTTACACAGTTGCTCCAGAAATCCGAGAAGTTTGTCTGGAATGACGAGAGACAGTCGAGTTTTGAGGAACTTAAGAAGCGTTTGACTTCAGCCCCGATTTTGGCGTTGCCATGTGGGAACGAGGGATTCGCCGTTTATAGCGATGCTTCGGGTCAGGGTCTTGGGTGCGTATTGATGCAGCACGGCAAGACCATTGCCTTTGCGTCGAGACAGTTGAGGCTGTATGAGCTGAACTACCCTACTCATGATTTGGAGTTAGCGGCAGTTGTTTTCGCGCTCAAGATTTGGCATCACTATCTTTTCGGCTCTACATGTCAGATTTTTACCGATCATAAAAGTCTGAAATACATATTTACTCAGTGGGACTTGAATATGAGGCAGAGGAGGTGGTTAGAGCTGATTAAGGATTATGACCTCGAAATCCTTTATCATCTGGGCAAGGCGAACGTCGTGGCCGACACCTTGAGTCGGAAACCGATTGCGTTGCGAACGCTTGAGGTCCTTACGTCTCAGTCTGAGCTTCGGCGGGCTTTGATCGAGTTAGATGTTGAGGTTTTGTTGTCTGGAGCTGTCGGGCAACTTTGTGCTTTAGAGATTTCGTCATCTTTGATCGATGAAATTAAGCTGAAGCAATTAGAGGATCCGATGATTACTCAAATCCGAGAGAACATTCTTAAGGGAAAGTCTCCTGGGTTTGTGATTCACGAGGATGGTGTTTTGAGATTTCATAGTCGGCTTTGTGTGTCGAACGACTCAGAGTTGAGACAGAGTATTTTGCGTGAGGCCCATGCTACACCTTATTCCGTTCATCCTGGTTCGAGTAAGATGTACAAGGACCTGAGGAGGAATTTCTGGTGGAATGATATGAAGGAGGAGGTCGCACAGTTTGTAGCGAGATGTTTGACTTGTCAGCAGGTCAAAATCGAGCATCAACGATCGGCTGGGTTATTGCAGTCACTTCCCATTCCAGAATGGAAATGGGAAGATATATCGATGGATTTCGTTACGAGTTTGCCGAGATCGAGGTCGGGCATGAATATGGTATAGGTGATTGTTGATCGTCTGACCAAGTCGGCACATTTTCTGGGCATCAAGGACACTTGGGGTCCAGAAAAGTTGGCTCGTGTGTTTATCGCGCAGATTGTGAGGTTTCACGGTACTCCGAAGTCTATTGTTTCAGATCGTGATGGCCGTTTCGTATCGCACTTTTGGCAGGCGGTGCATAAGGCGTTGGGTACCCGTTTGCATTTGAGTACCTCTTTTCATCCCCAATCAGATGGACAGTCGGAACGCACTATCCAGACATTCGAGGACATGTTGCGTGCTTGTGCTCTCGATTGGAGTAGTGACTGGGAGGAGCAATTGCCATTAATCGAATTCACGTACAACAATAGTTGGCACGCGACGATTCGGATGGCACCGTATGAGGCGCTCTACGGGCGGCATTGTCGATCGCTGATTTGTTGGAATGAGGCATCCGATTTGGTCGGGACCGAACCGGATGTCGTTTTAGAGACGAGGCGGAAGATGGAATTGATTCGGGAACGGATGTTAACTGCCTAGAGTCGACAGAAGTCATATGCCGATGTCCGTCGTCGACCTTTAGAATTCAAGGTGGGAGACCACGTTTTGCTGAAGGTGTCGCCGACGAGAGGAGTTTTTCGTTTCGGGAAGAAGGGGAAGCTGAGTCCGAGATCTATTGGACCCTTCGAGATTCTTGAGCGAGTCGGTGGGTTAGCATACCGTTTGGCGTTACCCCCAACCTTGAGTCATGTTCATAGCGTTTTTCATGTTTCCCAGCTGAGGAAATATGTCCTAGATCCTAGTCACGTCATCGATTATGGTGAGATTGACGTCGCCGAGGATATTACTTTTAAGGAGCGTCCTTTGAAGATTTTAGAGCATCGGGAGAAATGACTGAGGCATAAGACCATCCCTTTGGTCAAGGTGCAGTGGTCGAGACACGGTGTCGAGGAGGCAACTTGGGAAACCGAGGATAGCATGCGTGCTAGGTACCCTGAGTTGTTTATTTCTTAAGTTTCGGGACGAAACTTGTTTTTAGAGGGGTAGAATGTAATATACGCATTTTTCTTTCCCCTTGTATTTTCTTTTTCGGTGAATTTCTCGGTCGTAGTGACCCTCATTTACCTTACAGTGTATCTTTCCCGTCATCTGTGATCTGATTCTCGTTATTGTTCTGCGGAACCACTGTTTCGGGGTTGCCGTGGATCCATTCTATGTTTTGATACGTCTTGAGATGTTCCGTTTGATGTTTCATTCATATTCCGGTGTTTTGGACCGTTTATATTTCGAACCTAGCGCACGCTATCTTTTCTGCATAGCGCACGCTAGATGTTCCTTAGTAGCGCACGCTACGACTGTTTCGTTGCGCGCGCTATAGAGCAAGCCCTGGGAGTGGCAGTGCTATTTCCATCCTTCTGGACTGGCGTATTAGCGTACGCTACGTAGACTAGCGCACGCTAATGTCGGGAGGCTAGCGCACACTGAGATACGCGGTAGCGTGCGCTAGCATGAGTGTCCAGTACTGGACAGTTTACTACTGAACTCGGTCAGGTACCAGGTAGCGCATGCTACGTTTGTGCGATAGCGCACGCTAACGGGTCAGGTGAGTTCTGGACAGTTTGCCACTGGACTCGACTGATGCCCAGGTAGCGCACGCTATTGGTCGATAGCGCGCGCTACCGATAGGTTATTAGCGCACGCTACATTTGGAGTAGCGCACGCTAACGGCCAGAAATCTGGCTACTGGACTGGGACGCTAACTGTATGGATTGGAATTTTATCCCGCTAGCGCACGCTAACCTTGAGGAGTTAGCGCGCGCTAACACTCCCTGGCTATATAAACAAGGGAGTTGACCGAGATAATCATAATTTCTCATCTCTTCCTCCTCTCCGCGGCCAAGGCGATTCTGGGCGATTCTCTTGGCGATTTCTTCCTCCAATCGTATCATCCAACATCTTTTTGGAGTTCTTGGTGTATTATAACAACATCAACACGAATCTTTCATCCTAATCCAAGGTAAATCTCTTAGAACCCTACTTTTGGATAATTTGGGGGTTTTGGGATTTTCTTCCGATTCGTTCCGTTTTGTTGGTGGATTCATGATGAATATGATTAAACTTGTCAATATCATTAATTTCCCTACGGATTCATGGTATATTTTCATGGTTTTGCGGAATCGAGAGGGTTTGGCTGTGGTCCGCCCTCGTTGTTATTTTTGTACGAATATACATGAATCGTAGGCGGGTTTTCGGGTGTATTCCATTTCCGTATTCATCTAGAGTTGGTTGTAATTATGTTCTTCGAATCGTTAGGTTCGGTTCCGTTGATTTCTAGCGTTCGTCGGTGATTATCCTTTCCGTTCGTTGCGTCATCGATTATTCAAGGTAAGTATTTTTGGAAACCTTTATGCTTAACGTGGAATGGTAATGTATATTGTGTGTGATTTGCTCACCTCGGGAGGGTCCGACGGGATCACGGAGGGAATCTATGGCTTCGTCCTGGATTCATGAGTTTGTTTCGTTAGCCAGCTCGGGAGGGTCCTTAGAGGCCTCGAGTGGGATTCGTGGCTTCGTCCCGGTCCTAGGTGACGTGTGGTGCTTGGTTTGTTTTATGAATGTGGCCAGCTCGGGAGGGTCCTTAGAGGCCTCGAGTGGGATTTGTGGCTTCGTCCCGGTCCTAGGCAAATGTGATTGACTGTTTATTTCCGGAAAAGACATGTCTAGTTTTGGTTTTTGAAATGATATTGGTGCAT
Organism: Orobanche coerulescens; assembly: GCA_033398695.1. NCBI lineage: Eukaryota > Viridiplantae > Streptophyta > Magnoliopsida > Lamiales > Orobanchaceae > Orobanche > Orobanche coerulescens. The sequence goes on along the minus strand of CM065807.1, from coordinate 94,113,073 downwards.
GTACTATGAAATGTGTAAGCGATTGGTTTGCCTTGATTACTTGTACTAGCGTAATTGCTAACCCCTCTGGGGACCCGTTGTGGGGAAATTCTTGTTATGGATTTCAGGCTATGATCATCTGGACGAGCGAGCGCTGGGACAGTACGAGGATGTTGGCCAGGGTCGTTGACATGTGCACTTGGGTCTACTTATTTCTTTTGTCCATTTCGATATGGTTGTTCCGTATATTTATAAACTGATAGACTGTACTCGCGAGTACTTAGGCTTTTTCATTTCAAACTCCGTGTTGTATTATTTTAAATTGCTACATTGTCGGTGGTTGCTTATTTCGTCGGTTGCTCCGGGTGTATTTTCATGTGATGTATTATTTGATTGTGTATCCTCACTAACCGAGATGGTTAGTCGAGGGGTGTTCGCTTGTTGTAGCCTGGTGGGTCCCATGTAGGGGTCCACGACACTGTAATATACTCCGAATATCTCGGGGTGTTACAGTTAATGGCTTTAGTTTTGAAACAAGATAACGGGATGACAACCGTGTAACACAAAACAGTGGGGTTCACATTGTTGCCGAAGCTATACATGTTTCGGGCTCAAAGGACAAAAATCCACATAGGGGACATGCATTTTTATGGGCAAATTGCTAAAATTTGGCAGCTTTACTATTTAGGTGTCCATAAAGTACTTTTCAAGTGTGATTGGGTGGATACTGTTAGGAATATTGTTTTAGATTTTGATCATGTCATCCATGTATTCATGGTTAATTCAAATGCATGCACTAAGTACTTGACATTGTAAAGAAGAACCAAATGAGTATCTTCTATAGGCCTTAAAAATTAGGCTAAGTATTGATCAAATGTTGATCACTTAGAAAACCGGTTAAGTATAAAACTGTCTATATCAGATGAGTTTTCAGATGAGTTCATTATCAAGCGAGTTTTGGTCAACAGGAATATCAGACGAGGTTCGACCAAAACACAGCTGCATCTGTGTCATGAAGAAGGCAGTATATCAGGTGCGTTCTGGTCAAACAAAGTATCATAGGAGTTTGACCACAGGCAATATATCAGATGAGATACTATTAGGTGAGATATTATCAGACTAGTTCTGGTCAACACAATATATCAGAGAAGTTCGACCACAGGCGAGTTATTAGCCGCGCTTTCAGATAATGAACATATCAGGCGAGTATTACTCTAACTAAAAACAGACAAATCTTCGGTCAAAGAAATATATCAGATGAGAGTTGACTATAGAAGGCTTATTTATCAGTCGAGGTTTTCCATCAAATCAAACATCAGAGGAGGTTTACCAAACAATTATTGCAGCCAAGTATATAGAATCTCAGTCCACGTCAGCAATCATTGTAAAGTCAACAAAAACGGCAAGACACATGCGGACATAAAAAGCAAGAGACAAAGTGAATAATTCTCGGAAGTTAAGAAGTAGTTTATTACTAGAGATTTGCGCCCGGAATACTTTCTAAATATAGTAATCAAAGAAAGCATTGCAACAGGAAGTACATCTTCAAACAGTCAGTTTTGACGAAAGAGACAAGCCGTGCAACGGAATGAAAAGATAAACAATAAAGTCCACTCTCCAATGGACAAAATTGTTATAGGAGATGCAATGACTATGAAGGAAGATCAAGAATTCATATTATAAATATTTGAAGAACATATTGAGCAATGTACGATGCGAACTATATTTACAAGCGATCTAAGCAAACAAAGCAATCAAAGCAAACTATAGCATCGTGAAGGCAAGCTTAACAGTCATATTCTGAGAAGCTCTTAAGTTGGAGAAGACAAACACTCTTGTCTTAAAAGTTTGAGTACGTAGTTGCTTTCTTGAATGAGGTTCTTGAAAGTAAAGATGTTGTAAACGCATCCACGAGTCCTCTATTGGAAGGTGATCGACAGCTTGCGAGTTATTGAGGCATCCATAGGTTTTTGATTAAGAGGTGCAAGGTAACCAAAAGGAGTTGCAATGGCCATGGGTTTCCACTGATTGGAAGCTGTTGTAACTAGGGAATTCATTGTAACATTTATCACTAGTTGAAAGTTATAGTGAATTCATCTCCAACTAGTTTGGAGAGAAGTAGACTAGTAGAGAATTACACCACCTCTGAAACCACTATAAGTGCTTGTGTGATTTACTGTTTTAATCATCATACGTAACTGATGCATACATACTTTACTGTTCCATTAATTAGTCATCTGCAGTCGACATTTGTCACCTGCACTATTATCAGCTGTCTTCCGCATTACTCATATGTAGCCAAGTTTAGTTAGCTGCTTATAATCACAGCTGAAGTTACTCACCTGATAATCAGGAAAATATTTAATAAGTCTATTCACCCCCTCTAGACTTAGTCCTGAGGACTTGTGACTTACAAGTGGTATCGGAGAGATTGGTTCAATTTTACAGAACCAGATCCATATACTTGAGTATATACATTATATCTCTCGTTATAATGGAACACATGCGACACATGCACTCTAGACTACCTATCTTTTCTATTGATGAATATGACCTTTGGAAGATAAAAATGCAGGCTCATTTGTCATCCATCCATGTGGTTTATAATCGAGGATGGACCGTTCACCTTCCTGAAGGAAAACACAGCAGAAGAAATTGCAGCTGGGAATCCAGAGAAGATTCCCAAGAAAAGAACTGAGATGTCCACTGAAGAAAGGAATTTGGCCAACCTTGACAACCGAGCCAGAGATATCTTATACCAGACCGTTGACAAGGCAACCATGGTTAAAATCAAGAACTGTAAGAATGCCAAGGAAATATGGGACAAATTAGCTATGATGTGTGAGGGAACTGGGCTTATCAAAGAGAACAAGTTGTCAATTGCTACTCAGAAGTTTGACAACATCAAAATGAAGACTGGAAACCATTGATCATGTGGATACAAGATTCACAGAGACTATAAATGAGATAAACTCCATGGGAAAGACATATGGCAATGGGGAGATGGCCCTAAAAGTTCTAAGGTCTCTTACACCAGAATGGAGCATGAAGGTTGTGGCCATGAAGGAATCCAAGGATATTAACAATCTAAAGATCTAGGAAATATTCTCAGACCTCAAAGCATTTAAATTCGAGCTGCCCTGCTAATCATCTACTGAGCCAGCTGAGAAAGGAATGGCATTTGCAGATGATTCCCCTTAAAGAATCTATCTGAAATAAATCCTCCAAGTCCTCTAATCTTTGAGGAAGAAATGGCATTTATCATGCAGAGGTTCAGCAATTTTAGGGAAAACTACTCAAAATACAAGAAGAACTTCAAGGAGAACCCAAGAAGAAATCAAAAAGCTGGAAACTGGAAAGTAGAATGCTACAACTGTCACAAAATAGGACATATCCAGTCTGACTGCCCTGAATTCAAGAAGGATGATGACAAGAAAGACATGGGCAGAAAAGTAGACAAGAGGAAAGCTCTCATCAGTGAAGATCAAACTCAAGAAAGAGTATAATCAAGCGGTGGATTCTTTTCTGATGATGATGATGACTATAACTGCTTGATGGCCAACCTAGCTAATGAAGAGAAAAGATGGAAGGACTACTACCATGTCACCTCAAATTCAACAGGAGGAGGTGAAGAATGGTTTGTAGATTCAGGATGCTCAAGTCACATCACAGGAAATAAGAAGGTCCTATCAAATTATATCAAAGAAAGAGGACCATATGTAACCTTTGGAGATAGTTCTCATGGACAAACAAAATGTTATAGGGAGCTGCACAGAGGAAACATTACCATCTCAAAAGTGCAGTATGTCAAAGGACTCAAATCTAACCTGTTGAGCATAAGTCAGTTATGTGATGAAAGGAACCTAGTAGTTTTCACTATTTGGAAATGCATGGTAATTGATATCCTATCTGGAGAAGTGAAACTACAAAGATATAGGAGAAGAGATGTCTACGTGATAGATTGGAAGTCAGGAACACTAAACACATGTTTTATATCCCAAACCATAGCTGAAAATGGATAGCTCTGGCACAAAACACTATGTCACCTGAACTTCAAAGCTCTCAACAAGATAAGCTACCAGAAGTTAGTCAGGGGACTTCCACAACAAAATGGTGTAGTTAAAAGAAGGAACAGAACCCTAAAGGAAGCAGCAAGGTCAATGATTGCTGAAACTGACCTGTCAAAGAGGTTCTGGGCTGAAGCTATCAACACAGTATGCCATTCTCAAAATAGGAGTACGATAGTAGGGAGACACAACAAAACTCCCTATGAGGTTTGGAATGGCAGAGCACCAACTGTTGCAGATTTTCATATATTTGGTTGTAAGTATTTCATTCACAACAATGTTAAAACCTAACTGAATACCTTTGATGCTAAAACTGATGATGGTCTCTTTATGGGATACTCACAAATAAGCAAGGCATACAGAGTTTTTAACAAAAGAACCTTAGTTGTGGAAGAAATACCTTATGTTGTTTTTGATGAATCTAGTGTTGAGTATAAAAAACAGGTGGAATTAATTGAGAAAAGGCTCAAAACTGCCACCCTGGAAAAAGTGACCATCAATAACACAGGAATGATGGACACAGCTGATGAAAACCCAGCTACAGATCAAATGGGATCTCCAACCACAGTTGATCAAACCCTAGCTGATCTACCAACAGCTGATAAAGTCACAGCTGATCCAACCACAACTGATGAAGATCCTCAAGACTCAATTGTAGCTGACAAAATCATAGTTGAACCTATTGTAGCTGCAGACCACCAAATCCAACCTGAAGCAGAGTCAGATGCAGTTCATCCAAGCAACTCAATCGGGGGAACCAACCTTGAAGATCAACCTTCAAAAGCTGAAGATGAAGATGAAATTACAAAATGGCTAAAAGATCACGCTATCCAACAGATCATTAGAAATCTAACTGATGGAGTTAAGACCGGGAAATTCACAGAACCAGCAGGAATGGCAATATTTTCTTGCTTCATGTCTCAAATGGAGCCCAAAACAACAGAACAATGGTATGCAACTCTATCTGAATTCCTGGAGAAAAATGGGGTTTGCAAAGGAAAGGTGGACAAAACTCTCTTCAGAATTGAACATGAAGACCACATACTACTAGTTAAAATATGTGGATGACATTATCTTTGGCTCAACCAACACTGAGCTATGTGACAAGTTCTCTAAACTCATGCAAGGAGAATTTGAGATGAGTATGATGGGCAAACTAAACTTATTTCTTGGTTTGCAAGTTAAGCAAATGGATATTGGAATATTCATCAACCAAGGTAAGTACACAAGGGAACTAATCAAAAGATTTTGGATGGAGATAGCCAAACCACTAAGAGTCCGAATGAGCACATCTCTACACACTGATGCAGATGAAGGAGGCATTTCAGTGGATCCAACCCACTACAGAGGACTAATTGGATCACTTCTTTACCTAACTGCAAGCAGACCTGATATTTCATATGCAGTAGGAGTGTGTGCAAGATTCTAGTCCAAGCCAAAGCAGTCTCACTAGGAAGCAGCTAAAAGGATAATCAGATACCTTAAGTCTACAATCAATGTTGGACTATAGTATCCCAAGTATGATAACTTTGAGCTATCAGGATACTCAGATGCAGACTTTGGAGGATGTAAAATCAACAGGAAAAACACCAGTAGAACGTGCCAATTCCTTGTAACCAGACTAATTTCTTGGTTCAGTAAAAAGCAGGTATCCAACTCAATATTAACAGCAATAGATAAGGGACTACAACATCATTGCAAATGATGTGCCTATCTGGTGTGACAACAATAGTGCAATTGCAATAACAAACAATCCAGTACTGCACTCAAGAACAAAGCACATAGATGTCAAACATCATTTCATCAGAGACCATGTGCTAAACAAAAGAGTAAGAGTGGAAGAGTCAGCACAGAGCACCAAATTGCTGACATATTCACAAAACCTTTACCAGAAGAGAGGTTTTTTGGAACTAAGCAGGGAACATGGGCTACACGATTTGGAATCTAGTACATAGCTGAAAACCAGATGAGAAAAGTCATCTGACCTGAAGCAGTCAAGAAAAAATCACCTGATCATACCAGTCAAGAAAAGTCATCTAATCCGAAGACCAGACGAAGAAGATACCTGATCAGAGCAGACGAGGAACCAAAGCACAGACAAGAAAAAGCTAACTGACATCAACCACAGGCGACATACCTCACCTGATGCAGAACAGACAAGAATTCAAAGAGTCAACCAGCTAAGTTTTCTATTTCTTTAAATACTTAATTTTATTACACGTGGCTAAAAACACACGAGCCCACTACTTCCACGTCTACCTCAATGATGTCCAATCAATCAATCCAAACCGCCATTCTTTATTTAATTATTAAATTCAAATGTCTCTTCGAATGGCTATATAAGACGATCGAAATCATTTCTCAAAACCTTATTGTCTTCCAGCTCAAAAAACCCTAGTTTCTTCAAGTAGAAAAATCTCCAGAATTTCTCTACACTAAATAAGAAAAATCTTCTACTTGCAGAATTGCACTCGACCACATATTTCAAGGGCGTAAATCTCAAAATGGTGAAGGAACAAATTATTTTAAGCATCATTGTCGACTTCGAAGGATTACTGGAATCCAACAATACGGCGACAATGGCACATTTGGTCGGAAACATGAAGAAGAACAGGATTATCACTTTCTGGATATTAATCCCACTCAACTCTTCAAGGGAGCCGTTATCTGCTTCTACAAGGAGGCCAAGGTCACTCAATATGGAATCGAGAGTTCGATCTTTGTAGAATCAATCACCATCAATAAGAAGACAATTGCAGACGCATTTAACATGGAGAATCGGGGCATTGCAGTTGAAGCCCTAAAATAAAGTCCATTCCATATATGGGAAAAAATCAAATTACCTAAGCAGCCGATGAAAGTCAAGTTCACCGCCAAGAAAGGGGATGTCAATAAAGAGCACAAATACATTCCGGACATTACTAATAAAATTGTGATGGGGATAGCAGGCAGCTTCGACCAATTATCTTCATTAAAATACATTGTCCTGGATGCTCTGATACAGAGGGAAAGGATTAACTGGCCTGATTACATATACATGCAGTTACTCCATGAGGTTAATAAGATGGATTGGGATTCATAGAATAACAAATTTGTTCACAAGTTGGCCTATGGAACCCAGATCAGTTGGATTCTAGAATTCCTGGGAAAGGCTAAAGGAAGGGAAGATACCTTCCACACACGCAAGAAACTTGGTCATCTGGACCAAGCGACAAAGGATAAGCTTGCAGAGAAAAATAAGCCCTCTACATCTGAGATGTTGAAGCAAATGAGGACCGGAACATCCTCTTATAAAGGAGTATCATGCACGCAGTGAACTCTAATTGAGGTTAGAAGACTTTCTTTTATGCTTCTCGCTCTAATAAGCCATAAATTCGCAAGCTGATCCTAAGTAATCCGATTCGTGTGCCCCCAACTGACGAAAAGATCTGGAGGGAATCATAGGTTCTAAATCTCATGCCTCGCCTCTCTGCGCATATGATCTTATGTCAAAAGGGCGGTGGGCCAGGAGTCTTGATCCTGAGGGTGTTTTACCAGTAGAGAGATTTGTTTCGAAGCTTTCATTGGAAGAACATACGGCATGCAATAAATAGACCGGATCTTATATCGAATGATGTCAAGCTAAGGTTTCCAAGCAGAGATAGGAAGAAGTGGAAGATTGAACCCTTACATGGAAATCGATTCCCTGGGCCTTCTTTCTTGACCCTTTATCAGAGAGGCAAAGAAAATAAAAATAGGGATCGACTCTTGAAGAGGAAGGACTTATCTTATATTAAATCGGTTGTTCTTGTAGCCCGCGTCAAGCCATTTTTCAAGAGAATTTAAAAAAGAAAAAGATTCCAATCAGACTTTATAGCCTTTCTAATATCGTCTATAAAATAAGGCGTGATGGGACCACTTAAAGCCGGCTGCTCATGAGCTGCTTAATCAGGTAGACCCACTTATCCATTAAATAGAATGATTTAACAACCTAACAACCGGCATTAAGGTAAGGTCTATATCGGCTATTCCACTCTGTTGCGGAGCCTATAAGAAGGCGACTCGCGCAGACAGCTGACTCCTTTTAAATAGAAAAGAACGAGCAGGGACAGAAGTAAGCTACCTTATCCCGCAATCCATCTGCCCTCACTTCCTCCTGGTCTTGGCCCTCGCCGGAAGTTGAGTGCAGCCACCGTGTTCTGCATCCAGGAACGATAGCCTCCATTGGTATGTGGAGATCTCAAACTACCCTTTCGAATTTTAACCCGAGGTGTCAGCCTCGCTTCACAATGAAGGTAGGAGCACATTCTATTTTGGATCCTCCTCTGCGTACCGCCTTCAAGCCAGTCTCATCACCGGGAACAGAGTCTAGATTGAAAGTCTGAGCAGTTTTTGTTCCTCAAATCCAGCATCAAGGCTGGGATTGAGACACGGCCCAGACTCATTTCCTTGATTTTCTTTATCATCTGCGACCGGTCACCCTCGGTCCAAAAGAAGAGGCATAGTTTGACTCCGCGGCTGAAGCTATCGAATCGAAAGAAGAGATGTCAGGAAATGAAAGGAATCTCGAGGACCTGTCCTTTTGAGTAAGCCATTTTCTTGACTTTGAAGAAGTCAGATCAGATGCAACTGACAAAACTACAGCTGAAACCATAACTGAGAAAACTGTAGATGACATTCCTGAGAAGCCACCTACAGACGAGATCTTTGAAAAGTTCCCTGCAGGCAATATCTTGCAAAACCCACATGCAGATAATGTCATTCCATCTGCACCTGGAACCTTACCTACATATGTCGTCACACCTATAGAATACTCAGACAACGACATTTTCATCTCCAAGTACTTTACAAAGAGGAAATCACCTGAACCGGTTGTCTACACTATATCCTCACCTGATCAGTCCCCAAAGAGACAAAAAGGATTGGCAGATCAACCTACAGAAGAAATGCAGATGATCATTTGACCTGCACCTGCACCTGCATCAATTGAAGAGCAATCTGATCAACCAGAGCTGATAGATGAGGCGATCCCACTCCTAACACTTCCAAGTGTTACTGAGGAAGAAGAGGCAGAGGAAACTATTGAAGTGCCAAATGCAGGTTACTCCTTTAATCTTAAGTAAAATAATCCATTGAGACTTACCAAAGCTCAATTACAGTTGGTAAGACAAGAATCCCTGAAATTTTCGTTTATCAATATTTATGATGAATGGAAAGAATTAAAAATGCTTACCTTTTCTCAACTAAGAAAATTTATTGAGAAAAGTACCTGGGATCACCCCACTGCCATAGAACAACTCATTATATACTTCTGTCAAGAGACAGATGTAAAGTTGTTACTGGGGGAGAACTGGTTCACCTCCCATTTTAAACAAAACATGGACCGGTTCATCCTTTAGGTTATGAAAGATGTATCACAAGGTAAATTCCTAGATGAGGAGGATGAAGTAAGAAAGGAAAAAGAAGGAGAATGAGCTGATAGAGAAGAAGTCGAAAAAGATGGAAAAGAAAATAGAGCTGATAGAGAAGAAGTCAAAAAAGAAGGAGAAGGAAATAGAATGACAGAGAAGAAGTTGAAATAAAGCTTACAGAGAAAAGGAGAATGAAGAAGAGAAAGAAAAGGAAGAAAAAGAAGTTGAAAAGGAAGGAGGAGTTGAAAAAGAAGAAGATAAAAAATAAGAAAAGAAAGAAGAGGAAGTTGAAAAGGAAGAAGGAGAAGAAGAAGAAGAAGAAGAAGAAGACGAAGAAGAAGAAGAAAGGATGAGGAGAAGAAAGATGATGAGGCTGATGACCATGATGAACCTGATCAAGCATTCAGCTCTCATCAGTCCACAGTAGATGATAAATAGGTACTCTTGATAAAACCCCATCTGATCAGAGAGCAGCTGATAGGAGCTTACCATCTGAGTAATCTATTACACATAAGACAACTGCACAGGAGGGCTCAGGAGAAAAAATGCACATGCAGAGGCACCTGTGCATCACCTACCTCCTAACTTGTCTGGGATGGTCAGAAGTATTGTTGAAGAGACATTTGCTAAACTCTTGGCAGCTGAGATCAAACCTGAGCTAAAGTCCTTAAATGACAAGATGGGCACCCTTCTCAACAGAAAAGAACCCTCTCCACCACCCACAAACTCAAGAATGCCTCTTGGCATGACAAACTTAATGCTAAGTGTGGAGGAACAAATAGAAAAAGTCATTGATGCTGGGAAAAAGGGGGAAGATGAGGAAGAAGCTGAAATGAGAAAGCGGGAAAAACAGAACTGGACAAGACCCAGTTATACCACTTTAATGGGAAGGCAAAGAACTTTTTTATGTTGAGGAGTTCATTCCAGAAGAAGCTACAAATAAGTGGGGGATTGCCAAGAAACAATTCATAGAAAAATACTATATCTGGGAAATCCTCCAAGACCCTCAGTCCGCTCCTCAACAAATTTTTGTTGACTTCATGGAAATCAATCATCCAAATCTGTGAGAAATTCTGAAGAGGGTAGCTGATGACATGTCACTTCAGAACGAGATCAAAGCAATCTGTATCAAGAATAATTACTCAACTCCCGAAGGACAAGAATTTGCCTCCACCATTGTGAAGAAGAAATATGGTCTTATTCCAGTTTCTCAAAGGCCCATTGGAGCTAAACCATTGAAGTAACTCCCTCCAACTAGAATCAGAGGAAGAGGAAGAGGAAGAGAGGGAGATAACTTTTTGTAATTTACTTGTAATTTGCAGTTTACTTGTAATTTACAGTTTCCTTGTACTTTTCATTGTTACTTCTAAATTTCATTCAGACTGTAATGTAACCTGAAATAAAAATTTATAACAGTCAATGTGAATGACAACCACTTGTCATGCCCCCAACATCGGGAAGGACGTGGGCGCGACGCATCGGTCGATTAATCAATCAAGTGCAATAATAAATAGCGGAAGCAAAATAATGATTGGATAATATTTCAAAACAACAATCTTAACCCGATGTTTTAAGATTCGTTGTGACAAAAGTTGATAATCAAAATTACACTGATCATAAGTTTGCAGAGGAAAAATACCAAACGAGTTAAGTACGAACCATAATTAACTATTACAAGTTGGGATAACAACAGAAATTCTAAGTCTTGATGGTAGTCTTCTATTCAGCCTCTTCCTCGAAAAATTCTTCATCCTCGACTGGTGGCTCATACTCTGGTTTTAAAAGGGAAAACAGTGGGGTGAGACAAAAGGTCTCAGTGAGTGGGTGATCGTGTGCGAGTGTGGCTCTTTTCTTTGAAAATTTTTGAGTGATGCATGATTTTATCAATTATGAAAAAGTGGGAACAATTACAATTACGTCGGATTTTATGAAAACAATAATCATTATGTAGTTGTAAAATTAAAATCCTATCCCCGTGGACGGATGTCAAGTCAAGCAATCAGTCAATGAGTCGATCAGTCAATCCAGTTTTGGATCCTGCCGATGTGGACTTTGGATTCTAGACTCTCCTTATTACTCCTAGCAATATAGGTCGTCGCCCCAAGATTTAGATCGTCGCCCCAATAGCTGAGCCTTCGCTCTCACACTTAGAGTGTGCTTCCTTATCTCTTATCTGGGCTCGGTATGTCCTTAGTTGTGGATCAATACCCGGATTACACCATAATCGTGATTATACCCCAAGTCTACGACCCAGGTCCCTCGGAACACTCCGTTCCTCGGTTATGGGAATATGAAACAACGGTAGCCTCGTTCATAAACCGCAGCTGCGCTGCTCGATCCAAGACTCGGTCTAACCATCCTGACTCGATTTGGGACTCTAGAGATGGCTCCTACAACTCAAGAGGTGGCCCCCGGATTGGAGGTCGGATCTCTGTTTCGTATGGGCTCAAGAGGTAGCCCCCGTCCGTCGACGTGGCACTTTGTCCCGATAAAGTTAGAGGCGGACCCGTCTGTGGCACTCTGTTTGTATAGTACTTAGTTACTGGACAGTCACAGTTATCAATTAGACGAATTTCACAAGTATCACGTAAACATTCGGTCAGTGAGGTTAATAGCGTCTTTTGATTAAGTATAGAATATGGTTACTTATATTTGTGGCACGATAAAACGGGATAGGACTTGTATATAATTTGAAAATACTCTCAAAATTTTATTGATGGTTCATTGGGTTTAGGTCATATATATTAAATGGGTAGGTTCGACGAAACGAAACGAGGGTTTTCTGAAATAGGTCTAAATGACGTTTTTACCCTTAATTTCGAACCTAATCGTTTGGAGTATGAAACGAAATCGGATGGTTATGAAGATTTATGAGGAATCCAAAAATACTTCCTCAACTCCAAATTTAAGGGAAAATTCGTAATTTTCGAATTTCGGGATTGAAATTCTCAGAAATTACGGTATCGCCCCAAAACTTAAGAAAATCGTTCCGAGGCCTATAGAGCTATGAATTTAGCTCTGAATTTAACGAAATTTTATGAGATGACTCGCGATGAACCTAGAATTCCATATTTATGAAAATTCCAGAAATTTTTGGACTTGGTCCAGATGTTTTGAATTCTTGCATTTTGACACCCAAAATTATTTTAAAATTGCAATTTGGACTAATAAGTTTAGATATCAAACTCCGAATCACTTAAAACTTTATGGACAACCCATAAATGATATAATATGTACTGTCCAAGATTCAGAATATTTTATTTTCGTAAATTTCAGTTTAGTACCCAAACTTTAAGAAATTACGAATTATGCCCAAAAGTTCTGTTTACTCATTTTGAAGTCCCGTTTTGGCCACAAATAATTTATCCACATACCATATTTTAGTCAATATAACATAAGTTCCAGATTCTTGGATAGACTTTACAAGAAATTACGAAGCAGTCATGAAATATCATATTTTCACATAATCGAACTTTATCTACCAAATCGGTGGTAACTTTGAACCCGTAAAATATAATGCATGTTAACGTGGCCATATATATAAATCTCAAAGGCATGCATTTACATAAAATTTCAGATTCATACATGTTTTGCAAAAATCATAATTCTTGAAACTTAAAATTCAAGAAAGACAAGAGATATAATCCCAAATACGAAAATCATGGTATATATATATATATATATATATATATAAGTAAACATGCATGTCTCAACATGTTCCTCAACAACATAATTGTGAAATATTTAGAATTAAACATGCATCACAAAACCATAAATTTCTTTTGCTTTTAGGATTTTTGAAGAGAATTTTTACCCACCTCGATTCTTGTCGGAATTAGTCGGTTATGGGTCTCGGAAGTAGAAGGCGATCTTTCCCTTTATCACAACTAGGTTCAGCCAAAACATCTATGCACCAATGTTGGGAATTTTGTTTGAATGTTTAAGGTTAAAGTAGATTAGGAGGATCTAGTTATACTTATAAGAAAAAGATGTAAGAGAAGAAATTACCTATTTCTTACTTGAGCTTTCTTCTTCCTTCTTCCTCCTTCTTCCACTTCGACCCTCTCTCTCTCTCTCTCTCTCTCTCTCTCTCTCTCTAACTTCTTAGTGCAGATTTTGTTTGTGAGTAGGTTTAGAGGGTGGTGGCTTAGGTAAATATATGTATTTATAGTACTTAATTAGGGCTTTGGAGGGTGTAGTCATGTAAAAGACTAATGACATGTGTCTAAGTATTGCATGGGAGATGAAAATTCCTCCTCTTTTTCCCCCTTTTGACCGCCCATGTGTGTGTGTGTGTGTATGTGTGTGTGTATTGTCTTTTTTTTGTTGTTGTTAATTTAAGAGTATAATTATAATTATAATAGTTGGCAATTTAATTAGTTGGGTTGGGCTAGTTAGTTAGTTGTAAAGTATGTTGGGTTGAGCCCAATCTATTAAGTTAATGTTTTAGGTCTTGGCCCATTAGTTATTTTAGTATGTTATTTAATTAATTATGTTTGCTAAATATTTAATAAAATTTAAATTTGGGCGATTAACAATTAATCGATCGAAATATCAATGGGTTCGTAACAAAATTTATTCATAACAATGAGATGATATTTTACAACTATATATAAAGTCTAACACTTACATGAATTTTTGTGGGGTTTTACATCCTCCCCTTCTTCAAAGAATTTGGTCCCCAAATTCCTTCTCAAATAGTTCGGGATAGGATTTCTTCATCTCTTTTTTAGTCTCCCATGTAGTGTCTTCCTCTCTATTGTGATTCGACCAGACGACCTTGACTAAGGGAATTTGCTTCTTCCTTAATTCGCGTACTTTCCGGTCGAGGATCTTGATCGGCTTCTCTTCATATGACAAGTTATCTTTGATTGGCGGAATGTCAGAAGTAAGAACATGCGTCGGGTCTGGATGATACTTCTTTAACCTCGAGATATGGAAAACGTCGTACATTCCAGCCAGATTGGATGGTAACTCCAGCCGGTACGCTAATCGTCCGATTCTTTCCGTGATTTTGAATGGTCCGATGTATTGGGGACTCAGCTTCCCTCCTTTCCTTGATGCTATTAAACTCTTTCGCGGGGTTAGCCTGAGGAAGACTTGATCTCCTACTTCAAATTCTAGATCCTTCCGACGTTGATCGGCGTAACTCTTCTGTCTGCTCTGCGTTGTGCGGATCCTATCCTTGATTAGTCGTACTTTATCTACGGCTTCCTTCACCAAATCTGTACTCATCACTGAAGGTTCTGTTCAGTGAGTCTTCGGCATCCAATGTTCATCAATTTCCTAATGGAGCGGGGATCGACACTTCTTCCCATACAGAGCTTCGTAAGGTACCATTCTGATTGTCGCTTGATAGCTATTGTTATATGCAAACTCAGCCAATGGTAGATGATAATCCTAATTTCCTTGAAAGTCTAGTACGCAGGCGCGTAGCATATCTTCAAGGGTCTGGATGGTTTGCTCAGATTGTCCGTCGGTCTGGGGATGCGCACTTGTGCTGAAGCTTAAGGAAGTTCCTAATTCCTTATGAAAGACTTTCCAAAAACGAGATACGAATCTAGGATCTCTGTCCGATACTATGTCTGTGGGCACTCCATGAAGACGAACGATTTCTCTAATATAAATTCTAGCCAGCTTTTGCAGACTGTCGTCCTTTTTAACCAACACGAAATGTGATGATTTTGTCAATCTGTCGACGATCATCCAAATGGTGTTATAGCCTCCCCTTGTGGTCGGCAAATCTGTGATAAAATCCATGGTGACCATTTCCCATTTCCATTTAAGGACTTCTAGTGGCTGTAGTAGTCCTTAGGGTCGCTGATGTTCAGCTTTGACTTTCTGAAATGTGAGGCATCGCGCCACGAATTCTGCCACTTGGTTCTTCATGTTCACCCACCAAAAGTGTTTCTTTAAGTCTCGGTACATCTTGTTACCTCCTGGGTGTGTCGTATATCTCGAACAATGAGCTTCTTATAGAATTCGTCTTTTAAGCTCCTCGCCATGAGGTATGCATAACCGTCCCTTAAACCTTACAATTCCATCCTTGGTAATTGTAAACTTGGGTTTCTCGCCCTTGGCGATCTTATCCGTAAACTCTTGAATTTTTGGATATCTCTCTTGGGCTAATCGAATATCGTCCAATAAATTCGATTTAACTGTGAGGTTGGCGTAATTTAAACGAGTACCTTCATGAATGGGTTTCAGGTAGCTCAGTTCCTCGAGAGCTTGCCATTCTCGGACCATGAGTCGGGCCACTCTAGCCTTTCTACTTAAGGCTTCAGCCACAACATTCGCTTTCCCCAGGTGATGTTGAATCTCACAATGGTAATCTTCTAAAAGCTCTACCCATATTCTCTGTCGGAGATTAAGTTCCTTCTGAGAAAATAGGTACTTGAGACTTTTATGATCCGTAAACACGGTGAATTCAACGCCGTATAAATGATGTCGCCATTTTTTAAGGCGAATACTATTACAGCAAGTTCTAGGTCGTGCGTTGTATAATTCCTCTCGTGCGTCTTGAGTTGCCTGGAAGCATATGTGATAACTTTACCATTCTGCATCAGTACGGCAAAGAGGCCATCCTTTGAGGTGTCACTATATACGAAATCCTTGGGTTCCTTCTGGAAGTGTCAGTATTGGTGCGGTGGTAAGTCTCTTCTTGACTTCCTCGAAACTTGACTCGCATTTATCCGTCCATTCAAATTTTACTTGTTTCTGAGTTAGCCGTGTGAGGGGTCCCGCTAACTTCGAGAAGTCCTTGATGAATTTGTGGTAGTAGCCCGCAAGTCCAAGAAACCTTCTGATCTCAGTTACATTTTCTGGCCTCTTCCAATCCATAATAGTTTCTATTTTAGATGGATCTACTGCAATCCCTTCTCCATAAATAATGTGGCCCAGAAACGCCACTTTCCTCAACCAAAATTTACACTTGCTGTACTTGGCATACAACTTGTGCTGCCTTAGCGTATCCAACACTAGTCTAAGATGTCACTCGTGATCTTTTTCCGACTTAGAGTACACGAGTATGTCATCGATGAAAATTACTACGAATTGGTCGAGATAGTGTTGAAATACTCTGTGCATTAAATCCATAAATGTCGCAGGAGCATTCGTGAGTCCAAAAGGCATCACTACAAACTCGTAGTGTCCGTATCTAGTTTGGAATGCAGTTTTAGGAATATCTTCATTCTTAATCTTTAACTGGTAGTATCCTTGTTGAAGATCAAACTTGGAATACACCATAGCTCCTTGGAGTTGTTCAAAAAACTCATCTATCCTCGGGAGAGGATACTTATTTTTAACTGTAACGCTGTTGAGTTCACGGTAGTCTATGCAAAGCCTCAATGTTCCGTCCTTCTTTTTGACAAACAATATCGGAGCTCCCTAAGGTGATACACTAGGTTGTACAAAACCCACGTCGAGTAACTTCTGCAGTTGGACCTTCAGCTCTTGCAGCTCTAGTGGTGCCATTCGGTATGGTGCCTTGGCAATGGGTGCCTTCCCAGGCATGATTTCGATATTGAATTCAACCTCTCTTTCAAGTGGTAGGGAGGTTAATTCTTCGGGAAATACGTCAGGGTATTCGGACACTACACGTATGGTTTCTATGCCCGACTTACTCTTGGGCTTGTTAATGATGAAGGCTAAAAACCCGGTTGCCCCTTTGGCAACTTCCTCCCTAGCCCTGATAGCTGATATTATAGGTGCTAGGTTGACTCTAGGTTCGCAAAACCTAACTATCATAGAATGAAAATCCAATTGTGCATAGTGCTTGGACAGCCAATCCATTCCTAGGATAACGTCAAACTCTAATATTGGAAGCACTACTAAATCGGCAGAGTAACAGTTACCACTGATGATCACATCACACGCAGAATGGACGTTATCCACTAGCTGACTTACTCCCATCGGGGTAGATACTTCTAGGCATAATGATAAGGATTCTAACGGTCTATCAAGTTTCTTAGAAAAATGCGGTGCAACAAACGAGTGGGACGATCCTGGATCTATAAGTGTTCGTGCAAGTTGATTAGATATCAGGAGTGTACCTTCCACCACATCGTTATTTTCCGGTGCCTCCTGGCCAGTTAGAGCGAATACTCATGCTGGGGCTTTCCCTCGGTTGTTTCCTGGCTTAGCGGCAGTAGCTGGTTTGACCGTCGGGGGTCCATATCTGGGCATTCTCGAATTTTGTAACACCCCCAATCCGCTCAGGGATATTACACGCCGTAGAACCTTTCCTCAAGGATCTACCAGGCTAGTAACAACATAGAACATCTCAACGATGCCTTCAAGGCTAAAAAGACTCAGTAGACCGATTTGGTCTTTCAATAAAAATATACAACTCAATTACAACTCATGCCCACGCAGGGGTCAAAAATGCAACCATACCCGTACAACGGGAAAAATATAGCAGCAGAAAATAAGGTACAACTGAACCAATACATGATGTACGGTTCCTCATGTGATTAGTATCCGTAAAATAACCTTTACCAAACCGTTGGGATTTTAGCCCCAAATCTCATCAACTCACAGTACACGAGAACGACAACAAGGTTCGTCTTCCAACATCAAAATCCACAATTAAAGGATTTAACACAAACAACAAAATACTCTAGTGCCATCCTAGCCAAGTAAGCCAAACGAACACTTACCTCTTACACACTTAGTCGATGCATGCAATCATGAAAACCATTCGAAAGCACTCATTTCCGGAAATGCCAATAATCCAAATCACATTGCAAAATACACCATAATTAACCTCGGACCCACAGCTTCGTGGACCCCTGCCGAGACCCCGTCGGATCTAACCCACAATGGTTAAAAGCAAGATCGCGGTTCCACAGCTTCGTGGAGCCCTACCGAGACCCCGTCGGATCTAACCCGTAGTGAGCACACACACACACACACATGTTACTCATGCAATACTAATATGCTAAGAATGTAAGTTCATCAAGAAAACTTACTAGAGATGGCCACTTACTCGACGCCGTTATCAAACTCTTCAAAACACAGTGACAAGATTAAACACGGAATACACAATTCCATAACTTTTAAACAACAGGGATATCATCAAAGCCTTCATGTTCAAAATGATCAAATCATAAATAATTCCCAAAACACACACGCGTTTTGAAAGAGAGCCTTTAACGAGGCCAAACCGAAATCATTTGAAACTTCATTTCAAACAACCAAACAAACACACCAAGACGATCACCGATCATCATATCCACAAAATAAGAAATGTATGAGCAAGGTACTTGGCTCGATACCACGAGCAAATGGAAAAATGAACGGATACGGCCGGGTAGCCCTCAAATTCCCGAACACTATCTAGAACGCGATAGCACCGAAATTTACGACGGAATAACACCACACGAATCATCAAACACCAACGAGATTCAACTCGGAATCCTAGAGCACCTAGAATCCTCCGGAAGGAACAATAAAACATGATTACAACGAGAATCAAAGCCAAAAACAACGGAAATCCCAACAATTATCGAAGGGAAACTCATTGGGACATTTAATCGAACACTTAATGTTCGATAACTCCCAAGAACACTCGAATTACTAATCGAGTTGAACAAACTTGAAGTATGGATATACAACCCATAACACACGACTAATAACATCATACTACACCAACCGATGTATCAAAATCGTACTAGAATCGAAATCAAAGACAATTCTCCAAAAAGTCAACTTGAAGGAAAAATCAAGAAATATACCTTGATTCGACGAAAAACACGGATTGGATGATGATATAATCAACAAGAATCTTCCAAAACGTCTTGGAATTTAGTAGAATCAGCCAAGAACTCGATTCCCCGTCGCACCCGTCCGATAGCCGCAAGAAAAGTGAGGAAATGAACAAAACCGCGCTGCCAGGCCTTATATAGCCGGTCACTGCCGGACACTTACGACCGTAACCGGCAGTGCCTTACGGCCGTAACTCGGCCCATACGGCCGTACTCGGCAGGCCTTACGGACGTAACCGGCATTCGTCAAAAAATCTGCCCAGCACCTGTCGGACACTTACGGCCGTAACTGGCACACATTACGGCCGTAACCGGCCTTTCGCCTGGAAGATGCCCAGCGCTCGTACGGCCATACCGGATCACGCCTTACGGCCGTAACTGGCATTCGTCCAGAAGCTGCCAGGCGCCATACGGCCGTAACTCTCGGCCCTTACGGCCGTAACTCGGCCAGTCCAGGCCCTGCTCCGGCCGTGACTCGGCCGTGGCCACTCCGACGGCTCGGACGACCCCAAAACCCGAATCTGAGTATAAGTCAAAGGTACGGTTACGACGTACTCGCAAAGACGAATCTAAGAGCTAAGATAACACGCGATTCCGACCACCCGAGGGCTCGAAATTCGACAACGGAAGTAATTACCCCAAACTTTGGGAAATTACGCAAATGGCCCAAAACGCCTGAAAATCACGATACGTGATCGAATAACCAAACCGAAGTTCACAACACGTCCAACAAAGTTAAGCGGACTTACGGGAAACTCGGAACAGCAGTTTCGAACGAGATTCGCAAGAATCGAACTCAAGTGCGGAAAAGTCGCCAAAAAACACGGAACTCAACAAAACGACACCGAAACGAACTCGGATGACAAAAACTGCAAAATTAATCATTCTCGGAATGACGAAACGGTCATGAGCGAGTCGTCAAAACGGACTTTTTCCGAAAAAAGAAATAACCGGAAATCGAAATTACGGGTATTACACACTACCCTCCTTAAAAGAAGTTTCGTCCCGAAACTTAAAACAAGTAGGGAGAAACAATGACCCGCCAGGAAAACTCAACGAGATACATAAGAAACGCGTAACTTACGCCCATCGGCGAAACATTACAAGCAACGCAAAGGAATATATGGCGTGAAAACACGCTCCACGACGACCAACACAACGTCGCCGTTAGGGATATAATAAAACCAACAAGTGACAAGCGTCATCAAACGGATAATACAATCAAGTCAATTATCCGAACAATCACAAAACATAATGAACGAAAATCAATACGATTGACCAACCCAACGGTTCATCAATCACAACGCGAGCCAAACCCTGAACAAATACGGAATTCCACCGCCCAAGGCTTGGAAGATTGAAACGAGACTAATTTCCCGAAGGAGTCTGAACGTTCAACAATCACGAGACGAGATCAACAAAAACCGAACAATCAAACGATCGAACCACAACGATCGAGACAACAAAAATCGAACAATCATGTTCGAATCATGAAGAACAATAAAATTCAAACAACAACTCCAAGGTTCACATCTCGACTCGAGACAACATATGATCCGGTGAAAACATCAAGATG
The DNA here is from genome assembly GCA_033398695.1 of Orobanche coerulescens. Classification (NCBI taxonomy): domain Eukaryota; kingdom Viridiplantae; phylum Streptophyta; class Magnoliopsida; order Lamiales; family Orobanchaceae; genus Orobanche; species Orobanche coerulescens. Next base: position 94,092,297 of record CM065807.1, on the reverse strand, counting down.
TGCATTCACATAAGATCCACAGGAAAGGGAATAGCAATCAAAAAGTCACAAAGACAAACGAGTAATTCCGAAACAATACCACCCTCGTTCGATCAACAAAAGCAAGGGGCAGGACAAGCTCGGAAAATGTCAACAAACATAAACGAGCCGACAGAGTCGAAAATACAGAAGTTCCAAATCCGATCCACTTCGAATAAAAGAACTAGTAGAACTAAAAGATGTTACTTCCGAACAAGGTTCACAAGAATCGAACCAAACTCGGAAAAGTCACAGCGATACCAGGTCGACCCAAAACAAGATCACAACTCGTTCGAACAATGAAACCGGAACACAGAACGAGTTCATAAAGTCTCAACAAACATGAGCGAATCAATAGACTGGAGAAAGAGAAAATACAGAAGTCAAAATAGTACGGGTATTACCTCCGACCTCGTCCATGAAATTCACAAAAACGAGAGCAAGGTAACAAGTCATTAAACAACCGACACATAACGGAACAATCACCGATGCACACGGTCATACCAAACCAAGCTCTAACAGCTCGCACATGCGCGACAATGCAGAAATCACTACGAGGTGGCAACATTCAACACCAACATCCCACCTCTCACAGAGGGCTAACACAACAAATATGTGGAAACGACTTAACGCTCACACCGCCAATTCGATCATACTCGGGAGCAAACATCATAATGATAACGCGAACATCATATATACATACCCATCCCTCAAACAGGAATGGATAGGTTTTTAAAAAAAAAATGAAAACCTCATTTTGAAAATAATTTAGAAGAACACCGGTTGATCTTGAGTATCACCTTTCAAGAAAGTACAAACGTGAAACATCGTTATCGAGACTTTGGAGAACCATTTCGTATTTGATAAAAATGAGGATACTTTCTCTTGGTGAAAACTTTCAGAATATTCGCCCCTCGGGTCTAAGTAAAAGTGTTTCTAAAACATTGAAAATATCTCAAAACATTTTAGTCCTCGATGTAGAAGAATTTTGCAACATATTGTGGCATCTTGGATGTACCACGAGAAAATAATTCATTTCAAAAGTACGTCTCGAAATTTATTTTTCTAAGATACTCAAGGTTTTCAAAAATCCAATAGGCCAGAATGCCCAAAGCTCACACATATCGACGTACGCTAAAACACCTCCTAGTACACGCATCAAAACGTTTAAAATCAAGACAATACATGTCTTTTAACGGAAAATAAACGGTAAAATACCACAGTTCCAAAACATCGCGGTTTGAATAACCAGAAATCCATATCACAACATCACGCTACCACCACACCGGTAGAGCCACATAACACACATGCCCAGTTTTCACAAAACCTAGGATTCGGAACAAAACCACTGACCCCAATCGAGGCCTGTAAGGACCCTCCCGCACTGGCTAGTGAACAAGTCGAATGCGTATAAGCACAAAGCTTCCACAGGAGAACTTGTAAAACGAGCAAATCGATTCGAAAATCATCAGCAACGAACAAAAACAACAGTAAAAAGACATCAGCAGTGACGACACTCCTCGTATAAACCAAATACGAGAGTCGACTAAATACGTATCATGAAATCAAGATCCACAGAAGGATTTCATCACTTAACAAATAATCATAAAAATAGCTCTTGTCACACGAGGCACAACACAAAGAAGGGAGACTTACATCCACAGGTCGCATGAAGATGATGATCGCCCCACGATACTAATCACGACCAACAAACTCAGACGACGCGTCACGACACGACTCAGTCAGACAAAATACGACGAGACCAAACTCAACAGACACCACTGACTCAACAGCCTAGGGTTCCACAACCTAATCTCTGATACCATTTATGTAACACCCCCAATCCGCTCAGGGATATTACACGCCGTAAAACCTTTCCTCAAGGATCTACCAGGCTAGTAACAACATAGAACATCTCAATGATGACTTCAAGGCTAAAAAGACTCAGTAGACCGATTTGGTCTTTCAATAAAAATATACAACTCAATTACAACTCATGCCCACGCAGGGGTCAAAAATACAACCACACCCGTACAACGGGAAAAATATAGCAGCGGAAAATAAGGTACAATTGAACCAATACACGATGTACGGTTCCTCATGTGATTAGTATCGATCATCTTTCATCATCCTTCGTGTCGACTCTGTGTTATGCTCCAAAACCTGAATGCAAAAACAGACATCCACCCCCCGAATACTCGGGGGGTTAGCAAAACTCCACTGTTTTGCTAGTGCAAGAACAAAATGCAAAATACGAGTCATACAGTTCACATTCCACGAACGATAATAATCCGGAATCCTCAAAGATTCGAATACAACAGGATGAACACTTCCCGAGGCAAGAGTTTGAGTAAAGACTTCCCAAAATTTCGAGATCAAAATATCAAGGGAAACAATTTATAAAATGATTTGAGATACCATCGGGAGTTTTAATAGAAAACAATTTAGGATTATCAAATCCCACTTTTCAAAACCCAAAAGACGAAAGGGGTCACCGCCCCAAAGGTTTACTTTCCGTAAAATAACCTTTACCAAACCGTTGGAATTTTAGCCCCAAATCTCATCAACTCACAGTACATGAGAACGATAACAAGGTTCGTCTTCCAACATCAAAATCCACAATTAAAGGATTTAACACAAACAACAAAATACTCTAGTGCCATCCTATCCAAGTAAGCCAAACGAACACTTACCTCTTACACACTTAGTCGATGCATGCAATCATAAAAACCATTAGAAAGCACTCATTTCCGGAAATGCCAATAATCCAAATCACATTGCAAAATACACCACAATTAACCGCGGACACACAGCTTCGTGGACCCTTGCCGAGACCCCGTCGGATCTAACCCACAGTGGTTAAAAGCAAGCTCGCGATTCCACAACTTCGTGGAGCCCTACCGAGACCCCGTCGGATCTAAACCGTAGTGAGCATACACACACACATGTTACTCATGCAATACTAATATGCTAAGAATGTAAGTTCATCAAGAATACTTACTAGAGATGGCCACTTACTCGACGCCGTTATCAAACTCTTCAAAACACAGTGACAAGATTAAACACGGAATACACAATTCCATAACTTTTAAACAACAGGGATATCATCAAAGCCTTCATGTTCAAAATGATCAAATCATAAATAATTCCCAAAACACACACGCGTTTTGAAAGAGAGCCTTTAACGAGGCCAAACCGAAATCTTTTGAAACTTCATTTCAAACAACCAAACAAACACACCAAGACGATCACCGATCATCATATCCACAAAATAAGAAATGTATGAGCAAGGTACTTGCCTCGATACCACGAGCAAATGGAAAAATGAACGGATACGGCCGGGTAGCCCTCAAATTCCCGAACACTATCTAGAACGCGATAGCACCGAAATTTATGACGGAATAACACCACACGAATCATCAAACACCAACGAGATTCAACTCGAAATCCTAGAGCACCTATAATCCTCCAGAAGGAACAATAAAACATGATTACAACGAGAATCAAATCCAAAACAACGGAAATCCCAACAATTATCGAAGGGAATCTCATTGGGACATTTAATCGAACACTCAATGTTCGATAACTCCCAAGAACACTCGAATCACTAAACGGGTTGAACAAACTTGAAGTATGGATATACAATCCATAGAACACGACTAATAACATCATACTACACCAACCGATGTATCAAAATCGGACTAGAATCGAAATCAAAGATAATTCTCCAAAAAGTCAACTTGAAGGAAAAATCAAGAAATATACCTTGATTCGACGAAAAACACGGATTGGATGATGATATAATCAACAAGAATCTTCCAAAATGTCTTGGAATTGAGTAGAATCAGCCAAGAACTCGATTCCCCATCGCACCCGTCCGATAGCCACAAGAAAAGTGAGGAAATGAACAAAAACGGGCTGCCAGGCCTTATATAGCCGGTCACTGCCGGACACTTACGGCCGTAACCGGCAGTGCCTTACGGCCGTAACTCGGCCCATACGGCCGATTTCGGCAGACTTACGGCCAGAACCGCCATTCGTCAAAAAAATCGCGGCAAAGACGGACACTTACGGCCGTAACTGGCACACATTACGGCCGTAACCGGCCTTCGTCTGGAAGATGCCCAGCGCTCGTATGGCCATACCGGATCACGCCTTACGGCCGTAACTGGCATTCGTCCGGAAGCTGCGAGGCACCATACAGCCGTAACTCTCGGCCCTTACGGCCGTAACTCGGCCAGGCCAGGCCCTGCTCCGGCCGTGACTCGGCCATGGCCACTCTGGCGGCCCGGACGACCCCGAAACCCGAACTTGAGTATAAATTGAAGGTACGGTTACGACGTACTCGCAAAGACGAATCTAAGAGCTAAGAGAACACGCGATTCCGACCACCCGAGGGCTCGAAATTCGACAACGGAAGTAATTACCCCAAATTTTGGGAAATTACGAAAATGGCCCAAAACGCCCGAAAATCACGATACATGATCGAATAACCAAACCGAAGTTCAGAACACATCCAACAAAGTTGCACGGACTTACAGGAAACTCGGAACAGCAGTTTCGAACGAGATTCGCAAGAATCGAACTCAAGTGCGGAAAAGTCGCCAAAAAGCACGGAACTCAACAAAACGACACCGAACGAACTCGGATGACAAAAAGTGCAGAATTAATCATTCTCGGAATGACGAAACGGTCATGAAAGAGTCGTCGAAACGGACTTTTTCCGAAAAAATGAAATAACCGGAAATCGAAATTACTGGTATTACAAATTTGATGATCTGAACTGCCGCAACGTAGGCATTTTCCGAGCTTCCTCCAACAAAAATCTGACTTATGTCCTTTCCTACCACAGTGGGTGCATGGTGCTGTTAGTTTGGTGAGAATTGGCGCTTTTGCTCCGCTTGGGCTCCCCTGATCTCCTGTCCTCTTAAACTTCTGTGGTGGCCTTGATGTTGGTCGGGTAGCAGGCCTCTTGGCATTGTTGGAGAATCGGCTTTGCTGTTGAGCTAACCTTGCCGTTCCGCTTTCGATCCGAGCGGCGGCTTCCACTGCTTGGGTAATTGTCATCAGCTGAACAGTTAAATGGCTCTGTTGAAGCGACTGCCTCAGTCCTCTAGTGAACTTATAGAGCTTGTCCTCCTCAGTTGTTACCAATTCGGGTGCGTATTTTGACAACCTATTAAAATGGGCTTCATATTGAGTGACTGTCATGGCTCCTTGCTTCAAGTGGTAGAACTCATCTCGTCTAGCTTCTATAGCTGCTGCTGACATGTATTGAGTTCGAAAGTCGGTCAGGAAGTTAGCCCATGTCCTGACATGGTTTTCTCTCGTCCAGCGCTCGTTTACACTCCTCCACCAGTCATGAGTTGCGGCCTCGAGTCGGAATGTAGCTAGTGATATCCGCTGTTCATCAGTATACTGAAGGGCGTTGAAAATTCCCTCAATTCTCTCCAGCCAGAGTTCAACTTTGATATCGTCGGGTTCCCCGTCAAAGGTAGGCGAGTTGAAGTGTAAGAATCTTTCCAAGGTGCGATCATGAGTTTCGTTGTTGTTCCCGTTGTTAGCAGTCTGCTGTTGTAGGAAGTTCGTCAATTGAGTGAGGGCTTGGGCCATGGCATCGTTCCCATTTTCTCCTCGTGGAGGAGAGCGTGAGCGATCATCGCGTTGATGCTGCTCGTCACGATTCATGCGAGGGCGTCCACGTCTTCGGTCAGTCATTTATTATAAATTAGGGAATGTGTGAGGATTTACGGTCTTATGTGGAATTATTAGTATTCTATATTGTTATGTAGAATTAAGTGTACAATTGAACACTAATAATTCGTAGATAATGTGATTATAACATAAAGATGTAAACATAGTTGGTATAATGTGATAAAAGTTAGTTGTTGTTTTTAATGATTTGTCAATGAATCAAGTTAATATATAAAACTAACTGAGTGCATATCAAATGATAATCATTGAAATAAGTAACTATATTATTCTATTAATCAAGACCATCACATTCAAACAAGTTTATCGTTAATACACAACCATAACACACCAAAATATGAAATATAGTCGTTTAGTCTCACATTCGAGGAAAATATCAAATAGAAATAACATAACTTCATAACTAAATCTCTAGTCCTCTCCGGAACCCATCCTCACATCCTCCTCGGGGTCCTCCTCTGGATCCTCCTCAAAGTCCTCCTCTGGATCCTCCCTAAAATGCATAGGGTCCGCCGGTGGAGCATGTGATGCCTCCCCTACCTCAGTCGTGGAGTATGTGAATAGTCGCATCACCATAGCTAATTTCTTCCTGGCCACCATCTGGAACTCTTCATGCTCGCGACGTGTGGAACGGATCATTTTCTCCAGCATTTTGATCTTATGTCTCTGGAAGAATTTAGTTCTGCGAAGCTGGGCAATGGTCCGATCCTTTAGGCGTAGCTGACTCCCCAGGGATTCCACTTTACGCTCTAGCTCCAAGTACTCCGGTCTCATACGCTCTAGTGCTTCACGTAGTTCGTTCCTCTGACTGCGGAATGTCAATGCGTCCTGATGCACACGTGCGATAGCCTCCCTCAAAGAATGGATCTGTCTCTCATGGGTGTCAGTCAAGGTCACCGCATCCACGAGGGGTCTCGTAACGCTCTCAATCTGAGCCAGCGTCTGTCGAAGCTGTAATATCCGGATTTATTACTGTGTATTTCATCTGTATTCAAATCCTGTAATATTCGGATTTGTGGTTTTGATTATTGGAGTATGATATTTCTTGCATTCGCATCCTTGTACTTAAGTATAACAACATGCAAATTTTCTCATGCAAACTCGTGATAGCGCACGCTAAGAATGTAGCTTAACGCGCGCTATCGGCTATTACTAGTGCACGCTACGTATGTAGGAGTTACGTGCGCTAGAAACTGAATTATTGAGGTAGGCGGCTAGCACATGCGCCAGTCGGGACATGGGTCCGGATGAGATTCCTGTGGACGAACCTGGATAGATTTGGAGTGAACGCTTATTAGCACGCGCTAAGTATGTATTGTAGCGTACGCTAATTAGCTAAAGTGCAGAATATTATAAATGAGACATCAACCCGTTTTGGCTTACATTTCCTTCGTCCATTCTTCATTCTTGAGAGGCCAGAGAGCTATAATCATCCTTCTAACACACTTAGAACACATCTTAGTGATCCTTGAATATTGGTTATCACTTGTGAGTGATCATTGAAGAGAAGTAACACCTTGGAGTGGCACATAACCAACCGGAGTCGGATTCTACCTTGTGGTTTAGTGATTTCGTCATATTAAGGTATGTTGATTCTATCTTCAACTCTAGATTCGTGTTATGGAGAATAAGATGATCATGTTAGCAAATATTGATCTTCTTGGAGGAATTATCCAAAGTACATCATGTTTGGAATATTGAGATGAATAGGCCTTAAGTACCTTGATTATGAACATCATGATTCGAATTTTATTACATTGAACAAGTAGAGGAAGCTTTTATCATTGGTAATCCGAATCTAGTAGGTGTTTTCATAACAATCATGGACTTGACTTTTACATCATTATTGTTAGACGAATCTATAGGGTTGATCATGGAAGGATTTATTTTGTAAAGATGGAACATTATTCAAACTTCAGAGTGATAGTTTTCATTGATATAAAGGTGTTGATATCAACCGTTAAAGCCTTCCGAATCATCGCATGAAGAATTATATTTGAAATGGAATATGGTTTAATAATAGTATACATATTCTTGAGTCCGAAGTTGTTGTTATCCGTAAAATCATTCATAACCGTATGAACATGATATTTATGGAGGTAACATGAATTAACACTGAGGATTTCATTTGGTTTGATCATGTTGAGATCCGTCTACTGCCCAGTAGTAAACTGCCATGCACAGTTAGTGCACGCTAAGCTATGTAGATTAACGTGCGCTATCGAGCATTAGTTAACGTATGCTACGTTTGGTATGTAACGTACGTTAGGCCATCAGTCGAGTCAGTCGGCTGAACAGTGAGGCACTGACCACGCCTGTTTAGCGTACGCTAGGCTGTGTGTGCTGCGTGCGCTAACGAGTAGCATTAACGTACGCTACATAGGATTCGTAGCGTGCGTTAGGCGATCCAGACAGATTGCATATTAAGGACTTCCTACTGTAATATTTGAATTGTTAGACGTTCGTACGGCATGAGATGAATTCTATACTATTTCTTTTGTTAAGGTTCGGGCTTATAACGTGGTTGATCGAAGGGGACGACCTTCGAGTATTTTGATATTCGTGGAAGTTTTATTCTTGTCAACGAACCAAGGCAAGTACTCTAATTAGAATTGTTTATATTATGACAATTATGATTTGATTGTATCGTGTAAATATGTTGTGATTATATGTCCACCATGCGTTGATCCGACGGGAATCATCATGGGAATCTATAGCTGTGTGCGCTGGATCGTTGGACAGGTAGTTCCACCATGTGTTGGTCCGAAGGGATCATCATGGGAATCTATAGTCAGGTGCTATTGGATCGTTGGAATACCATTAGTATGTTGAAACTGTTATGATATGATATGTGTTGTGGATATTTCTCGTTGGAGAAACTTGTTATGATATAATTGTTGATTATATCACCATTGTATGATTATTGTACTTGTACTAGCATCGTTGTGCTAACCCTTCGGGGTGAACATTTGTGTATGTTCAGGGATCCAGGAGAGCGGGAAACAACCACCGGAGATGCATGACGACGATGGTGCGAGTGATGTTCGGCCGGGTTTAATGCATTGTTTGTTGGTTATTTCAATAAGTACTCGAGTACGTCGTCATTTTGTAATGTTTAGATTTTAGTGATGTAATAATAACTCTTCATTGGATATTTGTATTCTCGGTATTGAACCAGACGGTTGTATTTTATTTCAGTAATTTCATAAATTGGTATATGTTAGTGTCATTTCTTTTATTCAGCCTTCTAAATTCTTATGTAAAGGATTTACTGCGCTGTAATATTCCTGAATATATCGGGGGTGTTACAGAATATGGTATCGGAGCTAAGATTATGGATATCTTGGCCATTGGGTTAAAATAGGGGTCATTTACGTCTTTTGAGGTAATCGGCCGTGAATGACATCACTGTACTGCCTACGTCTTCATGCGAACAGTGGTTGTAAGTTCCTAAACTCTATCTCGTTCTTTACATGTTATACCTTTTTATACTTGAACATTAGAACGATGTTGTTTCCTGTATATTAAGTATTTGTGCTTACAGTATGTTGAGAGGCGGACGTGGACGTGGTCGCGGTCGTGAACGCGGACGAAGGAATGCTGAAAGGGAGGCGTCGCCTTCTAATCAGGCTAGTCATAGCTCAGGCGAGCCGAAACAATCCATCAATAACGAACCGGAACCTGCTGTACCAGAAATCCTTCGTCAAGTGGTAAATCAGATGACTCAGTTCGCTCATGTCGTGGACTGAATGCAGATGGCAGTGGGACTTCAGCAGGGAGATGGACAGCAAAAGATCCCAGAAATGGGAAATCGAGGTGACCAATGGTTGCAAGAGGTAGCGAAAATGCAACCACCCAAATTTGATGGCTTTTCCGAGACTCCCACTTGGGATCATTGGTTGAAGGAATTGTAGAAAATTTTTGCTGGAATTAATTGCCCAGACGACAGGAGAGCTCCTATTGCCCAGTACTTTCTGATTGGGGAGGCATCCGAGTGGTGGGAAGCTATCCACCTGCAGATCATGATGCTGATTGGACAGAATTTAAAATGATGATGGAAGCTCAGTACTGCCCTCGTCCTGTGAGGGAAGCCAAAATTTTGGAGTTTTTCTCCGCTCAGCCATCAGATGAACCCGTATCCCAGACAATTAAGACGTTTAACCAGCAGTTAGCATTTCTTCGATTTCTGGTCAGAACAGATGCGGAGATGATGATTCATTTTGAAATGAGGATGAAACCAGAAATCCAGAGGTACATGTCCGGTTTTGAATGTACCACTCTCCGCCAATACCAGGATAAGGCGTTGGCGTACGAAATAAAAGAAGCAGCAATGGAGAAGTTTATAGAGTCGAAGAAACAGAAAGTCTCTGGTACTTTTACAGAGCACAAGAGCAGTGGGCCCCGCAAGGCCAAGTCTTCTTTTTCTTTCAAGAATCCTCCGCACCCATCTAAGAGCGGAAAGAATTATGGAACAATGTCAACCACGACGGATACAGCTAGGAAGTGCTTTAATTGTGGTCGCCCAGGCCACCTTTGGCGTGATTGTTTACGCACTCAAGTTACATGTTTTGACTGCGGACAGGAAGGGCACCGTGCGACGTTTTGCAAGGACGCCACCAAGTACAATGGAACCCATTCATCGCAGCCAGTTCAGAAGGAAGCTAGTATCCAACAGACGCAGCAAAGTGTTCAGATGCCTCAAAATTTTGGCCGCGGACGAGGCAGAGGACAATGGGACCGAAAGGGTACATCGAGTGCCGGATCTGTTCCCCCACGTCTGTATGAGATGAGGAAAACAGACGATCAGGATGCTGTTGTCGCATCAGGTACTGTCCAGATCCTTTCCCAGCCAGTTAGCGTTTTATTCGATAGAGGAGCTACACATTCTTTTATAGCCTTGTCTTGTGTAAATCGTTTAAATATTTCCGGTTTTCATGCTTGTGAACCTTATGTTGTTGGTTTACCGAGTGGAGAGAGGATTTTTGGGAACTCTGAAACCAGAAATTTCCCTGTATCATTTGGAGGCAGAGAGTGGCTCTCAAAATTGATTGTAATAGAAATGCAAGGAGACGACCTGATACTCGGAGTTGGCTTAATCGATATGGAGCAATTGTAAACTACCGAAGGAGGAATGTCTCGCTGATCGCTGACGATGGTTCCGAAGTACTGTTTGAGGGATGGAAACGAGGAAGCTCAGGAAAGTTGATTAAGGCGATGAAAGCTGTCAAATTGTTGAAACGCGGCTGTACCGGGTACTGGTGCTATGCAATGAAGAAAGAAGACAAAACTGTGAAACTTTCATCCATTCCTGTTGCTAACAAATTTCCAGATGTATTTCCTGACGAGTTACCTGGACTACCTCTACGAAGGGATGTAGAATTTACCATTGAGCTGGAACCCAGAGCTACACCAAATTTCTAAGGCGCCGTATCGTATGGCACCTACTGAAATGTATGAACTGAAGAAGCAGCTGGAGGAGTTACTGGATAAAGGCTATATTCAGCCAAGCGTTTCACCCTGGGGAGCGCCAGTCCTTTTTGTCCGAAAGAAGGATGGAGCGCTTCGACTGTGTATTGACTATCGAGAGCTGAACAAGATGACGATTAAGAACAAGTATCTGTTGCCACGGATTGATGATCTATTTGACCATTTGCAAGGGGCAACAGTATTTTCTAAAATCGATCTGAGACCAGGGTATTATCAGCTGAGGATTAAAGAATCTGATGTTCCGAAATCAGCGTTCAGAACTTGCTACGGACACTATGAGTTTGTAGTGATGCCGTTTGGTCTCACTAATGCACCTGCTATATTCGTGCAGTTGATGAACCGAGTGTTCATCAAATATTTGGATAAATTTGTGGTCGTGTTCATTGATGACATTCTAGTGTATTCTAAGAACCCGGAAGAGCATGCACAGTATTTGCGGATTGTATTAGGACTTTTGAGAAGCAAGCAACTGTACGCCAAACTCTCTAAGTGTGAATTCTGGCTAAAGGAAGTAATGTTCCGCGGTCATGTGGTATCAGCTGAAGGAGTCCGAGTAGATCCGCAGAAGATCGAAGCAGTTTTGGATTGGAAGCCTCCAAAGAATGTGAAAGAAGTCCGAAGTTTCTTAGGACTTGCTGGGTATTATCGTCGGTTCGTGGAAGGATTTTCCAAAATTTCCCGCCCACTTACTCGACTCCTGCAGAAAACTCAAAAGTTTGAGTGGAACGAGTCGTGTCAGACTAGTTTTGATGAATTGAAGAAGAGATTGACGACGGCACCGATTCTATCACTTCCACAGGGAACTGGGGGATTTATAGTTTACAGTGATGCTTCGAACCAAGGACTCGGGTGCGTATTGATGCAGAATGCCAAGGTGATCGCTTATGCGTCGCTGTAATATCCGCAATTTCGAATTTCGGTAATTTTATTTTTTTTCGGCGGAAGTTCGTTTTGACGACTCGCTCATGACCTTTCGTCATTTCGAGAATGATTAATTCTGCACTTTTTGTCATCCGAGTTCGTTTCGGTGTCGTTTTATTGAGTTTCGTGTCCTTAATCGACTTTTCTAAGTATGAGTTCGACTTTGTAAAGTCACCATTAATTTTTGGTAACTCCAAAAATTCTGAATCTTTGCAATATTATAGAGCATCGAGTTAGCTTTCCAATGGTTCGAACGGTGAGTCAATCGGAGTCCGGACGAGAGAGTTATGGTCGTTTTAGCTCACCCGCTCGTTATTGGCCGATCACTGCCGGCCGAACTCGGCCGTGTCGTCCGACACGGCCCGTGCCGTACTCGTCCGGATAAGCCGGAAGTTTCTGTATCAGGGCCCGACCGTGTCGTCCGACACGGCCCGTGCCGAACTCTTCCGGATAAGCCTGAGACGACTGCCGACACGCCCGACCGTGTTCCAGGACACGGTCGAGTTGTGCCGGGTCGCTTTCGGACGGTCACTGTCGGAAGACCCCTCCGCGCCGCGACCGTGTCTAGCAGGACACGGTCGAGTCCTCGCCGTCAATCAGCGCCACGACCGTGTCATGTCGGACACGGTCGAGTCTGTCAGGCTATAAAAGGCCCTGCAGACGTTTTTCTTGCCATTTTTCACCTTTTTCTTCTCCTCTTCTGCAGCTGGGCGTTTTCCAAGATTGTAGCCATGTTGTTTAACAACATATACATGAAGTTTGGAGGTTCATATCATCAATCATCCGTCCTATAACATCCTTTGATCGAGCGAATCAGGTCAGATTTCCTAGAAATCTAGTTTTGGGGAATTTGGGGGTTTTTGTTGTTTTCGTCCGATTAATCCGATTTAACTTAGGATTTTGATGGATTGATGATTATTTAGATGTATTATATCATTTCCTTTATTATTCCATGGTTGGATCGTATCGATTCGTTGTTTGAGTCGAGTTCTTGACCGACGCCTTGAAGGTGTCCGGTAAAATGTCTTAGAGGGGTTTTCGGGCGTTCTACGATTATTCTTCCTCGTATGATCGATGATTTATTGATTGTATGATGTTAGGGTCGTGTTTCTTGCGAAGAAACCGTGTTGAACCCTTTCGTTCGTCGTCGTCTTCCGTTTCGATAGCATTGGGCGTTTCGAAACTTTCCGGTTGATCCGTGTTCGTCGGGATACTTGCGTGCCGATTTTGAGGCAAGTACCTTGCCCATACTATTCTTGTTTTGTGAATGTGATAATTGGTGATCGTCTTTATATATTTGTTTGATTGTTTAAAACGAGTTTTCAAAAGATTTGGTTAGCCTTGTTAAAGGCCCTCTTTCAAAACCGTCTGTGTTTTGTAAATGGTGTGAGTTGTAAGTGACTACGTGAATTCTTTGGATATGTTTGGTGTTGATGTTGCGCTTCATAATGCGTGTATGAATATATTATCTCATTTCGGTGCATTGTGATTTGACGATTATGTCGTACCTTGTGTTTGTTGCCTTTGGTGGATTATATGAATATCCTTGTTGTGACGTGTTAATTGTGTGAATGTATTTCGCTCACCTCGGGAGGGTCCGACGGGATCACGGAGGGAATCCAATGGTATAGCCCTGGATTCACGAGTGCGGTTGTTTATGTTTTGTGAATGTGTTTACTCACCGTGGGTTGGTTCGACGGGGCCACGACGGAGTCCAATGGTATACCCCCTGATTAACGAGTAAAGCTTCACACGTGTGTTTGTATGTTTTAGTGAATGTATTTTACTCACCGTGGGTTGGTTCGACGGGGCCACGACGGGAGTCCAATGGTATAGCCCTGGATTCACGAGTAAAACTTCACGAGTTGGTGTATATGATTTCAAAACGCATTCTTCTCACCTTGGGAGGGTCCGACGGGTTACGAAGGGAATCGAATGGTATAGCCACGGATTCACGAGTTGATGTTGTATTTTTGGTGACCAAGGTTTACGTATCTTGGGCGATTATATTGTATTGATTTTATGTCCGCCGAGGACACGTGACGGGGTTTTAACCTGTGAATTGTCGGTTTTCTATTGGCGAAAACAAAACCTTTGGTTGTGACCTGTTGAGTTTTGGAAAGATAAGGATTCGGTAATCCTAAATTGTTTTCTATTAAAACTCTCGAGGGCATTTCAAGCTTTTATAAATTGTTTCCTTCAACTTGTGGTCTTTCGGTTTGAATGTTTTACCCAAACTCTTGCCTCGGGAAGTACTTTTCATTATGTTTGGATCTTTGATGATTCTGGTTATTGTTATTCGTGGAATGTGAATTGTATGGCTCGTATTTTTGCACTTGTACTTGCACTAGCAAAACAAAGGAGTTTGCTAACCCCGAGTATTCGGGGTGGATGTCTGTGTTGCATTCGGGTTTTGGAGCGAGCACGGGTCGGCATGAAGGATGATGAAAGATGAGCGATACTAATCACACGGGGATCCGTTCTTGTCGTATTGGTCTAGTTGTATTTTCTTTTCGCCGCAGTATATTTTCCGTTGTGCACGGTGTGGTTGTATTTTGACCCCTGCGTGGGCATGAGTTGTATTTGAGTTGTATGTATTTGTTGAAGGACCAAATCGGTCTACTGAGTCATTTTAGCCTTAAAGGCGAGGTTTAGATGTTTGATTTTAGTTATCAGCCTGGTAGATCCTCGAGGAGAGGGTCTACGGCGTGTAATATCCCTGAGCGGATTTGGGGGTGTTACAGAATGGTATCGGAGCTTAGGTTGTGGAAACCTAGGCTGTCGGGTTAGTGGTGTCTATTGAGTTTTTGTCTCGTCGGATTTTGTCTGACTAAGTCGTGTCGCGACGCGTCGTCTGAGTTTGTTGGTCGTGATTAGTATCGTGGGCGATCATCATCTTCGTGCGACCTGTGAATGTAAGTCTCCCTTCTTTGTGTTGTGCCTCGTGTGACACGAGCTATTTTTATGATTATTTGTTAATTGGCGGAATCCTCTTATGGATTTTGATTTCGTGATATGTGATTATTTGACTCCCATTTTTCGTTCATATGAGGAGTAGTGTTGCTGTCTTGTGCATGTTTGACTTTATTTCTTTTATCCGCTGCGTGAGTTCTTTTGTAATGGCTTTCGGTATTTTACCGACTGAGTTTTATTTTGAAAACCAATTCCTTAACCGAGTTTTTGGCATTATGGCCTTGATCGCTTTGGCGAAATTCTTATGACGGTATTTAGTATTTTGTAAATGGCTTTCGTGAGTTTTTGAAATATTACCGTCATCGGCCTTTTTGGCGTTTTCGTAAATGGTTTTTAGCCTGGTGAGTTCCGGCGCGGGACCCACGGCGCTATATTATTCCTGTAATTACCTGAAAATTTTGGGCATTCTAACCCATCGAATTATTTTTTGAAAACCTTGAGTATCTTAGAAAATTAAAATTCGAGACGTACTTTTAAAACGAATTATTTTCTTGCGGTGTTTTCAAGGTGTTTTCTAATGCCGCAATACATTTCAAAAATTTTCCGGTTGAGGACCAAAAATATTTTGACATATTTTCAAATGCAGTTTCTTAGACCCAAGGGTCGAATATTTCTGAAAGTTTTGCACTAAAAGAAATGTGTCCTCATTTTTGTTCAAACGCAAGATGATTTTCAAAGTCTCGATAATGGTGTTTGTACTACTTTTTGTAAAATTTTACTCAAGATCAACCGTCGTTTCCAAACTGTTTTCAAAAGGTGCTTTCGTTTTAAAACCTATCATTCCTTTATGGACCGGAAATGCGTGTATGGTTTTCGAACTTTCGTTACGGTGTTAACCCCGAATTGTGATTGAATTGGTGGCGTGAGCGTCGAGTCATTCGCCACGCATATATTTTGTTAGCCCTTGTGGGAGGTGTGATGACGATCCTTAATGTTGTCATTTCGTGGTGGCTTGCGTGTTATCGCACCTGTGTGAGCTGTTAAAGCTTGGGTTTGTACGTTTGTGTACATATGTGAGTGTTTCATAATGTTTGTAATTATGTGCTGGTTATTGTTCGGGCCGTTGAAGTCGCCGAACGATACCGTCGTTGCTGTAGTGTTTGTGTGTATTATTTTACGATGATAATTGTTGTATATGATATGTATTATGATTCCTTATGGTGCTGAGTTGGCATCTCCGCTATGTTGTTTTGCGACGTTATGCCCCATTGTATCTAGCATTTGTATTTTCGGTATGCCGAGCCGGGGCATTTCAACCGTGATGTTCCGGGGCATACACGTGTAAATTGTCCTTCTCACAAGAACACATTTCAAGTGTGGACTCGAGAGACACCGAATTCGGTTTTGCGAATTGTCTACCGAGACTTTTGGAGTTCGCGCTTGACACGATCATCGGAATCGGCCTTGAGAGGCCTTTGAAAGATGTTTCTGTCAGTTGCTTGTTGTGTTGTCACCTTGATTTCGTGTTGTGAGTTTCGGAAACGACACTTCTTTTAGAAGGGGTCGAATATAATACCCGTATTATTTTTGGACTCCTGCATTTCCTCTTTTTCAGGTCTATCGACTCGCTCGTGTTCGTTGACACTTTCTGAACTTGTTCTGTATTTCGGTTTCATCGTCCGAACGAACTGTGATCTTGTTGTGGGTCGATCTGGTTATCGTTGTGACTTTTTCGAGTTCGGTTCGATTCTTGTGAACCTTGTTCGGATGTAACATCTTTTGGTTCTACTAGTTCTTTTATTCGAAGTGGATCAGATTTTGAACTTCTGTATATTCTACTTTGTCGACTCATTTATGTTCGTTGACATTTCTGAGCTTGTCCTGCCCTTGTTTTTGTTTATCGAACGAGTGTGGCATCATTTCGGAATAACTCGTTTGTCGTTGTGACTTTTTAATTTCTATTCCCTTTCATGTGGATCCTATGCGAATGCATACGTTGTTGTTTTCACCGGATCATATATTGTCTCGAGTCGAGATGTGAACCTTGGAG
Organism: Orobanche coerulescens; assembly: GCA_033398695.1. Taxonomy (NCBI): domain Eukaryota; kingdom Viridiplantae; phylum Streptophyta; class Magnoliopsida; order Lamiales; family Orobanchaceae; genus Orobanche; species Orobanche coerulescens. The sequence continues at coordinate 94,075,196 of CM065807.1, read as the reverse complement.
TTGTTGTTTGAATTTTATTGTTCTTCGTGATTCGAACATGATTGTTCGCTTTTGTTGTCTCGACCGTTGTGGTTCGGTCGTTTGTTTGTTCGGTTTTTGTCCTCGTTTCGTGATCGTTGAGCATTCAGGCTCCTTCCTAATTCCCTTAAGTTTGGGAAATTAGTCTCGTTTTCGATCTTCCAACCCTTGGGCGGTGGAATTCAGTATTAGTTCAGCGATTGGCTCGCGTTTCGATTGATGTACCGTTGGGTTGGTCAATCATACTGACTTTCGTTCGTTGTGTTTTGTGATTGTCGGATAATTGACTTGGCTATATTATCCGTTTGATGACGCTTGTCATTTGTTGGTTTTATTGTATCCCTAATGGCGACATTGTGTTGGTCGTCGTGGAGCGTGTTGTCACGCCGTATGTCTCTTTGCGTTTCTTGCAGCGTTTCGCCGTTGGGCGCGAGTTTTCTATTTTTGTGTATCTCGTCGAGTTTTCCTGGCGGGTATATTGCTCTCCCCTACTTGTTTTAAGTTTCGGGACGAAACTTCTTTTAAGGAGGGTAGAATGTAATATCCGCAATTTCGAATTTCGGTAATTTTATTTTTTTTCGGCGGAAGTTCGTTTTGACGACTCGCTCATGACCTTTCGTCATTTCGAGAATGATTAATTCTGCACTTTTTGTCATCCGAGTTCGTTTCGGTGTCGTTTTATTGAGTTTCGTGTCCTTAATCGACTTTTCTAAGTATGAGTTCGACTTTGTAAAGTCACCATTAATTTTTGGTAACTCCAAAAATTCTGAATCTTTGCAATATTATAGAGCATCGAGTTAGCTTTCCAATGGTTCGAACGGTGAGTCAATCGGAGTCCGGACGAGAGAGTTATGGTCGTTTTAGCTCACCCGCTCGTTATTGGCGATCACCGCCGAACTCGGCCGTGTCGTCCGACACGGCCCGTGCCGTACTCGTCCGGATAAGCCGGAAGTTTCGTATCAGGGCCCGACCGTGTCGTCCGACACGGCCGTGCCGAACTCTTCGGATAAGCTCGAGACGATCGCTGACACGCCCGACCGTGTTCCAGGACACGGTCGAGTTGCCTTGGTCGCTTTCGGACGGCCATCGTCGGAAGACCCCTCGCGCCGCGACCGTGTCTAGCAGACACGGTCGAGTCCTCGCCGGTCAATCTGCGCGCCACGGCCGTGTCATGTCGGACACGCCGAGTCTGTCGAAGCTATAAAGGCCCCGCAGACGCTTTTTCTTGCCATTTTTCACCTTTTTCTTCTCCTCTTCTCGCACCGGGCGTTTTCAAGATTGTAGCCATGTTGTTTAACAACATATACATGAAGTTTGGAGGTTCATATCATCAATCATCCGTCCTATAACATCCTTTGATCGAGCGAATCGTGCCGATTTCCTAGAAATCTAGTTTTGGGGAATTTGGGGGTTTTTGTTGTTTTCGTCCGATTAATCCGATTTAACTTAGGATTTTGATGGATTGATGATTATTTAGATGTATTATATCATTTCCTTTATTATTCCATGGTTGGATCGTATCGATTCGTTGTTTGAGTCGAGTTCTTGACCGACGCCTTGAAGGTGTCCTAGAAATGTCTTAGAGGGGTTTTCGGGCGTTCTACGATTATTCTTCCTCGTATGATCGATGATTTATTGATTGTATGATGTTAGGGTCGTGTTTCTTGCGAAGAAACCGTGTTGAACCCTTTCGTTCGCCGTCGTCTTCCGTTTCGATAGCATTGGGCGTTTCGAAGCTTTCCGGTTGATACGTGTTCGTCGGAACACTTGCGTGCGATTTTGAGGCAAGTACCTTGCCCATACTATTCTTGTTTTGTGAATGTGATAATTGGTGATCGTCTTTATATATTTGTTTGATTGTTTAAAACGAGTTTTCAAAAGATTTGGTTAGCCTTGTTAAAGGCCCTCTTTCAAAACCGTCTGTGTTTTGTAAATGGTGTGAGTTGTAAGTGACTACGTGAATTCTTTGGATATGTTTGGTGTTGATGTTGCGCTTCATAATGCGTGTATGAATATATTATCTCATTTCGGTGCATTGTGATTTGACGATTATGTCGTACCTTGTGTTTGTTGCCTTTGGTGGATTATATGAATATCCTTGTTGTGACGTGTTAATTGTGTGAATGTATTTCGCTCACCTCGGGAGGGTCCGACGGGATCACGGAGGGAATCCAATGGTATAGCCCTGGATTCACGAGTGCGGTTGTTTATGTTTTGTGAATGTGTTTACTCACCGTGGGTTGGTTCGACGGGGCCACGACGGGAGTCCAATGGTATAGCCCTGGATTCACGAGTAAAGCTTCACACGTGTGTGTGTATGTTTTAGTGAATGTATTTTACTCACCGTGGGTTGGTTCGACGGGGCCACGACGGGAGTCCAATGGTATAGCCCTGGATTCACGAGTAAAACTTCACGAGTTGGTGTATATGATTTCGAAAACGCATTCTTCTCACCTTGGGAGGGTCCGACGGGGCCACGAAGGGAATCCAATGGTATAGCCCTGGATTCACGAGTTGATGTTGTATTTTTGGTGACCAAGGTTTACGTATCTTGGGCGATTATATTGTATTGATTTTATGTCCGCCGAGGACACGTGACGTGGGTTTTAACCCTGTGAACTGTTGTCGGTTTTCTATTGGCGAAAACAAAACCTTTGGGCTGTGACCCTGTTGAGTTTTGGAAAGATAAGGATTCGGTAATCCTAAATTGTTTTCTATTAAAACTCTCGAGGGCATTTCAAACTGTTTTATAAATTGTTTCCCTTCAACTTGTGGTCTTTCGGTTTCGGAATGTTTTACCCAAACTCTTGCCTCGGGAAGTACTTTTCATTATGTTTGGATCTTTGATGATTCCTGGTTATTGTTATTCGTGGAATGTGAATTGTATGGCTCGTATTTTTGCACTTGTACTTGCACTAGCAAAACAGTGGAGTTTGCTAACCCAGAGTATTCGGGGCGTGGATGTCTGTATTGCATTCAGGTTTTGGAGCAGAGCACAGGGTCGGCATGAAGGATGATGAAAGATGAACGATACTAATCACACGGGGATCCGTTGCTGTCGTATTGGTCTAGTTGTATTTTCTTTTCCGCTGCAGTATATTTTCCCGTTGTACGGGTGTGGTTGTATTTTGACCCCTGCGTGGGCATGAGTTGTATTTGAGTTGTATGTATTTGTTGAAGGACCAAATCGGTCTACTGAGTCATTTTAGCCTTAAAGGCGAGGTTTAGATGTTTGATTTTAGTTATCAGCCTGGTAGATCCTCGAGGAGAGGGTCTACGGCGTGTAATATCCCTGAGCGGATTTGGGGGTGTTACAGTCGCGACAGCTGAAACCTTATGAAGTGAATTACCCAGCACATGATTTGGAGCTAGCAGTAGTAGTTTTTGCTTTGAAAATCTGGAGGCATTATCTGTACGGGACTCACTGTCAGATCTTTACGGATCACAAGAGTCTCAAATACATCTTCAGTCAGAGAGAATTGAACATGCGGCAAAGAAGATGGTTAGAACTGATTAAGGACTATGACTTGGAGATTTTGTATCATCCAGGCAAAGCGAATGTAGTGGCCGATGCACTCAGCCGCAAGCCTGTTTCTATTCAGATGCTGGAGACTCTGACCTCCCAACTTAGCCTTCAACGAGATATGATTCGAGAAGGAATTGAAGTGTGGTTACAAAGAGTACAAGGACAACTGTGCATGATGGAATTAACTTCGTCATTAACCGAAGAAATCAAATCTAGACAGGCGGATGATCCTCTGATGATTCGGTTACGTGATGAAGTGATCCAAGGAAAGGCCCCCGGATTCCTAATTCATGATGATGGATTTTTAAGATTCCAGAACCGACTCTGCGTTCCTGATATCGATGTTCTGAAACAGACAATTATGAAGGAAGCTCACAGTTCGCCCTATTCTATCCACCCGGGCACTAGTAAGATGTATAAAGACTTGAAGCAGAATTTCTGGTGGAGCAACATGAAGAAAGATGTAACGGACTATGTTTCGAAATGCTTGACTTGTCAGCAGGTTAAAATCGAGCATCAATGGCTTGCCGGGATGTTGAAGCCGCTCCCGATTCCTGAGTGGAAGTGGGAGGACATATCGATGGACTTTATCACTAGTATGACGAGAACCAAGACCGGAATGAACATGATTTGGGTGATAGTTGATCGTTTAACCAAATTAGCTCATTTTCCAGGCATTAAGGACATGTGGGGACCAGAGAGATTGGCACGAGTGTTTATTTCGGAGATAGTTCGATTGCATGGTACACCGAAGACCATTGTTTCTGATCGAGACGGCCGTTTTGTGTCTCACTTTTGGAAAGCAGTTCATAAGGCCTTGGGAACCGAATTGAACTTCAGCACAGCTTATCACCCATAGACTGATAGACAATCCGAGAGGACTATTCAAACGGTGGAAGATATGCTGAGGGCTTGTGCTTTAGATTGGTCAACTGATTGGGAAGTTCATATACCGTTGATTGAATTTACCTACAACAATGGCATGCTTCCATTAAGATTGCACCGTTTGAGGTATTATACGGGAGGAGATGTAGATCGCCCCTATGTTGGGATGATTCATCAGACTTAATCAGGACGGAACCAGATTTGATCGTACAGACTCGAGAGAAGATAGCCTTGATTCGTGAAAGGCTGTTGACCACCCAAAGTCGCCAGAAATCTTACACAGACGTACGCCGTCGCCCTTTGGAGTTCAGTACGGGAGACCACGTACTTTTAAAGGTTTCTCCTACTCGGGGAATACTTCATTTCAGAAGGAAAGGAAAGCTGAGTCCTAGATATATCGGACCATTTGAGATCTTTGAGAGAGTTGGAGAGTTGGCATACAGATTAGCATTGCCGCCGTCATTGAGCCATGTTCATAACGTGTTCCACGTATCCTAGTTATGGAGGTATATACCAGATCCTAGTCATATCATTGATTTCGGCGAGATCGAAGTTTCTCAAGATGGGACGTTTGAAGAAAGACCGGTCAAGATACTCGAGAGTCGAGTTAAGCAGTTGAGGAACAAACCAATCGTTTTGGTCAAAGTTCAATGGTCACGCCACGGAGTGGAAGAAGCCACATGGGAAACGGAAGATGGTATGAAGTCCAGATATCTCGAATTATTTTCGTCTTGAGTTTCGGGACGAAACTCCTTTTTAGTAGGAGAGTATGTAATATCCAGATTTATTACTGTGTATTTCATCTATATTCAAATCCTGTAATATTCGGATTTTTGGTTTTGATTATTGGAGTATGATATTTCTTGCATTGGCATCCTTGTACTTAAGTATAACAACATGCAAATTTTCTCATGTGATAGCGTACGCTAAGAATGTAGCTTAACGCACGCTATCGGCTATTACTAGCGCACGCTACGTATGTAGGAGTTACGTGCGCTAGACACTGAATTATTGAGGTAGGCGGCTAGCACATGCGCCAGTCGGGACATGGGTCCGGATAAGATTCCCGCGGACGAACCTGGACAGATTTGGAGTGAACGCTTATTAGCACGCGCTAAGTATGTATTGTAGCGTACGCTAATTAGCTAAAGTGCAGAATATTATAAATGAGACATCAACCCGTTTTGGATTACATTTCCTTCGTCCATTATTCATTCTTGAGAGGCCAGAGAGCTATAATCATCCTTCTAACACACTTAGAACACATCTTAGTGATCCTTGAATATTGGTTATCACTTGTGAGTGATCATTGAAGAGAAGTAACACCTTGGAGTGGCACATAACCAACCGGAGTCGGATTCTACCTTGTGGTTTAGTGATTTCGTCATATTAAGGTATGCTGATTCTATCTTCAACTCTAGATTCGTGTTATGGAGAATAAGATGATCATGTTAGCAAATATTGATCTTCTTGGAGGAATTATCCAAAGTACATCATGTTTGGAATATTGAGATGAATAGGCCTTAAGTACCTTGATTATGAACATCATGATTCGAATCTTATTACATTGAACAAGTAGAGGAAGCTTTTATCATTGGTAATCCGAATCTAGTAGGTGTTTTCATAAAAATCATGGACTTGACTTTTACATCATTATTGTTAGACGAATCTATAGGGTTGATCATGGAAGGATTTATTTTGTAAAGATGGAACATTATTCAAACTTCAGAGTGATAGTTTTCATTGATATAAAGGTGTTGATATCAACCGTTAAAGCCTTCTGAATCATCGCATGAAGAATTATATTTGAAATGGAATATGGTTTAATAATAGTATACATATTCTTGAGTCCGAAGTTGTTATTATCCGTAAAATCATTCATAACCGTATGAACATGATATTTATGGAGGTAACATGAATTAACACTGAGGATTTCATTTGGTTTGATCATGTTGAGATCCGTCATCGCCCAAGAGTAAATCGCCATGTACGCTAGCGCACGCTAAGCTATGTAGATTAACGTGCGCTATCGAGCATTAGTTAACGTATGCTACGTTTGGTATGTAACGTACGTTAGGCCATCAGTCGAGTCAGTCGGCTGAACAGTGAGGCACTGACCACGCCTGTTTAGCGTACGCTAGGCTGTGTGTATTGCGTGCGCTAACGAGTAGCATTAACGTACGCTACATAGGATTCGTAGCGTGCGTTAGGCGATCCAGACAGATTGCATATTAAGGACTTCCTACTGTAATATTTGAATTGTTAGACGTTCGTACGGCATGAGATGAATTCTATACTATTTCTTTTGTTAAGGTTCGGGCTTATAACGTGGTTGATCAAAGGGGACGACCTTCGAGTATTTTGATATTCATGGAAGTTTTATTCTTGTCAACGAACCGAGGCAAGTACTCTAATTAGAATTGCTTATATTATGACAATTATGATTTGATTGTATCGTGTAAATATGTTGTGATTATATGTCCACCATGCGTTGATCCGACGGGAATCATCATGGGAATCTATAGCTGTGTGCGCTGGATCGTTGGACAGGTAGTTCCACCATGTGTTGGTCCGACGGGATCATCATGGGAATCTATAGCTGTGTGCGCTGGATCGTTGGAATACCATTAGTATGTTGAAACTGTTATGATATGATATGTGTTGTGGATATTTCTCGTTGGAGAAACTTGTTATGATATAATTGTTGATTATATCACTGTTGTATGATTATTGTACTTGTACTAGCATCGTTGTGCTAACCCCTTCAGGGGTGAACATTTGTGTATGTTCAGGATCCAGGAGAGCGGGGAAACAACCACTGGAGATGCATGACGACGAGGGTGCAGAGTGATGTTCCGGCCGGGTTTACTGTCTGTTGTTTGTTGGTTATTTCAATAAGTACTCGAGTACGTCGTCAGTTTATAATGTTTAGATTTTAGTGATGTAATAATAACTCTTCATTGGATATTTGTATTCTCGGTATTGAACCAGACGGTTGTATTTTATTTCAGTAATTTCATAAATTGGTATCTGTTAGTGTCATTTCTTTTATTCAGCCTTGTAAATTCTTATGTAAAGGATTTACGGTGCTGTAATATTCCTGAATATATCGGGGGTGTTACAGAAGCTGATCTTCAGTGATTGTCGCCGGTGGAGTAAGCGTATCCTCATTTTCCTGGGTCACAACCTTCTTACCTTTGGGGTCCATCTAGTTAATAAAATGAAACTAAGTTAGTATTTCGCAAAAATATAATATCCCATATAAAACTCTATTAAGCATGAATAATCATTAAGGTAGTGAACTTAATGATTCAACAAATGCCTATATGATACTAATGACAAAGAAATAATAATACTCCATTTTAAGAAAGTAATGAAGTTTAGTGGAGTTTAAAGGAACTTTATCAATTTCGAATGAATAGTGATATGACTTTGAGAAATGGATGAGTGAAGTAAATTATATCTGTTTCAAGAATTCAATAGAAGGATTGATTTAGTCGGGAAAATGTCGTGAATATTTAATCAAGTACCTTGGCCAATGACTTAGAAAATTTGAATTTGACTATGCATATTCCAAGTGAATAGCGGCAAGTCGAAAGAGATCTTAATGAGAATTAACTCGAGAAATCTACTTCATGTCTCAGTCATATGGTTCACTTCGTCCTTGGTGGAATTCCCATCTAAGTCCGAAGAATCTTATCCTGGTTAGCCCATTGTAAGTGTCCTTTTCATAAAGCGGGCTCCGATACCACTTCTGTCACGCCCCCAACATCAGGAAGGATGAGGGCGCGACGCATCGGTCGATTAATCAATCAAGTGCAACAATAAATAGCGGAAGCAAAATAGTGATTGGATAATATTTCAAAACAACAATCTTAACCCGATGTTTTAAGATTCGTTGTGACAAAAACTGACAATCAAAATTACACTGATCATAAGTTTGCAGCGGAAAAATACCAAACGAGTTAAGTACGAAGCATAATTAACTATTACAAGTTGGGATAACAACTGAAATTATAAGTCTTGATGGTAGTCTTCTATTCAGCCTCTTCCTCGAAAAATTCTTAGTCATCGATTGGTGGCTCATGCTCTGGTTTTAAAAGGGAAAACGGTGGGGTGAGACAAAAGGTCTCAGTGAGTGGGTGATCGTGTGTGAGTGTGGCTTTTTTCTTTAAAATTTTTTAAGTTATGCATGATTTTATCAATTATGAAAAAGTGGGAACAATTACAATTACGTCGGAATTTTATGAAAACAATAATCATTATGTAGTTGTAATATTAAAATCCTATCCCCGTGGATGGATGTCAAGTCAAGCAGTCAGTCAATCAGTCGATCAGTCAATCCAGTTTCGAATCCTGCCGATGTGGACTTTGGATTCTAGACTCTCCTTATTACTCCTAGTAATATAGGCCGTTGCGCCAAGATTTGGACCGTCGCCCCAATAGCTGAGCCTTCGCTCTCACACTTAGCGTGTACTTCCTTATCTCTTATCTCGGCTCGGTATGTCCTTAATTGTGGGCCAATACCCAGATCACACCATAATCGCGATTATACCCCAAGTCTACGACTCAGGTCCCTTGGAACACTCTGTTCCTTGGTTATGGGAATAGGAAACAAGGGTAGCCTCGTTCATGAACCACAGCCGCCCTGCTCGATCCAAGACTCGGTCTAACCATCCCGACTCGATTTGGGACTCTAGAGTTGGCTCCTACAACTCAATAGGTGGCCCCCGGATTGGAGGTGGGCTCTCTGTTTCGTATGGGCTCAAAAGGTGGCCCCCGTCCAACGACGTGGCACTTTGTCCCGATAGAGTTAGAGGCGGACCCGTCCGTGGCACTTTGTTTGTATAGCACTTAGTTCTCGGACAGTCACAGTTATCAATTAGATGAATTTCACAAGTGTAACACCCCCAGAGCTGACCGGGAATATTACAGCACCGTGGGGCCCAAGATGGAACCCACAAGGCTGAAGGAAATTTTCGCAAACATTTACAAACGTCCAAGAGGCTATCGACAGTATTATCTATTTAAAACATTTGAAGACTTTATAAAACTCGTTTATCAAAACCGTCGTAGAATCTCATTTGAAATCACAAGGCCCGAAACGCCAAAACTCAATTGTTTAAGAACATATGTTAAGCTATCGCTCACACGTACCGATAGAATAGATTTAGAGAACGATTTCCAAAGTAACCTAAGTTACCAGATACCAAAAGACCATTTCAAAATACTCACACAGCGGGTAAGGACAAATAATTAAAATACTCTATCAGCGGAATACAAGAACTGATCAGGAAACTCAATACACAAATACATGCTCTAGCCAGTATCCTCGGAGAAGCTCATCTCTCCACGACCGCTACAAGCTTGATAATCCAAGAACCTAAAAAGAAAGCCCACGACGGGGTCAGCCATAATATCCAATAATGATAACCATCACATCACGTCAATAATTACATATCAATGGAAATACTAAGTAAGAATACGACCAATGTAATCTTACTGTCGTAACTTTACGAAAATCCACGATTCGTATCCTTAACAACACAATAAGATAATACCGAAATATCTGTACGGTATCTCAATAATACCCAAGGTTCTCAAAACATTATCATAACTCGCGATACGGGAATTATACCAACTCTGGCCAATTCAATCCATCGGATAACGTCGACAATTCCCATACGATAATCGATTGTCCATCAAAGACAAGTACCAAGGAAATACGGAACATACCTCAAGATACGAAATAGCATTACCATCACGTCAGTCTAATCCGAGATCAGATCAACACAACATACGGACATGGCCCTAACACAAGACCTACAAATGCATACTCATATGACAACGTCAATATGCTCACAACAATAACGACAATGTATACTTATGGCAAACCCATAATATACATATGCACAACAATAACAACACATATGGTAATCCAACGATCCAGCGCACACAGCTATAGATTCCCATGATGATCTCGTGGACCAACGCATGGTGGCATTACCTGTCCAGCGATCCAGCACACATAGCTATAGATTCCCATTATGATCCCATCGGACCAACACATGGTGGACATATGACAACAATGCACAACTACACAAAACAACAGTACACAATACACGACAACAACAATGCACAAATGCATGACAACAACTATACACGAATGTATCACGACATGATCGACACAAATGATAAAAATGATTAGAGTAATTGCCCCGAGTACTTCGAGAACGATCTCAATGTCTAAACCATCACGAAACATTATCCTCAATACTCGACGGTCCAAAGTATCACGGATTGCAGATAATTCATATCTTCGTCTTTATCACAATATATCTTCGATGTACGAGTATACCAATAATAAATGTAAATCATATACCTTATGATTTAGATTCCCAAAACTCGAATACGATTTATAATTCCAAATCTCATGTGATTTCGATTATAAACATTGCTATACGAATTATACACGAATGAAACGGAAACCATTCATTAAATACTATAAACTGAGCAAGTAATAACTTACCTCGATACCGATACAACGACGAGGAAGTTGTTACCAAATCCATTGCCGTCATCTACACGTTCCTCAGTCCCGATCAAAGTAATTCACGAACATACTCCAACACGGACGCAACATACAGTTATAATTAGCGATCAATAATCTCAACCTATTGAAGTAATCAATTAACACACATTCGATAATAATCAACAATCGATATAACCAATCAACAAACTCAACGGTTCTACAATATCTCGGTAAAACACTAGTCGGATCAATCCAACTCAAACCAACACGAATTCAAAACCACAACACGAAAATACTGCACTTTCTGCCTTCTTAGCGCACGTTAATCACTTAACGTAGCGTGCGCTAAGTTGCTCCCATTAGCGCGCGCTAGGCAGTAAGCTTAGCGTGCGCTAATGCTGTACAGATGCATATTTTTCAGATATCGATCAACATATGGCGATTATCAAGAACACTAAGTGGTCCAAAACCATGTTTATAGTCATCAAAACAATGAAATCCGATATCCTTTAACATATAAATAATCATCCAACTTATAATCCAAGTTCTATATCCATATATCATCTTCCTTAATATCAATACATGAAACATCAAGAACGTAACAACACTTCCTTAATCTTCCATTACAGAGATTAATCATCGACAATAACATCAACATCCGAAACTGAGGAGAAGGATTCACCAACTTATCTCAGGAAAACGAATTACAAAATTCAAGCCACACGAATCATATTAATATCATCCTACTCCGGTAATCCATCTCATAATCATGCTTGTCAACTTGTTTATGTAATAATCATCAACTCAAGAACACTAACATTCATCCCAAAATGAAATCCAAAGATGAAGAGTGATTACCTTTATGAAGGAATGGATTGATTTCCAAGGTTGAATCCATTTCCAAGGATCACCAATGATTTCAAGAACAAAGCTTTAATCCATGATTTCCATCTTTAATCTTACTAAAGAGGATGATCCCTCAGTGTTTAGGAACTCCAAATGTCCTCCCAAGGTTCTCTCTATCGGGTGAAAGGAAAGAAATGGACAAAATGCTTCATAACACCCTTCTGTCCCTTTTTATAAAGTATATTACTAGCGTGCGATAAACCTTATGTTTAGCGTGCGCTACGACTTTAGCGTACGCTAACTGACTTTGTTAGCGTGCGCTATCGCAGTCCAGGGCTACTGTCTGGCTTCGTACATGTGCTCACGTACGTAACGCCCATGCATTAGCATACGTAACTTACACTCTCTAGCACACGCAAGTCCTTACGTTTAGCGTGCGCTAATATCAGTTGACTCGTTTGTCTGTATGCTCCGAAGACTGGTCCATACGTCGAAAGTGCTGACAAAGATAAGATTCCTTTTTGTCCGATATACAGTTAGCGTGCGCTAATCAACATGCATTAGCGTGAGCTAACACTACATTACAACATCCGTTGACTTATCAGAACATGCGTCGAAAGTGGCCTGGTCCACATGCAGATTCCTTCTGAGCTGTTCTTCACTAGCGTACGCTAAGTTATGTCCGTAGCGTGCGCTAAACCTGCATGATAGCGTGCGCTACTCGTGATTATTTGCGTGCACTAATAATGTTACACTTAGCCATTTTCAGCTATTCTTGTTCAGCGTCTCGACATATCGGATACGTATACATGACGCACTATATCCTCTAATACAATTGTCGACCAAGTACGACAATTATACCGATACTGACATCTCGGTCCTTCATTTATTTTATCTATACTGTACAGATTCCACGTTGTACAATATAACTCGGATAAAATAATATTAAACAACGGTAGTAGAAATTCCGGATATTACATACTACACCACTTAAAATAAGTTTCGTCCTCGAAACTTGTAATCCGTCATAAAAAAAATCAACAAACCGTTCAACCAAAATATTCCGAAACCATCACGACAATGATCAATCATCATTATTAACGAATAACCAAAACAGTACACTTATATATGTTCCAAGTCGACGATCTCCTGAGGTACTAGCAAGTGACTTCACTGTAAAACCTCAATACGTTTACAATAACAATTCCATGAGTCTCAACAAAATATATCATCTTCGGATGAAGTAACCTATCCGTGTCAAATCTCGTCTACCTGATTATACAATCAAGTCCCAATTCCGATAAAACGAATAATACACGATACATATATGAAACAAATGCTCAACACCATGGCAATAAATCCCGAAACATCGACAGACAATCTGAACGCTCAGATGATCACCAGCAATAATCAACCAATAAATTAACCGAGAATATCATCGACATGATAAACTCTAATACGACCAATCCAAAGGTCAAAACACGACTGAGAATATCATCATCATGATAAACTCCAATATTACCAATGAACGATCAACGAAAATCAAGAATACCTCCACACTGTGAACTCCACCACGATCAACACAGAACCATCGAAACCGATATACGAACGAATAAGGTTCTCAAAACGACACACCAATCACAACCCGATGAACATATCCAATCATACATGGAGTGGGAACGACCACTCAATATCCAAAACAACCAGCATGGGGTCACCATCCCCAATTCTACACTTACAAAGAAATCATTCAAAAATCATTATGGTAAAATCGCGCTACTATCATACCAATGGAATCACATAGCACATAAGTTCCGGTTTCACAAAATCCCAAGTTTCCAAAATAATATTATGTGCATGAATCTACAACACGCAACATATTTCTCTTATCCGATAACTCAACCGATCATCCCTGGATAACCAAACTACTATACAGAAGTTCGAATCTCTTTTCCTTGTACCATACTAATGTCTTATCCAGTTCGTGAGTTACACTCAGAACTTCACCATGATATGCATTATGCACTAAATGCGTATGTATATCGATCATATTTTCAAAACCAATTTGAAATCATAGTCTCGTCAAAAGACAAATTTCCAAAAGTTATTTCAAAAATTTCAAAACTCAAAATATAAATTTTCGTATGACTACGAAATAAATTTTTAAAATTAAATCGGCTTGCTGGTGCCAAGTATTCGATAACAGTTTCCTTCGAATCCACACGATTTCGAAGTTTTAAAATGAAAAGTATGCAAATGCTCGACTACATCCATACTCCTGTATACCAATTCGGTTCTTCACCAATATCCACTAATATTCCATCAGAAAACCACACGATCGAGTACCAAAATCTCAGTATATAAACTCTGACCAAAAACTCCTTTTCCACATATGACTCACAACGCCAATCATTAACCGATCTTGGGTCATCTCAGTTATGATATGACAAGACATTGAAACAAATCAACACAGCGAAAGACTTCTCGAGAAGTTCCATTTGAACAAGTAAACTAAAACCGCGAAAGGCAGAAACGAAATCGATAAAGATTGATAAAGTGTTCTACAATTCTCGGGAGTTTTAGAAAACATGAAAAAGCCTTTTGAAACATTAGGGTCTCAGCCCGTATTTCGTTCCGCATTGCAAGAAGTTTAAAAAGTAGAAAACTCTTTTTCCGACCCCAAGTCCTGAGTTGCAAAACTATTTCAAAATCAATTGGGCTTCAGCCCAAACATCACTTACGGTAAAACATCCGTAAAACATTAATTTTGAAAAGTATCATTTTCAAATGCTCAAAAATAGTTCAATATATCACAAAATGAACTAACATGACTACATGTTCTTCTCAACAATACGCAGTATTTTCTCCCAAATGCACAACTCCGTTCCAAAGCTTAACCGACATATTGATTTCCATAATCATAGTTTCTCAAATTATCAATCCTGTCCCAACTTTGTCATCTCATACTGTAATGCATAATATCTACTGAATCTCAAAGCATATCAACTTAGTACGGCAATAAATCCCAATACAATTCAAAAATCCAAATACTTACAGATCGTGAAGCTGGCGATTCCCCGTGATACTGGCACATATCTCGACTCAAGAAAATACTCGACACAGATATTTACAAAACACACAATTTGCAAACTCAGTTCAACTCGAGAACACAACACAGCTCTACCCAAAGAAACACGTTAACTCCATTTGGAAAAGTTTACAACCACCCTAGTACTACACTGGTAAATCACATAACGCATAAGCTCGAGTGAACAACAAAACTCAGAGCTCAAACACTTGTCATCCGACAACTCGAATGGCGCGACAAAACACGACCCAACTCGACCTGACTGCCTAGGTTTTCTCAACCTAAGCTCCGATACCAGATTCTGTAACACCTCCAGAGCTGACCGGGAAATTTACAGCGCTGTGGGCCCCAAGATGGAACCCACAAGGCTGACGGAAATTTTCGCAAACATTTACAAACGTCCAAGAGGCTATCGACGGTATTATCTATTTAAAACATTCGAAGACTTTATAAAACTCATTTATCAAAACCTTCGTACAATCTCATTTGAAACCACAAGGCCCGAAACGCCGAAACTCAATTGTTTAAGAACATAAGTTAAGCTATCGCTCACACGTACCGACAAAATAGATTTAGAGAACGATTTTCAAAGTAACCTAAGTTACCAGATACCAAAAGACCATTTCAAAATACTCACGCAGCGGGTAAGGACAAATAATTAAAATACTCTATCGGCGGAATACAAGAACTGATCAGGAAACTCAATACACAAATACATGCTCTAGCCAGTATCCTCGGAGAAGCTCATCTCTCCACGACCGCTACAAGCTTGATAATCCAAGAACCTAAAAAGAAAGCCCACGACGGGGTCAGCCATAATATGCAACAATGATAACTATCACATCACATCAATAATTACATATCAATGGAAATACTAAGTAAGAATACGACCAATGTAATCTAACTGTCGTAACTTTACGAAAATCTACGATTCGTATCCTTAACAACACAATAAGATAATACCAAAATATCTGTACGGTATCTCAACAATACCCAAGGTTCTCAAACCATTATCATAACTCGGGATACGGGAATTATACCAACTCTGGCCAATTCAATCCATCGGATAACGTCGACAATTCCAATACGATAATCAATTGTACATCAAAGACAAGTACCAAGGAAATATGGAACATACCTCAAGATACGAAATACCATTACCATCACGTCAGTCTAATCCGAGATCAGATCAACACAACATACGGACATGGCCCTAACACAAGACCTACAAATGCATACTCATATGACAACGTCAATATGATCACAACAATAACGACAATGTATACTTATGGCAAACCCATAATATACATATGCACAACAATAACAACACATATGGTAATCCAACGATCCAGCGCACACAGCTATAGATTCCCATGATGATCTCGTCGGACCAACGCATGGTGGCATTACCTGTCAAGTGATCCAGCGCACACAGCTATAGATTCCCATGATGATCCCGTCGGACCAACACATGGTGGACATATGACAACAATGCACAACTGCACAAAACAACAGTACACAATACACGACAACAACAATGCACAAATGCATGACAACAACGATACAGGAATGTATCACGACATGATCAAAACAAATGATAAACAATTAGAGTACTTGCCCCGAGTCCTTCGAGAACGATCTCAATGTCTAAACCATCACGAAACATTATCCTCAATACTCGACGGTCCAAAGTATCACGGATTGCAGATAATTCATATCTTCATCTTTATCACAATATATCTTCGATGTACGAGTATACCAATAATAAATGTAAATCATATACCTTATAATTTGGATTCCCAAAACTCGAATACGATTTATAATTCCAAATCTCCTGTGATTTCGATTATAAACATTGCTATACGAATTATACATGAATGAAACGGGAACCATTCATTAAATACTATAAACTGAGCAAGTAATAACTTACCTCGATACCGATACAACGACGAGGAAGTTGTTACCAAATCCATTTCCGTCATCTACACATTCCTTGGCCCCGATCAAAGCAATTCACGAACATACTCGAACACGGCCGCAACATACAGTTATAATTACCGATCAATAATTTCAACCTATTGAAGTAATCAATTAACACACATTCGATAATAATCAACAATCGATATAACCAATCAACAAACTGAACGGTTCTACAATATCTCGGTAAAACACTAGTCGGATAAATCCAACTCAAACCAGCATGAATTCAGAACCACAACACGAAAATACTGCACTTTCTACCTTCTTAGCGCACGTTAATCACTTGACGTAGTATGCGCTAAGTTGCTCCCATTAGCGCGCGCTAGGCAGCAAGCTTATCGTGCGCTAATGCTGTACAGATGCATGTTTTTCAGATACCGATCAACATATGGCGATTATCAAGAACACTGTAACACCCCCAATCCGCTCAGGGATATTACACACCGTAGAACCTTTCTTCAAGGATCTCCCAGGCTGGTAACAACATATAAAAACTCAACCATGCCTTTAAGGCTAAAATGATTTAGTAGACCGATTTGGTCTTTCAATAAATACATACAACTCAAATACAACTCATGCCCACGCAGGGGTCAAAATACAACCACACCCGTATAACGGGAAAAATATAGCAGCGGAAAATAAAGTACAACTGAACCAATAAACAATGTACGGTTCCTCATGTGATCAGTATCGATCATCTTTCATCATCCTTCGTGCCGACCCTGTGTTATGCTCCAAAACCTGAATGAAAAAATAGACATCCACCCCCAGAATACTCAGGGGTTAGCAAAACTCCACTTTTTTGCTAGTGCAAGTACAAGTGCAAAAATACGAGTCATACCATTCACATTCCACGAGTAACAATAACCAGGAATTCTCAAAGATCCAAACGAAACGAAAAGTACTTCCCGAGGCAAGAGTTTGAGAAAATATTCTAAAACCGAAAGATCACAAATCAATGGAAATAATTTATAAAACAGTTTAGAATGCCATCGAGAGTTTTAATAGAAAAAATAATTTAGGATTATCAAATCCCACTTTTCAAAACCCAAAAGACGAAAGGGGTCACCGCCCCAAAGGTTTACTTTCCGTAAAATGACATTTACCAAACTGTTGGGATTTTAGCCCCAAATCCGTAAAATGACTTTTACAAAACCATTGGGATTTTAGCCCCAAATCTCATCAACTCACAGTATACGAGAACGACAACAAGGTTCGTCTTCCAACATCAAAATTAACAACCCAAGGTTTAAACACAGAAAACAAATACTCTAGTGTCAACCTAGCCAAGTAAGCCAAACGAACAACTTACCTCTTACACACTTAGTCGATGCATGCAATCATGAAAACCGTTCAAAATACTCGTTTCCGGAAACGCCAATCTCAAAACACATTTGTAAAATGCACCACAATTAACCGTGGACCCACGCCTCTGTGGACCCCTACCGAGACCCCGTCGGATCTAACCCGTAGTGATTAAAAGCAAGCTCGCGGACCCACGCCTCTGTGGACCCCTACCGAGACCCCGTCGGATCTAACCCATAGTGAGCATACACACACACGTTACTCATGCAATACTAATATGCTAAGAATGTAAGCTCATCAAGAATACTTACTAGAGATGGCTACTTATCCGACACCATTATCAAACTCTTCAAAACACAATAACAAGATTAAACACGGAATACACAATTCCATACTTTAAACAACAGGGGTATCATCAAAGCCTTCGACGTTCAAAATAATCAAATCATAATCAATTCCAAAACACACCGTTCACAAAACACACACTCATTTTTGGAAGAGGGCCTTTAACGAGGCCAAAACAAATCTTTTGGAAATTCATTTTAAAATAACCAAACAAACACACCAAGACGACCACCGATCAATCATATCCACAAAACGAGAAGCGTATGAACAAGGTACTTTCCTCGAATAACCACAACACGGAGATTCGACCGAAGTAGGTTGGCACGAACCGACTACGAACCCACCGACTCCACCGAACGTCAACTCACAATAATAAACTAAGAAGGACAATAACAACAATGAAAATGAATTCCATAGCACGACCTAAAGCCGTTGAATTCAAAGAACGAATGACGAAAGTTCAAGTGTTTCCCCCAAAACGGCCAAGAACCCGATTCGTCCCGACAAAACACGAAAACGGAATTCCATGTCGAAATATGGATATACAATCCATAGAATATGTTTAACAACATCATTTAACCACAATCGATCCATCAAAAACGGATGGAAAACGAGATCGAGAACAAATCCCTCAAAAGTCGATTCGAAGGAAATCAAGAAATACATTTCGATTCGATGAAGAACAATGGATTAAATGATGTTAAACACAAGAATACTACCAAGATTAATCATACCCATCATGAATTAATCAACAATATGGAACGAATCGGACAAAAACGCAAAACCCCCAAAATTCAAGAAATTAGGGTTCTAAGGAGAGATTACCTTGATTCGTTGGATCAAAGGATGATATAGGATGACCAATCCATGATATGAACTCAAGAACTTTGTGGATTTGTTGTTCAACAACATGGCTTCGCCTCCTCCGAAGCTCCAGCCGCAAATCGAAAAGAAAGGAAATGAAAAACGAGTGAAAATGAGGTTGCTCTGCCACATTTATACTGGGTCGGATTAGCGTGCGATAGGCTGCCGAGCTAGCGTGCGCTATCGGCCCAGGCCGCAATCCAGAAACCTCCTGGACTAGACTGCTCGGCCAGGTAGCGTGCGCAGCCTTCCGGCCGTAGCGTGCGCTACCTGCTGGTCGTAGCGTGCTTGATGTCCGGCGATGGCGTGCGCTAGCGCCGATCCACCGAGTCGAGCCTCACGCGCCCCTCTGCCGAGCGATGGCGTCGTGCGTCGGCCGGCCGCATAACGTGCGCTACTCCTGCCGGTTAGCGCACGCAGCCTTCCGGCAGTAGCGTGCGCTACGCCGGGTCTTGCCGCGTCAGCCCGGCCAATGCCCACAACCGTCCGGCCAGGACCCGCCACCGTCTGGCCAGCTGCTCAGCCGCCATGACCCGACGACTCGATTTCCGAAAACGCACGGAACGAACACGATGAAAAGCTCGCGGACAACATCATCGACCCGAAATGAAAACATAATGCAAAATTAATCATACGCGACCAAGAAAAGGGTCGAGACAACAAATAAAGATACGGATACCCGTAACTTTGGGTAAATTACAAAATGGCCCAAAACGCCCGAAAATCACGATACGTGATCGAATAACCAAACCAAAGTTCACAACACGTCTAACAAAGTTAAACGGACTTACGGTAAACTCGCAATAGCAGTTTCGAACGAGATTCGCAAGAATCGAACTCAAGTGCGGAAAAGTTGCCAAAAAGCACGGAACTCAACAAAACGATACCGAAACGAACTCGGATGACAAAAAGTGCAGAATTAATCATTCTCAGAATGACGAAACGGTCATGAGCAATTCGTCAAAACGGATTTCCTCCGAAAAAAAAGAAATTACCGAAAATCGAAATTATGGGTATTACAAACATCAAGTGATCCAAAACCATGTTTATAGTCGTCAAAACAATGAAATCCGATATCCCTTAACATATAAACAATCATCCAACTTCTAATCCAAGTACTAAATCCATATATCATCTTCCTTAATATCAATACATGAAACATCAAGAACGTAACAACACTTCCTTAATCTTCCATTACAGAGAGTAATCATCGACAATAACATCAACATCCGAAACTGAGGAGAAGGATTCACCAACTTATCTCAAGAAAACGAATTACAAAATTCAAGCCACACGAATCATATTAATATCATCCTACTCCGGTAATCCATCTCATAATCATAGTTGTCAACTTGTTTATGTAATAATCATCAACTCAAGAACATTAACATTCATCCCAAAATGAAATCCAAAGATGAAGAGTGATTACCTTTATGAAGGAATGGATTGATTTCCAAGGTTGAATCCATTTCCAAGGATCACCAATGATTTCAAGAACAAAGCTTTAATCCATGATTTCCATCTTTAATCTTGTTAAAGAGGATCATCCCTCAGTGTTTAGGAACTCCAAATGTCCTCCCAAGGTTCTCTCTATCGGGTAAAAGGAAAGAAATGGACGAAATGCTTCATAACACCCTTCTATCCCTTTTTATTAAGTATATTACTAGCGTGCGCTAAACCTTATGTTTAGCGTGCGCTACGACTTTAGCGTACGCTAACTGACTTTGTTAGCGTGCGCTATCGCAGTCCAGGGCTACTGTCTGGCTTCGTACATGTGCTCACGTACGTAACGCCCATGCATTAGCATACGTAACTTACACTCTCTAGCGCATGCAAGTCCTTGCGTTTAGCGTGCGCTAATATCAGTTGACTCGTTTGTCTGTATGCTCCGAAGACTGGTCCACACGCCGAAAGTGCTGACGAGGATAAGATTCCTTTTTGTCCGATATACAGTTAGCGTGCACTAATCAACATGCATTAGCGTGCGCTAACACTACATTACAACATCCGTTGACTTATCAGAACATGCGTCGAAAGTGGCCTGGTCCACATGCAGATTCCTTCTGAGCTGTTCTTCACTAGCGTACGCTGAGTTATGTCCGTAGCGTGCGCTAAACCTGCACGATAGCATGCGCTACTCGTGATTATTAGCGTGCGCTAATAATGTTACACTTAGCTATTTTCAGCTATTCTTGTCCAACGTCTCGACATATCGGATACGTATACATGACGCACTATATCCTCTAATACAATTGTCGACCAAGTACGACAATTATACCGATACTGACATCTCAGTCCTTCATTTATTTTATCTATACTGTACAGATTCCACGCTGTACAATATAACTTGGATAAAATAATATTAAACAATAGTAGCAGAAATTCCGGATATTACAACAAGTATCACGTAAACATTCGGTCAGTGAGGTTAATGGCGTCTTTTGATTAAGTATGGAATATGGTTACTTATATTTGTGGCACGATAAAACGGGATATGACTTGTATATAATTTGAAAATACTCTCAAAATTTTATTAGTGGTTCGTTGGGTTTAGGTCAGATATATTAAATGGGTAGGTTCGACGAAACGAAACGAGGGTTTTCTGAAATAGGTCGAAAGGACATTTTTACCCTTAATTTCGAACCTAAGCGTTTGGAGTATGAAACGAAATAGGATGGTTATGAAGATTTATGAGGAAGCTAAAAGTACTTCCTCGACTCCATATTTAAGGGAAAATTCGGAATTTTCTAGTTTCGGGACTGAAATTCCTAGAAATTACGGTATCGCCTCAAAACTTAAGAAAATCATTCTGAGGCCTATAGAGCTATGAATTTAGCTCGAAATTTAATGAAATTTTACAAGATGACGTGATGTACCTAGAATTCTAGATTTATGAAAATTCCAGAAATTTTTGGACTTGGTCCAGAAGTTTTGAATTATTGCATTTTGACCCCCAAAATTATTTTAAAATTACAATTTGGACTAATAAGTTTAGATATCGAACTCCGAATCATTTGAAACTTCATGGACGGACCATACATGATATAATATGTACTGTCCAAGGTCCAGAATGTTAAATTTTCATAAATGTCAGTTTAGTACCCAGACTTTAAGAAATTACGAATTATGCCCAAAAGTTCTATTTACTGATTTCAAGTCCCGTTTTGGCTACAAATAAATTATCCACATACCATATATTAGTTAATATAACACAAGTTCCATATTTGTGGATAGAGTTTACAAGAAATTATGAAGCAGTCATGAAATTTAAAATTTTCACATAATCGAACTTTATCTACTAAATCGGTGGTAACTTGAACTCGTAAAATATAATGCATGTTAACATAGCCATATATAAATCTAAAAGGCATGCATTTACATAAAATTTCAGATTCATACATGCTTTGCAAAAATCATAATTCTTGAAACTTAAAATTTAAGAAAGACAAGAGATATAATCCCTAATATGAAAATCATGGCATATATATATATAAGTAAACATGCATGTCTCAACATGTTCCTCAACAACATATTTGTGAAATATTCAGAATTAAACATGCATTATAAAACCATAAATTTTATTTGCTTTTAGGATTTTTGAAGAGAATTTTTACCCACCTCGATTCTTGTCGGAATTAGTCGGTTATATGTCTCGGAAGTTGAAGACGATCTTCCCTTTTACCAATACTAGGTTCGGCCGAAATATCCATGCACCAATGTTGGGTATTTTGTTTGCATTTTTAAGGTTAAAGTTAGATTAGGAGGATCATAGTTATACTTATAGGAAAAAGATGTAAGAGAAGAAATTACCTATTTCTTGCTTGAGCTTTCTTCTTTCTTCTTCCTCCTTCTTCCACTTCGACCCTCTCTCTCTCTATCTCTCTCTCTCTCTCACTCTCTCTCTCTCTCTCTCTCTCTCTCTCTCTCTCTCCTTAGTGCAGATTTTGTTTGTGAGTAGGTTTAGAGGGTTGTGGCTTAGGTGAAGATATGTATTTATAGTACTTAATTAGGGCTTTGGAGGGTGTAGTCATGTAGAAGACGAATGCCATGTGTCTAAGTCTTGCATGGGCGATGAAAATTCCTCCTCTTTTTCCCCCTTTTGACCGCCCATATGTGTGTGTGTGTATTATCTTTTTTTTTTGTTAATTTAAGAGTATAATTATAATTATAATAATTGATAATTTAATTAGTTGGGTTGGGCTAGTTAGTTAGTTGTAAAGTATGTTGGGTTGAGCCCAATCTATTAAATTTATGTTTTAGGTCTTGGCCCATTGGTTATTTTAGTATGTTATTTAATTAATCATGTGTGCTAAATATTTAATAAAATTTAAATGTGGGTGATTAACAATTAATCGATCGAAACATCAAGGGGTTCGTAACAAAATTTATTCATAACAATGAGATGATATCTTACAACTATATATACTAAGTCTAACACTTACATGAATTTTTGTTGGGTTTTACACCACTAGTTGTCTAAAAAAGACTGAGTTTGATCTGTGTCTTGCACTTTACTTTTGTGCCGACTTATTTACATTTGAATGTTTTAAGTTTTTCCATCATCAAAATAGGGGGAATTTGTTAGGAATATTATTTTAGATTTTGATGATGCCATCCATGTATTCATGATTAATTCAAACGTATGCACTAAGTACTTGACATTGTAAAGAAAAACCAAATGAGTATCTTCTATAGGCCTTAAAAATTAGGCTAAGTATTGATCAAATTTTGATCACTTAGAAAATTGGCTAAGTATAGAACTGTTAATATCAAATGAATTTTCAGACGAGTTAATTATCAGGCGATTTTTGGTCAATAGGAATATCATATGAGGTTTGACCAAAACACAGCTGCAGTCGAGTCCTAAAGAAGGCAGTATATGAGGTGAGTTCTAGTCGAACAAAGTATCATAGGAGTTTGACCACATGCAGGATATCAGAAGAGATACTATCAGGAGAAATATTATCAGACTAGTTCTGGTCAACACAATATATCAGAGAAGTTTGACCACAGGCGAGTTATCAGCCCCACTTTCAGACAACGAACATATCAGGCGAGTACAATTGTGATTGAACAACTGCATCCTCAACTGCGGGTTCAATCTCTTGGTAAAATACTTGATCTTATCTGCCACAGTACGGATAACAGATGAAGTAAACTGAAGAAGTCTTTGAAACTTTTCAGCAATAACAATAACACCCCCGTCCTCAACGGATTTGGGATTCAAAACCTCCGACAACTTGGCTTCACGAAGTGGATCCGGATAATACCTCTCTAACATGAGAGTCTTGAACTCGATCCAAACACAATCACGATCGGTGGGTTCTCGAGCACGACTCCGAAAATGATTCGTCAGCCACCAAAGTATTGGTATGAGGTTTGGGTTTCGGCTCACTCTGCGGCCTCTACCCCCTCTGTCACGTCCTCTTTCCAAACTGAAAGAATAACATTCAATCATGAACACAGCTCAAATACGCCTCAACGGCCAGAATGCTAGGTCAACGCAAAACACGAGTATACATACTCAACAAATAAACGATCACATTGATCACGCTAATCATAGCCAATACAGAGCCCACGCGCTCCAAAGCAAATAATCATAAATCAATCGCAACGGATCGTCACATACAAGTGTCAACAAAACAGGTTTAATCAATGACATAATGAATGTATGCACATAAAAGAGAATAGAGTACTTACACAGGTCATACGAAACTTCGAGGTCTTGCGATACTAGTCTTCACTGACGACGACTCGATAAAAAAAATGACACATACAGTCGTCCAACTATCATGACTCACAAAACCCGACTGCCCAGGTTGTCATAGCCTGACAGCCCCACTACTACCGCGTCGGTAAAGCCACATAACTCACATATCAGGGTATCTCACAACCCAATTATCTGATACCATCTTCTGTAACACTCCCAAATCCCATTGGATTATTACAGTGTCGTGGACCCCACATCAGGTGATCCACCAGGCGAACACGACCAAAATACATCAAACTAACCAAAATATGAAATCACAGACCATACTATGATGTCCGACATACTATTCCGATATGGAATTTCAACGACAAGGATGGGCCTACATGACCAAAATAAAATACAATAACATCCACGAGCCTTGCTCGGATAATACAAAACGACAACGACTGAACAAAATTGGAGTACTCCAACTGTCTTACTGACATGAACACCAAAATATCTCGGACTAGTATCGCTCGAATGCCTCGTCGCCATCATCATGCCCCTGTGTCTCAACTCTCTCCTCGCAAGCACCTACAACATGAAAACATGTTTCGTCCCCACGGGTCAGTCATCCAGATAATGAATATCAAATACATGTACAACATGATATGCATCCAAAGGGAGAATGAACAGTACAACAATGGTAGTACGAGATGCTCACAAACCAAAGTAATAATCGAGCATTCGTGAAACACTATGCCCACGGCATACGATTAATACCTGCTCAATAGGTTAGAACATATATGCCCAACGGCGAATTATCCATATAGAACACAACAACACATTACCCGAAGGTAAACCAAAATAATGCTGAAATAAATACGAATCACAATGCCCAAAGGCTCCAACGGAAATACCAATACATCACAATGGCCTGAAAGCCCCTCAGCCGAAGCTGTATATCACGATGGCCTGAAAGCCGAACAGCCCGAAGCTGTAAATCATCACAATACAGATCTCAAAGAAACAAACCCGACTGTCGAACATACCCCTTGGCGTATGAACGACCAGTCATAAATCGTCGGACATATCCAATACAACATGGACTATGAACGACCAAAATAGTATGGCTCAAGATGGACATCACAGTACGCCCGATCCGGAGATGTGTCAGTGCACATGTCCACCCTGTATACGGAATCCAAAAATATTCGTGAGACAATGTACCTAATTAGCCTCACGAACTACGTCTCGTGTGCACAGTCCAATACGGAAATATCCATGCATGACTATATATGTGCCTGGCTAAAAATCTTACACAATAACCAATCGGAATGCAGATATGATTCTGGATATGTCACGATGCAACATGACAACGAAACTCAAAAGATAACACATCCAATACGGATCATACGACTCACCAAGTGAATGATGACACACGAATAATGAAAGATCGACACGACCAACAATATTCAAAACAACCATCCTGGGATCAAAATCCCTAAGGACCGATTAACACGAGCAATAATCACAACACAACAATCCAGGAAATCCTCAACCCTCAACGATCACAAAATTACCGAGTTCACAAGAATAATAGTGTGCTGTCGTGAGTCGGCCAACACGACAATAATAATTCAACGGATGGGAACTATCTTCGACAGTCCTAATTCAATACTTCGATTACCGTAGAACGGCCAATCGATAACAACGATACAACGGATGGGAATATTTTCGACAGTCCCAATTCAATACATCGATTACCTTCATGACGGTCAATCGATAACAATTATACAACGAATGGGAATTATCTTTGATAATCCCAATTCAATATATCGATTACCTTTAGAGCGGAAAATTGATAATAATTATACAACATATGGGAATTATCTTTGATAATCCCAATTCAATACATCGATTACCTTTAGAACGGTTAACCGATAACAATTATACAACGAATGTCTCGACACCTTTAATCGGTTACCGATAACGAAGATGATAATCGAATACGTCAATGCCTTCAATCGGCTAATACGACATCAATAGAAAAACACTGATATCAATGACGACGATTCACAACAATATCTTGATGGAACATCAATCAACAATTACAATCGATATGTCGATGCCGCGGATCGGCTATCGACAACAATATCTCAATGGAAAATCAATCAACAATAACAATCGATATGTCGATACCGCGATCCGGATATCGACAAATATATTACCAACAAGTATCTCAATGCCTTAAACCGGCCATTTACGAACAACAATAATATTTGGCATAATTTGCCGAAGGGTATCGTATCAAACAATCCCTTGATATCAACAAAATCATAAAGAGATCAAGTCTCGAAATGATACACACATTCATACACATATATGATAATATTAATCTCGTTGACTAGTACAAGTATAAAACTTCCTCAAACCTAAGGCGAGAAAGTCCTTCCACGATCAACGTCCTACCACGTATCGATCAACGGCGTCCTCCGACAATCACAAGCACTCGAACAACCTTGAATAAAATACAATTCATTCGATAACACGATATCGACCGAAAACAACATAATAGATAACTCCGATTCCAACACGAATACATACTATACTCGTATTTACCCGTATACATATATATATATATATATATATAATATACATACATCACACACACAATACACAATATATATATATATATATATGCAACCCACAATATATATAGATATATATATACCCACATGACACACACACACATACACTGTACACAATATATATATATATTTAACACACACTGTACTAAACACACACACACACTTTACACATTATATATATATACACAAAACACACACACACACTGTACACGTTATATATATATATATAGATATAGTCAGAAAAAAAACTCCCCTGTCGCAACACCAGAACTTGGTCGCCGGCTAACTGACCCGCCGGACCTCGTCCAACTCCAGCCCGATCCTGACCATGGCCGATTTTCACCCAACTCCATCTCCGCTTGCAACTCCTCGCTGGAAATCTTGCCGCGCCTCCGTTCCGCCGTCCGTTCAGGTCGGAAGCCATCTCCGGTCGCTGGAATCTATGGAGCCGCGTCCATGGCCGGAGACCATGAAGAGTGCCCGGCGTCTGAGCTTCGTCTCGCCAGAAAAAGACCGGAACAGCTCGACCGGATTTGCAACGCCGTCCGTTTCGGACGTTCCGACCAGGCCGCTGCTGCTCCAGTCACGAGCTACCACGCCGCCGTCGAGCTTCGGTCGTCGTCGGAGACGTCAGTTCATCACTCTGGTCGTCAACTCCAGTCCGTCGCCGGAAACTATGAAGAAGTCGGCTGCCCGTCCTTTAACTCTACCTCGACGAGAAAAAAAAAGAAACGAGAGAGATAGAGAGAAGGGACGAGAGAGAGAGAAAATGAGAGAGCTGGAGAAAAAGGGAGGAGAGAGGAATAATGATAACGTGAGAGGGAGAAGAAAAATTGGGATGATAACATATATATATATATATATATATATATATATATATATATATATATATATAATCCCCCAAAGATACCCTGGCCCTACCAGCCGAAAGCTGACTACGAGGAAGGTTCCTACCATCGACCACGCATTACGTACATAAACCTCAGGGCGTAACATACGTAATCGCAACAAATTAGCGTACGTAATGCTACACAGGTAGCGTACGCTATGGCTACAAACTTAGCCAAAATTCCAAACTCGCCAAGCAACAACCAAATGACGAAACCAAACTGACGACCAGTAAAATTATTTCGATCCCGAAATATTCTAATACAATATACATTGTATCGGTCCAAACAATAACACCTGTACAATTCCAAATGAATACGTACAACTCAACAGTAACACACAAAAAAAAAAATTAACCCCGGATATTACATACTCCCCCCCTTAAAAAGAGTTTTGTCCCCGAAACTCAGGGTGCACAAGTCGGGGCACGGACTATCCATCAGGATAAGAAAACAACATCTCCAGGAATACTCCTCAATACGAGCAATTCCGCCTGAGTAACTGGGCCGACCCCACGGGTCCACACGTCTCCTTTGTCTGAACAAGGCGAAAAAATCAAGTGATAAAGACACTCAACCAAGTGCGATATTAGCTGAATCTTGACTCTCCTGCTAGAGACTAGCTAGGAAGTCGCACCAACCGCATGACTAGTAACACCGGCGTACACATCCCGAGGGAGCCGCTCATTGTACATGCCTACAACCATCGGTGTACACTTCCCCATTCTCGTCAGCATCGAACGCCCATGTAATCACGGACTCGCACCACAAAAGAAAATAACAACGCACGAATAGTCCTCGGGACCATATCAACCGCACGCCCAAGTCCTCATGACTTGACGCCTTGAATCACAATGAACAATTACCCAGATCATCACAAAAATCTCGGGTACAGGACCAAAAGGAAAGAAAATCACATCAAATGACTCAAGTGTCAAGATTCTCAGATACAATCATTACAAGATAGATCAACCATAAATGGTTCGCAACCACAATACTAAAATAGAGACCGAGTCAAACATCAATCCGAAAGACAAGGAAAATACAAATCAAGGCTACATCTCAAATGTACCCGAAATCAACCTCCTCCAGAACATCGGGCTCCCCGATCTCATCGACTCGAAGAAGACCCAAATCTAAACTCGTCGCCCCTCCTCAGTTGTCCATACCTGTGGCTCCCGAAGCCCGATATGACCCCTTGGATGAAGTACGGACTGAAGTGACAAAATCTCTCGAGGTCCGTGAGCTCTCCCGAGATCTACTGGTACTAGAACTCCTGCAGTATTTCTGAAGGTGTCCCTACCTCCCACACAAAAAATAAATAATAGCTGGAACCGTACATCGAGTACTAACATGCCCCACTGAATCACAGTTAAAACAAACAACATTCGAACTCGTCGCCTGAGAAGAAGATGCTTTCCCAGCACAAAGCCGACTAGAAAATGACCTCTTGGACGTCGGAGCTCGATGTCCCTCTGAACGAATCAGCATCCTAGTCCTCTCACCAGAAGAAACTGAAGGATCCTTCTGAGGAAGCACCTTGATCGAAAGATCTGCTCCAAGAGCCTTCTCGATGAATTCTCCAAGTGAACTACAATTGTAATTGAACAACTGCATCCTCAACTGCGGGTTCAACCTCTTGTTAAAATACATGATCTATCTGCCTCAATATTGATAACAGATGAAGTAAACTGAAGAAGTCTTTGAAACTTTTCAGCAATAACAATAACACCCTCGTCCTCAACGGATTCGGGGTTCAAAACCTCCGACAACTTGGCTTCACGAAGTGGAGCCGGATAATACCTCTCTAACATGAGAGTCTTGAACTCGATCCAAACACAATCACGATCAGTGCGTTCTCGAGCACGACTCCGAAAATGATTCATCAGCCACCAAAGTATTGGTACGAGGTTTTGGGTTTCGGCTCACTCCGCGGCCTCTACCCCCTCTGTCACTTCCTCTTTCCAGACTGAAAGAATAACATTCAATCATGACCACAGCTCAAATATGCCTCAACGGCCAGAATGCTCGGTCAACGCAAAACACGAGTATACATACTCAACAGATAAACGATCACATTTATCACACTAATCATAGCCGATACACAGCCCACACGCTCCAAAGCAAATAATCATAAATCAATCGCACCCGATCGTCACATACAAGTGTCAACAAAATAGGTTTAATCAATGACATAATGAATGTATGCACATAAAAGAGAATAGAGTCCTTACACAGGTCATACGAAGCTTCTAGGTCTTGCGATACTAGTCTTCACTGACGACGACTCGATAAAAAAAAATGACACATACAGTCATCCAACTATCACGACTCACAAAACCCGACTGCCCAGGTTGTCATAGCCTGACAGCCCCACTACTACCGCGTCGGTAAAGCCACATAACTCACATATCAGGGTATCTCACAACCCAATTCTCTGATACCATCTTCTGTAACACCCCCAAATCCCATTGGATTATTACAGTGCCGTGGACCCCACATCAGGTGATCCACCAGGCGAACACGACTAAAATACAACAAACTGACCAAAAAAGGAAATCACACACCCTACTATGATGTCCGACATACTATTCTGATATGGTATTTCAACGACAAGGATGGGCCTACATGGCCCAAATAAAATACAACAACATCCACGAGCCTTGCTCGGATAATACAAAACGACAACGACTGAACAAAATTGGAGTACTCCAACTGTCTTACTTACATGAACACCAAAATATCTCGGACTAGTATCCCTCGAATGCCTCGTCGCCATCGTCATGCCCCTGTGTCTCAACTCTCTCCTCGCAAGCACCTAAAACATGAAAACTTGTTCCGCCCCCACGGGGTCAGTCATCCAGATAATGAATATCAAATACATGTACAACATGATATGCATCCAAAGGCAGAATGAACAGTACAACAATGGTAGTACGAGATGCTCACAAACCAAAGTAAGAATCGAGTATTCGTGAAACACTATGCCCACGGCATACGATTAATACCTGCTCAATAGGTTAGAACATATGTGCCCAACGGCGAATTATCAATAGAGAACACAACAACACATTACCCGAAGTTAAACCAAAATAACTCTGAGATAAATACGAATCACAATGCCCAAAGGCTCCAACGGAAATACCAATACATCACAATGGCCTGAAAGCCCCTCAGACGAAGCTGTATATCACGATTGCCTGAAAGCCAAACAGCCCGAAGCTATAAATCATCACAATACACATCTCAAAGAAACAAACCCGACTGTCGAACATACCCCTTGGCGTATGAACGACCAGTCACAAATCGTCGGACATATCCAATACAACATGGACTATGAACGACCAAAATAGTATGGCTCGAGATGGACATCACAGTACGCCCGATCCGGAGATGTGTCAGTGCACATGTCCACCCCGTATACGGAATCCAGAAATATTCGTGAGATAATGTACCTAATTAGCCTCACGAACTACGTCTCGTGTGCACAGTCCAATACGGAAATATCCACGCATGACTATATATGTGTCTGGCTAAAAATCCTACACAATAACCGATCGGAACGCAGATATGATTCCGGGTATGTCACGATGCAACATGACAACGAAACTCAAAGGATAACACATCCAATACGGATCATACGACTCACCAAGTGAACGATGACACATGAATAATGAAAGATCGACACGACCAACAATATTCAAAACAACCATCCTGGGATCAAAATCCCTAAGGACCGATTAACATGAGCAATAATCACAACACAACAATCCGGGAAATCCTCAACCCTCAACGATCACAAAATTACCAAGTTCACAAGAATAACAGTGTGCTACCGTGAGTCGGCCAACACGACAATAATAATTCAACAGATGGGAACTATCTTCGACAGTCCCAATTCAATACTTCGATTACCGTAGAACGGCCAATCTATAATAACGATACAACGGATGGGAATATTTTCGACAGTCCTAATTCAATACATCGATCACCTTCAGGACGGTCAATCGATAAAAAATATACAACGGATGGGAATTATCTTTGATAATCCCAATTCAATATATTGATTACCTTTAGAGCGGACAATCGATAATAATTATACAACGGATGGGAATTATATTTTATAATCCCAATTCAATACATCGATTACCTTTAGAACGGTTAACCGATAACAATTATACAACGGATGTCTCGGCACATTTAATCGGTTACCGATAACGAAGATGATAATCGAATACGCCAATGCCTTCAATCGGCCAATACGACATCAATAGAAAAACACTGATATCAATGACGACGATTCACAACAATATCTTGATGGAACATCAATCAACAATAACAATCGATACTTCGATGCCGCGAACCGGTTATCGACAACAATATCTCAATGGAACATCAATCAACAATAACAATCGATATGTCGATACCGCGAACCGGCTATCGACAAATATATTACCAACAAGTATCGCAATGTCTTAAACCGGCCATTTACGAACAACAATAATATTTGGCATAATTTGCCGAAGGGTATCGTATCAAACAATCCCTTGATATCAACAAAATCATAAAGAGATCAAGTCTCGAAATGATACACACATTCATACACATATATGATAACATTAATCTCATTGACTAGTACAAGTATAAAACTTGCCTCAAACCGAAGGCGAGAAAGTCCTTCCACGATCAACGTTCTACCACGAATCGATCAACGACGTCCTCCGACAATCACAAGCACTCGAACAACCTTGAATGAAATACAATTCATTCGATAACACGATATCGACCGAAAACAACATAATAGATAACTCCGATTCCAACACGAACACATACTATACTCATATTTACCCGTATACACACATATATATATAATATACATACATCACACACACAATACACAATATATATACCCACATGACACACACACATACACTGTACACAATATATATATATATATATTTAACACACACTGTACTAAACACACACACACACTTTACACATTATATATATATACAACACACACACTGTACACGTTATCTATCTATCTATATATATATATATATATATCTGCACACACACACACATCTTACCAGAAGAAGTCGATCGGCCGGGCAACCTTCGCCGGAATCAGGTCACAAAAAAAAAACAACTCCCCTGTCGCAACACCGGAACTCGGTCGCCGGCAAACAGACCTGCCGGACTTCGTCCAACTCCAGCCCGATCCCGACCATGGCCGGATTTCACCCAACTCCATCTCCGCTTGCAACTCCTCGCCGGAAATCTTGCGGCGCCTCCGTTCCGTCGTCCGTTCAGGTCAAAAGTCATCTCTGTTCACTGGAATCTATGGAGCCACGTCCATGGCCGGAGACCATGAAGAGTGCCCGGCGTCTGAGCTTCGTCTCGCCAGAAAAAGACCGGAATAGCTCGACCGGATTTGCAACGCCGTCCATTTCGGACGTTCCGACCAGGCCATCGCTGCTCCACTCCCGAGCCACCACGCCGCCGTCGAGCTTCGGTCGTCGCCGGAGACGTCAGTCCATCACTCCGGTCGTCAACTCCAGTTCGTCGCCGGAAACTATGAAGAAGTCGGCTGCCCGTCCTTTAACTCTACCTCGACGAGAAAAAAAAAAAGAAACGAGAGAGATGGAGAAGGGACGAGAGAGAGAGAAAATGAGAGAGCTGGAGAGAAAGGGAGGAGAGAGGAATAATGTTAACGTGAGAGGGAGAAGAAAAAGTGGGATGATAACATATTTATATATATATATATAAATAATCCCCCAAAGATACCCTGGCCCTACCAGCCGAAAGTTGACTACGAGGAAGGTTCCTACCACCGACCACGCATTACGTACGTAAATCTCAGGGCGTAACGTACGTAATCGCAACAAATTAGCGTACGTAATGCTACACAGGTAGAGTACGCTATGGCTATAAACGTAGCCAAAATTCCAAACTCGCCAAGCAACAACCAAATGATGAAACCAAACTGACGACCAGTAAAAATATTTTGATCCCGAAATATTCTAATACAATATACATTGTATCGGTCCAAACAACAACACTTGTACAATTCCAAATGAATACGTACAACTCAACAGTAACACACAAAAAAAAAAATTAACCCCGGATATTGCATACTCCCCCCTTAAAAAGAGTTTCGTCCCCGAAACTCAGGGTGCACAAGTCGGGGCACGGACTATACATCAGGATAATAAAACAACATTTCCAGGAATACTCCTCAATACGAGCAATTCCGCCTGAGTAACTGGGCCGACCCCACGGGTCCCCACGTCTCCTCTGCCTGAACAAGGCGAAAAAAATCAGGTGATAAAGACACTCAACCAAGTGCGAGATTAGCCGAATCATGACTCTCCTGCTAGAGACTAGCCAGGAAGTCGCTCCAACCGCATGACTAGTAACACCGGCGTACACATCCCGAGGGAGCCGCTCATTTTACATGCCTACAACCATCGGTGTACACTTCCCCGTTCTCGTCAGCATCGAACGCCCATGTAATCACGAACTCACACCACATAAGAAAATAACAACGCACGAATAGTCCTCAGGACCATATCAACCGCACGCCCAAGTCCTCACGAATTGACTTCTTGATTCACAATGAACAATTAACCAGATCATCACAAAAATCTCGGGTACATGACCAAAAGGAAAGAAAATCACATCAAATGACTCAAGTGTCAAGATTCTCAGATATAATCATTACAAGATAGATCAACCATAAATGGTTCGCAACCACAATACTAAAATACAGACCGAGTCAAACATCAATCCGAAAGACAAGGAAAATACAAATCAAGGCTACATATCAAATGTACCCGAAATCAACCTCCTCTAGATCATCGGGCTCCCCAATCTCATCGACTCGAATAAGACCAAAATCTAAACTCGCCGCCCCTCCTCGGTTGTCCATACCCCTGGCTCCCGAAGCCCGATATGACCCCTTGGATGAAGTATGGACTGAAGTGACAAAATCTCTCGAGGCCCGTGAGCTCTCCCGAGATCTACTGGTACTAGAACTCTTGCAGTATTTCTGAAGGTGTCCCTGCCTCCCACAAAGAAAATAAATAATAGCTGGAACCGTACATCGAGTACTAACATGCCCCGCTGAATCACAGTTAAAACAAACAACATTCGAACTCGTCGCCTGAGAAGAAGATGCTTTCCCAGCACGAATCCGACTAGAAAATGACCTCTTGGACGTCAGAGCTCGATGTCCCTCTGAACGAATCAGCATCCTAGTCCTCTCACCAGAAGAAACTAAAGGATCCTTCTGAGTAAGCTCCTTGATCGAAATCTCTGCTCCAAGAGCCTTCTCTATGAATTCGCCAAATGAACTACAATTGTGATGAACAACTACATCCTCAACTGCGGGTTCAACCTCTTGTTAAAATACTTGATCTTATCCGCCTCAGTACGGATAAGGGATGAAGTAAACTGAAGAAGTCTTTGAAACTTTTCAACAATAACAATAACACCCTCGTCCTCAACGGATTCGGGGTTCAAAACCTCCGAAAACTTGGCTTCACGAAGTGGAGCCGGATAATACCTCTCTAACATGAGAGTCTTGAACTCGATCCAAACACAATCACGATCGGTGGGTTCTCGAGCACGACACCAAAAATGATTCGTCAGCCACCAAAGTATTGGTATGAGGTTTCGAGTTTCGGCTCACTCTGCGGCCTCTACCCCCTCTGTCACTTCCTCTTTCCAGACTGAAAGAATAACATTCAATCATGACCACAACTCAAATATGCCTCAACGGCCAGAATGCTAGGTCAACGCAAAACACGAGTATACATACTCAACAGATAAACGATCACATCGATCGCACTAATCATAGCCGATACAGAGCCCACATGCTCCAAAGCAAATAATCATAAATCAATCACACCCGATCGTCACATACAAGTGTCAACAAAACAGGTTTAATCAATGAAATAATGAATGTATGCACATAAAAGAGATTAGAGTCCTTACACAGGTCATACGAAGCTTCGAGGTCTTGCGATACTAGTCTTCACTGATGACGACTCGATAAAAAAAAATGACACATACAGTCGTCCAACTATCACTACTACCGCGTCGGTAAAGCCACATAACTCACATATCAGGGTATCTCACAACCCAATTCTCTGATACCATCTTCTGTAACACCGCCAAATCCCATTGGGTTATTACAGTGCCGTGGACCCCACACCAGGTGATCCACCAGGCGAACACGACTAAAATACAACAAACTGACCAAAATAGGAAATCACAGACCCTACTATGATGTCCGACATACTATTCTGATATGGAATTTCAACTATAAGGATGGGCCTACATGACCAAAATAAAATACAACAACATCTACGAGCCTTGCTCGGATAATACAAAACGACAACGACTGAACAAAATTGGAGTACTCTAACTGTCTTACTGACATGAACACCAAAATATCTCGGACTAGTAGCGCTCGAATGCCTCGTCGCCATCGTCATGCCCCTGTGTCTCAACTCTCTCCTCGCAAGCACCTAAAACATGAAAACATGTTCCGCCCCCACGGGGTCAGTCATCCAGATAATGAATATCAAATACATGTACAACATGATATGCATCCAAAGACAGAATGAACAGTACAACAATGGTAGTACCAGATGCTCACAAACTAAAGTAAGAATCGAGCATTCGTGAAACACTATGCCCACGGCATACGATTAATACTTGCTCAATAGGTTAGAACATATGTGCCCAACGGCGAATTATGAATATAGAACACAACAATACATTACCCGAAGGTAAACCAAAACAACGCTGAAATAAATACGAATCACAATGCCCAAAGGATCCAATGGAAATACCAATACATCACAATGGCCTGAAAGCCCCTCAACCGAAGCTGTATATCACGATGGCCTGAAAGCCGAACAGCCCGAAGCTGTAAATCATCACAATACAGATCTCAAAGAAACAAACCCGGCTGTCGAACATAACCCTTGGCGTATGAACGACCTGTCACAAATCGTCGTCCATATCCAATACAACATGGACTATGAACGACCAAAATAGTATGTCTCAAGATGGACATCACAGTACGCCCGATCCGGAGATGTGTCAGTGCACATGTCCTCTCCGTATACGGAATCCAGAAATATACGTGAGACAATGTACCTAATTAGCTTCACGAACTACGTCTCGTGTGCACAGTCCAATACGAAAATATCCACGAATGACTATATATGTGCCTGGCTAAAAATCCTACACAATAACCAATCGGAACGCAGATATGATTCCAGATATGTCACGATGCAACATGACAATGAAACTCAAAGGATAACACATCCAATACGGATCATACGACTCACCAAGTGAACGATGACACATGAATAATGAAAGATCGACACGACCAACAATATTCAAAACAACCATCCTGGGATCAAAATCCCTAAGGACCGATTAACACGAGCAATAATCACAACACAACAATCCGGGAAATCCTCAACCCTCAACGATCACAAAATTACCGAGTTCACAAGAATAATAGTGTGCTACCGTGAGTCGGCCAACACGACAATAATAATTCAACAGATGGGAACTATCTTCGACAGTCCCAATTCAATACTTCGATTACGGTAGGACGGCCAATCGATAACAACGATAAAACAGATGGGAATATTTTCGACAGTCCCAATTCAATACATCGATTACCTTCAGGACGGTCAATCGATAACAATTATACAACGGATGAGAATCATCTTTGATAATCCCAATTCAATATATCGATTACCTTTAGAGCGGACAATCGATAATAATTATACAACGGATGGGAATTATCTATGATAATCCCAATTCAATATATCGATTACCTTTAGAACGGTTAACCGATAACAATTATACAACGGATATCTCGGCACCTTTAATCGGTTACCGATAACGAAGATGATAATCGAATACGTCAGTGCCTTCAATCGGCCAATACAGCATCAATAGAAAAACACTGATATCAATGATGACGATTCACAAAAATTTCTTGATGGAACATCAATCAACAATAACAATCGATATGTCGATGTCACGAACCGACTATCGACAACAATATCTCAATGGAACATCAATCAACAATAACAATCGATATGTCGATACCGTGAACTGGCTATCGACAAATATATTACCAACAAGTATCGCAATGCCTTAAACCGGCCAATTACGAACAACAATAATATTTGGCATAATTTGCCGAAGGGTATCGTATCAAACAATCCCTTGATATGAACAAAATCATAAAGAGATCAAGTCTCGAAATTTTACACACATTCATACACATATATGATAACATTAATCTCATTGACTAGTACAAGTATAAAACTTGCCTCAAACCGAAGGCGAGAAAGTCCTTCCACGATCAACGTCCTACCATGAATCGATCAACGGCGTCCTCTGACAATCACAAGCACTCGAACAACCTTGAATGAAATACAATTCATTCGATAACACAATATCGACCGAAAACAACATAATAGATAACTCCTATTCCAACACGAACACATACTATACTCGTATTTACCCGTATACACACAAACACACACACACACATATATATATATATATATATATATATATATAATATACATACATCACACACACAATACACAATATATATATATATAATATACATACATCACACACACAATACACAATATATATATACCCACATGACACACACACATACACTGTACACAATATATGTATATTTAACACACACTGTACTAAACACACACACACACACACACACTTGACACATTATATACATATATATATATATATATATATATATA
The DNA here is from genome assembly GCA_033398695.1 of Orobanche coerulescens. Lineage (NCBI taxonomy): Eukaryota > Viridiplantae > Streptophyta > Magnoliopsida > Lamiales > Orobanchaceae > Orobanche > Orobanche coerulescens. The sequence goes on along the minus strand of CM065807.1, from coordinate 94,035,745 downwards.
TATATATATATGCACACACACACATCTTACCAGAAGAAGCCAATTGGCCGGGCAACTTTCGCGGGAATCAGGTCAGAAAAAAAAACAACTCCCCTGTCGCAACACCAGAACTCGGTCGCCGACAAACTGACCCGCCGGACCTCGTCCAAATCCAGCCCGATCCCGACCATGGCCAGCCCGATTAGGAATTACCATATGTATGTTGTGATAACATATTGTGATTATTATGTGTGTATGTTATTATTGAGTTTCTTGCAGGAAAAGACTCATTGGTTCTTTTGTCATTTATGTTATTATTATTCTTCGTGAGATGTTGAATAATATGTTGTGGTACTTGTACTAGCATCGTTGGGCTAACCCATTCGGGGGTGAATATTTGTTTATTTTCAGAATCCAGGAGAGCGGGAAACAACCACTGGAGTTGCATGGCGACGAGGGTGCAGAGTGATGTTACAGCCGAGTTTATTTGTCTGTTGTTTGTATCGTTTTAAGAAATACTCGAGTACGTCGTCATTTGTGATGATTTGGATTTGGTGATGTATTAATACTTTTCCTTTGGACATTTGTATTTTCAGCATTAGTCAAAACTGTTGTATTTTATTTCAGTTACTTTCATACGTTGGTATCTATTATTGTCTTTTCATTTATTAAGCCTTGTAAATCCTTATGTAAAGGATTTACGGCGCTGTAATATTCCTAAATATACCGGGGGTGTTACAATATGGATGCAATGCGGTGCATCAATATTAAGCATTTTGAACCATGAGACATAATGAATATATCATAACCAACTCGTCTTGACCATCCAATAAGATCGACTAAACATAGTCAAATGTATAAGGCACATGCCTTTACAAATACTTAGAAAAGTATTCGGACCTATAGTCACACGAACTATAATCGAGGTCAACGAATTCATGTACTTAATGCAATATGTCATTGCTTTACATGTTAAAATTTATGAGAATTACTCTTACATTCTTTCATATATTATATTGCAAGGAGACGGTGCATGACTACACCCAGATGCAATATTTTATTTTAATAAGATGAAAGATGGAGTTTTTCAAGTATGGGATTGAGTCAAGACCAACGTGGTGGTCCCTCAATTCAACGTGACAAATCCATCACAAATCGATTTTAACCACGACATATCCGTCGCAATTGATGTTTGTCCAATTTGTACGTCACAAATTCATGACTAATCATGAACAAGTCATAACTTAACCGTTACCGACAATGTTCATTTTATTCAAATGTTGGTTTAAAGTCGACAAAACAGCAACGTCAAATTGCACCCAAAATGTGGTGTATACAACAACCACAAATATCGACTTTCAACAATTATACGTGACTCCCCCAGGACCGTCACATAGTTTACTTCGACATATGAGAGTGATACCACTTCTCATAGTCTCATCCAGCGCAAAGTAGCATGTGAGATAAAGAACCTAAATACCCAATTCCCCCAAAAAAAATTCCCAAAAGAGATAAATAGAAAAATAGGAACTTTAATAAAGTCTTACGTGGGTATTCGGTTCCATATTTGCTTTGATCCTTGAATGGGATAATAAATTTGGCCTTTTTCCATATGAGCAATATATTTTCGTGGGTAATCGGTTCCATATTTACTTTGATCATTGAACGTGATAATAAATATGGCTTCTATCCATAGCGTGTACATCATCATGAGCAACATATTTTCCTATATCACACGTAAAGCATAAACACAATTAGATTCATAAACATACAAGTGAATGACAAATGAATCATTATTTAGGAAAAGGGAGAGTTGAGAAACGTCCATAAAAGGGGCTATTGGGCTCGATAATCAGCCGAAAAAAACTCGGGTGCGGCGGTGTAGCAGGCGCCAACAATTCCTCAAGTTCGAATGGTCGGGTAGTGTAATATTCTAGAATTTCGCTACGAATTTTTCGCATTGTTTTATTCGAGTTGTACTGTATAGAGTGGGACCGATGCAGTATGGATGACTAATTTTGGGAACTATGACAGTGGTACCACTATATCTATCGACGTTATTTTTAATTCTAGGATATTACATGCTTGATATGTCTTTCGATGTCGGATATACTGTTCGCTAAATTTTTAAACAATCCACAAGTGTACGGAATAAATGTAGAAAGTGACGAGCAAGGTCGTATTCCACAGAGACTAATTATTCATATTGTGTTGAGTACTAGATTATAGTGATCCCGATTTTATCTAGACAATCGATAGGGTGGATGAATGGTTAACGAAATAAAATAAAATGATGACAATTAATTTAAACAAGTGAAAATATCCAAATTAAAGAGAATTTAAAGAGTTTTGAAAGATAGATTCCAAGGCTAGGTTTCCGTTGACCACTAAGTTTAGTCGGGATTGATGTCGAAGGGTTCTAAGTGAGTCTCCAAAATGATAATCACAACAATATTCTAAAGTCTCTCTCGAGATGCATTAAAACGTAGATTAAACAATCTATAACTGTAACACTCCCAGATTTAACCGGGAATATTACAGCGTCGTGGGCCCTGAGATGGAACCCACAAGGCTAAAGGAAATTTACGCAAACATTTACAAATGCCCAAGAGGCCGACGACGGTATTATTTTTAAAATATTTGAAGACTATATAAAATTTGTTTATCAAAACTGTCGTGAAATATCGTTTGAAAGGACAAGGCCTAAAATACCAGAACTCAATAGTTTAAGAACATACGTTAAGCTATCGCTTACACGTACCGACAAAATAGTTTAGAAAATGGTTGCCAAAGTAACCTAAGTTACCAGATACCAAAAGGCCATTTAAAAACACTCACGCAGCGGAAAAGACAAACAATTAAAAATACTCTAGCAGTGGAATACAACAACTGATCAGGAAACTCAGTACACAATTACATGCACTAGCCAGTATCCTACGGGAAGCTCATCTCTCCACGACCGCTACAAGCTAGATATCTCAAGAACCTAAAAAGAAAGCCCACGACGGGGTCAGCCATACTATCCAACAATGATAACCGTCACATCACATCAATAATTACATATCAATGAGAATACAAAATAAGAATATGACCAATGTAATCTTATCGTTAAAATTGTTGGATAGTGCCCGATCTCGACCATGGCCGGGACCTCGCCGGAACTCGTCCAACTCCAGCCTGATCCCGACCATGGCCGATTTTCACCCAACTCCATCTCCGCTTGCAACTCCTCGCCAGAAATCTTGTCGCGCCTCCGTTCCGCCATCCGTTCAGGTCGAAAGCCATCTCCGGTCGCTGGAATCTATGGAGCCGCGTCCATGGCCGGAGACCATGAAGAGTGCCCGGCGTCTGAGCTCCGTCTCACCAGAAAAAGACCGGAACAGCTCGACCGGATTTGCAACGCCGTCCGTTTCGGACGTTCCGACCAGGCCATCGCTGCTCCAGTCACGAGCCACCACGCCGCCGTCGAGCTTCGGTCATCGCTGGAGACGTCAGTCCATCACTCCGGTCGTCAACTTCCGTCGCCGGAAACTATGAAGAATTCGGCTGCCCGTCCTTTAACTCTACCTCGACGAGAAAAAAAAAAAGAAATGAGAGAGATGCAGAAGGGACGAGAGAGAGAGAAAATGAGAGAGCTGGAGAGAAAGGGAGGAGAGAGGAATAATGATAATGTGAGAGGGAGAAGAAAAAGTGGGATGATAACAGATATATATATATATATAATCCCCCAAAGATTCCTACCAGCCGAAAGTTGACTACGAGGAAGGTTCCTACCACCGATCACGCATTACGTACGTATACCTCAGGGCGTAACATACGTAATTGCAACAAATTATCGTACGTAATGCTACACAGGTAGCGTACGCTATGGCTATAAACTTAGCCAAAAATTCCAAACTCGCCAAGCAACAACCAAACGACGAAACCAAATTGACGACCAGTAAAAATATTTCGATCCCGAAATATTCTAATACAATATACGTTGTATCGGTCCAAACAACAACACTTGTACACTTCCAAATGAATACGTACAACTCAACAGTAACACAAAAAAAAAATTAGCCCCGGATATTACAGATGCAACGGCTATGAAGGAAGCTCAAGGATTCATACTATAAATATGTGAAGAACAGATTGAGTAAAGTACGATGCGAACTATACTTACAAGTGATCTAAGCAAACAAAGCAATCAAAGCAAACTATACCATCGTGAAGAGCAAGCTTAACAGTCATATTTTGAGAAGCTCTTAAGCTAGAGAATACAAACACTCTTGTCTTAAAAGTTTGAGTACGGGGTTGCTTTATTGAATGAGGTTCTTGAAAGTAAAGAGGTTGTAAATGCATCCACGGGTTCTTGATTGGAAGATGATAGACAGCTTGCGAGTTGTTAAGGCATCCACGGATTTTAGATCAAGAGGTGCAAGGCCGCCAAAGGGAGTTGCAACAGCCACGGGATTCCACTAGTTGGAAGCTATTGTAACTAGGGAATTCAATGTAACAGTTATCACTCGTTGAAAGTTATAGTGAATTCATCTCCAACTCATTTGGAGAGAAGTGGACTAGTAGAGGATTACTCCACCTCTGAAACCACTATAAGTGATTGTGTGATTTACTGTTTTAATCATCATACATAACTGCTGCATACATACTTTATTGTGCCATTAATTAGTCATCTGCAGTCGACAATTGTCACTTGCACTATTATCAGTTGTCTTTCGCATTACTCATATGCAGCCAAGTTTAGTTAGTTGCATATAATCACAGCTGAGATTACTCACCTAATAATCAGGAAAAGATTTAATAAGTTTATTCACCCTCCCACTCTTCTAGACTTATTCCTTAGGAGATGTTCTCTCCATTGCCGAGAAATTTCAAGAGCTACTGCCTTTCGCCTCATCTATTATCCACTCAGAGGTGAATAAAATCAAGTATTTCAATAAGAGGTTGAAACCTTGTATGGGACTTCAATTGCTTAATCATCATTGCACTACTTTGGCCGAATTCATCGAGAAATCTCTTGCTTATGAGCTTACTGCTAAGGAGATTTATAAGAATCAGACTTCATCTTCCGGCAAGAAATTGAATAATCATAATCAGTCCGAAGGTGGCCAGACAACCTTCAAGAAGCCTCGTGCGGGCTCTACTTTTTCTGATCGACCCCTTACGGCGCCTAAACCCGCCGAATCTCGATCCGGCGGCGATTCGGCCATCACTGCTAAGCCCGTGGAGAACATGGTCATTTCAGTACTAAGTGTCCAAAGTCGACCCTCACGTGTAATAACTGTGGGATTGCGGGGCATAAGGCCCGCTTTTGCCGAAGAGGCTCCAAACCCACTCCAGCGACATCTCAGGCCCCGAAGCAGTCAACGATTCAGGATCAGGCCACTCAGTCCGCGTCGTTTAAGATGACAGGAGCTAACAAAGGCAGAGCCCACAGCTATCAGACAGGAGCATCCGGGTCCGGAGCTGGCAAGCCCCCAATTTATGAAATGAAGAGATCTGACGATTCAGAGGCCCGAATGATCTCAGGTACACTCGAAATTCTATCTCAACCTGTGTATACCCTTTTTGATACTGGTGCATCGCATTTATTCATTTTTGAGTCATGCTTGTGTAGACTTCATCTAGATAGTGCTACTAGTTGTGAGCATTATATCATTGGACTACCTGATGGTAGGAGAATTATCGGAGATCGTGAGATTAAGAATTGTCCAATTTAGTTTCACAGCCGTGTTTGGTTGGCAGACCTGATCGTGGTGGATTTACCTAGAGATGACATCATTTTGGGTATTGATTGGATGGATCGTCACGATGCCATTCTTAGTGTCCGTAAGCGTTTGGTCACTATTGTTTCAGACGATGGAGTTGAATATGTATTTCAGGGGAGTAACCCCAGATGTTCCAGAAAGGTTATCAATGTAATGAAAGTGGTAAAATTACTCAATCAGGGTGTGTTGGTTATTGGTGCTATATGGCCAAAACCGATAAATCATCAGTGTCATTGGCGGACATTCCGGTATTGAGGGAATACACCGATGTATTTCCAGACGAGCTACCTCGTTTGCCTCCATGAAGAGATATGCAATTCATGATTGAGTTGGAGCCTAGTACATCTCCAATATCAAAGGCACCATATCGTAATTACGCCAGTAACATGCATTCATTGGTTTTATGGTTTTTGGACGAGGACATCTTACAGCCGTAAGTCTCGCTTGATACGGCTGTAAGAAGAAGAAGGTATGGCTGTAAGAAGAGGCAGGCTACGGCCATACAATCGAGCACTGGGTTCGGGGATGTCTCGACGAAGGATGCTTATGGCCGTAAGGGAGTTCTTGTTACGGCCGTAAGTCGAGGATTTCGGTCGGCAGGATTATTCGATGAAGTGAAGTTACGGCCTTAGGGGTCGAAGTGTTATGGCCGTAAAGCCATTGGCTTGGAAAGTTACGGCCAAAGGTGGCAGAGTTACGGCCGTAACTCTACGCAGTATTTAAGGCCTTGGATGGGACTTTTGTGTTCATTTCATCATTTCTTCATTTGGTTCCGAGAAAGAGGTTCTTGGGAGAGGATTTTTTATCATCAATCACTTGGGTGTTCATAACCATCTATCTTCGATTGGGGAGCTTGGATGGTTGATTAACTCAAGTTTCAACATATTCAAGGGTTTGGATCTTCAAAGGTAATTTGATGTAGTATAATATTTTGGATGTTATAATCATGATATGTGAACGGATATACATATGATTATGAGTTTCTATGAATTATCATTGGGTTGTTGGAGAATTATTCAGGAACTTTTTGAATATTGATTTTGGAATTGGGGATTCCGATTAGATATTTTCGTAATCACGAATTGTGTATTCTTATGAGAATATTGATTGTATATAAGAGGTTTTGTTGGATTGAATCACTCATTTAGAGGTTGGTTTTTGATATAATTGGGTTTGGTTGTAAACAATGGGAGATTGTTTGCAACGTGTTTGTTTAAATGCCCCAATGAGTTCGGGTAGTGTTGTATCGACTTTTGAGTTGGTTGTAATCACGCTTGGTTCGTATATTAAGCGTATCACTGGTAATTGTGTTATTCAAGGTTGTTCGAGCGGTGGATATTTCTAAGGGACGTTGATTGTGGAAGGACTTTCTCGCCTTCTGTTTAAGGCAAGTTTTATACTTTTACTAGTCAATGAGATTGATGTTATCATATATGTGTATGAATGTGTTGTATCATTCTAAGACTTAGTCTCTTCATGAGTTCATTGATATTAAGGGATCGTTCGATACGATACTCTTCGGAAATTATGCCAAATGATTATTATTGTTCATTAATGGCCGGTTCAAGGCATTGGGATACTCGTTGTTAATGTTATTGTCGATAGACGGTTCGCGGTATCGATGTATCGATTATTGTTGTTGATATTGATGTCGATCTAAGACATTTTTGTAATCATTGTTATTGATGTTGGTGTTTTGACATTGATGTTGTATTGGCCGATTGAAGGCATTGGCGTATTCGTTTCTCACCTTCGTCGTCGGTAACCGATTAAAGGTGCCGATGCATTCTTCGTATCATTGTTATCGATTGGCCGTTCTAAGGCAATCGAGGTATTGAATCATTCGTTGTATCATTGTTATCGATTGGCCACTCTAAGGCAATCGAGGTGTAGAATCATCCGCTGCATCATTGTTATCGGTTGGCCATTCTAAGGCAATCGAGGTATTGAATTGGGACTATCGAGGATAGTTTCCATCCATTGTGTCGTTGTTATCGATTAACCATTCTAAGGTAATCGAGGTATTGAATTGGGACCACCGAGGACGGTGCCCATCTATGAGTCATTATTGACGTGTTGGCCGACTCAAGGCATCACACTATCATTCTCGTGAATTCGGCAATCTTGGGATCGTTGCCATTTGTGATTAATTGTGTTTTGGATGCTAGTCTCGGCTAGTGCTTGATGGGTAAGTTTGGGGCATGAACCTTCGCGCTTAGGTTCCCAACACCTACAGCTCAGTAGGTCACGACTATTGGATGGTCTCATTGTGATACGGCTTCATGCCGTAGCTTCAGCCCTCATTATGATACGGCTTCGTACCGTGGCTTCAGCCCTCATTGTGATACGGCTTCGTACCATGGCTTCGGCCCTCATTGATACAGCTTTGGGCTGTTTTGGTTTCAGGTGATTGTGATATTTGACAGCTTCGGCTGAGTGGCTTTCAAGCCTTTGTGATGTCTTGGTATTTTCGTTGGATCCTTCGGGCATTGTGATTCATATTTAATTCAGTTATGGTTTGGTTCATGCTCGTGTAATTCATTGTGGTGTTCTATAATCATGATTCGTCGTTGGGCATTTATGTTCTAATCTGTTGAACAGCTATTAATAGTATGTCGTGGGCATAGTGTTTCACGAATGCTCGGTTCTTACCTTGGTTTGTGAGCATCTCGTGTTCTTATTAGTATTGTACCGTTTCATTCTGCATTTGGATGCATATCATGTTATACATGTATTTGATGTTCATTATCTGGATAACTGACCCCGTGGGGGCGGAACATGTTTTCATGTTTTAGGTGCTTGCGAGGAGAGAGTTGAGACACATAGGCATGACGTTGGCGACGAGGCATTCGAGCGATACTAGTTCGAGTTGTTCATGTTGGTCAGTCAGTTTGGAGTGTTCTCCAGTTTGTGAGTCATTGTCATTATGTGTTACCCGAGCAAATGCTCGTGGATGTTGTTGTATTCTTATTTTGGCCATGTAGGCCCATCGGTGTCGTTGAAATTCCTCATCGGAATATTGTTTCGGATATCATGGTAGGGACTGTGATCCCTTGTTGGTTAATTTGTTTTATGTTAGTTGTGTTCGCCTGGTGGATCTCCTGGTGTGGGGTCCACGGCACTGTAATAACCCAATAAGATTTGGGGATGTTGTTACAAAGACTTACTTCACTGCTGGGACGATGGGAATCTGTAATGACATTGCAATAAACATGGTCATAAGTATTATAAGTGTACTTGATTGCTATCAACAATACTTTCAAGCAAACAAAGCAATCAAGGCAATCAAAGCTATCAAAGCTATCAAGGCAATCTATAGCATCGTAACGAGCAAAGCATTCAAGATCATATTCTGAAAAGCTCTTAGTTGGAGAAGACAACACTCTTGTCTCAACGTTGAGTACGGGGTACTTCTGCAAACGAGGTTTCAGAAGTTGCGCGACTGATGATTGGAAGGTGATAGACAGCTCGAGAGTGTAATACCCGAGATTTCATATATGTATTTGGAACTTGTGATATTGTAATTGTTGCACTTTGATCTGAGTATTATTCTCCGTATTTCATAATCCGGTGTAGTTGAGCGTATGATTTCATAAATGTGATTTATAAATTGTGTTTCTGCGCTTGTAGCGCACGCTATCATCCAAGTGTAGCGTACGCTAACTTGGATCCATAGCACACGCTACGAAGGAACCTTAGCGCACGCTATACATGGTCAATATGATTGTGACGTGTGGTAGGTGAGATCAGGCTCGGGATCTTGGTCGGATTGTGTCGGGATGAACCTGGACGGCTTTCGGGAAAAAGCCAAGTCAACGCATTAGCGCATGCTACTCACATGAGGGTAGCGCACGCTAAAGGCTGAGTACAGTGAAATTAGTAACGTTTCAAATAGCCGTTAGCGCACGCTATGAATATGGGCTAGCGCGCGCTAATAATCATTTTCTATATATAGGACAGCATCCTTTTTCATATTTTCAGATTTTTCACTCCCCCATTCGAATTCTTGAACTTAGAAAGACACTCTCTTCATCCTAAACACTTCTTGCCGGCATCCTAGATCGTGTTGAAGATTATAGATCATTGGAGGATTGGTGTTCAAACCTTCGGCGTTGGATTGCTTCGAATTTCCTCCTTGTTCTTCACTACTTTGAGGTAGGTGATTCTTCACCAATATTAGTAGTATTCTGAAGGACGTGTTGATCATGTTTATCTAGTCAGTTAAATTCGTTATAGTCGAACATCATGCGTTAGAAGGATATTTTTGACGTTTCGGCACTTATTCATCGTATAATCCTTTGAACCTTTTTAGTGTATGGACTCCTAAGCATATTCTTGTATCTTCAAACCAATTATGACCAGTAGGTGGAGATTGTCAAGTTGTTATGTTTTACACATTGGAATCATGCGTTTTGTAACGTAGGACGAAGGGAACTTAGGATACTTTCTCGAGATCAAGATGAATTATGGTGTAGTAATAATGATACGTATCCTGGTATCTCGTAGTCATTTAATCCATAAATATCTTTCATAAACCGTATGAGCATGATATGCACGGAGTTGGCATGTATTAACACTGAGGATTTCATGAGTTTTCATCACCTTTAGCTCAGGTTTTACCCAGTAGTGACTGCCATGCACGATTAGCGCACGCTAAGATGTATATATTAACGTGCGCTATCGGGAATGAGTAATGTGCGCTACGTTGGATACGTAACGTACGTTATATCATCGAAGCGAGCGATCGGTACATTGAGAGAAAAGTCGATTACCACGGCTAAGCGCCGCTAAACACAGTCATTTGCGTGCGTTAGCAGGCGAGGCTTAGCGCCGCGTTACGTAGAGTACGTGCGCGCGCTAAGTGATTGACGAAATTCATTTTTAGAGCTTGCGGCCGTAAACCGGATTGTTAGGCGTTAAATGCAATTGAGAGGAATTCTTTATTATTTCTTAGGTCAGCCTTTCATAAGGGACGATCGAGGCGGTGACATACGGACGCGTGTCATTTGTTGGAGTATTTCCATTCTTGCCATTTTCGAGGCAAGTATCATATGTTGAGTTTGATTTATATTGGAACCTTGATCATGCTTATGGTTTTGTTCATGTTGTTAAATATGAGATGTATTTCTGTAATTTCTCGTGGTATTCGTTGTTAATTGTTCGTATTGATGAACATATAGAAATGCATAGATGTATGCATAATTGATTGGTTTATGGTATAAATGATCCGAGGGGATCATGAGGATCTATCTTGAGGCGCTGGATCGAATGTCCACCATGCGTTGGTCAAGCGGGATCATCATGGGGATCTATCTTTGAGAAGCCGGATCATTGGACGGGTTTTCCACCATGCGTTGGTCCGACGGGATCATCATGGGGATCTATACCAAGGGCGCTGGATCGCTGGATTACCCTGTATTGTGTTGATGGAATCGTGAGGATTCACATCGTTGGATTCCGATGACGGAAGTCCGTTTTGCATGTTTTTATGATGCAATAATGATTTATGTATTATGATACTTGTACTAGCTGTAATACCCGGTTGTAATTCAGTCATTATCATTCAGTAATTTCATTCGGTGATTGTCACTCTGTGGATTTTCACTCAATTATAATCATTCATTAATCATGTTCTTTCACCGTGTTCACCGTTCGGAAAAACTTCGAGTTGTGTATCGTTATTGTTCATTGTTCAAATTCCTCATATGAGTTCGACTTTGTTAGATCACCATTAATTTTTGGTAACTCCAAAAATTCTAAATCTTTTCAATATTATAGAGCATCGAGTTAGCTTTCCAATGGTTCAAACGGTGAGTCAATCGGAGTCCGGACGAGAGAGTTATGGTCGTTTTAGCTCAACCGCTCATTTTCGATTTTGGCGATCAACTGCCGAGCGAACTCGGTGTGTCGTCCGACACGGCCCGTGCCGTACTCGTCCGGAAAGTGCGAAGTGTACGCCTCGAGGACCCGGCCGTGTCAAATGCAGCGCGGCGAGTCGAACCCTTCGGATAAGCCGAGCGGCTGCCGACACGCCCGGCCGTGTCGTGCAGCGCGATCGAGTCATCTTGAGTCATTGTCGGACGGAGTCCTTTGTCGGGAGGCCCTCCGCGCGCGACCGTGTCAAGCGGGACACGGTCGAGTCCTGTCGGCCAAGCTGTCGGCCCGGTGTGCGACACTACCGTGCCCGATCGGCACGGGCGTGTCGGCGACGATCAACTCCCTTAAATTCGTTTTTTTTTCAGCATTTCAGCCATTTTCCCCTTTTCTTCACCTTCAACCGAGAGAGTAAGCTTGAGGGAGGGTTTTTCCTTCACAAATCATTTGGGTGTTTGATTTTCTTCATCTCCTTTCGATCGTGAAGCCAAGATAATCAATCTAACGCGTGTTCTTCGGATTAAAGTACTTGGATCATCAAGAGGTAATTCCTTCAACACTTTGGACTTCGATTTTGTGTTGAGATATGATGTTTTGGACGTTATAATCATGTTATATGAAGGGATATGTATATGATTATGAGTTTGTATAAGGATTCATTGGATTATTGAGGAATTATTCGAGAACACCTTGAAAATCGAGTTGGAATTGGGGATTTTCGACTAATTGTTGTTATAATCACGTTTTTGGATATTCATAACGGATTATTGATCGTATTGGAGATGTTTTGTTGGTTTGAAACACTTCTTGGGGATTTGATATTGGTATATTGAGGTTTGATTGTAAACAATCGGAGTTTGGTCGCAACGTGTTTGATTTAATGCCTCTATGGACTTAGTTTAATCGTATCGGCGTTTTGAGTTCGTTATATTCGTGTTTGATTCGTATATTGAGCGGATTGTTGGTAATTATATTTATTCAAGGTTGTTCGAGCGACCGATATCTCAATTAGGGCGTTGTTCGTGGGCGGACCTTCGTCATCAGTGTTGAGTAAGTTAATTCTTACTCGGTTAAAAGGATATCCATCCCTTTTGTTGTTGTTCATTCATAATCCTAACTCATTCATCATTATATTAATCATATCAAAACTTGTTGTTATCAATTAATCGTTTGATCATAAGGAGCAGCGGTTCCAATCTTTTCATTGGTGTCATTTATTTCGTTACCATTCCACCTCGGTGAGTCATTATTCATTTTCGATGTCACTTTTGTTATATCGTGGCATTAGGGTCATCTTGGCGTGCAGTTGGTATGTGTAGGATTTTCATGTCGGGCACATTATAGTCGTCTGTTGGTTGATGGCCTCACATTGGGTGTGCACACGAGATTGATTGTTTCGTGAGGCGATTAGGTACAAGACCACGCGTGTATTGATCGTTGGTGGCTTGTGCACGGACACATTCCATCCGGGCGTAGTGTGGCGCCACCCTTTGAGCCGTCTTGTTAGTTGATTCATATAGCATGTTTGATTGCGTATGTTTCGACAGGATATTTCATAATTTCGGATATAATCATGATTGTGTATTTTCAACCCTTGAGGATTGTTGTTCTTTATAATCGACCCCGTTTGGGGATTTTGTTTTTCGTGTCATGGCCGAGCAAACGCACGGGAGAGCACGTTGACGGCGAGGAGTCCTAGTGATACTAGTAGGGGCCCCGATCTTTCGATTATTCATGTTATTGTCCTTTATTTTCCGCGCAGACTTTCATTTGAATACTCCGTTTCATTCGGTGTTGTGTATTTTATCTTCATATAAAATACACTAGTATTGAGTGTTGTCTGGTGTGTTGTAACTAAACTCCTCATCGGAGTAATTATTGTTGTAATGTAGTTCGGTACTACATTTATCTTGTGTAATTCATTCATTTTCATTTGCTGGTGGGTCCCAGGTTGGGGATCTACGACCGTAATATCCGCCTAGTTTGGGGTGTTACTGAGTTGGTATCGGAGCGTGGTTTTGAATACTACCCTCCAAGTCATGTCTCATTTGAAATCATCGTCATCGACTAGTATCATTGGACTTTCGCGTCACGTGTGACTGTGCAGATGCCGAGCCAATCGCAGAAAGAAGCGTAAGACTTCTAACGCCATGGTATAATTTACGCAATAGTCATTCATTCATCATTCATCATTTAACAATCCTCAAACATCATCATTCATTATGATCGGACGATCATATTAACTCATCAATCACTTAATTCATTTCATTACTCGATTAATAATCGACGATCATATTAACTCATTAATTACTCAATTCATTTCATTACTCGGTTGTCAACTGGATGATCATATTATCAATCTTGTTAAGTTATTCAAGATAATCATTTCAAGAATTTCATCGATAATCATTTAACTTGATAAATCATTCATATAATCACTAAGTTAGAGCATGTATACTCATTTTCATCATCTCATGACATAATCATAACGTGCTAATCATGCGGAAATATAATCATTATGCGACCTTCCTACTTGATGGAGAGAGGCTGGGGATGCACGGGAGAGGCGCGGTGCGGACCGAAACCCGAGAAATAATCACTCGGCAGGAAATCGTGCCTGGACTCGGCTCGACCGAGAAGATGTTCGGGTTGATCCACTCACTTTTATGAGCCATGATGACCCATGTGCGGTTGCTCAATCATCATTGCGCCACTGACCGGATTAATCGAGAGAACTCTCCCGTATGAGACGGCCGCTAAGGAAAGTCTTGAACAACAACCTTCATCTTTCAAAGAAGAAATCAACGAAGCGTAATCAACCCAAAGGCGGTCATCAACCTTCAAGAAGCCTCGTGTGAGCCCTATCGTTTCGGCGACCTTCTACGGCGCATAATCGTGCGGGATCTCATTCCCGGCGGCGGTTCGGCCATCACCTATTTCAATTGTGGAACGCCGGTCATTTCAGCACCGAGTGTCCAAACCGTCTATCACGTGCTATAATTGTGGGAATTTTGGGCATAAGGCCCGTTTTTGCCGAAAGGACTCCAAGTCGGCTCGGTGGCATCTCGTGCCCCGAAGCAACCGGCGTTTGAATCGATCGCTTTGTCATCGTCGTTTAAGGCAATGGAAGCAAATAGAGTTGGAGTCGTATTTATCGACGGAGCGTCTGGTTCGGGACCGCAAGTCCTGATTCATATGATGAGGAGGATCGACGATCCGGTGGCGAACGATTTCGTATACTCGTAATTTTATTTCAACTTGTGTGTACCTTTTGATCTTTGGTACACCGCATTCATTCATTTTCGAATCATGCTTGAATAGACTTATTTCGGGATAGTCCTATTGCTTGTGGATCTCATACCATCGGTCTACCTGACGATGGAAGAATTTTCGGAATCATACCTAAGTAAGCTTAGTAACCGCGATTGGTTGGTGGACCTAATCGTGGTGAATTTATCTTAGGACGATGTAATTTCGGTATTAGTTGGTTTAACCGTCTTAATACTATCCTCAGTGTTTGTTAGCGTTTGGTCGCTATTTTCCGTCGTTGGTTGTTGAATGTGTGCTTCAGGGAAGTAATCCCCGTTGTTCCAGAAGAAGTATTATTATGACGAAAGCAGAGAAATTACGCAATCGAACTATTCAATCATTCATTGTATCATTCTCATCGATTGGCCTTTCTAGGACAATCGAGTTATTCAATCATTCCTTGTATTATTTCCATCGATTGGCTTTTCTAAGACAATCGAGTCATTCAATCATTCATTGTATCATTTTCATCGATTGGCCTTTCTAGGGCAATCGAGTTATTCAATCATTCATTGTATCATCTTCATCGATTGACCTTTCTAAGGCAATCGAGTTGTTCAATCATTATTGGTATCTCTTTTTATCGATTGACCATTCTAGGGCAATCGAAATGTTCAATCATTCGTGGTATCATTGTCATCGATTGACGATGTATTTCCCAACGAGTTATCTGGTTGCCTTCAAATAGAGTAAGGGAATTCAGGAGTGAGTTGGAGCCGGCACGTCCCCTTTATCGAAGGCACCGTATCGGATGGCCCCGACCAGAATGCAGGAGTTGAAGATTCAACTTGAGGAATAGTTCGAGAAAGGTTATCTCCGACCGATTGCGTCCCCGTGAGGAGCACCAGTGTGATCTGTCAAGGAGAAGGATGGCTCGTCTCGTGTGTGTATTAATTACCAGGAGTTGAAAAGGGTAATGATCAAGAGTAGTATCCTTTACCTCGTATTGATGATCTTTTAGATCAACTTCAGGGAGCTTCAGTATTTTCCAAGATCGACTTAAGATCTGGATATCACCAGCTGCGGATTCGAGAGTCGGATATCGCGAGGACAGCGTTTCATACACGCTATGGTCATCATGAGTTCGTAGTTATGCCGTTCGGGCTAACTATTGCACCTGTGGTATTCATGGGGGTTAATGAATCGGGTTTTCATCGACTTTTTGGATCAGTTTGTTGTTTTCTTCATCGACGAAATTTTGATTTATTCTCGTAGCCGAGAGGAATACGAGGTTCATCTTTATCAGGTTCTCGACGTGTTGAGACGAGAGCAACTTTATGGAAGGTTTTCCAAATATGAGTTCTAGAGGTCCGAAGTGACTTTCTCGGGCATGTAATTTCATCTGCTAGAGTTCGTGTCGACCCTCAGAAGACGGAGGCTATCCGATATTTGCAACCTCCGAAAGATGTTAAGGAAATCCGATGTTTCCTCGGATTAGCTGGTTAATTATCCAACCCACGGACGGAGCTAGCAACCGTGGTTTTCGTGTTGAGAATTTGGCGTCGTTACCTTTATGGCATCACCTGTCAGATCTTCACCAATCACAAGAGTTGATGTATATATTTACTCAGAAGGAGTTAAATATGCGACAGAGACGGTGGTTGGAATTAATCAAAGATTTTGATATCGATATCCTTTACCACCCGGGCAAGGCGAGCATTGTCGTCGACGCCTTGAGTCGTAAGTCCGTTCAGGAGCAGATGCTTGCTCGTTTAACAATTCAGAAGGAGCTCCAACAGGAATTCCTTAGACCCGAGATCGAGTGCAGCCCGGTAATTCGGGGACTGACTTTGTATGTTAGAGATTTCATCATCTCTTGAGGATGCAATCAGGGAGAATCAGGGTTCAGACCCAGCATTGTTGCGCATTCTTGAGGATGTGGCTCAGGGGAAAGCCCTGGATTCGTGATCCACGAGGATGGACTTTTGAGATTTAAGAATCGGATGTGTGTACCGGCGAATGACGAGTTGAAAAACTCTATTTTGAGAGAAGCTCATTCTACCCCTTATTCTGTTCATCTGGGGTCCAGCAAGATGTACAAAGACTTGAAACAAAATTACTGATGGAGTAATATGAAGCGAGAAGTCGCAGAATTTGTTTCGAGATGCTTAACCTGTCAACAAGTCAAGATGGAACCTCAGCGACCGGCGTGTAACACCCCCAAATCCTATTGGGTTATTACAGTGACGTGGACCCCACACCAGGAGATCCACCAGGCAAACATGACTATAATACATTAAATTAAACAACAAGGGAAAATCATAGTCCCTACCATGATATCCGACACAATATTCCGATAAGGAATTTCAACGACAAAAGTGGCCTACATGGCCAAAATGAAATACAACAGCATCCACGAACATTTGTTCGGGTAATACAACACGACAACAACTGACAAGACCGGAGTACACTCCAACTGACTGACCAACAATGAACAACTCGGACTAGTATCGCTCGAATGCCTCGTCGCCAACGTCATGCCCCTGTGTCTCAACTCTCTCCTCGCAAGCACCTAAAACATGAAAACATGTTCCGCCCCCACGGGGTCAGTCATCCAGATAATGAACATCAAATACATGTATAACATGATATGCATCCAAAGGCAGAATGAAACGGTACAATGATAATAATAGTACGAGATGCTCACAAACCAATGTAAGAACCGAGCATTCGTGAAATACTATACCCACGGCATACTAGTAATACCTGTTCGACAGGTTAGGACATAAATGCCCAACGGCGAATCAAAATCCCAGAATATCGCAATGAATTACACAACATGAATCCATCAAGAACTGAATTAAACATGAATCACAATGCCCGAAGGCCCCAATGAAATTATCAAGACAATCACAAAGGCCTGAAAGCCACTCAGCCGAAGCTGTCAAATATCACATTCACTTGTATCGGGTATAGGCCGAAGCTATAATTAATGAGGGCTAATAAGGTCATAACCACGACCGTGACCTCTTGAGTTGTAGGTGTTGGGAAGCCAACCGCGAAGGTTCAAGCCCCAAACTTACCCATAAGATCATAAACACGATCGTGACCTCTTGAGTTGTAGGTGTTGGGAAGCCAACCGCGAAGGTTCAAGCCCCAAACTTACCCATAAGATCATAAAAGCGACCGTGACCTCTTGAGTTGTAGGTGTTGGGAAGCCAACCGCGAAGGTTCAAGCCCCAAACTTACCCATAAGATCATAAACACGACCGTGACCTACCGAGTTGTAGGTGTTGGGAAGCCAACCGCGAAGGTTCAAGCCCCAAACTTACCCATAAGAGGCACTAGCCGAGACTAGCCTCCAAAAATATAATTAATCACAAATGACAACGATTCGTAGACTACGAATTCATGAGAATGATAGTGTGCTACCTTGAGTCGGCCAAAGACGATAACAATGATGCAATGGATGATTTCATGAATGCTTGAGCGCTTCGATTTCCTTATAATGGCTAATCGATATGAGCGATATGATGAATGATTGAATACCTCGATTGCCTTAGAGCGGTCAATCGATACAATGATATAGTGAATGATTGAACATTTCGATTTGCTGCGAACGGCAATTCGATAACAATGATATGAAGGATGCCTCGGTACCTTTAATCGGTTACCGAAGCGAAGGTGAGAAATGAATAAGCCAATGCCTTTAATCGGCGTGTACGCTTTTAATGACAATCCAAAAAGGAATAACAATAAATATTTGGCAAAATTGCGAAAGGTATCGTATCGAACGATCTCTTAATATCAATGAATTCATGAAGAGACTAAGTCTCGGAATGATACAACACATTTATACACATATATGATGACATTAATCTCATTGACTAGTACAAGTATAAAACTTGCCTCAAACCGAAGGCAAGAAGGTACTTCCACGATCAACGTCCTTAATGAAATTATCGGCCGCTCGAACAACCTTGAACAACATAAATACCAACAATTCTCTTAATACACGAATCAAGCATGATCACAACCAACTCAAAAGTCGATACAACAATACCCGAAACTCATTGGGGCATTAAAACAAACGCGTTGTAAACAATCTCCAATTGTTTACAACCAAAACTCAATTACATCCGAAACCAACTTCCAATGAATGATTCAAACCCACAAAACCTCATGAATACTATCAATAATCCAAAATGAATATCCGAAAACGTTATTATAACGACAATTAATCGAAAACCCCCAATTTCAACTCGATATTCAAAGTGTTCTTGAATAATCCCTCAATAATCCAATGAATCCTTATATAAACTCATAATCATATACATGTCCCTTCATATAACATGATTATAACGTCCAAAACATCATATCTCAACATAGAATCGAAATTCAAGGTGTTGAAGGAATTACCTTTGAAGATTCAAGCACTTTAATCCGAAGAACACGCGTTAGGTCGATTATCCGGCTTCACGATCGAAAGGAGATGAAGAAAATCAACCACCCAAATGATTTGTGAAGGAAAAACCCTCCCTCAAGCCTAATCTCTCGGTTGAAGGTGAAGAAAAGGAAGAAAAATGGGTGAAATGCGTAAAAATGAATTTATAGGGGTTGACTCGTGACTCGGCCGTGTCCGGCATGACACTGCGGCGCGCGCATCCTGCCGGCAGGACTCGACCGTGTCCGGCATGACACGGTCGCGGCGCGAAGGGGCCTACCGACGGTGACCCGTCCATGGGCGCTCGGCATTGACTTCGGCCGTGTCACGGCACACGGCCGGCCTCTGGCGCAGTTACAGCCTATCCGGAAGGGTGCGACTCGGCCGTGCTGCACGACACGGTCGGGTCACGAGGCGAACAATCGCGGCATTATCCGGACGAGTACGGCACGGGCCGGGTCGGTCGACACGGCGGAGTCGTTCGGGGGTGATCGGCCAAAATTGAAAAAATGAGCGGGTGAGCTAAAACGACCATAACTCTCTCGTCCGGACTCCGATTGACTCACCGTTTGAACCATTGGAAAGCTAACTCGATGCTCTATAATATTGCAAAGATTTAGAATTTTTGGAATTACCAAAAATTAATGGTGATCTAACAAAGTCGAACTCATATGAGGAAAGTTGAAACAATGAACAATAACGATACACCACTCGAAGTTTTTCCGAATGGTGAACACGGTGAAAGAATATGATTGATGAATGATTATAAATGAGTGAAAATCCACTGAGTGACAATCACCGAATGAATTTACTGAATGATAATGACTGAATTACAACCGGGTATTACATACACCCCCCCTTAAAAGAGTTTCGTCCCCGAAACTAAGGGTCAAACAACTCGGGATAACTCTCTCGCATATTATCCTCGGTTCCCAAGTAGCATTTTCGACTCCGTGTCTAGACCACTGAATCTTGACCAAAGGAATCGACTTATTTCTCCACTGTTTGATTCGCCGCTCCAACACTCGTACCGGACGCTTCTCGTACGAATGATCATCCGCGATTTCGATTTTGTCGAACTGAAGTATGTGACTCGGGTCGGCAACATACTTCCGCAACTGAGAGACGTGAGGCACATTATGAATTCGGCTCAATGCCGGAGGCAAAGCCAATCGATAAGCTAACTCGCCTACTCGATCCAAATTTTCAAACGGTCCAATGAATCTCGGACTCAACTTCCCCCGTCTTCCAAAACGGAAAATACCTCGACTTGGTACCTCAACGATTAGAGGTATATCCGACGATGAACTCGCCGCTAACTATGATCTCAGAAGGTCACGAGAATGAAAGTGACTAAAATGAATGATGAATGATAATTGACTATAAATCCGACCCGGGATTAAGAATGGCTCACCACGGTGAATTAATAACGTCATGAGTGATAGCTCAAGTGAAATTATTGGAACCGTTGTTCCTCGTGAATTAAATGATTAATTTCATGATGACAAGTCTCAACATGATTGATATATGATGAATGACTTAAGTGAATGAATGAACGACAATGAAATGAATGATTATCCTATTACCGAACAAGAATTAACTTGCTCAAAATCGGAGATGAATGTCCTTACCTCGGGCTCTCGAAGCCTGATAGGACCCCTTGAATGAAGCACGAGCTGGAGTAACAAGGTCCCTCGAGGCCCTTGAGCTCTCTCGAGATCTACCGGCACTAGAACTCCCGCGGTATTTACGAAGGTGTCCCCGCCGCCACACCGAAAACAAATAACGGCTGCATTGAACACGGGTGCTGCGATGTCCTATTACATCACGGTTAAAGCAAACAACGGTCGAACTCGTGGCCTTAGAAGAGGACGCTCCTCCGCACGAAGACGACTAGAAAATGACTTCTTGGATGACGGGTCCGATGTCCCTCCGAACGAGCCGGCATTCTAGTCCTCTCACCCAAGAAATCAAGGATGCTTCGAGTAAGCTCCTTGATCAAAAGCTCTGCTCCAAGAGCCTTCCCAATGAACTCACTAAGTGAATTACAATTGTGATTGAGCAGTGCATCCTCAACTGCGGATTTAGCCTCTTGCTAAAATATTTGATCTTATCCGCCTCAGTACGGATAACTGACGAAGCAAACTGAAGTAGTCCCTGAAACTTCTCAGCAATGGTAATAACACCCTCGTCCTCGACGGGTTCGGGGTTCAAAACCTCTGACAACTTGGCTTCACGAAGTGGAGCCGGATAATACCTCTCTAACATGAGGGTCCTGAACTCACTCCAACCACAATCGCGATCGGTGGGTTTCTGAAAAGCCACCAAGAATAAGCACCCTTACTCAAGTAGTAAGCCGCTACCGCCACTTTACTCTCCTCAGGACACCGAACCATGTCGAAGAGTTTATCAAAATGCTCAAGCCAATGAACAATATCACTGGTTCCGATGAACCCTCAAAAGTAGGCGGCCTCGACGAGAGATATCGCCAACAATCTGATTCACTCCCCAGTCTGTCCATGAAACGGCACTGAAATCCTGTTGCGGTGGACCACGAACCATCGAGGTGCATGGTCTCCACTATCCGCGTCATCTCGAGTCATTTGGGCCATCATGCCTGCATAAATATGAATGGGTCAACCCGAACACCTTCCGAGTGAGATGCCTCTCGCATGCGGCTCCCGAAAGTGAATGATTATCCGACGGTGAATGAGTAGACTCGCTATTTGATGAATTAATGATATCCCTTGCGTTCGCGTGGGTATGTACACGAGATCCCGAGTTACGGCCCGCATCGCGGCCTCTTCCCATGCGTCCTCGCGACTCTATCCATCTTGAAGCAGAAAGCCACATGATAATTATAGATTCCGCATGAATATCGCATTATGATTACGTGAGAATGATAAAAATGAAAATACACACTCAAAGACAATGAATGCATTAATGATGCAATGAAATGATCGTCGACATTACGTCGGAATATGATAAGATCGTATGAAAGATCGTGAGGTAACATGATTATCGATGAAATTCTGAAATGCTTACCTTGAATAAGTTAACAAGGTTGAAAATTCGATCCACAAGATCAACAATCGAACCGTGAGATGGATGGATGATTAATGAATTAACCGAACAATGAGATTGGTGAGTGATGAGCGAATTAACTAAACGATGAGATTGGGCCGGGTGATGAATGAATTAATCGAACGATGATATTGGTGAGTGATGAATGAATTAATGGAACGATGAGATTAATCGAGTGATGAATGAATTATCTAAGTGATGAATGAATTAAGCGAGTAATGATATTGGTGAGTGATGAATGAATTATCTAAGTGGTGAATGAATTAACGAGTAATGATATTGGTGAGTGATGAATGAATTAATCGAACGATGATATTGGTGAGTAATGATATTAATCGAGTGATGAATGAATTATCGAATGATGAATGATATTGGTGAGTGATGAATGAATTATCCGAATGATGAATGATATTGGTGAGTGATGAATGAATTAACTGAGTGATGAATGATATTAACTGAGTAATGATATTGACTGAGTGATGAATGAATTAACTGAGTGATGAATGATATTAACTGAGTGATGAATGAATTAACTGAGTGATGAATGAATTAACTAAGTAATGATATTGACTGAGTGATGAATGAATTAACTGAGTGATGAATGATATTAACTGAGTGATGAATGAATTAACTGAGTGATGAATGAATTAACTTGATCGAGAAGATCAAAATGATGATTGAGGATTATTAACTGGTGAATGAGTTGATCCTTAGCACTTATACAGGTCACACGTGCTCCAAAACAATTAGTCATGAATCAATCATAACAATAATATCACATATATGTTTCCACAAAGCATGAATAATTAATGACATGATGAATGTATGAACATAAAGAGAATCGAGTCCTTACACAGGTCATACGAAGCTTCGAGGTCTCGCGATACTAGTCTTCACTGACGACGACTCGATGAATGAATGACTCGTGCAGTCGCACTAATATTACGACTCACAAAACTCGATCGACTAGATTGTCATAACTCGACAATCCCACTACTACCGCGACGGTAGGACCACATAACTCACATCTCGGGTATTACACAACCCAAAGCTCGATACCATTTCGTAACACCCCAAATCCTATCAGGTTATTACGGCCGTGGACCCCACACCAGAGATCCACTGTGCAAACATGACTATAATACATTAAATTAAACAACAAGGGAAAATCATAGTCCCTACCATGATATCCGACACAATATTCCGATAAGGAATTTCAACGACAAAAGTGGCCTACATGGCCAAAATGAAATACAACAAAGATTCCACGAACATCTCTGTCGTAATACAACACGACAACAATCGACAAGACCGGAGTACACTCCAACCGATCGACCAACAATGAACAACTCGGACTAGTATCGCTCGAATGCCTCGTCGCCAACGTCATGCCCTGTGTCTCAACTCTCTCCTCGCAAGCACCTAAAACATGAAAACATGTTCCGCCCCACGGTCGATCTATCCAGATAATGAACATCAAATACATGTATAACATGATATGCATCCAAAGGCAGAATGAAACGGTACAATGATAATAATAGTACGAGATGCTCACAAACCAATGTAAGAACCGAGCATTCGTGAAATACTATGCCCACGGCATACTAGTAATACCTGTTCGACAGGTTAGGACATAAATGCCCAACGGCGAATCAAAATCCCAGAATATCGCAATGAATTACACAACATGAATCCATCAAGAACTGAATTAAACATGAATCACAATGCCCGAAGGCCCCAATGAAATTATCAAGACAATCACAAAGGCCTGAAAGCCACTCAGCCGAAGCTGTCAAATATCACATTCACATGAAACCGGAATAGCCCGAAGCTATAATTAATGAGGGCTAATAAGGTCATAACCACGACCGTGACCTACTGAGTTGTAGGTGTTGGGAAGCCAACCGCGAAGGTTCAAGCCCCAAACTTACCCATAAGATCATAAACACGATCGTGACCTACTGAGTTGTAGGTGTTGGGAAGCCAACCGCGAAGGTTCAAGCCCCAAACTTACCCATAAGATCATAAAAACGACCGTGACCTACTGAGTTGTAGGTGTTGGGAAGCCAACCGCGAAGGTTCAAGCCCCAAACTTACCCATAAGATCATAAACACGACCGTGACCTACTGAGTTGTAGGTGTTGGGAAGCCAACCGCGAAGGTTCAAGCCCCAAACTTACCCATAAGAGGCACTAGCCGAGACTAGCCTCCAAAAATATAATTAATCACAAATGACAACGATTCGTAGACTACAGAATTCATGAGAATGATAGTGTGCTACCTTGAGTCGGCCAAAGACGATAACAATGATGCAAATGGATGATTTCATGAATGCTTGAGCGCTTCGATTTCCTTATAATGGCTAATCGATATGAGCGATATGATGAATGATTGAATACCTCGATTGCCTTAGAGCGGTCAATCGATACAATGATATAGTGAATGATTGAACATTTCGATTTGCTGCGAACGGCAATTCGATAACAATGATATGAAGGATGCCTCGGTACCTTTAATCGATTACCGGTTTACGAAGGTGAGAAATGAATAAGCCAATGCCTTTAATCGGCGTGTACGGTTTTAATGACAATCCAAAAAGGAATAACAATAAATATTTGGCAAAATTGCCGAAAGGTATCGTATCGAGCGATCTCTTAATATCAATGAATTCATGAAGAGACTAAGTCTCGGAATGATACAACACATTTATACACATATATGATGACATTAATCTCATTGACTAGTACAAGTATAAAACTTGCCTCAAACCGAAGGCGAGAAGGTACTTCCACGATCAACGTCCTTAATGAAATTATCGGCCGCTCGAACAACCTTGAACAACATAAATACCAACAATTCTCTTAATACACGAATCAAGCATGATCACAACCAACTCAAAAGTCGATACAACAATACCCGAAACTCATTGGGGCATTTAATCAATCGCGTTGTAAACAATCTCCAATTGTTTACAACCAAAACTCAATTACATCCGAAACCAACTTCCAATGAATGATTCAAACCCACAAAACCTCATGAATACTATCAATAATCCAAAATGAATATCCGAAAACGTGATTATAACGACAATTAATCGAAAACCCCCAATTTCAACTCGATATTCAAAGTGTTCTTGAATAATCCCTCAATAATCCAATGAATCCTTATATAAACTCATAATCATATACATGTCCCTTCATATAACATGATTATAACGTCCAAAACATCATATCTCAACATAGAATCGAAATTCAAGGTGTTGAAGGAATTACCTTTGAAGATTCAAGCACTTTAATCCGAAGAACACGCGTTAGGTCGATTATCCGGGCTTCACGATCGAAAGGAGATGAAGAAAATCAACCACCCAAATGATTTGTGAAGGAAAAACCCTCCCTCAAGCCTAATCTCTCGGTTGAAGGTGAAGAAAAGGAAGAAAAATGGGCTGAAATGCAGAAAAAATGAATTTATAGGGGTTGACTCGGCAGCCAGACTCGACCGTGTCCGGCATGACACGGTCGCGGCGCGCATCTGGCCGGCAGGGACTCGACCGTGTCCGGCATGACACGGTCGCGGCGCGAAGGGGCCTACCGACAGTGACCCGTCCGCGGCGCTCGGCATTGACTCGACCGTGTCCTGGCACACGGTCGGGCCTCTGGCGACAGTTACGCCTATCCGGAAGAGTGCGACTGCCGCGCTGCACGACACGGTCGGGTCCTGAGGCAGACACTGCGGCATTATCCGGACGAGTACGGCACGGGCCGTGTCGGACGACACGGCCGAGTCGTTCGGCAGTGATCGGCCAAAATTGAAAAAAATGAGCGGGTGAGCTAAAACGACCATAACTCTCTCGTCCGGACTCCGATTGACTCACCGTTTGAACCATTGGAAAGCTAACTCGATGCTCTATAATATTGCAAAGATTTAGAATTTTTGGAATTACCAAAAATTAATGGTGATCTAACAAAGTCGAACTCATATGAGGAAAGTTGAAACAATGAACAATAACGATACACCACTCGAAGTTTTTCCGAATGGTGAACACGGTGAAAGAATATGATTGATGAATGATTATAAATGAGTGAAAATCCACTGAGTGACAATCACCGAATGAATTTACTGAATGATAATGACTGAATTACAACCGGGTATTACACGGCGAGTATGCTGATACCGCTCCCTATTCCAGAATGGAAGTGGGAAGACATTTCTATGGAATTCATCACGAATTTCCGACGAGTCGTCGGGGCATAAATACGATCTGAGTGATCGCGGACTGCTTTACTAATTTAGCTCATTTCCTTGAAATCAAGGATATGTGGAGTCCCAAGAGACTGGCCCAGTTGTTCATCAAAGAGATAGTGAGACTTCACTATTTATTTTTAATTATCTTCAATTTATTGAGATTGCAAATTTGTGTTTCTTCAACAAACTAGTTAGAGGGATAAACATATATCACCTACAATATGAATTATTCTTCGAGAATTTGTAATACTCATCAAGAATATTTATTGTGCTACTCCAGGAGCAACAATTTAAATCAATACTATAAAAATAATTCAATAACGAGAAGGAGTACAAATGCTCAAATTTAAGTTCAAAAAAATTGCAACCTCAATATTTAATATTCTTCAGGAATATTAATTAACTTATTTAATATGTTCATCATAAACACATTATTTTTTAATATGATAAGATGTTGTTGTGTTCATTAAGAACATCAACTATTTATTTCTTAATAATCTTCAAGATTATTAAGAATATTGCAATTTATGTTTCTTCTAGAAACTACAAAATTAATGCAATATAATCGATTTCATAATTGAATTATGTAGCAACAGAAATACATGCATTACAAAAAATTTATAATAATCAAAACATGTCGGTGCAATTGAGCAAATCACAATTTCTGCACAAGTAACAAAGTACTTCCATTTTAATACCATGATTTGCAGTTTATGAAATATATATTATTAACATTAATTTTCTTATCCATTGAATTTTTTTTTTCTAGAATTATGACACAACATACTTTAATAGTACAATCGTAAGAAAATGAATCAATTGAATCTCTCATATTTTAAACCATTCATATATTATTATTCAAGCACTGAACCAAAATATTCATATCATATTTTAAATTGTACAGTATGTCTAATCCATAATTATTTAATTAAAATATCATCAAAAGTTATTTTTGAAAAATTCTTTCAATTTTCGTAACTTTCAATTGGTAATAATGTTAATACAATATCAAATTTAAATCTATAGCTTCGTACCTTTAGGAAGTCGATCCCCCAAAAGAATGAGAAGGTAGAACCATAGATCACTAAGCAGAGATCCGCAACAAGCTGGACGAGGAGGAGCTCGGTGATGATGTTGGTCGAGATCGGAGATCAGCTGACTTGAGTAGAAACAGAATGTAACACCCCCAGAATACGACCGGGAATGTCACACGCCGTAGACCCTTATCACAAGGATCTACCAGGCTAAACTCCGAAAGACTACTCAATGATTGACCGACCGGGGTCAAAATTAAATACAAAGCAGACCGACAAGGTCATAAACCAATTCAGAAAATAATGACATTCATGTTACAACGACAACAATAAACTTGAACACAGAAAAGAATGACAACTCAATTTAATAAATGAAAACTACACCCATGCAAGGGTGAATACTCGAACGACAGAGAAATACCGACCAAAATGAAACACAAGAAAAGACTATGACTGTGGTGTGATTAGCATAGTCGTCTTCCATCTCCTTCCAAGCCAATCCCGTGACTTCTCCTGAGCTGCCAAAACCTGAGCACATAATAGGCACCCACCCCCCCGAAAACTCGGGGGTTAGCAAACTGGAATTTTGCTAGTGCAAGTACATAATATACAAGATATACGAACAATAACAACACAAAATTCAACCGTCGTGAAGGCTTAACACAAACCATACATTCCCATAGTCAACACAGAATAACACTCGCATACACAAGGTGAAAGATAATCACATAGTCATATTCTCTTTACGGAACATAACATCATTGAAACTTTCAACGAGCCCAAGGAGTCAGGAAAAATCCCTTTTGTAAAAGGAAAAGTATTTTGATAAGGTAGTTTGCAAACATTATTATTGACTCGGGCCGTCTTGGGGTTTTGAAAATCGAATGGGAACACTTTTGGAAAATTATTTCAAAAGCTCTCGGGTCCTTGACCCAACATATGGAAAACAATTACACGAAAATCAAGTCAACTTATTCGGGGTCCTCGACCGAATTTATAGAACACTGTCACAAATGAAATCATTACAACATCTCATAGGGTTCTCAACCCAATGCAAATAACATCATCACGAAATCAATCATCTCAACATTCCACAGGGTCCTCGACCCAATACACAGAATAGCACCACAATACAATCAAAGGCACCATCTCTTATTCGACATATCATGCTCAAGACCCTCGATTAATTAACCCTCGTAGATTTCATCAAACCTCCTTGGTTAATTAACCCTGATACCAACGCTTTAAAAACAAGATGAAACAAGCTTTCAAAAACACGAATCGCGGTCTATATCAATACAAACATTTAAAACTGAGTTGAAAGAATTTGAGATACGAACATCGTTCGGTAACGGGGTCTTAGCTATCACTCAAATACCCGTAACCAATAAGCCTGCCAGGCGCCTCCCTTGCGCACCTGTGTACCGGCATTCACTCCATCATGTTGGCCGCTCATTGAACATGTAACCGCGCCGGCGATCACTCCCGCAAGAGCCGCCCCTTGCGCGCGCATTAGGTAACATCGGCGTTCACCACCTATATGGAGCCGCACATTGCAGCATACACCAGGCCAGAGTGCACGCCCTGCCCTCAGAGGTTCCCGGATACGACGTTTCTCACAACAAGTATCCACATTATTTCAAACATCAAGCACACGGACAAACGTCACAACAATTTCCAACTCGGTACATTAAGTCACACAATTTCTCCGCCAGTCCATAACCACACAAATAAACAATAACACACACGTTATTAATCAAACTCAATCACAATAAGCCTTCAAGCATAACCAATCAACACCGCACATATATCTCTATATTGCGGCTCAACCGAATATATATATTTATATATATATATATAACCTTACTATATTATATGAATAACTATAGTTCATCCAGCAATCCAAGTTGAGTACGTCAACTAGTGTTAGCATTCATCACTCGTCGATCACCGGCATAAGTATATATATCAATATACGTATATACATACATATATTTAACATATAAATATATATATATATATACACACATATATACATCCGTATAAACTCATACACTTCGACAACAATGATTTCACGCAGTTACAGTTCGTATATCGAGGTACTTGCCTTGGTAATCTCTTGCGGATACTCCGAAAGTACGGTCGGTTGGCAAAATCCGGAACTCCAACGAAAACAACGATCGGAAGGGCTCAACACCAGATTTTAGGGAAATCGTCCCTAATATCCTATCATCGAATAAACAATCAATCACACGAGGAAAAACATCACAAAACGACCAAATTCCTCTCTGCGGCATTTCCCCGGACACCTTGAAGGCGTCAAACGGAAGTTCATATAATCGACGAATCGGAAATGGTAAAACCGTGGAAAGATGATGAAAATGATAGAATACAACTTAATCTACAATTATCCATCAGTAATTTAAGTTCATAAGGCTCAAACGGACGAAATCTACCAAGATCCCCAAATTCAACTCAATATTCAAAGTGTTCTTGAATAATCCTTCAATAATCCAATGAATAATCGAA
This sequence comes from Orobanche coerulescens, assembly GCA_033398695.1. NCBI lineage: Eukaryota > Viridiplantae > Streptophyta > Magnoliopsida > Lamiales > Orobanchaceae > Orobanche > Orobanche coerulescens. The sequence goes on along the minus strand of CM065807.1, from coordinate 94,005,542 downwards.
CATATCCATAATTATGCATATATCACTTCATACAACATGATCTTAACATCCAAAACATCATATTTCAACACAAATAGAAAATCCAACAGGTTTAATGAATATTACCTTTGGAGATCCAAGCACTTTTGATCCGAAGAACACGCGTTAGATCGACTATCCGGGCTTCACGATCGAAAGGAAATGAAGAAAATCAAACCCTCAAGTGATGGATGATGAAAAGTTCCTCCCCTCAAGCTCTCTCTCGCAGGTTGAAGAAAAATGGAAGAAATGAGCTGAACACGCTAAAAAAAACGCAATTATAGAGTTGATCGCCTGTGCCGTGGCCGCGAAGTGTGCCGCAAGACAGGGGCCAAAAATGCCCCGGTGGTCGGCGGTGCCGCGGCACAAGGTACGCAGGTTTGGCCGAAAATGCACACGAGTGTGCCGCGGCCGACGGTGTGTGCCGCGGTGACTTCAGCAGTGCCGCAGCCTGCCGGCATGTGCCGCGGCACAAGGTACAGAGTGCTCGGCCAAAAACTGGAAAATGTGTGTGGCGCGGCGCACACTCCTTGTGCTGCGGCCCACAACCCCTTGGGTCCTAAAATGATGAAAAATGACCCGGGAAAGGGAATAAAAGCAATAAGAATAGATATTTGGGAACCAATAACACGAAATGGAAGTACGGAAACCCCAAAACGGTGGTTCCAAGTAATGATTACAAGGGTTCGTCCAACAAGAATATCAGCGCCCGGCTGTCGTGGCCTGGCGACTCGATTCCTAAAAATGCACAGAACGAACACGACGAAACGCTCGCGGACAACAACGTCGATCCGAAGTAAAATTAATATACAACAAATCACCACATATGGCTATAAACACAAAATCGATTGTCGAGAAAAATAATACCAACGCTCGGAAATCGAGAAATTTTAGGTCTAAAAAAAAGTAAAATTCGAATTAATCAGAATAAAAATCTCGGATATTACACAGAAGCCCACGGAAGGCTATTTATTTCAGAAGATATCAGTGTACGTGTGTGTATATATATATATATATATATATATATATATATATATATATATATATATATATATATATATACAAGCATGAGTCGGCTATAGGGTAAAGGAATATATAGAAGATATCAAAATAAAGGTAAGAAAATCAAGAGATATCTGCAGGCAAAAATATGAGATGTCGAATATTCGTAATCTAATATACTTACTCCCTTTAACGTTTTAGCTCCTTTTAAAGCTTTATTATATATATATATATATATATATATATATATATATATACGCGTTCTATGCAGTACCAATATTAGATGTAGCACTTTACAGTACTAATTTATGTATGAGTTTTGTACTAATTATGCAAGAAATATATGCATTTCGTGCATCAAAATTTCAATGCATTAAAATATGCAATATATTTGATGCATATAATCTAATGTTTTAATGCATCGATATTTTGATGCATATATTGCATATTTTAATGCATTGAAATTTTGATGCACGAAATGCATATATTTCGTGCATAATTAGTATAAAACTCATGCATAAATTAGTACTGTAAAGTACTGCATCTGATATTGGTACTGCATAGAACGCGCAACTATATATATATATATATATATATATATATATATATATATATATATATATATATATATATATATGTATGTTATGCTTCTAATTTGTAATGTGGTTTCGTTATGAAACTTCAAGTTTCAATAATATAATATTCGATACTTCTCAACATTAAGTTCAAGAATTTTGATATGAAACTTCTGGTTTCAAATCATTATTAAGAAGAATGTCGTGTCCTTCAATTAAGCTATGTGAAACTGCAAGTTCATATTTAAATGGTGAATATTATGTAGAACTTCAGGTTCTTATCATGTGAAAGCGAAACTACAAGTTTCTGTATAAAGATCTTTAAATCTTTGACATATAGCATGGTATTATTAATATTGAAATTTCAGGTTTCAGAATTTATTCGCGAGATACTTGTAAGATAGATAAAACTTTGGGTTTCAAATTTATTCACGTAATGTTTGTAAAGCATATGAAACTTCGGGTGTCATATTTACTTATCTAGACGTGTATAATTGACATATTGTAATACCCGGTTGTAATTCAGTCATTATCATTCAGTAATTTCATTCGGTAATTGTCGCTATGTACTTTCTCACTTGTTAATAATCATTCATCTCTGTTCACCGTTCAGAATAACTTCGAGTTGTGTATCGATATTGTTCATTGTTTCAACCTTATTCGGGAATCGAGACAAAAGTATTATCTTGATTGTTGTAATTGATTCATTAGTCGATGTTGTCGTTGGAATTCATGTCATTTCTAATCTCTTCATTGTTCGAATCGTGTTCTTGTTGGACGAACCATTGTAATCATTACTTGGAACCACCGTTTTGGGGTTTCCGTACTTCCATTTCGTGTTATTGGTTCCCTAATATCGATTCCTATTGCTTTATTCCCTTCCCGGGTCATTTTTCATCATTTTAGGACCCAAGGGGTGTGTAGGCCGCGGCACAATGAGTGTGCGCCGCGGCACACACATTTTCCAGTTTTTTGGGCCGATCATTCTGTACTTTGTGCCGCGGCACATGCCGGCAGGGCCACGGCACACTGCCGAGTCACTGCCGCGGCACACCTGTCCGGGCCGCGGCACACTCGTGTGGCACATATCGGCCATTTCTGTACCTTGTGCCGCGGCACATGCCGGCTAAGCCGCGGCACATATACGCACTTAACCAAACCACAACCATAAGTTATCCCGGCATCGCACTAACAAGATGCGAACCTCGGAGTCCCCGCAAGACATACCTGATGATAACCCCATCAGTTATCTCGGCATTGGGCTAACAAGCCACGAACCTCGGAGTCCCCGCAAGACATACCCGGTGGATAACCCTACGGCCACGCCCGACCCATACTAGCAAGTATGGATCCCGGAGATTCAACAATCCTACCCGGAGGCACATCACATACATCAAGCATACAACAATAATCACTAATCAAGCCAAACAACATTAAGCATCACAACCTCCTTTCAAAGGAGTAACAACCAATATCACCCGTCACCTATTCACCGGACAAACACACATAACAACACGTAATCCTCGGTAAATGATTACGGTTTAATACATTCACTAAATGTGATCACAACATCCTTCAACATACGAAACTAACAAACATAATCCGAGAAACACACATTCACGAAGTATACGAATTATCGTTGAAAGACAATATTTATCGAGAACATACCGATCCTTTTTAACGTTCATTAAACATTTGGATTTTGTATAAAAAATCATTTATCAACAATTATGCCTATGAAACATGAAACGTATGGGCAAGATACTTGCCTCGATACCACAATCGTAACAAGACGATGGATGGAAATGCGGTCGAATAGCCTCGAACTCCCGAACACTATCAAGAACGCGATAGCACCGAAATTACTACGGGAAAACACCACACGAATCATCAATCACCAACGGAATTCAACATCGGAATCATCGAGCACCTATAATCCTCCGTAAGGTACAATAACACATGGTTACGACGAGAAACAAGGCCAAAATAGGAAATCCCCGCAAACTATCGAAGGGAACTCATTCGAGCATTTAATCGAACATTAAATGTTCGAGACCCTCCAAGAACAAAGAAATCACTCCTCGGGTCGAACGAATGAAAGATACGAGCATCCAATCCGTAGAACATGTTCAAAACAACGTTTATACAACAATCAATTGAACAAAAACGGAATGGAATAGAAATAAAAAGGAAAATCCCCAAAATCTTCAAAAACAAGGGTTCAAGTCAAAATACCTTGATTCGATGAAAGACAAGGATTACATGTTGTTAAACACAATGAATAATGCTAAGATTAATCATACCCATCATGAATTAATCAACAATACGGAACGAATCAGCCAAAAATGCAAAAACACCAAAATTCAAGAAACTAGGGTTCTAAGAAAGATTACCTTGATTCGATGGATCAAAGGATGATATGGGATGATCAATCAATGATATGAACTCAAGAACTTCATGGATATGTTGTTCAACAACATGGCTTCGACCTCTCCAAGATTCCAGCCGCGGAAGGAGAAGAATGAAATGAAAAACGAGTGAAGAAGTAGTCTGCCCGACCATATATACTGCCCAGCGACGCAGGAGCAGGCACGCACGAGCGGCCGGTCGTGCGCGCCCACTGTCAGCCAACTGCCGGGATGCACGAGCACTGGGTACGAGCACTCGCTCGTGCGTGTGCAGTCAGGTCCGCATGAGCACCGGATCGTGCGCGCAGCTCGTGCGCCATGCTCGTGCATGCCTGGCAGGTCCCTGCCGCACGTGGCCGGCCAGTGCCTAGCCGCCAAGACTCGACGACTCGAATTCCCGAAAACGCACGAAACGAACACGACGAAATGCTCTCGAACAACAACATCGATCCTAAAAGAAATACCATGCAACAATTTATCGCACGCGACCATGAAAAAGGTCAAAACAACAAATACGAATGCGGATACCCACAACTTTGGGTAAATTACAAAATGGCCCAAAACGCCCGAAAATCACGATACGTGATCGAATAACCAAACCGAAGTTCACAACACGTCTAACAAAGTTAAACGGACTTACGGGAAACTCGAAACAGCAGTTTCAAGTGAGATTCACAAGAATCCAACTCAAGTGTGGAAAAGTCGCCAAAAAGCACGGAACTCAACAAAACGACACCGAAACGAGCTCGGATGACAAAAAGTGCAGAATTAATCATTCCCGGAATGATGAAATGGTCATGAGCGAGTTATCAAAATGGACTTTTGCCGAAAAAAAGAAATTACCGGAAATCGAAATTACGGGTATTACACAAGTAAGGAACTTCTGGTCCTCTTATATCTTTGTTATCTTCTTGAGATCTATATGATTCAGTATACACTTCAAGTGGTAAGACAACTTTTAGGTAGCTAAATGGATAAAATTTCTCCATCATATATACTCAATCTACAAGTCGAGAAAATACTAATACTTAGTTTTATCTAAGTTTTTCATTTTGAACTTGTCTTTAGACATGACTTCAAATAATTCACATATATCCTCTTCAGGAGGAATTCACTTAGTTGGTTGATCCACCAGACTATTTCAAAAGGTATAAATATTTATAACTCAAAATAATACATGTTGTGAATTTCGTGTTCCTATTACTTTAGGAACCTCAAGTCCGTCAGGGACTTTCATATAGATATTCGCATCCAATGACCCATATAAAAATGTGGTGATGACGTCTCTAATTGAATACTATATTTATAATAACTGTCATATGTATATTAAATGACGAAATATAGTGCCAACGGGAGAATATATTTTGGGTATCCGCTTAAACCCTTGATATGCTAATCTCGCTTATCTTTCACCACTTTATTTTATTTTGCGAGCTAAGTTCTGTCTCAATTGATTATATTTTATTTAGTGCTTCAGGCACTCCACTAGCAATTGCTGAGACACAAAGTTTTATCGACAACTATCATTCTTATAAGCAATTCTCCCACATTCACAAAGTCCATGACAACTTCAACAAAATCAAATACTCAACATTTCCCATAACATTTGATTTGGTCGTTCCATAATCCCAATACTGTAATTATTTAGTGCACGTGCAAATTAAGGTATTGAGATTCTCGTCTTCGAGATGATCCTCTTCAGGAGGTTTTTGAAGTGCTATTATAGTTTAATCTATTTGTATTCTGCGGATTTTATCTTTAATACAAATAAAGAATAAGTCTCTCACGCTTCTGGCGTCGAGGAGTATCAACAAATATATTTCGTTCACAGTCGACTTTAGTTCTTTATGGTACATATACAACTGGTATATGAGATTTCATCACTCCTTTGGCAATCAATAACTTGTTGAACTTCGAGTTCATAGTGCGTAAATTTAAAAATCCAACCCAACGAGAATTTTCCGACTTTCTCTTATTTATATTTCATATCTCCCCCTAATGTCGGGGATAATGAGTTATATTATAAAATCAGCATATCAAATGATCAATTAACCCCAATTTGGGCTCAAAATATGTATTTTGACAAAGTATATATGTATTTTTCATGAAGCCCATATAGATACGTGAATTTATCATATGAGAAATCCTCTTCCAGAGGTATTTTAATCATGCACTAATTACATATTGATTCAAATATTCATGTCTTGGTAATAATTTGGATCCTTGAATTATAAATTCATCGCAACATGGTCATTGGATGCAAAATACATCATGTAATTAGTTTGATACTCATTGCAGAATCAATATATAACTAGTTTGATACTCATTTAAGAATATTATCATTTGAAATTCTACCAATCCTTCAGGGATTGTTAATAAGATATTGCAAATAAATTTCAATATCATTCTACCAATAAGATTGATCAAGTCAATATTAATATGACTTATTATATATTTTTTTCATTGGAGATAAACATATCACCTAAACATTAATTGCTCTTCAAGAGCATGTAATATTCGTTAAGAATTGTGCTCGGGAGAAAAAATTTAAAATAATAGAAGGATAATGATTAAAATAATTAAATAATGAGAATGGAAGATAACAATGCTCGAAATAAACCATAGAAAAATGCAATCTCAATGTTTTAATATTCTTCAGGAATACTAAATTTATTTGACGTGATCATCATAAAATTATGATGGGATATTGTTGTGTTGCTCTTCAGGAACTTCAACTATTTATTTTTAATTATCTTCAATTTATTGAGATTGCAAATTTGTGTTTCTTCAACAAACTAGTTAGAGGGATAAACATATATCACCTACAATATGAATTATTCTTCGAGAATTTGTAATACTCATCAAGAATATTTATTGTGCTACTTCAGGAGCAAAAATTTAAATCAATACTATAAAAATAATTCAATAACGAGAAGGAGTACAAATGCTCAAATTTAAGTTCAAAAAAATTGCAACCTCAATATTTAATATTCTTCAGGAATATTAATTAACTTATTTAATATGTTCATCATAAACACAATATTTTTTAATATGATAAGATGTTGTTGTGTTCATTAAGAACATCAACTATTTATTTCTTAATAATCTTCAAGATTATTAAGAATATTGCAATTTATGTTTCTTCTAGAAACTACAAAATTAATGCAATATAATCGATTTCATAATTGAATTATATAGCAACAGAAATACATGCATTACAAAAAATTTATAATAATCAAAACATGTCGGTGCAATTGAGCAAATCACAATTTCTGCACAAGTAACAAAGTACTTCCATTTTAATACCATGATTTGCAGTTTATGAAATATATATTATTAACATTAATTTTCTTATCCATTGAATTTTTTTTTTCTAGAATTATGACACAACATACTTTAATAGTACAATCGTAAGAAAATGAATCAATTGAATCTCTCATATTTTAAACCATTCATATATTATTATTCAAGCACTGAATCAAAATATTCATATCATATTTTAAATTGTACAGTATGTCTAATCCATAATTATTCAATTAAAATATCATCAAAAGTTATTTTTGAAAAATTCTTTCAATTTTCGTAACTTTCAATTGGTAATAATATTAATACAATATCAAAGTTAAATCTATAGCTTCGTACCTTTAGGAAGTCGATCCCCCAAAAGAATGAGAAGGTAGAACCATAGATCACTAAGCAGAGATCCACAACAAGTTGGACGAGGAGGAGCTCGGTGATGATGTTGGTCGAGATCGGAGATTAGGTGACTTGAGTAGAAACAGAATGTAACACCCCCAGAATACGACCGGGAATGTCACACGCCGTAGACCCTTATCACAAGGATCTACCAGGCTAAACTCCGAAAGACTACTCAATGATTGACCGACCGGGGTCAAAATTAAATACAAAGCAGACCGACAAGGTCATAAACCAATTCAGAAAATAATGACATTCATGTTACAATGACAACAATAAACTTGAACACAGAAAAGAATGACAACTCAATTTAATAAATGAAAACTACACCCATGCAAGGGTGAATACTCGAACGACAGAGAAATACCGACCAAAATGAAACACAAGAAAAGACTCTGACTGTGGTGTGATTAGCATAGTCGTCTTCCATCTCCTTCCAAGCCAATCCCGCGACTGCTCCTGAGCTGCCAAAACCTGAGCGCATAACAGGCACCCACCCCCCCGAAAACTCGGGGGTTAGCAAACTGGAATTTTGCTAGTGCAAGTACATAATATACAAGATATACGAACAATAACAACACAAAATTCAACCGTCGTGAAGGCTTAACACAAACCATACATTCCCATAGTCAACACAGAATAACACTCGCATACACAAGGTGAAAGATAATCACATAGTCATATTCTCTTTACGGAACATAACATCATTGAAACTTTCAACGAGCCCAAGGAGTCAGGAAAAATCCCTTTTGTAAAAGGAAAAGTATTTTGATAAGGTAGTTTGCAAACATTATTATTGACTCGGGCCGTCTTGGGGTTTTGAAAATCGAATGGGAACACTTTTGGAAAATTATTTCAAAAGCTCTCGGGTCCTTGACCCAACATATGGAAAACAATTACACGAAAACCAAGTCAACTTATTCGGGGTCCTCGACCGAATTTATAGAACACTGTCACAAATGAAATCATTACAACATCTCATAGGGTTCTCAACCCAATGCAAATAACATCATCACGAAATCAATCATCTCAACATTCCACAGGGTCCTCGACCCAACACACAAAATAGCACCACAATACAATCAAAGGCACCATCTCTCATTCGACATATCCTGCTCAAGACCCCCGATTAATTAACCCTCGTAGATTTCATCAAACCTCCTTGGTTAATTAACCCTGATACCAACGCTTTAAAAACAAGTTGAAACAAGCTTTCAAAAACACGAATCACAGTCTATATCAAGACAAACATTTAAAACTGAGTTGAAAGAATTTGAGATACGAACATCGTTCGGTAACGGGGTCTTAGCTATCACTCAAATACCCGTAACCAATAAGCCTGCCAGGCGCCTCCCTTGCGCACCTGTGTTGTAACACCCCCAGGATATCCGAGGTATATTACAGCGCCGTGAATCCCTATATGTGACCCACCAGGCTGAACAAGCATCACACTCATAGACTCACTGAAACAACAGAAAAATACCTTGTCATAAAGATGCCCAACAAAATAATCCACCCGGTTCAACCGGTCAAACATAACACCATAATCCGTCACAAACATAACAAACAACAATACAATCCCGACAAGTAAAAACTCTTAAGTACTCGAGTACTTCTATTGGTTTAAAGACCACAAAAGATAAAAAGATAGAAAGCAATAAGACGTCATTCGTGCACAATCATCACGCACGACCATCATCCGCATACTGGTCCAGCGCCCGCTCGTCTCGATGAACCTGACCTGAAATTCATAAAACGAATTTCCCCAAAACGGGTCCCCAGAGGGGTTAGCAATTACGCTAGTACAAGTAACCAAATGAACGACTTACATCTTACGCATATAGTAATGCATGCAATCAAGAAAACATAGTTCCAAAACACTCATTTCCGGAAATGCCATAATCAAATCACATTTGTAAAATGCACCACAATTAACTGTCGATCCACGTCTCTGTGGACCCCTACCGAGACCCCGTCGGATCTAACCCGTAGTGGTTAAAAGCAAGCTCGTCGATCCACGTCTCTGTGGACCCCTACCGAGACCCCGTCGGATCTAACTCGTAGTGAGCATACGCACACACACCATTTCTCACACAATACTATTATGTTAAGAATGTAAGTTCATAAGGGTACTTGCCTCGGTTAATAGATGGTGATACGAACGGAAAGGAAGAATCGAACACGACCGCAAGGAACCGGCGGAAATGAACCTAACGATTCGAATAACACAATCACAACCAACTCTAGACGAATACGGAAATGGAATACACCCGGAAACCCGCCTACGATTCATGTATATTTGTACCAAAAATAACAACGAGGGCGGATCACCACCAAACCCTCTCGATTCCGCAAAAACCCACAAAATATCCATGAATCCGTAGGAAAATTAAAGATACTAACAATATTAACCGTATTCATCATGAATCCACCAATAAAACGGAACGAATCGGAAGAAAATCCCAAAACCCCCAAATTATTCGAAAATAGGGTTCTAAGAGATATTACCTTTGAAGATTCAAGTACTATGATCTGTAGAACACGCGTTAGATTGATTATCCGGGCTTCACAACCGAAGAAGAATGATGAAAATCAACCCCCAATTGATGAATGATTGAGAAGTTCTCCCCCTTAGTCCTCTCTCTCTCGTGCGCAGGTGAAGAATGAAGGAAATGGCCGATCTCGTCTAATAAGAACGAGATTATACAGTTGACCGCATGGTGTGCCGCGCGGCTTGAAGTGTGCCGCGGCACGTGCCAAAATCGCCTCATTGCTCGGCGGTGTGCGCGGCACGGCCTGCGTGTGCCGCGGCACCCGGTACAGTCGGGTTTTTGGTCGCAGATGTCACACGAGTGTGCCGCGGCACCGGACGGGTGCGCCGCGGCACTGACTCGGCAATGTGCCGCGGCACCGGATGGGTGTGCCGCGGCACACAGTACAGTCCGCTCGACCAACAATTGGAGAAATGTGTGTGCCGCGGCGCACACACCTTGTGCCGCGGCCCACACCCCCTTTTGATCCCAAAATGATAAAAATGATCCGGAAAGAGAATAAAAGCGATAGAAATCAAAATCGGGGAAACAATAACACGAGATGAACCCACGGCAACCCCAAAACGGCGGTTCCGCACAACAATAACGAGAATCAGATCGATAGATGACAGGAAAAAAAATACACTGAAAGATATACGAGGATTACTACAGTCGAAGAAAATACACCGGAAATAAAAATACAAGGGAAAGAAAAATGCGGATATTACATTCTACCCCTCTAAAAATAAGTTTCGTCCCGAAACTTAAGAAACAAACAACTCAGGGTACCTAGCACGCATGCTATCCTCGGTTTCCCAAGTTGCCTCCTCGACACCGTGTCTCGACCACTGCATTTTGACCAAAGGGATGGTCTTATGCCTCAGTCGTTTCTCACGATGCTCCAATATCTTCAAAGGACGCTCCTCAAAAGTAATATCTTCAGCAATATCAATCTCGCCATAATCGATGACGTGACTAGGATCCGGGACATATTTCCTCAGCTGGGAAACATGAAAAACGCTATGAACATGACTCAAGGCCGGAGGTAACGCCAAACGGTATGCCAAACCACCGACTCGCTCGAGGATCTCAAAGGGGCCGATAAATCTCGGACTCAACTTCCCTTTCTTCCCGAAATGAAAAACTCCCTTCGTCGGCGACACCTTTACCAAAACGTGGTCTCCCACCTCGAATTCCAATGGTCGAAGACGGACGTCGGCATACGACTTCTGACGACTCTGGGCAGTCAACATCCGTTTCCGAATTAATTCTATCTTCCGCCTCGTCTCTAAAACGACATCCGGCTCGGTCCCGACCAAATCGGACGCCTCATTCCAACAAATCGGTGATCGACATCACCGCCCATAAAGTGCCTCATACGGTGCCATCCGAATCGACGTGTGCCAACTATTGTTGTACGTGAATTCGATCAATGGCAAATGTTCCTCCCAGTCACTACTCCAATCGAGATTACATGCACGCAACAAATCCTCGAACGTCTGGATAGTGCATTCCGACTGTCCATCTGACTGGGATGAAAAGAGGTACTCAAACGCAAACGGGTACCCAACGCCTTATGCACCGCCTGCCAGAAGTGCGATACAAAACGGCCATCACGATCCGAAACAATAGACTTCGAAGTACCGTGAAGCCTCACAATCTGCGCGATAAACACACGAGCTAACTTCTCCGGACCCCAAGTGTCCTTGATGCCCAGAAAATGTGCCGACTTGGTCAGACGATCAACAATCACCCATACCATATTCATGCCTGACCTCGATATCGGCAAACTCGTAATGAAATCCATCGATATATCTTCCCATTTCCATTAGGAGCGAAGTGACGCAAATCGGCCGGTCGCTGATGCTCGATTTTGACTTGCTGGCAAGTCAAACACCTTGCTACAAACTGCGCGACCTCCTCCTTCATATCATTCCACCAGAAATTCCTTCTCAGGTCCTTGTAGATCTTACTCGAACCAGGATGAACGGAATAAGGTGTAGCATGGGCCTCACGCAAAATACTCTGTCGCAACTCTGAGTCGTTCGGCACACAAAGACAACTCTGGAATCTCAAAGCACCATCCACGTGAATCACAAACCCAGGAGACTTTCCTTTAAGAACATTCTCTCGGATTTGAGTAATCATCGGATCCTCTAACTGCTTCAGCTTAATCTCATCGATCAAAGACGACGAAATTTCCAAAGCACAAAGTTGCCCGACAGTTCCCGGCAACAGAACCTCAACATCTAACTCGATCAAAGCTCGCCGAAGCTCAGAATGAGACGTATGGATCTCAAGCGATCGCAATGCAATCGGTTTCCGACTCAAGATGTCGGCTACGACGTTCGCCTTGCCCGGATGATAAAGGATTTCGAGGTCATAATCCTTAATCAGCTCTAACCACCTCCTCTGCCTCATATTCAACTCCCGCTGAGTAAATATGTATTTCATACTTTTATGATCGGTAAAAATCTGACATGCAGAGCCGAAAAGATAGTGACGCCAAATCTTGAGCGCGAAAACGACTACCGCTAACTCCAAATCATGAGTAGGGTAGTTCAGCTCATACGGCCTCAACTGTCGCGACGCATAGGCAATGGTCTTGCCGTGCTGCATCAATACGCACCCAAGACCCTAACCCGAAGCATCGCTATAAACGGCAAAACCCTCGTTGCCACATGACAATGCCAAAACCGGTGCTGAAGTCAAACGCTTCTTCAGTTCCTCAAAACTCAACTGCCTCTCGTCATTCCAGACGAACTTCTCGAATTTCTGGAGTAACTGCGTAAGTGGCCGAGCTAGTTTCGAGAAACCCTCTACGAACCTACGATAGTAGCCAGCCAAACCCAAGAAACTACGGATCTCCTTCACATTATTGGGCGGTGCCCAACCCAATACCGCCTCTATCTTCTGCGGATCTACACGAACCCCCTCGGCTGAAATCACGTGACCTAGAAACATCACTTCCTTCAGCCAGAACTCACATTTCGAGAACTTCGCATAGAGTTGCTCGGCCCTCAAAATGTCTAACACTACCCGCAAATGATGGGCATGCTCTTCCTCGTTCCTCGAATAAATGAGAATATCGTCAATGAAGACGACGACACACTTATCCAAATACTCGATAAAGACTTTGTTCATCAACTGCATGAACACCGCCGACGCATTAGTTAACCCGAAAGGCATAACTACGAACTCATAATGTCCGTATCTCATCCGAAAAGCTGTCTTCGGCACATCAGACTCTCTCACCCGGAGCTGATAGTACCCCGATTTCAAATCAATCTTCGAGAATACCGTAGCTCCCTGCAACTGGTCGAACAAGTCGTCAATTCTCAGCAAAGGATACTTGTTTTTTATGGTCACCTTGTTTAGTTCGCGATAGTCGATACACAAACGTAGTGAACCATCCTTCTTCCGCACAAACAGGACCGGTGCGCCCCAAGGCGAGGCGCTCGGTCGAACATACCCCGACTCAAGAAGCTCACTCAACTGCTTCTTCAACTCGGACATCTCTGAAGGTGCCATGCGATAGGGCGCCTTCGAAATAGGAGCCGCACCCGGCTCTAACTCTATAGCAAACTCGACCTCACGATCCGGTGGCAATCCCGGTAACTCGTCAGGAAATACATCAGAAAACTAATTAACGATTGGAATCGACGAAAGCTCGACTCCACCACTCTCTGCCTTCAAGGCGTAGCACCAATAGCCAGTACACCCCTTTCGCAGGAGTCTCATCACCTTCAAGGCGTTAATAACGAATTTCTGGTTCCCCCTCTTTCGCCCGGCGAAATAGTGCTCGGTGCCGTCATCGGCTAACATGGTGATGATCCTCGTGCGGTAGTTCATGATTGCACCATGACGCTCGAGCCAATCATCCCCGAGAATTAAGTCCTCACCATCAATACCCACAACAATAAGATTAGAGGGCCAAGCCCTCTCACAAATAAACACAGAACAGTTTCGGACCTCCTGATCACCAACGATCCGATCACCGCTAGGAAGCTTAACGATGAAGGGCTCACAAGGCATCAAACAGTCGAGACTCAAACGGCACATACAATCCAGAGATATGAACGAATGCGTAGCACCAGAATCAAAAAGCACACTGACAGGATGAGAAAGAATATGAACGGTACCTGTCGCCACGGTAGCCGCTGGATCATCGGCTCTCCGCATCTCATAGACACGCGGGTGGGCTGAGCCGACGCTGGAAGCTCCCCCCTTAGAGGGCTGACCCCGACCTCTCCCCCGACTAGCACTCGGCGGAGATTGAGGAGCAAACGATCCTTGATTCACACTTGGTTCCCCAGGCGCTGGAATGGAAGCCCGGGCACCAAGGATTTTCTCCCTCTCAGCACAGAAAGCAGCCTTGTGACCCGGCTGGCCACACTGATTACACGTCAGCAAAGTGCTCAAACAAGTACGACTGACGTGGCCTATACGACCACAATTGAAACACTTCACATCACGGAAAGGAGCACTGGTAGTTCCACGAGGACCCCTAGCGGAACGAGCTGGACCACCGCTGGCGGGGAAGTTAGCAGATTGGGATTTCTGCTGACCCCCACCCTTGTGGCCCGAAAAATTCCCGGCGGACTTCTGCTTCTTGCTCTCGCGGGTCGCCTCGCTAGCTGTCACTGACATATCGTAAGCAAGGGCCCTACTCTGATAATCCTTCAAGGTAGTACAGACGAACCCCGACATATAGTCCCGAATCGACAATTTCATCCGTCTGGAAAAATGGAAAATTTTGTCGCTCTCCTCGACAACTTAGGTCTTCACATAACCCAACTCCTTATTAAAATCGGCAATAGCCTGAGATACAGGGATATCCCGTGGTTGAGCATCATAGAAAGCATGTACTCGAGCCTGTCTGACCGGCCACGGGCAATATTCAGTCTCCATCAGTCCTTGGAATTCGGTCCACGAAGCAACATGGTCTTTGGGCCCAACGGCCTCCCACCAATCCGTAGCGTCCCCTGTGAGAAAGTAGTCGGCAATAGGGACCTTACGGTCCTCGGGACAGTTGGTGGCAGTGAAGACTTTAGATATCTCCTTGATCCACCCCTCCCAGCCGATCGGGTCTGAAGCTCCCGAAAACTGAGGAGGATTCATCTTGATGACATTCTGAAGCCAACGATCCGCTCCGCCCCGATTAGCATGGGCCGGATCCGGGTTCTGAACCGCCTGAGCTATCGCCGCCATTTGATTCACTATTTGCTGCATAACAGCCGCAATACCAAGGTCGGCGTGCTCCTGAGAAGAAGCATGACTGTGACGGTCGCCGGTACTGCCGGCTCCCGAAGACTGTGACGTGGCCGCCCCACGTCCCCGGCCGCGTCCACGACCACGACCGCGACCACGACCACGACCTTTTCCAGCATCCATACTGGAGTTAAATAAGTAGCAAAAGCCATACGATGGTAAGTACAAGAAAAGAACGATCGCAAATCGAGAATTAAAGGTACGATACAAGAGTATAAGGAACAGAGGAAAGAAAACTTACGGGCACTGGTAGTACCGGAATCATGGCAGTGTGATGATGATGTGCAAAACAAAATACAACAAGACCCAATAAACCGACAAGCCTAGGTATCCATAAACCTAGCGCTCTGATACCATTTTCTGTAACACCCCCAGGATATCCGAGGTATATTACAGCGCCGTGAATCTCTATATGGGACCCACCAGGCTGAACAAGCATCACACTCATAGACTCACTGAAACAACAGAAAAATACCTCGTCATAAAGACGCCCAACAAAATAATCCACCCGGTTCAACCGGTCAAACATAACACCATAATCCGTCACAAACATAACAAACAACAATACAATCCCGACAAGTAAAAACTCTTAAGTACTCGAGTACTTC
Organism: Orobanche coerulescens; assembly: GCA_033398695.1. Classification (NCBI taxonomy): domain Eukaryota; kingdom Viridiplantae; phylum Streptophyta; class Magnoliopsida; order Lamiales; family Orobanchaceae; genus Orobanche; species Orobanche coerulescens. Next base: position 93,989,433 of record CM065807.1, on the reverse strand, counting down.
TATTGGTTTAAAGACCACAAAAGATAAAAAGATAGAAAGCAATAAGACGCCATTCGTGCACAATCATCACGCACGGTCATCATCCGCATACTGGTCCAGCGCCCGCTCGTCTCGATGAACCTGACCTGAAATTCATAAAACGAATTTCCCCAAAACGGGTCCCCATAGGGGTTAGCAATTACGCTAGTACAAGTAACCAAATGAACGACTTACATCTTACGCATATAGTAATGCATGCAATCAAGAAAACATAGTTCCAAAACACTCATTTCCGGAAATGCCATAATCAAATCACATTTGTAAAATGCACCACAATTAACCGTCGATCCACGTCTCTGTGGACCCCTACCGAGACCCCGTCGGATCTAACCCGTAGTGGTTAAAAGCAAGGTCGTCGATCCACGTCTCTGTGGACCCCTACCGAGACCCCATCGGATCTAACCCGTAGTGAGCATACGCACACACACCATTTCTCACACAATACTATTATGTCAAGAATGTAAATTCATAAGGGTACTTGCCTCGGTTAATAGATGGTGATACGAACGGAAAGGAAGAATCGAACACGACCGCAAGGAACCGGCGGAAATGAACCTAACGATTCGAATAACACAATCACAACCAACTCTAGACGAATACGGAAATGGAATACACCCGGAAACCCGCCTACGATTCATGTATATTTGTACCAAAAATAACAACGAGGGCGGATCACCACCAAACCCTCTCGATTCCGCAAAAACCCACAAAATATCCATGAATCCGTAGGAAAATTAAAGATACTAACAATATTAACCGTATTCATCATGAATCCACCAACAAAACAGAACGAATCGGAAGAAAATCCCAAAACCCCCAAATTATTCGAAAATAAGGTTCTAAGAGATATTACCTTTGAAGATTCAAGTACTATGATCCGTAGAACACGCGTTAGATTGATTATCCGGGCTTCACAACCAAAGAAGAATTATGAAAATCAACCCCCAATTGATGAATGATTGAGAAGTTCTCCCCCTTAGTCCTCTCTCTCTCGTGCGCAGGTGAAGAATGAAGGAAATGGCCGATCTCGTCTAATAAGAACGAGATTATACAGTTGACCGCATGGTGTGCCGCGGCGCAGCCGAAGTGTGCCGCGTCACAGGCCAAAAAATTGCTCCCAGGGTTCGGCAGTGTGCCGCGGCACGGCCTGCGTGTGCCGCGGCACCCGGTACAGTCGGGTTTTTGGTCGCAGATGTCACACGAGTGTGCCGCGGCACCGGACGGGTGCACCGCGGCACTGATTCGGCAATGTGCCGCGGCACCGGATGGGTGTGCCGCGGCACACAGTACAGTCCGCTCGACCAACAACTGGAGAAATGTGTGTGCCGCGGCGCACACACCTTGTACCGTGGCCCACACCCCCTTTTGGTCCCAAAATGATAAAAATGATCCGGAAAGAGAATAAAAGCGATAGAAATCAACATCGGGGAAACAATAACACGAGATGAACCCACGGCAACCCCAAAACGGCGGTTCCGCACAACAATAACGAGAATCAGATCGATAGATGACAGGAAAAAAAATACACTGAAAGATACACGAGGGTTACTACAGTCGAAGAAAATACACTGGAAATAAAAATACAAGGGAAAGAAAAATGCGGATATTACATGTGTACCGGCATTCACTCCATCATGTTGGCCGCTCATTGATCATGTAACCGCGCCGGCGATCACTCCCGCAAGAGCCGCCCCTTGCGCGCGCATTAGGTAACATCGGCGTTCACCACCTATATGGAGTCGCACATTGTAGCATACACGAGGCCGGAGTGCACGCCCTGCCCTCAGAGGTTCCCGGATACGACGTTTCTCACAACAAGTATCCACATTATTTCAAACATCAAGCACACGGACAAACGTCACAACAATTTCCAACTCGGTACATCAAGTCACACAATTTCTCCGCCAGTCCATAACCACACAAATAAATAATAACACACACGTTATCAATCAAACTCAATCACAATAAGCCTTCAAGCATAACCAATCAACACCGCACATATATCTCTATATTGCGGCTCAACCGAATATATATTTATATATATATGTATATATATATATATATATATATATAACCTGTTGGAACAATATTTTTTAGATCGTTTTGATGATGTATTATTAAAACCAAAATTTACTTAAAACATACTTTCTCTCCAGTTAACGTACGTAACGTATATCACATTAACGCACGTAAAATTTAACAGATAACGTACGTAAAACATCTTTTCTAACGTACGTAACATTAACTATTTTCGTAAGCTTTTCTGTACAGGTAACGTACGTAACCGGGAGCATATAACGTACGTAAGGCTTGAATTATTCTGACCGTTGGAAAAGCCACTAGCCGTTGCAACAAGTCGTCTCAATCAACGGATCTTTGACCAGGATATTACGTACGTAACCCTAAGGATCGTAACGTACGTAACGCATTTCATCAGAGTTCACTGGACAGTTTTGGCACTTTCATTACGGCCGTTATCCAGTTCATATAACGTACGTAACGTATGTAACGTACGTAAGCAGCATCCTATAACGTACGTAACTCATTTTACTGTTCCAACGGGAAAATGAGCTCAAGAAGGCTATAAATAGCCACCTTCATGGACATTGAAGATACACAAGAATTCTGAGCCTACTAGCATATTCAAGCAATATCAAGCAAACATTCTGAGAGATATTCTTATTCTAGATTGTGATACGAGAAGATTTGTTCTATAATTTCCAATCTTCATTCTTGTATCTTAGAGCGATATATCGTGAAAGCCGAGTTTCTACTCGCACTTATTTTGTATTGGTTATCTTGTACCTAGAAAAACAAGAGTGTTTTTGTGAGGTTGTTCTTGAGCCCGGAAATCAAGAAGTTGTAAGAAGTTGGCACTAAACTAGAAAGTGCAAATTCCAAGTTCTAAGAAAAGTCCTAGTCGATAAAACTAGGTAGGGGACGTAGGCTTCGTTAATAGCCGAACCTCTCGAACAATTCCTTGTGTTCTTTCATATCTGCACTTTTATTCTCAGCTATTTTTGCTTCCGCACGAAAAAGAGTACAATACTCTTAACCGCACTATTCAACCCCCCTTCTAGTGGCGGTATCAATCTAACAATTGGTATCGGAGCGGTCTCTTTACCACCGGATTAACACCCGCTAGAGAAAAGATCCAAATGGCCTTTATCCACTCCTCCGTTGAAGGCAACGCTCTCAATCGCCCTCCTTTCTTCGATGGTTCAAACTTTATGACGTGGAAGAAGAAGATGTCCATCTTCATCCGAGCTCATGATATTGAAATATGGAAGGTCATTGCCCTTGGACCTACCATTCCTAAGAAATCGGATGGCTCTCTCAAAAGTTTCGAAGAGTACGACGATGCCAACTGGAAGAACGATCACTTCAACAGTAAAGCTACACAATTGCTTTATTGTGCTCTCAATCCAGAAGATCACAATAGAATCTTTTCCTGCGAAACTGCAAAAGAAATCTGGAAAATGCTAGAGATCACTCATGAAGGTACGAGTCAAGTGAAGGAAACCAAAATCAATATGCTTCTTCACGATTATGAACTCTTCACCATGAAAGAAGAAGAAAGCATCACCACAATGCTTGACCGTTTCTCGGCAATCACAAATGGGCTAGCTTCATTCGGGAAACCGATATCAAGTAGTGATAAAGCCAAGAAAATCCTTCGGTCTCTACCAAGAGAATGGGACGCTACCGTTACGGCTATTATGGAGTCGAAAGACCTCAATACAATAGAGTTCAGCGCTCTCATCGGATCTCTCATCAATTATGAGATCGTAATCAAATCTCGCACTCGAAACCAAAACCTAAGGAGAGAGAAAGGACTATCGCTTTCAAAGCCAAAGAAGAAAGCGACCTAGAGGATGAACCTATCGAGGAAGAGGACGAAGAAACCGCCTTCTATGCCAAAAACATAAAGAAATTTAAAAATCTTCTTCAAAGGCGCCGGAGAGATATAAAGCAAGAATCAAGGGATGAATCCAAAAAGACTCACTTCCCTCAAAACAAAAAGTTCGACAACACTTGTCGAAGGTGCGGCGTTCCAGGCCATTTTGCAAAAGATTTTCTTTCTGCGGCTCCAATAAGTTCATCAAAACCACCGCATGAAAAGTTCAAAAGAAGGAGGTTTATGTCGCCACATGGAGTGACGATGATGAGGATGATGAACCACAAGTCCAAACCAATCTTGCTCTAATGGCCCGCGCATCCGAAGAGAGTGACGAAGAAGTCGAGGTTAGTGATTCTCATGAAGAACTACTTGATGCTTTTGAATCTCTAAATAATGAATACGAAAAGGCTTGCAATAGCAATAAAGATTTGAAAAGAAAATAAAACTCCTTGAAATTGAAAATGCTAAATTATTGAAAAGCAAGGAAGTTTCTATTGATCATACAAATTGCTTGGAAACCGAGAAGATTCGAAAGATGAACCGCATAAAACTCGAAAGAATTTAAACTCTATGTCGAAAATTTTCATGTGGTAATGACAAATTCGAGCAATTATTATTTGGTCAAAAATTTTCTCTTTCAAAACAAGGACTTGGATATAATTCATTTCCGATGAAAAGTCCTTAGAAATTACCACAAAAGATTCGGACACTTTAAAAACGGGTATCCCATCATGTACAAAATGTTTAAAACACGGACATACCGAAACCTACTGTCGAGACGCTAGACGTACTATAAGGGTTAAACAAATTTGGGTACCAAAAGGGACCGTTATTAAAAACCAAGTTTTTATATCTAACTCCTCAGGACCCAAATTAGCCTGGGTACCGATAAAACGGAAGAAAATGGTTTTTGTAGGTACAAGCAAGGAAGACAACATTATCAAATAAATGGTATGTTGATAGTGGATGTTCAAACCACATGAGTGGAAATGAACATCTCTTCACGGAGCTGAAAAAGGAAGATCGTGGCTGCGTTACCTTTGGCGATAATAAAAAGGGCCAAATAAAAGGGACAGGTAAAATTGGTAAGAAACCTTTACCCACTATTGAAAATGTTCTATTTGTTGATGGACTTTGCCATAATCTCCTAAGTGTTTCTCAACTATGTGACACCGGTCTTAAATTAATTTTTGAAATTACGCATTGCACGGCAATGAGAAAAGACCAAATCGTTTTTATTAGATTGCGCTATGGAAATATTTACATTGTTGATCTCCAGGATGAATCTTCGTTTAACGAAAAATGTCTACTTTCATACGATGAAAATGCCGTTGTTTGGCACCGAAAATTGGGACATGCCTCTTTACCACTTCTTTCAAAATTGGCCAAAAATGATATTGTTCTTGGTCTACCAAAATTGAATTTTAGAAAAGACCACATTTGTGAGGCATGTATTAAAGGTAAACATGCAAGAGGCTCGTTTAAACCAAAAATGGAAATTTCCACTAGTCGCATTCTTGAATTAACTCATATGGATTTAATTGGTCCGTCTCGACATGCCGCCTAATGTAAACTTTATACCTTAGTTATTGTCGATGATTTTTCTAGATTTACTTGGGTAAAATTCTTAGCCAATAAAGATGATGCTTTTAACGAGTTTGTTAAGTGGTGTAAGGTTACCTGGAAGGAAAAAGGATTACGATTATCGCCATTCGAACCGATCATGGTGGAGAATTTGATTCTAATCTCTTTGAAGATTGGTGCGATAAATATGGTATTGGGCACAACTTTTCGGCACCTCGGACACCTCAACAAAATGGAGTTGTCGAGAGGAAGAATCGCTCTCTAGAAGAAATGAGCCGAACAATGCTCAACGAGTATGGTCTTCCTAAATACTTTTGGGCCGTTAACACCGCTTGTTATGTTATAAATCGTGTCCATCTCGGGAGAAATAAGATGATGACTCCTATGAGATTTTTAAAGGTAAAAGCCCAATTTATCTTATTTTCATCCATTTGGGTGTAAAGTGTTCATTCATAATAATGGAAAAGACAATTTGGGTAAATTCGATTCTAAATCGATATTGGAATATTTCTTGGTTATTCTACTAATAGTAAAGCTTATCGTGTATTTAATTGTAGAAAAGGCTCGGTAGAAGAGTCCATTCATGTAAAATTCGATGATACGCTTTTACCCCGAGAAAGGTTGTTTTTGATGATGATGCGGGTATGGTTCCGGCTAAAGAAGTATCCAAGTATCAAAGGAATTGGAGAAGCTCGACGTAAGCTCGGACAAACAGAGGAAAATACTTACAACCTTCCTAAAGATTGGGCAAATGTGAAAGACCATCCGATGGAACAAATTCTCGGAAAAATCGATGAAGGTGTACGAACTAGGAGAAATATAAATGATTGTATTAACAATATTGCATTTATTTCTCTTACGTAACCAAAGAACATCGATGAGGCCATAAATGATGAGAATTGGGCTATTGCTATGCAAGAAGAGCTAAACCAATTCGAAAGAAATAAAGTTTGGGAATTAGTTCCAGACCGGTAGGCAAATCAATCATTGGTACCAAATGGGTTCATAAAATCAAAACCGATGATGATGGTCTCCTATTAAAAATAAATCGAGGTTGGTCGCCCAAGGTTATAATCAAGAAGAAGGCTTGGACTATGAAGAGACGTTCGCTCCCGTTGCTCGTCTTGAAGCTATTCGTCTTCTCTCGTGCCTTTGCCGCATACAAGAAGATCAAACTCCATCAAATGGATGTAAAAAGTGCGTTCCTAAATGGAATCATCCAGAGGAAGTTTATGTCAAGCAACCTCCGGTTTTGAAGACTATGATCATCCGGATCATGTGTACAAGCTCCATAAAGCTCTCTATGGATTAAAACAAGCTCCGAGAGCATGGTATGATCGTCTAAGCTCTTTTCTTATCTTAAATGGTTATAAAAGAGGAAATGTTGATAATACTGCTTTATTAAGGTCTTAAATGATGACATGTTAATTTGTCAAATCTATGTGGACGATATTGTTTTTGGTGCAACTAACGAAACTCTGTCCAAGGAATTTTCAAATCTTATGAAGGAGAGTTCGAAATGAGTATGATGGGAGAGTTGAAAAACTTTCTCGGACTCCAAATTAAGCAACTCAATGACGGAATATTCATTCACCAATCCAAGTACGTCAATGAGCTACTAAAGAAATTTAAGATGGAAGATTGCAAAGAAATATCCACTCCTATGTCTTCCACTCTTAAACTCGTTAAAGATGAAAAAGGTAAATCATTGACCAAAAGCAAGATCGAGGTATGATCGGGTCCTTACTTTATTTAACCGCATCTAGACCCGATATTATGTTTGCTACTTGTCTATGTGCTCGTTTTCAAGCTAACCCTAAAGAATCTCATCTCATAGCATGTAAACGAATTTTTCGATATTTAAAATATCTTCTTTGGTTTAGGCCTATGGTATCCTTCCGCATTGATTTTCAACTTTTGCATATAGTGATGCCGATTTTGGTGGTTGTAAAATTGATAGAAAAAGCACCACCGGAACTTGTCATTTTATGAGTTCATGTTTAATTTCATGGGGAAGTAAGAAACAGACTAGTGTCGCTACTTCCACACGAGAATATGTGGTCATGGGAAGTGCATGTGCACAAGTTCTTTGGATCAAAAATCAATTACTTGATTATGGCATCGAACTTAAAAATACTCCTATTTTTTGTGACAATACAAGTGCCATTAATTTAAGTAAAAACCCCATTTTGCATAGTAGGACAAAGCACATCGAAATTCGTCACCATTTTATTCGTGACCATGTCCAAAACGGGAATGTTCGTCTCCAATTTGTTGGTACTAATGAACAATTGGCGGATATTTTTACAAAACCATTACCCGAAGAAGCTTTCAACTTTATTCGCATAAATTTAGGAATGGGACATGCTGATCATTTTTAAATATTGCATACTCATCATAGTCACATTAAAATGGTCATTTAAAACGGGACATCATCGAAAGGAAAAGACTGTTCATTTGGTCTTGCTTACGTACGGTATACGCGGTCCATTACGTACGTAATAGGACCTTACGTACGTAACATGTTGTTACTTTACGTACGTAACGAAACACAGGATTCAGTCCAGAGAGTTTAGGTTTTTACGCTACGTACGTTACATAGGGGATATAACGTACGTAAGCGATCGTTGACCATCTCATATATAAACCCATCGTCAGTTTCCCTGTTCATTTCCACTAAATCCCTAGCGACATTTGACGAACTGTTCCGAATCACTTCATCAAAACTTCATTGTTTTTCAACCGATTCAATCCTCATGGCTCCCAGAACTGGCAAAAAGAGAAGAGGAGAAACCTCTGAAGCATCCCCCACGGTTTCCAGCGATCTTTCATTTCGGAATGCTCAAGCCATGAAGGTCTTCAACGAAATCCTTATTGACGAAGAGGTAACTCCGAGTCATCACTTTGATTTTGAGTCTCTGAATAATGCTGGTGTTGCTATCGAAGAATTTTTCGATATGCTTGGGATCAATAAGTTCGTTAGTCTTGCTCGACCTATTTATGAAGAATGTGTGAAAGAGTTTTATGGGAATTTCTTTGTCACTTATGATGCCGACGGACTTGCCGTTGTTAACTCGCTTGTGCGTGGGAAATCTATATCTTTTGATGAAGCAAAACTTTCGGAGATTTTTGGACTCCCGAATGAGGGTTTTCGTTGCAAGGGAGAGTTTGCTCCTCCGGACGAAGTCTTTAACGACTGGTCCGATGATGAAAGTTATAGTGTTCACGAGTCGAAAGTCCGTGATTTCTTATCGGACAAAGCCGTTTTAAATGTTCATTCCGGGCGGTTTGAAAATAATGACTTTGGGATAAACATTCGGTTGCTTCATGATGCTATCACTCTTTGTCTTATGCCGAAAGTTAATGCTCAACTTCGTCTTGTGAATATCGATATGGAGATTATCTATCATGTGTGGAAGGATCACCAAGTCAACTTCGCGTCTATTGTGCTGAAATGGTTTGTGGAAAAGGGACAAATTTTCCACAAAAAGAGCTACGCAAAAGTTGATCGTCAGAGAAAGTCAGGAATGCCTTTTGGTTCTATCTTAACCGAAATTTTTGAGAAAGCTGGAGTTGACCTGTCTGGGGTCCACGGGGTTCCGATTCCAAGGGGGAGCCTCGTCACTGAAGGGACGTTACGGACGATGAGGTATCTCCGCACGAGAAATCGTGGCTGGATATACTTTGCTTATATTAAGGATGATGATCGGCTCATTGATGGGGGCACTCTTCCGAGACCGGAGGAGAGGATCACATCGAGGGGGCTCGATCATACTAGACCTCGTCCGTCATCACAGCTTGGTTCCTCCCGTCCTCGTCCGGAATCCTCCTCTTCCCAGATGGCTTCTCGTATGGATAGACTTGAGAAGGACATGAGTGAGGTCAAAATCATGGTGAAGAACATTTGCACGCATTTCGGGATACCGCCGACACCGCCGGAGGCGGACCTTGACTAGTCGGGCTATCCTTTCTAATGATGATGTTTCCTGTTTATTAAAAAGACCAAACATTTCATATTTATGCTTGCCTGTAATAACTATCTTTTCATACATTATGTTGGTTATCGTTTTGTTTAATCATTGACTTGGTTTATGTTGATTATTATGCGTATCATTGATGTCTCTTACAGGTTTTCTCAACTTTTTGTTAATGACAAAAAGGGGGAGAATAATATGTATTCGTTTTTGAAATCAACTTTTGAACTAACCCGTGCACGTTTTCAGGGGGAGCATATTATTTTGCAATGCTCGTGTTCAGGGGGAGTTTCTAATTTTTATCAAAATCATGTTTTTCAAAAACTCACATAAAGTAAATTTTGTCATCATCAAAAAGGGGGAGATTGTTGGAACAATATTTTTTAGATCGTTTTGATGATGTATTATTAAAACCAAAATTTACTTAAAACATACTTTCTCTCCAGTTAACGTACGTAACGTATATCACATTAACGCACGTAAAATTTAACAGGTAACGTACGTAAAACATCTTTTCTAACGTACATAACATTAACTATTTTCGTAAGCTTTTCTGTACAGGTAACGTACGTAACCGGGAGCATATAACGTACGTAAGGCTTGAATTATTCTGACCGTTGGAAAAGCCACTAGCCGTTGCAACAAGTCGTCTCAATCAACGGATCTTTGACTGTGATATTACGACGTAACCCTAAGGATCGTAACGCATTTAACGCATTTCATCGAGTTCACCGACAGCTTTTGGCACTTTCATTACGGCCGTTATCCGGTTCATATAACGACGTAACGTATGTAACGACGAAGCGGCATCTATAACGCACGTAACTCATTTCTTGTTCCAACGGGAAAATGAGCTCAAGAAGGCTATAAATAGCCACCTTCATGGACATTGAAGATACATAAGAATTCTGAGCCTACTAGCATATTCAAGCAATATCAAGCAAACATTCTGAGAGATATTCTTATTCTAGATTGTGATACGAGAAGATTTGTTCTATAATTTCCAATCTTCATTCTTGTATCTTAGAGCGATATATCGTGAAAGCCGAGTTTCTACTCGCACTTATTTTGTATTGGTTATCTTGTACCTAGAAAAACAAGAGTGTTTTTGTGAGGTTGTTCTTGAGCCCGGAAATCAAGAAGTTGTAAGAAGTTGGCACTAAACTAGAAAGTGCAAATTCCAAGTTCTAAGAAAAGTCCTAGTCGATAAAACTAGGTAGGGGACGTAGGCTTCGTTAATAGCCGAACCTCTCGAACAATTCCTTGTGTTCTTTCATATCTGCACTTTTATTCTCAGCTATTTTTGCTTCCGCACGAAAAAGAGTACAATACTCTTAACCGCACTATTCAACCCCCCTTCTAGTGGCGGTATCAATCTAACATAACCTTACTATATTATATGAATAACTATAGTTCATCCAGCAATCCAAGTTGAGTACGTCAACTAGTGTTAGCATTCATCACTCGTCGATCACCGGCATAAGCATATATATCAATATACGTATATACATACATATATTTAACATATATATATATACACACATATATACATCCGTATAAACTCATACACTTCGACAACAATGATTTCACGCAGTTACAGTTCGTATATCGAGGTACTTGCCTTGGTAATCTCTCGCGGATACTCCGAAAGTACGGTCGGTTGGCAAAATCCGGAACTCCAAAGAAAACAACGATCGGAAGGGCTCAACACCAGATTTTTGTAGGGAAATCGTCCCTAATATCCTATCATCGAATAAAAAATCAATCACACGAGGAAAAACATCACAAAACGACCAAATTTCTCTCTGCGGCATTTCCCCGGACACCTTGAAGGCGTCAAACGGAAGTTCATATAATCGACGAATCGAAAATGGTAAAACCGTGGAAAGATGATGAAAATGATAGAATACAACTTAATCTACAATTATCCATCAGTAATTTAAGTTCATAAGGCTCAAACGGACGAAATCTACCAAGATCCCCAAATTCAACTCAATATTCAAAGTGTTCTTGAATAATCCTTCAATAATCCAATGAATAATCGAACATATCCATAATTATGCGTATATTACTTCATACAATATGATCTTAACATCCAAAACATCATATTTCAACACAAATCGAAAATCCAACAGGTTTGATGAATATTACCTTTGAAGATCCAAGCACTTTTGATCCGAAGAACACGCGTTAGATCGACTATCCGGGCTTCACGATCGAAAGGAAATGAAGAAAATCAAACCTTCAAGTGATGGATGATGAAAAGTTCCTCCCCTCAAGCTCTCTCTCTCGCAGGTTGAAGAAAAATGGAAGAAATAAGCTGAACACGCTAAAAAAAATGCAATTATAGAGTTGACTGCCCTGTGTGCCGTGGCCCGGCCGAAGTGTGCCACGACACAGGGCCAAAAATGCCCCCCAGTGGTCGGCAGTGTGCCGCAGCACACGGTACAAACGGGCTTGGCCGAAAATGCAATACGAGTGTGCCGCGGCCCGGACAGGTGTGCCGCGGCAGTGACTCGGCAGTGTGCCGCGGTCCTGCCGGCATGTGCCGCGGCACAAGGTACAGAGTGCTCGGCCAAAAACTGGAAAATGTGTGTGCCGCGGCGCACACTCCTTGTGCCGCGGCCCACAACCCCTTGGGTCCTAAAATGATGAAAAATGACCCGGGAAAGGGAATAAAAGCAATAGGAATAGATATTTGGGAACCAATAACACGAAATGGAAGTACGAAAACCCCAAAACGGTGGTTCCAAGTAATGATTACAAGGGTTCGTCCAACAAGAATATCAGCGCCCGGCTGTCGTGGCCTGACGACTCAATTCCTAAAAATGCACAGAACGAACACGACGAAACGCTCGCGGACAACAACGTCGATCCGAAGTAAAATTAATATACAACAAATCACCACATATGGCTATAAACACAAAATCGATTGTCGAGAAAAATAATACCAACGCTCGGAAATTGAGAAATTTCCGGTCTAAAAAAAAGAAAAATTCGAATTAATCAGAATAAAAATCTCGGATATTACACAGAAGCCCACGGAAGGCTATTTATTTCAGAAGATATCAGTGTACGTGTATATATATATATATATATATATATATATATATATATATATATATATATATATACAAGCATGAGTCGGCTATAGGGTAAGGGAATATACAAGATATCAAAATAAAGGTAAGAAATCAAGAGATATCTGCAGGCAAAAATATGAGATGTCGAATATTCGTAATCTAATATACTTACTCCCTTTAACGTTTTAGCCCCTTTTAAAGCTTTATTATATATATATATATATATATATATATATATATATATATATATATATATATATATATATAGTGGTGCGTTCTATGCAGTACCAATATTAGATGTAGTACTTTACAGTACTAATTTATGTATGAGTTTTGTACTAATTATGCATGAAATATATGCATTTCGTGCATCAAAATTTCAATACATTAAAATATGCAATATATTTGATGCATATAATCCAATATTGTAATGCATCGATATTTTGATGCATATATTGCATATTTTAATGCATTGAAATTTTGATGCACGAAATGTATATATTTCATGCATAATTAGTATAAAACTCATGCATAAATTAGTACTGTAAAGTACTGCATCTAATATTGGTACTGCATAGAACGCGCAACTATATATATATATATATATATATATATGTTATGCTTCTAATTTGTAATGTGGTTTCGTTATGAAACTTCAAGTTTCAATAATATAATATTCGATACTTCTCAACATTAAGTTCAAGAATTTTGATATGAAACTTCTGGTTTCAAATCATTATTAAGAAGAATGTCGTGTCCTTCAATTAAGCTATGTGAAACTGCAAGTTCATATTTAAATGGTGAATATTATGTAGAACTTCAGGTTCTTATCATGTGAACGCGAAACTACAAGTTTCTGTATAAAGATCTTTAAATCTTTAACATATCGCATGGTATTATTAATATTGAAATTTCAGGTTTCAGAATTTATTCGCGAGATACTTGTAAGATAGATAAAACTTCGGGTTTCGAATTTATTCACGTAATGTTTGTAAAGCATATGAAACTTCGGGTGTCATATTTACTTTGTGTATCGATATTGTTCATTGTTTCAACCTTATTCGGGAATCGAGACAAGAGTATTATCTTGATTGTTGTAATTGATTCATTAGTCGATGTTGTCATTGGAATTCATGTCATTTCTAATCTCTTCATTGTTCGAATCGTGTTCTTGTTGGACGAACCATTGTAATCATTACTTGGAACCACCGTTTTGGGGTTTCCGTACATCCATTTCGTGTTATTGGTTCCCTAATATCGATTCCTATTGCTTTATTCCCTTCTCGGGTCATTTTTCATCATTTTAGGACCCAAGGGGGGTGTGGGCCGCGGCACAATGAGTGTGCGCGGCGGCACACACATTTTCCAGTTTTTTGGGCCGATCATTCTGTACTTTGTGCCGCGGCACATGCCGGCAGTGGCTACGGACACCGCTGAAGTCACCGCGGCACACTGTCCGGCATGGCACACTCGTGTGGCACATATCGGCCATTTCTGTACCTTGTGCCGCGGCACATGCCGGCCGAGCCGCGGCACACTGCCGATGACTGGGCGCATATTTTTGGCCCTGTGCCGCGGCACACTTCGGCTGAGCCACGGCACACGGGGCAGTCAACTCTATAATTACATTTGTTGAGCGAGTTCAGTTCATTTTTCTCCATTTCTTCACCTACATCCGAGAGAGGAGGCTTGAGGGAGAGGATTCTCATCATCTATCACTTGAGTGTTGGATTTTCATCATTTTCATTCGGTTGTGAAGCTCGGATCATCGATCTATTGCGTTTTCATCGGATTAAGTACTTGGATCTTCAAAGGTAATATTCATCAAACCTCTTGAATTCTATTTTGTATTGAGTTTTGCTATTTTGGATGTTAAGATCATGTTGTATGAAGTGATATACACATGATTATGGATATGTTTGATTATTCATTGGATTATTGAAGGATTATTCAAGAACACTTTGAATTTTGAGTTGGATTTGGGGGTTTTTGATTAATCATTGTTATAATCACGAATTTGAATATTCATAATGGATTATTGATCGTATTGAAGATGTTTTGTTGTTTTGAAACACTTCTTGGGGATTTGATGTTGGTATTATTGAGGTTTGGTTATAATCAATCGAAGTTGGCCACAAAGTGTTCGATATAATGCCCCAATGAACTTGGTTTAATCGTATCGACGTTTTGAGTTCGTTCTATTGGTGTTTGATTCGTATATTGAACAGATTGTTGGTAATTGTATTTAGTCAAGGTTGTTCGAGCGACCGATATCTCTATTTGGACGTTGTTCGTGGAAGGATAATTGTCATCGGTGTTGTGTAAATTGATTCTTACTCGGTTAAAAGGATATTCACTCCTTTTGTTGTTGATCATTCATAATCATACTCATTCATCATTTAATTAACCGCATTGAGACTTGTAATTGTCGAATAATCACTTCATTCACGAGGAACGACGGTTCCAATTATTTCATTGAGTTATCAATCACTTCACTATTATTTTCATCTCAGTGAGTCATTCTAGGCCTTGTTGAATTATTATTCATTGATGTTCCTTGAGGTCATTCTCGTTCATATGACCTTATGGGTTCATATTGCGTGGCCGGGTGTGGTTGTGTGGAATTTTTAGTCGGGCACACGATGGTCATGTATTGGGTTGACCGATACATTTGGACCGTGCACACGGTAACGCTTACCTCCGTGAGACTAATTAGGTACAAGGACGGGTGTGTCCGGTCATTCGTCTTGTACACTTGCACAAAACATTACGGGCGTATTGTGATACTCCTCTTCAGCGTAATTCATAACTAAGGATAATTCATAACTTCTGATATATCATATTTGTGTATTTTCAACCCTTGAGGATTGTTATTCTGTGTAACTGACCCCGTTAGGGGATATTGTTTTTCAGGTCACGGCAAGGCAAAGGCACGAGAAGAGCATGTTGACGGCGAGGAGTCCCAGTGATACTAGTAGGGGGCCCCAGTCATTCCGTTTTTTTCAGTCATTTCAGTCATTTCAGTCATTTCCGTCATTTGTATTTTCCGCTGTAAATTCCGTTTGAGATGTTTATTTATTCAGGGTGGTGTATTTTATCTTCATATAAAATATAGTGTTGTACTTAAACTCCTCATCGGAGTATTTGGTAATATAATGTGGTTCGGTACTACAATTATGTTATGTAATTCATCATTTTCATTCGCCTGGTGGGTCCCAGTTGGGGATTCACGGCACTGTAATATCCGCCTAGTTTGGGGTGTTACAGAGTTGGTATCGGAGAGTGGTTTGAATACTACCTTCCGAGTCATGTCTCATTTGAAATCATCGTCATCGGACTAGTATCATTGGACTTTCGGGTCACGTGTGACCTGTGCAAATGCCGAGCCAATCAGACCAAGAACTGTAAGATTTCTAACGCCATGGTATAATTTCTGGCAAGAATCATTCATTCATAATTCATCAGTTAACAATCCTCAATCATCAATATCATTTTGACCAGGACGGTCAGGTTAACCCATTAATCACTCAATTCATTTCATTACTCGGTTGTTGATCTGGAAGATCATATCATTAATCTTGTTAACTTGTTTAAGATAATCATTTCAATAATTTCATCAGATAATCATGTCACCTCAGTTAGTCATTCATGTAATCACTGTGTTAGAGCGTGTATGCTCATTTTCATCATCTCATGTCATAATCATAACGTGCTATTCATACGGAAAATATAATCATCATGTGACTTTCCTACTTCAGTATGGAGAGAGCAGGGAGAGGACGAGGAGGACGAGGCCGTGGTGCGGGCCGAATCCCGAGAGATCGTGTGAATACACATGCGAATTCAAGGGATAATGCTAATTCATTGAGCAGCGACGCTGCCACTCATTAACCTGGACGTGATCATTCACTATCGGGGAGTCGTACCCAGGACACGGCTCAGTCAGAAGGTGTCCGGGTTGACCCACTCACTTTTATGCAGGGCATGATGGCCCAAATGATGCAGATGGCACAACTTATGGAGACGATGCACAATTCAGTTAATCAAAATCAACAGGCTCCCCCGCCGCCACCTAAGAGGCAAGAGAGGAATGTGAGCAGTATCATCGGCGACATTTCTCGCCAAAGGCCACCTACTTTTGAAGCCTCATCTGAGCCGGCGGATATTGTTCATTGGCTCGAACACTTCGAGAAGTTATTTGCGATGGTAGAGTATCCCGAAGGACACAAAGTTTCAGTTGCGGCTTACTACCTGGGTATGAGTGCACACTCTTGGTGGTTGTCGTTGAAGCCCACCGAAGGGTCATGTACTTGGGATCAGTTCAAAACTCTCATGATGGAGAGGTATTATCCAGCCCCACTCAGGGAGGCTAAATTGTCGGAATTACTCACTCCCGACCCCTTAGCAGACGAGGATGTTCTCGCCATTGCTGAGAAATTTCAGGAACTTCTCCCTTTCGCCTCATCCGTCATTCATTCAGAGGCGGATAAAATCAAGTATTTCAGCAAGAGGCTGAAACCCCGTATGAGATTACAGTTGCTTAATCATAATTGCACCTCGTTGGCCGAATTCATTGAGAAAGCTCTTACCTATGAGCTTATAGCTAAGGAGATTGCTAAGCAGCAACCTTCATCTACTAGCAAGAAGTCCAAGAACCGTAATCATTCTGACGGCAGTTAGGCCACTTTCAAGAAACCTCGTGCGGGCTCTGCTCTTTCTGAGCGACCTCCTATGACGTCTAAACCCACGGAATCTCAATCACGAGCGGCCAGTTCGGCCATCACCTGTTTTAACTGTGGGGATCTTGGTCATCTCAGCACCAAGTGTCCGAGACAGACTATCACGTGTCATAACTGTGGGATTGCTGGGCATAAGGCCCGTTTTTGCCGTAGGGACTCCAAACCTACTCCGGCGTCATCTCAGGCCCCAAAGCAGTCAGTCGTTCAGAATCAAGCTACTTAGTCAGCGTCGTTTAAGACGACAAGAATGAACAAAGGTGGAGCCTTTAGCCATCAGACGGGAGCGTCCGGTGCCGGGACTAGCAAGCCCCAAATTTATGAGATGAAGAAGACCAATGATCGAGAGGCCCGAATGATCTCAGGTACACTCGATATTCTATATCAACCTGTGTGTACCCTTTTTGATACTGGTGCATCGCATTCATTCATTTCCGAGTCATGTTTGAGTAGACTACGTCTGGGTAGTGTTACTAGTTGTGAGCCTTATGTCATTGGTCTACCTGATGGTAGACGAATTATCGGAAATCGTGAGATTCCGAATTATCCGATTCAGTTTCATGGTCGTGTATGGCCAGCGGACCTAATCGTTGTAGATTTGCCGAGAGACGACGTCATCTTGGGTATTGATTGGATGGATCGTCATGATGCCATCATTAGTGTCCGTAAGCGTATGATCACTATCATTTCAGATGATGGGGTCGAATGTGTGTTTCAGGGAGGTAATCCCGGCTGTTCTGGTAAGGTCATTAATTTGTTGAAAGCAGTGAGGTTACTCAATCAGGGGTGTGTTGGTTATTGGTGCTATATGACCAAAACTGAGAAATCA
This sequence comes from Orobanche coerulescens, assembly GCA_033398695.1. Classification (NCBI taxonomy): domain Eukaryota; kingdom Viridiplantae; phylum Streptophyta; class Magnoliopsida; order Lamiales; family Orobanchaceae; genus Orobanche; species Orobanche coerulescens. Next base: position 93,971,287 of record CM065807.1, on the reverse strand, counting down.
TCAGTAATGTTGACGGATATTCCGGTAGTGAGGGAATATGCCGATGTTTTCCAGACGAGTTACCTGGTTTGCCTCCACAGAGAGATGTGGAATTCACGATTGAGTTGGAGCCTGGTACGTCCCCGATATCGAAGGCGCCGTACCGGATGGCCCCGACCGAAATGCGGGAGTTGAAGAATCAACTTGAGGAATTGTTCGAGAAAGGTTATATCCAACCGAGTGCATCCCCGTGGGGAGCACCGGTGTTGTTTGTCAAGAAGAAGGATGGTTCTTTTCGCTTGTGTATTGATTATCGGGAGTTGAACACGGTGACAATCAAGAATAAGCATCCCTTACCTCGTATTGATGATCTTTTGGATCAACTTCAGGGAGCTTCAGTATTTTCCAAGATCGACTTGAGATCTGGATATCATCAGTTGCGGATTCGAGAGTCGGATATCGTGAGGACGGCGTTTCGAACACGCTATGGTCATTATGAGTTTGTGGTTATGCCGTTTGGATTGACTAATGCACCTGCGGTATTCATGGAGTTAATGAATCGGGTTTTCATCGACTTTTTGGATCAGTTTGTTGTTGTCTTCATCAATGACATTTTGATTTATTCTCGTAACCTAGAGGAACATGGGGTTCACCTTCATCGGGTTCTCGATGTGTTGAGACGAGAGCAACTTTATGGAAAGTTTTCCAAATGCGAGTTCTGGATGTCCGAAGTGACTTTTCTCGGGCATGTAATTTCATCAGATGGAGTGCGTGTTGATCCTCAGAAGACGGAGGCTATCTAGGATTGGTTACCTCCGAAGAATGTTAAGGAAATCCGAAGCTTTCTCGGATTAGTCGGTTATTATCGGCGGTTTGTGGAAGGATTTTCTAAAATCACTCAACCCTTGACGAACCTTTTGCGAAAGGATAAGAAATACACGTGGTCCGACGCGTGTCAGCGGAGTTTTGAGGAACTCAAGAGCCGGTTAATCTCAGCACCTATACTTTCCTTGCCGCAAGGGACGGAAGGATTTGTGGTTTATAGTGATGCGTCCGGGCAGGGTCTCGGATGTGTGCTCATGCAGAATGGGAAGGTTATTGCTTATGCTTCACGGCAATTGAGACCTTACAAGGTTAATTATCCGACCCACGACCTGGAGCTAGCAGCCGTGGTGTTCGCTTTAAAAATCTGGCATCATTACCTTTATGGCGTCACCTGTCAGATTTTCACCGATCACAAGAGTTTAAAGTATATATTTACTCAGAAGGAGTTAAATATGTGACAGAGACGGTGGTTGAAATTAATCAAAGATTATGATATCGAGATCCTTTATCACCCGGGCAAGGCAAACGTTGTCGCCGACGCCTTGAGTCGTAAGTCCGTTCAGGAACAGATGCTTGCTCGTTTAACAGTTCAGAAGGAACTTCAATAGGAATTCCTTAGACCCGAGATCGAGGTCTGGCTTCAGCGAGTGCAAGGGAAACTTTGCATGTTAGAGATTTCATCGCCACTTGAGGAGGCAATCGGAGAGAATCAGGGTTCGGACCCAGCATTGTTGCGCATCCGTGAGGATGTGGCTCAGGAGAAAGCTCCTGGATTCGTGGTCCACGAGGATGGACTTTTGAGATTTAAGAGTCGGTTGTGCGTGCCGACGAATGACGAGTTGAAAAACTCGATTTTGAGAGAAGCTCATGCTACCCCTTATTCTGTTCATCCGGGATCTAACAAGATGTATAAAGACTTGAAACAAAATTACTGGTGGAGTAATATGAAGCAAGAATTCGCGGAATTTGTTTCGAGATGTTTAACCTGTCAACAAGTCAAGATTAAACATCAGCGACCGGCGGGTATGCTGAAACCGCTCCCTATTCCGGAGTGGAAATGAGAGGATATTTCAATGGATTTCATCACGAGTTTGCCGACGAGTCATTGTGGCATGAATACAATCTGGGTAATTGTGGACCGCTTAACCAAATCAGCTCATTTCCTTGAGATTAAGGATACTTGGGGTCCCGAAAGACTTGCCCAGTTATTCATCAAAGAGATAGTGAGACTGCACGGTACTCCTAAAAGTATCGTTTCCAATCGTGACGGACGGTTTGTGTCTCATTTTTGGAAATCAGTTCATCGTGCTATGGGAACTCAGCTTAATCTCAGTACCGCTTTTCATCCTCAGTCCGACGAACAATCAGAGAGAACCATTCATACATTAGAGGACATGTTGAGGGCATGCGTCCTCGATTGGAAAGACGATTGGGAAGCCCAACTACCATTGATCGAGTTCACATATAATAATAGTTGACATGCTTCGATCAAGATAGCGCCTTACGAGGCCTTGTACGGTCGTTGTTGTCGATCTCCTTTGTGTTGGGATGACTTATCAGAATCAATCGGCACCGAGCCCGATATGCTTATAGCTGCCCGTGAGAAGGTAGCTTTGATCAGGAGTCGTTTGTTGACCGCTCAGAGTCGACAGAAATCTTATACAGACAATCGTCGTCGACCACTAGAGTTCGAGACGGGTGACCACGTTTTGGTCAAGGTTTCCCCGAGTCGAGGTATTTTCCGTTTTGGAAAATGGGGGAAGTTGAGTCCGAGATTTATTGGACCATTTGAGATTTTGGATCGAGTAGGCGAGCTAGCTTATCATTTGGCCTTACCTCCGGCATTAAGCTGAATTCATAATGTGTTTCACGTCTCTCAGCTACGGAAGTATGTTGCCGACCCGAGTCACATACTTCAGTTCGACGAAATCGAGATCGCGGATGATCATTCGTATGAGGAGCGTCCTATACGAGTTTTAGAGCGGCGAATCAAACAGTTGAGGAATAAGGCGATTCCTTTGGTTAAAATTCAGTGGTCTAGACACGGAGTCGAAGAGGCTACTTGGGAAACCGAGGATAGTATGCGGGAGAGTTCTCCCGAATTGTTTGACCCTTAGTTTCGGGGACGAAACTCTTTTGAGGGGGGTGTATGTAATACCCGGTTGTAATTCAGTCATTATCATTCAGTAATTTCATTCGGTAATTGTCGCTATGTACTTTCTCACTTGTTAATAATCATTCATCCGTGTTCACCGTTCAGAATAACTTCGAGTTGTGTATCGATATTGTTCATTGTTTCAACCTTATTCGGGAATCGAGACAAGAGTATTATCTTGATAGTTGTAATTGATTCATTAGTCAATTTTGTCGTTGGAATTCATGTCATTTCTAATTTCTTCATTGTTCGAATCGTGTTCTTGTTGGACGAACCATTGTAATCATTACTTGGAACCACCGTTTTAGGGTTTCCGTACTTCCATTTCGTGTTATTGGTTCCCTAATATCAATTCCTATTGCTTTATTCCCTTCCCGGGTCATTTTTCATCATTTTAGGACCCAAGGGGGGTGTGGGCCGCGGCACAAGGAGTGTGCACCGCGGCACACACATTTTCCAGTTTTTTGGGCCGATCATTCTGTACTTTGTGCCGTGGCACATGCCGGCAGGGCCACGGCACACTGCCGAGTCACTGCCGCGGCACACCTGTCCGGGTCGCGGCACACTCGTGTGGCACATATCGGCCAAACTTTATGTACCTTGTGCCGCGACACATGCCGGCCGGGCCGTGGCACACTGCCGATCACTAGGCGCATATTTTTGGCCTTGTGCCGCGGCACACTTCGGCTGAGCCGCGGCACACAGGGCAGTCAACTCTATAATTGCATTTGTTGAGCGAGTTCAGCTCATTTTTCTCCATTTCTTCACCTACATCTGAGAGAGGAGGCTTGAGGGAGAGGATTCTCATCATCTATCACTTGAGTGTTGGATTTTCATCATTTTCATTCGGTTGTGAAGCTCGGATCATCGATCTATCGCGTTTTCATCGGATTAAGTACTTGGATCTTCAAAGGTAATATTCATCTAACCTCTTGGAATTCGATTTTGTATTGAGTTTTGATGTTTTGGATGTTAAGATCATGTTGTATGAAGTGATATACACATGATTATGGATATGTTTGATTATTCATTGGATTATTGAAGGATTATTCAAGAACACTTTGAATTTTGAGTTGGATTTGGGGGTTTTCGATTAATCGTTGTTATAATCACGAATTTGAATATTCATAATGGATTATTGATCGTATTGAAGATGTTTTGTTGTTTTGAAACACTTCTTGGGGATTTGATGTTGGTATTATTGAGGTTTGGTTATAATCAATCGAAGTTGGCCACAAAGTGTTCGATATAATGCCCCAATGAACTTGGTTTAATCGTATCGACGTTTTGAGTTCGTTCTATTAGTGTTTGATTCGTATATTGAACGGATTGTTGGTAATTGTATTTATTCAAGGTTGTTCGAGCGACCAATATCTCTATTTGGACGTTGTTCGTGGAAGGATAATTGTCACCGGTGTTGTGTAAGTTGATTCTTACTCGGTTAAAAGGATATTCACTCCTTTTGTTGTTGATCATTCATAATCATACTCATTCATCATTTAATTAACCGCATTGAGACTTGTAATTATCGAATAATCACTTCATTCACGAGGAACGACAGTTCCAATCGTTTCATTGAGTTATCAATCACGTCACTATTATTTTCATCTCGGTGAGTCATTCTAGGCCTTATTGAATTATTATTCATTGATGTTCCTTGCGGTCATTCTCGTTCATATGACCTTCTGCGTTCATATTGCGTGGCCGGGTGTGGTTGTGTGGAATTTAGTCGGGCACACGATGGTCATGTATTGGGTTCACCGATACATTTGGACCGTGCACATGGTAACGCTTACCTCCGTGAGACTAATTAGGTACAAGGACGGGTGTGTCCGGTCATTCGTCTTGTACACTTGCACAAAACATTACGGGCGTACTGTGATACTCCTCTTCAGCGTAATTCATAACTAAGGATAATTCATAACTTCTGATATATCATGTTTGTGTATTTTCAACCCTTGAGGATTGTTGTTCTGTGTAACTGACCCCGTTACGGGATATTATTTTTCAGGTCACGGCAAGGCAAAGGCACGGGAAGAGCATGTTGACGGCGAGGAGTCCCAGTGATACTAGTAGGGGGCCCCAGTCATTCCGTTTGTTTCAGTCATTTCAGTCATTTCCGTCATTTGTATTTTCCGCTGCAAATTCCGTTTGAGATGTTTATTTATTCAGGGTGGTGTATTTTATCTTCATATAAAATATACTAGTATTCGGTATTGTCCTGGTGTGTTGTACTTAAACTCCTCATCGGAGTATTTGGTAATATAATGTGGTTCGGTACTACAATTATGTTATGTAATTCATCATTTTCATTCGCCTGGTGGGTCCCAGTCAGGGATTCACGGCACTGTAATATCCGTCTAGTTTGGGGTGTTACAAATATAGTTACTAGAAATATCATTGGCTACTTGAGGAGTAGATAACATGTTATTTGTACCACTTCGGGAGTACAAATTTCGTAAGAATATTAATTTAATAATTTAGAATCTGAAAAAGTCAAAACATGAAAGTCGTAGATCTATCTTTCAGCTTTCTGAATCATCTTAAAACGTTTAAATCAGACTTTGGATGACTGAAATACGCTCAATTTAGTGGACAAGATTTGATCACAAACTTTAATTCGGAGCAGCCACTTGATTCTCGATTTAAGCATCTCTACTATTTGAATTTGAGAAAACTCAAAACACAAAAGTTGTAAAACCTTTTCGTTTCTTTCCAAATCATCCAAGATCACCTCATTCGGAGTTCGTATGAGAGCTCTACACTCGATTAACTGAACTACAGTCCAAAAAACGCCAAAATAACTCGATTAATATCGATTCGTCAATTTTACTACACGGTGATTGCCCGTCTTGATCATTTTTGAGCGTCAATAACGCATATAAAGAGTTGGAAACTGCATGTTACCATTGATTTTTGAATCTTCATGATCCAAATACTAAATATTTTGATATTCAAGATCAAGAAATAATATTAGATCTGCAGAATCTAATACTCGATCTTCAGGATATTATTTGATCTTCAAGAGCAAGAAATCGTGAAGAAACAAAATCATTCGTGAAATTGCCTACCAAAGTGGTTAGAGCATCGTGCTGATAACATGTTATAAACTTGAGAGAAAAGGAGAGAAATTGGAAGAGAAGAAGAACAATGTGTGTATTCTTATGAGGTACACATCTAGGTTTCGGGGGTATAAAGGTCATTCGTTAATAAATATATTAATTACAACAATAGGCTTATTTTAGTGGGCAAAGACTGAGTTTGACCTGTAATTATTGGTCATTTCCCCTTATATTTAATTTTACTTTTATAAATCAATTATCATTTAAAAATCAACTTAAAAAGACTAAATGAATGATATTTATGTCATGTATAAAACTTCTTGCACTGATACCTAATAGCATAAATAATTGATATCTAATGATAATATTTTAAGCGATCAAACTATTACTTAAAACTCTCTTGTATATCAGTTTTATAATTTTTTCTTTTTATTACAATAATTTTATAAATAGCGTGTATAATATACGTAAAGAACCTACTTATGGAACACTTCACATGCGCATTTTTAGTAGCCCATATGAAGGTCCATTTCAGAAGTGGAGTTCTATTATACAATTGCTTAATTTTCTAATCCAACAATAGGATCGATCAACAAAAAATTATGCAGGATCTGCACATTTTCAAATCCTACCGAGAACTAAGTAGGACTGATGAAGGAAATTATGAAGGAATTGATGTCAAAAACATTAGTACAAAAATATTCTTTTTTATTTATGATAATTACCACTACAACATATATTCCATATTATTATTGTTGTAAAAGCAGTTATATTGGAAAAATATTTTTGATCGTTTCAGCCTATAATCTTTTTGTTATACGGTTAAAATCCTTTATTTTTCAGTAAAACAATTAATTTTACTATATAAAATATAAAAAATCTAAATGAGGAAGTAATACAATCCGGTTGATGAAGTAAACTGTAAACTGCAATCCAGTTATGAATAGGATAAAAACATCACAAAGAATAAATAATTTAAAAACTAACATTTATGACTAAAATCTAGTTCTAATTCTAAATAGTAAAACATACCAAGAAAAATTTATTTGATAAATATATTTTTCATATAATGAATGCAATAGAAAGAAAAAAGTATTAAAAAGAATATCATATGGTGCATTGATTTCATTTGTATAAAGCAATTATAAATAATACTCCATTCCTCGTAAAAGTAGAGAAAATAGCAATTCTCCGGATTTCACCTATAACTTACAAAATCAGCACACCATTCATGCTGCCATCAGTCAACTTTTTCCTTCCATTAGTTGACCTTCGCATTTTTGGTCCAGAGACCAAAAGAACTGTTTTTGGCGGTGGAGGAAGAATTCATTTTTCTCTCCATAAAAGCCCTCCTAAACACCAATTTTAGTAACCATATGCCAACCTCCTCAATCACATGCCAAAAGCCAACAAAAATCAACAAAATGACCAACATAAAATATTAATGTGGAAGAGTTGACTCACTAATGGCTGATAATCATGACATTGCAGACAAGAATTCCAAAGTCAAAATCCTAAGAAGTGTTGTATCTAAAAGTACTTGACAACCAAGCTGCAGAAATTGCAAAGCTGAAAAAGTTTCTGAAACGTATCATCACTCATTTGCTATTTTAATGACAAATTTCCTTCTCAAATTTCGTGGTGTAATATAGTACTTTTTAACACCCTTCTATCTATCTATGAAAGTGTAACAAGTGTAGGCCTTTTCATGATAATTTCAATGGAAATTCAATATTCTCAAGCACACATTTGTTCATTTATGCATACACATGAGCAAATAATACAAAATAGAATATAGTAACAAAACAGAGTTTCAATCACACCAATATCTGAGATAAAATCGAATTCAAATAGCACATGAAATAAAACACCAACAAACTAAAAATTTTCAAAAGAACAAAACGGCGTACCAATTTCTAATTTTTCTTGTCCAGTGTCTCTTTTTTATTCCCTTTTCCCTTCTTAACATTCCAAACTATGGCTCTCATCCCATCTTTCTTAGTAGTTGAACCACCATTCCACTAGCTCCCAGATTCACATTGCACAATGTATGTGTTCGGACTGAAAAGCCATTGTATTTGAATATGGATGGGCCATGCTTGTTCCTAATCCAGATAAAACCAGTCCTTCTCCAATTGAGGATGAATTGCCACTGTTGCAGGCTCCCAGCTTATCTCTCCACTTTCCTCACTGTCAGCAACTCCTTCAGTTTTTGGAACCTGCACAATCTCATCAACATGATAAACATATTTCAGGTACATAATTTCATAAATATGATAAACATGTCAGATATACATTAATTCACACTATATATTACCTTGTCAGCCCTTCCTTGAGTTCTACTTATTTCTATTTTTTCATAGCTAGTAGATGCTGCAGCCCTTTTTCTCCCAAGTAGTGTCCTCCTTTACCTAGTGCTTGGCCTAACTACTGGTGTGTTCTCAGCGACACACACTTGCTCATATTCTTGAGTTTGGGTCTCCATTAGTGGTTCTTCTTGGGTTTGTATCATCTCAAAAGGCAATTCTTCATTTGCTGTTGCAGTTGGTGGAATTTAAGCACTTCCTTCTTCATCTTCAGTTGCGAAAAAATCATGTGCAAGCCTCAGCTAATGTAATGCCCCGGTCTTTTATATGCATGATTTACTGCGATATTAGGGATTTTTTATTTATAAGTAATAAAATTTTGACTAATTAGATAAGATTAGATCTATTTACACGTTTTTAATTCAGAAACTTGATATTTGTTTATATGGTTGGGATTCTCCTCCGAATTTAATTTTTTGTTTCGATTGACAGAATTGTGATTCCGTCGCCTTCTACATACACTATTTTTACATTGCGAGTATGATTTTCGTAAGTATACTTTTGAGTTTTCGGCTATATTATATGTCGAGTCATTTTCTCGGATAATTCGCATTCCGTAAATCGCGAAACTTTTCTCCAACTTTAAGCGGTAAGTTCGACACGATAATTTAAGTATACGACATACATACAATACCCGAGTAATTTTATCTGTGGATCGAAACATAAAATATTCTTTGACCGTTTTATTAAATGTCTAGGGTTAACCTAGTATAAAAGGGATGACCGGGCCCAGTAAGCGCGGGCCTGTAACCCAAGCGGGGGACAATGAGACGATCAGGTCATGCTGGCAAACTTACCTCTAGATCGGGGGTGAGCTCGAGCCTCGGGGGACTCAGAGACGATCCCCCTTAAAAGAAAAAAAAAAAAACTAGTATAAAAGGGACATTACCACTTTCCTCTTCACTTCATCTTCTTTCCCCTTTTTCTCTCCTTGGCCGCCCCCTCCCCCATTGAAAAGCTTCCACTGGAGCTCCACACTACCAAAATTCACACTTTAGCCGACGACCAATTAAAAAACGGCCGACGACATTAAAGTGTCGTCGGCTAAACTTTGAACTTTAGCCGACGACCCGTACTGCCGTCGGCTAAACAGTTTTAGCCGACGACTTGATCTGGGTCGTCGGCTAAAATGTAACATAGTCGTCGGCTAAAATGTTAAACTTTAGCCGACAACTTTTGTAACGGTTTAGCCGACGACCTATACCGTTGCAATATTATTTTTTTTTCGAAAGGGGTTTAGCCGACGACCTAGATCAAGTCGTCGGTTAAACACTTTTTCAAAAAAAAAATAATATACTTTAACCGACGACCTGATCTAGGTCGTCGGCTAAACCCCTTTCGAAAAAAATATAATATTGCAACGGTCTAGGTCGTCGGATAAACCCTTTTCGAAAAAAAAAATAATATACTTTAGCCGACGACTTGATCTAGGTTGTCGGCTAAACCCTTTTTGAAAAAAAATAATATACATTAGCCGACGACCTAGATTAAGTCATCGACTAAACACTTTTTCAAAAAAAAAAAATAATATACTTTAGTCGACGACCTAGATTAAGTTGTCGGCTAAAGTATAATGTTTTTTTTTAAATACTTTAGCCGACGACCTAGATCAAGTCGTCGGCTAAACCTCGAATTTAAAAGTATATATCGTCCTCAGTTCTCCTCGGCATCCGGAAAAAAAAAAACAAAAAAATTGGGGTTTAGCCGACGACTTGATCTAGGTCGTCGGCTAAACCTCTAAATATATATATACCCTCTTCTCTTCTTTCTTCTTCCTTTTCTTCTTTTTTTCTTCCCCCACCCAACCGTCAGCCACCCGACGACACCAGACCACCCGTCACCCACCTGCCGGAACACCGCCGCTCGACCGTCTGCCCGCCGCCCGACCTCCACACAGGCAACCCGTTTTTTTTGTGCATTTTTAGTGCACTAATTTTATCTGTAATTAGGTTGTTTTTCATGTAGTTGTTATTATTTTTTTAGTTTATTAGGTTAGGTTTTATTTAGTTTTTAGATTTTTGTGTTTTATTTAGTTTTCATTTGTTTGATGAATTTATTGTATTTGTTTGATGTATTGTTGGTGTATTGTGTTGAATTGGATGTATTGTTGGTATGTTGTGATATTAATTGGTGTATTATGTTGAATTGGCGTATTTTTGTTGCTGTTGAATTGGTGTATTGTATATGTGTTATGTATTTGTGTTGAATTGTTACGTATTTTTTCGCTAATTTATTAATTGGTGTATTGTGTTGACTATAAATTGTTCCCAAAATCTGAATTTTTTTTTTTAAAAAAATGTTTTAGCCGACGACATTTAACAAAGTCGTCGGCTAAAGTATATTACTTTTTTTAAAAAAAAAATATTTTAGCCGACGACATTTAACAAAGTCGTCGGCTAAAGTATATTACTTTTTTTTTTTGAAAAAACTTTAGCCGACGACATTTGTAAAGTCGTCAACTAAACCTCAAAGTTTAGCCGACGACTACCAAAAAAGTCGTCGGCTAAACCTTGGCCGACGAATATCGGCCGACGGTTTTTTAGCCGACGACTGGGGGGTTTAGCCGACCACTTTGACCTTTAGCCGACGACTTAGAGTCGTCGGCTAAACCCTCGATTTTGGTAGTGCCATTAACAAGCTCCATTTGTGTGCCAAAGTTGAATCCAAGTTCATATTCAAGTAAGTTAGCTTCTCGTTTTCATTTCTATCCAAGTAGAAATTGAAAGTTGATGAAGGAACTTAAGTTTGATGTTCTAATCTTTTGTATGTTGTTTTTAAGTTGAGTCTAAGGTACTTGGGAGTGGTTAAAATAAGTTTTAGTCATGCCTTGATTTTGTCATTTGGGCCGAAAATATTGGAGTTTATAACTCAATCATGTGCTGTTTTTCTTATGATTTTCTTACGCAATATGTTCCTACTTGATGAGATGATGCTATGATGAATTTATGGGATTTTAATAAAATATTTGGTATTTTTAAATAAAAGAAGAATCGTGCTTAGTTCTTGATATGTTGATGTATGTTCAAAGTGACTTGACATTTGTGATGATGTATGAAAGAAGTACATGATATATTTTTATTCGACTTTTGTAAAATGTTTTAGAAATTTGTCTGGAAAAAAAAAACATCATCTTAGATTTATGAAGTTGAATATGTATTAAATATTCAAGTTGATATAGTTAAAGAGCATGTTATGTATTGAGGATTTTTAAATCATGTTTATATCATTTTCCTGTTAGGACCGAAACTTCAATTATCAACATGAGTATGGATTAATTGTGTTGCTAGATATTTAATGATGTTTGATGTTGATGATGTTTGATGTTGATGATGCTTGGTGTTGATGATGCTTGATATTTGTTGATGTTGGAAATATGAAAATGTATTAGTAGTGCTTTTCAAAAAAAGATTATGAAATGGAGTTCATAGTGTCAAGAATCATGCTGGTATGTCGACTCCTACATGTGTTATAAGTATGATATGCTGCATGTTAAAGGCAATTGTTCTATTATGATGCATATGATTATTGATATACATTTGACCCTTGATGGGCTTTTCTTCTCATGAGTATGATGTTATTTTCTAATCTCTTTCTCGGCCTTGCCACGAGAGTTATCTATGAGTCTGCATTGGTGCATTATGATTATGTAGTCGCGAACTCCTTTTTATGATCAAGTATGACGATAATTATGGACCAATGAGGATGAAAAAATGATGATTTTGTGAACCACAGAATGCCACCCAAAAGGGAAATAAGGAGAGGAGGGTATGAACGCGACCCTACACCACCACCTACTCCACCCCAACGCACTATTGAAGAGCTTTTCCTCAAGCAGAATCTGCCTACTTTCAATGGGTCAGGAAACCCGAGCGATGCTGAGCTTTGGGTTAGAGCTATGGAATGAATTGTTTAACTTCCTAAGGTGTACCAACCAAGAGCGTTTTTGTTGTGTGCTCTTCCATCTCACTAGATCTGCATACTTCTGGCGGGAAGCATGCAGGAAGATCTTGACGGCTGAACAACTGGAAAACTACTCTTGAGAGGAATTCAAGGAAGCAGTTTATGACAAGTATGTTCCAAAAACCTTCAAGGTTAAGAAGGAAGCTAAGTTCTGTAATCTGAAGCAAGGGATGATTTCAGAGACCGAGTATGACAGAATGTTCGGTGAGTTAGCAAGGTATGCTCCATACCAAGTTGATACTTATGAGAAAATGGCGGAGAAATTTAGATCAGGACTGAGGCATGAGATAGGCATGTCCTTAGCTAGTCATGGAACACTGAGCTACACTGAATCACTAAACAGAGCTCTAGATATTGAGGTAGCAATGCCAGAAGAGAAACAGGCTCCCGCAGTTATACCACCACCCACTCAGACACATTCCCACGAATATAAGAGGAAGCATAAGTGGGAAGGATGGAACAATTATGGGAATAACAACTACAATGGCAACAAACAGGCTAATAGAAATTCGTGGTAGGGAAATACACCTCATGGACAGCCTCAGGCTCAAGGAGGCAACAATCAGGAACGGAAGATAGTTCCTGCTTAGGGAGGCAACAATCAGGGATGAGTTGCAAACCCCATATGTCCCAAGTGTAATAAGCAGCATCATGGCGCCTGTCTGTTGGGCACTGTAAGTTGTTACACGTGTGTTCAGAAAGGCCATATCATGAGGAATTATCCTAAACAGCAACACGGAGAGAGACTAAACCACCAGGGTCAACCCCATTCACTGAGGGCGCTGCAAGGATAGCCGCAACTACCAACAGCAGAATCAGAATGCTAGATCATATGCCATCAATCAGAAGAAACCCGAGAAGGATAAGGGTAACTTGGGATGTATGAAAACTTCTTAACCTACATGTAATTGTTTTGTATGATACTGGAGCATCACATTCATTTATTGCTAGAGCATGTCGATTTTAAAATTATACCATAATGTGCTAGTCATGTCATGAGAGTATCCATGCTACTAGGAGGAATTTCAACTAACATGCATATTTGTTATAATCTGGAATTAGAACTCAGAACTCTTAATGTGGTCGCTAATAATCTGAATGCTATGACGATGTGGGATGTCGATGTAATCTTAGGAATGGATTTATTAGACAAGAACTATGCGACAATTCTTTGTCATGAGAGTAAAGATTCCTTTCAACCACCGAGAAAGAAGCCCACGGACTTTCACGACATTAGAATGGGTAGAGGAGCACCTTTTATCTCTGCTCTTCAAGCAAAGAAGATGATGAGAAAGAAGGATTTTTAGGCTTTCCTTTTTTGCGTGAATGGGTAAGCTGGAGAAGAGAAGACAATAGGCGATGGGTTAATCGTGCAGGAATTTGAGGATGTATTCCAAGAAGTGTTACCGATACCACCGGATAGACAAGTGGATTTCAACATCGATCTGGAGCCAGGGTCAGCCCAGTGTCGAAAGCACCATACATGATGGCACTGAAGGAACTGCAGGAACTCAACATCTAACTGCAACACTATTGGATTTAGGTTTCATCAGACCGAGTGTTTCTCCGTGGGGAGCACCTGCCCTTTTTGTGAAGAAGAAGGATGGTACGCTGAGAATGTGTATAGATTACAGGGAGCTGAACAAGCTCACACTTAAGAACAAGTATCTTCTGCCCAGGATAGATGACTTGTTTGACTAACTCAAGGAAACAACTCTGTGTTTTCTAGGATAGACCTTAGGTCTGGGTATCACCAGTTGAAGATTCGACTGGAAGATATACCCAAGACAACATTCCAAATAAGATATGGACACTGTGAGGTTATAGTCATGCCATTCGGATTAAGTAATGCTCCTGCAGTATTCATGGATTTCATGAACAGAGTGCTCCAACCGTACATGGATAAGTTTGTCTTGGTGTTCATAGACGACATTCTCAATTACTCTATGTAACACCCCAACCCGACAACGGTAGAAGTATCACATTATGGTGCCAAATCAGAACATACAACACAAGCGGAAGACTTCTAAACATAATAATTACAAAGGTATTCTAAGAGAACAAAAGAAATGCTAACTCTATACAATATGTAATACAAATCCCAAAGTAAATCCAATCCAAGTCTAATCGAGATGCAAATGGGCTTCTAATCCTCAGGGTAGTCCACTAAGAGCTCCTATGCACTCTTCACTCAACCCAGCTTCCAACCTAAAACCTGCCGCAGGAAAAGAAATGCGGCTGAGCTTAAAAAGCTCAGTGAACATATATATATATATATATATTTATATATAAACGCAACAAAAGATAAGGAACAAAGAATAATATGGTGCATTGGACAAAGCATAAGGTATAAACAAAAGGATATCAAAAATAAGGAGAGGTCAGTAATCTACCACGAGCCCGAACATAAGTCAAATCAAATATCATAGTAACCATGGAGTAGCTAACTCCCCAACATGTGAAAGACATGGATCGCACCCATGCATCGGTCACCGAACATATCATATCATATCATATCATATCATATCCATCAAATACAAATCGAACCTAGGATGCATCCATATGCCCCCGAACAAATCATATTGGCCATGACAAATATAAAGTGCACATATCATATCAAAATGGGACGGTGTGGAACATCACTCAACCACACTAGAGTCATGCCATTGGTGCATCAATGGCACGGCCATGTTACCTTCATGGCTAGGAAATGAACTTGGCTCGGGTATCAAACTGAAGGGTTTAAATGTTATATCATATCAAAGTCAAAGTCTAAGTCATCAAGGAGTCATAATCAAAGTCCAAATGTCAAAAGTTCATATCAAAGGTTCAAGGCAAAGGTTCATATCAAAGCTCAAATGCCAAAGGTTCACAAATCTAAGGGTGCATAGCAAAGGTTCAAATAGAGCATAAGTCAAAGAAAGCCATACTAAGAAGGCTTAGATCAAGGTATCATAATCAAAGCTAATATCAAATAGATGTGAACGAATCATGAGAAACCTTAAGAGATAAGGTCAGAATATCTGTACCGATACGAAACAAACAATAACAATAGTACATAGAATCATAACCCTTACTGAGAAAGGGTAGAATATCCATACGAATAAACAAACAAACGAAACAACCGATAACAATGGTAGAGAGAAGGGGGTATCAAGAATATCCATACCTTAAACCGCTAACGAAACCATGTCATAACATAAAAATAGGAAGTCACTCCTTCTTCAGCGAATCTACACGAATTAGGTTCATTTTATACTTATTAGCTCATTTAATGTCATAACGAATTCTTAATTACTTAACACCATTTAATAATGTGATTAGGGTCTCGTTATTGAAATTATGTTAACATATGACCAATTATATCATAATAAATGTTTAAGTGCATTTTAGGGGTTTATACTTATTAATAAAACTTAAATGATATATTACATACATGTTCTTCAAATAACTGGTTTTATAACAAAATTTGGTCCTCTTAAGGAATTTTAATACCATACCAGAATCAAAATAAAAATTCACCAAAATTCTCACAGAAGCTATAATGTCTTAGGAGTCTACTTGAATTTTCTCTGATTTTATTTTTAAGTGGAAAATCCTATCAAAAATTGTTTTTCCCAGACTTACATAGAAAATTAACTACATATACATGCAGAAAGTTTACATTTGTTTAGCCCATTTATATACTTTAGAAAATCTACAAAAATTCGAGGAAGTCCCTTATAACTTAGACATTACCTATATAAAAGTATAGCTCTCAACTCTTTATAGGTTTGACATGAAAAATCAAAAAGTGTGACTTATTTCCAGACTCAGATCCTCAGGTTTGACAACTTATGTTCCAAAAATCAAAAAGCTTATTTACCGACCTCTAATTTCTATGTATCTCACATATTTGAAAAGTAGACAGAAAGTACTCATGTTTAGACTCAAGAATAGCTCAAAAATACTCTGGTATCATCATTTGAGACCCCGTTCAATCCAATCCAAAAACTGGACAACAACTTCTCACTTAAAATCATGTAAAACCCTAAACCCTTTAAGCCCTAATTCATTCTCATTAATTATATAAATTATCTAGGGTTTATCCCAGTTTTAGTAGCACTTAATAATGATCAGATTAGGTTGAATACACGTGAGTCGAATCAGGTTAGTTAGGGTCGAATAGAAACAGAATACAGAGGGTCGAATACATAAGTTTTAAGCGTGTTATATCCTGATTTCATGTGACAAAACAAAGGTATAATTCGACATTCCTGTTATTAGTGTGATCGAAAGTAGTTTGGTTGTTTGTTATCCTATGTGTCGAAAAAAAAGAAGAAGAACAGAAGTTTATTGTATTACCTTGTTTGATGAATCGGCTGAAAGAAAAACAAGGAACAAGAACAATATAAGACCCACGATCAACAAACCCTAATCACGATTGAAAACCCACAGCAACTTCCTCTTGGTTCGATCTAAATAATAGCAGCAACAATCGATTTGGTGATGAATTTTTGAGAGAGAAAAGCATATAGGTATTTTGTTTCTTGAGTGTACGTATGTTAGGAATGAGATAGTCAAAGAGATCTTTTTTTTAACCGTGATTGAAGGAAGGAGCGTATGACAATTAAGGTAAGTTTTAAAGTTCTCTCTTAATTGTGTTAATTAGAAATCATTATAATTGATTATGAATAGGTAAGTTTTAAAGTTCTCTCTTAATTGTGTTAATTAGAAATCATTATAATTGATTATGAATTTCAAGGATGGGCCGAAAATTAAGCTTAGAATTCGGATGTTACATATTATCATTTCAATCAAGACCAACTTAATTATAGGAACATTTAAATCTTATACCCTTTTATTTAATTTAATTTATAATTCATTATTAATTAAAATTATAAACTATAGTTTAGGCTTCTAATAATAATATTTCAAAGTTTGGGTAAAATTTCAAAATTATATGGAATTTAGGTTTTCGAATTTGAGGGTTTTACAACTCTTCCACTCTAAAAAGAAAATTTTCGTCCTCGAAAATTGAAGTCGCAAAGTTAGACGGAGTCGTAGCAAATCACAAAAGAACATCACAATTAACCTCACGCTCGGGGAGGTTCTTCTAAAAGAATCTTCACAAATAGAATGTTTTCTCATGACTCGATCCCGACAAACTTGGATAGCCCCAGGCTCTCCAATAGAACACAAATCATAACTAATATGATCCAACGGATGTGAAACAAATACGTAGCAGATGACGGATGACAGATGATAGATGATAGTTGGAATCCTACAAGGAGATGCACTAAACACATATACCTATGAGGCAAGCACGGAGATAGTACTAAACGATAAATCTTCATCAACTCCTACTCAATTCTAGGAGCACAAATCAAATCATCAAACGTATCAAGAGTTTCTTAAGAAAAAGTGGGTAACCTATTCGTACTAACGATCACTAGGTATGCATCTAAGTATCGAGACATATCGGAAGGCATAATGGGATAGGTAGGATAATCGTACGGATAAGAATGAACCTAAGGGCTAACATATCGCGAATAGTTCTTCGTTAGATATCAAAACTTCTAACGCTTCTAAGGCACTCCTCAAGATATCCTATGATCACAATAAGTGCACGTTATATGATGTAAGTATTATCACGTTGATCAGGCATCATAATACTAGCATCATATAAATATGCCCTCATGATGGTCATACTCTATCTCGAGTTATGAAAAGTAACCTGTCAGAATAATATGAAAATCATAACCTTCCAAAGGAAACAATTAGCAGAGTTAATTCATCATCAGAATGGAGTGGACAATTTCCTATACTCGTGGTTAATAACCACCAGATTTATCATAGGAATAGAAATGGGTTATGCAAAATCAAGTAGTGTCCGAGGAAACTTAATCTGCCCAGCATAAGTAAAAGAATTCACATAATATGTCAAACACATCATGCTCATAAGGATTCTCAGAATGGTTGAAAAGGTGTCCAACTGATTATCAAACGAATCGGAATGGAGATCAGAATCAGAAAGTAACGCTTGAATGGTGTAAGGTATCCATGTAGTTCTCGAGGCACTCTAAACTTACTTGGTCACTAATCTTATGTTGTGCAAAATAATAAGTTTCTAACCTCCAGAAGATTGATCTAAAAAGGGCTTGACTGAAAGTAAAGCATGAATCAGAGTGATGCAAAAGCAAGATCAGTAACCAACTTCTTATCATATCATCTACCCAATCCTCACCGGTCATACTAAAGTTATTAAGAGAAGAACGTAAAGCAAATCCTTCCAAGGTTATTGCATAAGATCCTAAAGTGCAACCTAAGGGTCCAAGTTTCCACAGGTCATAACATATATACTACAAGTCGAAATCTGGGCTCTGATACCATAATTGTAACACCCCAACCCGACAAGGGTAGAAGTATCACATTATTGTGCCAAATTAGAACATACAACGCAAGCGGAAGACTTCTAAACATAATAATTACAAAGGTATTCTAAGAGAACAAACGAAATGCTAACTCTATACAATATGTAATACAAATCCCAAAGTAAATCCAATCCAAGTCTAATCGAGATGCAAATGGGCTTCTAATCCTCAGCGTAGTCCACTAAGAGCTCCTATGCACTCTTCACTCAACCCAGCTTCCAACCTAAAACCTGCCGCAGGAGAAGTAATGTGGCGAAGCTTAAAAAGCTCAGTGAACAAATATATATAAACGAAACAAAAGATAAGGAACAGAGAATAATATGGTGCATTGGACAAAGCATAAGGTATAAACAAAAGGATATCAAAAATAAGGAGAGGTCAGTAATCTACCACGAGCCCGAACATAAGTCGAATCAAATATCATAGTAACCATGGAGTAGCTAACTCCCGAACATGTGAAAGACATGGATCGCACCCATGCATCAGTCACCGAACATATCATATCATATCATATCATATCATATCATATCATATCATATCATATCCATCAAATACAAATCGAACCTAGGATACATCCATACGCCCCCGAACAAATCATATTGGCCATAACAAATATAAAGTGCACATATCATATCAAAATGGGACGGTGTGGAACATCACTCAACCACACTAGAGTCATGCCATTGGTGCATCAATAACACGGCCATGTTACCTTCATGGCTAGGAAACGAACTTAGCTCGGGTATCAAACTGAAGGGTTCAAATGTTATATCATATCAAAGTCAAAGTTCAAGTAATCAAGGAGTCATAATCAAAGTCCAAATGTCAAAGGTTCATATCAAAGGTTCAAAGCAAAGGTTCATATCAAAGTTCAAATGCCAAAGATTCACAAATCTAAGGGTGCATAGCAAAGGTTCAAATAGAGCATGTCAAAGAAAGCCATACTAAGAAGGCTCAGATCAAGGTATCATAATCAAAGCTAATATCAAATAGATGTGAATGAATTATGAGAAACCTTAAGATATAAGGTCAGAATATCTATACCAGTACGAAACAAACAATAACAATAGTACATAGAATCATAACCCTTACTCAGAAAGGGTAGAATATCCGTACGAATAATCAAACAAACGAAACAACCGATAATAATGGTAGAGAGAAGGGGGTATCAAGAATATCCGTACCATGTCATAACATAAGAAAAGGAAGTCATTCCTTCTTCAGCGAATCTACACGAATTAGGTTCATTTTATACTTATTAGCTCATTTAATGTCATAATGGATTCTTAGTTACTTAACACCGTTTATTAATGTGATTAGGGTCTTGTTATTGGAATTATGTTAACATATGACCAATTATATCATAATTAATGTTTAAGTGCATTTTAGGGGTTTATACTTATTAATGAAACTTAAATGATATATTACATACATGTTCTTCAAATGACTGATTTTATAAAAAAATTTGGTCCGCTTAAAGAATTTTAAGACCATACTAGAAGTCAAATTAAAAATTCACCAAAATTCTCACAGAAGCTATAATGTCTTAGGAGTCTACTTGAATTTTCCCAGATTTTATATTTAAGTAGAAAATCCTATCAAAAATTGTTTTTCCCAGACTTACGCAGAAAATTAACTACACATACATGTAGAAAATTTGCATTTGTTTAGCTCATTAATATACTTTAGAAAATTCTACAAAAATTCTAGGAAGTCCCTTATTACTTAGGTATTATCTCTGTAAAAGGAGAGATCTCAACTCTTTATATGTTTGACATGAAAAATCAGCTTATGTTCCAAAAATCAAAAAGCTTACCGACCTCTAATTGCTATATATCTCACATATTTGAAAATTAGATGGAACGTACTCATGTTTAGACTCAAGAATAGCTCAAAAATACTTTGGCATCATCATTTGAGACCCTGTTCAATCCGACCCAAAAACTGGACAGCAACTTCTCACATAAAATCATGTAAAACCCTAAACCCTTTAAGCCCTAATTCGTTCTCATTAATTAGATAAATTATCTAGGGTTTATTCCAGTTTTAGTAGCACTCAATAATGATCAGATTAGGTTGAATACACGTGAGTCGAATCAGGTTAGTTAGGGTCGAATAGAAACAGAATACAAAGGGTCGAATACATAAGTTTTAAGCATGTTATATCCTGATTTCATGTGACAAAACAAAGGTATAATTTGACATTCCTGTTATTAGTGTGATCGAAAGTAGTTTGGTTGTTTGTTATCCTATGTGTCGAAAAAAAGAAGAACAGAAGTTTATTGTATTACCTTGTTTGATGAATCGGCTGAAAGAAAAACAAGGAACAAGAACAATATAAGACCCACGATCAACAAACCCTAATCACGATTGAAAACCTACAACAACTTCCTCTTGGTTTCGATCTAAATAATAGCAGCAACAATCGATTTGGTGATGAATTTTTGAGAGAGAAAAGCATGTAGGTACTTTGTTTCTTGAGTGTACGTATGTTAGGAATGAGACAGTCAAAGAGATCTTTTCTTTTAACTGTGATTGAAGGAAGGAGCATATGACAATTAAGGTAAGTTTTAAAGTTCTCTCTTAATTGTGTTAATTGGAAATCATTATAATTGGTTATGAATTTCAAGGATGGGCCGAAAATTAAGCTTAGAATTCGGATGTTACATATTATCATTTCAATCAAGACCAACTTAATTATAGGAACATTTAAATCGTATACCCTTTTCTTTAATTTAATTTATATTTAAGTTTATATAATTCATTATTAATTAAAATTATAAACTATAGTTTAGGGTTCTAATAATAATATTTCAAAATTTGGGTAAAATTTCAAAATTATACGGAATTTAGGTTTTCGAATTTGAGGGTTTTAAACTCTAGTAAGTACAAATTTTGGTTGAAAGAAGTAATGTTTCTTGGGCACATTGTGTGAGCATATGGTATTAAGGTGGACCCGGCTACATTGTAACACCCTAATAAGGCGGCCATTACAGTGCCGTGGACCCCACACTGGGACCCACCAGGCGATATCCAAAATACAGATTAAATATGTAACACCCCCAATCCGCTCAGGGATATTACACGCCGTAGACCCTTTCTTCAAGGATCTACCAGGCTGGTAACAACATAGAATAAATAAACAATGCCTTTAAGGGCAAAATGACTCAGTAGACCGATTTGGTCTTTCAATGATTACATACAACTCAATTCCAAACACATACACACGCAGGGGTCCAAATACAATAAACTCCCGTACAACGGGGGAAAGATACTGCAGCGGAAAATAAAATACAACTAGACCAATACAACATCAACAGATCCTCGTGTGATTAGTATCATTCATCTTTCATCATCCTTCGCGCCGGCCCTGTGTTATGCTCCCAAACCTGAATGCAAAAACAGACATCCACCCCCCGAATACTCGGGGGTTAGCAAAACTCCACTGTTTTGCTAGTGCAAGAACAAAGTGCAAATACGAGCCATACAATTCACATTCCACGAATAACAATAACCAGGAATCCTCAAATATCCAAACGTAACAAAAAGTACTTCCCGAGGCGAGAGTTCGGTAAACATTTACAAAACCGAAAGATCACAAATAAAAAGGGAAACAATTTACAAAACAATTTTAAAGATGCCATCGAGAGTTTAAATAGAAAACAATTTAGGATTATAAAATCCTTCTCTTTCCAAAATCAACAGAGTCCTCGACCAGTAGGCGGAAAGCAATTTGCAAGAAAATCACCCAATCAATACAAACGAGTCTTCACAAATATTTCTCACGGGGTTCTCGACCCAATCCAAATAATATCAACACGAGATCAAACATCTCAACATCACACGGGGTCCTCGACCCAAAACATAAAATGTCAACACAGTATAATCAAGGACACAGCCTTTCGTCCGCCCAAAAACTGCTCAAGACCCCTGATTAATTAACCCTCGGAGATCTCGTCAAATGTCCTTGGTTAATTAACCCTGATACCAACATTTTAAAACAAGTTGAAACACACTTTCAGAAAACATGAATCACGGTCTATATCGAGACCAGCATTTGAAAAGAGTTGAAAGAATTTGAAATACGATAATCGTTCGGTAACGGGGTCTTAGATAAACACTCAAATACCCGTTACCAATAAGCCTGCCAGGCGCCTCCACTGAAACACCTGTGCACCGGCGTTCACTCCACATGTCAGCCGCACCTTGTACGTGTCACCACACCGGCGTCACTCCCATAAGAGCCGCCCCTTGCACGCGCATCAGGTAAACACCGGCGTTCACCAACCATATGGAGCCGCACATTGCAGCGTACACCAGGCCGGAGATCACACGCCCCGCCCTCAGAGGCTCCCTGATATGACGTCTCTCACAACAAGTATTCACATTGTCACAAACATCAAGTACACAGTCATCGTCGTAACAATTATCAAATCAATACACCAATTCACATAATTCATCCGTCAGTCCACGACCACACGAATAAATAACAACACACACGTCAACCATAACGCAACGGAAAGAAGCAATATACGTACACACGCATTATCAAGCGCAACATCAACACCAAATATATCCAAAGGATTCACGTAGTCACTTACAACCCACACAATTTACAAAACACACGCGTTTTGAAAGTGAGCCTTTAACGAGGCTAGCCGAATCTTTTGAAAACTCATTTCAAACAAATAAACAAACACACCAAGATGATCACCAATTATCATATCCACAAAACAAGAATAGTATGGACAAGGTACTTGCCTTGAACAACCACAACGCGGAGAATCGACCGAAGTAGGTTGGCACGAACCGACTACGAACCCGCCGACTCCACCGAACGCCAACTCACGATAATAAACTACGG
This sequence comes from Orobanche coerulescens, assembly GCA_033398695.1. Classification (NCBI taxonomy): domain Eukaryota; kingdom Viridiplantae; phylum Streptophyta; class Magnoliopsida; order Lamiales; family Orobanchaceae; genus Orobanche; species Orobanche coerulescens. The sequence continues at coordinate 93,947,663 of CM065807.1, read as the reverse complement.
AGGACAATAACAACAATGAAAATGAATTCCATAGCATGACTCAAAGCCGTTGAATTCAAAGAACAAACGACGAATGTTCAAGTGTTTTCCCCAAAATGGCCAAGAACACGATTCGTCCCGACAAAACACGAAAACGGAATTCCAAGTTGAAATATGGATATACAATCCATAGAATATGTTTAACAACATCATTTAACCACAATCGATCCATCAAAAACGGATGGAAAACGAGATCGAGAACAAATCCCCCAAAAAGTCGATTCGAAGGAAATTAAGAAATATACTTCGATTCGACGAAGAACAATGGATTAAATGATGTTAAACACAAGAATACTACCAAGATTAATCATACCCATCATGAATTAATCAACAACACAGAACGAATTGGACAAAAATGCAAAAAGCCCCCCAAATTCACGAAATTAGGGTTCTAACGAAGATTACCTTGATTCGCTGGATCAAAGGATGATAACGGATGATTGATTGATGTTATGAACTCAAGAACTTCGTGGATTTGTTGTTAAACAATATGGCTTCGTCACCTCCGAAGCTCCAGCCGCGGATCGAAAAGAAAGGAAATGAAAAATGAGTGAAAATGAGGCTGCTCTGCCACATTTATACTGGGCCGGACTAGCGTGCACTAGGCTGCCGAGCTAGCGCGCGCTATCGGCCCAGGCCGCAATCCAGTGACCTCCTGGACTAGGCTGCTCGGCCAGGTAGCGTGCGCAGTCTTCCGGCCATAGTGTGCGCTACCTGCCGGCCGTAGCGTACGTAGTGTCCAGCAGTAGCGTGCGCTACCTACCGAGCTTACCCGATTCCAGAACCTGAGGACTCCACTGTCCAGACCCGATAGCGTGCGTCGGCCGGACGCATAACGTGCGCTACTCCTGCCGGTTAGCGCACGCAGCCTTCCGGAAGTAGCGCGCGCTATGCCGCTCGCCATAGCCCGGCCGATGCCCGCAATCGTCGGCCAGACTCACATCGTCCGCCAAATTGCTCACCGCCATGACCCGACGACTCGATTTCCGAAAACGTACGGAACGAACACGACGAAAAGTTCGCGGACAACATCAACGACCCGAAATGAAAACATAATGCAATAATTAATCATACGCGACCAAGAAATGGGTCGAGACAACAATTACAGATACAGATACCCATAACTTTGGGTAAATTACAAAATGGCCCAAAACACCCGAAAATCACGATACGTGATCGAATAACCAAACCGAAGTTCACAACACGTATAACAAAGTTAAACGGACTTACGGGAAACTCGAAACAGCAGTTTCGACCGAGATTCGCAAGAATCGAACTCAAGTGCGGAAAAGTCGCTAAAAAGCACGGAACTCAACAAAACGACACCGAAACAAACTCGGATGTCAAAAAGTGTAGAATTAATCATTCTCAGAATAATGAAACGGTCATGAGAGAGTCATAAAAACGGACTTCCGCCGAAAAAAATAAAATACCAGAAATCGAAATTACGGGTTTTACAAAATACACAATACATGTGATACCGAACCACAAAACATAGTACTTACTCCGATTAGGAGTTTACAGTAGTATGGCCAACGACCTTATTATACACAGGATCCAGAATATAAGTATAATCCATATGGAGATGGAATATACTTTTAATAACAATACATTTGTTCTTAAATTAAATAAAGTGGAAATATAACGTTACACGGTACGAACATGACCGGATAATAAAAGACTTGCCCCCCCGAACTAGTATCCTTCGAACCCTTCGTCATCACCCTGATCTTCCCGTGCCTTGCCTTTTCCTCGACCTAAAATACAACACAAGTATTTCGCCCAACACAGGGTCAAATATACATGATAAATGATTCTCAAGATATTATACAATTCACATAAATAAGATTTCAAGGAAAACAACCCGACTAACGAACATACCCCTCAGGCGTATGAACGCTTAGTCACAAAACGTCGAACACATCCAAATATATAAATGGACTACGAACGACTTAAGATAGTACGGCTCAAGATGGACGTCACAGTATGCCCGATCCGAATATGTGTCAGTGCACATGTCCACCCCATATACGGAATCCAAGATATACGTGGGACAATGTACCTAATTAGCCTCAATGAACTACGTCTCGTGTGCACAGCCCAACACGGAAAATATTCACGCATGACTATATATGTGCCCGGCTAAAAATCCTACATAATATCCAATCGGAATGTAGATATGACTCCGGATATGTCACGATGCAGTAATTCACAAATCCGATTAAGGATCGAGGACTCACCGAAATGACAATAAGGTCAACAATATCAAGGGTTCGAAAGTGACGAACTTGGGAATACAATCCCACGATGAAAACGGAACATCATTAAGAACAACCTCACATCACAAGTCACAAGTTTATGAGTGTTTCATTTACACGAAATGCATAATCATCATAAGAATCCACACATCATTATAACCAAGCAAGATAACTTGCCTTAATATGGAGGCGAGAATAGTCCTTCCTTGTCGAACGAACGAGCGGACGGCCCTCGATTCAAAATTAGTTAATCGAACAATCAACCTTGAATGAAGTATATTTTACTCAATAATACGTTCATATGATCATTTATACCAAATTTTCACGAGACAACATCCTAATTCCCATTTGAGTAGTTCAACTTTTTAAGATATTGAAGTGTTACTCCAAGAACCTTATTCAATACCATTCTATTCTTACAATTGATTACAAGATGTTACCAAATGTTTGCTGGATTAAGAATTGATCCATAATGTGTTAAAAAATAATCTCCTACCCTTTAAACTTATCAAGAACATCTCAATTGATTACAAGTAAAAATCTGCATTACACACAATCACTTATGTTGAGTTAACTAGTTATAAATCTATATCATGATCATGAAGACTATCTCAAGTTTAACACCATCCTTATAATCTTCTAACTAACCTGGAGATTTAAATATCATTCCTCTGAATTCACCTAGCTTAGGTTCAAGAAGATCATTTCATTCTTCTAATTATCAACAAGGGTTTCTTAAAACATTTTATGGTAATTATTCCAACAAGTTATTTTCATTATAAGGAAACAAGGACTATTATTATTCCAATGGTGTTATTAGTCCAACAAGAAGAGTGTGGTTTACTAAACATGATCATCACCATTTAAAACACCAAGAACACATCATTACAAATCCCCTAATCATCATATTTTTCATTAAGTTTGATGAAAGCTTAACTACAAACATGTTTAGCTTGATTAATTCATCACTAGGTAGAGTATACTTAATCACTATCATTACCATTACTAGATTATAGGGTTAAATCGTTTAACATACCTTCAGAAATGAAGAACAATACACCAAAACCACAAGAACACAATCTAAGCTTCAAGAATGACTCCAACTTCCAATCAACAAGCTCCAAAATCAAAATGTAAAGCTCAAACACAAGTTGGGAGAAGGTAAATTTGATCTAGGGATGAAGGGGGATGATTATATGGGTGGAAAATCGGAGTTTGGACGTGCAAAATGAAAGACACAAGTTGTCTTTTTATAACAGCACAGTTCGTTACGTACGTTATCACAAGAGGATAATGTACGTTAACAGTTTTACGTACGCTATACAGAAAGTGTTACGTACGTAAGCTAAGTCCAGAGGCTACTGGAGTGAAATACGAACATCATTACGTACGTTACCGCTTGAAGCATTACGTACGTAATGTAGGTCAACTAGGTTGCCTCCAAAAGATCAGATATTCGAATCCCGTCCGACCCCACACGCCGAAAGTTGAGATCGGATACGATTACACTGGTTACATACGTAACAGATACCTCTTTACGTACGTAAATGCCTCAAAATAGCATACGCTATGCTAAAGGAGTAGCGTACGTTAGGCTCAGGTTTAATAGCTCAAAAATGTACTTATCTATACAATGTTGAGAATTTAAAACATAATGCGAGTGGTAGTTATTATTAAGTCTATTTATGATATATTCCAACACCAATAAACATTACACACATGCAACAAGACTACAACAGTATTGAATTATCCGACTAATACAACAGTAAGCAAGAATTTCCGTCGGATATTACATACATTGGAAGCAATACGTGATTGGAAGTTCATCGAAGGATTTTACAATATTGCTAGACCAATGACACAACTGCTGCGGAAAGGAATTAAATATTTATGGACAGATGAATGCGATAGGAGTTTTCAGGAATCAAAAAGAAGATTGACTACTACGCTAGTTTTAGCAGTACCAAAAGCGAACAAGGAATATGTGGCCTACACCGATGCTTCTAAGAATGGGATAGGTTGTGTATTGATGCAAGACGGGAAAGTGATAGCTTACGCGTCAAGACAACTTAGGCTGCATGAGGTGAATTATCCCAGGCATGATTTGGAATTAGCCGCAGTTGTGCACTCATTAAAGATATGGAGACATCATCTTTATGGAGTGAGGTGTGAAATTTTTACTAATCACAAGAATTTAAAGTATTTTTTCGAATAGAAGGACTTAAACATGAGACAGAGGAGATGGCTCGAATTGGTAAAGTGTTATGATTGTGGTATTAAATATCACCCCAGCAAGGCTAATGTGATAGCAGAGGCCTTGAGTTGTAAGACTAAATCACAGTTAGGATACATATTGTAACACCCCCAAGATATTCAGGGTATGTCACAATGCCGTGACTCCCTAACTGGGACCTACAAGGCTAAATTCATACACAATCCAATTCAACACTTCAAAATTTTTATAATAATATCAAACCACAACCAAATCAATCGAATAGACCGATGAAACTCCAATGACAAAACTCAAATCCACAACAGACCACAATATCCAACAAACAATAAGAAGAAAACAGATCCTATAGTACTCGAGTAACAGTTCATGACAAAAATAAACTCAAAAGACAGGACTTGAAGGAAATGATATAAATCATCACAGTATCACGCCTGGCCGCCATCATCGTACTGCCCCATTACCCGTCCATTCACATTCTTCATACCTGAAATACATGAAATGTATTTCCCCCGAATGGGGTTAGTCGTGGAATAGCTGGTGCAAGTAATACAAATGAATCCTTACATCTTACAATTTCAAAGTACAAGCATCAATAGTTTCAAAAGCTAAAATAATGATTTCCGGAAATGCAATATCCAAAATATGTTAGAGTAATATAAATCCTCATGATTAACCATGAACCCAACCATTCGCGGATCCCTCCGAGGCCCCGTCAGACCCTCTCGGAGTGGTAAACCCCAATGTTCGTGGACCCAACCTTACGTGGATTCCTCCAAGACCCCGTCGGACCCTACCGGAGTGGACGTACAACTCTCACACTCATATATAGTACTTTTCACATTTAAGAGTATAAGATTCATAAGAATAACTTGCCTTTGAGACATGTTGGGATGTTCGTCTGTATACAACCACCGTCGAAAGAATTTGGGACTCCGAACCTAAATGGTCCGTAAAGCAACTATCAACAACAATACGGCTGGAATTGAAACTAAAATACGCCCGAAAAACCCACCTACAAATCATGTAATCCGACAATATGACACACATATGGAGGATTACAACCAAACCCTCTCGATTTCACCAAAATTCATAAACTAAACCATGACTCCATAGGGGAAATAATTATCTGGGGTAGTTAAATCATACACATCATGATTTTATGAGTAATTTGAATAGGAACGGAGGAAAATAGTAAAACCCCAAAAATCCCGAAGGGTTCTGAGAAGGATTACCTCGATTCGACGAAGAAGGAAGGTTGAAGGTTGATTAAATCACGTTAGGAACTCAGAGATGAAGTTAGATGATGATATCCCGACCAAATCCCGTTTGTGGAATCGCCCAAATCGTCGCTCGGAGAAAGAGATGATAAAATGAGATGAAAAATGCGACTGTCAGGCTTATACTAGCAGAGGTTACGACCAGACACGCACGACCAATTTCTCGTACGTAAGTCTAGTGGTATGCCCGACCAATTCTGCTCGTGTGTCTGCCCATGAGTCAGGTCGTGCAAAACTCACTGTCCAACTTCTATTGGGACGCACGAGCAGCAGCTCGTGCGTTAGCTCGTGTGTCCCTGCTAGGTGCAAAACATGCAGCAATTAGTTGCTAATCCACGTCGTGTCTCGCTGCCTCGATTGTCTGCACCCTCACCGAATCTAACATGTGACGAAGCGTGAAGAGTCTCCCAACATGAAGTCGAGCACAAAACAAACACATGATTCCGACCGCCCGAATGTTCAGAAAGCGACAACAAAGTAATTACCCCAAACTTTAAAAAAATTACCAAATGGCCCAAAACGTTCGAAAAACACGATAGGAGGTCAAACAACCAAACCAAAGCTCACAACATAACTTCTAATGTTAAACGAATTTACGAAAAATACAAAACAATGTTTTCAAACCATGATTATGCGAGACGAACCAAAAAGCGGAACGATTGCTAATAAACATGAAATTGAGTAAAACAACTCCGAAATATGCTTGGATGTCAAAACATGCAGAACTAAACATTCTCGAAATGTCAATAAGATTACAAGTGAGTTGCTGAAAACATAAAGTACACCAAAATATAAATTACTAAAACAGAAAATGCGGATATTACATTCTCCCCCTCTAAAAACAAGTTTCATCCCGAAACTTAAGAGATAAATAATTCAGAGTATTTAGCACGCATGTTTTATTCGGTTTACCAAGTGACTTCTTCAAATCCATGCCTCGACCAGTGCACTTTAACCAATGGAATGATTTTGTGCTAGAGTTGTTTTTCACGATGTTCAAGGATCTTCACCGGCCTTTCTTCGAACTTGACATCATCCGCTATCTCAATATCCCCATAATCAATGATGTGACTTGGGTCCGAAATGTACTTTCTAAGCTAAGAAACATGAAACACATTATGAACATGACTCAAAGCTGGAGGTAATGCCAGGTGATAAGCCAACTCACCGACTCTGTCTAGAATCTCAAACGGCCCAATATACCTCGGGCTAAGCTTTCCCTTCTTCTTGAAATGGAAAACTCCCTTCGTCGATGATACTTTGAGCAGAACATGATCTCCCACCTCAAACTCCAAGGGTCGACCGCAAATATCGGCATAGGATTTTTGTCGACTCAGTCAACAATCTATCTCGAATGGTAGAAATTTTTTCCTTGGTTTCCATCAATTTCCTTAGCAGTAAGCTCATAAGTAAGAGCTTTCTCGATGAATTCGGCCAGAGTGGTGCAATTATGATTAAGCAACTGCATCCTCATACGAGGTTTCAAGCTCTTACTGAAATACTTGATCTTATCCGCCTCGGAGTGGATAATGGATGAGGCGAAAGGAAGTAACTCCTTAAAGTTCTCGGCGATGGCGAGAACATCATCTTCCGATGAGGGGTCGGGAATGAGTAATTCTGATAACATGGCCTCCCTGAGTGGGGCCGGATAATACCTTTCCATCATGAGAGTCTTGAACTGGTCCCAAGTGCAAGATCCGTCAGTAGGCTTCAAAGATAGCCACCATGAGTGAGCGCTCTTACCCAGATAGTAAGCCGCGACTGAAACTTTGTGCCCTTCGGGACACTCTACCATAGCAAATAGTTTCTCAAAGTGTTCAAGCCAGTAAACAATATCTGCCGGCTCGGACGAGCCCTCAAAAGTAGGTGGCCTCTGGCGAGAGATGTTGCCAATTATACTGCTCACACCCCTCTATTGCCTCTAAGGTTGCGGTGGAGGAGCCTGTTGGTTCTGAGTGGTTGAGTTCTGCATCGTATCCATTAAACGTGCTATCTGAGTCATTTGGGCCATCATGCCCTGCATATAAAGGTGAGTGGATCAACCCGAACACCTTCTGATTGAGTTGTATCTCGGGTACGGCTTCCCGACAATGAATGATTATTTCCAGGTGATTGAGTGGTAGCGTCATTGCTAGTTGAATTAACATTATTCGTCGCGCTCGCACGGGTATTCACTCGATCTCCCGGGTTTTGGCCCGCACCGCAGCCTCTTCCACTGCATCCTCTGACAGCTCTATCCATACTAAAGTAGGAAAGTCACATGATAATTATAGATCTCGCATGAATATCGCATTATGATTACGTTATGAAATGATAATAATGAGCATATGCGCTCTAACACAATGATTACATGAAGGATCAATTGAGGTGACATGATTATCTTATGAAATATTTGAAATGATTATCTTGAACAAGTTAACAAGATTAATGATATGATCCACAAGATCAACAACTGAGCAATGAAATGAACTGAGTTATTAATGAGTTAACATGATCGACATGATCAAAAATGAAAATGATGATTGAGGATTGTTGACTGATGAATGAAGAATGAGTGATTCTTATTGCCAGAAATTATATCATGGCATCAGAAATCTTACAGTTCTTTCGGTCTGAGGGGCTTGGCGCTTGCACAGGTCACACGTGATGCGAAAGTCCAATGATACTAGTCTAATGAATGATGATTTCAAATGAGACATGACTCGGAAGGTAGTATTCAAAACCACGCTCTGATATCAACTCTGTAACACCCCAAACTAGGTGGATATTACAGTGCCGTGAACCGCAACTGGGACCCACCACGCTAATGAAAATTAATGAATTAGTTAATATAACTGTAGTACCGAACCACATTATATTACCAATTACTCCGATGAGGAGTTTCAAATACAACACACCCAGGAAATACAGAATACATGTATATTTCATATGAAGATAAAATATGCAACACTGAATAAAATGAAATCCAAACGGAACTGCAGCGGAAAAAACAAATCAAAGAAGCATGAACAAATGGACAGACTGAGGCCCCCTACTAGTATCACTGGGACTCCTTGCTGTCAATGTTCTCTTCTCGTGCTTTTGCCTTGCCATGACCTGAAAACAACATTCCCCAATGGGGTCAGTTACATAGAACAACAATCCTCAAGAGTTGAACAAGCACAATCATTACATATCTTAGATGAAATCAAGCTGAAGAGGAGCATCATAGTACGCCCGTAATGGGACGTGCAAGTGCACAAGACGAGTGTCCGGACACACCCGCACTTGTACCTAATTTGTCTCACGGAGGTACGTTACCGTGTGCACAGTCTATTGTGTCGGTCAACCCGCATCACATGACTATTGTGTGCCCGACTAAAAATTCCACACATAACCACCCGACCACGCAATATGATCCCAGAAGGTCACAAGAACAAAAGTGACCATGATGAATATTAATGAATAACAATCTGACAAGGGTCGAGAATGACTCACCGAGATGAAATAATAATGAAATGAATGATAGCTCACTGATATGATTGGAACCGTCGTTCCTCGTGAATTGAATGATTAGTTTGATAATTACAAGTCTCAACATGATTAATATACCATGAATGAATTATGAATATGAATGAACAACAACGAAAGGAATGAGTATCCTTTTAACCGGGTAAGAATTTACTCAAATACCGGTAATGAAAGGTCCTTCCTCGAACAAACATCCTAATTGGAAATATCGGTCGCTCGAACAACCTTGAATAACATAATTACCAATAATATGCTTAATATACGAATCAAGCACGATTATAACCAACTCAAAAGTCGACAAAACAATAACTAAACCCAATGGGGCATTCTAGTGAATACGTTGCAAACATTCTTCCATTGATTACAACCAACCCCAATTATATCAAAACCAACCTCCAAATGAGTAATTCAATCCAACAAAGCACCATCAATACAATCAATAATCCAATAAGAATACTCCATTCTAGATTACGACAATAGGAATAATCCAAATTTAAACATCAAGGGTTCTTGAATAATTCCCCAACTACTCAACAAATCCGACCAATACACAAATAAATTCGTAGGAACACATGTATCCAACGCTAGATAATCCATATTTATCATATTCCAACATAATAGCAAGCTAACTTGAAGAGATCGGAAGGAAAACACTCCAATCCCAAAATTCTAGATTCACGAAATGTTTACCTTGATTTGGTGTGTTGGACAGGATTAAATGATGATTAATCCAAACTAGAAGCTTGAAGATGATGCTAGATGATTGAAGCTCGAAAAGATCTACACAATTCACCTAAAAATCGCCCAAAACGCCCAAGGAAGGAGGTGAGATGTGAAAATGACGAGTATGGACTGAACTGTCCTATATATACTAAACCCAGCTTAGCGCGCGCTAGCTCCTGTGCTTAGCGTGCGCTAGAAGGTTCACCGGGTAGTCCAGTACCCACTGCCAGCATCGTTAACATGCCTTGGTAGCATGCTCTAATGCCTCTTATTAGCGTACGTTAACCTTGTGTTAGCTTGCGCTACCTGATAGTTGGTGCCCAGAATATTGGAGTCCATAACCTACTGTCCTCTACCCTGTTCGAGTTAGCGTGCGCTAAACCTATAACTTAGCATGCGCTATAAATACCATTAGCGTACGTTATATTCCACTCATAGCATGTGCTATGAATTATTCTATTTCAGTCCAGTACCTACTGGACTGTCTGCCTCCACCACACTAGCGTGTGCTAATGCTGAGAGGTAGCATGCGCTACCAGTACTCAATTAGAATACACTAAAAAGAGTACGTAGCGTGCGCTACTCCTCACACACAACCCACTACAAGGATGACAATGATGAGAAACTCGACTCGAATCTCTAACTGGGTTTAAAGGCGAATGATAACTGATATACGATTCAAAATACGCTGAACGGTGAATATAATGAATGATGAATGATTATTAATGAGTGAAAAATTACTGAATGGCAATTTACTGAATGATAATGAATGAATTTACAACCGGGTATTACATTGTATATCTAAAGCATACTTTATGCTTGTATTACCTTATTTCCCCATAAGTACCTATGAGAATATTAATTACATTTAATCATATGTTTTGCATATTTGTTCACGTTAGGGTTATGCAAATGTAATGTCTAATTATTTTATATGGTAGATAATATGGTGTGTTGGTGTCACACGGAAGATGACATTATAGGTGCCTATAAAATAGAATAATAATTCACAACCTATATAATTAGTAGACAAATTATATGAAAGGTTGTATTATATGCTTGAGATTAGTTGGTCTTGACTATTAGCACGCATTAGCGTAATTGCATACGTTGAATTGGATCGCAGTGAGATAGTGTCTTCTGTATAAACTTTTCAATCATATGTCCTGCTCAAGTATTAGGGTCACGACAATGTCAAATCCTATTGTAACTTGACTCTATGCCTTTGTTAGTGCAAACCGAGATCACCGAGCTCTGGTATATCAAATACAACTAGCTCTAAACGCTTTGATCAAAGACTTATAATCTCATTTACCAGTAACCGCATAGAACATTTACCTGCTCACTTACTAGAGATAGAATCCTATCTCGGTATTGAGTAGAGACTCTTACTTGCCCACCAAGTCACACTTTGAGTTCGACCCTACCAGTCGGTGATTATATCGAGCTACTCTAGTGGCTAACTTAATATCATAAATACATCTCCTACTGAATTCTCAAGTCAAAGGTTCTCGTATACCTATCACAAATTCAGTCATTGACTATCCTAGAGTAAAATCTATGTGACCAAATCGAGATGAGTTGAGTCCAGATATACTAATCCCATTAATATACCTATAATGTGTGCTCCCACTAACCCTTAGTGAAGAGAGACACTCTACATGTCTTGCCTAAACTTAATGTCCAGTTAAGTTTTATCGACTTGCGAACCAGATAAGCGCCCTAAATACTTCCAGTGCCTATCTCCTTATCTTCATAAGGAGTGGAATGTTTTCTCTCAAATGCAAAGACTATTATTCTATATATCAAATCAGGATGCCAATGATATATAATAATATAGCAATAATAAATGCCTTATTCAATTTATGTTCATAATTATAATACAATACTCTCACTCTCTCATCATCAACTGCCGGGCCTTGGCCGAGAGAAGCACTGCCTCTTGGCCCCTGCTTGCCTAGAGCAGGCAGCTCATTGCCGGCTGCTGCCGGCCGTATCTCGGCAGCCCCGAGCTACTGGGTCCGACCACTTTTCCAACTCATCTTTTCATCCCGAATCCAAAAATAATATTTTTCTAATTTCTAAATTACACATATAGATCAGTTTCTCAAAAGAAAATAGATTTATATTATAACATAAAATCAAGGAAAAGTACATTTTTAGACGAACAATTAAACAATAACGATTAAAACAATTATGATTCTAAACCATAAAACATCCAATCAAGTATTCCAAATGTGAATATTATTTATACGATTGCTAGACCTCGCTCTGATACCATTATTAGGATTCGGGGCCTAAAAACGAATGCGCAGCGGAATAATAAAATCGATCCAATTAATAAACTGAATTCGTGAACAAGATCGATCAATCATCATATAGACGATTATAATAATTCAAAGCATGACTTTAAAAATCATACTCTTGAACTCCTTTTATTAAATGATGAAGAAAATTGATCCAAGCTTTCACAAAATCCCGACCACCTAAAGCACCGTGCCTCTACGTATAACGCGTCGGAAGATGATCGAAAAATTTTTTATCTGCTTATTCTCGAAGAATATAGCTAGCAGTAGATAGAATTAGCTTATATTTAATTTATAAATACTCTAAAAATTTTATAAATATTATTTTTCTCTCAAAATATACTTAGAACACAAGTGTATGAAACTTGAAAAATTATTTCTCCTCCTCACTCAAACCGAGATCACCGAGCTCTCGTGTATCAAATACAACTAGATCTATGTATATTGGTTAAAGACCTATGATCTCATTTCCCAGTAACCGCATAAGTCATTTACCTTCTCACTTACAAGAGAAAGAATCATATCTTGGTATTTAATAGAGACTGCTACTTGCCCACCAAGTTGCAATTTGAGGTTGAGCCCACAAGCCGGTGATTGGATCGAACTACTGTATTAACGAACTTAATGTTACAAGCACTTCTCCTACTGAATCCTCAGATCAAAAGTTCACGTATATGTAACACCCCTGATATATTCAGGAATATTACAGCGCCGTAAATCCTTTACATCAGGATTTACAAGGCTAAAGAGTTGAAAAGGCATTAACAGGTACCAACGAATGAAAATAACGAAATTAAGATACAATAGTTCTGACCAAATACTGAAAATACAAATGTTCAACAGAAATTATTAATACATCACCAAATTCAAATTCATCAAAAACGACTACGTACTCGAGTACTTATTGAAATAACTAACAAACATCAGACAAGTAAACCCGGCCAGAACATCACTCTGCACCCCCGTCGTCATGCAGCTCCAGTGGTTGTTTCCCCGCTCTCCTGGATCCTGAACATAAACAAAAATGTTCACCCCCGAAGGGGTTAGCACAACGATGCTAGTACAAGTACCACAACGTATTATTCAACATCTCACGCAGAATAATAATACGTAATTGACAAAAATACCAATGAGTCTTCTCCTACGTGAAACTCAATAAATAACATACACAACTGATAATCACAACATGATATCATAACATACACATGGTAATTCCGACGATCCAGCGTCACTGCCTAGAACCCACGATGATCCCGTCAGACCAACCCGTGGTGGAAAAACCTGTCCGATGATCCAGCGCACGCTAGCATAGATCCCCCGATGTTCCCGTCGGACCAACACGAGGTGGACGTACAATAACGACATACATGCACGACAATATGTATAACAACAATACATAAAACAAATAAGGTACTTGCCTCGATTCGAAGACAATAACGAAACTTCCACGAAAACGAAACACTCGAAGGTCGCTCCTTCAATCAATCATGTTGCTAAGCTCGGACCTTAACAAAATAAGTAATATAGATTTCATTTATAGTTGTACGAACATCTAACAATCCAAATCACGGTCGGAAGTTCATAAAATGTAACCTAATCAGTCGAGTCAAAAGTCACCTCGCTGATCAGCCGAGTCAAAAGTCAACATCGCTGATCAGCCGAGTCAAAAGTCAACCTCGCTGATCAGCCGAGTCAAAAGTCAACCTCGCTGATCAGCCGAGTCCCGTCGAGACGATCGTTTTAAAAAAAAATTCATCCGAATCCGAGTTCGTATGAAGAAGTTATGACTCAAAAGTCACCTCGCTGATCAGCCGAGTCAAAATTCAACCTCGCTGATCAGCCGAGTCAAAAGTCAACCTCGCTGATCAGCCGAGTATATTTGTCCTGTCGAGACGATCGTTTTTAAAAAAAATTCATCCGAATCAGAGTTCGTATGAAGAAGTTATGACTCAAAAGTCACCTCGCTGATCAGCCGAGTCAAAAGTCAACCTCGCTGATCAGCCGAGTCTATTTGTCCCGTCGAGACGATCGTTTTAAAAAAAAATTCATCCGAATCCGAGTTCGTATGAAGAAGTTATGACCGTTCGAAGGACAATTAAATAGACGGATCATATTGTGCCACGTGTCAACACCCGATTGAACTGGAAATTCAACCTCGCTGATCAGCCGAGTCAACCTCGCTGATCAGCCGAGTCAACCTAGCTGATCAGTCGAGTCAACCTCGCTGATCAGCCGAGTCAGAAGTCAACCTCGCCGATCAGCCGACTTGACTCGCCTAGTTGATGACAGTAGGATACTGGGTAGAAAACTGAACATACGAAATTCTCAGGTGAAGTTGGGTGATCCAAGATTGATGTGTTAGATTCCAATATCATCATTATATCCAGAAAACATCTAACAAATACAACTTATATGGAAGGATATAACCTCTGATGATTTATTCATAAGTATAAACATCCCAATTTCTAAAACATGATGATGCTTGGATGATTTTATCAGTGGAACTCAATATCTTGACAGCATACTTCTATCATATCCTTGATAACACGAATCCAAGTAGGAATTAGTATTAACATACCTTAAGATGAAGAAAACACCGAGGCAATAAGTAGAATCCAACTCCGGTTGCTTGCTTTCCAGATCAAGATGTTTCTCCACTTCAATGATCAATCACCAGTGACACCCAATCTTCAAAGTTCACAAAAGGGGTGGTCTAAATGTGTTTAAGAGTTAGGGAAAACCCTCTGGACTTTCAGGGAACTAAGAACATGTGAAGGAAGATGAAAACCAAATGAAATGAGGTGCTGTCCTTTATAAAATGTTTCTAGACCCCTGTGCTCAATAATTTCCTACGCTAGATTCCAAAGCTCTCCAGGCTTAATAATTAAAAACTGTCCAGGACCATGTGCTGGCCTCCACCCAACTCCATAATTGATTACTTTACTTATAATATGCAGCCATACTCAATAATTTGTATTATTGAGTATTTGTATGAGACAAGTAATATGCTGCCATACTCATGCACTAAAATACATATACGGTAAATACCATATTCCACTTATTGATATCACAATTCCAACTAATACAGGGTTCAAATACAGGTGAAATTCTCGGTAATTAATCCGGATATTACATACTCTCCTACTAAAAAGGAGTTTCGTCCCGAAACTCAAGACGAAAATAATCCTGGATATATGGACTTCATACTTTCTTCTGTTTCCCAAGTGGCTTCTTCCACTCCATGGCGCGACCACTGAACCTTGACCAATGCGATCGGTTTGTTTCTCAATTGTTTAACTCGACTCTCGAGTATCCTGATCGGTTTCTCTTCAAACGTGCCATCTTGAGCGACTTCGATCTCGCCGAAATCAATGATATGACTAGGATCTGGTATATACTTCCGTAATTGGGATACGTGGAACACGTTATGAACATGGCTCAATGACGGCGATAATTCCAATCTGTATGCCAACTCTCCAACTCTCTCAAGGATTTCGAACGGTCCGATATATCTCGGACTCAGTTTTCCCCTTCTTCCAAAACGGAAAATTCCCCGAGTAGGAGAAACCTTTAAAATTACGTGGTCTCTAGTACTGAACTCCAAAGGGCGACGACGTATGTCTGCGTAAGATTTCTGGCGACTCTGGGCCGTCAACAGCCTTTCACGAATCAAGGCTATCTTCTCTTGAGTCTGTACGATCAACTCTGGTTCTGTCCCGATTAAGTCTGATGAATCATCCCAACATAGGGGCGATCTACATCTCCTCCCGTATAATGCCTCAAATGGTGCCATCTTAATGGAAGCATGCCAACTATTGTTGTAGGTAAATTCAATCAACGGCAAATGAATTTCCCAATCGTTTGACCAATCTAAGGCACAGGCCCTTAGCATGTCTTCCACTGTTTGAATGGTCCTCTCGGATTGTCCGTCAGTCTGCGGGTGATAAGTCAGATCAAGTTCAATCCCCCAAGGCCTTATGAATCGCTTTCCAAAAATGAGACGCAAAACGGCCGTCTCGATCAGAAACAATGGTCTTCGGCGTTCCATGCAATCGAACTATTTCCGAAATAAATACTCGTGCCAACCTTTCTGGTCCCCACGTGTCCTTAATGCTTAGAAAATGAGCTGATTTGGTTAAACAATCAACTATCACCTAAATCATGTTCATTCCTGTCTTGGTTCTCGGCATATTAGTGATAAAGTCCATCGATATGTCCTCCCACTTCTATTCAGGAATCGGGAGTGGTTTCAACATTCCGGCAGGTCGTTGATGCTCGATCTTAACCTGCTGACAAGTCAAGCATTTCGAAACGTAGTTCACTACATCTTTCTTCATGTTGCCCCACCATAAATTCTGCTTCAAGTCCTTATACATCTTACTGGTGCCCGGGTGGATAGAATAGGGCGAACTGTGAGCTTCCTTTTGAGTCTTTTTCAGAACATCGACATAGGGAACGCAGAGTCGGTTCTGAAATTTCAAAACTCCATCATCATGAATTACAAATCCGGGGGCTTTCCCCTTGATCACTTCATCACGTAACCGAATCATCAGAGGATCATCTGCCTGTCTAGATTTGATTTCTTCGGTTAATGATGAAGTTATTTCCATCATGCACAGTTGTCCTTGGACTCTTTGTAACCATACTTCAATTCCTTCTCGAATAATCTCTCGTTCAAGGCTAAGTTGGGAGGTCAGAGTCTCCAGCATCTGAATAGAAACAGGCTTGCGGCTGAGTGCGTCGGCCACTACATTCGCTTTGCCTGGATGATATAAAATCTCCAAGTCGTAGTCCTTAATCAGATCTAACCATCTCCTTGGCCGCATGTTCAACTCTTTTTGACTGAAGATGTATTTGAGACTCTTGTGATCCGTAAAGATCTGACAGTGAGTCCCGTACAGATAATGCCTCCAGATCTTCAAAGCAAAAACTACTGCCGCGAGCTCCAAATCATTTGTTGGGTAATTAACTTCATAAGGTTTTAGCTGTCGTGACGCGTAAGCGATCACCTTGTCATTCTGCATTAATACGCATCCGAGTCCTTGGTTCGAAGCATCACTGTAAACTATAAATCCTCTTGTTCCCTGTGGAAGTGATAGAATCGGTGCCGTCGTTAATCTCCTCTTCAATTCATCAAAACTAGTCTGACACGACTCGTTCCACTCAAACTTTTGAGTTTTCTGCAGGAGTCGAGTAAGTGGGCCGGAAATTTCGGAAAACCCTTCCACGAACCGACGATAATACCGAGCAAGTCCTAAGAAACTTCGGACTTCTTTCACATTCTTAGGAGGCTTCCAATCTAAAACCGCTTCAATCTTCTGAGGATCTACTCGGACTACTTTAGCTGATACCACATGACCGAGGAACATTACTTCCTTTAGCCAGAATTCACACTTAGAGAGTTTGGCGTATAGTTGCTCGCTTCTTAAAACTTCTAATACAATCCGCAAATGCTGCGCATGCTCTTCCGGGTTCTTAGAATACACTAGAATGTCATCAATGAACACGACCACAAATTTATCCAAATAATCGATGAACACTCGGTTCATTAACTGCATGAATACAGCAGGTGCATTAGTAAGACCAAACGGCATCACTACAAACTCATAGTGTCCGTAGCGAGTTCTGAACGCTGATTTCGGAACATATGATTCTTTAATCCTTAGCTGATGATATCCTGATCTCAGATCAATTTTAGAGAATAATTTTGCTCCTTGCAACTGGTCAAATAAATCATCAATCCGTGGCAACGGATATTTGTTCTTAATCGTCATCTTGTTCAGCTCTCGATAGTCGATACATAGTCGAAGTGATCCATCCTTCTTTCGGAAAAAAAGAACCAGCGCTCCCCAGGGCGAAACGCTTGGCTGAATATAGCCTTTATCCAGTAACTCCTCCAATTGCTTTTTCAGTTCATACATCTCAGTAAGTGCCATACGATACGGCACCTTAGAAATTGGTGTAGCTCCGGGTTCCAGTTCAATGGTAAATTCTACATCCCTTCGTGGAGGTAGTCCAGGTAACTCATCAGGAAATACATCTGGAAATTCGTTCAAAACAGGAATGGATGAAAGTTCCAAAATTTCGTCTTCTTTCTTCATTGCATAACACCAAAGATACGCATACTGTTTCAACAATTTGACAGCTTTCATCGCTTTGATCAACTTTCCTGAGCTTCCCGGTTTCTATCCCTCAAACAGTATTTCGGAACCATCGTCAGTGATCAGCGAGATATTCCTCCTTCGGTAGTTTACAATATCTCCATATCGATTAAGCCAATCATCTCCGAGTATCAGATCGTCCCCTTGCATTTCTATTACAATCAGATTTGAGAGCCACTCTCTGCCTCCAAATGATACAGGGAAATCTCTAGTTTCTAAGTTTCCAACAATCCTCTCTCCACTCGGTAAACCAACAACATAAGGTTCACAATTATGAAAACCAGAAACATTCAAACGATTTACACAAGACAAGGATATAAAAGAATGCGTAGCTCCTGTATCGAATAAAATGCTAATCGGCCGGGAAAGGATCTCGGGACAAGACTACGATGTAATAGCAAAGATCACGATCGTCTGTTCTCCTCATCTCGCATGACGTGGGGAATAGATCCGGCACTCGATGTACCCTTTCCGTCCCACTGTCCTCTGCCTCGCCCGCGGCCAAAATTCTGAGGCATCTGAACACTTTGTTGCGTTTGTTGGATACTGGCTTCCTTCTGGACTGGCTGTGGTGTACGGGCTCTAAAAGACTTTGCAGCCTCTTCACAGAACACCGCACGATGTTCCTATCGACCACAATCAAAACAAGTCACGGCAGGTAGGGGGCAATTCCGTCGATAGTGCCCCGTCTGGGCGCAGTTAAAGCATTTCTTGGTAACATCAGTCATAGTTGATGTCGCTCCGAAGTTCTTTCCGCTCCTAACTGGGTGCGGAGGTTTCTTGAAAGAATGAAAAGATGACTGGGCCTTGCGGGGCCCACTGTTCTTGTGCTCTGTAAAAGTACCAGAGACTTTCTGCTTCTTGGATTCTGAAAATTTCTCCATAGCTGCTTCCTTGATCTCATACGCCAATGCCTTATCCTGGTATTGACGGAGTGTGGTACATTCAAAACCGGACATGTACCTCTGGATTTCTGGTTTTATCCTCATATCAAAATGGATCATCATTTACGCATCCTGCTCACCGGATGTCGAACAAATGCCATTCTTGGTTAAACGTCTTAATTGCACGAGATATCGCACATCCGAAGGCCGAGCGAGAAAACTCTCGAACCTTAGATTCCTTCACAGGACGAGGGCGATCGAGCTTCCATCATCAATTTAAACTCTGTCCAATCGGCATCATGGTCTATAGGCCGGATGGCTTCCCACCATTCGGACGCTTCCTATCAGAAAGTATTGAGCGATAGAGGCTCTCGGTCATCCGGCGATTAATTCCGGCAAAGATTTTCTCCAGTTCCTTCAACCAATGGTCCCAAATGGGAGTCTCAGAAATACCGTCGAATTTGGGTGGTTGCATCTTCGCCACCTCTTGCAGCCACCGGTCACCTCGATTTCCCATGTCCGGGATTCCTTGCTGTCTCTCTCCCTGCTGTAGTCCCACCGCCACTTGCATTCGGTCCACGACCTGCGCGAACTGAGTCATCTGGTTCACCACCTGACGAAAGATTTCTGGTACAGCAGGTTCTGGTTCGTTATTGATAGATCTCTGTGGCTCACCAGAGCTATGACTGGCCTGATTAGAAGGCGACGCTTCTCTTTCAGCATTCCTTCGTCCGCGTCCGCGACCGCGACCACATCCACGTCCGCCTCTCAACATACTGTAAGCATAATTACTCAATATACAGGAAACAATATCGTTCAAATGCTCAAGTATAAGGAAATGTAACATGCAAAGGACGAGATAGAGTTTAGGAACTTACAACCACCGCCCGCACGACGACGTAGGCAGTGCAGTGATGTTATTCGCGGCCGGTTACCTCAAAAGACATAAACGACCCCTATTTTAACCCAACGACCAAGATATCCATAATCTTAGCTCCAGTACCATATTCTGTAACACCCCTGATATATTCAGGAATATTACAGCGCCGTAAATCCTTTACATCAGGATTTACAAGGCTAAAGAGTTGAAAAGGCATTAACAGGTACCAACGAATGAAAATAACGAAATTAAGATACAATAGTTCTGACCAAATACTGAAAATACAAATGTTCAATAGAAATTATTAATACATCACCAAATTCAAATACATCAAAAACGACTACATACCCGAGTACTTATTGAAATAACTATCAAACATCAGACAAGTAAACCCGGCCAGAACATCACTCTGCACACCCGTCATCATGCAGCTCCAGTGGTTGTTTCCCCGCTCTCCTGGATCCTGAACATAAACAAAAATGTTCACCCCCGAAGGGGTTAGCACAACGATGCTAGTACAAGTACCACAACGTATTATTCAACATCTCACGCAGAATAATAATACGTAATTGACAAAAATACCAATGAGTCTTCTCCTACGATAAACTCAATAAATAACATACACAACTGATAATCACAACATGATATCATAACATACACATGGTAATTCCGACGATCCAGCGTTCACTGCCTAGAACCCACGATGATCCCGTCAGACCAACCCGTGGTGGAAAAACCTGTCCGATGATCCAGCGCACGCTAGCATAGATCCCCCGATGTTCCCGTCGGACCAACACGAGGTGGACGTACAATAACGACATACATGCACGACAATATGTATAACAACAATACATAAAACAAATAAGGTACTTGCCTCGATTCGAAGACAATAACGAAACTTCCACGAAAACGAAACACTCGAAGGTCGCCCCTTCAATCAATCACGTTGCTAAGCTCGGACCTTAACAAAATAAGTAATATAGATTTCATTTACAGTTGTACGAACATCTAACAATCCAAATCACAGTCGAAAGTTCATAAAATGTAACCTAATCAGTCGAGTCAAAAGTCACCTCGCTGATCAGCCGAGTCACAGTCAACATCGCTGATCAGCCGAGTCAAAAGTCAACCTCGCTGATCAGCCGAGTCAAAAGTCAACCTCGCTGATCAGCTGAGTCAAAAGTCAACCTCGCTGATCAGCCGAGTCCCGTCGAGACGATCGTTTTAAAAAAAATTCATCCGAATCCGAGTTCGTATGAAGAAGTTATGACTCAAAAGTCACCTTGCTGATCAGCCGAGTCAAAAGTCAACCTCGCTGATCAGCCGAGTCAAAAGTCAACCTCGTTGATCAGCCGAGTCTATTTGTCCCGTCGAGACGATCGTTTTTAAAAAAAAAATCATCCGAATCCGAGTTCGTATGAAGAAGTTATGACTCAAAAGTCACCTCGCTGATCAGCCGAGTCAAAAGTCAACCTCGCTGATCATCCGAGTCAAAAGTCAACCTCGCTGATCATCCGAGTCTATTTGTCCCATCGAGACGATCGTTTTAAAAAAAAATTCATCCGAATCCGAGTTCGTATGAAGAAGTTATGACCGTTCGAAGGACAATTAAATAGACGGATCATATTGTGCCACGTGTCAACACCCGATTGAACCGGAAATTCAACCTCGCTGATCAGCCGAGTCAACCTAGCTGATTAGCCGAGTCAACCTCGCTGATCAGCCGAGTCAGAAGTCAACCCCGCCGATCAGCCGACTTGACTCGCCTAGTTGATGACAGTAGGGTACTGGGTAGAAAACTGAACATACGAAATTCTCAGGTGAAGTTGGGTGATCCAAGATTGATGTGTTAGATTCCAATATCATCATTATATCCAGAAAACATCTAACAAATCCAACTTATATGGAAGGATATAACTTCTGATGATTTATTCATAAGTATAAACATCCCAATTTCGAAAACATGATGATGCTTGGATGATTTTATCAGTGGAACTCAATATCTTGATAGCATACTTCTATCATATCCTTGATAACACGAATCCAAGTAGGAATTAGTATTAACATACCTTAAGATGAAGAAAACATCGAGGCAATAAGTAGAATCCAACTCCGGTTGCTTGCTTGCCAGATCAAAATGTTTCTCCACTTCAATGATCAATCACCAGTGACACCCAATCTTCAAAGTTCACAAAAGGGGTGGTCTAAATGTGTTTAAGAGTTAGGGAAAACCCTTTGGACTTTCAGGGAACTAAGAACATGTGAAGGAAGATGAAAACCAAATGAAATGAGGTGCTGTCCTTTATAAAATGTTTCTGGACCCCTGTGCTCAATAATTTCCTACGCTAGATTCCAAAGCTGTCCAGGCTTAATAATTAAAAACTGTCCAGGACCATGTGCTGGCCTCCACCCAACTCCATAATTGATTACTTTACTTATAATATGCAGCCATACTCAATAATTTGTATTATTGAGCATTTGTATGAGACAAGTAATATGCTGCCATACTCATGCACTAAAATACATATACGGTAAATACCATATTCCACTTATTGATATCACAATTCCAAACTAATACAGGGTTCAAATACAGGTGAAATTTTCGGTAATTAATCCGGATATTACAGTATACCTATCACAACCTTTAAGTTTAGTCATTGACTATCCCAAAGTGAAATACATGTGAGTCTGAGTATACCAATCCAGTAGCATACCTATAATGTGTGCTCCCACTAACCTTAGTGAAGACAGGCACTCTACATGTCAAAGTACACATTATAAAAGTCTTGCCTAAACTTAATGCCCAGTTAAGTTATATCGACTTGCGAACCAGTTAGGCATTCGAGTCCTAAACACTTCCAATGCCTATCTCCTTATCTTCATAAGGAGTGAAATATTTTCTCTCAAATACAAGGACTATTATTCTATATATCAAATCATGATTCCAATGATAGATAATAATATAGCAATAACAAATGCCTGATTTAATTGATGTTTATAACTACAATACAATGCTCTCACTCTCTCATCCTCTGAGTGGCATTCTAGGGTATATTCCTAAGACTCGATTGATTTTTTAGTTGATCATTGTTATTGATCTTATGATCATTCTGATGTTGCATCGGTATCTCAGGACTTGTTGCCATTGTTTGGGCGGTTTATTCAAATATGTATTGTATGTTTTTGGTTTTATCATGATTTGACAATCATGTTATCAGGATTGAGATTGTATTTTGTGATCCGACATGCAGGATTTGGCGTGGATGGTTTACTCCATAGTTATGAGTTATGATGATGCTTTGAGGATTTTAGTATTGTTTTAATATAGTATAGATGGTTGTAAATGGTTGCATTTAAGCTCATTTCGTTATTTGAGAATGCGGGATGTGGATTATGATGTTTGATTGATATGGATTACCATGAGTTCGTAAGGTTATGACAGTGAAATTACATTGGTGGTACTTTTGACCTTGTAATTCTTAGGAATATGCCCTCGAATGCCACTCAGAGGATGAGAGAGTGAGAGTATTGTATTGTAATTATGAACAATTATTAAATAAGGCATTTATTTTTACTATATTACTCCCTCCGTCCGCCAAAAACTTACCCCAGTTGGGATGGCACGAGTTTTAAGAAAAGTTGGTGTAAAGTGATTTTAGTGGAGCAAGGGTTCCACTTTTGAGAAGAAAAAAAAAAGAGAAACTTTCCTTTTATAAGTTGGGCAAGTTTTTGGCAGACACCCCAATAAGGAAACTGGGGCAAATTTTTGACGGACGGAGGGAGTATTATATATAACTGGCATCGTGATTTGTATATAGAATAATAGTCCTTGCATTCGAGAGCAAACATTCCATTCCATATAGAGATAAGGAAATAGATACTGGAAGTGTTTAGGGCTCGAATGCTTAATTGGTTCGCAAGTTGATAAAACTTAACGGGCAGTAAGTTTAGACAACACTTGTGTAACGTGTACTTTGACATGTAGAGTGCCTATCTTCACTAAATATTAGTGAGAACATATGTTATAGGTGTGTTAATGGGATTAGTATACTCGAACACGACTCACCTCGATTCAGTCACATGGATATCACTCAGGGACTGTCAATGACTGAATCGAAAGGTTGTGATAGGTATACGTCGACCTTTGACTTGAGGCTTCAGTAGAAAATATGCTTGTGACGTGAAGTCAGTCATTAGAGTAGTTCGATCTAATCATGGTTGGTGGGTCAACCTCGAAATGCAACTTTGTGGGCAAGTAGCAGTCTCTACTGATTAGCAAGATAGAAATTTTTCTCCTGTAAGTGAGCAGGTAAATGTCATATGCTGTTAATGGCAAATGAGATTGCATGTCTTTGGCCAAAGCAGTTAGAGCTAATTGTATTTGATACACAAGAGCTTGGTGATCTTGGTTTGTATTAACAATGCATAGATTCAAGTTACAATAGGGTTTGACTTTACTGTGACCCTAATACTTCACCGGGACATATGATTGAGGGGTTTATACGTATACAGTATTCATGACATATGGTTTTGGAATGATCCGATCATTCGTTCTTAGTTGGGTTACAGTACGGAACACTAGACTAGCTAAGTGTTACCCGGACTCCTTGGTTCCTCCCATTGCCGACTAAGACGGACATATCGAGTCGCACACAAGGATAGTTGATGCATAAAATATGTATTTATTAATATTGGATATACGATATCTAATTTCATTTATTTGATAAATCATAGCGGTCTTGTGAATTGAAATTAATTATCGGGTGATTAATTTAATTTATAAATAATTATTTCTTAGAAATATATTAATATAATTTTATATTTGGTAAAATTAATTAATTAGATTAATTAGTATAAATACATTTGAGATAAAACGAAGTGTACTTAAAGGACTAGACACGCGAACGTCCAGTACACGAACCGAGTGGCTCGGCACGTTTTCTCACCAACCTAGTGTGGGCTGTCCTCTCTTACCTCTTATCTTCCTCACTTGACGGTGTGGTGGGTGGATGACATCTCACTTGTGGACAAATGGATGAGATATCATCATTTGTTTATTTGTCTCTTTATGTATTATATATGTAATGTTCATATACACCATGACAAATTGAAAGATTCACCTTATTTTGAAGGTTTTCAACCGTGGGCAAGTATTGAGAGGAGAGAGAGAAATATTTTTCTTCATCTTATTCATCTTATAGAGAAACAAAAAGGAAGAAGAGAAGAGAAGAAAAATACTATATCAATTTCTAGCTGTGTTTTTCGAGAACGAATTGATATATAATTTTTTCGATCAATATCTGACGTGTGGTAACTTAGAGACACTCAGCATATTCGGTTTTTGATCATTCATCAACTTTGAACAAATAAGATTTCTGTATGTGTTGGTGACCGGAAAAAGCTTGGCTTGGGTTTTTCCTTCAAGAAGATATTATCGAAGGTCTATTTGATGGTATGACTTCTTAATTTTATCTTCGTTAATTTTTTTTCGTTTATATGTTGCTTGATTGATCCATTTTAGGGGTTTGGTTTTATCTGATTGGACCGGTTTATTTTCCACTGCGTAACTCGATTTTAATTACTGAATCCCAACTGTGGTATCTGAGCGAGGTCTATGCAATCGTATATTCGATATATGCATTTGGAATGCTTGGCTACTTTATTATGATTAAAAATCATAATTTTTTTTTAATTTTAATATCTAATTGTTCATTTAAAAATTATTTTTCATGATTTTATGTCACAATATAAATTTATTTTTCTTTTGAAAATCTGATTTAAATGTGTAATATAAAAATTAAAAAAAAATATCATTTTTGGATTCGGGACGAAAAGACAAGCCAGAAAAGTGGTCGGACCCGGCATCTCGGGGCTGCCCGGAGGTTGTCGGGACTGCCCGGCAGCAGCCTGTCAAGGGGCAGCAGGCAGCGACCGAGCAACATGCTGGGCTGCTCGGCCAGGGATGGGTAGCCCCTGCCGGGCCACGGGCTTGGCCCGGGCCTTGTGTTTCCGACTCCGTTTTTATATTTCGTACGTTAAATTAATTTTTCGCAAATTAAATTGAATTTGATTTGATTAATATATAATTATGGTAATTATTTTTTGAGGGAATGAATTTAATGAAATATTTATTTCCGTCTGGAACAAATTAATATTAAGAGTTGTGTGAATTAATTGGATTAATTCTAATAGGTGAATTAATTTTATATTGATTGGATCGATATTTAGACTAATTGATTTTGCCATTTAATTTAATGTAATGGTTGTATTATTATTTGAATGGTGATGTAGTTCATAGACTTAGTTTATTGAGTCCTTATTCGATGGGGTTGTAATAGTGTTTTGAGCCAATTTTTTTTATTTTAGTAAATTTGTATAGGATGCAAATTTTATTAATGTAAAAAATTAGCTATGACGAAAAAACGTGGACAAACTGCCATGAAGATGAAGATTCAAGACTTGTAATTAGATTACTTGTATTCTTTTTATAGAGCCAATGATGACTCGGTATTAGGAACGGTCCATGAACTGCATGTTGTTAGATTTAGGTTGTGTGTGTTTTCATATTGTATGACAAACAAGCACACCGACTAACCGCGCTTATAAATGGATTAATGTGCAAAGTGTAACATATAATCGTGTTAAACTCCCATTAACAAACACTAAGTTAAAGGTTACGAGATTTCCTACCCTCCGTCAAACTCATGGAAAAGTGAAATCTAAACCGAAATATTATTCTTTCGAGTATGTCGGGGTAATATTTTTGGGGAAGGTTGATAAATTCCTAGAGTGCATTAGATGCCTTTGGTTGTGACAAATCATTTAGAAACCGTATGGGTTGCTGGGTGAGATTCAATTGTCAGACTAATAGGAGTTGACGATTTAAATTTAGATAGTTCAGCGAGCCATAGAAACTATATCGGTTAGGGGTAAGTGAGGTAGGGGTAAACGAAAATCTAATGATGCATTAGATGGGTTAGTGTTAGACACCACTTTATAAAGAATGATAGAATAGAAAACGAATGGGTTGCGCTCTACTAAACTTTGTATAGAACTCGATCACCACTATGAAGTCAACCGTGACTTCCAGATTTCATATGTGTATGCATAGTTATATTTTATATGTTGTATTGATCTGATGGGATCGTGTGATCTATGCTATGGGCGCTGGATCAGTTGTACACCTCGTGTTGGTCCGACGGGATCATCTTGGGATCTATGCTGAGGGCGCTGGATCATTGGACGAGTTTATCCACCTCGTGTTGGTCCGACAGGATCATCTTGGGATCTATGCAGTGAAGGCTGGATCATCGAATTACCCATGTGTTGTTGTCGTGCATATGTATATTATGGGTTATCCACCTCGTGTTGATCTATCCGGATCATCTTGGGATCTATGCTGTGTGCGCTGGATCATCGGATTTCCATGAGTATACATTGTTGTTATTGATGTGAGCATATTGACGTTGTCATGTGAGTATGCATTTATAGGTCTTGTGTTCGGACCATGTCCGTATGTTGTATAGATCTGATCTCGGATTAGACTGATGTGATTCGTCGTGGCATTGCGTGTCTTGAGGTATGTTCCGTATTTCCTTTTTGGTATTTTTCTTTGATGGACAATTGATTTTCGTGTTGAGGGTTGATAATGATATCCGATGGAGTGAACTGGTCAGAGTTGGTATATTTCATATCAGTGAGTTATGATGTTTTGAGAACTTTGGGTATTGGTTGAAATACAGTACATATGTTTGGGTATGAGTTTATTGGGTTGTTGAGGATACGAGGTGTGAACTTTGGTAAGGATTATCACGAGTTGGTAAAGGTATGGCGGTAAGATTACATTGGTAGTATCCTTAGTATTTTCATTGATATATCATTATTGACGAGATGTGATCATTATCATTGTTGGATATTATGGCTGATCCCGTTGTGGGCTTTGTTTTTAGGTTCTTGGGATATCGAGCTTGTAGCAGTCGTGAAGAGATGAGCTTCCCAGAGGATACTGGCTACGGCGTGTGTTTGTGAATCGAGTACTTTGACTAGTTGTTATGTTCCATTGCGAGAGTATTTTTAACTGTTTGTCATTTCCGTTGTGTGAGTATTTTTAAATGCCCTTTTGGTTTTTGGCAACTTAAGTTATTTTGGAAAATCATTTTCTAAACTATTTTGTCGGTATGTGTAAGCGGTGGCTTAACGTATACTTTTGAAATCGTTGAGTTTAGGCATTTTGGCCTTGCACTTTCAAATGAGATATTCGACGGTATTTAATAAATGGATTTTATATAGTCTTTGAATATTTTTAAAATATTACCGTCATCGCCGTTTAGGCGTATTTGAAATGTTTGTAAAAATCTTTTAGCCTTATGGGTTTCATCTCGGGGCCCACAGTGCTGTAATATACTCGGATGGCTCTGTGGGTGTTACATGGTACAGGGGCTGCAAAGCCCATAAATTATGAGATGAAGAAGGCCGATGATCCCTAGGCCAGCATGATTGCAGGTACACTCAAGATTCACTTTCATCCTGTTTGTGCTCCTTCTAATACTGGTGTTTGCCATTCTTTTATACCTACATCTTATTTGAACCAATTGCAATTATATAATGTTATCGAGTGCGAACATTATGTGATTAGTCTACCTGATGGTGGAAGAATTGTTCGGAATCATGAAATTCAGAACCGTCCGATTCAAATCGTGAGTAGTTGCCGGATTTGACTGTGGTTGATTTACATAAAGATGATGTAATCTTAGGTATTGACTGGATGGATCATAATGATGCCATACTTAGCGTCCGTAAGGAGATGGTGACCGTCACTGCTGATGATGGTTTTGGATGTGTTTTTGGGGTGATAATCCCAATCGTTCCGAGAGAATCATCAGTGCAATAAAAGTAGTGAAACTTATTAATCAGTGGTGTGTTGGTTATTGGTGCTACATGACCAAAACATAGGATCAACCAGTCATATTGACAGATATTCAAGTGATTGAAGACTACCCAGATGTTTTTCCGGATGAATTGTCGGGATTACCTTCACAACGAGATGTAGAGTTTACCATTGAGTTAGATCCAAGTACGTCCCTGCTTTCAAAAGACCCGTATTGTATGGCTACGACTGAGATGTAGAAGCTAAAGATTTAGGGGATTTAACCGAGAAGGGTTATATTCGACCTAGTGCGTCCCCTTGGGGAGCACCAGTGCTATTTGTGCGGAAGAAGGACGGATCTTTGTGTCTATGTATTGATGTCGTGAGCTGAACATGGTAACAATCAAGAACAAGTATCCTTTGCCTCGTATCTATGAGCTCTGTTTTACAAGATGGACTTGATATTCGGTTATCATCAGTTGAGGATCCAAGAGTCCGATAGTTATAAGACGACTTTCCATACTCGCTATGGGCATTACGAGTTCGTGGTGATGCCATTTGGACTGACCAATGCACCGGTGGTATTCATGGAATCAATGAACCGAGTGTTCATTGATTATCTGGATCGTTCTGTGGTCGTTTTCATAGAAGATATTTTGATTTATTCTCATGACCGTGAGGAGCATGAATATTATCTTCGTCAGGTTCTCGACGTGCTGAGGTGAGAACAACATTATGGGAAATTTTCCAAATGTGAATTCAGGATGTCTGAGGTTACTTTTCTCGGGCATGTGATATCAGGTGATGGGGTTAGGGTAATACCCACGATTTTCGTTCTGGTTATTTTGGATTTTTTTTCGGATATTTCCCGGTTGTCGAGTGCCGGTATTATTTTCTCGACAACTGATTTTGGCATCTAAGACCGTAGGTGATGATTAGTTATCCGTCGTTTTCATTTCGGATCGATGATGTTGTTCCCGAGTGTTTTGTCGTGTTCGTTCCATGCGATTTTGGAAAATCGAGTTGTCGAATCATGGTGGTCGGGCACTGGCCGGACGGTTGCGGGCACTGGCCGGACGGGTGCAGGCACTGGCCGGGCGGGTGCGGCAGGAATCGGCGTAGCGCACGCTATGGCCGGAAGGTAGTGCACGCTACGGCCGGGAGGCAGCGCACGCTACGGCCGGTTGGCTGCACGCACTAGTCGGCCCAGGCAGAAAGGTTATGGACTCGAAGGATCGACAGGTAGCGCACGCTACTATCGGACACTGCGCACGCTACGGCCGGCAGGTAGCGCACGCTACGGCCGGAAGGCTGCGCACGCTACCTGGCCGAGCCAGGAAGTCTCTGGATTGTGGCCCGAGCCTACAGCGCACGTGTTCAGCATATGATGGCGGGCCCCAGCCGAACATTCTCGACCATGACCGCCCGCTAGCGCACGCTAGCTCGGCAGTCTAGCGCACGCTAGGCTACACCAGTATAAATATGACCAAGCAGTCCTGTTTGCACTCAGTTTTCATTTTCTCCCTTTCTCTTCCGCGGCTGGATCCTTTGGGAACTTGAAGGCATGTCATCTATTAATCACTCCATAACATCCTTCAATCCAACGAATCAAGGTTAGTTTTCCTAAAATCCTAGTTTTGGGAAAAATTGGGAATTTTGTTGATTTCGTCCGTTTGATTCGTTATAACTTACAATAGTGATGGATTGATGATTATTAAGTTGCGTTATATCGAATCCCTTGTTTTTCCATGGTTGGATTTCCGAGGATTCGTCGTTTTATTGAGTTTCTAATCGACACCTTGAAAGTGTTCGATAAAATGTCACAAAGGGGATTCGGGCGTTCTACAATTATTCTTCCTCGTTCGATCGTCAATTTATTCGTGGTTTGATGTTGGGGTCAGGTTCCTTGCGAAGAACTCGAGTCGGAACCCTTCCGTTCGCCGTTTTCCGATCGGTGGTGTTACTGTCGTTTCCGCCGGAGAGTTGTGGGCATTCGAAGTTTTTCGGTTGAGAGACATTCGTCGGAGTGTCCGGTATCGAATATCGAGGCAAGTATCTTGCCCATACATTACGTATTTTGTGAATATGATGGTTGAAAATTGACGATACGTGCTAAATGAATTGTTTACAACCATTTTTTCTAAAGAATCGTTATAACTATAATCATGGTTTTATTAAAAAAGGATTCTTGTGTTCGGGAATTAATGTGCTTAATTGACTATGCGTATTGGGGTCAAGTATAGGATCACATTATTTTCGAGTGATGCCATTATGTGTGATTTTGTTGTTGGTAAGTTAAAGTTCAATTATTTTGTTGAGATTTCGTGTGGAGTCATGCGGATGTGTGTGAATATGTGAACTTGTGTGATATTGGTTGTGTCGTTTGGTGTTGTTTAGATGGTGTGCTTCCTTGTTAATTGTATAAGCTTTGGGTCGTGAGTGTGTGATGGAAATTTGGCCATTTTAGCAAAATACCTCGACTATATATATTGTGATTGACTCTTGAGGATTTCGGTTTTGGAAATTGTGAATTGATGAGAATTGTAAGGTTGTTCTTGGGTACTCTCACTCGGGGATTGACTCGACGGGGTCACACAGGGACCTGGTGGGTTAGCGGCTGGTGTAACACCCCCGATATATTCAGGAATATTACAGCGCCGTAAATCCTTTACATAAGGATTTACAAGGCTGAAGAATTGAACAGACATTAAAAGTTACTAACGAAGGGAAATAACGGAAATTAAGATACAACAGTTCTGACCAAATACTGACAATACAATTGTTCAACAAAAACTTAATAATACATCACCAAATTCAAATTCATCATAAATGACTTCGTACTCGAGTACTTATTGAAATAACCAATAAACAACAGACAAATGAACCCGACCGAAACATCACTCTGCACCCTAGTCGTCATGCAGCTCCAGTGGTTGTTTTCCCGTTCTCCTGGATCCTGAAAATAAACAAAATGTTCACCCCCGAAGGGGTTAGCACAACGATGCTAGTACAAGTACCACAACATATTATCCAACGTCATACGCAGAATAACAATAACGTAAATGATAAAATGTCAAACGAGTCTTCTCCTGCGAGAAACTCATACATAACATACACAACTGATAATCACAACATGATATCATAACATACACATGGTAATTCCGACGATCCAGCGTTCACTGCCTAGAACCCACGATGATCCCGTCAGACCGACCCGTGGTGGAAAAACCCATCCGATGATCCAGCGCACGCTAGTATAGATCCCCCGATGATCCCGTCGGACCAACACGAG
This sequence comes from Orobanche coerulescens, assembly GCA_033398695.1. NCBI lineage: Eukaryota > Viridiplantae > Streptophyta > Magnoliopsida > Lamiales > Orobanchaceae > Orobanche > Orobanche coerulescens. Next base: position 93,915,234 of record CM065807.1, on the reverse strand, counting down.
GTGGACATACAACAACGACATACATGCATGACAATATGTATAACATCAATACGTAAAACAAATAAGGTACTTGCCTCGATTCGAAGACAAGAACAATACTTCCACGAAAACGAACACTCGAAGGTCGTCCCCCTCAATCAATCACGTAACAAGCTCAAACCTTAACAAAAGAAATAATATAGAATTTATCTCACGTCGTACGAATGTCTAACAATTCGATTTACGGCCAAAAGCTCATAAAATGTAATCTGCCTGAACTTCTTAGCGCACGCTAAGTACTCTGTGTAGCGTGCGTTAAGTCTGCTCGATAGCGCACACAAACAACAAAGCCTAGCGTACGCTAACTATGCATGGTCAGTACTTCACTGATCAGCTGACTGACTCGTCTGATGTCCTAGCGTACGTTACGTACCAAACGTAGCATACGCTAACTCGTGCTCGATAGCGCAAGTTAATCTACATCGCTTAGCGTGCGCTATCTGTGCATGGCAGTTTACTACTGGGCAGTAGACGGACCTCAACATGATCAAACCAAATGAAATCCTCAGTGTTAGTTCATGTTACCTCCATGAATATCATGTTCATACGGCTATGAATGATCTTACGGATAACAACAACTTCGGATTCAAGAATATGTATACTATTCTAAAACCATATTCCAATTCGACTACAATTCTTCATACGACAATTCGAAAGGCTTAACGGTTGATATCAACACCTTTATATCAATCAAAATTATCATACTGTAGTTGTTTAACATTCCATCTATACTAGATATATCCTTCCATGATCAATCCCTTAGATTCATCTAACAATAATGATGTTAAAGTCAAGTCCATGATTGCTATGAAGTCATCTACTAGATTTGGATTTCCAATGATAGAAGCTTCCTCTACTTGTTCATTGTAATAAGGTTTGAATCATGATGTTCATAATCAAGGTACTTGAGGCATAACTATCTCTATATTCCAAACATGATGCATGTTGAATAATTCACTAATGAAAATAAATATCTCGTTAACATGATCATCTAATTCTTTGGAATCCAACTCTAAGTCTGGAGATAGGTTGAACATACCTTAGTATGACGAAAATCACTGAACCGTAAGGTAGAATCCGACTCCAGTTGGTTGTATGCCACTCCAAGGTGCTACTCCACTTCAATAATCACTCACAAGTAATATCCAATATTCAAGGATCGAGAAGATGTTTTCTAAATGTGTTAGAAGGGAGATTCTTGCTCTCTGGTATCTCAAGAATGAAGTATAGACGAAGGAAATGGGAATAAAAATGGAGTGCTGACCCATATATAAACTTTCTGCACAAAGCAGATTAGCGCACGCTACTAAGCATTCCTTCGCGCGCGCTAATAAGAGTTGACTTCAAAATTGTCCAGGTTCGTCTGCGGGAATCTTATCCGGACCCATGTCCCGGCTGGCGCATGTCCTAGCCGCCCAGCTCAATAATTGAGTATTTAGCGCACGCAACTCCTACATACGTAGCATGCGCTAGTAGTAGCTCGATAGCGCGCGTTAAGCTACATTCTTAGCGTGCGCTATCACGAGTTTGCATTAGAAATTTTGCATGTTGTTATACTTATGTACTAAGATATCAATGTAAGAAATATCATACTCCAATCTTCAAGATCACAATTCTGAATAATACAGGGTTCGAATACAGGTAAAATACACAGTAATAAATCCGGATATTACATACTCTCCTACTAAAAAGGAGTTTCGTCCCGAAACTCAAGACGAAAATAACTCGGGATATCTGGACTTCATGCCATCTTCCGTTTCCCATGTGGCTTCTTCTACTCCATGGCGTTACCATTGAACTTTGACCAAAACGATGGGTTTGTTTCTCAACTTCTTAACTCGACTCTCGAGTATCTTGACCGGTCTTTCTTCGAACGTCCCATCTTGAGCGACTTTGATCTCGCCGAAATCAATGACATGACTAGGATCTGGTATATACCTCCGTAACTGGGATATGTGGAACACGTTATGAACATGGCACAATGACGGCGGCAATGCCAATCTGTATGCCAACTCTCCAACTCTCTCAAGGATCTCAAATGGCCCGATGTATCTCTGACTCAGCTTTCCTTTCCTTCCGAAACGAAAGATTCCCCGAGTAGGAGAAACCTTTAAAAGTACGTGGTCTCCCATACTGAATTCCAAAGGGCGACGACGTACATCTGCGTAAGATTTCTGGCGACTCTGGGCGGTCAACAGCCTTTCACGAATCAAGGCTATCTTCTTTCGAGTCGGTACGATCAACTCTGGTTCTGTCCCGATTAAGTCTGATGAATCATCCCAACATAGGGGCGATCTACATCTCCTCCCGTATAATGCCTCAAATGGTGCCATCTTAATGGAAGCATGCCAACTATTGTTGTAGGTAAATTCAATCAACGGTATATGAATTTCCCAATCGTTTGACCAATCTAAGGCACAGGCCCTTAGCATGTCTTCCACCGTTTGAATAGTCCTCTCGGATTGTCCATCTGTATGCGGGTGATAAGCTATGCTGAAGTTCAATTCGGTCCCCTAGGCCTTATGAACTGCTTTCCAAAAGTGTGACACAAAACGGCCATCTCGATCAGAAACAATGGTTTTCGGCGTACCATGCAATCGAACTATCTCCGATATAAATACTCGTGCCAACCTCTCTGGTCCCCACATATCCTTAATGCCTAGAAAATGAGCTGATTTGGTTAAACGATCAACTATCACCCAAATCATGTTCATTCCTGTCCTGGTTCTCGGCATACTAGTGATAAAGTCCATCGATATGTCCTCCCACTTCCATTCAGGAATCGGGAGTGGCTTCAACATTCCGGCAGGCCGTTGATGCTCGATCTTAACCTGCTGACAAGTCAAGAATTTCGAAACATAGTCCGCTACATCTTTCTTCATGTTGCCCCACCTTATACATCTTACTGGTGCCTGGGTGGATAGAATAGGGCGAACTGTGAGCTTCCTTCATAATCGTCTGTTTCAGAACATTGACATCGGGAACGCAGAGTCGGTTCTGGAATCTCAAAACTCCATCATCATGAATTAGGAATCCGGGGGCCTTCCCCTTGATCACTTCATCACGTAACCGAATCATCAGAAGATCATCTGCCTGTCTAGATTTGATTTCTTCGGTTAGTGATGAATTTATTTCCCTCACGCACAGTTGTCCTTGGATTCTTTGTAACCACACTTCAATTCCTTCTCGAATCATCTCCCGTTGAAGGCTAAGTTGGGAGGTCAGAGTCTCCAGCATCTGAATAGAAACAGGCTTGCGGCTAAGTGCATTGGCCACTACGTTCGCTTTGCCTGGATGATACAAAATCTCCAGGTCATAGTCCTTGATCAGCTCTAACCATCTTCTTTGCCGCATGTTCAACTCCTTCTGAGTGAAGATGTATTTGAGACTCTTGTGATCCGTAAAGATCTGACAGTGAGTCCCGTACAGATAATGCCTCCAGATCTTCAAAGCAAAAACTACTGCTGCTAGCTCCAAATCATGTGTTGGGTAATTCACTTCATAAGGTTTCAGCTGTCGTGAAGCATAAGCGATCACCTTGTCATTCTGCATCAATACGCATCCGAGTCCTTGGTTCGAAGCATCATCAGAACTATGAATCCTCCACCCTGTGGAAGTGATAGAATCGGTGTCGTCAATCTCTTCTTTAATTCATCAAAACTAGTCTGACACGACTCATTCCACTCAAACTTTTGAGTTTTCTGCAGGAGTCGAGTAAGTGGGCGGGAGATTTTGGAAAACTCTTCCACGAACCGACGATAATACCCAGCAAGTCCTAAGAAACTTCGGACTTCTTTCACGATCTTTGGAGGTTTCCAATCCATAATTGCTTCTATTTTCTGAGGGTCAACTCGGACTCCTTTAGCTGATACCACATGGCCGAGGAACATTACTTCCTTCAGCTAAAATTCACACTTAGAGAGTTTGGCGTACAATTGCTCGTTTCTCAAAAGTTCCAATACAATCCGCAAATGCTGAGCATGCTCTTCCGGGCTCTTAAAATACACTAGAATGTCATCAATGAACACGACCACAAATTTATCCAAATATTCGATGAACACTCGGTTCATCAATTGCATGAATACAGCAGGTGCGTTAGTGAGACCAAACGGCATCGCTACAAACTCATAGTGTCCGTAGCGAGTTCTGAATGCTGATTTCGGAACATCAGATTCCTTAATCCCCAGCTGATGATACCCTGATCTCAAATCAATTTTAGAAAATACTGTTGCCCCTTGCAACTGGTCAAACAGATCATCAATCCGTGGCAACGGATACTTGTTCTTAATCGTCATCTTGTTCAGCTCTCGATAGTCAATACACAGTCGAAGCGATCCATCCTTCTTTCGGACAAAAAGTACTGGCGCTCCCCAAGACGAAACGCTTGGCTGAATATAGCCTTTGTCCAGTAACTCCTCCAGCTGCTTTTTCAGTTCGTACATCTCAGTAGGTGCCATACGATACGGCGCCTTAGAAATTGGTGTAGCTCCTGGTTCCAGCTCAATGGTAAATTCTACATCCCTTCGTGGAGGTAGTCCAGGTAACTCGTCAGGAAATACATCTGTAAATTCGTTCACAACAGGAATGGATTAAAGTTCTACAATTTCGTCTTCTTTCTTCATTGCATAACACCAATATCCGGTACAGCCCTGTTTCAACAATTTGACAGCTTTCATCGCCTTGATCAATTTTCCTGAGCTTCCCGGTTTCCATCCCTCAAACAGAATTTTGGAACCATCATCAGAAATCAGCGAGATATTCCTCCTTCGGTAGTTTACAATTGTTCCATATCGATTAAGCCAATCGTCTCCGAGTATCAGGTCGTCTCCTTGCATTTCCATCACGATCAGATTTGAGAGCCACTCTCTGCCTCCAAATGTTACAGGGAAATCCCTAGTTTCTAAATTCCCGACAATCCTCTCTCCACCCGGTAAACCAACAACATAAGGTTCACAAGCATGAAAACCAGAAATATTAAAACGATTTACAGAAGACAAGGATATAAAAGAATTCGTAGCTCCTGTATCGAACAAAACGCTAACTGGCTGGGAAAGGATCTCGACAAGCACGATGCGACAAAGAAGATCTCGATCGTCTGTCCTCCTCATCTCGTATAAATGCGGGGGAACAGATCCGGCACTCGATGTCCCCTTTCGGTCCCATTGTCCTCTGCCTCGTCCGCGGCCAAAATTTTGAGGCATCTGAACACTTTGCTGCGTCTGTTGGATACTGGCTTCCTTGTGGACCGGCTGTGGGGTACGGGCTCTAAAAGACTTTGCAGCTTCTTCACAGAACACCGCACGATGTCCCTCTCGACCACAATCAAAACAAGTCACGGCAGGTTGGGGGTAATTTCGTCGATAGTGCCCTGTCTGGGCGCAGTTAAAGCATTTCCTGATAACATCAGTAATAGTTGATGTCGCTCCGAAGTTCTTTCTGATTCTAACTGGGTGTGGAGGTTTCGTGAAAGAGTGAAAGGATGACTGGGACTTATGGGGCCCGCTATTCTTGTGCTCTGTAAAAGTACCAGAGACTTTCTGTTTCTTGGATTCCAAAAATTTCTCCATAGCTGCTTCCTTGATCTCATACGCCAACGCCTTATCCTGGTATTGACGGAGTGTGGTACATTAAAAACCGGACATGTACCTATGGATTTCTGGTTTCATCCACATATCGAAATGGATCATCATCTCTGCATCTGTTCTGACCAGATGTCGAACAAATGCCAGCTGTTGGTTAAACGTCTTAATTGCCTGCGATACCGGAACATCTGAAGGCTGATCGGAGAAAAACTCCCTAATCTTGGCTTCCCTCATAGGACGAGGGCAGTACTGAGCTTCCATCATAAATTAAAACTCTGTCCAATCAGCATTATGGTCTACAGGCCGGATGGCTTCCCACCATTCGGACGCTTCCCCTATCAGAAAGTATTGAGCGATAGAGGCTCTCCGGTCGTCTGGGCAGTTAATTCCGGCAAAGATTTTCTCCAGTTCCTTCAACCAATGATCCCAGGTGGGAGTCTCAGAAATACCGTCGAATTTGGGTGGTTACATCTTCGCCACCTCTTGCAGCCACCGGTCACCTCGATTTCCTATGTCCGAGATCCCTTGCTGTCCTTCTCCCTGCTGTAGTCCCACTGCCACTTGCATTCGGTCCACGACCTGGGCGAACTGAGTTATCTGGTTCACCACCTGACGAAGAATTTCTGGTACAGCAGGTTCTGGTTCGTTATTGATAGATCTCTGTGGCTCGCCTGAGCTCTGACTGGCCTGATCAGAAGGTGACGCTTCCCTTTCAGCATTCCTTCGTCCGCGTCCACGACCGCGACCACGTCCGCGTCCGCCTCTCAACATACTGTAAGCATAAATACTCAATATACAGGAAACAACATCGTTCTAATATTCGAGTATAAAGAGACACAACATGTAAAGAACGAGATAGAGTTTAGGAACTTACAACCACCATTCGCATGAAGACGTAGGCAGTGCAGTGATGTCATTCACGGTCGGTTACCTCAAAAGACGTAAATGACCCCTATTTTAACCCAATGGCCAAGATATCCATAATCTTAGCTCTGATACCATATTCTGTAACACCCCCGATATATTCAGGAATATTACAGCGCCGTAAATCCTTTACATAAGGATTTAGAAGGCTGAAGAATTGAACAGACATTAAAAGTTACTAACAAAGGGAAATAACGGAAATTAAGATACAACAGTTCTGACCAAATACTGAAAATACAATTGTTCAACAAAAACTTAATAATACATCACCAAATTCAAATTCATCATAAATGACTTCGTACTCGAGTACTTATTGAAATAACCAATAAACAACAGACAAATGAACCCGACCGAAACATCACTCTGCACCCTCGTCGTCATGCAGCTCCAGTGGTTGTTTTCCCGTTCTCCTGGATCCTGAAAATAAACAAAATGTTCACCCCCGAAGGGGTTAGCACAACGATGCTAGTACAAGTACCACAACATATTATCCAACGTCATACGCAGAATAACGATCAACTATCACCCAAATCATGTTCATTCCTGTCCTGGTTCTCGGCATACTAGTGATAAAGTCCATCGATATGTCCTCCCACTTCCATTCAGGAATCGGGAGTGGCTTCAACATTCTGGCAGGCCGTTGATGCTCGATCTTAACCTGCTGACAAGTCAAGCATTTCGAAACATAGTCCGCTACATCTTTCTTCATGTTGCCCCACCAGAAATTATCCTTCGCGCGCGCTAATAGGAGTTGACTTCAAAACTGTCCAGGTTCGTCTGCGGGAATCTTATCCGGACCCATGTCCTGGCTGGCGCATGTCCTAGCCGCCCAGCTCAATAATTGAGTATTTAGCGCACGCAACTCCTACATACGTAGCATGCGCTAGTAGTAGCTCGATAGCGCGCGTTAAGCTACATTCTTAGCGTGCGCTATCACGAGTTTGCATTAGAAATTTTGCATGTTGTTATACTTATGTACTAAGATATCAATGTAAGAAATATCATACTCCAATCTTCAAGATCACAATTCTGAATAATACAGGGTTCGAATACAGGTAAAATACACAGTAATAAATCCGGATATTACATACTCTCCTACTAAAAAGGAGTTTCGTCCCGAAACTCAAGACGAAAATAACTCGGGATATCTGGACTTCATGCCATCTTCCGTTTCCCATGTGGATTCTTCTACTCCATGGCGTTACCATTGAACTTTGACCAAAACGATGGGTTTGTTTCTCAACTGCTTAACTCGACTCTCGAGTATCTTGACCGGTCTTTCTTCGAACGTCCCATCTTGAGCGACTTCGATCTCGCCGAAATCAATGACATGACTAGGATCTGGTATATACCTCCGTAACTGGGATACGTGGAACATGTTATGAACATGGCACAATGACGGCGGCAATGCCAATCTGTATGCCAACTCTCCAACTCTCTCAAGGATCTCAAATGGCCCGATGTATCTCGGACTCAGCTTTCCTTTCCTTCCGAAACGAAAGATTCCCCGAGTAGGAGAAACCTTTAAAAGTACGTGGTCTCCCGTACTGAATTCCAAAGGTCGACGGCGTACATCTGCGTAAGATTTCTGGCGACTCTGGGCCGTCAACAGCCTTTCACGAATCAAGGCTATCTTCTCTCGAGTCTGTACGATCAACTCTGGTTCTGTCCCGATTAAGTCTGATGAATCATCCCAACATAGGGGCGATCTACATCTCCTCCCGTATAATGCCTCAAATGGTGCCATATTAATAGAAGCATGCCAACTATTGTTGTAGGTAAATTCAATCAACGGTAGATGAATTTCCCAATCGTTTGACCAATCTAAGGCACAGGCCCTTAACATGTCTTCCACCGTTTGAATAGTCCTCTCGGATTGTCCATCTGTCTGCGGGTGATAAGCTGTGCTGAAGTTCAATTCGGTCCCCAAGGCCTTATGAACTGCTTTCCAAAAGTGCGACACAAAACGGCCGTCTCGATCAGAAACAATGGTTTTCGGCGTACCATGCAATCGAACTATCTCCGATATGAATACTCGTGCCAACCTCTCTGGTCCCCACATATCCTTAATGCCTAGAAAATGAGCTGATTTGGTTAAACGATCAACTATCACCCAAATCATGTTCATTCCTGTCCTGGTTCTCGGCATACTAGTGATAAAGTCCATCGATATGTCCTCCCACTTCCATTCAGGAATCGGGAGTGGCTTCAACATTTCGGCAGGCCGTTGATGCTCGATCTTAACCTGCTGACAAGTCAATCATTTCGAAACATAGTCCGCTACATCTTTCTTCATGTTGCCCCACCAGAAATTATGCTTCAAGTCCTTATACATCTTACTGGTGCCTGTGTGGATAGAATAAGGCGAACTGTGAGCTTCCTTCATAATCGTATGTTTCAGAACATTGACATCGGGAAACGCAGAGTCGGTTTTGGAATCTCAAAACTCCATCATCATGAATTAGGAATCCGGGGGCCTTCCCCTTGATCACTTCATCACGTAACCGAATCATCAGAAGATCATCTGCCTGTCTAGATTTGATTTCTTCGGTTAGTGATGAATTTATTTCCATCACGCACAGTTGTCCTTGGAATCTTTGTAACCACACTTCAATTCCTTCTCGAATCATCTCCCGTTGAAGGCTAAGTTGGGAGGTCAGAGTCTCCAGCATCTGAATAGAAACAGGCTTGCGGCTGAGTGCATTGGCCACTACGTTCGCTTTGCCTGGATGATACAAAATCTCCAGGTCATAGTCCTTGATCAGCTCAAACCATATTCTTTGCCGCATGTTCAACTCCTTCTGACTGAAGATGTATTTGAGACTCTTGTGATCCGTAAAGATCTGACAGTGAGTCCCGTACAGATAATGCCTCCAGATCTTCAAAGCAAAAACTACTGCTGCTAGCTCCAAATCATGTGTTGGGTAATTCACTTCATAAGGTTTCAGCTGTCGTGAAGCATAAGCGATCACCTTGTCATTCTGCATCAATACGCATCCGAGTCCTTGGTTCGAAGCATCACTGTAAACTATGAATCCTCTAGTCCCCTGTGGAAGTGATACAATCGGTGCCGTCGTCAATCTCTTCTTTAATTCATCAAAACTAGTCTGACACGACTCATTCCACTCAAACTTTTGAGTTTTCTGCAGGAGTCGAGTAAGTGGGCGGGAGATTTTGGAAAACTCTTCCACGAACCGACGATAATACCCAACAAGTCCTAAGAAACTTTGGACTTCTTTCACGTTCTTTGGAGGTTTCCAATCCATAATTGCTTCGATTTTCTGAGGGTCAACTCGGACTCCTTTAGCTGATACCACATGGCCGAGGAACATTACTTCCTTCAGCCAAAATTCACACTTAGAGAGTTTGGCGTACAATTGCTCGTTTCTCAAAAGTTCCAATACAATCCGCAAATGCTGAGCATGCTCTTCCGGGCTCTTAGAATACACTAGAATGTCATCAATGTACACGACCACAAATTTATCCAAATATTCGATGAACACTCAGTTCATCAATTGCATGAATACAGCAGGTGCGTTAGTGAGACCAAACGGCATCGCTACAAACTCATAGTGTCCGTAGCGAGTTCTGAATGCTGATTTCGGAACATTAGATTCCTTAATCCTCAGCTGATGATACCCTGATCTCAAATCAATTTTAGAAAATACTGTTGCCCCTTGCAACTGGTCAAACAGATCATCAATCCGTGGCAACGGATACTTGTTCTTAATCGTCATCTTGTTCAGCTCTCGATAGTCAATACACAGTCGAAGCGATCCATCCTTCTTTCGGACAAAAAGTACTGGCGCTCCCCAGGACGAAACGCTTGGCTGAATATAGCCTTTGTCCAGTAACTCCTCCAGCTGCTTTTTCAGTTCGTACATCTCAGTAGGTGCCATACGATACGGCGCCTTAGAAATTGGTGTAGCTCCTGGTTCCAGCTCAATGGTAAATTCTACATCCCTTCGTGGAGGTAGTCCAGGTAACTCGTCAGGAAATACATCTTGAAATTCGTTCACAACAGGAATGGATTAAAGTTCTACAATTTCGTCTTCTTTCTTCATTGCATAACACCAATATCCGGTACAGCCCTGTTTCAACAATTTGACAGCTTTCATCGCCTTGATCAATTTTCCTGAGCTTCCCGGTTTCCATCCCTCAAACAGAATTTTGGAACCATCATCAGCAATCAGCGAGATATTTCTCCTTCGGTAGTTTACAATTGTTCCATATCGATTAAGCCAATCGTCTCCGAGTATCAGGTCGTCTCCTTGCATTTCTATCACGATCAGATTTGAGAACCACTCTCTGCCTCCAAATGTTACAGGGAAATCCCTAGTTTCTAAATTCCCGACAATCCTCTCTCCACTCGGTAAACCAACAACATAAGGTTCACAAGCATGAAAACCAGAAATATTCAAACGATTTACACAAGACAAGGATATAAAAGAATGCGTAGCTCATGTATCGAACAAAACGCTAACTGGCTGGGAAAGGATCTGGACAGTACTTGATGCGACAGAAGCATCCTGATCGTCTGTCCTCCTCATCTCGTATAAATACGGGGGAACAGATCCGGCACTCGATGTCCCCTTTCGGTCCCATTGTCCTCTGCCTCGTCCGCGGCCAAAATTTTGAGGCATCTGAACACTTTGCTGCGTCTGTTGGATACTGGCTTCCTTGTGGACCGGCTGTGGGGTACGGGCTCTAAAAGACTTTGCAGCTTCTTCACAGAACACTGCACGATGTCCCTCTCGACCACAATCAAAACAAGTCACGGCAGGTTGGGGGTAATTCCGTCGATAGTGCCCTGTCTGGGCGCAGTTAAAGCATTTCCTGATAACATCAGTAATAGTTGATGTCGCTCCGAAGTTCTTTCCGCTTCTAACTGGGTGTGGAGGTTTCTTGAAAGAGTGAAAGGATGACTGGGACTTATGGGGCCCGCTATTCTTGTGCTCTGTAAAAGTACCAGAGACTTTCTGTTTCTTGGATTCCAAAAATTTCTCCATAGCTGCTTCCTTGATCTCATACGCCAACGCCTTATCCTGGTATTGACAGAGTGTGGTACATTCAAAACCGGACATGTACCTATGGATTTCTGGTTTCATCCACATATCGAAATGGATCATCATCTCTGCATCTGTTCTGACCAGATGTCGAACAAATGCCAGCTGTTGGTTAAACATCTTAATTGCCTTCGATACCGGAACATCTGAAGGCTGATCGAAGAAAAACTCCCGAATCTTGGCTTCCCTCACAGGACGAGGGCAGTACTGAGCTTCCATCATCAATTTAAACTCTGTCCAATCAGCATTATGATCTACAGGCCGGATGGCTTCCCACCATTCGGACGCTTCCCCTATTAGAAAGTATTGAGCGATAGAGGCTCTCCGGTCGTCTGGGCAGTTAATTCCGGCAAAGATTTTCTCCAGTTCCTTCAACCAATTATCCCAGGTGGGAGTCTCAGAAATACCGTCGAATTTGGGTGGTTGCATCTTCGCCACCTCTTGCATCCACCGGTCACCTCAATTTCCCATGTCCGGGAGCCCTTGCTGTCCTTCTCCCTGCTGTAGTCCCACTGCCACTTGCATTCGGTCCACGACCTGGGTGAACTGAGTTATCTGGTTCACCACCTGACGAAGAATTTCTGGTACAGCAGGTTCTGGTTCGTTATTGATAGATCTCTGTGGCTCGCCTGAGCTCTGACTGGCCTGATCAGAAGGTGACGCTTCCCTTTCAGCATTCCTTCGTCCGCGTCCACGACCGCGACCACGTCCACGTCCGCCTCTCAACATACTGTAAGCATAAATACTCAATATACAGGAAACAACATCGTTCTAATATTCGAGTATAAAGAGACACAACATGTAAAGAATGAGATAGAGTTTAGGAACTTACAACCACCATTCGCATGAAGACGTAGGCAGTGCAGTGATGTCATTCACGGCCGGTTACCTCAAAAGACGTAAATGACCCCTATTTTAACCCAATGGCCAAGATATCCATAATCTTAGCTCTGATACCATATTTTCTAACACCCCCGATATATTCAGGAATATTACAGCGCCGTAAATCCTTTACATAAGGATTTACAAGGCTGAAGAATTGAACAGACATTAAAAGTTACTAACGAAGGGAAATAACGGAAATTAAGATACAACAGTTCTGACCAAATACTAAAAATACAATTGTTCAACAAAAACTTAATAATACATCACCAAATTCAAATTCATCACAAATGAGTTCGTACTCGAGTACTTATTGAAATAACCAATAAACAACAGACAAATGAACCCGGCCGAAACATCACTCTGCACCCTCGTCGTCATGCATCTCCAGTGGTTGTTTTCCCGTTCTCCTGGATCCTGAACATAAACAAAATGTTCACCCCGAAGGGGTTAGCACAACGATGCTAGTACAAGTACCACAACATATTATCCAACACCATACGCAGAATAACAATAACATAAATGATAAAATGTCAAACGAGTCTTCTCCTGCGAGAAACTCATACATAACATACACAACTGATAATCACAACATGATATCATAACATACACATGGTAATTCCGACGATCCAGCGTTCACTGCCTAGAACCCACGATGATCCAGTCAGACCAACCCGTGGTGGAAAAACCCGTCCGATGATCCAGCGCACGCTAGCATAGATCCCCCGATGATCCCGTGGGACCAACACGAGGTGGACATACAACAACGACATACATCCATGACAATATGTATAAGATCAATACGTAAAACAAATAAGGTACTTGCCTCGATTCGAAGACAAGAACAATACTTCCACGAAAACGAACACTCGAAGGTCGTCCCCCTCAATCAATCACGTAACAAGCTCAAACCTTAACAAAAGAAATAATATAGAATTTATCTCACGTCGTACGAATGTCTAACAATTCGATTTACGGCCAAAAGCTCATAAAATGTAATCTGCCTGAACTTCTTAGCGCACGCTAAGTACTCTGTGTAGCGTGCGTTAAGTCTGATCGATAGCGCACACAAACAACAAAGCCTAGCGTACGCTAACTATGCGTGGTCAGTACTTCACTGATCAGCTGACTGACTCGTCTGATGGCCTAGCGTACATTACGTACCAAACGTAGCGTACGCTAACTCGTGCTCGATAGTGCACGTTAATCTACATAGCTTAGCGTGCGCTATCTGTGCATGGCAGTTTACTACTGGGCAGTAGACGGACCTCAACATGATCAAACCAAATGAAATCCACAGTGTTAGTTCATGTTACCTCCATGAATATCATGTTCATACGGCTATGAATGATCTTACGGATAACAACAACTTCGGATTCAAGGATATGTATACTATTCCAAAACCATATTCCAATTCGACTACAATTATTCATACGACAATTCGAAAGGCTTAACGGTTGATATAGACACCTTTATATCAATCAAAATTATCATACTGTAGTTGTTTAACATTCCATCTATACTAGATAAATCCTTCCATGATCAATCCCTTAGATTCATCTAACAATAATGATGTTAAAGTCAAGTCCATGATTGCTATGAAGTCATCTACTAGATTTGGATTTCCAATGATAGAAGCTTCCTCTACTTGTTCATTGTAATAAGGTTTGAATCATGATGTTCATAATCAAGGTACTTGAGGCATAACTATCTCTATATTCCAAACATGATGCATGTTGAATAATTCACTAATGAAAATCAATATCTCGTTAACATGATCATCTAATTCTTTGGAATCTAACTCTAAGTCTGGAGATAGGTTGAACATATCTTAATATGACGAAAATCACTGAACCGTAAGGTAGAATCCGAATCCGGTTGGTTGTATGCCACTCCAAGGTGCTACTCCACTTCAATAATCACTCACAAGTAATATCCAATATTCAAGGATCGAGAAGATGTTTTCTAAATGTGTTAGAAGGGAGATTCTTACTCTCTGGTCTCTCAAGAATGAAGTATAGACGAAGGAAATGGGAATAAAAATGGAGTGCTGACCCATATATAAACTTTCTGCACAAAGCAGATTAGCGCACGCTTCTAAGCATTCCTTAGCGCGCGCTAATAAGAGTTGACTTCAAAACTGTCCAGGTTCGTCCGCGGGAATCTTATCCGGACCCATGTCCCGGCTGGCGCATGTGCTAGCCTCCCAGCTCAATAATTGAGTATTTATCGCACGCAACTCCTACATACGTAGCGTGCGCTAGTAGTAGCTCGATAGCGCGCGTTAAGCTACATTCTTAGCATGCGCTATCACGAGTTTGCATGAGAAATTTTGCATGTTGTTATACTTATGTACTAAGATATCAATGTAAGAAATATCATACTCCAATCTACAAGATCACAATTCCGAATAATACAGGGTTCGAATACAGGTAAAATACACAGTAATAAATACGGATATTACAGCTGGATCGGGTCGCGAGAGTTACTTCGAGTGGGCATTCTCACCTGGGGATTGCTCGACGGGGCACACAGGGACTTGGTGGCTTGAGGGCCGGACCGGGTCGCGAGAATTGCCAGAATGTTTGTACTGATGAATAATTGTGATATGTCCGGAGTATCACAATGCTTGGTGCTCAGGGTCGATAGACATTATATATTGAGTCTTGGTGTTTGGCTAAAATGGCATAATAATAATGTGTTATGTGTAAGGTGTTGTTGGAAGTGAGATGAAGTTGATGATCGGGTCGTGGACCCTGTGTTTTGTGATTGGAATGGTTGGGTCGTGGACCCTGTGTTTGTGACTGGAATGGTTGGGTCGTGAACCCCATGTTTTGTTAACGGATTTGCATTTTGGAAAAATGAACTTTGGGGCGGTGACCCTAAGAGGCTTTTGAATAATTAAGAATTTTATAATCGCAAATGTTTTCAAAACTCCCGAGATTTGGAAATATTTTCAAAGTGCTTTCTTGTTTTGGTTTCTACTTTCAAGGCTTGAACTATTTTTGATTAAACAAAATATCTCGGGAAGTCTTTTGTTGTATTCTCGGAATGTGTTATGTATGGCTCGTATTTGCACTTTATACTTGTACTAGCAAAAAAGTGGAGTTTTGCTAACCCCCGAGTATTCGGGGGGTGGATGTCTGTTTTTGCATCCAGGTACATGCAGGTTTGGGAGCAAAACACAGGATCGGCGTGAAGGATGATGGAAGGCGAATGATACTAATCACACGAAGGCCAGTATTGGATGCAGTCAGTCGGAGTTTGTGTATGGTCTTTCTTCTGTCGTACTTTTGGTTTGTGAGTGTATTTTACCCTTGCATGGGTATGAGTCGAAACAGAAATGTGCATTTTGACTTGTATGTTTGTGATGAAAGACCAAGTTAGTATGTTGATTTGGTATTTTATCATGTCGGTATGAAATGAGTTGTGTTGTTTGGATGTCTAGCCTGATGGATCCTCACGGAGAGGGTCTGCTGCGTGTAATATTCCCGATTGATTCTGGGGGTGTTACATTTATGGTATCAGAGCTTAGGTTGCAGAAACCTAGGCTGTCGGGTCCAGTCGGGTGTTGTCGTGTCTTGTCCTGTCAGATTGTGTCTGTCCAAGTCGTGTCGCGACGCGTCGTCTGTGATGTCGGCCGTGATTAGTATCGAGGTGCAGCCATCATCATCGTGCGACCTGTGGATGTAAGTCTCCCTACTATATTGTGCCTTGTGATATACGAGCTTGTATGATTTTGTGTTATGACGTGGAGTTTAAAGGTGATTTGTGATTATGTGGCCTATGTTGTTTGATCCTCGTATGATGCTAGAATGAAAGTGGTGCCAATGTATATGTATTTATACACATATCCTGATATAAGTCGTTTTTACAAGAGTAGTAGCCTTGGTGTGGTTACGCAAAGAAAAATTCACCAATGTGATATTTTAAAACTTTACATGTTTTTGGGGAGACACGTATATTTTTGTTTTAAAACATCCTCCAAAGGGAGGAAAAAGTTTGATTTTCGTATGATGACCTCAAGGTCGAAATTTTTGGAGAATTCAAATTACTGATATTTTATTTTTATCTTATATTATAAGTTTTCAAAACACAATTTTTAAACTCAAGTGAAGTCTACAAAATGTAGACAAGACGTGACTCTCGTTTTCAACTTAGCAGTTTTACGGTTGTTAGTCGAGAAATATGGGATGATGTTCTTGTTCGGGCAGTGTTGCCAATTTTAAATTAAAACTATGATGTGAATGCTGAGTCGTTCGATTTGTGTACATTGAGATAGCGCTCTTTAATAAGAGGTGATATTTCGGTTTTTGAATGACGATTGTCTTTTAATGGTTTCTCATGAAGTGTTAAATCGATGGCTTTGAGATTCGAACGTGTTGTTGTTTATTTGTGACCATTGATTCTAGTAATGTCGTATATATGTTCGCGATCATGTCGCTGAGTTGGAGCAGCTAGCGCACGCCGAGTGCGAGGCTAGCGCGCGCTAATGCAGCATGAGTAGCGCACGCTAATGTTGTTGTAACGCGCGCTAATCAGCCTGGGCAGAGGATGTGGAACCGCGTTTTTCGCCGTTAAGATTAACTTTCTGCAGTCAGTCATCTGTGACTGTATTCTATATGTGTTGTCTAGTGATGACAAGTGTTTGGTGTGAATGTGTGTTGTGACTTTTCGTCGCGCTAGGAGATAATTGGTTTTGCTCAGTGAGTTGTTAAATAATGTCTGTTGTGTGTGTGTGTGTTCGAAAATGTTTTCCTGAAACTTTCATAAGTTTGTGCAAGTTTCGGAAATCAATTTTGAAACTAATTTGACGTTTCGATTAATTCGGCGGCTTCGTATGAACTTTGGAAATTGATTGAAATTTGCAAGCCGGCCTAGAATTCTCAAATAAAACCTCGACGGTATTGAAAGGATTGTTTTAAAGTACCTTGAACATTTTGTAAAATGTTACCATCGTTGATTCTTGTGTAGTGTTGGGAGAATTTTTGGAAGTGACTTTTGACGTACTATGTATTTTCGAATAATTCGAGTACATGATTTATAAAAATCTTTCACACAATTTTTTTTCAAAAAACCAATACGATATCTTTTTAAAAAATATATAGTGAAAGATGAAAAAAAAAATCTCACTCGATGTAAAGTTCAAACTCGGATTTGGAAATGTTAGAGTATGTAAGAATGGTTTGATGATCTTGCATGGTTAACTTGTTGGTTGTTAACGGTGATGATGATGCGCAGAGGCATGATGATTTTGATAACGCCGGTTTCAAGGAAATATTATTTTGGCAAATGATTTCAAATGAGACGGTTAAAGTATGTTGTTTACAAGTTTTGATGAAACAAACCGAGGTACCAAAAGTACTTTTAAAGTTTATTTTGAATAGCATACAAATCCAAGGATTTTCAAAAGATTTCCTTTAAAAGGATACCTCGTGGATTTTCTTTCCGAGTTGTTATTGGTTACCTTATGTGATATGTCATGCTAAGCTGGTACTTTAGCATATTGTTTTCATGAAGTGGTGCAATCGTATTGAGTGAGAATCTGCTTAGTATGTCGAGGGACAGCGGACGCGACCGTGACCGCGGTACAGTTGGTTATGGAGATTAGATGCGGGACCAAAAGGATATGGCCGGAAAGGTTGATATTCAAGCACTTCGTTTTCGTTGTTTAGGTTTCGGGGACGAAACCTCTTTTAAAGGTGATATGATGTAATACCCACATTTTTTTTTCTTCTCATTTCCGTTTCGTTCGACCGTATTGAGGCGATTGTGTTCATTAATGCTTCTGACCTTATGTTGTTTCTCATATTTGTCATTCGAGCGAGTTCTGATATTGTTCCAAATTGATGTGTATATCGTTGTGATCTCTCCAAGTTCGGATCGATTTCTTGTGAACCGTGTTCGAAATTAACACCTCGTGATTCCTACGAGTTTATTGATGTCTTGATTTGAGGTGTAAACGTCATAGTTGATCGTTGTTGTTCGATCATTGATATTTCTTCTTCGTTGTACAATCATTATTGTTGGATCTCGAAACCGTGATTATTGAACATCTGGGCCATTTTGCGATTTCCATAAGTGTTGGGAAATTTTCTTCGTATTTGATCTTCCAAATCTGTGAGTTACTGGAATTTCATACCTTTCAGCGTTGGAATCGTGAGTTGATTTTTGTATTGCTCGGTTTTATCAACCGCAACGATTCATGCTCATTGCTTTTCATAAGCATTCTTGCGTATTGAATCGGATCGTAGTGGCTTTATACTGCATGGAGTTCTGGAGTGTTGTCGAGAGTCGCCTTGCTTTTGTTTTAAGTTTCGGGATGAAACTTATTTTTAGGGGGGTAGAATGTAATAACCACGATTTTCGTTCCGGTTATTTTGGATTTTTTTCGAATATTTCCCGGTTGTCGAGTGCCGGTATTATTTTCTCGACAACTGATTTTGGCATTTAAGACTGTAGGTGATGATTGGTTATACGTCGTTTTCATTTCGGATCGATGATGTTGTTCCCGAGTGTTTTGTCGTGTTCGTTCCGTGCGATTTCGGAAAATCGAGTCATCGAATCATGGTGGTCGGGCACTGGCCGGACGGTTGCGAGCACTGGCCGGACGGGTGCAGGCACCGGTCGGGCGGGTGCGGCAGGAACTGGCGTAGCGCACGCTATGGCCGGAAGGTAGCGCACGCTACGGCCGGGAGGCAGCGCACGCTACGGCCGGTTGGCTGCGCGCGCTAGTCGGCCCAGGCAGTAGGGGCAGAAAGGTTCTGGACTCGGAGGATCGGTAGGTAGCACACGCTACTGTCGGACATTGCGCACGCTACAGCCGGCAGGTAGCGCACGCTACGACCGTAAGGCTGCGCACGCAACCTGGCCGAGCCAGGAAGTCTCTGGATTATGGCCCGGGCCGACAGCGCACGTGTTTAGCACATGATGGCGGGCCCCGGCCGAACATTCTCGACCATGACCGCCCGCTAGCGCACGCTAGCTCGGCAGTCTAGCGCACGCTAGGCTGCACCAGTATAAATATGACCGAGCAGTCCTGTTTGCACTCAGTTTTCATTTTCTCCCTTTCTCTTCCGCGGCTGGATCCTTTGGGAACTTGAAGGCATGTTGTTATACAACTAATCCATGAAGTTTGGGAGGTCATGTCATCGATTAATCACTCCATAACATCCTTCAATCCAGCGAATCAAGGTTAGTTTTCCTAAAATCCTAGTTTTGGGAAAAATTGGGAATTTTGTTGATTTTGTCCGTTTGATTTGTTATAACTTAGAATAGTGATGGATTGATGATTATTAAGTTGCGTTATATCGAATCCCTTGTTTTTTCATGGTTGGATTGCCGAGGATTCATCGTTTTATTGAGTTTCTAATCGACACCTTGAAAGTGTTCGATAAAATGTCACAAAGGTGATTCGGGCGTTCTACGATTATTCTTCCTCGTTCGATCATCAATTTATTCATGGTATGATGTTGGGGTCAGGTTACTTGTGAAGAACTCGAGTCGGAACCCTTTCGTTCGCCGTTTTCCGATCGGTGGTGTTACCGTCGTTTCCGCCGGACAGTTGTGGGCATTCGAAGTTTTCCGGTTGAGAGACATTCGTCGGAGTGTCCGTTATCGACTATCGAGGCAAGTATCTTGCCCATACATTACGTATTTTGTGAATATGATGGTTGAAAATTGACGATACGTGCTAAACGAATTGTTTACAACCATTTTTTCTAAAGAATCGTTATAACTATAATCATGGTTTTATTAAAAAAGGATTCTTGTGTTCGGGAATTAATGTGCTTAATTGACTATGCGTATTGGGGTCGAGTATAGGATCACATTATTTTCGAGTGATGCCATTATGTGTGATTTTGTTGTTGGTAAGTTAAAGTTCAATCATTTTGTTGAGATTTCGTGTGGAGTCATGCGGATGTGTGTGAATATGTGAACTTGTGTGATATTGGTTGTGTCGTTTGGTGCTGTTTAGATGGTGTGCTTCCCTGTTAATTGTATAAGCTTTGGGTCGTGAGTGTGTGATGGACATTTGGCCATTTTAGCAAAATACCTCGACTATATATATTGTGATTTACTCTTGAGGATTTCGGTTTTGGAAATTGTGAATTGAAGAGAATTATAAGGTTGTTCTCGGGTACTCTCACTAGGGGATTGACTCGATGGGGTCACACGGGGACCTGGTGGATTAGCGGTTGGATCGGGTCGCGAGAGTTACTTCGAGTGGGCATTCTCACCTGGGGATTGCTCGACGGGGCACACAGTGACTTGGTGGCTTGAGGGCCGGACCGGGTCGCGAGAATTGCCAGAATGTTTGTACTGATGAATAATTGTGATATGTCCGGAGTATCACAATGCTTGGTGCTCGGGGTCGATATACATTATACATTGAGTCTTGGTGTTTGGCTAAAATGGCATAATAATAATGTGTTATGTGTAAGGTGTTGTTGGAAGTGAAATGAAGTTAATGATCGGGTCGTGGACCCTGTGTTTTGTGACTGGAATGGTTGGGTCGTGGACTCTGTGTTTGTGACTGGAATGGTTGGGTCGTGAACCCCATGTTTTGTTAACGGATTTGCATTTTGGAAAAATGAACTTTGGGGTGGTGACCCTAAGAGGCTTTTGAAGAATTAAGAATTTTACAATCGCAAATGTTTTCAAAACTCCCGAGATTTGGAAATGTTTTCAAAGTGCTTTCTTGTTTTGGTTTCTACTTTCAAGGCTTGAACTATTTTTGATTAAACAAAATATCTCGGGAAGTCTTTTGTTGTATTCTCGGAATGTGTTATGTATGGCTCGTATTTGCACTTTATACTTGTACTAGCAAAAAGTGGAGTTTTGCTAACCCCCGAGTATTCGGGGGGTGGATGTCTGTTTTTGCATCCAGGTACATGCAGGTTTGGGAGCAAAACACAGGATCGGCGCGATGGATGATGGAAGGCGAATGATACTAATCACACGAAGTCCAGTATTGGATGCAGTCAGTCGGAATTTGTGTATGGTCTTTCTTCTGTCGTACTTTTGGTTTGTGAGTGTATTTTACCCTTGCATGGGTATGAGTCGAAATAGAAATGTGCATTTTGACTTGTATGTTTGTGATGAAAGACCAAGTTAGTATGTTGATTTGGTATTTTATCATGTCGGTATGAAATGAGTTGTGTTGTTTGGATGTCTAGCCTGGTGGATCCTCACGGAGAGGGTCTGCGGCGTGTAATATTCCCGGTTGATTTTGGGGGTGTTACAGTTAGTGTGGACCAACAAAAGACAGGGGCTATCCGAGATTGGCTACCTCCGAAGAATGTAAAGGAAGTCTGTATCTTCCTTGGACTAGTAGGTTATTACAGATGATTTGTGTGAGGATTCTCGAAGATCGCTCATGTGCTGACTAATCTGTTGAGTAAGGATAAGAAGTATACCTGGTCAGAGGCGTGTCAAGAGCTTTGATGAGCTCAAGAGTTGACTGGTATCGGCATTAGGTTTGGTACTATCACAAGAACAAAGGTATTTGTGCTATATAGTGACACATCAAGACAAGGTCTCGGTTGTGTGTTGATGCATAATGGGAAAGTGATTGCCTATGCATCAAGGCAATTGCGACCATACGAGGTCAACTATCCGACCCATGATCTGGAATTGACAGTCGTGTTGTTTGCTTTAAAAATCTGGTGACATTACTTATATGTAGTCACTTGTCAGATTTTTATTGATCACGAGTCTGAAATACATTTTTACTCAGAATGAGTTGAACATGAGACAAAAGAGGTGGTTAGAATTTATCAACGATTATTATATCGAGATCTTATACCATCCATGAAAGTCCAATGTGGTTGTTGATGCATTGAGCCGTAAGACAGTATAGAAGCAAATGCTTGCCCATTTGATAGTTCAGAAGGAACTACACCTAGAATTTATGAGACCATGAATTGAGGGTTGGCCACAACGTGTACAAGAGAATTGTACAGTTGATATTTCGTTGTCCTTTGATGATATTATCATATCATAATAGATTATGGACCCATTCTTATCGTGGATATGGAATGAAGTAACTCAGAGGAAAGCCCATGGGGTTCGTTGTCATGAGGATGAACTTGTGCATTTCAAGAATCGATTATGTATACCAGCAGATGAAGAGTTGAAAAACTCTATCATGAGAGAGGCTCATACTACCCCGTACTCCATTCATCCAGGGTCTAGCAAGATGTATAAAGACTTGAAGCAATACTGCTGGTGGAGTAATATGAAGTGAGAAATTGCGGAGTTCGTTTTAGATGTTTCACCTGTCAACAGGTTAAAATTGAACATCAGTGACTGGTTGGTATGCTGAAACCACTCCCTATCCCAAAATGAAAATGGGAAGACATATCAATGGATTTTATCACAAACTTGTCGAAGAGTTTCGAGGTATGAATAAGATTTGGGTGATTGTGGATCATCTGACCAAATCAACTCACTTCCTGTAAATCAAAGACATGTGGCCCCCCTAAAGGTTGGCCAAGCTATTCATTCGATAGACCGTGAGGTTGCACGGAACTCCCAAGAGTATCATATCGGATGGTGACGAACGGTTCATGTCACATTTCTGGAAGGCAGTTTATCGTGCGATGGGTACACAGTTGAACTTCAGTATGACATTTCATCCACAGATCGACGGCTA
This sequence comes from Orobanche coerulescens, assembly GCA_033398695.1. Classification (NCBI taxonomy): domain Eukaryota; kingdom Viridiplantae; phylum Streptophyta; class Magnoliopsida; order Lamiales; family Orobanchaceae; genus Orobanche; species Orobanche coerulescens. The sequence continues at coordinate 93,892,084 of CM065807.1, read as the reverse complement.
GTTTGAGAGGAATATCCAGACTCTGGAGGATATGTTGAGAGCTTGTACTCTCGATTGGAAAGATGGTTGGGAAGCCCAACTACCTTTAGTGGAGTTCATTTACAATAATAGTTGGCATGCTTCGATCAAGATGGAACCTTATGGTGAGGAATTATATGGCCGTGTTGCAGATCCCCATTATGTTGGGATGACTTGTCTGAGTCTCTAGGTATGGAACCTGATTTGTTGTTAGGTGCTCGTGAGATGATCGCTCTGGTTAGGAGTCGTTTTTTAATAGATCAAAGACGATAGAAGTCATATGCAGTTAACCATCGACGACCGTTTGAGTTCGAGATTGGTGACCATGTACTAGTTAAGGTGTCTCCTACTCGGGGTGTTTTCCTTTTTGAGGAAAGGGGCAAGATGAGTACGACGTGTATCGGACCGTTTGATATTTTGGAACAAGTAGTTGATCTGGCCTACCGTTTGGCGCTTGCCACGGACATTAAGTAGAATTCACAATGTGTTTTCATGTCTCTCAGTTGAGAAAGTATGTTACTCATCCTATCCACATACTTCAGTTTGAAGAAATTGAGATAGTTGATGATCATACATACGAGGAGCGTCCTATACGAATACTTGAGAGAATGATCAAACAGCTGAGAAACAAGGCGATTCCCCTGTTGAAGATTCAGTGGTCGATAGACGGAGTCGAGGAGGCTACATGGGCGATTGAGGATAGCATGAGGGAGAGATACCCCGAGTTGTACCGTTTAGTTTTGAGGACGAAACTCCTTTTAAGGGGGAAGTATGTAATATCTGGCCGTAACTTTTTATTTTTACTGTCGTATTATACGTATCGTACAAGTATCGTTCTATCATAATTAGATTTATACAATGTTTATTATATCTAGATATTTTTGAAATCAAACTATTTTAGGTTTGATGTTCGTATTGTTTTGACTGTTAGAAGTTGCATGGTAAGTTGTATTTTGGCTAAATATTTTAGACCTAGTATATGTTACTGTCAGGGCCTAGCGTACACTATCTCAATGAGAGTTACGTACATTAACCCTAATATATTACGTAAGTAAACAAGGGTATCATATCGCATCCCCACTTTCGGTGGGTGGGACCGTGCATGGCTGGAATCTTGGCTCAATTGAAATAGTCAAGTCAACGGGCATTACGTATGCAATGTCGTTGTGTTAGCGTACGTAATGAGGGTGAGATTACGTGCGTCATTTGGACAACATACGCAAGGGGATGTGTGATTTGAAGAAGTAGCCTCAGCGGGATGTTTACGTACGTAAACACAAAGGTGTTAGCATATGTAAAGGTGTTGATGTACGTTAACCCCTGTAGGTATCATACATTAGAGACAGTGCAGGTTATAACGACATGTCTTCTCTTTCATTTTTTCACGAACCAACTCTAAATTTTCTCCCCATAGGTCATCCTCCTGACTTCCTAAGTGATTGTAAGGCTCTTCTATCTTGTCTTGGAGCTTCAAACCTCGGATTGGAGCTTGGGAACTTGAGGATTATAATGGAATCTTGAAGTCTTTTAGGTTGTTCTCCATCTTCAAGAGGTAAGTTGTATAATCTTGTGCTAATTCCGTAATGATGATAATATTGTTGATGAATACTCCATATGATATTGAATTAATAGAGCATAACATGGTTATTATTGAACTTATGAAAATATAATCAAGAACATGATAATTAAGGATTAAAAATGAGTAGATCCTTAATGTTTATGGATACATAGATGTTATAATCATGTCCTAAAAGAAATTATACTCAACTTGCTTGACTGATTAACATAATTGGTAATGATTACCTATAGTTTGAGTGTTCTTGAGAGGTTTAACTATTGTAAGGAAAACTAATGATGAATTGGGAGATAATTATCTTAGTTTTGATATAGGTAAGTTAAACTTGATGAAATAATGATTGGTGATGGTTTAAGACATCGTGATTAAGTATTAGTAATGTCCTTGTGAAGATTATAATGATTCATGATGTTATTATCGTAATAGGATGATTATTTGAACTTGTTCTTGATAATTCTTATAAGATACAGGATCATGAATGTTAAAGAAATTATGAACATGTTAATCTGATTATATAATAAATTGAGGGTATTGAAGTTCATAAATTAGAACACTGATATTAGATAGAATAGTTTGAACTATTCGTGTTGAATTCTGGAAGTAGGTTTCCATGAATTCGATGTCAATATTGTGAGATTGTGTTATTGAATGAACTGTATTTCATTCAAGGTTGCTTGTTCGAGTGAGTATTGTTTTGTCGAAGGACGACGTACGTTCGTTTGAGGAAAGACTACTTTTCGTCTCTGGAAATGAGGCAAGTTATCTTGGTTGGTTATAATGACAAGTGATTCTTGTGAATGTTATACATTTCGTGTATTTGTAAATCTTTATGAATCTATGATTAATATTGAGGTGTTGTTGTTGATCGTATCGACTATTGTGTTGTGGTATTGTACTCCCAAATTCAATACATTTGATATCGTTGGTCTCGTTGATTGTTGTGTAACTTCGGTGAGTTCCTTGACCCTTGTTGGATACGTGATTACTTGAATTTCGTTTTCATGTTGTATCGTGACATTTCTGGAATCAAATTTGCATGCCAATTGGTTATGTGTAGGATTTTTAGTGGGGAACATATGGTTGTGTGTTGATGTTTCCACAATAGACTATGCACACGAGACGATTACTTCGTGAGACTAGTTAGGTATATTGTCCCCGTATATCCTGAATTCCGTATACAGGATGGACATGTGCACGGACACATTTCCGGATTGGGCATATTGTGATGTCCATATTGGAGCCACATTGATTGGTCGGTCATACGCCATGTGTGACTGGGTATGTCCGACAGTTTATGATTGGTTGTTTTGTATGCCCCAGGGGTATGTTCAATAGTCAGATTTGTTTCATTGAGATCTATTATATGTGATTTGTATAACATCTTGAGAATTTATTATCATGTACATCTGACCCCGCGTTTGGGCTAAATACTTGTTATTTGTATTTTAGGTCGAGGGAAGGCCAAGGCACGGAAAGAGCATTGTGACGGCGAAAGGTTTGAAGGATACTAGTTTGGGGGGGGGGGGGGGGCGAGTCTTCTTTTCTCTGGTTCTGATTAAACTGTGTATTTTCATTTCTACTCTGTAATATTTATTTTCAATTGTATTGTTATTTGGGGGTATAATCCATCTTCATATGGTTTATACTTATATTTGAATCCTGTGTATCGTGGTCGTTATAGCTGTATGATGTATAAACTCCTCGTCGGAGTGATGATTAATATTTTGTGTTCGGTACTATAACTATATTACGGTTGATTTGTGTATTATATCGTGGTGGGTCCCAATGTGGGATCCACGACACTATAATTGTTGCTATTTTTGGGGCGTTACACGTACACTTTCCGTAAGAAGTCGCTCATTGCACACGCAGACAACAGTGGTGTACACTTTCTTTGCCTTCCTGGGAAGCACATTCAATCCCTAAATCCAAACTTTACTAAGAATTTGCTCAAAACATCACACTTTAAAAATATTAGTTTGACTCAAAAATAAAAATTTAATTTCTAAAACATTATGGTACTACCACATCGACAAAGCCACATAACAAACACACTCGAGTATCACAAAACCTAGGCTTTAACTGTAACACTCTAAAAATCATCAGAGGATATTACAGCACCATGGACCCCCCACTTAAATCCACCAGGCTGAGAATTATTTTGACAATCATTTCAAACATGTAAAAAGTCTAATGACTAATATCTTTAAAAAATACTCAAAGATTTTTCAAAATTTATTTTCCAAATACCGTCATAAATTCCGATTTGAATGTACAAGGGTAGAATGTCAAAACTCAGTCAGTTTTGAATGTGTATGTTAGCCAGCACTTACACATCATGATAAGAATAGTTTAGAGAATCAGTTTTCCAAAGCATACCCAAGTTCAAAAAGTACCGGAAATCATTTTATCGTACACCCGTAGTGGAGATAGTCGAAGTAAAAGTACATTTACAACAAAAAATAACAATCAATTTAATATTCAATTCTTGTTCACATGACATAGCCCGTATCTCTTTCACGACTGCTACAAGATCGATCCTCAAGTACCTAAAAATTAAGCCTGGGACGAGGTTAGTCATAATACTCAGTAATAATAAAGATCACATCAACATTAATTTACATATCAATGCAATTACAAGTAAGGAACATCGTCATTACATTCTCACTGTCACCTTAGTAATCCATATCAAACCAATCCTTACCATAACCCATATATCATATTCCCAGATGATGAAGTAAATATCTACTCAAATAAAGTTAAAATTCAACTGAAACAGTATAGGATATGATCACAATGACATAAACTTAATGTTGAAGAAACAAAATGTCTCTAGTACTCTTACAGAGCACAAGACCAGTGGGCCCCGCAAGGCCCAGTCTTCTTTTTCTTTCAAGAAACCTCCGCACCCATCTAAGAGCGGAAAGAATTACGGAACAATGTCAACCACGACGGATACAGCTAGGAAGTGCTTTAACTGTGGTCGCCCAGGCCACCTTTGGTGTGATTGTTTGCGCACTCCAGTTACATGTTTTGACTACGTACAGGAAGGGAACCGTGCGACGTTTTGCAAGGACACCACCAAGTACAATGGAACCCGTTCATCGCAGCCAGTTCAGAAGGAAGCTAGTATCCAACAGACGCAGCAAAGTGTTCAGATGCCTCAACATTTTGGCCGCGGACGAGGCAGAGGACAATGGGACCGAAAGGGTACATCGAGTGCCGGATCTATTCCCCCACGTCTGTACGAGATGAGGAAAACAAACGATCAGGATGCTGCTATCGCATCAGGACTGTCCAGATCCTTTCCCAGCCAGTTAGCGTTTTATTCGATACAGGAGATACGCATTCTTTTATATCATTGTCTTGTGTAAATCGTTTAAATATTTCCGGTTTTCATGCTTGTGAACCTTATGTTGTTGGTTTACCGAGTGGAGAGAGGATTTTCGGGAACTTAGAAACCAGAAATTTCCCTATATCATTTGGAGGCAGAGAGTGGCTCTCAAATTTGATCATAATAGAAATGCAAGGAGACGACCTGATACTCGGAGACGATTGGCTTAATCGATATGGAGCAATTGTAAACTACCGAAGGAGGAATATCTCGCTGATCGCTGACGATGGTTCCGAAGTACTGTTTGAGGGATGGAAACCAGGAAGCTCAGGAAAGTTGATTAAGGTGATGAAAGCTGTCAAATTGTTGAAACAGGGCTGTACCGGGTACTGGTGCTATGCAATGAAGAAAGAAGACGAAACTGTGGAACTTTAATCCATGCATGTTGTTAACAAATTTCCAGATGTATTTCCTGACGAGTTACATGGACTACCCCCACGAAGGGATGTAGAATTTACCATTGAGCTGGAACCCGGAGCTACACTAATTTCTAAGGCGCCGTATCATATGGCACCTACTGAAATGTATGAACTGAAGAAGCAGCTGGAGGAGTTACTGGATAAAGGCTATATTCAGCCAAGCGTTTCACCCTGGGGAGCGCCAGTCCTTTTTGTCCGAAAGACGGATGGATCGCTTCGACTGTGTATTGACTATCGAGAGCTGAACAAGATGACAATTAAGAACAAGTATCCGTTGCCACGGATTGATGATCTGTTTGACCAGTTGCAAGGGGCAACAGTATTTTCTAAAATCGATCTGAGATCAGGGTATCATCAGCTAAGGATTAAAGAATCTGATGTTCCAAAATTAGCATTCAGAACTCACTACGGACACTATGAGTTTGTAGTGATGCCGTTTGGTCTCACTAATGCACCTGCTATATTCATGCAGTTGATGAACCGAGTGTTCATCGAATATTTGGATAAATTTGTGGTCGTGTTTATTGATGACATTCTGGTGTATTCTAAGAACCCGGAAGAGCATGCACAGCATTTTCGGATTGTATTCAGACTTTTGAGAAGCGAGCAACTGCGCCAAACTCTCTAAGTGTGAATTCTGGCTAAAGGAAGTAATGTTCCTCGGTCATGTGGTATCAGCTGAAGGAGTCCGAGTAGATCCCCAGAAGATCGAAGCGGTTTTGGATTGGAAGCCTCCAAAGAATGTGAAAGAAGTCCGAAGTTTCTTAGGACTTGCTGGGTATTATCGTCGGTTCGTGGAAGGATTTTCCAAAATTTCCCGCCCACTTACTCGACTCCTGCAGAAAACTCAAAAGTTTGAGTGGAACGAGTCGTGTAAGACTAGTTTTGATGAATTGAAGAAGAGATTGACGACGGCACTGATTCTATCACTTCCACAGGGAACTGGGGGATTTATAGTTTGCAGTGATGCTTCAAACCAAGGACTCGGGTGCGTATTGATGCAGAATGCCAAGGTGATCGCTTATGCGTCGCGACAGCTGAAACCTTATGAAGTGAATTACCCAACACATGATTTGGAGCTAGCAGCAGTAGTTTTTGCTTTGAAAATCTGGAGGCATTATCTTTACGGGACTCACTGTCAGATCTTTACGGATCACAAGAGTCTCAAATACATCTTCAGTCAGAAAGAATTGAACATGCGGTAAAAAAGATGGTTAGAACTGATTAAGGACTATGACTTGGAGATTTTGTATCATCCAGGCAAAGCGAATGTAGTGGCCGATGCACTCAGCCGCAAGCTTATTTCTATTCAGATGCTGGAGACTCTGACCTCCCAACTTAGCCTTGAACGAGAGATGATTCGAGAAGCAATTGAAGTGTGGTTACAAAGAGTCCAAGGACAACTGTGCGTGATGGAATTAACTTCGTCATTAACCGAAGAAATCAAATCTAGACAGGCGGATGTTCCTCTGATGATTCAGTTACGTGATGAAGTGATCCAAGGAAAGGCCCCCGGATTCCTAATTCATGATAATGGAGTTTTGAGATTCCAGAACCGACTCTGCGTTCCTGATATCGATGTTCTGAAACAGACAATTATGAAGGAAGCTCACAATTCGCCCTATTCTATCCACCCGGGCACTAGTAAGATGTATAAAGACTTGAAGCAGAATTTCTGGTGGAGCAACATGAAGAAAGATGTAGCGGACTATGTTTCGAAATGCTTGACTTGTCAGCAGGTTAAAATCGAGCATCAATGGCCTGTCGGGATGTTGAAGCCGCTCCCGATTCCTGAGTGGAAGTGGGAGGACATATCGATGGACTTTATCACTAGTATGCCGAGAACCAAGACCGGAATGAACATGATTTGGGTGATAGTTGATCGTTTAACCAAATCAGCTCATTTTCTAGGCATTAAGGACACGTGGGGACCAGAGTTGTTAGCACGAGTATTTATTTCGGAGATAGTTCGATTGCATGGTACGCCGAAGACCATTGTTTCTGATCGAGACGGCCATTTTGTGTCTCACTTTTGGAAAGCAGTTCATAAGGCCTTGGGAACCGAATTGAACTTCAGCACAGCTTATCACCCACAGACTGATGGACAATCCGAGAGGACTATTCAAATGGTGGAAGATATGCTGAGGGATTGTGCTTTAGATTGGTCAACTGATTGGGAAGTTCATCTACCGTTGATTGAATTTACCTACAACAATAGTTGGCATGCTTCCATTAAGATGGCACCGTTTGAGGCATTATACGGGAGGAGATGTAGATCGCCCCTATGTTGGGATGATTCATCAGACTTAATCGGTACGGAACCAGATTTGATCATACAGACTCGAGAGAAGATAGCCTTGATTCGTGAAAGGCTGTTGACCACCCAAAGTCGCCAGAAATCTTACGCAGACGTACACCGTCGCCCTTTGGATTTCAGTACGGGAGACCACGTACTTTTAAAGGTTTCTCCTACTCGGGGAATACTTCATTTCGGAAGGAAAAGAAAGCTGAGTCCGAGATATATCGGACCATTTGAGATCCTTGAGAGAGTTGGAGAGTTGGCATACAGATTAGCATTGCCGCCGTCATTGAGCCATGTTCATAACGTGTTCCACGTATCCCGGTTACGGAGGTATATACCAGATCCTAGTCATATCATTGATTTCGGCGAGATCGAAGTTGCTCAAGATGGGACATTTGAAGAAAGACCGGTCAAGATACTCGAGAGTCGAGTTAAGCAGTTGAGGAACAAACCAATCGTTTTGGTCAAAGTTCAATGGTCACGCCACGGAGTAGAAGAAGCCACATGGGAAACGGAAGATGGTATGAAGTCCAGATATCCCGAATTATTTTCGTCTTGAGTTTCGGGACGAAACTCCTTTTATTAGGAGAGTATGTAATATCCGGATTTATTACTGTGTATTTCATCTGTATTCAAACCCTGTATTATTCGGATTTGTGGTTTTGATTATTGGAGTATGATATTTCTTGCATTGACATCCTTGTACTTAAGTATAACAACATGCAAATTTTCTCATGCAAACTCGTGATAGCGCACGCTAAGAATGTAGCTTAACGCGCGCTATCGGCTATTACTAGCGCACGCTACGTATGTAGGAGTTGCATGCGCTAGACACTGAATTATTGACGTAGGCGGATAGCACATGCGCCAGCCGGGACATGGGTCCGGATAAGATTCTCACGGACGAACCTGGACAGATTTGGAGTCAACGCTTATTAGCGCGCGCTAAGTATGTATTGTAGCGTGCGCTAATAAGCTAAAGTGCAGAATATTATAAATGAGACAACAACCCGTTTTGGCTTACATTTCCTTCGTCCATTCTTCATTCTTGAGAGGCCAGAGAGCTATAATCATCCTTCTAACACACTTAGAACACATCTTAGTGATCCTTGAATATTGGTTATCACTTGTGAGTGATCATTGAAGAGAAGTAACACCTTGGAGTGGCACATAACCAACCAGAGTCGGATTCTACCTTGTGGTTCAGTGATTTCGTCATATTAAGGTATGTTGATTCTATCTTCAACTCTAGATTCGTGTTATGGAGAATAAGATGATCATGTTAGCAAATATTGATCTTCTTGGAGGAATTATCCAAAGTACATCATGTTTGGAATATTGAGATGAATAGGCCTTAAGTACCTTGATTATGAACATCATGATTCGAATCTTATTACATTGAACAAGTAGAGGAAGCTTTTATCATTGGTAATCCGAATCTAGTAGGTGTTTTCATAACAATCATGGACTTGACTTTTACATCATTATTGTTAGACGAATCTATAGGGTTGATCATGGAAGGATTTATTGTGTAAAGATGGAACACTATTCAAACTTCAGAGTGATAGTTTTCATTGATATAAAGGTGTTGATATCAACCGTTAAAGCCTTCCGAATCATCGCATGAAGAATTGTATTTGAAATGGAATATGGTTTCATAATAGTATACATATTCTTGAATCTGAAGTTGTTGTTATCCGTAAAATCATTCATAACCATATGAACATGATATTCATGGAGGTAATATGAATTAACACTGAGGATTTCATTTGGTTTGATCATGTTGAGATCCGTCTACTGCCCAGTAGTAAACTGCCATGCACAGTTAGCGCACGCTATGCTATGTAGATTAACGTGCGCTATCGAGCATGAGTTCACGTATGCTACGTTTGGTGCGTAACGTACGTTAGGCCATCAGTCGAGTCAGTCGGCTGATCAGTGAGGCACTGACCACGCCTGGTTAGCGTACGCTAGGATGTGTGTACTGCGTGCGCTAACGAGTAGCATTAACGTACACTACATAGGATTCGTAGCGTGCGTTAAGCGATCCAGACAGATTGCATATTAAGGACTTCCTACCATAATATTTGAATTGTTAGACGTTCGTACGGCATGATATGAATTCTATACTATTTCTTTTGTTAAGGTTCGGGCTTAACACGTGGTTGATCGAAGGGGACGACCTTCGAGTATTTTGATATTCGTGGAAGTTTTATTCTTGTCAACGAACCGAGGCAAGTACTCTAATTAGAATTGTTTATATTATGACAATTATGATGTGATTGTATCGTGTAAATATGTTGTGATTATATGTCCACCATGCGTTGATCTGACGGGAATCATCATGGGAATCTATAGCTGTGTGCGCTGGATCGTTGGACAGGTAGTTCCACCATGTGTCGGTCCGACGGGATCATCATGGGAATCTATAGCTGTGTGCGCTGGATCGTTGGAATACCATTTGTATGTTGAAACTGTTATGATATGATATGTGTTGTGAATATTTCTCGTTGGAGAAACTTGTTATGATATAATTGTTGATCATGTCACTGTTGTATGATTATTGTACTTGTACTAGCATCGTTGTGCTAACCCCTTCGGCGGTGAACATTTTTGTATGTTCAGGATCCAGGAGAGCGGGGAAACAACCACTGTAGATGCATGACGACGAGGGTGCAGAGTGATGTTCCGGACGGGTTTACTGTCTGTTGTTTGTTGGTTATTTCAATAAGTACTCGAGTACGTCGTCAGTTTATAATGTTTGGATTTTAGTGATGTAATAATAACTCTTCATTGGATATTTGTATTCTCGGTATTGAACCAGACGGTTGTATTTTATTTCAGTAATTTCATAAATTGGTATCTGTTAGTGTCATTTCTTTTATTCAGCCTTGTAAATTCTTATGTAAAGGATTTACGGCGCTGTAATATTCCTGAATATATCGGGGGTGTTACATCCAAGGCCTTAACGGGCCCATCTTAGAATACAACTTCACATCTACCAGTCCGTTGAATGCATACACACGAACAATCTAGTAGCTCGAACGGGACTTCCATGAAAATGTAACGTACTAACTCCACTGGGTGCATACCATACAAACAATTCTGAGGGCTCAATGGAACCCTCCCATAATATCACAACCTAATGCAATGATTGATTAGCCACATATCCAATAACAATCAGCAATCGATATAAAGAATCAACAATCTCATACGGGTCGATAATACTCCTACTATACATAAAATCGAATGACTCAATCCAATTGATTATGAAATTATATCTTCAATATGATTTCATAATCCAATAATCATATCAATACTCATATCAACATGATATCAAGACTTAAAATATTCTCAAACTCGAGTTCAACCTCAAATACAAAATAACAAAATAACTCTGTTGATCATATTCATCATTCGTAACAAGAACAATACCAAGGCTATCAACAATCCAAAACATATAACCAGTTCAATATGATGAACAACCATACTCAAATATTGATCATAGTCTTTTAGGTCACAAGTCGTCAGGAATAAGTCTAGAGGGGGGGTGAATAGACTTATTGAAACTCTTTTTCCACGAAGGGTAAGGAGTTTCTCAGCTGATAGGTACAGATGACTTAAAGTCTTCTGTAGACAGGTATGCGGAAGTCAGCTGATGACGAAAGCAAATAACTAAACAATGGAACAGTAAGTATGTATGCAACAAGTAAGTATGATGATTAAAGCAGTAAAACACGCAGGCAATTATAGTGGTCTCAGAGGTGGGGTAATCCTCTACTAATCCACTTTTCTCCAAACCAGTTGGAGATGAATTCACTATAATTCTCAACCCGTGATAAATATTACAATGATTCTTCCTTAGCTACAACAACTTTCAGCCAGTGGAAATCCCATCGTTGCAACTCATTTGACTGCCTAGAACCTATTGATCTAAAATCCTCAGATGCCTATCAGTCTCGCAAACTTCAACCAGTAAAGTACCATGAACTCAGGTTTTAAGACACGAGTGGTTTGTCTTCTCCAACTAAGAGCTTCTTTCAAATAAGAACATTGAACTCTTGCTCTTCATGATGCTATTTGTTCGCTTTGATGGATTTGATTGCTTTGTTCGCTTGTAAGTGTTGTTCACATCGTACTGCTCAATTTCATATCTTTAGATATTTATAGATGTCGATCCTTGAGCTTCCTTCATAGCCGTTGCAATTTCTGTTACAAATCCGTCCGTTGGAGAAATAGACTTCTTTGTTTTTCTTTCCGAACGTTGCAAGGCTAGATTCCCTTATTTTAATACATTTCCGACCGTTGTGAAGACTTTCACGTTGTAGCGCCGGAATTTTAGATTATAATATGTTAAAAGTCTTCAGTGGTGGGTCTCGATGAATATTTAATTCATTGCTTTCCGAGAATCTCTCCAGTCTGTCTTTCTACGCCTGCATGTGACTTCTTTGAGATGAAGTTCTGTGTCCCGACTAATCTTCTCTGATATAAAGTCTTCTGACCTGATGAACTTATCTGATCTGATGGTCAAACTTCAGTTGACTTAGACTCCGTCTGATCACTTGACTGTAGTTTGGTCAAACTTCTCTGATAATTATTTTGACCTGGACTTCTCTGATAAATCACTTTCTGCAGAACGGATTTCTGCAGTGTTTGGTCAAACCTCTCTGATGTATCTGTTTGACCAAAACTCGTCTGATAATGAACTTCTATGTGATTTATATTTAGCCGATTTTAGCATAACTTACATGGCCTATAGAAGATACTCATTTTGCCCAACTATACATAATCTGGCCTACAGAAGATTCTCATTTGGTTCTTCTTTACATTTTGCCAAGTACTTAAAACATACATTTGAATAATCAAATAAATACAGGAATGACATCATCAAAATCTAATAAGTATTCCTAACAAATTTTCCCTATTTTGATGATGTAAAAACTTAAGCAAATTATTCAAATGTAGAACAAGTCTGCACATAATCAAGTCCAAGACAAATTAAAATCAGTCTTGTATTGAGATAACTGGTGGTTGTCATTCAAATGACTATTATAAAACTTGCAGAGATGTTTACGAGTACAGTGCTTTTGAATGAACAAAATACAGAAAATTTTACAAGTGATGCAAATTTTATAAGTAAATTCCAAAATAGTAAATTACAAGTAAAAATACAACATCTTATCTTCCTCTACCTCTGCCTCTTCTGACAGGCTGCTTGGGAGGGCTAAACAGTTTTGCACCAATGGTCTCTGACAGGTGAGAGGCCATACTTCCTTCTGATGACTAGAGAAGCAAATTCTTGTTCTTTTGTAGATGAGAATTTGTGTTCTACACGGAGTTTCCTAATCTCAGCTTGTAGGGCTAGCTCATCCAATTCGTTGTTCATCAATGTAGGAGGTTCTTCAGATTTGAACAAGGGAATCATGGTGTAGGCATCCCATTTCTCTGCATAATTTCTTTGTATAGCCCAGAGCGTTGGCCAGGTTGAGTCCATATAGTTGTTGAACGTCTGCTGTGGGGAGTAGTCTTTATCCTAGAGTATTTCCGAGAGAGAATACTTCTCTATGAACTGCTTCTTTTGCATCTCCCCACATTGGAAAATAATCAGCAGGTAAGAACTCCTCAACGTGCCAAAGATCTTTGCCTTCCCATTCAAACCTCTGTTCATCCCCTATTCTAATTCTCCTCTTTTTGGCTGCAGGTTGGTCATCATCAGGAGCAGGAACAACCAACTCTTTCCTCTTCAGGTTAGACGTTCCAGCTCCAATCAGATGTAGGTCATTTCTATGCTTGGTCCTCAGCTCTGTTTGACTTCTTCAGCTGAATGTTGGATTTGTTCTTGCATGTTTTCTTCCCCCTAACCTCTTGCTTCCCCTTGTCCTCTCTCTTCCCCCTTTTTGCGAGCATCAACCAGAGTGGCTAACTGCTGTTCAACTCTCGACATCCAATCAGACATGCCTAGAGGCATTCTGGAATTGGTAGGAGGAGGTGGAGGGACAGTCTTCTGCAGTAAAGTGTCCATCTTTGTATTAAGGGCTTGCAGGTCAGGTTTGATCTCAGAGGCTATGAGTTGGGCAACTCTCTCTTCAACTAGACGTTTGATCAGGTCAGCCATCTCAGGTGAGATAGGTGTTGCCCACTACTACAAAACTGGCTTTTAACAGCGGTTAAAATGCCTAATTAACGGCGGTTTAAAAACCGCCGTTATATGTACCGCCGTTGATATTAACAGCGGTTTTCAAAACCGCCGTTGAATTTGCCAATTAACGGCGGTCTTATTAACCGCTGTTAAACTTGATCTTAACGGCGGTTCTAGAACCGCCGTTGAATTTTATCATATCTTACGGAGGTTTCATGAAACCGCTGTTAAATGTGAAAAATAACAGCGGTTACCTTTAACCGCTGTTAAATCTGACACTCCACAGCGGTTATCAAACCGCCGTTAAGTGTAAGAATTAACAGCGGTTATGGAGGAACCGCTGTTAAAATATAAATCGTTTTATCCAGCTTTTGGCCTATTTTGCACAATCCAAGACTAATCGGATCAAACTAATCAATAAACCACCAATTAATCGAATCCAAACACACCGAAAAGAACTAACCAACACCAAATTCATTGAACCACCAATACATTGAAAAAGATAATACAAAAATCCCAATTCATCCAAAAATAATTCATACAAATATCCAATAACCAACACCAAATTCATTGAACCACCAATACATTGAAAAAGATAATACAAAAATCCCAATTCATCCGAAATAATTCATACAAATATCCAATGTATTCACACAAAAACACCAAAATCATGTCGCGAGACGATTTCGCACCTCCAAGAAATAAAGTCTCCAATCAACTCGAATTTTATCAAAAACATCTTCAGACAGTGCTCCAACATCATCAAACATCTGCACATATAAACGTATAATAAACAAACTTTAAATGTAAAAGAGTAAACAGTTTTATCACCACTTCAAGTAAAAAATATACTACCTCCATCCAACCATCCAAAATACGCGCTCGGGCGATAGTCGACATCCAGTGCATAACATGATAACCACACTCCCAACCTCCATTTTGTTTATTACACTAAAACAAAATAAGACACAATTATATGAGTCGCTTTCAGTAAATAAAATCAACACGTACACAACATACACAGTTAAAAAACACACACTGACACAAACACACAATGCACAAAAAAAAAACACAGACAACACACACACACTGCACAAACAGAAAAAAAAAAAAAGAAAAACAACAACACAAACACACACACTGCACACAGCATAAACACAATACACACAAACATAAAAAAAAACACAAACATAAACACACACAACACACACACTGCACAAACAGAAAAAAGAAAAAAAAACAACCCAAACACACACACACTGCACAACAGGCCGTTTTTGCTCTCCTGCTAGACTGATACACATCAATGTGAGTCGTTTGAGGTTCTGATTAAAAACATCGAACTTGACACAAACCCTACTGAAAACACATCCATATAGCACCAAATCTTCAAGCACTGGGCAACTTGAAAAAACCCCTTTTTCAGTGCCATCATTCGGAAAAACAATAGCGTGAAAGTGAAGAACCTTAACATGTTGACTCAAATTCTTCTTCACACTCCTTATATTATATTAACTTACACTGTTATTATGGATTAGGGATTGTTGCCAACCATTCAAGAGTTGCTACAAAATGTCGATCAACGTTTCTGTGTCAGGCACCTTTACAATAATTTTAGGAAAAAGCATCCTGGAGTAGAATTGAAAAATCTGATGTGGAGAGCTGCCAAGGCAACATATCCACGGGCTTCGGAGAGGATCATGAGGGAGTTAAGAGGAGTGAATGAGGAGGCATTTAAGTACATAATGCAAATCCCACCCATATTTAGGAGCAAATCTATATTCAAATCAGGACCTAAATGTGACTCACTCCTAA
The DNA here is from genome assembly GCA_033398695.1 of Orobanche coerulescens. Taxonomy (NCBI): domain Eukaryota; kingdom Viridiplantae; phylum Streptophyta; class Magnoliopsida; order Lamiales; family Orobanchaceae; genus Orobanche; species Orobanche coerulescens. Next base: position 93,876,421 of record CM065807.1, on the reverse strand, counting down.
ATAATATGTCAGAGGCATTTAAATATGTGGTTGTTGATGCAAGGGAAAAACCTATAGTTATGTTGGAGGACATAAGAATCTACATTATGGAAATGTGGGAATCCAACAGATTTAAGATACCCAACTATGAGGGAAGTATTCTACCAAGGATTATGAAAAGGCTTGAAAGAGAAGCTGAATACACTAGCAAGTGGATTGCGAGGTATAACTCATTTGGTTCCAATATTTGCAAGGTTAAAATAATTACTCTTAACTTATACCTTGTATTGTTGTTTTTCAGGATAGCTGATGAACATGTATGAGGTGTAGCATATTACCAATACTCGTGACAAATTCGTGGTTAATCTTAAAGATATGGATTGCACATGCAGAATATGGTCATTGACAGACATCCCTTGCTGTCATGCCATTTGTTCCATGAGAAGATCTGATATCAACCCAGAAGATCATATTCCTCCATATTACAGAAAGGAGATTTATCAAGCATGTTATGCTCTAGTCATCTACCCAGCCAATTGGCCAAATTAATGGCCTAACTCTCCTGCTTGTGACTTGCAGCCTCCTCCATTTAAAAGACAACCTGGTAGACCCCAAAAGAAAAGAAATAGAGATGCAGGTGAATTGACCAACACTGCACACACACACACACACTGCATAGAAAAAAAAACCAACACAAACAAACGGACACTTCATACACGATATGTTGGGAGAAGATCCTTAAGACGAAAGTTAACATCTATCCCAAAGGGAGAAGATCCTTACGACGTTAACCACGTCTATCCCAAAATAATTCGTGTTTCCAAAAATAATATTGTCGTACACACTCAAATATTCATACACACAAACACACATATTTACACTCATGTAATTAAATGTATTACCTTGGGATATATCCAACTAACCGCCTGCTTTGATTTACTTGTATGCATACCATCGATGGTATTGAATGCGGTCACAGACCGCTTAAAAGTAACAATAATATATTGAGTCGTTGATATAAAATTTTAAAGCAAATATATTATAAATAAAATATTACTTTTGGAGTATGGCCTTAATGCGAGAGTCGTGCCTACTATGTAGTGAGCAAAACCATATAATAGTTCCTCTTGGCCGGCACAATGACCAAGTTGCCAATGATGCCTACATAGATAAATGCATTTGAAAGAAAGAACATATTACTACAAGATGTTGTAAAAAAGGAAATAGTTTTGTTAGAAAGAAAATATTTTGAAATTTACAATCTTTTATCTTACTTATGATGGTAAGCTCCCATGTATATTTGCTTCTTCGACTCAAGCATACGCGTCGATATATATCTCTAGATCTCTCTCTCCTTCTGTCCCATATTTTGTATGGATTGAGGATCAAAATATCCATACAAAACCTCGTCCATCGTGCCCACATTCATAGTAGACAAATACCTAATTTGTTAAGCAAAATATTAATATAAAAAAACACTCCACACCGCACACAAACACACACAAACACACTTTTCACACACACACACCGCCGCACAATAAAAACACACACACACACCGCACATACGCACACACACCGCACACACAAACACCGCACACACACACATACAAACACACACACACACCGTACACACACACATACTACGAATGTAGAAAGATTCCATAAAAAATTACTCATATAGTCCAAAGTCAGAAACCGATAAACTAAGCCACTTCTTTCCTTGAACGATCTCTAAAATATCGCAGTGAGCGATGTACAATGGAACATCATCACCACCACAATCAAAGATAGTTGTATCCCACGGCACTGATATCGGACTATTGTACATACTCGACGCAGCCATAAGTAAGTCTCTCATGATGTCATCTTTGGTCCTCGACCCGTCATTCTGACGAGCCTGCTTCTTTGGTCGCTGAATATCCTATTTCATATAGTATAGTGTAAAATACAAGTAAATTTGAAATAATTTATTTTGTTTTCTTTCCATTGTAACTTCAGAAAGGATGAAGGATAAACGTATCTATTGAATACTATATAAACTCATTAATAATGACCCGAACCTATATCTATTTTTTGAATATTAAAAAGAGTAGAATTGGTGCGAATTTCTTGTATATTGAATAAAGAATATTCATTCATCAAATCATTCACTCCATAGTCTGATAAATCTTTTAAAGAACTGATTAATCACACGAAAATAAAGAGAGTCCCATTCTACATGTCAATACATGTCAGGGGTTAAAATATTTTTATATATATACTATCTAAATATATACTCCAATAAAGTCAATAAAACAAAAAAAGAATAGGGCTTATTATTTTTATTTATTATTATTCCTACATGTTTCCATTCCTTTGGGATGTTACTACGCATTTTGGTTGCGTTTAATCTTTTCCATATTAGAAATCATAATCAATTTATATTGGATTGATTTTGCAATAATGTTTGGTAGTTACTAAAAAGAAAAAGAAAATTTTTACCTTTGAAAAATCGGAGAAAATAAAATCTCGTGGCCATGCAATAAATCCACCTAAAGCTTCCCCCACGACTCTCACCTCATCGCCGCCACAGGACTTCGGCGCCTGCATCTACGGCCTCCTCAACCACTACCTTAACCAAATGAGCTGGTAAAGGAGCACAATGTAGGGTCGAATCGCCCGAATAACCCTACCGATAACAACTAGACGGGGAGGATGCTCGTCCACATAAAATCCAACTCGATGAGTGTCTCCACCACAGCCTCTCTCCTAAGGGCCGTAAATAGCATCAAGACAACTCCCCTTCGTGCTAACACGAGTAACCTCATCCAGTGTATGAATATCAACAGCCACTGGGAACTAGCACCCATTGTCCGGCCGAACTCTTTCCTCAAATTCTTTGTGACATCAAGGGTGATCTCTTTCCTTAATCGCCCAACACATCTTTACTTACGGAAGACGCCAATCCACATGATCGTCCAAAGTAATCGTGAATACCCACACCAAAACCAATGCCACGAACACGACCAGGGTGCTCGGGTCTCCCAATGGCAGCCGCCAATATATCTGTCGTCCCTCAGAATGAAGGTACCTTGTGTATACCGCTTCTCCAAATCATCCTACAAAAATTTAATTTGGCACCATATTACAAAATTTTGAAATTTGCAAACAATCGATACAAGTTGATGAAGGAGAAAAAACAATACAAGAATGTAGATAAAAATAATTGGGTAGAAAAGTGGTTATTTACATTTAATAAAGCAAATAATATTACAAAACTGCCACAGAGGTTTAATAATTTGGGATAGTTCAAGATAAACCCCTGATATTGTTTGAGGTATTTACCTAAAAATCTCGAGGCTTTTGAAAATCACAAAAAAAAAAAATTCAAGGTTTGTTGTGTTACAAATATAAGGGGGCTTTTTGGATTGTGTTTGCTTATGAAAGGAATAAAGTATGATACAAAATTAAACCTGAATGATCTTTTTTGGAGGTAGTTTTTCACAAACCTTTGTTTTTTATGTAGTTAGCCTAAACCCGTGGGGTTTATTTGTAATTATCCCTAATAATTATAAAAACCTCCAGATATCTCTCAAAATGAAAAATACCCCCTTAGTGTGCGAAAGTTGGATGTTATAACTACTGCAGATTATTTTGAGATCTTTTATTCAAATTAGGAGATGAAAAAAATTTGCAGGCAAGCCGCAAGATGAGGGTGGCAACCGAGATGGTTTCAAAAGGATGAGGACGGTTGTTATAAGTACATGGGTGGATATTGGGAGACAAGGGAGAAACATAATTGGGACGGTATCCCCGACATATTCAGACAAATTTACGACCACCTCGTTAGTGTAGTGTAGCACCGCTTCTCGTGTAATCATAGTTCCTTTCATTTCCACCGTTTGTGGAGTGACCACTGGACTTGATATTTAAAAAGAAAATAGTAAAAGAGAAATGTTTAAATTTGTGGGTAAAACAAATATAAGTACGTGATCTTTTCTCGATTTTTTTCGTTTATTACATAGAATTCCATTTTAATTCAATTACAATATTGAGAACATTTTATTCCCTGTACTAACATGAATATAGAAAAAGATCAAATACTTCATACGAAAATTTTTAATGTTTGCTAACACTTAGCAACAAAAAAGGGAGCTTTTTCTTTTCTTACAAGAAAAATAATTCTTAAAAAGAACTTACAATCCTCTCGACAATCTCCCGTGGCAAGATCGGATGACGTACCCTCCCGTCTTTTGTATGACCAAGCTTCCACCTTTGATGACGCGTAGGTGGAGACGGAGGATCAATAACAATATCTTCTTGATTTGGATACTTCTCGACGCTCCTTCATCTTCCTCTCCATCTCCCGTATATCCACCAAGTCGCACCCTCCTCGAGCCATATAATGCGGAATGTTCATTTTGGCTAATTCTTGTTTCTTACTTCTTTGTTCTGATACAAGTATCAAATAATCCATAAACAATTTTATAAATATTTTCAAATTCAAAACATTTTTTCATATTTTATGTTCTTAATTAGAAATAGGTTCTTAATTAGAAATTGTTTTATTTGATTCTTGTAAAATTATTCGATTTTATGTTATTAATTAGAAATTATTTTATTTGATTGTGCGTTCATTATTTTCAAGATTGAACTTAAAAAAATAAAACATTTTTTTATTTGATTTTATGTTATTAATTAGAAATTATTTTATTTGATTGTGTGTTCATTATTTTCAAGATTGAACTTTAAAAAAAACTTAAAACATTTTTTATTTGATTGTGCGTTCATTATTTTCAGCATTGAACTTTAAAAAAAAACTTAAAACATTTTTTATTTCAGATTTTATGTTATTAATTAGAAATTATTTTATTTGATTGTGCGTTCATTATTTTCAGCATTGAACTTAAAAAAAAAACTTAAAACATTGTATTCGGTTTTACCTCCCAAGCGGAGTCCTCACGAATCCTTTTGAAATCTCTCCAGTCCTCCTCGGAGATACCATACTTGTCACAAGGAGATTTTTCTTTGCTTGGACCATATATGTTCTCACCGATCAAATCAGACTTAAACTGCCTCCATTTTACGCCAATGGACTGTAAACACGTCTTTTGAAAATGACCAAGATTGCTAATCTAGCTAACATCAAAATTGGCCTACATATTGACAATTAAAACTAGAGTTAGCCACACAATGAGTGATGTAAAAAAACGAATGCTGCCACAATGAGTTGGCCTACATCAGACAAAGGAATGTCTGATGAGTTGGCCTACATCAGACAAAGGAATGTCTCAATTTTCTTCTGTTTTGACAAAGAGGTTCTAATAGACCTGTGATTCTGAAGCCATGGGAAGTTGATTTCTGTTTTGACAAAGAGGTTCTAAAAATTGTGCCACTGGGTTCAACTACCAAATCTCCTCTACATTTCGTTTATTGTTATTATCTGCTTTAGATCCTTATTTGTTAGCTAACTTGATCAGTTGTAGAAGTTAGTTAATTAGAATAATCAGTTCGCCTTGAATATCTAAATATGCATTTCGTGTTCTGGTGTTAGTTGATAAATTAAATTGTTCATTTAGACTTTAAAGTAGCTAAGTAACTGTTCTGAGCATGAAATTGGTAGATTTTAGCTTGAAACTTAAAAAGATAGTGTAATCTCCCTATTAAAGAGGTGTTTGGATCATGCCTGTTCTTTGTGTCCTTGTTGTTTTATCTTTGAGTTTTCTGCGCACTTAGGCTCACTTAGGTATATTTGAGTCAAAACCAACATAAAATACATAAGGTTATATAGCTAAAAGTCAAAAGTTCTTTAAATTTGCAAATCTGGGCTTAATATGTGTTCTGTGAATATGTGGCCTTAAGCATTGGTAGATTTAGGGCATATCTAGGGTAATCTTGTGTTTAAACAAATTAATATTACATCTAGGGTGAGATTTGATCTGCTGAAACTCGATTAGTCAAACTTAAGTTGCAAACAAAAGTCAAAATAAACCTTAGAACCAGCTTTAAGTAGACTGATCTAGGGGTTATTTAGGGTAGCATTAGTTTTTAAATTACTTGATATTGCATTTAGGGTTAGTTCATATTGCAAGCTTCAACATATACCAAGATCAAACATTTTCCAACTCTTAAATTTTGATTTCCAAAAGCGGTTTCAATACTGCTTTTAACATATTTTCAAATCAGTTTCCATATACATCCGATTTCCAAAAGCAGTGTATGATCGGGTGCCACCATTTTGTAAATCATGTAAAGTCGCAGTCATGATCGTGCTAGAAAGCCACTCCAAAACCACCTCAACCACAAGAACCTAGAATCACAATCCGGACTACAAAATGGGTGCCTAAAGCAAGTGCGTAAAATAAGAAGATTGAGCCAAAGAATGCTAGTGAAGCCCAACATACGAGGATTGCGATTCCTAGAAAGACGGCACCAGTACCAAAATGGATAATAACACTATTCGATTGGCAATGCATATGTGGTGCTTGGATAAAAGAACAGAAACAAGAAGGAAATAAACAGTATGGGACCTTATCCCCTCAGATCTTTCCGCGTAAGAATAATATGCTTTATTTATCGAAAATTATTTTATCAAAATCACAATTTCATCATTATATTATATTAAATACTAGTATAATAATTGTGAAATAGAGAAAGAAATTGTGATTTTCATAAAATAATTTGTGATTTTCAAGAAATTAAAGTATATTAATTCAATTTGAAGCATGGTTGCAAAAAGAGAGTCATGTACCAATATATCCCGCCACAACATTTCTTTATCCGCTTGTCGTGCATCGGCTTCCAACTCTTGTACAAGATTTCGAGACATGATCTTTGGCAAGTTTTCCAAGTACGTACTTAACTTCAATTTGTGTTCGTATTTGATCTTTCCCGCATCGGATCAATGTGAAGAGGTAATTTTTTCCGTCAACACGGCGTTGACATACTTCTACATCGCGTGGGATTTCTCGATGTAGAAGTACTACGTGTATGAGCATCGGAGACCGGGAGGAATGAGGAGAACGAGCGGGAGGAGTGTGAGGGGAACGAGAAGGAGACGCCATGTGCCTCGCATTAATAAAACACGTAATGCCGACATAAGAAAGCAACCATAAGATAACCGGGACTCATAAACAAGTAGCAAACCTAACATCACCATCAATAACGAAAACAGGATAAATGATAAAGGGAGTACTCACCTTGAATATGAAAATTATCAAATTTTGTTTCATATTTCAAAGCAACCAATTTTGATGGGTGGGGTGGGGCGGAGGGTTGAAGTTCAAAGATAATTGATGTCTCCAAAGAAATCTGTGAAAGTTCGATCCTTATGTCCAATTCCAGCAGACCAAAATTGACAGATAAGGAAGATGGCTGCACATAGATGGTTTGGCTATCACCAAATATTTTTATCCTCTTTTTATATTATAGTCCTTAAAGTCAACCAACTAACATTTATTTTTATATTAGTAAAAAGACGACAATCGAGGGTTAGTATATGGATAGTGTAAAATAGTTGAACACAGAAGTGTATGACACATCACTAAAATAAGTAAAAATAAAGCTTCACCAAACTTGAATCATATTTGAAGAAATGTAATACCTAAAATATTTAAGGATGGCCATGTGTTATTATCAGAGAAACATTCAAAGAATACAACCAGTTTGAAGGGCTTAATTAGGAAAACAAACCTCGAAGTTTTCTTTAAAAATTGCAATACCCTTAATAATTGTTTTTCTTTTTACAAATTGCATCTCGTGTGATAGTCATGTGGAAATTCACTCAAGGTGGTGCTTGTAACACTTTACGAAGGTACTTGTAATTTTAAAAGATAAATGGAGTTTTCTATAAATATATTAACCTTAAGGGTTAGTTCTGAATCAGTCATTACAATTAAGCAAGGATAACAATAGAGAAGCATGACTCTAACTACCCGAGGTATTACAATGGCAAGATTTAGGACTCCGATCGCCATCCCGAACAAAAACAAAGCATTTAGGATGAAACCAAAAATAAAAATAAAAAAGAGAAAAAATTGAAGTAGCAGTAAAATAAAAGTACAGCTTTACACACCTTGACCACCTCCCGAATCAAGAAATACCAGAAAGAATGTAAAACGGTACACTATAAGTGATCTACTGACCACAAATGAGAGTTTATCTTGAGCTTCCCAGACCTGCAGCCAAATATATATCAACGACCACATACACAAGTTAACCACAAGATATTCTTGATAGTCACTGCTTGTAAGCATTTGGTTTTCCGTTTAAATAAAACGAAAGCCAAATTCTGGCAACGCTTTTGTTAAAGCAGAGTAGATATTGCCCCCATAATTTCATGTAAAACAGTCATCTTTCCAACTTAAACTTCTTAAAGATGTACCTTTATTCCATGATTACTCCAACCCAAGTATAGGTACTTGTAATATATAGATCGACAGGAAGACATGACTAATAAACTTGACGATGATGTATCACATTTTAATACCGTTAATAAATAGTCAACTCATTCTTATGTAACAAACACAGTTTCAAATGGGACTCCTTTTTGTGAAACAAGAGTAATATCTATGTACGTAGTTATATGAAGAACTACAACATGGTATTAAGCACTGGAGCAAAATTTGTATCACCTTCTTCTTCACGGTCTTATCACTTATATCAACATCTACATAATATCCAAATTTCATGAATCGCTCCTTTACCTATCAAAAGTTACATAGGAGAGATCAAGAATATCTCAATATAATCGAATGTAAAAAAACATATTTTTTCTAACAATGATATAATATAAGTCGTTAAATAAGTTATATATTCTGTCACAATTTTGGCAGGAAAACTCAGATGAAATCTCTTGGTTAAATCTTAACTTTTCATTTTGACCTTAGTTAAGTAGGGGAAACACATTCAATCTGTGCTTCCTCCGTATTGGCATTATTGCAACTCCCAAATTAGACAATACAAATATAGAGAAGTTGCAGGTAAACAATAGAATGTAAAAACACAAAGAAGATGAACACAACTGCATAAAGATATGCTTGTGATTTATCGACATCGAGCAAACAATAGCTTGACGTGGACTAAGCCACGAGGCCATTTCCCTTATAGTTCTCAATAAGTATAGATAACATGCGTTCAACCGACACAAGAACAACTCGTATTATGACAGTGTGTCCCCATTACTTTCATCTTACGAGTACGTCAAGTTGAAACGAGAAGGAAGTTGAAAGTCTAACTGGGAAGGTACAATTGAATTAATATGTAAAATTTTATTAATAAAATTTTATTTTGACCATTTCTCGATTGTCATTAGTTATCTTATGAGCTTTTATTGTGTTATTAATATGTAAGTTTTATTGTACGACTCGCGAGTCGACTGCATTTAGCCGATCGTTTTTTAAAACATTGCTATACACACTACACAGAGTGCATATACACACGCACACACACATTTTTTTAATAACAAATAATGAAATAATCTTAATTACTAAAATATAAATACTTGATTCTTCATAATGTAACGTTCAACATTAATACTAAAATTCAACAAAAACAATTTTATCATTAACAATGTCACAAAATTGAACATTAATACTACAATTCAACATAATCGACTATGCCTTCATCATCAACTATCTAACTTGACTCTAGATAACAACGTTTTCCCATATGCCTTCATCATGATCATCTCGAATGGCATGTATGTTGTCTGCTACATTTTCTTCAACGATAGTCGGCATCCGTGTTGATAAAGGAATAAACTCACAAATGTCAAAACTTGACTCTTCAGTTTCATTAATATCCACACTTCTACCCGGAATGACCACTGACAATATTTCATTGCATGGATCCTTGACATAAAACACTGTTTAGCTTGATATGCCATGATAAAAGGCTCGTCAGTGTAAGCTATCTTATGAAGATCTACCAATGTAAAGCCCAGTTCATCGATTACCACACCCGTGTTATTATCAACCCACTTACACTTAAAAATAGGCACTCTAAACTTAACATAATCAAGTTCCCATATATCTTCAATAACTCCATAGTAACTTGTCGATGCCATAATCGGATTTTTATCTTTCGAGCTTGAAAAGTGCATGGACTCGGCTTGAAGAGTAACTCCGCTATTTTGAACCGAACTTTTGTCATCTTGTGACTTTGTATAGAATGAGTACTTATTGATATCATATCCATTCCAAGTTACGACATCGGACTTCGGCCCGTAAGCTAGCCATTTTAACATTTCAGATGCGCTATCACTTTCAGAGATTTGTACCTTAAACCACCTCAAAAAGTCTTATTATGTTCAATCAACAACCATTTCTCGCTCATTCGGGGATTCTTTGTCTTCAAAAGATTCTAGTGAGCAGACAAGTAAGGAAGAACCTCATCGTTGTTATTCAAAACGTACAAATGTGCTTGAAGCACCTCATCGCGATTCTTGGTTAATATTTTAACACCCCGTGTACCCTTTCCATTAAGTTTCCCATCATGTCGAGACTTCGGAAGCCCTACAGATGGTGTTTGTGACATGTAATCTGTGCAAAACTCGATTGCTTCTTCTGCAATATACCTCTCAACAATAGATGCTTCTGGACGAAATGGGTTTTTACTATACCCTTTAAAAATCTTCATGTATCGCTCAATCGGAAACATCCATCGCAAATAAACGGGGCCACACTCTTCAATCTCTCTAACTACATGGACAAGTAAGTGAACCATAATATCAAAAAAAGAAGGAGGAAAATACATCTCCAATTGGCACAAGATAACAACAGCCTCGTTTTTCCACTCATCCAAAACCAAAGGATCAATCACTTTGCTACATATAGAATTGAAGAAAAAACACAAGCGAGTTATGGCATTTCTCACTTTTTTAGGCAAGACGTCACGTATAGCCACAGCTAGAAGTTGTTGCATCAAGACATGACAGTCATGAGACTTTAAGCCGGCCAATGTCAGATTTTGCATCGATACAAGACTCTTAATATTCGACGAATAACCTTGTGGCACTTTAATGCCTTGTAAACAATTACAAAAGCTGATTTTCTCTCTTCTGGATAAAGTATAACATGCCGGGGGAAGATAAGTTCGTTTACCGACTACTTGCGGATGCAACTGAGGACGTATACCCATTTCCTCTAAGTCTTGACGAGCCTGGACACCATCCTTTGTTTTGTGTTTAACATTGAGAAGTGTGCCGATCACACTATCGCAAACATTTTTTCGACATGCATAACATCTATGCAATGTCTAACATCTAGATGTCTCCAGTAAGGAAGATCAAAAAATATTGACCTCTTCTTCCAAATGTTTGTCGTAGCAGCCTTCTTTTTAGTTTTTCCAAATATAGTATTTATGTTCTTCACACGATCGTACACTTGCTCACCTGTTAAGGGCATCGGCGCAAGTCCATTTTGTGGGAATCCATTAAAAGCTTTTCGCAATCTACGATACAGGTGATGGCGACTGAGAAACCTCCGATGTTGAGTGTAAACTGTTTTATTTCCATGTTTCAACTGGATGTAGCTTGTGTTTTCTTCACATATAGGACATGCATGATGTCCCTTCACACTATATCCACTCAAGTTTCCATATGCAGGAAAGTCATTAATCGTACAAAATAACATTGCACGCAACTTGAAACTTTGTCAAGGTAACCATCAAACACGTAAATCCCTTCATCCCACATCATTCTCAAGTCATCAATCAACGGACTTAGATAAACATCTGTGTCATTTCTGGTTGTTTTGGTCCGAAATCATCATTGACAACATAACGTACTTCCGTTTCATACATAACCAATGAGGTAGATTATATATCACAAGTAAAACAGGCCAAGAGCTATGCTTGGTGCTTAAGTTACCGAACGGATTCATTCCATCTGTGGAAAGTCCAAGCCTAAGGTTTCTTGCGTCACTCCCTAAATCTGGAAATAAATGATCTATTTTCTTCCATTGTGCAGCATCAGCTGGATGACGAATTAGCCCGTCGCATTTTCTCTCATTTGCGTGCCATGTGAGATTCTTTGCATCATCTCTATTAGCAAACAATCGCTTGAACCTTGGAACAATCGGAAGATACCATAACACCTTCTCGGGAGGTCCTTATTGTGTGTTCTCTCCATCATTCTTCACTTTGTATCGTGATACCCCACACCTAGGACACTTATGCAATTCTTCAAACTCTTTTCTGTACAGTATGCAATCATTGGGACAAGCGTGTATTTTTTTATACTCCATACCCATCGGACACAAAACCTTCTTCGCCTCATAGGTACGCTTAGGCAATGTATTGCCTGTTGGTAGCATCTCATTCATCAACTGGAGCAATTCGGTGAAACTTTTGTCACTCCACCCATTTATTGCCTTCAAATTACCAGCTTCAACACGGCAGATAGACATGTGAAATTTTCACACCCCAGATACAATGGAGTCTCTGAATCACTTTTCAACGCATCATAAACATGAGCTCTTTGAAATGATTCTTGTCCGACATCACGAATCATTTCTTCAAATTGATCACCATCTATATCTACATGAGTGTTTCCAGTTGGAACATCTACTATTTCGCCATGCCATATCCACACCGTATAGTTGGTGTTTATTCCCTCACAAACAAGATGTTCACGAATTGTGTCAGCCTCATGTCGTCTCCCATTCATACACTTCACACAAGGGCAAAAGTATCGTTCATCGGGTTCCAAGCGATGTTGTCGAGCAAATTTAAGAAATTGCTCAATTCCATTGTCATACTCCGCACCCGCACGACTTGCATTCATCCAACTTCGATCCATTTCTTCTTTTCTGTTACACATACTATGTTCATCAATTTTCTATTGTTTTGTATAAAGGGTAAGAATTTCATTTCTATATGATTACTAACTTTTTGAAAATTGTTTTGACAGAGAGAATGACAAAGGTATGGTAGTCCTATAATTGTTGTTTACAATAGAAACATGAACGACGGTTGTCAAAATAGAATTAATCGTATACTACGTCAACTTATGGCTTTGTCAAGATTGCTAACTCTATCTGCACGAATCGCTTGGGAGAAGATACTTAAGACGAAAGTTAACATCTATCCGAAAGGAAGACGATCCTTAAGAAGTTAACCAAAGCTATCCCAAAATAATTCGTGTTCCACAAAATAGTGTTGTCAAAAGCAACACACATAATTAAACACGCACACTCAACTAAATCGATTAAATTATACGACAAACAAGAAGAAAATAACATGTAAAACTACATTACACACAAACAATACACACAACACAAACAAACACGATACACACACACACACACTGCCACACACAATACACACACACTGCCACACACACACACAATACACACACACACTGCCACACACAATACACACACACACTGCACGCACACACACTGCCACACCTATACATGCACATACACACACAACACACACATTAAACATCACACAACAATCCTTAAAAGACTAGATAAAATTACCAAATAGGAACAAAGAAGAGAGTTCGGAATAATTACAAAATAATTCGCGGTGGTCGATTGCGAAACACCGAGGAGGTTGCGGGGGTCGCGAGGTCGCCGGAGTTCGCGGGGGTCACGAGGTCGCCGGAGGTCGCGGGGGTCACGAGGTCGCCGGAGGTCGCGGGTCGCCTGTGAAAAGTCGCGGAGTCAAGCGTAGGAAGAAAGAAAGGAAAAAAGAAGAAAGAAAGAAATAAAGAAAGAAACGGGTGTAATTAAATGGAAGATTAACAGCGGTTTTCAAGTAACCGCTGTTAGAACCCGCCCATTAACGGCGGTTTTAAAGTAACCGCCGTAAAATATGAAAAATTAACAACGGTTCTTACAGAAACCGCCGTTAATTGGCGGATTTTAATAGCGGTTTACAAGAAACCGCCGTTAACTGTCTTAAATTAACAGCGGTTTCTGTAATAACCGTTGTTAATTTTTCATAGTATTTACGAACCGTGCCACTGCACAAATTTAACAGCGGTTTTACGATAACCGCTGTTAATTGTTCGCTGTTAAATGGGTATTTTGTAGTAGTGGCCTGAGGGGAGTGACCTCCATAGCCTTCAATTCTTGCAGGTCGTTTGACGGTTGACCTGTCTGTCTGCAGACTCCTATCTGCAGGAGGCAGATCAGATGGGGTTTTATCAGGTGTCCCCAATCTGTCATCCTCTTCTTTGGACTAATCTGAGTTGGGGGCTTGATCAGGTGCCCCGGGCTCATCTGCATCATATTTATCCTTCTTCTTCTCTTCTTCTTCTTCTTCTCCTTTATCATCATTATCATCTTTTTCTTTCTTTTCTTCTTCCTCCTCATCTTCTTTTTCTTCCTCCTCTTCTTTTTCTTCCTCTTCTTCAACTTCTTCTCCTTATTCAGCTTCTTCCAACTCTTCTATTTTTTCGACTTCGACTTCTTCAGATTGTTTTTCAATTGTTATTTTTTCTTCTGCTTCTTACACAATTTCTTCTATTATTGTCACTTTTTACTTTTCAACCTCTCTTCATCTTCATCTACCTTCCCAACTGCTACACCTTCCATCACTAAAAGGACGAACTGGTCCATGTTGGTTTTGAAATTTGACAGGAACCAGTTCTCCTGGAGCATTAAAACTACATCTGTCTCATGGCAAAAATGCATGAGCATTTGCTACGTAGCCTGGGGAAATTCCCAGCTACTCATCTCAATAAAATATTGTAATTGGGTAAATGGAAAAGATTTTAAGGTCTTCCATTCTTCAAAAACATTGATAATTGAAACTTTAAGAGAATGGTGTTTTACCATGTGTAGCCGTTCTACAAATAGCAAAGGGTTGTGCTCCAGCAGATTCAGGGTGTAACCTGCTTCAGGAATGTTGATTATTAGATCTGACTCTTCCTCCTCTGTCATGCTTGGGAGAGTCAGCAGAGGGATGATATCAGCCATCAGGTTATAGAGATCAGGCTGATCCTCTTCATTAGGGATAGGAGCAGGTGCAGGTGAGTGAGGTGTCAGCTCTGCATCTTCAAAGTCAAGACGTTTAGGCCCTTTTGGAGAAGGCTCAGGTGATGACATGACATGCACCACCTCCTCTGCAATTGGAGCTTTCCTTTTAAATCTCAGAGCCAGAGGAGTGTTCTCTGAGTCTGAGTCCAAGTGATCTGCAGATGGATCCTTCTCTGCAGATGGCTTGGTTACTGCAGGGGACATATGCGCTGCAGGTTGGTCGGTAGCATCAAATTGGTCTTCATCTGAATCAGAAGGTCCTCTGTAGGGAGGAGGTCCACTTTACATATTCTTCAATATTTGGGAAGCCTTCCTCCCGCTTCCCAGATTCTTCAAGGTTTCTTGGTCCAGGTGACCAAGCCTCTTATTGACATGAAAGGGGTTTGTAGTCCCATTCGCCTTTCCGAGAAATTCCAAGATCCAGCATATTTGCGTTCCAAAAGCCAGCTTGGTCTTGAATTTCTTATCTTCCTCCATCCATTGAACCTTATTAACTTCATGGACCCACTGTCTGTAAATATAGTTAGCCCAGTCAATCCTCTCACTCTGGAGACGGGCTCCCATCACCGTAAATTTTGCAGATGACAGTTGGTCATAGCTGCCTGCCATCCCCATCACGATTTTGTTTGTGATGTCCAATACGTATATGTACTCCTTTTTTAAATGGCCTCTCTTCGCTGTGACCTTCTTCAATCCCTTTCGCCTTTCTGAGAAATTCCAAGATCCAGCATATTTTCATTCCAAAAGCCAGCTTGGTCTTGAATTTCTTCTCTTACTCCATCTATTCAACCTTATTAACTTCACGGACCAACTGTCTGTAAATATAGTCAGCCCAGTCAATTCTCTCACTATGGAGAAGGGCTCCAATCACCATAAATTTTGAAGATGACAGCTGGTCATAGCAGCCTGCCATCCCATCACGATTTTGTTTGTGATGTCCAATACATATCTGTACTCCTTTTTTAAATCGCCTCTCTTCACCGTGAGCTTCTGCAGTCCCTTTCGACTTTTTGAGAAATTCCAAAATGGAAATGGGTAGACATATCAATAGATTTTATCACAAACTTGTCGAAGAGTTGTCGAGGTATGAATAAGATTTGGGTGATTGTGGATCGTCTGACCAAATCAACTCACTTCATGTAAATCAAAGACATGTGGGGCCCCGAGGGGTTGGCTAAGCTATTCATTCGATATATCGTGAGGTTGCATGGAACTCCCAAGAGTATCGTATCGTATGGTGACGAACGGTTCATGTCACATTTCTGGAAGGCAGTTCATCGTGCGATGGGTATACATTTGAACTTCAGTACGAAATTTCATCCACAGATCGACGGCTAGTTTGAGAGGAATATCCAGACTCTGGAGGATATGTTGAGAGCTTGTACTCTCGATTGGAAAGACGATTGGGAAGCCGAACTACCTTTAGTGGAGTTCACTTACAATAATAGTTGGCATGCTTTGATCAAGATGGAACCTTATGGTGAGGCATTATATGGCCGTGTTGCAGATCCCCATTATGTTGGGACGACTTGTCTGAGTCTCTAGGTACGGAACCTGATTTGTTGTTAGGTGCTCGTGAGATGTTCGCTCTGGTTAGGAGTCGTTTGTTAACAAATCAGAGACGATAGAAGTCATATGCAGTTAACCATCGATGACCACTTGAGTTCGAGATTGGTGACCATGTACTAGTTAAGGTGTCTCCTACTCCGGGTGTTTTCCTTTTTGAGGAAAGGGGAAAGCAGAGTATGAGGTATATCGGACCGTTTGAGATTTTGGAACAAGTAGGTGATCTGGCCTATCGTTTGGTGCTTGCCACCGACATTAAGTAAAATTCACAATGTGTTTCATGTCTCTCAGTTGAGGAAGTATGGTACTCATCCTATCACATACTTCAGTTTGAAGAAATTGAGATAGTTGATGATCATACATACGAGGAGCGTCCTGTACGAATACTTGAGAGAATGGTCAAACAGTTGAGAAACAAGGCGATTCCCCTGTTGATGATTCAGTGGTCAATAGACGGAGTCGAGGAAGCTACATGGGCGATCTAGGATAGAATGAGGGAGAGATATCCCGAGTTGTTTACCGTTTAGTTTTGAGGACGAAACTCCTTTTAAGGGGGGAGTATGTAATATCCGGCCATAACTATTAATTTTTACTGTCGTATTATACGTATCGTACAAGTATCGTTCGATCATAATTGGATTTACACAATGTTTATTATATCTAGATATTTTTGAAATCAAACTATTTTAGGTTTGACGTTCGTATTGTTCTGACTGTTAGAAGTTGCTTGGTAAGTTGTATTTTGGCCAAGTATTTTAGACCTAGTGTATGCTACTGTCAGGGCCTAGCGTACACTATCTCAATGAGAGTTACATACATTAACCCTAATAGATTACGTAAGTAACCGAGGGTATCAGATTGCATCCCCACTTTTGGTGGGTGGGGCCGTGCATGGCTGGAATCTTGGCTCAATTGAGATAGTCAAGTCAACTGGCATTACGTACGCAACGTCGTTGTGTTAGCGTACGTAATGAGGGTGAGATTACGGGCGTCATTTTGACAACAAACGCAAGGGGATGTGTGATTTGAAGAAGTAGCCTCAGCGGGATGTTTACGTACCTAAACACAAAGGTGATAGCATTTGTAAAGGTGTTAATGTATGTTAACCCCTGCAGGTAGCGTACGTTAGAGACAGTGCAAGTTATAAACACATGTCTTATCTTTCATTTTTGCACAAACCAACTCTGAGTTTTCTCCTTAGAGGTCATCCTCCCGACTTCCTAAGTGATTGTAACCAACTTCTATCTTGTCTTGGAACTTCAAACCTCGGATTGGAGCTTGGGAACTTGAGGATTATAGTGGAATCTTGAAGTCTTTTAGGTTGTTCTTCATCTTCAAGAGGTAAGTTGAATAATCTTGTGTTAATTCCGTAATGATGATAATATTGTTGATGAATACTTCATATGATATTGAATTAATAGAGCATAACATGGTTATTATTGAACTTATGAAAATATAATCAAGAACATGATAATTAAGGATTAAAAATGAGTATATCCTTAATGTTTGGGGATACTTAGATGTTATAATCATGTCCTAAAAGAAATTATACTCAACTTGCTTGACCGATTAACATAATTGGTAATGATTACCTATAGTTTGAGTGTTCTTGAGAGGTTTAACTATTGTAAGGAAAACTAATGATGAATTGGGAGATAATTATCTTAGTTTTTATATAGGTAAGTTAAACTTGATGAATTAGTGATTGGTGATGGTTTAAGACATCGTGATTAAGTATTAGTAATGTCCTTGTGAAGATTATAATGATTCATGATGTTATTATCGTAATAGGATGATTATTTGAACTTGTTCTTGATAATTCTTGTAAGATACAGGATCATGAATGTTGAAGAACATTATGAACATGTTAATCTGATTATAAGATAAATTGAGGTTATTGAAGTTCATAAATTAGAACACTGATATTAATTAGAATAGTTTGAACTACTTGTGTTAAATTCTGGAAGTAGGTTTCCATGAATTCGATGTCAATATTGTGAGATTGTGTTATTGAATGAACTTTATTTCATTCAAGGTTGCTTGTCCGAGTGATGATTGTTTTGTCGAAGGACGACGTACGTTCGTTTGAGGAAAGACTACTTTTCGTCTCTGGAAATGAGGCAAGTTATCTAGGTTGGTTATAATGATAAGTGATTGTTGTGAATGTTATACATTTCGTGTATTTGTAAATCTTTATGAATCTATGATTAATATTGAGGTGTTGTTGTTGATCGTATCGACTATTGTGTTGTGGTATTATACTCCCAAATTCAATACATTTGATATCATTGGTCTTGTTGATTCTTGTGTCACTTCGGTGAGTTCCTTGATCCTTGCTGGATATGTGATTACTTGAATTTCGTTGTCATGTTTCGTCGTGACATTTCTGGAATCATATTTGCATGCCGATTGGTTATGTGTAGGATTTTTAAAGGGGAACATATGGTTGTGTGTTGATGTTTCCACATTAGACTATGCACACGAGACGATTACTTCGTGAGACTAGTTAGGTATATTGTCCACGTATATCCTGAATTCCGTATACGGGGTGGACATGTGCACGGACACATTTTCGGATTGGGCATATTGTGATGTCCGTCTTGGAGTCACATTGATTGGTCGGTCATACGCCATGTGTGATTGGGTATGTCCGACAGTTTATGATTGGTTGTTTTGTACGCCCCAGGGGTATGTTCAACAGTCAGATTTGTTTCATTGAGATCTATTATATGTGATTTGTATAACATCTTCAGAATTTATTATCATGTACATCTGACCCAGCGTTTGGGCTAAATACTTGTTATTTGTATTTTAGGTCGAGGGAAGGCCAAGGCACGGAAAGAGCATTGTGACGGCGAAGGGTTTGAAGGATACTGGTTTGGGAGGCTCGAGTCTTCATTTCTCTGGTTCTGATTAAACTGTGTATTTTCATTTCTACTCTGTAATATTTATTTTCAATTGTATTATAATTTGGGGTATACTCCATCTTCATATGGTTTATACTTGTATTTGAATCCTATGTATCGTGGTGGTTATAGCTGTATGCTGTATAAACTCCTCGTCGGAGTGATGATTAATATTTTGTGTTCGGTACTATAACTATATTACGGTTGATTTGTGTATTGTATCGCCTGGTGGGTCCCAATGTGGGATCCACGGCACTATAGTTGTCGCTATTTTTGGGGCATTACACATACAGTTTCCATAAGAAGTCGCTCATTGCACACGCATACAACACCGGTGTACACTTTCTTCGCCTTCTTGAGAAGCACATTCAATTCCTAAATCCAAACTTTACTAAGAATTTGCTCAAAACATCACACTTTAAAAAAATTAGTTTGACTCAAAAATCAAAATTTAATTTTAAAAACATCATGTTACTACCACATCGACAAAGCCACATAACAAACAAACTCGGGTATCACAAAACATAGGCTTTAACTGTAACACTCCCAAAACCATCGGAGGATATTACAGCACCATGGACCCCCCCCCCCCCCCCCCGAATCCACCAGGCTGAGAATTATTTTGACAATCATTTCAAACATGTAAAAAGTCTAATGACTATAATATCTTTCAAAAATACTCAAAGACTTTTCAAAACAAATTTTCCAAATACCGTCATAAACTCCAATTTGAAAGTACATGGGTACAATGTCAAAACTCAGTCAGTTTTCAATGTGTATGTTAAGCCACCACTTACCATCATGATAAGAATAGTTTAGAGAATCAGTTTTCCAAAGCATACCCAAGTTCAAAAAGTACCAGAAATCATTTTATCGTACACCCGTAGCGGAGATAGTCGATGTAAAAGTACATTTACAACAAAAATAGCAATCAGTTTAATATTCAGTTCTCGTTCACATGACATAGCCCATATCTATTTCACGACTGCTACAAGCTCGATCCGCAAGTACATAAAAATTAAGCCTGGGACGAGGTTAGTCATAATACTCAATAATAATAAAGATCACATCAACATTAATTTACATATCAATGCAATTACAAGTAAGGAGCATCGTCATTACATTCTCACTGTCACCTTACCAACTTATGGTAATCCATATCATACCAATCCTTACCATAACCCATATATCATATTCCCAGATGATGAAATAAACTCGAACATAAGCATCTGCATTGTACTCAAATAAAGTTAAAATTAAACTGAAACAGTATAGGATATGATCACAATGACATAAACTTAATGTAGAGTTCACAACCTCCTAAACCTAATATCAAGACGCCTCAATAAATCCTTATGAGATATTGCCAAAATATTCACCCATTCTTACGGCGCATATCATATGAAAATTCCAAGGCCTCAATGGGGCCCTATCAGAATACAACTTCACACCTACCAGTCCGTTGAATGCATACACACGAACAATCTAGTAGCCCGAACGGGACTTCCATGAAAATGTAAGGTACTAACTACACTGGGCGCATACCATACAAACAATTCTGAGGGCTCAATGGAACCCTCCCATAATATCACAACCTAATGCAATAATTGATTAACCACATATCCAATAACAATCAACAATCGATATAAACAATCAACAATCTCATACGGGTCGATAATCCTCCTACTATACATAAAATCAAATAACTCAATCCAATTGATTACGAAATTATATCTTCAATATGATTTCATAATCCAATAATCATATCAATACTCATCTCAACATGATATCAAGACTTAGAATGTTCTCAAACTCGAGTTCAACCTCAAATACAAAATAACAAAATAACGCCGTTGATCATATTCATCATTTGTAACAAGAACAATACCAAGGCTATCAACAATCCAAAACATATAACCAGTTCAATATGATGAACAATCATACTCGAATATTGATCATAATCTTGTAGGTCACAAGTCGTGTGGAATAAGTCTAGAGGGGGGTGAATAAAGCAGTAAAACACGCAGGCAATTATAGTGGTCTCATAGGTGGGGTAATCCTCTACTAATCCACTTTTCTCCAAACCAGTTGGAGATGAATTCACTATAATTCTCAACCAGTGATAAATATTACAGTGATTCTTCCTTAGCTACAACAACTTCGAGCCAGTGGAAATCCTGTCGTTGCAACTCCTTTGATTGCCTAGCACCTCTTGATCTAAAATCCTCGGATGCCTATCAGTCTCACAAAATTCAACCAGTGAAGTACCCCAAACTCAGGTTTTAAGACACGAGTGGTTTGTCTTCTCCAACTAAGAGCTTCTTTCAAATAAGAACTTTGAACTCTTGCTCTTCACGATGCTATTTGTTCGCTTTGATTGCTTTGATTGCTTTGTTCGCTTGTAAGTGTTGTTCGCATTGTACTACTCAATTTCATATCTTCAGATATTTATAGATGTCGATCCTTGAGCTTCCTTCATAGCCGTTGCAATTTCTGTAACAAATCCGTCCGTTGGAGAAATAGACTTCTTTGTTTTTCTTTCCGAATGTTGCAAGGCTAGATTCCCTTATTTTAATCCATTTCCGACCGTTGTGAAGACTTTCACATTATAACACCGAAATTTTAGATTATAATATGTTAAAAGTCTTCAGTGGTGGGTCTCGATGAATATTTAATTCATTGCTTTCCGGGAATCTCTCCAGTCTGTCTCTCTACGCCTGCATGTGACTTTCCATGATTATTGACTTTTCAACGCATGCTGACGTGGACTGAATTACTTGGGTGATCACTTATCTGATCTTGTACAGTCATCCTTATCTGATGTCGGACTTCTCCGATGTGACTTCTCTAAGATGAAGTTCTCTGTCCCGACTAATCTTCTCTGATCTGAAGTCTTCTGACCTGATGAACTTATATGATCTGATGGTCAAACTTCAGTTGACTTAGACTCCATCTGATCACTTGACTGTAGTTTGGTCAAACTTCTCTGATAATTATTTTGACCAGGACTTCTCTGATAAATCACTTTCTGCAGAACGACTTTCTGCAGTGTTTGGGCAAACCTCTCTGATGTATCTGTTTGACCAAAACTCGTCTGATAATGAACTTCTCTGTGATTTATACTTAGCCGATTTTAGCCTAACTTACATGGCCTATAGAAGATACTCATTTTACCAAGTATTCAACTATACATAATCTGGCCTACAGAAGATTCTCATTTGGTTCTTCTTTACATTTTGCGAAGTACCTAAAACATACATTTGAATAATCAAATAAATACAATAATGACATCATCAAAATCTAATAAGTATTCCTAACAAATTTCCCCTATTTTGATGATGGAAAAACTTAAACAAATTATTCAAATGTAGAACAAGTCTGCACATGATCAAGTGCAAGACAAATTAAAATCAGTCTTGTTTTGAGACAACTGGTGGTTGTCATTCAAATGACTATTATAAAACTTGCAGAGATGTTTACGAGTATAGTGCCTTTGAATGAACAAAATACAGAAATTATACAAGTAATGAAAATTTTATAAGTAAATTCCAAAATAGTAAAATTACAAGTAAACATACAACATCTTATCTTCCTCTACCTCTGCCTCTTCTGACAGGCTGCTTGGGAGGTCTAAACAGTTTTGCACCAATGGGTCTCTTTCTGACAGGTGCGAGGCCATACTTCATTCTGATGATTAGAGAAGCAAACTCTTGTTCTTCTGTAGATGAGAATTTGTGTTCTACACAGAGTTTCCTAATCTCAGCTTGCAGGGCTAGCTCATCCAATTCGTTGTTTATGAATGTAGGAGGTTTTTTAGATCTGAACAAGGGAATCATGGTGTAGGCATCCCATTTCTCTGCATATTTTCTTTGTATAGCCCAGAGCGTTGGCCAGGTTGAGTCCATATAGTTGATGAACTTCTGCTGTGGGGAGTAGTCTTTATCCTGGAGTATTTCTGATTGAGAATACTTCTCTATGAACTGCTTCTTTTGCAGCTCCCCACATTGGAAAATAATCAGCAGGTAAGAACTCCTCAACGTGCCAAAGATCTTTGCCTTCCCATTCAAACCTCTGTTCATCCCCTATTCTGATTCTCCTCTTTTTGGCTGCAGGTTGGTCATCATCAGGAGCAAGAATAGCCAACTCTATTCTCTTCAGGTTAGATGTCCCAGCTCCAATCAGATGGATGTCATTTCTCTTCTTGGTCCTTAGCTCCGTTCCGACTTCTTCAGCTGAATGCTGGATTTGTTCTTGCATCTTTTCTTCCCCCTGACCTCTTGCTTCCCCTTGTCCTCTCTCTTCCCCCTTTTTGCCAGCATCAACCAGAGTGGCTAACTGCTGTTCAACTCTCAACATGCCTAGAGGCATTCTGGAATTGGTAGGAGGAGGTGGAGGGACAGTCTTCTGCAGTAAAGTGTCCATCTTTGTATTAAGGGCTTGCAAGTCAGGTTTGATCTCAGAGGCTATGAGCTGGGCAACTCTCTCTTCAACTAGATGTTTGATCAGGTCAGCGATCTCAGGTGAGATAGGTGTTGCCTGAGGGGAGTGATCTCCATAGCCTTCAATGCCTGCAGGTCGTTTGACGGTTGACCTGTCTGTCTGCAGACTCCTATCTGCGAGAGGTTGATCAGATGGGGATTTTTCAGGTGTCCCCAATCTGTCATCCTCTTCTTCGAACTAATCTGAGTTGGGGGCTTGATCAGGTGCCCCGGGCTCATCTGCATCATCTTTATCCTTCTTCTTCTCTTCTTCTTCTCATTTATCATCATTATCATCTTTTTCTTTCTTTTCTTCTTCCTCCTCATCTTCTTTTTCTTCCTCCTCTTCTTTTTCTTCCTGTTCTTCAACTTCTTCTCCTTCTTCAGCTTCTTCCAACTCTTCTATTTTTTCGACTTCAACTTCTTCATATTGTTTTTCAACTGTTATTTTTTCTCCTGCTTCCTCTGTAATTTCTTCTATTATTATCACTTTTTCCTTTTCAACCTCTCCTTCATCTTCATCTACCTTCCCAACTGCTACACCTTCCATCACTAAAAGGACGAACTGGTCTATGTTGGTTTTGAAATTTGACAGGAACCAGTTCTCCTGGAGCATTAAAACTACATCTATCTCATGGCAAAAATGTATGAGCACTTGCTCCGTAGCCTGGGTAAATTCCCAGCTACTCATCTCAACAAAAGATTATAAATTAGTAAATGGAAAAGATTTTAAGGTCTTCCATTCTTCAAAAACATTGATAATTGAAACTTTAAGAGAATGGTGTTTTACCATTTGTAGCTGTTCTACAAATAGATTCAAAGGGTTGTGCTCCAGTAGATTCAGGGTGTAACCTGGTTCAGGAATGTTGATTATTAGATCTGATTCTTCCTCCTCTGTCATGCTTGGGAGAGTCAGCAGAGGGATGATATCAGCCATCAGGTTATAGTGATCAGGCTGATCCTCTTCATCAGGGATAAGAGCAGGTGCAGGTGAGTGAGATGTCAGCTATGCATCTTCAAAGTCAAGACGTCTACAACTTTTTGGAGATGGCTCAGGTGATAACGTGACATGCACCACCTCCTCTGCAATTGAAGCTTTCCTTTTAAATCTCATAGCCAGAGGAGTGTTGTCTGAGTTTGAGTCAAAGTGATATGCAGATGGATCCTTCTCTGAAGAAGGCTTGGTTACTGCAGGGTACATATCTGCTGCAGGTTGGTCGATAGCATCAGATCGGTCTTCATCTGAATCAGAAGGTCCTCTGTAGGGAGGAGGTCCACTTGACATATTCTTCAATATTTGCGCAGACTTTCTCTCGATTCCCAGATTCTTCAAGGTTTCTTGGTCCAGGTGACCAAGTATCTTATTGACATGAAAGGGGTCTGCAGTCCCTTTCGCCTTTCCAAGAAATTCCAACATCCAGCATATTTGCATTCCAGAAGCCAGCTTGGTCTTGAATTTCTTATCTTCCTCCATCCATTGAACCTTATTAACTTCACGGACCAACTGTCTGTAAATATAGTCGGCCCAGTCAATCCTCTCACTCGAGAGAAGGGCTCCCATCACCATAAATTTTGCAGATGACAGTTGGTCATAGCTGCCTGCCATCCCCATCACGATTTTGTTCGTGATGTCCAATACGTATCTGTACTCCTTTTTGAAATCGCCTCTCTTCGCCATGAGCTTCTTCAATCCCTTTCGCATTTCCGAGAAATTCCAAGATCCAGCATATTTGCATTCCAAAAGCCAGCTTGGTCTTGAATTTCTTCTCTTCCTCTATCCATTGAACCTTATTAACTTCACGGACCAACTGTCTATAAATATAGTCGGCCCAGTCAATTCTCACACTCTGAATCAGTACTGACAATACAAATGTCCAACGAAGAACATTAATACATAACTAAATCCAACATCACAAATGACAACGTACTCGAGTACTTAATTAAATCAACACAAACATCTGACAATTAAACCCGGCTGAAACATCACTCTGCACCCTCGTCGTCATGCAGCTCTAGTGGTTGTTTTCCCGCTCTCCTAGATCCTGAACATAAAATAAATGTTCACCTCTGAATGGGTTAGCACAACGAAGCTAGTACAAGTACGATAATTATACAACAATGATTTTTTCAACAATAATCATGGCAAGTTTCTCCAACGAGAAAAATAATAACAACACATAACACATTATGATAGTCTCAACATACTCGTGGTATTCCAACGATCCAGCGCACATAGCTATAGATTCCCTTGACGATCCCGTCGGACCAACACATTAGTGGAATTACCTGTCCAACGATCCAGCGCACACAACTATAGATTCCCATGATGATCCCGTCGGACCAACGCATGGTGGACAATTAATCACAACACATATGCACAGTACAACAATAAGATAACCGACATAATACGAACAATTATAATTAAAGTACTTGCCTCAATTTGACGACAAGGATAATACTTCGACGGGTATCAACACACTCGAAGGTCGCCCCTTCTATCAATCACGTAGTAAACTCGGACCTTAAACAAAATAAATAATATAGAGTTCATCTTACATCGAGTAATTAATGTACGAACATCTAACATTCAAACTACGGCCAAAAGTTCAACATTACGAATCCTAATTGTACTCTTCATAACGTATGTTACACACCCATGTAGCGTACGTTAAGTCTGTACGTTAGCGTACGTAAGCTGCGAAGCCTAATGTAAGCTAAGCATGAATTTGGCAGTTCTCTTTTCTAATTAGATGACTAACTCGTCTGATGATATAACGTACGTAATGCGTGATGCTTAACGTACGTTATACTCACAAACATATTTCTCATATGAAAAAGAATGATCCAATGGTGTTTGATATTTTCGAATTTCTAGGATAAACATGTCATCATAATACCTTACTCCAATCTCAATTATGAGTTCTTATATGCAGTTCGGATAATCTATGGTTGATACACTTGTTACCAATATCATCGTTTCATTCAAACTCCATCATGAAGATTAGCTAGTAAATCTAATTTACAAGATATGACAAAACCTTCAAAGTTCATCCTCCTTGGTTCGTCTAACAAAAGTGATATTAATACCAAGTCTATGATCATTACGAAGATACCATCCAATGCGGATTATCAACCTCAGAAAACTTCCCTTACTTGTTCACCTAACAAGATTTAAACTATAGTGCTCTTAACCATGGTAACTTAAGTATAAATACTCCAACTTCCTAAAACATGATGTTCGGTTAAATAAGTCATTTATAGAACCTAATAATCTTGGTAGTATGTTCATAACATCCTTAAGAACATGAATTCAAGGATGGAGATAACATTAACATACCTTAATATGAAGAAAACGTCGAGGCAATAGGTAGAATCCAACTCCGGATACTTGAGTGCCAATCCAAGGTGTTTCTCTAAGTAGGGATGTTAACAAGTGTCTATGTGTCAAAGGGAGATCTCTAGACTTGAAGGAAATGAAAGAGAAATGAAAGGAAACGAAGTGGAATGGAATGGGTGCTGTCCCATATATATAATGTACTGGGCTTTACGTACGTTAGCCTTAGTGCTTTACGTATGTTATTCATTTAACGTACGCTACCCGATGTCCTTAGCGTACGCTACCATTCAATGGTAGTTTACTGTCTTATTTTTGCACTCTCTTACTTACGCTACATCAACAGGGTTACGTACATAATCAACTATACTTAGCGTACGCTATATATATCACTTAGCATATGTTAATCCCCATTGACCCAAAGCTGTCTAGGTTCATGCCGCGGGAATCTTATCCGGGCCCACCAACCAACTGGCCCATGTGCTAGACGCCTTGATCAATTATTGACTGCCTTACATACGCTATGCCTCTATCATAGCGTATGCTATCTGTGGCTCGTAACATACGTTACGCTTACTAGCTAGTGTATGTTACAACGTAGTTGCATGTATAAATTTACAAGGTTGATATGATCATGCATGTGGATACGAATATGGGTAAGATCATACTTCGATTAATGATATCAAAAGTTCGAATAATATAAGGTTTGAATACAGACTAAAATACTCAACAATTTATCCGAATATCACATACACTCCTTCTAAAAAAGAGTTTCGTCCCGAAACTCAAGACAAAAATAATTTTGGGTATCTGGACTTCGTACTATCTTCCGTCTCCCAAGTGGCTTCTTCAACTTCGTGGCGCGACCATTGAACCTTAACCAAAACAATTGGTTTATTTCTCAATTGTTTGACCCGAGTTTCGAGTATCTTGGTCTGTTTTTCTTCAAACTTGCCATCCTTAGTGACTTCGATCTCACTAAAATCGATTACATGACTGGTATCTGCTATGTACTTCCGTAACTGAGATACATGGAACACATTATGAACATGACTCAGCGATGGCAGTAAGGCTAACCTGTACTCCAACTCTCCGACTCTTTCAAGAATCTCGAACGGCCTGATATATCTTGGACTCAGCTTCCCCTTTTTCCTAAAACGAAAAATTCCCCAAGTAGGAGAAACGTTTAAAAGCACATGATCTCCAATACCGAACTCTAACAGGCGATGGCGCACATCTGCATAAGATTTCTGCCGACTCTGGGCGGTCAACAGTCTTTCACGAATTAAAGCTATCTTCTTTTGCGTCTGTACGACCAACTCCGGTTCCGTCCCGATCAAGTCTGATGAATCATCCTAACATAGGGGCGATCTGCATCTCCTCCCGTATAATTCTTCAAAAGGTGCCATCTTAATGGAAGCATGCCAACTATTGTTGTAAGTTAATTCAATCAATGGTAGATGAATTTCCCAGTCAGTCGACCATTCTAAGGCACAAGCTCTCAGCATGTCTTCCACTGTTTGAATAGTCCTCTCGGACTATCCACCTGTCTGTGGATGATAAGCTGTGCTAAAGTTCAGCTCAGTTCCCAAGGCCTCTGCTTTCCAAAAATAAGACACGAAGCGACAGTCTTGATCGGAAATAATGGTCTTCGGCGTACCATGTAATCGGACTATCTCTGCATAAACACTCGTGCCAACTTCTTTGGTCCCCAAGTGTCCTGTATGCCCAGAAAATGAGCCAATTTGGTTATATGGTCAACTATCACCCAAATCATGTTCATCCCTGTTCTGGTCTTCGGCATATTAGTGATAAAGTCCATCGATATATCCTCCCACTTCCATTCAGGAATCGAGATAGGCTTCAACATTCCGGCAGGCCGTTGATGCTCGATCTTAAACTGCTGACAAATCAAAAATTTTGAGACATAAATTGCTACGTCTTTCTTCCCACCAGAAATTCTGCTTCAGATCCTTATACATCTTACTGGTGCCCGAGTGGATAGAATAGGGCGTGTTGTGAGCTTCCTTCATAATTGTCTGCTTCAAAACATCGACATCTGGAACACAAAGTCGGCTCTGGAATCTCAAAACTCCATCATCATAAATTACGAATCCTGGGGCCTTTCCCTTGCTCACTTCATCACGTATCTGAATCATCAGAGGATAATCTAATTGCTTAGATTTGATTTCTTCGGTTAACGACGAAGTCAATTCCATTACACACAGTTGTCCTTGGACTCTTTGCAACTATACTTCAATTCCTTCGCGAATCAATTCCCGTTGAATGATGTTCTGGGAGATGAGAGTCTCCAGCATTCGAATAGAAATAGGTTTGCAGCTCAGTGCATCAGCCACTACACTTGCTTTACCTGGATGATAAAGAATCTCCAAGTCATAGTCCTTAATCAATTCCAGCCATCTCCTCTGTCGCATGTTTAACTCTTTATGACTGAAGATGTATTTGAGACTCTTATGATCCGTAAATATCTGATAGTGAGTCCCGTACAGATAGCGTCTCCATATTTTCAAAGTGAAAACCACAGCTGCCAATTCCAAATCGTGCGTTGGATAATTTACTTCATAGGGATTCAACTGTCGTGACACGTAGGTGATTACTTTCTCATTCTGCATCAGTACACCCCCGAGACCTTGGTTTGAAGCGTCACTGTAAACTATGAATTCTCCAGTTCCCTGTGGTAGTGCAAAAATTGGTGTCGTCGTCAATCTCTTCTTCAATTCATCAAAGCTGGTCTGGCATATCTCGTTCCACTCAAACTTTTGGGTAATTTTGGAAAACCCTTCTACAAACCGACAATAGTACCCAGCAAGTCGTAGGAAACTTCTAACTTCCTTCACGTTCTTAGGAGGTTTCCAATCCATAATTGCTTCAACTTTCTGGGGGTCTACTCGGACTCCTTCCACTGATACTACGTAACCGAGGAATATCACTTCTTTTAGACAGAATTCACACTTAGATAGTTTGGCATATAGTTGCTCGCGTTTCAAGAGGTCCAAAATGATCCGTAAGTGCTGCGCATGCTCTTCCGGGCTCTTGGAATAAACCAAAATATCATCAATAAACACAACTACGAACCTGTCCAAATACTCTATGAACACTCGATTCATCAACTGCATGAACACGGGAGTTGCATTAGTGAGACCAAACGGCATCACTACAAACTCATAGTGTCTGTAGCGAGTTCTGAATGTTGACTTCGGAACATCAGATTCCTTAATCCTCAACTGATGATATCCCAATCTCAGATCGATCTTAGAAAATACTGTTGCTCCTTGCAACTGGGCAAACAAATCATCAATCTATGGCAACGGATACTTGTTCTTGATCCTCATCTTGTTCAGCTCTCGATAGTCAATACATAATCGAAGTGATCCATTTTTCTTCCGGACAAAAAGAACTGGTACACCCCAGGGCGAAACGCTTGGTTGAATATAGCCTTTGTCCAATAACTCTTCCAGTTGCTTCTTAAATTCGTACATATCAGTAGATGCCATACGATACGGCGCCTTAGAAATTGGTGTAGCTCCTGGTTCCAGCTCGATGGTAAATTCTACATCTCGTCGTGGAGGTAGTCTAGGTAATTCGTCAGGGAACACATCCGGGAATTTGTTCACAACAGGAATGGATGAAAGCTCTACTTTTCCGTCTTCCTTCTTCATTGCGTAACACCAGTATCTAGTACAACCCTGTTTTAGCAGTTTGACAGCTTTCATTGATTTGGTCATCTTTCATGAGCTTCCTGGTCTCCATCCCTCGAACGATATTTCGGAACCATCTTTAGCTATCATCGAGATATTCCTCTTCCGGTAGTTTACAATAGCTCCATATCGATTAAACCAATCATCTCCGAGAATCAAGTCATCTCCTTGCATCTCTATCACAATCAGATTTGAGGACCACTCTCTGCCTCCAATTGATACAGGAAAATCTCTAGTTTCTAAGTTCCCCACAATTCTCTATCCACTAGGTAAACCCACAACATAAGGCTCACCAATTATGAAAACCAGAAATGTTCAAACGATTAACACAAGACAATGATATAAACGAATGCGTAGCCCCTGTATTGAATAAAATGCTAACTGGTTGTGAAAGGATCTGAACGGTACCTGATGCAATAGCAGTATCCTGATCGTCCGCCCTCCTCATCTCATACAGGTGTGGAGGAACGGATCCAGCACTCGATGCTCCCTTTCGGTCGAACTGTCCTCTGCCTCGTCCTCGACCAAAACTCTGGGGTAGCTGGACACTTTGTTGCGTCTGCTGAACATTTACTTCTTTCTGAGCCGGCTATGAAGTGTGAGATCTATTTAACGTCGTGGAATCCTTGCAGAACATCGCACTATGACCTTCCTGTCCACAATCATAAAATGTCACTGGGGAACGGAAACAATCACGCCAAAGGTGTCCTGGGCGACCACAATTAAAACAGTTCTTGACCACATCTGTCGGTGTTGATACCACTCTGAAGTTCTTTACGCTCTTGGATGGATGCAGAGGTTTCTTGAATGAATGATAGGATGAATGGGCTTGCGGGGCCCACTTCTCTTGTGCTCTATGAAATTACCAGACACTTTCTGTTTCTTGGACTCTGAGAATTTTTCCATCGCTGCCTCTTTTACTTCATACGCCAACTCTTTGTCCTGATACTGACGGAGAGTGGTGCATCCGAAACCTGACATATACCTCTGTATCTCCGGTTTCATTCTCATATCGAAATGGATCATCATTTCTGCATCGGTTCTGACCAGGTGTCGAACAAACGCCAGCTGCTGGTTAAACGTTTTAATCGCCTGAGACACTGGCACATCTTAAGGTTGCGCAGATAAAAATTCTTGAACTTTAGCTTCCCTCACTGGACGAGGGCAGTACTATGCTTCCATCATCAATTTAAATTCTCCCCAGTCGGCATCATGATCTATAGGTCGTATGGCTTCCCACCACTCAGACGCTTCCCCTGTCAGAAAGTACTGGGCTATGGGAACTCTCCGGTCGTCTGGGCAGTTAATCCCTGCCAATACTTTCTCCAACTCTCTAAGCCAGTGATCCCACGTCTGCATCTCCGAGAAACCATCAAACTTTGGCGGTTGCATTTTCGCCACCTTCTGGAGCCATCGGTCTACTCGATTTCCCAAGTCTGGGATGCCTTACTGTCTCTCTCCCGGTTGCAATCCTACTGCCACCTGCATTTGGTCCACAACCTGAGCAAACTGAGTCATATGGTTGACCACCTGATGAAGGATGTCGGGAACAGCAGGTTCTGATTCGTTTTTAGTAGATTCTTGTGGCTCGCTTGAGCTGTGGCTAGCCTGATTTGAAGGTGAAGCTTCTCTCTTAGCATTCCTACGTCCACATCCGCGACCGCGACCACGTCCACGTCCTCCTCTCAACATACTGTAAGCATAAATACTCAATATACAGGAAACAATATCGTTCTAATGTTCAAGTATAAAGAGATATCACATGTAAAGGACGAGATAGAGTTTAGGAACTTACAACCACCACTCGCACGAAGACGTAGGCAGTACAGTGATGTCATTCACGGTCGGTTACCTCAAAAGCCGTATACGACCCCTATTTTAACCCAACGGCCAAGATATCCATAATCTTAGCTCCGATAACATATTCTGTAACACTCCCAATATATTCAAGAATATTACAGCACCGTAAATCCTTTACATAAGAATTTATAAGGCTGATGTAACCAAATGACAATAACAAATACTAACAAACGAAAGTAAATGAGATAAAATGCAACCGTTCTGAATCATTACTGACAATACAAACGTCCAACGAAGAACATTAATACATAACCAAATCCAACATCACAAATGACAACGTACTCGAGTACTTAATTAAATCAACACAAACACCTGACAATTAAACCCAGCCGGAACATCACTCTGCACCCTCGACGTCATGCAGCTCCAGCGGTTGTTTTCCCACTCTCCTGGATCCTGAACATAAAACAAATGTTCACACCCGAAAGGGGTTAGCACACCGATGCTAGTACAAGTATGATAATTATGCAACAATGATTTATTCAACAATAATCATGACAAGTTTCTCCAATGAGAAAAATAATAACAACACATAACACATTATGACAGTCTCAACATACTCGTGGTATTCCAATGATCGAGCGCACATAGCTATAGATTCCCATGATGATCCCGTCGGACCAACGCATGGTGGAATTACCTGTCCAACGACCCAACTCACACAGCTATAGATTCCCATGATGATCCCGTCGGACCAACGCATGGTGGACAGTTAATCACAACACATATGCACAGTACAACAATAACATAACTGACATAATACGAACAATTATAATTAAAGTACCTGCCTCGATTTGACGACAAGGATAATACTTCGACGGGTATCAACACACTCGAAGGTCACCCCTTCGATCAATCACATAGTAAAACTCGGACCTTAAATAAAAGATATAATATAGAGTTCATCTTACGGCGAGTAATTAACGTACGAACATCTAACATTCCAAACTACAACCGAAAGTTCAACATTACAAATCCTGATTGTACTCTTCATAACGTACGTTACACACCCACGTAGCATACGTTAAGTCTATACGTTAGCGTACGTAAGCTCCAAAGCCTAACGTACACTAAGCATGAATTTGGCAATTCTCTTCGCTGATCAGATGGTTCGAATACGGACGAAAATACTCAACAATTTATCTGGATATTACAATGGGTATATCCCATTTTTCTTCATAGAGCAGTGCATATCTAATTCCAGATTTACCTCGAGCAATCCTTCAAAATCGACTACCAGATTGAAACTAATCTGGTCCTTGAAAAGCTTCAGATTAACTCCTTCAAAGTAAGATTCCATCTCTGTAAGAAAATAGTTTTTCGATGAGTGTATCAAATGTACAAAGGGATTTCTGCTTTGAAAAATTAGGGTTTTCGAAAGCTTGGAGACGGTAAAGTTGTGAAATAATGTCCGCCGCCTTAAATAAAGAAATGAAAAGACATTTTGAATTTAATAATAAATTAAATGAGTGTAGGTCCAATTTAAAAAAAAATGACGGTTGAGATTTTTAATTGGATGTAGTGGAGGTCGTGTGAACGTGTAGTTGCCACGTGTAAATAAATAATAATATTATATTCAAGAGTCGGTCAGGATAGGAAAACTTAGCTGGTTGACCGTTTGACTCGTTGACTGCTCTGTATCAGGTAAGTTATGTCGCATGTGGGTAAGCTAACTTTTCCTTGTCTGATCTGCATCGGCTAGCTATCTGCATCAGGTAGGATGTGTTTCCCAAGTTCAGCTTCGTCTATCCTTCGTCTTCTCGTCTGATCTGCTCAGGTAGAATGATCCTTCTTGACTGCTTCAGGTAGCTCTTCCTTGTCTGCATCAGGTAAGTTCCTTCCCTCGTCTGATCATCAGTTAGCTTTCTCATCTATACTAGATTCCCAATCTAGTAATCCAAGTTCCCTGCTCAGCTCCAAAAACCTTTCTTCTAGCAAAGGTTTGGTGAATATGTCAGCAATTTGGTATTCAATGCTAACTCTTTCCACTCTAACTCTTTCGTTAAGCACATGGTCTCTGATTGTATGATGTTTGATATCAATGTGCTTCGTCCTTGAGTGCAATACTAGATTGTTGGTTATAGCAATTGCACTGTTGTTATCACACTATATTGGGACTTCATTTGCAATGATGTTGTAGTCCCTTGGTTGTTGTCTGATCCATAGAATCTGGGCACAACAGCTGCTTGCAGCTAGATATTCTGACTCTGTTATTGATATAGAGTTAGATACCTGTTTCTTGCGAAACCAGGATATCAATCTGGTTCCTAGGAATTGGCACGTTCTACTGGTGCTTTTCTTATTAATTTTGCATCCTGCAAAATCTGCATCTGAGTATCCTGATAGCTCAAAGTTATCATCTTGAGGATACCATAGTCCAACATTGACTGTAGACTTAAGGTATCTTATAATCCTTTTAGCTGCTTCCTGGTGAGACTGCTTTGGCTTGGATTGAAATCTAGCACATACACCCACTGCATATGATATATTAGGTCTGCTTGCAGTGAGGTATAGTAATGATCCGATGAGTCCTCTGTAGTGGGTTGAGTCCACTTATATGCCTCCTTTATCTGCATCTAAGTGTAGGCTTGTGCTCATTGGTACTCTTGCTTCTTTGGCTGATTCCATTCCAAATCTCTTGATTAAGTCTCTTGTGTATTTGGCTTGATTGATGAAAATTCCATTATTCATCTGCTTGACTTGCAATCCTAGAAAGAAATTAAGCTTTCCCATCATACTCATCTCAAATTCTCCTTGCAAGAGATTTGAGAATTTTTCACACAGCTCCAGGTTGGTTGATCCAAATATGATATCATCCACATATATTTGTATTAATAATATGTGGCCTTCATGCTCTACTCTGAATAGAGTCTTGTCCACCTTGCCTTTGCTGAATCCATTCTTCTCTAGAAACACAAAGAGTGTTTCATACCATGCTCTTGGTGCCTGCTTGAGTCCATATAGAGCTTTCAAAAGCTTGTAAACTTTGTCTCCTTTTACGAACCCAGGGGGTTGCTCCACAGACTTCTTCTTCTAGAATTCCATTTAGAATGGCACTTTTCACATCCATTTGGTAGATTTCGAAATCCTTGAATGCTGCATATGTAAGGAATAGTTTGATGGCTTCCAATCTTGCAACAGCTGCATAAGTTTCATCAAAATATATTCCTTCACATTGTGCATATCCTTTGGCGACTAATCTGGGTTTATTCCTAACAACAGCTCCATCTTCATCACACTTGTTCTTGTATACCCATTTGGTGCCTATAACCTTCTTGTGATCTGGTCTGTCTGTTAGTTCCCAGACATTGTTTCTTTCCATCTGGTTGAGCTCTTATTGCATTGCATTGATCTATGAGTAATCCTCCAATGCTTGCTCTGTTGTCTTAGGTTCCATTTGAGTCATGAAACATGAGAACATTGCCATTCCTGCTGGTATTGTGGATTGTCTGGTTCTGACTCCATCAGTTAGGTTTCTAATGATCTGTTGAATAGGGTGATCTCTAAGCCATTTGGGGATTTCTTCTTCTTCCTCAGGGTTTGTTCCCCCTGTAGAGTTGCTTTGGTAGACTTCTTCTCTATCTGCTTCAGCTTGCTTCTGATCTCCTTGGTCTTCAACTGGATCACCTATGGTCTTGTCATCTGTGTAACACCCCCAGAGCTGACCGGGAATATTACAGCGCCGTGGGCCCTGAGATGGAACCCAGAAGGCTGAAGGAAATTTTTGCAAACATTTACAAACGTCCAAGAGGCTATCGACGGTATTATCTATTTAAAACATTCGAAGACTTTATAAAACTCATTTATCAAAACCATCGTAAAATCTCATTGGAAAGGATAAGGCCTGAAATGCTAGAACTCAACAGTTTAAAACATACGTTAATCTATCTCTTACATGTACCGACAGGATAGATTTAGAAAACGATTGCCAAAGTAACCTAAGTTACCAGATACCAAAAGGCCATTTAAAAATACTCACGCAGCGGAAAAAGACAAACGATTAAAATACTCTAGCAGCGGAATACAACAACTGATCAGAAACTCAATACACAAATACATGTCCTAGCCAGTATCCTCCGGGAAGCTCATCTCTCCACGACCGCTACAAGCTTGATAATCCAAGAACCTAAAAAGAAAGCCCACGACGGGGTCAGCCATAATATCCAACAATGATAACCATCACATCACGTCAATAATTACATATCAATGGAAATACTAAGTAAGAATACGACCAATGTAATCTTACTGTCGTAACTTTACGAAAATCCACGATTCGTATCCTTAACAACACAATAAGATAATACCGAAATATCTGTACGGTATCTCAACAATACCCAAGGTTCTCAAAACATTATCATAACTCGCGATACGGAGATTATACCAACTCTGGCCAATTCAATCCATCGGATAACGTCGACAATTCCAATACGATAATCGATTGTCCATCAAAGGAAAGTACCAAGTAAATACGGAACATACCTCAAGATACGAAATACCATTACAATCACGTCAGTCTAATCCGAGATCAGATCAACCCAACATACGAACATGATCCTAACACAAGACCTATAAATGCATACTCATATGACAACGTCAATATGATCACAACAATAACGACAATGTATACTTATGGCAAACCCATAATATACATATGCACAACAACAATACATGGCAATCCGATGATCCAGCATTCACTGCCTAGATCCCCCGATGATCCCGTCAGACCAACCCGAAGTGGAAAACCTGTCCGATGATCCAGCACACGCTAGCATAGATCCCCCGATGATCCCGTCAGACCAACACGAGGTGGACATATGACAACAATGCACAACTGCACAAAACAACAGCACACAATACACGACAACAACAATGCTCAAACACATGACAACAACGATACACGAATGTATCACGACATGATCGACACAAATGATAAAAATGATTAGAGTACTTGCCTCGAGTGCTTCGAGAACGATCTCAATGTCTAAACCATCACGAACCATTATTCTGAATATTCACCGATCCAAAACATCACAGACGGTAGATAATTCATGTTTTCATCAATACCATGATGTATCCTCGATTAAAAATATACCAACGCCAATTGTAAATCATATACATTATGATTTAAATTCCCAAAACTCGAATACAACCTATAATCCCAAATCTCCTGTGATTACGATTTATAAACATTGCTATACGAATTATAAACGAATGAAACTGAAACCATTCATGAAATATTATAAACTGAGAAATTAATAACTTGCCTCGATACCGATACAACGACGAGGAAGTAGTTACCAAATCCATTGCCGTCATCTACACGTTCCTCAGCCCCGATCAAAGCAATTCACGAACATACTCGAACAGAGCCGCAACATACGGTTATAATTACCGATCAATAATCTCAACCTATTAAGTAATCAATTAACACACATTTGATAATAATCAACAATCGATATAACCAATCAACAAACTCAACGGTTCTACAATATCTCGATAAAACACTAGTCGGATCAATCCAACTCAAACCAGCACGAATTCAGAACCACAACATGAAAATACTGCACTTTCTGCCTTCTTAGCGCACGTTAATTACTTAACATAGCGTGCGCTAAGTTGCTCCCGTTAGCGCGCGCTAGCCAGTAAGCTTAGCGTGCGCTAATGCTGTACAGATGCATGTTTTTCAGATACCGATCAACATGTGGCGATTATCAAGAACACTAAGTGATCCAAAACCATGTTTATAGTCATCAAAACAATGAAATCCGATATCCTTTAACATATAAAAAATCATCCAACTTATAATCCAAGTTCTATATCCATATATCATCTTCCTTAATATCAATACATGAAACATCAAGAACGTAACAACACTTCCTTAATCTTCCATTATAGAGAGTAATCATCTACAATAACATCAACATCCGAAACTGAGGAGAAGGATTCACCAACTTATCACAAGAAAACGAATTACATAATTCAAACCACACGAATCATATTAATATCATCATACTCCGGTAATCTATCTCATAATCATGCTTGTCAACTTGTTTATGTAATAATCATCAACTCAAGAACATCAACATTCAATCCAAAACGAAATCCAAAGATAAAGAGTGATTACCTTTATGAAGGAATGGATTGATTTCCAAGGTTGAATCCATTTCCAAGAATCACCAATGATTTCAAGAACAAAGCTTTAATCCATGATTTCCATCTTTAATATTGTTAAAGAGGATCATCCCTCAGTGTTTAGGAACTCCAAATGTCCTCCCAAGGTTCTCTCTATCGGGTGAAAAGAAAGAAATGGACGAAATGCTTCATAACACCCTTCTGTCCCTTTTTATAAAGTATATTACTAGCGTGCGCTAAACCTTATGTTTAGCGTGCGCTACGGCTTTAGCGTACGCTAACTGACTTTGTTAGCGTGCGCTATCGCAGTCCATGGGCTACTGTCTGGCTTCGTACATGTGCACACGTATGTAACGCCCATGCATTAGCGTACATAACTTACACTCTCTGGCGCACGCAAGTCCTTGCATTTAGCGTGCGCTAATATTAGTTGACTCGTTTGTTTGTATGCTCCGAAGACTGGTCCACACGCCGAAAGTGCTGATGTGGATAAGATTCCTTTTTGTCCGATATACAGTTAGCGTGCGCTAATCAACATGCATTAGCGTGCGCTAACACTACATTACAACATCCGTAGTAGAAATTCCGGATATTACATACTACACCACTTAAAATTAGTTTCTTCCTCGAAACTTGCAATCCGTCATAGAAAAAAAAATTAACAAACCGTTCAACCTAAATATTCCGAAACCATCACGACAATGATCAATCATCATTATTAACGAATAATCAAAACAGTACACTTATATATGCGCCAAGTCGATGATCTCCTGAGGTACTAGCAAGTGACTTCACTGTAAAACCTCAATACATGTACAATAACAATTCCATGAGTCTCAACAAAACATATCATCTTCGGATGAAGTAACCTATCCGTGTCAAAACTCGTCTACCTGATTATACAATCAAGTCCCAATTCCGATAAAACGAATAATACACGATACATCTGTGAAACAAATGCTCAACACCATGGCAACAAATCCCGAAACATCGACAGACAATCTGAACGCTCAGATGATCACAACAATAATCAACCAATAAATTAACTAAGAATATCATCGACATGATAAACTCTAATACGACCAATCCAAAGGTCAAAACACGGCCGAGAACATCATCATCATAATAAACTCCAATGTTACCAACGAACGATCAACGAAGATCGAGAATACCTCCACACGGTAAACTCCAACACGATCAACACAGAACCATCGAAACCGATATACGAACAAATAAGGTTCTCAAAACGACACACCAATCACAACCCGATGAACATATCCAATCATACATGAAGTGGGAACGACCACTCAATATCCAAAACAACCAGCATGGGGTCACCATCCCCAATTCTACACTTACAAAGAAATCATTCAAAAATCATTATGGTAAAATTGCGCTACTATCATACCAATCGAATCACATAGCACATATGTTCCGGTTTCACAAAATCCCAAGTTTCCAAAATAATATTATGTGCATGAATCTACAACACGCAACATATTTCTCTTATCCGATAACTCAATCGATCATCCCTGGATAACCAAACTACTATACTGAAGTTCGAATCTCTTTTCCACATACTATCGATATGATATCCAGTTTATGAGTCACACTCATAACTTCGCCATGATATGCACCATGCACTAAATGCGTATCTATATCAGTCACATTTTCAAAACCAGTTTGAAATCATATAGTCTTGTCAAGAAGACAAATTTTCGAAAGTTCTTTCAAGAATTTCAAAACTCAAAACATAAATTTTTGTAAGACCACGAAATCAATTTTTGAAAAATTAAATTGGCTCGATGGTGCCAAGTATTCAATAACAGTTTCCTTCGAATCCACCCGATTTCGAAGTTTTAAAATGAAAACCATGCAAATGATTGACCACATCTATACCCCTGTATACCAATCCGGTTCGTCACCAATATCCACTGATATTGCATCAGAAAACCACACGATCGAGTTCCAAAATCTCAGTATATAAACTCCGACCAAAAACTCCTTTTCCACATATGACTCGCAACGCCAATCATTAATCCCATCGTGGATCACCTCAAATATGCTATGATAAAACATTAAAACAAATCAACACAGCGAAAGACTTCCCGGGAAGTTTCATTTCAACAAGTAAATCAAAATTGCGAAAGGCAGGAACGAAATAAATAAACGATTGATAAAGTGTTTTACAATTCTCGGGAGTTTTAGAAAACATGAAAAAGCCTTTTGAAACATTAGGGTCTCAGCCCGTATCTCGTTCCGCATTACAAGAAGTTTAAAAAAAATAGAAAACCCTTTTTCGGACCCAAGTCCTGAGTTATAAAACTATTTCAAAAAAGATTTATTGGGTCTCGGCCCAAAAATCATTTTCCGTAAAACATCCGTAAAACATTCATTTTGAAAAGTATCATTTCCAAATGCTCAAAAACAGTTCGTATATCTCAAGATGAAGTAACATGACTACATGTTCTCCTGAACAATCCACAATATTTCTCCCAAATGCACAACTCCGTTCCAAAACTTAATCGACATATTGATTTCCAAAATCATAACTTCTCAAGATCATCAATCATGTCCCAACTCTGTCACCTTATACTGTAATGCATAATATTCTGCTGAATCTCAAAGCATATCAACTTAGAACGGCAATAAATCTCAATGAAATTCAAAAATCCAAATACTTACAGATCGTGAAGCCGACGATTCCCCGTGATACTGGCACATGTCTCGACTCTAGAAAATACTCGACATCGATATTTTCAAAACACACATTTTTCAAACTCAGTTCAACTCGAGAACACAACACAGCTCTATCTGAAGAAACACGTTAACACCGTTTGAAAAAGTTTACAACAACCCCAGTACTACACTGGTAAATCACATAACGCACAAGCCCGAGTGAACAACAAAAACTCATGGCTCTAGTATTAGTCAATCGACAACTCGAATGATGCCACCAAAACACGACCCAACTCGACCCGACTGCCTAGGTTTTCTCAACCTAAGCTCCGATACCATATTCTGTAACACCCCCAGAGCTGACCAAGAATATTACAGCACCGTGGGCCCCGAGATGGAACCCACAAGGCTGAAGGAAATTTTCACAAACATTTACAAACGTCCAAGAGGCTATCGACAGTATTATCTATTTAAAACATTCGAAGACTTTATAAAACTCATTTATCAAAACCGTCGTAAAATCTCATTTGAAAGGATAAGGCCTGAAATGCCAGAACTCAACAGTTTAAAACATACGTTAAGTTATCTCTTACACGTACTGACAGGATAGATTTAGAAAACGATTGCCAAAGTAACCTAAGTTGCCAGATACCAA
This sequence comes from Orobanche coerulescens, assembly GCA_033398695.1. Taxonomy (NCBI): domain Eukaryota; kingdom Viridiplantae; phylum Streptophyta; class Magnoliopsida; order Lamiales; family Orobanchaceae; genus Orobanche; species Orobanche coerulescens. The sequence continues at coordinate 93,834,144 of CM065807.1, read as the reverse complement.
AAGGCCATTTAAAAATACTCACACAGTGGAAAAAGACAAACGATTAAAATACTCTAGCAGCGGAATACAACAACTGATCAGAAACTCAATACACAAATACATGTCCTAGCGAGTATCCTCCGGGAAGCTCATCTCTCCACGACCGCTACAAGCTTGATAATCTAATAACCTAAAAAGAAAGCCCACAATGGGGTCAACCATAATATCCAACAATGATAACCATCACATCACGTCAATAATTACATATCAATGGAAATACCAAGTAAGAATACGACCAATGTAATCTTACTGTCGTAACTTTACGAAAATCCACGATTCGTATCCTTAACAACACAATAAGATAATACCAAAATATCTGTACAGTATCTCAACAATACCCAAGGTTCTCAAAACATTATCATAACTCGCGATACGGAGATTATACCAACTCTGGCCAATTCAATCCATCGGATAACGTCGACAATTCCAATACGATAATCGATTGTCCATCAGAGGCAAGTACCAAGGAAATACGGAACATACCTCAAGATACGAAATACCATTACAATCACGTCAGTCTAATCCGAGATCAGATCAACCCAATATACGGACATGATCCTAACACAAGACCTACAAATGCATACTCATATGACAACGTTAATATGATCACAACAATAACGAAAATATATACTTATGGCAAACCCATAATATACATATGCACAACAACAATACATGGCAATCCGATGATCCAGCGTTCACTGCCTAGATCCCCCGATGATCCCGTCAGACCAACCCGAGGTGGAAAACCCATCCGATGATCTAGTGCACGCTAGCATAGATCCCCCGATGATCCCGTCGGACCAACACGAGGTGGACATATGACAACAATGCACAAATGCACAAAACAACCGTACACAATACACGACACCAACAATGCACAAATGCATGACAACAATGATACACGAATGTATCACTACATGATCGACACAAATGATAAAAATGATTAGAGTACTTGTCTCGAGTCCTTCGAGAATGATCTCAATGTCTAAACCATCACGAACCATTATTCTGAATATTCACCGATCCAAACATCACAGACGGTAGATAATTCACGTTTTCGTCAATACCATGATGTATCCTCGATAACAAATATACCAACGACAATTGTAAATCATATACATTATGATTTAAATTCCCAAAACTCGAATACAACCTATAATCCCAAATATCTTGAGATTACGATTTATAAACATTGCTATACGAATTATAAACGAATGAAACTGAAACCATTCATGAAATATTATAAACTGACAAAGTAATAACTTGCCTCGATACCGATACAACGACGAGGAAGTTGTTACCAAATCCATTGCCGTCATCTACACGTTCCTCGGCCCCGATCAAAGCAATTCACGAACATACTCGAACACGGCCGCAACATACGGTTATAATTACCGATCAATAATCTCAACCTATTGAAGTAATCAATTAACACACATTCGATAATAATCAACAATCGATATAACCAATCAATAAACTCAACGGTTCTACAATATCTCGGTAAAACACTAATCGGATCAATCCAACTCAAACCAGCACGAACACAGAACCACAACACGAAAATACTGCACTTTCTGCGTTCTTAGCGCACGTTTATCACTTAACGTAGCGTGCGCTATGTTGCTCCAGTTAGCGCGCGCTAGCCAGTAAGCTTAGCGTGCGCTACTGCTGTACATATGCATGTTTTTCAGATACCGATCAACATATGGAGATTATCAAGAACACTAAGTGATCCAAAACCATGTTTATAGTCATCAAAACAATGAAATCCGATATCCTTTAACATATAAACAATCATCCAACTTATAATCCAAGTTCTATATCCATATACCATCTTCCTTAATATCAATACATGAAACATCAAGAACGTAACAACACTTCCTTAATCTTCCATTACAGAGAGTAATCATCGACAATAACATCAACATCCGAAACTGAGGAGAAGGATTCACCAACTTATCTCAAGAAAACGAATTACATAATTCAAACCACACGAATCATATTAATATCATCATACTCTGGTAATCCATCTCATAATCATGCTTGTCAACTTGTTTATGTAATAATCATGAACTCAAGAACATCAACATTCAATCCAAAATGAAATCCAAAGATGAAGAGTGATTACCTTTATGAAGGAATGGATTGATTTCCAAGGTTGAATCCATTTCCAAGAATCACCAATGATTTCAAGAACAAAGCTTTAATCCATGATTTCCATCTTTAATCTTGTTAAAGATGATCATCCCTCAGTGTTTAGGAACTCCAAATATCCTCCCAAGGTTCTCTGTATTGGGTGAAAGGAAAGAAATGGACGAAATGTTTCATAACACCCTTCTGTCCCTTTTTATAAAGTATATTACTAGCGTGCGCTAAACCTTATGTTTAGCGTGCGCTACGGCTTTAGCGTACGCTAACTGACTTTGTTAGCATGCGCTATCACAGTCCAGGGGCTACTGTCTGGCTTCGTACATGTGCTCATGTACGTAACACCCATGCATTAGCGTACGTAACTTACACTCTCTAGCGTGTAACACCCCCATGATTTACGGAGATATTACAGCGCCGTAGATCCTTTTTGGAGAACCTACCAGGCTTAGACCCAAATAAAACACATTAAATACGACAAACATAAATGTTCATACATTCAAAACCAACTTCAATTTCAACATGACATACAGCACAATACCAAACAACATATCATCCCGAGGAATCATAACCAATATGACCGTTCACCACGGGAATACAACAACATCATTAACCATTAATAATGACATGACATACAACACCGGACAAGACCGCGCGAGTACAAAACCAAAACACGACTTTGACCATGACCATATGACCATCAACTCAAAATAATGCACGATATCAATGCCGCCCACCAAGCTCGTGTCCGTCCCGTGCTAGTCCTCCCACTGGACTGTACTGAATACATAAAGTATATCCACCCCAAAAGGGGTCGGCAAGAAGGTGCAAGTACAAAGTTTCTAGTATATCTACAAGTAGTGAATATTCAACAAAAACCACGAGAAAATCATAGTGCCATCACGTATATTCCGAATACCACATCACAATCATCATCACAAAACAACCTCCCGAGCTATACCGCCTGTACCTCTCAAGCAAGATACACACCCCGGAGACACCTCGTCGCCCTCCTCGGTGTATAGCCCAACCGAGTGATCCGTAGGGATACGCGGCCTACCGGACCCCAGGGGACCCTCACTGGTTTTACTCGGCTCACACACACTCGATCAACCATTTGGCACAAATTCCATTTTTTTACATATTCACACGATGTACATTAAACACAATCAAAGTACTTGCCTCAATTTGAACGACACAAGAAACGGCGAACGGATGAATGTACGGACCGAACTTCCTTCAACGATTCGATCCTAACACATCGAAATATGGAATCAAAACACAACACCACGGAAATGGAAGGGATTCCCTTCAAACTCTACTCTTAGGGACAAACTATCAAACACTACTAAGGCGGAGTTGTTCATACTCAAATCAATAGGTGGGAACTCCAAACGAAATCCGTAGACTTCAAGAAAAACAAGGGATTATGGTTTCACAATCATAATCTGACCCAATTCAAGGTTTAAAACGGACTAGAATGACGAGATCTAAACAAAACCCTCAAAATTCCAAAAACTAGGATTGAACAATCTTACCTTGATTTGGATGATACACTGGATGAAATCTTGTTAGATTGAGCTTAGGAACACGAAAATGTTGTTGGATGGTGAAAATCGGTCGAAAACCACGTCTAACTACACTCCAAATCGCCCGGCCCGAAGGGAAGAGGAAGAGGTGAAAATGACGCTTTCGGAACCTACCCCCATATATATCTGGGAGGTATTAGCGCACGCTACGGCTACAGCTTAGCGTGCGCTAACGAGCCGAGGCGGTGCATCAAGAAAAAGGCGATCAGAACTTTGCCAGCTCGTGCGTCTGTTGAACTATCTGTTAGCGCGCGCTACCGATTGATACTAGCGCGCGCTAACTCCATATAGTAGCATGCGCTACTCGCAAGTACTGCACCGTAAACGCTTCGTCCTCACCGACTCGACATCCTAGCGCACGCTATCATACAAGTAACGTGCGCTAGTACATCGAAATAGCGTACGTTAGTCCGTCCATAGCGACGCTAACGCCTCATTCTGAGTCCAGAAGCTTACCGTCTGGGCCGGCCTAACGCACGCTTATTGCACAAGAGTAGCGTGCGCTACTCGAACTGGTTAGCGTGCGCTAGACATACGATCTTAGCGTGCGCTAATCGCTATTTTCCAAATTTAAATTCGCAAGAAGTCCGCTAAACGAGCACAATCCGAGAATCACGGAACCCAACAATAATCACCATCAATATGCCAAGGTCAATCATCAATATATACGGTCCAAATAACCACAATACCACAAAATACATCCAAAATAACACTCACAAAATACACGGGTATTACACCCTTACCCCCTAAAAGAAGTTTCGTCCGAAACTTAAGATACAAAAGTTCGGGGTATCGGGCACGCATACTATCCTCGGTCTCCCACGTGGCCTCCTCAATTCCATGCTTAGACCATTGGACCTTTACTAACGGAATCACTTTCCGTCGCAATTGTTTCACTCGTCGCTCTAGTATGGTTACCGGTTGTTCTTCATACGTAACATCTTCATTAACTTCAATCTCTTGATAGTCAATAACATGGCTGGGATCGGGAACATACTTGCGTAGTTGCGAAACATGGAATACATCATGAACATGGCTAAGCGTTGGAGGCAACGCTAGTCGATAAGCTACATCGCTTACCTTGTCCAGGATCTCGAAGGGGCCAATATAACGAGGACTAAGCTTCCCCTTCTTACCAAACCGAAGAACTCCACGAGTCGGCGATACTTTCAACAACACATGGTCTCCCGCCTGGAACTCTAACGGTCGACGACTTAACGCCGGCATATGACTTTGTCGACTACGAGCGATCAACAACCTTTGCCGAATAATTGCGACTTTTTCCCGTGTTTGAACCACCAAGTCCGGTTCTACTCCAAGTAACTCGTATGGCTCGTCCCAACAGATTGGCGATCTACACCGTCTTCCGTATAATGCTTCAAACGGAGCCATCCCAATCGAACTATGCCAACTGTTATTGTACGCAAATTCAATCAATGGTAAATGAGTCTCCCAATATTCTTTCCAATCCAACGCGCAAGCCCTCAACATGTCTTCTAGCGTTTGGATCGTCCTCTCTGACTGTCCGTCCGTCTGGGGATGATAAGCGGTGCTGAAATTCAATTTGGTACCGAGTGCTCGATGTACTGCTTGCCGAAATGCGACACAAAACGCCCATCGCGATCGACACTATACTCTTTGGGGTACCATGGAGTCTCACAATCTCCGCAATGAATAACCGAGCTAACCTCTCCGGTCCCCAAATATCTCTAATTCCCAGAAAGTGTGCGGATTTGGTTAGCCGATCAACAATTACCCAAATCATATTCACTCCAGTTCGCGTCTTTGGCATTCCCACAATAAAATCCATCGCTATATCTTCCCACTTCCATTCCGGAATTGGTAGCGGTTGCAATTTACCGGCGGGTCTCTGATGTTCCGCTTTAACTCCGCCGACAAGTCAAGCATTTCATCACGAACTCTGTTACATCTTTCTTCATGTTCGGCCACCAAAAGTTTTTCTTCAAGTCCTTATACATTTTACTCATACCCGGATGAATCGAGTACGGAGTAGAATGTGCTTCATTCAAAATTACCTGTTTGAGATCATCCCGATTAGGTACACAAGTTCTGCCTCGAAATCGAAGAACTCCGTCTTCATCGATTAAGAATCCAGGAGCTTTTCCTCTAACACTGTCTTCCCAGCCGCACAATTGAGAGATCATCTAACCGCTGACTTAATATCTTCCATTACGGAGGATGTAATCTCAAGGAAACGCAATCGCCCTTGAGTTCGTGAGGCCAAACTTCAATTTCCATATCAATCAACTCGTCTAAGCTTCGGTTGAATGGTAAGTAGTTCCAACTTTTGCAACACGATCGACTTGCGGCTTAACGACGGCGACGTTTGCTTTACCTCGATGGTAAAGAATGTCAAGATCATAATCTTTAAGCGGTTCAACCATCGCGGCGACGCATATTTAGTTCCTTCTGCGTAAATATGTACTTCAAGCTCTTATGATCCGTATACACTCGACAAGAAGAACCATACAAGTAATGCCTCCAAATTTTCAACGCAAACACCACAGCGGCTAACTCAAGATCATGAGTAGGATAATTCATCTCGTATGGCTTTAATTGTCGAGACGCATAAGATACTACTCTCTCATTTTACATCAATACACATCCTAATCCTTGTTTAGAAGCATCACTATAAATAACGAAACCTTCCGTTCCTTGTGGTAAGGATAGGATCGGAGACGCAGTCAACCGCTTTTTCAATTCATCAAAACTCTTCTGACACTCATCACTCCACTCAAATTTCTGTGTCTTCTGCAATAATAGGGTCAGCGGTCGAGAAATTTTCGAGAATCCTTCAACAAATCGACGATAATAGCCCGCTAATCCTAGAAAACTCTGAACTTCCTTAACATTCTGTGGAGGCTCCCAAGCTAAGACTGCTTCAACCTTTTGAGGGTCTACACGAATACCATCGGCTGAGATGATGTGTCCCAGAAAAGAAACTTCTTTAAGCCAGAACTCGCACTTAGAAAATTTAGCATAAAGCTTATCAGCCCTCAAAATACTCAACGTGATTCTCAACTGTTCGGCATGCTCCGTCTCACTTTTGGAATAGATTAATATATCGTCGATAAACACCACTACAAATTTATCGAGATATTCGGTAAAAGTTTTGTTCATAAGTTGCATGAAGGCCGCCGGAGCATTTGTTAAACCGAATGGCATAACTACGAATTCGTAATGCCCATACCTCGTCCGAAATGCTAACCTGGGAATATCCAAATCTCGAATTCGGAGTTGGTAATATCCTGACCTCAAATCAATCTTGGAGAAAACCGTAGCCCCTTGTAATTGATCAAATAGATCATCGATTCTTGGCAACGGATACTTGTTCTTAATAGTGAGTTTATTCAACTCACGATAGTCAATACATAGCCGTAAGGACCCATCTTTCTTTCGTACAAACAATACCGGTGCACCCCATGGAGACACACTAGGCCGAATATAACCTTTGTCCAACAATTCACCCAATTGTTTCTTCAATTCTAACATTTCCGATGGGGCCATTCATGCGGTGCCTTGGATATTGGCGCCGCATTGGGCTCTAGTTCGATGACGAACTCTACTTCACGATGTGGTGGCAATCCCGCAAATCATCCGAAATACTTCGAAATTCATTCACAATCGAACAGAGGATAAGCGTACTCGCCAACTTCCGACTTTAATGTGTAACACCAATAATCGGTACAACCTTGTCGCAATAATTTCATCGCTTTCATGGCTCGAATAAACTTCCTGAAGTACCGTGTTTTTGCCCTTCAAAACGTGTTCGCACCATCCGGCGCGACTATCGAAATTATCTTCCGACGATAATCTACTATCGCTCCATGCCGATTTAACTAATCATCACCGAGGATTAAATCCTCTCCCATCATATCGATCACAATCAAATCGGATGACCAATCTTTACGCCAATGGTTACAGACAATTGGCGATCTCTTGATCCCCAACTATCCTTTCCCCACTTGGCAACCCAACAATAAAAGGTTCACATGTAGAGAGACCGTCTAGGCCCAAACGATTCACACAAGATAATGATATAAAAGAATGAGTAGCTCGAATCAAACAATACATCTACCGGGTGCATCGAAATATAAACAATACCGACGTAGTGGCGGTCCTACGTCATCGATCCGCCTCATCTCATACAATCGGGGTGGGGCTGATCCAATGCTAGATGCATCCTTATGCTCGGTTTTACCTCTGCGCCGCCACGTCCAACACTCGGAGTTGGTGACCCGCTTGTGCCGTAGGAGTAGGGGACTGCTTAGAAGATTTTGCCCGACTCACAATATAATGCGCGATGACCCCGCTTCCCACACTTAAAACAATCAATGGGGCGAGAAGTGCAACGAGAACCGACATGTCCCGGATTTCCACAATTAAAACAAACTCTCGGCACTCCTCCACTAGGTTGAGGGGAACCAACAGAAGATTGCACAGAAGATTGAGGCCTACGCGATCCACTGCCTCGGAAACTACCAGAAAATTTTGGTTTCTTCGAGCTCGAAAGCTGCAGGAACCGAATCGACACCATCTCATAAGCAAGTGCTCTATCCTGATATTCTCTCAAAGTAGTACACCCAAGGCCCGCCATATACTTTCGGACCTCCGGTTTCATCCTTGCATCGAAATGAAGTATTTTGTCTATCTCATCCTTAACTCGATCTTGGACATACACTAACTGCTTGTTGTATGTCTTGATTGCTTCGAAATAGGAACATCTTCGGGTTGAGCTCAAGAACTCACCGACTCTTGCTAGCTGAACCGCTACTGACAATACCGAGCTTCCATCAATTCTTTAAATTCTTCCCAAGTGACATCACGGTCCTTGGGCTTAACATTCGCCACCGGTCAAGCGTCATCAATTGTCGATATTGAGCAATCGGGACTCTCTTGGCTTCAGGACAACCAATACCGTCAAAGATCTTCTCCACTCAACTAACCAATGATCCCAATTGTTCGCATCACCGAACCATCGAACTGGGAGGGTTCATCTTCATAACTTCTTGAAGCCATCGATCCTCAACCGTCCGCCAAGATAATATTCTCGCACCACTTGTGCCGCTTGGTGCACTTGTGTTACAACTTGTTGAAGAACGTTAGGCACCTCGGCCTCCGAGCCTCCATTCGAACCTCCCGAAGGAATCGGGTCCGACCTAGTCGCAGAGCGAGATGCCGATTCGAACGGACCTCTCGGACTCGACACTACCACTGCCACGGCCTCTACCACGACCACGTTGACGGATAGCTCTACCTCTCGGCATACCGAAGAGTAAGAATGATTCAAGAAGGAAATGATTACAATAATAGATTGCACAATATTAAGGTAATTATTTCCGAAGGAAAGAAACAACCAACATCCGAAGAGTCTTCCAACACAGTGCAACACGAGGTGGTAGCATGCCAATGATATCGTAGATAACAACCGACTCAATTTAATAGACCCAAAACACCGGCACCTAGGTATCCATAAACCTAGGCTCGATACCATATTCGTAACACCCCATGATTTACGGAGATATTACAAATACTGTAGATTCTTTTGGAGAACCTACTGTGCTTAGACCCAAATAAAACACATTAAATACGACAAACATAAATGTTCATACATTCAAAACCAACTTCAATTTCAACATCACATAAAGAACAATACCAAACAACATAACATCCCGAGGAATCATAACCAATATGACCGTTCACCACGAGAATACAACAACATCATTAACCATTAATAATGACATGACATACAACACTGGACAGTACCCGCGCGAGTACAAAACCAAAACACGACTTTGACCATGACCATATGACCATCAACTCAAAATAATGCACGATATCAATGCTGCCCACCAAGCTCGTGTCCGTCCCGTGCTAGTCCTCCCACTGGACCTGTACCTGAATACATAAAAGTATATCCACCCCAAAAGGGGTCAGCAAGAAGCCGGTGCAAGTACAATGATTCTAGTATATGTACAACAAGTGAATAATCAACAAAAACCACAGAAAATCATAGTGCCATCACAGATATTCCGGAATACCACATCACAATCATCATCACAAAACAACCTCCCGAGCTATACTGGCCCTGTACCTCTCAAGCAAGATACACACCCCAGAGACACCTCGTCAGGCCCTCCATGGTGTATAGCCCAACCGAGTGATCCGTAGGGATACGCGGCCTACCGGACCCCAAGGGACCCTCACTGGTTTTACTCGGCTCACACACACTCGATCAACCATTTGGCACAAATTCCATTTTTTTACATATTCACATGATGTACATTAAACACAATCAAAGTACTTGCCTCAATTTGAACGACACAAGAAACGGCGAACGGATGAATGTACGGTCCGAACTTCCTTCAACGATTCGATCCTAACACATCGAAATATGGAATCAAAACACAACACCACGGAAATGGAAGGGATTCCCTTCAAACTCTACTCTTAGGGACAATCTATCAAACACTACTAAGGCGGAGTTGTTCATACTCAAATCAATAGGTGGGAACTCCAAACGAAATCCGTAGACTTCAAGAAAAACAAGGGATTATGGTTTCACAATCATAATCTGACCCAATTCAAGGTTTAAAACGGACTAGAATGACGAGATCTAAACAAAACCCTCAAAATTCCAAAAACTAGGGATTGAACAATCTTACATTGATTTGGATGATACACTGGATGAAATCTTGTTAGATTGAGCTTAGGAACACGAAAATGTTGTTGGATGGTGAAAACTGGTCGAAAAACCACGTCTAACTACACTCCAAATCGCCACTACCAAGGGAAGAGGAAGAGGTGAAAATGACGTTTCGAACCTACCCCCATATATATCCGGGAGGTATTAGCGCACGCTACGGCTAAAGCTTAGCGTGCGCTAACGAGCCGAGGGCGGTGCATCGCCAAGAAAAAGGCGCCCGTAACTTTCGCCAGCTCTAGCGTACGCTGAACTATCTGTTAGCGCGCGCTACCGATTGATACTAGCGCGCGCTAACTCCATACAGTAGCGTGCGCTACCTGCAAGTACCGCACCCGTAAACGCTTCGCCTCACCGACTGACATCCTAGCACACGCTATCATACAAGTAACGTGCGCTAGTACATCGAAATAGCGTACGTTAGTCCGTCCATATCGTACGCTAACGCCTCATTCCAGAGTCCAGAAAGCTTACTGTCCAGCGGGCCTAACGCACGCTATTGCACAAGAGTAGCGTGCGCTACTCGAACCTGGTTAGCGTGCGCTAGACATACAGTCTTAGCGTGCGCTAACTGCTATTTTCCAAATTTAAATTCGCAAGAAGTCCGGCTAAAACGAGCACAATCCGAGAATCACGGAACCCAACAATAATCAGCCATCAATATGCCAAGGTCAATCATCAATATATACGGTCCAAATAACCACAATACCACAAAATACATCCAAAATAACACTCACAAAATACACGGGTATTACATAGCGCATGCAAGTCCTTGCGTTTAGCGTGCGCTAATATCAGTTGACTCGTTTGTCTGTATGCTCCGAAGACTGGTCCACATGCCGAAAGTGCTAACGAGGATAAGATTCCTTTTTGTCCGATATACAATTAGCGTGCTGTTGTGAGAAAATCCCTCACAATATGCCGCAAGTGCACGGTGTGAACAAGTAATAAAGTGATAAGTAAAGTATCGTTCCATCGAGGACTGATTTCACTAAGTACCAAAATATAGTCAACTCACAATTTTTTTTGAAGAACAATTATATGGAATTTACATCTAAACTAATTGCCGAAAATAATTAATATTACTAATAATAATAATACTAATAAGGGCGTAGGATTGTGATTTTCACCTCAAACAATCAGGAACGATATTTACTCAATTCAATTCACTTTTATTCAATTGATTGTAAGCCAGGAATTCCTAAATTATTCTAAAGCCTTTCCCAAGGTCGATAGAAAATACTACGAATTATTAACTCGATATATCCCTATTCGAATTAGATAATTAATAGCTAAAACAGTTCAAGAATTCCCACAATAAAAAGGCTTCATAATTCCATGAGTATATCCCTATCTCACGAAAATTATGATTCGTCTCACAAGAACTATGCCTAAATTTCATCTCCCGAATCCATAAAGACATTCAAAACAAATTAACTATTGGCCAGACAATTAAAAAGCATTAAGAACAGTAAGAAGAATCCGATTCAATAGAATAACGAGTAAACCGAAATAATAATAAATAATCAAACCGTCATGAAATCGGATACAATCACAATCCTACTCGAATAGATCTAAAAACTAAGATGCATAAAAACTAAGAAAAACTGTAGGGAATCCGTGGTCTTGTCGTCGCCCACAATTCTCCTCCTTGTGTTCTTCGCCCTAGCTATCGATCCACCTCCAAGTTCTTCCTTTTTTTTCTTCAGCCCTTCAATGCTTATTTATAGTCATCATCAGCCTCTAAAACGCGTCTGTGTGATTAGATCGAGAACAGGCTCCAAAACGGCCCAGAAACGTGGAGTATTCAGCAAAACCGCCAGGTGGGCCGCGGCTCACTTAATCTGTGCCGCGGCCCCTTAACGCCCAGCGCCTATACATGGGCGCATTTTTCCTCCTGGGCCGCGGCTCAGCATCCTTGTGCCGCGGCTCGTGGTCCGCTCGGCATCTGCTGGTCACTGCGTGCCGCGGCTCGCTTGAGCCAGTCTTTGCGGCCCTGTGCCATAAATTGCTACGTTCGCTTTTTCGCTGCTCGAGCTTCCGGACTCCAATTTCCTGCAAAACATAAAAGAATAGTGCATTAAAAGCTCATTTATGCTGATTTCGGCTCAAGATGGATATTAAATAATGATAAATAAGCGCATAAAAATACGCCGAAAAAATACCCCCGAACTTGAGCCTTTGCTTGTCCTCAAGAAAAATTATCAATTTTAAACAAAATATATCGTGAATAATCATGCAAGTCCATAGTGCTCAACTTAATCAATACTACCCTGAAAATCTCAAAGAATAGTACAAGTATCATAATAGCAAGTCACATCCAGGACACTGATTCCACTAAGTAACCAATTTCAGTCCTAATCAATCGTTCATGAAGAAAATCAAGCTCAAAGATTAACAAGCGTGAATTTAACCGACCGTCAATAAGAAGGGTTAGATTAGACAAGCTAATTCGCCCAGTCCCACAGTCTAGTGGTAAAATTCAAGAGTTTCATTATCGACATTACTCCTCGGACAACATTCCCTTATGTATGATCAATAATATAGATTCGAGTTAACCACTAGGTTTCGGCTCTCGGGATATTTCATCGGGATGGTCCTAGGGTGGAATTCCATTCTCATGTATCGGAGAACCGTTTGACGTAAAAGACACTCATGGGGTACATGGATGCTTCTAGTTACTAAGCCCCCCTCTACAGCAGAGAAAAAACTCGAATAGCAATTCCCACATGTCAAGGTTGTCGTTTTACACATGAGTAGACAACGGGTCATGTGAATACCCCCGGTTACTAGGCTTCCCATCATCGGTAATGCGATGTTACTAAATTATTAATCTATTCAGGGTCGACGTTTTACGCGAGAGTAAACAACGGGTCACGCGAATACCCCCGGTTGCTAGACTTCCCATCATAGAACAAATAATATCTCAACTATTTGGGAAAAACTGTCCGACTCTAAACTCAATTTAAGTGCCCACAAGATTTATGTTATTGGACGACTAGCTAACCGAAAAATGTAACCAAACGTATAGGCGGCGATTTTTGAAAACACGTATGTCTCCTTTCTTATCTGCTAAGATTTCTACAAAAACGATAAAATTTCGGACCTAAATGAATACTCAACAGAAACAGAAATCGCTGACTGCAACTCGACCAAAAGTCAACCGTTTCTTCAAAGAGAAATCAGTATCGTAACATTAGTTTTACACACGGAAGCACGAAAAATTCACGACAAGTAAAGCACTGATGAAATCGCAATTTATAACCAAGAAAATTTAAGACAATATCGCATGCTTCAATTTATTCCACTATAGATAACATCATCAATAATACAATTCATGTGAAAATAAAAGAGATAAGGAAAAGTGAAACTTATTCCAAACGTCTTCCTGAAAGCCAGCACATGTCTGAGTGGAATTGACTGTCAATCCATACTTCAATTAATGCTCAACATCACGAGGGACCCCCAAACTTAGTCTCTAGTCATGAAATAACAATAGACATTAAATCAAGAAATACTAGAATATGAAGAATAATAACTCATTTGGGGTTAAAATATTAGAGAGATAAGGGCCAACAAGAATACGAATCCAAAAGAAATAACAAAATAAAGAAAAAAATTGATAACTAAAAATCAAATAAAAACAACTAACTAGAAAGCAAGTAAAAATGATGGGTTGCCTCCCATCAAGCGCTCTATTTTACGTCTTGAGCACGACGTGGCAAAAGGAGTTTAACGTGGCTTCTTTCTAGGGAGATTGCCAAATGCCCCCTTCTTGCAATCTATAAGCCTCTTATTCCTTAGGGGAGGCTTTGGTTCATGCCCGGTTGCCATAAATAATGAGTAAGAATAATTATGATGACAACCAAAAAATGATGGAAGAATATAATAATGATAAGGCATGAAAAAATAAGCAGAGTTCGAATGGGTAAATAATAAAGACTTATCATGAACAACCTTATTAGAACTCAAGGAATCAGCCTCAACAAAATCAGAAGTAATGGGGTCAATCTCTCCCATTATGGATTTAGGAAAAATTATGCGCGGCACTGTTAATAAAATTTTTGGCACAAAAGTGTTCACCTTATTAGTCGAAGTTTGATGACAATTTAATGAAATTTCTTTGGAAACATCATCAATGATAACTTCTTCTACAAACTCATCACACTTTATGTAATTATCAGGTGCTGGGGGATCGACCCTAAAACTCAACATGTCTTTCTTCTCAACCTCCCCCTCAACTTCACTACTAAATATATGAGCTGGAAAATAACCGTAGTGAATCTCAAGACCACGACGTGCACATTCTCGATCAAGAGGGGTACTATCAGGATTTTCGAGAGCGTCTACACATTGTTCAAACATGGTCTTTTGTTTTGGGGGAGGGGGCTGACTGGCCCTATTTGGAAAATTATTAAGAACATCGAAATTTACGAAATGCCAAGGGCCACGATACTCAAAGGAAAACATAATGAAGAAAATAAAAATATAGAAACTAAAGAAAAAATAACTTCAAATTAAAATTAGAGTCGCTTGGTATTGATATTAGCGAAAAATCAGTCCCCGACAACGGCGCCAAAAACTTATTGTGGGAAAATCCCTCACAATATGCCGCAAGTGCACGGTGTCAACAAGTAATAAAGTGATAAGTAAAGTATCGTTCCCTCGAGGACTGATTTCACTAAGTACCAAAATATAGTCAACTCACAATTTTATTTGAAGAACAATTATATGGAATTTATATCTAAACTAATTGCTGAAAATAATTAATATTACTACTACTAATAATAATAATAATACTAATAAGGGCGTAGGATTGTGATTTTCACCTCAAACAATCAAGAATTATATTTATTCAATTCAATTCACTTTTATTCAATTGATTGTAAGCCAAGAATTCCTAAATTATTCTAAAGCCTTTCCCAGGATCGATAGAAAATACTACGAATTATTAACTCGATATATCCCTATTCGAATTAGATAATTAAAAGCTAAAACAGTTAAAGAATTCCCACAATAAAAAGGCTTCATAATTCCATGAGTATATCCCTATCTCACGAAAATTATGATTCGTCTCACAAGAACTATGCCTAAATTTCATCTCCCGAATCAATAAAGACATTCAAAACAAATTAACTGTTGGCCAGACAATTAAAAAGCATTAAGAACAGTAAGAAGAATCCGATTCAATAGAATAACGAGTAAACCGAAATAATAATAAATAATCAAACCGTCATGAAATCGGCTACAATCACAATCCTACTCGAATAGATCTAAAAACTAAGATGCAGAAAAACTAAGAAAAACCGTAGGGAATCCGTGGTCTTGTCGTCGCCCACAATTCTCCTCGTTGTGTTCTTCGCCCTAGCTATCGATCCACCTCCGAGTTCCTCCTTTTTTTTCTTCAGCCCTTCAATGCTTATTTATAGTTGTCATCAGCCTCCAAAACGCGTCCGTGTGATTAGGTCGAGAACAGGCTCCAAAACGGCCCAGAAACGCGGAGTATTCAAAGAAACCGCAGTGGGCCGCGGCTCACTTAACGTGCCGCGGCCCCATCGCCAGCGCCCATACTGGGCGCATTTTTCCTCCCGGGCCGCGGCTCGGCATCCTTGTGCCGCGGCTGCAGGTATACGCCGCTGCATCCTGCTGGTCACCTGCGTGTGCCGCGGCTCGCTTGGTTTGTGCTGCGGCCCCAGGCCATAAATTGCCGTTTTCGCCCGTTTTTCATCGTTCGAGCTTCCGGACTCCAATTTCCTGCAAAAAATAAAAGAATAGTGCATTAAAAGCTCATTTATGCTAATTTAGGCTCAAGATGGATATAAAATAATGATAAATAAGCGCATAAAAATACGCCTAACATGTGCGCTAATCAACATGCATTTGCGTGCGCTAACACTACATTACAACATCTGTTGACTTATCAGAACATGCACCGAAAGTGGCCTGGTCCACATGCAGATTCCGTCTGAGCTGTTCTTCACTAGCGTACACTAAGTTATGTCCGTAGCGTGCGCTAAACCTGCACGATAGCGTGCGCTACTCGTGATTATTAGCGTGCGCTAATAATGTTACACTTAGCCATTTTCAGCTATTCTTGTCCAACGTCTCGACATGTAAAATACGAACATATGGCATACTGAATACACATACTCCTTCTAATAATATTCGCAAACGATACACAATATCCTCAACTGCAATTGTTGACCAAGTACAGTAATTACACCAATACAGATGTCTCAGTCCTTGAAATATTTTAGCTATACTGTACAGATTCCTCGTTGTACAATATAACTTGGATACAATAATATTAAACAACGGTAGTAGAAATTCCGGATATTACAATCTGCAGGTGGGTCTTCAACAGCTATAGATGGGTCTTCATCAGCTACAGATGGGTTTCCATCAGCAGTAACTGGATCAAGTAGGTTTTGGGGTCCTATCTGATCTGCAGTTAGGTCTTCAGGCTGATCTTCAGGTGAGTCCATCATTCCTGTATCATGAATGATGACTTCTTCTAGGGTGGCAGATTTGAGCTTATTCTTAATTAATTCCACCTGTTTCCTGTACTCAACAATAGATTAATCAAACACAATATGAGGTGTTTCTTCCACAACTAAGGTTCTTTTGTTAAATACTCTGTATGCCTTCCTTATATGTCAGTATACCATAAAGAGACCATCATCAGTTTTAGCATCAAAGGCATTCAGTTGGGTTTTACCATTGTTGTGGATGAAACACTTGCAACCAAAAATATGAAAATATGCAACAGTTGGTGTACTGCCATTCCAAACCTCATAGGGAGTTTTGCCATGTCTCCCTACAATCATACTCCTGTTCTAAGTGTGGCATGCTATGTTGACAGCTTCAGCCCAGAACCTCTTTGGTAGGTCAACTTAAGCAATCATGGACCTGGCGGTTTTCTTCAAGGTTCTGTTCCTTCTTTCAGCAACACCATTATGTTGTGGAGTACTGTATGCAGAGACCTCGTGCTGGATCCCATTGTGATCACTTTACTCAGTGATTGCCTTGTTGAGATATTCTCCTCCTCTATTTGATCTGATCTTGATGATTGAGAGGGATTTCTCATTCTGGATCTTCCTTAGCAGCTCAGGTAGCTTTGTCAAAGTTTCACTCTTTTTATAGAGAAAAACAATCCTTGTATATCTTGAGTAGTCATCTACTACTACTAGAGCATGTTTTCTTCCACTCAATGTCCTTGGCTTGATGGGGCCAAATAGATCCATATGAAGTAGATCTAGAATCCTTGTGGTGAGAGTGGAAGGCTAAACTGGTTTGAATGATGCTCTGGTTTGTTTCCCTTTTTGACATGCATCACAAAGAGCTTCCTTTCTGAATACTTCTTCTGGAAGCCCTCTGACCATTGAGAACTAATCTTGTTGATGGCTTTAAAGTTCAGGTGACGTAGTCTTTTGTGCCACAGCCATCCATTTTCAGCTATTGTCTTGGATAGAAAACAGGTGTTGGGAGTTCCTGCATTCCAATCTATCATATAGGCATCTCTCCTTCTGAATCCTTGTAGCTTCACTACTCCAGATAGGATATCTATCACCACGCATTTCCAAATGGTGAAGACTACTAGATTATTCTCATCACATAACTGACTTATGCTCAAAAGGTTGTACTTGAGCCCTTTGACATAATGGACTTTGGATATTGTTATGTTTCCTCTGTGCAGCTATCCAAATCCTTTTGTCTGACCTCTAGAGCTATCTACAAAGGTTGCATCTGGGCCTCTTTCCTTGGTACAGCACCTTCTTGTTCCCAGTCATGTGCCTTGAGCATCCAAAATCTACAAACCATTCTTCACCTCCTATATTTGATTTTGTGGAGATGTGGTAGTAGTCATTCCACCTTTTCTACAATTAAACAAGCAGAAATTTAGGTACCCAAATCTGTGTGGGTCCTTGGGGATTAGTTGGTTTCCTGGAGAATTGATTTCTCCTTGGATTATGGAAGTTATGGTGATTACCCCTAAAAGGTGTGTATGGTCTGGGCCTATATCCTCGGTTAGGATTGTATAGTAGATATTCCTCATAAAATTGGTGGTGTGGGCCATTTCTAAATCTTGGCTGAGACCATTTATAAAAATCTTTGGGGTCTCCACACCTGTTGATCTTAAAAACCTGGATAACCTTGAGGTTTCCATTTGCCCCTCCCATTTTGAAATCTATTTTTGGGGAGTATTTGATAATAGTGGGCGTGTTGTCTAGGCTGCTGCTTTTGCCTTGGCCATTGCCTAGTCTATTGTCTAAGTGGCTACCTTGTTTACCTTGGATGCTGCCTAAACATTTGACTTGGCTGCTGCCTATTTTGAAATACAGGTTTGTAAGTTGGCTCTGCATACGAGACAAGTGTTTCTCCCTTGATGAAAGTAGTTTTAGAACTAGAGGGAGTGTTGGGGTCATATCCAAGACCTGATCTGGAATAAAGTGGCATTTTATTCATATACAACTCATCCAAGGTTATGGATGCCTTGATAGAAGTTATATCATAAGCTTGTGTATTACATAGTTGTGTCAGTTTAGCAAACTCAGATTTAACACGAGCAAGTGCAGCTGATTTCTCGCTATTTAAGACAGTTAATCTTTTGATCTCAACTGTAGTATTATCAGCCTGGTTTTTCAACTGGTCTTCAGCCTGTTTTTCAAATTGAGATTTGGTTTTAGTTAACTCCATGCTGAGTTTTTCAAAGTTATTTTTCAGCTGCCTATTCTCATCTTGCAGCTGGGTCTTCTCGGCTGATACAGTTAAGTGTGCAGATTTTAATTTCTCAAAATCTTTGAGAAGCTGATTGATAGACTCATGTAAGTCCATATCCTGAGACATGTCTGAGTTGTTATTATTTGAAATTGAGGGTTTAGATGATACCTCTTCATCAGCTAAGTTGGCCATCAGACAATTGTACTCCTCATCATCATAGAAGAATCCACTGCTAGATTCTACTCTCTCTTGGTCTTCTCCAATGAAAGCTTTTCTCATGTCTTCTTTTCTACCCACTTATGCCCACAGTCAATTTGAATATGTCCTGTCTTGTGACAATTGTAGCACTCAACCTTCCAGCTTCCAGCCTTTTGATTCCTTCTTGGGTTTTCTTTATAATTCTTCTTATACTTGGAGTAGTTCTTCTGGAAATTGCGGAATCTTTGCATTATAAAAGCCATCTCTTCCTCAAAATCTAGGGGATTTGGAGGCTTGACTTTAGATAGGCTCTTGGCGGGGGACTCAGCTGCAAATGCTATTCTCTTTTCTGCAGGCTCGGTTGATGATGAACATGGAAGCTCAAACTCATAAGCCTTTAGATCAGACAACAGCTCCTGGATCTTTATCTTGTTAAGATCCTTAGACTCTCTCATGGCTACTGCCTTCATATTCCATTCTGGATTGAGAGATCTTAGAACTTTCAAGGCCATCTCCCTATTGCCATATGTTTTTCCCAGAGAATTGATTTCATTTATTATCTCTGTGAATCTTGTGCCCACTCGGTCGATAGATTCACCATTCTTCATTTTAAAGTTGTCTAACTTTTGGGTAGCGATTGACAACTTATTCTCTTTTATCAGCTCAGTTCCTTCGCACATCACAGCTAGAGTGTCCCCAATTTCTTTGGCATTCTTGCAATTCTTGATCTTGACCACTGTTGATTTGTCAAGAGTTTGGTACAGCACATCTCTGGCACAGTTGTCAAGATTGGCCAGCTTTCTCTCATAAGGGTTCAGCTCCTTCCTCTTTTTGAGAATCTTCTCTGGCTTCCCGACTGCAATTTCTTGTGTATAGTTGTCCTTCTCGAAGATAAAAGGACCGTCTTCAATTATGCACCACATGTCATCATGTATGGATGATAAATGTGCCTGCATTATTATTTTCCAAAGATCATACTTGACAACTGAAAAAATAGGTAACCTAGAGTGCATGTGTTGCATGTGTTCCATTTCTAATTGAGAGATTAAAGTATATATCCTTGATATATGGATCTGGTTCTGAAAAATTGAACCAACTTCTCCGATACCACTTGTAGGTCACAAGTCGTCAGGAATAAGTCTAGAGGGGGGGTGAATAGACTTATTGAAACTCTTTTTCCACGAAGGGTTAGGGGTTTCTCAGCTGATAGGTACACATGACTTAAAGTCGTCTGTAGACAGGTATGCGGAAGTCAGTTGATGACGAAAGTAAATAACTAAACAATGGAACAGTAAGTATGTATGCAGCAGGTAAGTATGATGATTAAAGCAGTAAAACACGCAGGCAATTATAGTGGTCTCAGAGGTGGGGTAATCCTCTACGAATCCACTTTTCTCCAAACCAGTTGGGGATGAATTCACTATAATTCTCAACCAGTGATAAATATTACAGTGATTCTTCCTTAGCTACAACAACTTCCAGCTAGTGGAAATCCCATCGTTGCAACTCCTTTGACTGCCTAACACCTCTTGATCTAAAATCCTCGGATGCCTATCAGTATCGCAAACTTCAACCAGTGAAGTACCCCGAACTCAGGTTTTAAGACACAAATGGTTTGTCTTCTCCAACTAAGAGCTTCTTTCAAATAAGAACTTTGAACTCTTCCTCTTCACGATGCTATTTGTTCGCTCTGATTGCTTTGATTGCTTTGTTCGCTTGTAAGTGTTGTTCGCATCGTACTGCTCAATTTCATATCTTCAGATATTTATAGATGGATATCCTTGAGCTTCCTTCATAGCCGTTGCAATTTATGTAACAAATCCGTCCATTGGAGAAATAGACTTCTTTGTTTTTCTTTCCAAACGTTGCAAGGCTGGATTCCCTTATTTTAATCAATTTCCGACCATTGTGAAGACTTTCACGTTGTAGCGCCGAATCTTTAGATTATAATATGTTAAAAGTCTTCAGTGGTGCGTCTCGAAGAATATTTAATTCATTGCTTTCCAGGAATCTCTCCAGTCTGTCTTTCTACGCATGCATGTGATTTTCCTTGATTATTGACTTTTCAACGCATGCTGACGTGGACTGGATTACTTGGCTGATCACTTATCTGATCTCGTACAGTCATCCTTATCTGATGTCGGACTTCTCTGATGTAACTTCTCTGAGATGAAGTTCTCTGTCCCGACTAATCTTCTCTGATCTGAAGTCTTCTGACCTGATGAATTTATCTGATCTGATGGTCAAACTTCAGTTGACTTGGACTCCGTCTGATCACTTGATTGTAGTTTGGTCAAACTTCTATGATAATTATTTTGACCAGGACTTCTCTGATAAATCACTTTCTGCAGAACAACTTTCTGCAGTGTTTGGTCAAACCTCTCTGATGTATCTGTTTGACCAAAACTCATCTGATAATGAACTTCTCTGTGATTTATACTTAGTCGATTTTAGCCTAACTTACATGGCCTATAGAAGATACTCATTTTGACAAGTATTCAGCTATACATAATCTGGCCTACAGAAGATTCTCATTTGGTTCTTCTTACATTTTGCCAAGTACTTAAAACATACATTTGAATAATCAAATAAATACAGGAATGACATTATCAAAATCTAATAAGTATTCCTAACAAATCTATCAAAACAAAAACTCATAATTGTATTCCATCAACAACATATGAAAATCACATCTTCAATCAACATAAATTGTCTGTAGACATTAATATCCATATTCATTCTAAAAACAACAATACTTCAGTATATATTTAGCTTTAACATGATTTATACTCCAAGAGTTTCTTCAAGAACACGAATTAATTCATAACCATGTCTAATTAACATCATCATGTTCATAATCCTCAAAAAAACATAATCTACTATGTTTCTAAGATCTGGTCTGTTATCTTAACTTATGTTCAAATCAATATCAACTTATCATCATCTACTTCAACACAAACTTCATAAAGCACCAAAAATTATAAGAGCACTTCAATATTCCATCATCGTACGAAGTAATCATCAACAGTAACATCATAAACCTGTAATTGAAGTATAGTATTGACCAACATACCTCTTTAAAATGAATAACACAATCAAACACCACAAGAATCAACAATGACTTTAAGTCCCAAACTCTATTCCAAGCGATCAATTTTCCAACCAAGTTAAAGGTGTTTGGAAAACACTTATAAATGAACATGGATACTTTTTGGAAGATAAAATTAATTTCAATTCATGAGGGAATGAAAGATCAAGCTTTATTTTATAATCTGCGCAACTCATAATAGCTATTACTGCTAATCAATAACGTACGCAACAACTCTTTGGGTATGCTAATCAACCTCGATAGCATAGCAACATCAATCTAGAGCCTACTACTTTATTTTGTACTATGCTTATGTATGTAATGCCGAGTTAGACCTTTACTTGTTGTTTAGAGCGTATGTCATGTTAGAGTATCCCTCGAATGTTAATCTGATGATGAGATGTAATTATGAACTTAGGTTGAATTAATACAAGGCAGTTGTTCTTTATGTATTTACTATATATCATTGGCGTTCTTGATTTGATAACTAAATATAAATAATGTCCATGCAACTGAATAGAAATACTCTACTTCATATGAGATAAGGAGTCTAGCAATGGAATGTTAAGAAATTAATTGCTTAACTTATCTACAGGCCGATAAAACTTAACTAGGCATTATGTTTAGTAAAGGCTTGTGTGACGTATGATTAGGCATGTGCATACCTTCACTCAGAAGTTGTGGGAGCATTCGGTATAGGTATGCTAATTGGATTATTATACCCAAATGTGACTTACCAAAATAGGAACTTATTTTATTCTATACTAAAATGACCTTCTATGTGACATTAACACACCATATTATCTACAACATAGAATAAATAGACAATACATTTTCATAACTATGACATGAATTAATATGCAAAACAAGTGATAAATTGTAATTAATATTCTGATAGGTAGTTACAGGGAATAAGGTAATACAAGTATAAAGTATGCTTTACACTATACAACCTAACACAAATAATCTGTCGCCATGTCCTCATTGTGATGAGATGGGACATAAGCCCGAAGACTACTAGAAGAAACAAGAAGATGCATTCATTGTGGGAGCATTCAATACCATACCAGGGAATGCCCAAAGTGGGAAACACCGGGCAGCAACCAACAAGATGCTGCGGCTAGGCCAGGAAATCGTAACAAGGGGAAGGCACCAGCGAGAGTTTTCACCTTAGCTAGACAAGGAGCCCCTAACACGAGTGATGTGGTAGAAGGTAAATTTCTTGTATCAAACCACTCTGGTCATGCATTAATAGATCTAGGATCTTCGCATTCTTTTGTCGCACCTCATTATGCTTAAAAATTAATTATCTGCGTGGAATCCCTACCTAGAAGCCTAGAAGTGTCCACACCTATGGGGACAAGTTGAGAGACAGATTCATTATTTAGGGCGTGTGATGTAATAGTTGAGCGTCATAGTTTTCATGCTGACTTAATTCTTCCACCCATACTTGAGTATGACATCATACTTGGTATGGATTGGTAATCAAACCACTATGCACAACTCGATTGCCATTCTAAGGTAGTTCGATTATGAAAACCCAATCAACTAGTGGTTTAACTTCTCAGGAATGCTAGAATTAACTTAGCCCCAATCATATCATCCACGAAGATTAGGATAATCGAACAACATGAATTATTGAAGCTATACCAGTGGTATCAGGATATCCTGATATATTTCCTAAAGTTTACTTCTCTACCTAGAAGTCGAATTTAACATCGATATCTTGCCAGGAAAGGTACGTATGACTAGGACACCATATTGAATAGCCCCACTAGGACTACAAGAACTGAAGGTTTAACTGCATAGCTACTGGAGGTTGGATTTATCTGACCTAGTTTATCTCATTAGGAGCACCAACGCTATTTGTAAAGAAGACGGATGGCACACTAAGATTGTGCATCAATTATCAGGAACTTAACAACATTACTGTTAAGAAAAAATATCAACTTCCCAGGATCGACGAGCTATTTGACCAATTGCAAGGAGTAACGGTATACTTGAAGTTGATCTTCAGCAAGGATTTTACCAACTAAAGATAAAAGATGATGGCATACCTAAGACTGCCTTTCAAACTAATTATGATCATTTTGAATTCGTGGTGATTCCTTTTGGATTAAAAAATGCAACATCCGTATTTATGGATTTAATGCAGTGCATATTCCAACCTTATCTGGCTCAATTTATTGTAATATTCATCGATGAAATACTCGTATATTCTAAGACGGAACAGGATCATGAATCCCATTAAGTATGATACTAGAAATGCTGAAAAAACATAAGTTGTACGCCAAACTCAGTTAATGTGAATTCTGGTTAAGGGAACTAGCATTTTGGGGACATGTGATATCCGTAGATGGTATTGCAGTAGATCCATCAAAGATAGGGACTATTTTGAATTGGATAAGGCTAGAAACTATCATCGAGATTCGAAAAAAAATCAAGTGGGTAAAAGTTTATTTTATTTTTATTCAAAATTATATAAGTATGTTTATCTATTTTGGTGCATCCAAATGTTAATACCTAGATCATCCATGCTTAACATGCAATTAAAAATATCATGTATGCCAAAATCATAGTGCTCGTCTGATTGTCAAATACATACATGATGTTATGAGATTGTTACTTAAATGATGAATTTTGTGATGATTATGATGAAACTGATTTTTGGGAGTTAAAATACAAAAAATGTATGACTAAAATAATGAACTATAGTGAAAGATCAATTAATCACGGGAAACATTATACTATGCAGGTTTAATCTTGTAGAAATGACCAATATTACCAAAAAGGAACAAATTAGGGCAATATTGTAAAATCCAAAAATTTGGACTCCACATTCAAAATTGTCATACTATGTGAAGGATAAACTATTCATATAATTTTACATAAACTGCAATTTGTTAAGATAGAGAATTGGGGTAAAAATGTAATTTTAAGAAATCGAGGATCAAAACTGAAATCCTAGAAATCTTCTGTTTTGAAATAAAATTTACAAAAAGTTTGAACTCTCTGTATTTTTATGATAACAGTGAACTTATCTCGAATTCGAGTACAATTAAAAAAAAAACAGAAAGATATCGTCCTTTTACATAAAATATAGATAAGACCAAAAAAAAAGGGCAAACATATAATTTTGGAATTATTGAAGTTATAAGAAGCTCGTATCGAACTATTCAAGATTATAAGTTAAAAATCGTAACCACAAAATTTCTTAAAACTCGGAGGGCAGAACTGTAAATTTTAAAAGACGAAACTCTCATACAACTTCAGACTCCGATAGCTCATATCATAAGAATGTTCCGTAATAAAGTTCATAATTTCTGAAGTTATAATAAGTCCATACCGAATATTTTAAAAACCCTTGTCATAAAATGAATTTTTAAAAGAATTCAGGGCCTAATGTCGAGTTTTAAAATATAGAATGTTTAAACATAATTAAGTCAATATTGAAAAAAAAATAGTATACTTGTCAAATACTCTAAAATATATAATTCATATATACACCTCGTGGAATTTCCAAACAACTAAAGACTTGATAACAAAAAAACTATTAGTTAAAATTATCTAATTAGTCATCCGACCACCAAACCGACTAAATTAATTTCTATAAAGCATGATCAACATCTGCATTATATACATGAACACCTTTAAATGAGTTAATAATTTGATTTGAATAGAAATCAGGAGTAAGTGTTATTCGAAACTAAGTGGTACAATCTTTGGATATAAATCACCTCTAGAATTTGTACGAGTACCTCTAGAGTCTTTTTCTAAGTATATGCAATGAGGGTCAGTTAGTCTAAGTCATGAATCGAGCAGCGCGGCTAAAGTTCTAGACAAAAATACTATTATTTTCTATTCCCTTGAAACCGAAGGATAAAGTGATCCTAACGGGGTCGAGCGCCTAATGAGTATTTAGCATCGGGAGGTCGTATATATGACTAATTCCCTTGGCCTCTTTATAGCACCTTAGACGATTATCAGTGCTTGGCCTTTGACCACCGCCATAATATTTGGTTCGATGACCATTGCCTTGGGCATTTGGTCGTTCCATCACTAAGTTGTGATCATTGCCCTTTGAGCTTTATTGCTCTCACACTTGATGACATGCTTTCTTATATTTTATCTGTTCTCGATGTGTCCTTAGCTATGGGTTTATGTCTGGTCGCTTTAGAGAAGATTCCACCAGAAGCTGTGATCATATCATAATAGCGACTATACCCGAAACTATGACCCAGTATTGACCTGTTATAGGCTATGAAATGCCGCCATTATCACCATTTTTACTTTCTATGTCAACCTTGTATTTTTATTCCACCGTACTCTATCGTACCTTGATGTAATAATTTCAGTGTATACTTAATATGTTTTTTTAAGTATCGCTCTGTTGTAATAAATAACCATTATTAGTTAACAGGGCTAAGATGTAATATCCGCAATTTTCGATTTTCGGTAAATTTCTTTTTTCGACCGAAGTCCGTTTTGACGACTCGCTCATGACCGTTTCGTCATTCTGAGAATGATTAATTCTACACTTTTTGACATCCGAGTTCGTTTCGGAGTCGTTTTGTTGAGTTCCGTGCTTTTTAACGACTTTTCCGCACTCGAGTTCGGTTCTTGCGAATCTCATTCGAAACTGTTGTTTCGAGTTTCCCGTAAGTCCGTTTAACTTTGTTAGACGTGTTGTGAACTTCCATTTGGTTATTCGATCACGTATCGTGATTTCCGGGCGTTTTGGGCCATTTTGTAATTTCTTGAAAGTTACGGGTATCCGTATCTGTAATTGTTGTCTCGACCCGTTTCTTGGTCGCGTATGATTAATTATGGTATTATGTTTTCATTTCGGGCCGTTGATGTTGTCCGCGAACTTTTCGCCGTGTTCGTTCCGCACGTTTTGAAATCGGGTCGCCGAGCCCCGGTGGTCGGTCTTTGGCCGGACAGTTGCAGAGGCTGGCCGACGGTTGCGGGCACCGGCCGGACAGATCTGGCAGAGAACCGGCGTAAGCGCACGCTCTGCCGGAAGGCTGCGCTAACCGGCAGTGTAGCGACGCTAGCTTGGTCGACCAACGACGCCATATCGGGCGAGACAGAGGGATTACGAGGTTGGACTCGGTCGGGATCGGCAGTAACGCACGCCATCGCCGGCCGTAGCGCACGCCGACCGGCAGGGTAGCGCACGCCGGCCGACTAGCGACGTTACAGGCAAGTTTGTTAGTCCGGTGGCTCTTTGGGCCAGTCGGCTAGCGTGCGCAGCTTCCGCCGTAGCGCACGCTAGCGAGTCGGGCGGACGAGTCATGGTCGGCGGGGTGGTCGGTGGTGCCGGGTCATGCGGGCCATGGCCGAGAGTGATCGGCCGATATCGGCCGATAGCGCACGCTAGTCCGAGAAGGCTAGCGCACGCTAGTTCCGGCCCGATATATATATGACAGATCACCACTTTTCACTTCGTTTTTCATTTCCTTCCTTCTCCTTCCGCTTTGGCGATTCATGGGCGACGAAGCCATGTTGTTTAACAACAAATCCATGAAGTTCTTGAGTTCATAACATCAATCAATCATCCGTTATCATCCTTTGATCCAGCGAATCAAGGTAATCTTCCTTAGAACCCTAATTCCGTGAATTTGGGGGTTTTTGCATTTTTGTTCGATTCGTTCCGTGTTGTTGATTAATTCATGATGGGTATGATTAATCTTGGTAGTATTCTTGTGTTTAACATCATTTAATCCATTGTTCTTCGTCGAATCGAAGTATATTTCTTGTTTTCCTTCGAATTGACTTTTTGGGGGATTTGTCCTCGATCTCGTTTTTCATCCGTTTTCGATGGATCGATTATGGTTAAATGATGTTGTTAAACATATTCTATGGATTGTATAACCATATTTCAACTTGGAATTTCCGTTTTCGGGTTTTGACGGGACGAATCGTGTTCTTGGCGTTTGGAAATCCTTGAACCTTCGTCATTTGTTCTTTGAATTCAGCGGCTTTGGGTCGTACTTTGGAATTCATTTTCATTGTTATTGTTTTCGTTCGTAGTTCATTGTTGTGGATTGTCGTTCGGTGGAGTCGGCGAGTTCGTAGTCGGTTCGTGCCAACCTACTTCGGTCGATTCTCCGCGTTGTGGTCATTCGAGGCAAGTACCTTGTCCATACTTTTCTTGTTTCGTGAATATGATGATTGGTGATCGTCTTGATTTGTTTGTTTGTTTGAAATGAGTTTTCAAAAGATTTGGTTAGCCTCGTTAAAGGCCCTCTTTCAAAACAGTGTGTGTTTTGTGATTGGTGTGGTTCGTGAATAACTATGTGAATTCTACGTATATGCTTGGTGCTCATGTTGCACTTGGTATTGTGTGTGGACGTATATATTTCATTTCGGTGCGTTGTGGATTGACGTGGTGTTTTGCTATGTGCTTGATGCCTCTGGGCGAATTGTTTGAATATCCTTGATATGATATGTTATTTGTGTGAATGTGTGGATATGGTTGAAGGTCTACGGTGACACATGGCACGTGATCATGTGGTCAGGATGCAACAAGTGATTGATCCAACCGTGAGAGCCTGAGATAATCTACGGTGGCACATGGCATGTGATCATGTGGCCAGGATGCAACAAGCGATTGATCCAACCGTGAGATGTGTGTGATTTGTTTCGCTAGCCAGCTCGGGAGGGTCCTTCGAGGCCTCGAGTGGGATGTCGGTGGTATCGTCCCGGTCCTAGGCGATGCGCGTGCGTGATTATGTTTCGTTGATTTTACGTCCGTTGAGGACACGTGATGTTGGGCTCTGACCCTGTAAATTGTTGGTGATTTCCTATTTGCGAAAACAAAACATTTGGGCTGTGACCCTATTAATTTTTGGAAAGAGAAGGATTTTATAATCCTAAATTGTTTTCTATTAAAACTCTCGATGGCATTTTAAACTGTTTTGTAAATTGTTTCCCTTATTTGCGATCTTTCGGTTTTGGAAATGCTTACTCAAACCCTTGCCTCAGGAAGTACTTTTCTTTACGTTTGGATCTTTGAGGATTCTTGATTATTATTGTTCTTGGAACTTGTATTGTATGGCTCGTATTTTTGCACTTGTACTTGCACTAGCAAAACAGTGGAGTTTTGCTAACCCCCGAGTATTCGGGGGGTGGATGTCTATTTTTGCATTCAGGTTTTGGAGCATAGCACAGGGTCGGCACGAAGGATGATGAAAGATGAACGATACTAATCACACGAGGATCCGTTGTTGTCGTATTGGTCTAGTTGTATTTTCTTATCCGCTGCAGTATATTTTCCCGTTGTACGGGTGTGGTTGTATTTTGACCCCTGCGTGGGCATGAGTTGTATTTGAGTTGCATGTATCTGTTGAAAGACCAAATCGGTCTACTGAGTCTTTTTAGCCTTAAAGGCGAGGTTTAGATGTTTGATTTTAGTTATCATCCTGGTAGATCCTCGAGGAGAGGGTCTACGGCATGTAATATCCCTGAGCGGATTTGGGGGTGTTACAGAATGGTATCAGAGATTAGGTTGTGGAAACCTAGGCTGTCGGGTCAGTGGTGTCTGTTGAGTTGTTGTCTCGTCGGATTTTGTCTGACTGAGTCGTGTCGCGACGCGTCGTCTGAGTTTGTTGGTCGTGATTAGTATCGTGGGCGATCATCATCTTCGTGCGACCTGTGAATGTAAGTCTCCCTTCTTTGTGTTTTGCCTCGTGTGACACGAGCCATTTTTATGATTATTGGTTAAGTGACGGAATCCTCTTATGGATTTTGATTTTGTGATATGTGGTTATTTGACTCTCATATTTCGTTCATATGAGCTGGATTGTGCATGTTAGACTGTATTTCTTTTATCCGCTGCATGAGTTCCTTTGTAATAGCTTTCGGTATTTTACCGACTGAATTTTATTTCGAAAACCGATTTCTTTAACCGAGTTGTTGGCCTTGACCGTTTTGACGGTAGTTGGGTATTTTCAAATGATTTTGTGAGTTTTGATAAGTACTACCGTCATCGACCTTTTTGGGCATTTTTGTAATTGGTTTTTAGCCTGGTGGGTTCCGGTGCGGGACCCACGGCGCTATAATGTTCCGTGTATTTACCTGAAATTTTTGGGCATTGTAGCCCATTGAATTATCTTTGAAAACCTTGAGTATCTTAGAAAATAAAATTCGAGACGTACTTTTAAATGGATTGTATTTTCAAGGCGCCTACTAGCGCAACTATCTGTTTCAAAATTTTTCTACCTCGAGGACCAAAATGTTTTGAGATATTTTCGATGTTAGAAACATTTATACTTAGACCCGAGGGTCGGATATTCTGAAAGTTTTTCACTAAAAGAAAGGTGTCCTCATTTTAGTTCAAACGCAAGATGAATTTCAATGTCTCGAAAATGATGTTTGTTTAACTTTTTGTAAAATGATACTCAAGATCCACTGGTGTTTCCAAACTGTTTTCAAAAGGTGGTTTTCGTTTTTAAAACCCATCATTTCCTGTTTGTAGTCGGAGAAGGTGTGTAATATGTTGATATTGAATGTTGTCGCCTTGTGATGAATTATGTATTATCGCACTTGTGCGAGCTATTGGAACCGGAGTTTGTATGATTGTGTACATACGTGGTTGTTCCTTGATGTTTTGTAATTGTGCACCGGTCATCATTCGAGTCGTTGATGTCGCCGAACGATGCCGTCGTTATTGTGATATTCATGTGTGTGTTGCCTTACGATGGTAATCGTTGTATGTGTTATGTGTTATGATTTTCTGTTGTGCTGAGTGGTTACTTATTCAGTATGCCGAGGGGCCGAGGTCGTGGTCGTGGCGATCGGACGCGTGGTCGAGAGCATGCTTCCGGTGATAGTATTGGTATTGGTGTTGCTACTATTTTACAGCAGGTAGCCACTCAGACGACTCAGTTGACTCAGGCAGTTCAACGTGTTACAGATGTGACCCAGCACACTGGTGCAAATCAGTGGCTTCGAGAAGTGGTTCGTATGATTCCCCCTCGTTTCGCTGGTGCTGCAGATGCTTTAGGCTGGGATGGTTGGCTTTTCCAGTTGGAAAAGATTTTCGAGATAGTTGATTGTCCAGAAGAACGTAAGGTTCCGGTAGCTCAGTATCTTTTCGACAAAGATGCCGCTAGCTGGTGGGAGGCTATTAAGCCTCGAGATCGCGTTGTCACGTGGGCAGAGTTCCAGAAATTCATGAGAGATGAGTTTTGTCCGGAACCGATCAGAAATCAGAGGATTAATGAATTCTTTTCGGCGAAACCGTAAGATGTACCGCTGTCTCAAGCTATTATTGATTTTAGCAAACAGCTCGGCTATGTGCAAAATCAAGTAAGGACAGAGGAGGACAAGATTTGTCATTTTAGTAGGCGGATGAAGCTGGAGATTCGCCAGTACATGGCAGGTCTCGCTTGTACTTCCTTGAGAGATTGTCAGAATAGGGCGTTAGCCTATGAGCTATCCAGATTATCGACCGAGAGTATGTCTGACTCGAAGAAACAGAAAACCGTTGGGAACTTTTCAGGAAAACAGGGGAGTGGGCCCCTTGAGGTTGCGACTTCGTCTCGTCATCCCAAAATGGTTCCTAGATCGCGTGATCAGAGGAGTAGTACTCCTGTAGTGAGTAATATGAGCACTTCGAAGATATGTTATAACTGTAGTCGAGCGGGCCATACTGCGAAGAATTGTCGTTCACCGTTAGTCAGCTGTTTCGAGTGTGGCCAGGTGGGTCACCGATCCGTACATTGCGAGACGGTAGCTGAGAGGTTTGGGGATCGAGGTTGCGTCTCTGCTCCGAAAGTACACGGAGATGCCTAGGGTGGTTTTGAGGATTTCGGCGTAGCCCGAATTATTTATGATTGCCCTTGTGGATCGTTTTGTGTTTATTCTCTGTTTTCTCGACTGTGCGTGTTTTCTTGTAACAAGTACTTTGTGTTTTGTGATTGTTTGGATAATTGACTTGATTGTATTATCTGTTTGATGACGCTTGTCACTTGTTGGTGTTATTATGTCTCTACCGGCGACGTTGTGTTGGTCGTCGTGGAGCGTGTTTTCACACCGTATATTCCGTTGTGTTGTTTGTAACATTTCGCCGTTGGGCGTTAGTTACGCGTTTCTTGCGTATCTCGTTGAGTTTTCCTGGCGGAATAT
The DNA here is from genome assembly GCA_033398695.1 of Orobanche coerulescens. NCBI lineage: Eukaryota > Viridiplantae > Streptophyta > Magnoliopsida > Lamiales > Orobanchaceae > Orobanche > Orobanche coerulescens. The sequence goes on along the minus strand of CM065807.1, from coordinate 93,801,503 downwards.
TTCTTCCCCTACTTGTTTTAAGTTTCGGGACGAAACTTCTTTTAAGGAGGGTAGAATGTAATATCCGCAATTTTCGATTTTCGGTAAATTTCTTTTTTCGGCCGAAGTCCGTTTTGACGACTCGCTCATGACCGTTTCGTCATTCTGAGAATGATTAATTCTACACTTTTTGACATCCGAGTTCGTTTCGGAGTCGTTTTGTTGAGTTCCGTGCTTTTTAACGACTTTTCCGCACTCGAGTTCGGTTCTTGCGAATCTCATTCGAAACAGCTGTTTCGAGTTTCCCGTAAGTCCGTTTAACTTTGTTAGACGTGTTGTGAACTTCCGTTTGGTTATTCGATCACGTATCGTGATTTCCGGGCGTTTTGGGCCATTTTGTAATTTCTTGAAAGTTACGGGTATCCGTATCTGTAATTGTTGTCTCGACCCGTTTCTTGGTCGCGTATGATTAATTATGGTATTATGTTTTCATTTCGGGCCGTTGATGTTGTCCGCGAACTTTTCGTCGTGTTCGTTCCGTACATTTTCGGAAATCGGGTCGTCGAGCCCTGGTGGTCGGGTACTGGCCGGACGGTTGCGGGACTGGCCGGACGGTTGCGGGCACCGGCCGGACAGATGCGGCAGGAACCGGCGTAGCGCACGCTACTGCCGGAAGGCTGCGCTTCGCCGGCAGTGTAGCGACGCTAGCTTGGTCGACCAACGCCTATCGGGCGAGACGAGAGGATTACGAGGTTACGGACTCGGTCGGGATCGGCGGTAACGCACTTTGTCGGTCGTAGCGCACGCTGACCGGAAGGGGAAGCGCACGCTGACGGCCTACTAGCGACGTTACTGGCAAGTTTGTTAGTCCGGTGGCTCTTTGGGCCAGTCGGCTAGCGTCGCGAGCTTCCGGCCGTAGCGCACGCTAGCGGGAGTCGGGCGACGAGTCATGGTCGGCGGATTGGTCGGTGGTGCCGGGTCATGCGGGCCATGGCCGAGAGTGCTCGGCCGTCTTGGCGATAGCGCACGCTAGTCGGGAAGGCTAGCGACGCTAGTTCCGGCCCGATATATATGACAGACCAGCCACTTTTCACTTCGTTTTTCATTTCCTTCCTTCTCCTTCCGCGGCTGGCGATTCATGGGCGACGAAGCCATGTTGTTTAACAACAAATCCATGAAGTTCTTGAGTTCATAACATCAATCAATCATCCGTTATCATCCTTTGATCCAGCGAATCAAGGTAATCTTCCTTAGAACCCTAATTCCGTGAATTTGGGGGTTTTTGCATTTTTGTTCGATTCGTTCCGTGTTGTTGATTAATTCATGATGGGTATGATTAATCTTGGTAGTATTCTTGTGTTTAACATCATTTAATCCATTGTTCTTCGTCGAATCGAAGTATATTTCTTGTTTTCCTTCGAATTGACTTTTTGGGGGATTTGTCCTCGATCTCGTTTTTCATCCGTTTTCGATGGATCGATTATGGTTAAATGATGTTGTTAAACATATTCTATGGATTGTATAACCATATTTCAACTTGGAATTTCCGTTTTCGGGTTTTGACGGGACGAATCGTGTTCTTGGCCGTTTTGGGGGAAATCCTTGAACCTTCGTCATTTGTTCTTTGAATTCAGCGGCTTTGGGTCGTACTTTGGAATTCATTTTCGTTGTTATTGTTTTCGTTCGTAGTTCATTGTTGTGGATTGTCGTTCGGTGGAGTCGGCGAGTTCGTAGTCGGTTCGTGCCAACCTACTTCGGCCGATTCTCCGCGTTGTGGTCATTCGAGGCAAGTACCTTGTCCATACTTTTCTTGTTTCGTGAATATGATGATTGGTGATCGTCTTGATTTGTTTGTTTGTTTGAAATGAGTTTTCAAAAGATTTGGTTAGCCTCGTTAAAGGCCCTCTTTCAAAACCGTGTGTGTTTTGTGATTGGTGTGGTTCGTGAATAACTATGTGAATTCTACGTATATGCTTGGTGCTCATGTTGCACTTGGTATTGTGTGTGGACGTATATATTTCATTTCGGTGCGTTGTGGATTGACGTGGTGTTTTGCTAAGTGCTTGATGCCTGTGGGCGAATTGTTTGAATATCCTTGATATGATATGTTATTTGTGTGAATGTGTGGATATGGTTGAAGGTCTACGGTGACACATGGCACGTGATCATGTGGTCAGGATGCAACAAGTGATTGATCCAACCGTGAGAGCCTGAGATAATCTACGGTGGCACATGGCATGTGATCATGTGGCTAGGATGCAACAAGCGATTGATCCAACCGTGAGATGTGTGTGATTTGTTTCGCTAGCCAGCTCGGGAGGGTCCTTCGAGGCCTCGAGTGGGATGTCGGTGGTATCGTCCCGGTCCTAGGCGATGCGCGTGCGTGATTATGTTTCGTTGATTTTACGTCCGTTGAGGACACGTGATGTTGGGCTCTGACCCTGTAAATTGTTGGTGATTTCCTATTTGCGAAAACAAAACATTTGGGCTGTGACCCTATTAATTTTTGGAAAGAGAAGGATTTTATAATCCTAAATTGTTTTCTATTAAAACTCTCGATGGCATTTTAAACTGTTTTGTAAATTGTTTCCCTTATTTGCGATCTTTCGGTTTTGGAAATGCTTACTCAAACCCTTGCCTCGGGAAGTACTTTTCTTTACGTTTGGATCTTTGAGGATTCTTGATTATTATTGTTCTTGGAACTTGTATTGTATGGCTCGTATTTTTGCACTTGTACTTGCACTAGCAAAACAGTGGAGTTTTGCTAACCCCCGAGTATTCGGGGGGTGGATGTCTATTTTTGCATTCAGGTTTTGGAGCATAGCACAGGGTAGGCACGAAGGATGATGAAAGATGAACGATACTAATCACACGAGGATCCGTTGCTGTCGTATTGGTCTAGTTGTATTTTCTTATCCGCTGCAGTATATTTTCCCGTTGTACGGGTGTGGTTGTATTTTGAACCCTGCGTGGGCATGAGTTGTATTTGAGTTGCATGTATCTGTTGAAAGACCAAATCGGTCTACTGAGTCATTTTAGCCTTAAAGGCGAGGTTTAGATGTTTGATTTTAGTTATTAGCCTGGTAGATCCTCGAGGAGAGGGTCTACGGCGTGTAATATCCCTGAGCGGATTTGGGGGTGTTACATAAGATATGACGTTTGTATATGTCTAGAATTTTATCATCACAAATGTTATTTATTATGTTAATTGTCATGTTCTCGTCCAACCCCGGTGTGGGGCGTAACAGACATACGATCAGAGCTCGGTTTGTAAAAAGTACACTTACCGAGCTTTCCAAGATAAGATTCTTGGACATATATGGAACTCCCACCTAGTACGAAGTGAATATTATGTGGACCATTGAATCCATACAGTTAGGAATTTATAGAACCTAACTTAAGGTCTGATTCAATCGTTTACTAGGACTTGTTTCAACCTCTTTGATATTCATTTGGAATAAGAATTGCAAATCAATACTATTGACTTCAATTAAGTTGCTACACTATTCATATGGAATATCAATAGCTAATTTCAACTTACTAAATATATCCAAATTGTTACATGCACCGTAGTCAACCTAACTTCGTTATTCCTTCGGAAGGCGTAAAACTAATATTGCAAGAAAAATTTTCAAGTAGATTAATTTTTTCACCTTTCTAAAGGGTGAATTCTAAATCTTAAAGTTTGGTTTGAATTATTAAGGTTATTTTCTTAATGATTATATGTGCATATTTGAGTGTGTTAGTTGAATCTTTAAGACGTTACATATTGTTAGAACCTTGATAGTTACTGACATAGAGTTTTATTTTGGTAGGTATGGATTCCATGTGGGAGATGATTTACTACAAAAAGACTGGTTTTACTAACGAAAAATACCGACAGCCACTCTCCCGTTGGTAATGTTGGGATTCGGTACCTAAATCGAAGGCCCAATGGAAGCGGTAAAATGAAAATTATTTCGATCTGAATCCCTACGAGGATCGATCGAGCTACGTATATACGAATATTAAAACGAAACACAAGATGATGCGAGAAACATACCCTTGTAGTCCGTTGATTAAATGATGTCCTTCTCTTGAGATATTCCCCAAGCTTTAGTTGATTTCCCTACGATCCAATCTGCTCCAAGCTCTTAGATGATCCGATGACGAAAACACTGCGTCTCTACTTGCCACGCGCCGGAGAAATGAACGCAACGACAATCACCCAATTAACCTCTAAGGTTATGGCTAGAATCAAGTGATGGAAGCTTTATATGTGATTATTACACTCTAAGTGTATAAATCACAATCTCTCAATTGATTTTTTGATTTTTCTCCAAGAACAACCAAGAACCAATGAAAAAGATGAAGATGACTTTGAGAAAAAAATTCTCTCTCTTTCTTGTTCTCTCAACTATAGGAATGAATGGGTTGGTGCAAATGAGATAGTCTTCCACTTCTAATTCAACTCAAATCACCAACATGAGATATTATTTTTATATATTGTCCCCTCAAGTCTTGGTCTTCCATTATTAAAATGGAGACAATGACCAAGAGGGAGTTGGTGAGGGGGGGCGGCCTTCTATAAGGAATCGGGCGAGTTTGGTTCGTTTCGGACTCCCGTGAATCCAAACAGATAAACTCCGATTTCGTTCTGATGTATTTATATCAATTAATTAATCTAATTAATTAATTATATCAAATACATAATAACATAATTAATTTCTCCAAGAAATAATTACATTAATGAATTAAATTAATCACCGGTAATTTATTTAATTCATTAGGCCGTAAATCAATTTATCCAATAAATCAATTTAGACATCCAATGTCCCAAATTAGATATCCAATATCCAATATTCATAATGAGAGAATAAGCTCAATTTATTCCGTCGTCAATCCTATTGCGCGACTCGGTAGGTCCGTCTCAGTCGGCAATGGGAGGAACCAAAGAGTAGTAGCACCACCTAGCCAGCCTGGCGGCGTACACTGTACCCCAACTGAGAACGAATGATGGGATCATTCAAGAACCATTCTGTCGTGAATACCTGTATACGTCTAAACCCTTCTTTCAAACGTCCCGACCAAGTTATAGGGTCACAGTCAGTCAAACCCTATCTATACTTGACGCTATGCATGAGTTAATGCAAATCGAGATCATCGAGCTCTCGTGTATCCAATACAACTAGCTCTAATGCTTTGGCCAATGACTTATGATCTCATCTGCCAATAACCGCATAAGACATATAACCCGCTCACTAACGGGAGAAAGAATTCTATCTTGTTATTCAGTAAGACCTGCTACTTGCCTATCAAGATGCACGTCGAGGTTGACCCCCGCCTTTCGGTTTACAGGGTCAAACTACTCTAATGAAAATATTGATGTCGCAAGCACATCCCTAATAAATCCTCAAGTCGAAGGTTCACGAATACCTATCACAACCTTTCGATTCCATCATTGATTGTCCCAGAGTGAAACCCGTGTGACAAATCGAGGGTGAGTCGGTTCGAGTATACTAATCTAATTAGCATACCTATAACGTGTGCTCCCACTAACCATTAGTATTCATCAGGCACTCTTCATGTCAAAGAACACGTCATACAAGTCTTCACATAAACTTAATGCCCAGTCAAGTTTCATCGACTTGCGAACGATTAAGTATTTGATCTATAAACCTTTCCAGTGCCGACCCCCTTATCCAATAAGGAGTGGAATGTTTTGCTCTCAAATACACGGACTAGTTTCTATATATATATTTACGAGTCAGGAATGCCAGTAACTACCAGTAAATAAAGAAACATCCATTGTGTTATATTAATGATTTACATAATAACAAGTACAATGCCCTCACTCAACATCCTATGAGTGGCATTCGAGGGAATTCTCCTAACAATCTCCCACTTGCACTCAATGCGACACACTATGGAATCTAATACACATGTTCTCCAGATTATGCTCCAAGCTAATCTGAGAATGTAACTTGGTGAGTGGATCAGCGACGTAGTCGGCTGACTCTACTCTATAAAGCACAATGTATCTCTTTGCGAACAAATTCTCTTACGAGATGATACTCTCTCTCAATATGTTTTGTACTATTATGAAACCTCGGCTCCTAGGCCTGTGCCACCGCTCTGGCAGTGCAGCACAAGGTGTCATGTGAAGTTTACCCAGTAACTTCTTAATTCTTCCTTTGGAGGCCTCCGAGGCCGCTTTATACTCAGCCTAATAGGTGGAACCAGCATTCGCACTATACTTGGCACAATGCCAAGATACTGCTCCTCCATTAAGAGTAAATATAGCCAAAAGTAGACATAGAATCGTCTTTCTGTCCTTAGAAGTCCAATACAGTGAATCCCATCACATTCAATTCTCCACCACCATATATAAGAACTAGGTCTCTAGTCCTTCTAAAGTGCTTGAGAACGTTCTTTACAGCGGTCTAATGTTCCCGAACTGGGTTAGCCCGAAACCTACTTACCACGCTCCCAGCATGCGCAATGTCAGGTCTCGTACACAATAAAGCATATGTAAGGCTACCCACTGCCGAAGCATATGGTATATAACTCATTTCCTTTCATTGTTCCTCACTATGAGGACACATCTTCAAGGTGAGTTTTATTCCATGTCGCATCGGAAGGAACCCTCTTTAAGATCTTATCTATATTGAGGGCTTGGGAATAACTTATCATTCTCTTCGATCTATCCCAGTAGAGTCGAATCCCAAGAATATAGGTTTCTTCTCCAAAGTCTTTCATGGAGAAATTACTCGAAAGTCAAACTTTCATAGAACTGAGCATTCCAACATCATTTCCTATTAGTAGAATGTCATTTATATATAGTACTAAGAATGTGATCTTTCTCCCACTAACCCTCTTGTATACACAAGGTTCCTCTTCATTTTGCACGAAGTCAAACTCTTTGACTGCCTCGTCAAAACAAAAGTCCCAACTACATGAAAACTACTACAGTCCATTTCATGGAGTCTACATCCACCATTGTTAGGTCATTGGTCGCGGGTCGGTCTCTTGTTTATCACCTGGAACCTCGTGGAAACCCAGTTCCTCCAAGTGCATAAAACTATACCTATTAGGTAATTGAGACACCCTACTTGACCTACGAGGTGGTTGTACTTGTGTTACAGAAGGTTCGGTTCTAATTTGTTGGCACAGGTGTCGCCTGAGGAGTTTCATTGTATTCTTCCAAAGAAATATTTCTACCTGCTCCGCCTTCCTGAATGACTTATCTTCCAGGAAGTGTGCATGCAAAGTAACAACGATCTTTCAATCTTTGGACATGTAGAATAGATAACCCATCGTCTTAGAAGGAAATCCAATAAAATGTCTCCTCACAGACCTCGCTTTCATTTTTTCCACCTTAGTATTCTTGACATAGGTGGAACATCCTCAAATCCTAATGTGATTAAGACTTTGGTTTCCTGCCCTCCCACATCTCATGTGGAGTTTTAGGAACGGATTTGGAAGGACATCTATTCAAGATATATGCAGCGGTCAGGAAGTGCATACCCCCACAGGTAAATCGGTAAGTCAGTATAGCCTAGCATGGAACGGACCATGTCCAACAAGGTCTGGTTCCTTCTTTATGACACACCATTTTACTGAGAAGTGCCTGGAGGTGTAACTTGTGAAACTATTCCATGTTCCTTAAGGAACTCGTCAAACTCCCTACTCATATACTCGCCACCTCAGTCCGATCGAAGTGCTTTGATATGATTTCTAGTTTGTTTCTCGACTAGGGCCTTAAATTCCCATAATTTCTCAAAGGCCTCGAATTTATGTTTCATTAAGTATACATAACCACACCTAGTATGATCATCTGTAAATGTAATGAAGTACTGATATCCGTGTCCAAAGCACCACATACGTTGGTATGGAATAATCCCAGTTTATCAGTGGCTCTTTCAAAAGTCCCTCTAAAGGGGGACTTAGTCATTTTGCCTTTAAGGCAAGATTCACAAGTAGGAAAGAGGATCCGATCCCTATAGACCCATAAGTCCATCTTTTTCCATTTTGTAAACCTTGGTCTGACCAACATGACCAAGTCTAAGATGCCATTTCAAAACTTGATTGGTTTCATCCCTACCACACTTCCTAGTCATAGTATTCACAACGACTTTGTTACTGAGGTTTAGATGATACAGTCCATTTAACAATGTAGCAGTGCCCACTAGTTTATTTCTGAAATAAATTTTGCAGGAACCATCACCAATCAAAAATGAAAAGCCTTTCCGATCCATGACCGAATGGATACAATGTTTTTATACCCCTTGGGCAAAACAAGTACATCTTCTATAAACAAAGCCGGATTCTAAATCCAAAAGAAGTGATTCTATGTCGGTTGACTCGACGCTATGCCTGCTTCCGACAGTGACCATCACTTCCCCAGCTCCAAACTTCCTACTTTGTTCCAGATCCTGATTCATAGTACAAATATGAGAACTAGTACCAGAATCCAGTATCCAAGAAGTAGAAAATACAGTAGCAGAACAATTTGTTTCCAAAACTAAAAGTTCTGTACCTGAAGTGCCATGAAGAATCGGACAGTCTCTTGCCCAGTGGCCCAGCTCACCACACTTGAGACATGCGTCCTTTTTCTTCTTGCTCTTTGGAACCACCGGGGCCTTGCCCTTACCCTTCAAGTTCTTGACTTGTGGTCCCATTTGCTTCTTGGTCTTTTTCTTCTTGTTCTTAGACCTCCGAGGTCCAGAAGAAATCACAGGGGAAGACTCCTTCATCCGCAGAGTCCTCGTCTAAGACTGAGCAGTCATGAGTTTGTTCATTAGCCCAGCTAAGTTACACGCAATCTCATTGCAGTTCAAATTCATAACAAACTATAAGAAGGAATCAGGGAGAGACTGTAGGATAAGGTCGGTCTGAAGAGAAGTATCCATCTTAAAATCAAGAGCCTCCAATATCTCGATCATGGATATCATTTTGAGAATGTGGTCCCCAACCTTCTCACCTTCCTTTATCCTTGCACCGAACATTTGCTTGGATATCTCATATCTAGCTGTTCGACTGTGCTCACCATAAAGCTCGGTTAAGTGAGATAGAATCTGCCTAGCAGAAGTCATTTTCTCATGAGCTCTTTGAAACTCATTAGACATGGAAGCCATCATATAAGCAAGGACTTTCACATCTTCCTTAACCCAATTTTCGTGGTTTTCAATCTCTTCTTGATTGGCTCTTGTCCGCACTGGAGGCGCCGGAATGTCTGTCTCCAAGACGTATTCCAGTGCCTCTATACTGAGGACTATCATCAGACTGCGGAGCCAATCCACAAAGTTAGGTCCTTTCAAGGTGTTCTTTTCGAGTAGAATTACGAGTGGATTCATTGTCATATTGAGAGTTATGTCTGCATTTAAGTATGACAGATTAATTAGTGACTCGTTCAATTATGATCTGAGTATAATTTCCCGAAAACTCGATGGAGGGAAGAAAAACCTCGGAAGCATAGCACATCCGGTTTGGATTTCAATTTCCCGAAAGCTCGATGGAGGGAAGAAAAACCTTGAAACCTTATAAACTTAATAATTTGTCGTGGGAGAATTTTCAAGATTAATGTTACACTTTGCACATTAATCCATTTAAGCGCGTTTGTGCATTCATACAATATGAACAACCATTCACAACCTAGTTGCTACCAACATGTACTTCATGGACCGTTCCTAGAAACAAAAACTCCGTAATCTAATTACAAGTCTTCGTCTTGAATCTTCGTCTTCTCGAAACGGATCTTCCTCCAGTCTTCGTCATTACATATAAATTTTACATTTAAAAATTGCATCCTAGATACAAATATTTCTAGTAAAATAAATAGGCTCAAAACGGCCTTTACAACCCAATTGAATAAAACCGAACGATTCAAAACTAAGTCCATGAACCACATCCCCATTCAAAAGCATTCATCCAATAAATACTATATAAACAGAAAGCGTAGAGATACATTGATCCAATCAACAATTCGAATCGATCCAATCGATTCACACAACCGGTAATATGAAAAATTTTCAAATAATTCGGTCACTTCAAATATTCCAATTAATTAAATTTTCCTTATAAAATGAAATACCATAAATCATTTTATATTAAATCAATTTAATATGCGGGAGATTAATTTTCTGGATACACGAAAAAATCGACTCGGGGCGAAACTGGCCTGCCACGGGCCGAGTCACCATTGGCAGCCTACCGGCCAAGCACAGCACGTGCCGAATGGCACGGTCGGGTCGACTCGGCCCGTGTCGCCTGGCACGGTCGGGTCGTCCCGACAGTCTGCCGAGACTGGCCGGCTGCCACGGCCCGTGTCGCCTGACACAGTCGGGTCAGCCCGGTAACTTCCTGCCCGTTGTCCGAAAAGTCATCCGACGGCGATTCGGAGCCAGATTTTCGACCGGATATCCAATATCAATATTTTCCAACTTTCGTATCTTTAATATAAATCATATTTTCCAGAAATTTAAGATTTATATTTAGACATAAACTTACGAAAAATACAACTATTACGAACGAAAAACATATACCACGATTATGACTAAAATGATTCCAAATCATTCACCATCTAATCGAGCATTCCAAATGCCAATATCATATATACGATCGCAAGACCAACGCTCTGATACCACTCTTGGGATTCGGTGCCTAAATCGAAGGCCCAACGGAAGTGGAAAAATGAAAATTAATTCGATGATTCCCTACGAGGATCGATCGAGCTACGTATATACGAATATTAAATTGAAACACAAGATGATGCGAGAAACATACCCTTGTAGTCCGTTGATTAAATGGTGTCCTTCTTTGAGCTATTCCCCAATCTTTAGCTGATTTCCCTACGATCCAATCCGCTCTAAGCTCTTGAATGATCCAACGCCGAAAACACCGCGTCTCTACTTGCCACGCGCTGGAGAAACGAACGGAACAACGATCACCCGATTAACCTCTAAGGTTACGGCTAGAATCAAGTGATGGAAGCTCTCTATGTGATTATTACACTCTAAGTGTATAACTCACAATCTCTCAATTAATTTCTTGATTTTTCTCCAAGAACAACCAAGAACCAATGAAGAAGATGAAGATGACTTTGAGAAAAAAATTCTCTCTCTTTATTGCTCTCTCAACCGTAGGAATGAATGGGTTGGTGCAAATGAGATAGTCTTCCACTTCTTATTCAACTCAAATCACCAACATGAGATATCATTTTGATATCTTGTCCCCTCAAGTCTTGGTCTTCTATTATTAAAATTGAGACAAAGACCAAGAGGGATTTGGTGGGGGGGCGGCCTTCTAGAAGGAATCGGGCGAGTTCGGTTCGTTTCAGACTCCCGTGAGTCCACACAGATAAACTCCGATTTCGTTCCGATGGATTTATATCAATTAAATAATCTAATTAATTAATCATATCAAATACTAATAACATAATTAATTTCTCCAAGAAATAATTATATTCATGAATTAAATTAATCACCCGGTAATTTATTTAATTCATTAGGCCGTAAATCAATTTATCCAATAAATCGATTTAGACATCCAATAACCCAAATTAGATATCCAATATCCAATATTCATAATGAGAGAATAAGCTCAATTCATTCCGTCGTCAATCCTATTGCGCGACTTGGTAGGTCCATCTCAGTCAGCAATGGGAGGGACCAAAGAGTAATAGCACCACCTAGCTAGTCTGGCGGCCTACACTGTACCCCAACTAAGAACGAATGATGGGATCATTCAAGAACCATTTTGTCATGAATACCAGTATACATATAAACCCTTCTTTCAAATGTCCCGATCAAGTTATAGGGTCACAGTCAGTCAAACCCTATATGTACTTGATGTTATACATGAGTTAATGCAAATCGAGATCATCGAGCTCTCGTGTATCCAATACAACTAGCTCCAATGCTTTGGCCAAAGACTTATGATCTCATCTGCCAATAACTGCATAGGATATATAACCCACTCACTAACGGGAGAAAGAATTCTATCTTGGTATTCAGTAGGACCTGCTACTTGCCCATCAAGATGCACGTTGAGGTTGACCCCCGCCTTCCGGTTTACAGGGTCGAACTACTCTAATGAAAATATTGACGTCACAAGCACATCCCTACTAAATCCTCAAGTCGAAGGTTCACGAATACCTATCACAACCTTTCGATTCCGTCATTGACTGTCCCGAAGTGAAACCCGTGTGACGAATCGAGGGTGAGTCGGTTCGAGTATACTAATCCAATTAGCATACCTATAACGTGTGCTCCCACTAACCATTAGTGTTCAACAGGCATTCTTCATATCAAAGAACATGTCATACAGGTCTTCAAATAAACTTAACGCCCAGTCAAGTTTCATCGACTTGCGAACGATTTAGTATTTGAGCTATAAACCTTTGCAGTTCCGACCCCCTTATCCAATAAGGAGTGGAACGTTTTGCTCTCAAATATACAGACTAGTTTCTATATGTATATTTACGAGTCAGGAATGCCAGTAACTAACAGTAAATAAAGAAACATCCATTGCCTTATATTAATGATTTACATAATAACAAGTACAATGCTCTCACTCAACATCCTCTGAGTGGCATTCGAGGGCATACTCCTAACAGGTAAATACCTAATACCAACGGATTAACTACGACATCAATTAATGAAATTTATTGACGGATTTAGCGATGGCACGGTGGCGGGATGTTGGTGCGAACTTTACCATCAAATTTACTAACGACATTAGAGACGGCAGAATTACCGATGGCATGGTTGCCGTTGGTAAATAATTTTTCCATTTTTTTATTTCATAACTTACTGATGGCATTTCCCGATGGCATTACCGACGGCCAGTTGCTCTTGGTAAATTCTGAAAAAAAATTATCCCACATCGAGAAAATAGCACAATATTCATCAGTTTATAAACAAACACCTTGTTGGGTTAAGTAACATTGAATGAAGATAATAAATGTGAGTTGATTGTGCCATTGCGAGCCTGATTCAGACGCCGTCCCAAGAGTTGGTCCATACAGCCCTAACCCCACATCAGCCGAGCCAAGACCCGACCTTGTTCGAGCCCCGACCGACCTCAGCCCAGCCCGGACCAACAAGCTTTAATGCATTTTAAATTACTGAACGACACCTTGTCGTCGGTAATTCTGATTGTTTCCTGCAGATTTTACCAACAGCACGGTGTCATCGGTAAATTACCAACGATCGTTGCCGTCAGTAATCCAATGGTAACACCATTCTCCAATTTTGACAACGAGAAATTTACCGAGGGATGGAGAGTCGGTAATCCATCGGTAAACCAGCAACGGCAGAAATTTTTATCGGGATGTTTTTTGCCATTGAAGTTTTTACGAATGACATCATGTCGCCGGTAACACCGTCGGTAATCGGTTTTACCAACGGCATGCCGTTTTTGGCGATGACAATTATCGTCGATAAAAATGGTTTTTTATAGTGACTGTAGAGTTGATGTGTCTGACTAGGAAATTAAACTCCTAGACGATCAGGTTACCTACTTGAGGGATAGATGGGGTGACCAATTTCATGCTAAGATAAAGGATCAGGACACGATTCATCACTTGAGCAGCAGATTCAGTCCTTGGTTGGAGAGCTGACCAGAGCTTGGCAGGAGGCTAGCACATATCTTAGTTAGAGAGAGGAGGTGATGCAGGCACTCGACTTTCTACGAGAGGAGTGCAAGAATTTGTAGCTGGCACTGAATGAGCATGATGAGTATGTCGATAGACGAGAGGCCACCATCAAGAGTCTTCAGCACATGTGCTCGCAGTTGAGCTCTCGAATGGAGATGTTGGGATGTACGTTGGCTGTTGAGCACCTTCATGAGAGATAGATCCTACCTGCAATGTGAGCGCAGATGATAGAGCTAGTGGAGCTGATTCCAGGACTGACGGTTACGCCACCAGGGAACGTGATCGAGGTATCCTCTACCTCTGAGGAGGAGGATAAGGAGGATCGGATGGAGACCGGAGAGGATTGAGAGTACCACTACCATGCCATTATTATGTCATGATGATGTGATGTACTAACTATGTGTTTGGTGTTTTGATGTCTAAACATTCTTGTAACACCCCAAAACCGACCGGGAATATTACAGTGCCGTGGGCCCCACAATGGAACCCACAAGGCTAAAATCATTTTCACAAATGTTTCAAATACGCCAAAGAGGCGAAGATGGTAATGTTTTAAATACTCAAATATTTTTCATACGTTGTTTCCAATTACCGTCAGAAAATACTATTTGAAAACACAAGGAAAAGACGCCAAAAGGGCATTTAGAAAGTATACATGAGTTGGAAAAATACTGATAGCCATTATAAAATTATACACGCAGTGGATAGAGACATTATTAAATAAATTTGCAGCGGAATCATAAAAACCAGAGAGGAATACACAAATCCCAACAACCATGCCGTAGCCAGTATCACCAAAAAGCTCATTCCTTCACGACCGCTACTAGCTCGAACTCCGAGTACCTAAAAGATAGATCCCACGACGGGGTCAGCCATAATACTCAAAAATGGTAATGATCACATCACATAAATAATTACATATCAATGTAATTTGCAGAGTAAGAACATTCCCCTACGCAATCTTACCGAAGTAACCTTACCAACCCATCACAATCCATATCAAATCAATCCTTTCCATAATCCACGTCTCGCGTCCTTAAGTGACGATGAATTCAAAAGTAACCATCTGTACTGTATCCAAAACGATACAAAGGTTCTCAAACATAAACATATCTCCAATATGGAATAATTTGACCAAGTCCGATTCTGTCTGCTGGATCGCACAATCGGATCCCAATCCTGATAAAACCGATATCACACGGCACATCTGTAAACCAACTGTCCCGATACAATGGCAAGTCCCGGATATCAATACAAAGCATGAATACTCACACAATCAATAATGATAAACAGCCAATGCATCAAAATGGAAATATCAATGACATGATAACTCCACACAAGATCGACAAAGGATCAACCACGAACGAGTGATGTGGTAACTCCAATAAGATCAATGAAGGATCAACCACCGGGAATACCAACAATACGGTAACTCCAACAAGATCAATAAGGGATCAACAACCGAGAATACCAATGACACGGTAAACTCCAACAAGATCGAGAAAGGATCGACAACCGAGAACACCAACGGCACGGTACACTCTAATAAGATCAATAAAGGATCAACAAACGAGAATACCGACGACACGGTAAACTCCAACAAGATCAATCAAGGACTAACAACCGAGAATACCAACGGTAAGGCAAACTGCCAAACAGAATCAATAAGGATCCATAACGAACAAGATTACCAATGACAGGGTGAACTCCAAACGAGATTAATAAAGGGTCAATAACAAATGAGTTGACCATCGATATGGTAATTCCAAACGAGATTAGTAAAGGGTCAACGGTGACAGATACACGAGAGAATAAAATTGTCAACCATATACAAATCATATATTCGGGATTTCAAAGAGAACCCCACTATCGAACAGATCCGATTATACATGGATTGTGAACGACCAATCAATAAGACTCAAGATGGACGTCACGATACGCCCGATCCGGACATGTGTCCGTATACAATCCAACCACGGGTATTGATCAGATACACGTCTGGTCTCATACCTAATCAGCCTCACGAAGTACGCATCGTGTGCACGGTTTAATATAAGGTCGAAACCAACATATGATACACGTGCCCGCCCTGAAAATCCTACACATGAACGATCAGAACGTATCTGACTCCAGATATGTCACGATACAACATCACAATAAATATCGAAGAAACGTATATCCAACAGGGATCAGAAGACTTCCCACGAGAGCAACAATAACTCGATCATGGAAGACCGACACGACCACAACGTCGTATTCCGGTAGACAACATTTTCAAAGCATGCTCAACAATGCATATGATAATAGCACATAAACTCCCAAGGCCGCAGCCAAGGGTCACAGAAGTATCTACTCAGGAATACTCCGGACAATATCACATAAACTCCCAAGGCAGCAGTCAAGGGTCATGAAAGCATCTACTCAGGAATACTCCGGACATAGGTGCCATTTAGGTCTTATCCCCTAACACATCGGCCCAACAGATTACAGCTCAAAGAAAGAGCACGTCACAAAACGTAACAAACAATGGTGCACACTCACCACATGAAATATCAACACACACATGCAATAATGCAACAGGATGATTATCATGATCGAGCAATATTAATTTACCTCAAGCTGGAGACGCTAACCTTTCCACGACCAATATCCCTGAACAAATACACAGTTATCCGAATAATCCAAAATGAAGTACAGTCCATAACTAATACCAAACCACCACCTCAAGTTCAATGTCGGCATGATAACTAGTCTTGATAATTAATCTCTCACACAATAGACCAAATATAATTCACGTCTCTGTTTCCACTAGACATCTTAAAATCATATACATTATGATTTATCTTAATCCAAGCATAATATGCATACCATCATCCCGACAATTCATATTCCATGATACCATTGCTATATGAATCATAAATGAAATGAAAACAAAATCATTTATTAAACATTATGAACTGAGCGAGCATAACTTGCCTCGATACCGATACGATGAAGTTGTGACCAATCTCATCGTCTTCATCTACAAGCTCCGCATCCCTGACCAAGGCGATTCATGCGTCCTCCAATTCCAATCGTAGCACAACGGTTAATCATCCATGATCACTTAACGCAACCTAGTGCAATGATCAATTAACAATGCGTTCAATAACAATCAACAATCAATACAACCGATCAATAAACCCAACGGTTCCACAATTATCCCGATTAAACATAAACCCGAACAACCCGAACCAATCAATTACGAATTCACAACCACAAATACGATTCCATATACCGATGATCATATCAAGGATCAATTCATCTTGATATTAATGATTTCATAACATATTCGATTCCAATTATGTACGGATCAAATGTTCTTATGCCCAACAAATCTGAATTCACACCTTCAATTCAATCTCATAATCCGGTGATCTCAATAATGGTTGATTCGAGAACGAAGCAAGTTAAATCAACGTATTCAATTCCGAATTCAAACTTAAATTCAATGTGATATGATTATCCCTTGTTTATATATATCAATCTCATGCCAAACTACACTTAGGATCATTCGACTCATATGAACACATATCCTCAAAGAAAGATAATGTTCTGGTCAAATTCATAATCACGATTCGTATATCATCAAGACTATATGGAAGATCAAATCACCATTCACATAACTTGTCCCTTAACATCCATAATCATCATCACTTGTTCAAAATATCAACATTCCGTGTTCATATCTAAAACATAAACACTTGAAATATATACTCATCATAATCATCATCTTCTTCCATATACACCTCATATATCATCAAGAAGTATAACCATAATACCAGAACCATCATCATACGAGGAAGGCATCAACAACAGCATCAAAATCCGAAATAGAAAGAGAGGGATTATCCAACATACCTCTTGAAGATGAATAATACAATCAAACACTTCAAGAATCATTAACATCTTCATATCCAAGCCTCAAATCCATGGTCCCAAGCTCATAACCAAGTTAAAAGTGTCTAAAACACACTTAGAAGTTAAGAAGGACGGATATGGAGAGGAACTTCTCTTTAGTTCGTGAGGAAATGAAAGTCCACACTTCATTTTATAAACTACACTCTTCATTACGTACGCTAAGGCCCTCACTTAACGTACGTAACATACCCTAACGTACGTTATATATCATCCGTAGCGTACGTAATACTTAGTCAGAACTCCCTGTCTCATTTTGTGAACTTCATTACATATGTAATTCTTGTTTCCATAGCGTACGTAATGAGCTCGTTGACTTGCTACAGTAACTTACCCTCTTAACGTACGTAATACAACCCGCATAGCGTACGTAATGCTCGAGGTTGACTCGCCTGTCCACATCCGCGCCAAAAGCTGCCGACACAGGCCCCACTTGCCGACTACAGCTCGGTCCTGTCTGATTCCCTTTGTTACGTACGTAATGCCTTACGCATAACGTATGTAAAACATGTAATTTAACGTACGTAAGTCCTTAATGCTAGCGTACGTAATGGCCTTCTATACTTGGCCAAAATCCAACTGTTCCCATCCGTCTCTACATACTGGATACGAACATACGGCATACTGAATACATATATGTAATACCCCGATTTTTCGGATATATTTTTTCGTTTATATGTTGGATATCGTTGTTGGATATTTTTGCTTGAGAACGTTGTGAACGTTTGATAATGTTATTGAATGCGTATATGTATTCATTGTGCCGTATGTTCGATTGGTATGTCGAGATATTGGTTGAGGATAGCTGAATATGGCTAGGCACAGCAACGATAGCGCACGCTATAAGTGTTTCATTAGCGCACGCTACTGGGTACAGGTAGCGCACGCTACGAAGTATTGATAGCGTATGCTAAGAGGTTCGGTTACGTACGCTAAGGAGGACCCCTAACGTACGTAACGACTTGCTGGGTTAGTTTCGGAAGGTGGCCGACAGGTAGGCCCAGGTTGATTTTTATATTCAGTTAGCGCACGCTAACGCATGTTGGTTAGCGCACGCTAACACCAGATCGCCAATAATGGAATCTTAGCTTTCGGCGGGTGGACCCGGCCATGTTCGACGCATGTCCAGATAAGGTCAACGAGTGTTTGTCGTGTAGAGCTAGCGCACGCTAAAACCGTATGATTAGCGCACGCTAATTCCAGATCGGGCAGAGGGAATCTTGTCCTTGTCAGGTGCTGTCGGCATGTGGGGGCACGAGTGGTTGGTGAACACTGTAGCAAGTCAACTTCGGATAGCGCACGCTAAGGTCAGTGACTTGCGTACGCTAAGCAGGATGTTTTACGTACGTTAATGCATGGGCATTATGTACGTAAGCTAGTTTACTGGCGAGCGGTAGCCTGCAGGCCCGATAGCGCACGCTAACAAAGTCAGTTAGCGCACGCTAAGGCTGTAGCGCACGCTAAACATGAGATGTTAGCGCACGCTAATAATGAATATTATAAAAGGGGACAGACGGGTATTGTGAGGCATTTCGTCCATTCTTCTTCATTCAGTCGGGCGAGAGAGAGTTGGGAGTTATTTGGGATTCCCAAACACTGTATAATGATAATCTTTAACAACATTAGATTGAGAGCTTGGATTCAAGCCTTGTTCTTCAAATTGTTCATGATTCTTTGGATGGAGTTCTAGAGTTCTTCTTTTTGGTTCGTCTAAACAAGGTAATCTTCGTTTTCCCTTGTTAATGGTTCGTTTTTCTTGGATGATTACATGTGAGGAACATGTTGGATAATCATATAACGATGTTATATGGGATTTTATGGATTTTGATAAGAACTTCGAATGTTTCTTCATATTATTAAAGATGATGATTCGTTTAAACCGTTTTGAGATGGATTTCTGGATCATAATACAAGGTCGAATTCCAGATTGTGCATGTTATGATCCTTGTTACCGAGTTGGTCCGATTATTGATATGATTATTGTTCTAGGTTGATTAATCAATAGGTATAACCGTTGTGCTTCGTTGGAAGACCGTAGATTCGTTCCAGTCAGGGCTGAAGAGCTCGTAGACGAGGGCGATGAGTTCGGTGTTGGTTTTGTCGTGTTGGTATCCAGGCAAGTGTTTACTTGTTCGGTTGTAATGTTTTGATGAGTAATTCCATTTACATTTCATAAGTATTTTATGTTGTATTGCATATTGACGAAGGTTCGGTGATGTTCTAAAAGGATTAGAATGCACAGTTGATGATTGTTGAGATACTCGGACAATCTTGGGAAGATTGTAGTATTCGGATATTGTTGATGTCATTTTGGATATTCTTGGTATGTGGTATGCATTCCGGAATGAAGTCCGGATAGAGGTATGTTTTATGGCAATCGTACATAGAAGATTATGTACGGGAAAGTATTCAGTATTGAGGTATCATGTGGTGTTATCGTGATATTGGGATTTTGATGAGAATCGTTGAATTACCGGAGGTGGTAAGGTTATCGTTGAGGTTATTATTCTCATGATGCATGGCATGTGAATATTTATGTTTATGTACTTGCGGTTATTTGTCGGGCATTATTGCTGACCCCGTTGTGGGACTTGTTTTTCAGGTATTGAGGACTTTGATGGTAGCGGTCGTGAGGCGAGGATTCCGGACGATACTGGCTATGGCATATTGTTGGGGAATCGTGTATCTTGTCTATGTATCATTATTGATGTATATGTATCTTGGACTGTATTTTTATCCGCTACGTGAGTTCTTTCAAATGGCTTTCGGCTTTATGCCAACTGAGTTTGATTTCGAAAACCGATTCCCTTAACCGAGTTTTTGGCATTGATTGTCTTGACGGTAGTTGGTGTTTTCAAATGATTTTGTGAGTTTTGGAAAATACTACCGTCATCGGCCTTCTTGTCGTTTTTGTAAATGGTTTTTAGCCTGGTGGGTTCCGGCGCGGGGCCCACGGCGTGTAATATTCCGGTTGGATGCGGGGTGTTACAAATATGGTATCGGAGCCCATGGTTTTGTGATAACCGGGCATGTGTGTTATGTGGCTCTACCAAAGTGTGGTAGTTGCGTGATTTTTGTGTATCCGGATTTACGGCTATTTTGGTGTGTTGTTTTGGTTACGTGTGATTTTCCGAGTACCTTGTCGTGGTGATGTGTGGGTTTGGGGATTGTTGGTGTTTCCGAGACCGACGAGGCGGAGTGAACGCCGGTGCCGTGGTCATGTGCAATGTGCGGCTCAATCGGGAAGTGAACGCCGGTGCGAGGCACGTGCAATGTGCGGCTTTCGATGTGGAGTGGGCAGCGGTGATACGTGCATGTGACAAGGAGCGGCTCATGCGCTTTAGGTGAGGAGACACAGCGTCACAGATCCCACAAAACTCGATAGTGCTCTAAACTTGTTGTGGTCTTGGCGGAGACCAATCGTTTTCAAATTGTGATTATTCCTGTTTTGGCATTCTTGTTGTGTCGAGATTTTTTTGAAATGGTGCCATATGCTAGTATCACGGGAGATTTTCGACTTCACAGACCTGTAAGTATGTTGTTCGGATTATTCGATAATTCTTGGTTATCTTGGTGATTTTGGATTTATATATTGTTGGCGACAGGTTGCAAGTTTCGAGGACGAAACTTATTTTAAGGGGGGTAGAGTGTAATACCCCGATTTTTCGGATATATTTTTTCGTTTATATGTTGGATATCGTTGTTGGATATTTTTGCTTGAGAACGTTGTGAACGTTTGATAATGTTATTGAATGCGTATATGTATTCATTGTGCCGTATGTTCGATTGGTATGTCGAGATATTGGTTGAGGATAGCTGAATATGGCTAGGCACAGCAACGATAGCGCACGCTATAAGTGTTTCATTAGCGCACGCTACTGGGTACAGGTAGCGCACGCTACGAAGTATTGATAGCGTACGCTAAGAGGTTCGGTTACGTACGCTAAGGAGGACCCCTAACGTACGTAACGACTTCCGGGTTAGTTTCGGAAGGTGGCCGACAGGTAGGCCCAGGTTGATTTTTATATTCAGTTAGCGCACGCTAACGCATGTTGGTTAGCGCACGCTAACACCAGATCGCCAATAATGGAATCTTAGCTTTCGGCGGGTGGACCCGGCCATGTTCGACGCATGTCCAGATAAGGTCAACGAGTGTTTGTCGTGTAGAGCTAGCGCACGCTAAAACCGTATGATTAGCGCACGCTAATTCCAGATCGGGCAGAGGGAATCTTGTCCTTGTCAGATGCTGTCGGCATGTGGGGGCACGAGTGGTAGGTGAACACTGTAGCAAGTCAACTTCGGATAGCGCACGCTAAGGTCAGTGACTTGCGTACGCTAAGCAGGATGTTTTACGTACGTTAATGCATGGGCATTATGTACGTAAGCTAGTTTACGAAGCGAGGCAGTAGCCTCTGGGCTTCGATAGCGCACGCTAACAAAGTCAGTTAGCGCACGCTAAGGCTGTAGCGCACGCTAAACATGAGATGTTAGCGCACGCTAATAATGAATATTATAAAAGGGGACAGACGGGTATTGTGAGGCATTTCGTCCATTCTTCTTCCTTCAGTCGGGCGAGAGAGAGTTGGGAGTTATTTGGGATTCCCAAACACTGTATAATGATAATCTTTAACAACATTAGATTGAGAGCTTGGATTCAAGCCTTGTTCTTCAAATTGTTCATGATTCTTTGGATGGAGTTCTAGAGTTCTTCTTTTTGGTTCGTCTAAACAAGGTAATCTTCGTTTTCCCTTGTTAATGGTTCGTTTTTCTTGGA
This sequence comes from Orobanche coerulescens, assembly GCA_033398695.1. Classification (NCBI taxonomy): domain Eukaryota; kingdom Viridiplantae; phylum Streptophyta; class Magnoliopsida; order Lamiales; family Orobanchaceae; genus Orobanche; species Orobanche coerulescens. The sequence goes on along the minus strand of CM065807.1, from coordinate 93,779,157 downwards.
TGATTACATGTGAGGAACATGTTGGATAATCATATAACGATGTTATATGGGATTTTATGGATTTTGATAAGAACTTCGAATGTTTCTTCATATTATTAAAGATGATGATTCGTTTAAACCGTTTTGAGATGGATTTACGGATCATAATACAAGGTCGAATTCAGTTGTGCATGTTATGATCCTTGTTACCGAGTTGGTCCGATTATTGATATGATTATTGTTCTAGGTTGATTAATCAATAGGTATAACCGTTGTGCTTCGTTGGAAGACCGTAGATCGTTCGATCGAGTGAAGAGCTCGTAGACGAGGGCGATGAGTTCGGTGTTGGTTTTGTCGTGTTGGTATCCAGGCAAGTGTTTACTTGTTCGGTTGTAATGTTTTGATGAGTAATTCCATTTACATTTCATAAGTATTTTATGTTGTATTGCATATTGTGAAGGTTCGGTGATGTTCTAAAAGGATTAGAATGCCTGATTGATGATTGTTGAGATACTCGGACAATCTTGGGAAGATTGTAGTATTCGGATATTGTTGATGTCATTTTGGATATTCTTGGTATGTGGTATGCATTCCGGAATGAAGTCCGGATAGAGGTATGTTTTATGGCAATCGTACATAGAAGATTATGTACGGGAAAGTATTCAGTATTGAGGTATCATGTGGTGTTATCGTGATATTGGGATTTTGATGAGAATCGTTGAATTACCGGAGGTGGTAAGGTTATCGTTGAGGTTATTATTCTCATGATGCATGGCATGTGAATATTTATGTTTATGTACTTGCGGTTATTTGTCGGGCATTATTGCTGACCCCGTTGTGGGACTTGTTTTTCAGGTATTGAGGACTTTGATGGTAGCGGTCGTGAGGCGAGGATTCCGGACGATACTGGCTATGGCATATTGTTGGGGAATCGTGTATCTTGTCTATGTATCATTATTGATGTATATGTATCTTGGACTGTATTTTTATCCGCTACGTGAGTTCTTTCAAATGGCTTTCGGCTTTATGCCAACTGAGTTTGATTTCGAAAACCGATTCCCTTAACCGAGTTTTTGGCATTGATTGTCTTGACGGTAGTTGGTGTTTTCAAATGATTTTGTGAGTTTTGGAAAATACTACCGTCATCGGCCTTCTTGTCGTTTTTGTAAATGGTTTTTAGCCTGGTGGGTTCCGGCGCGGGGCCCACGGCGTGTAATATTCCCGGTTGGATCTGGGGGTGTTACAATATACTCGTTTCGATAACATTCTCATACGATACATCTGATGCACGATATCCTCAAATACAACTGTCGACCAAGTACGGCAATCGTACAAATACTCATACAGTATATCCGACATTTAAAAACATATCAAGTAAGTAATATCCTAGAATTAAAATAACCTCGATAGATATACTGGCAAGTCTGTCACAGTTCCCAAAATTATCCACCCATAATGTATCGGTCCCACTCTGTACAGTACAACTCAGATAAAATAATACAAAAAATCGTAGCGAAATTCTAGGATATTACATATCTTCCCACTTAAATAAGTTTCATCCTCGAAACTTAAAATCCTGTCCTAATCAGTATCTCAATCCCGAAATATCTCAAAATCATGACACCATGCTCAAATAATCATCATCAAAACCGAATAACTGAAAGAACATACTTACAGTCCGTGAAGTCGATGATCTCCCATGATACTAGCAAACGACTCCAATACAAAGCCTCAGCACAATAACAACACACCGGCATCGCAAATATAGCAATTTGAAATATTTCAAAATTTTTGGAATCTACAAAAATCAGTTTGACTCGAAAGTCGGAAAATTATTTTCAAAAGTTACGCTACTACAGTACTGGTAGAGCCACATAACACACATGCCTGGGTTTTACGAAACCCAAGCTCCGATACCATATTCTGTAACACCCCAAAATCGACCGAGAATATTACAGTGTCTGGGCCCCACAATGGAACCCACAAGGCTAAAATCATTTTCGCAAACATTTCAAATACGCCAAAGAGGCGAAGACGGTAATGTTTTAAATACTCAAATATTTTTCAAACGTTGTTCCCAATTACCGTCAGAAAATACCATTTGAAAACACAAGGCAAAGACGCCAAAAGGGCATTTAGAAAGTATACATGAGTTGGAAAAATACTGAAAGCCGTTATAAAATTATACACGCAGCGGATAGAGACATGATTAAATACATTTGCAACGAAATCATAAAAACCAGAGAGGAATACACAAATCACAACAACCATGCCATAGCCAGTATCACCGAAAAGCTCATCCCTTCACGACCGCTACTAGCTCGAACTCCGAGTACATAAAAGATAAAGCCCACGACGGGGTCAACCATAATACTCAACAATGGTAACGATCACATCACATAAACAATTACATATCAATGTAATTTACAGAGTAAGAACATTCCCCTACGTAATCTTACCTAAGTAACCTTACCAACCCATCACAATCCATATCAAATCAATTCTTTCCATAATCCACGTCTCGCGTCCTTAAGTGACGGATGAATTCAAAAGTAACCATCTGTACTGTATCCGAAATGATACCAAGGTTCTCAAACATAAACATATCTCCAATTTGGAATAATTTGACAAGTCCGATTCTGTCCGCTGGATCGCACAATCGGATCCCAATCCTGATAAAACCGATATCACACGGCACATCTGTAAACCAACTATCCCGAGACAATGGCAAGTCCCGGATATCAGTACAAAACATGAATACTCACATAATCAATAATGATTAACAACCAATGCATCAAAACGGGAATATCAATGACATGATAACTCCACACAAGATCGACAAAGGATCAACCACGAACGAGAATACCATGATGTGGCAACTCCAACAAGATCAATGAAGGATCAACCACCGGGAATACCAACAATACGGTAACTCCAACAAGATCAATAAAGGATCAACAACCGAGAATACCAACGACATGGTAAACTCCAACAAGATCGAGAAAGGATCGACAACCGAGAATACCAACTGATGCGAAGCCGACTACTCCAAGCGAAGAAGACGAAGTAAGGATCGACGTAAAACACCTCGACCGCACTACAACATACTTGGGCGAGAGAGCTGAAACGAGGCATGGAGTCACCTTGATAATTGGAATTGGAGTAACTTAAACAAAAGACAACTTGCATCTTGGGGAGGGGAAGAGATTCAAGTGGTAACTAAACAAATAAAGAATATTCAGCATCTTCTTACAAAAGCAGCAGGATTCTTGGCAAAAGGGCGGCTGTCAGCAAAAAAATTTGGAGACAAAGGCCCAGCTCTTACTTTTGTCAACAAGTGACAGGAAGAACCTTTTATTATCTTTTCATTATTTTAAAGAACATGTGGTAATAGTTTAAGTTATTTTGTCAGGCCACTTTTGCCTATAAATAGTGGCAGTAGAGTTGTAACGAGGGGATTATTGAATGTTGAAGAATTAAGAACACTTTGTGTTTTTTTTCTGGTGAATGCTTTTCATCAAAACTTGGTTTTTATTCGACGCGTTTCGAGTATTAATCTGATTGATCCTCAATAGGTCTTGAGGAGAAATCACTTTATCAAATTATAGGTCTAATTTGATAAAAACATCTGTTTATACCCTGTTTCGATATTCTGTTTATTTTTCGATACAGTTTTATACTTGTTCAATATTTCGTATAAAGTGTTGTTCGATCCTTTGAACTTGTTTCCTGTTTTAACTTTGCTTCCGAACGAAACGTGCTGTTTCGAGTCTTTTCATTTGGGCCAAATTCCTGTCTTGTGGCCGTATCGAATCACCGCCTTCATCACTGCTTTGTATTGTGGTCATGGCGGTATTGTCACCAGTTCCCGACAGTTTCTTGTCGATAGCTTCCGTTCATCAAAAGGACTTCCGCTGTATCGATAGCGAATTCGCATCACAAGTGAGAATTCGTATCATAAGTGGTATCGGAGCCCAAGTTCTTGATCGTTGGCATTATGGATCTCAACGACGCTGATTTCTTGGCAAAACTTCGTGACGCATTGCGTGACGTACCAGAACAACGCGACCAGCGTTGGCAACCTAGGCGTGGTGACTATGAACGACCCTCACGCCATGTCGAAGAGTTCAAGGTGAACGAGCTCCCAGAGTTCGTTGGAGGGACAGACCCTGAAGTTTACCTGGAATGGGAACGAAAAAGTGATCGTATGTTCGAATTTAAAGACCTTGACGATGAGAAAAGGTGTAAGTATGCAATTCTCAAGTTGGGGAAAGGAGCTTCACTTTGGTACGAAGGAGTGAAAACAAGAAGAGCTCGTACGGGGAAAGAAAAGATCCGTTCGTGGGATTCGTTAAAAAGAAAACTTCGCAAAAGATATGTACCAAAGATCACACGGTTATCCTTGTACAGGAAGATAGCAGATCTCATGCAAGGAAAGTTAAATGTCAGTGAGTACATTGAGGAGTTTGAGAATCTAACCTTAATGGGAGAGATAGAGGAGAATGAGGAACAGAAGATGTCGCGATTCTTGCGTGGCTTAAACCGAAGCATAGCTAACTCGGTGGAACTGTATCCATACGAGGACTTCGATACATTATGTGGGTTATGTGTGAAGTTAGAAGCTCAGAACAGGATGAAGCTGTACAAACCCGAGTTTCCAGTCAAATTTGGAAACCCAAGCGTCGGATCTAGTTCAGCTGTTAAGGCAATCAGACTCGATTCTGTTGCGATTCCTGCTAAGGCAACTGTACCCTACGTACCGAAGGAGACAAGTTTGGCTAAAGTAAGATGTTTCAAATGTCAAGGATTCGGGCATTATCAAAATGCTTGTCCGAACAAGCGAGTGGTGACACTAAGGGAAGCTGTCACGATCCGAGATGAGTTGTTGGTTGAGGAAGAAAGACTGGGTGACGTATTTGATTTCGACATTAAGAACGAAGAAGGAGAGGAATGCGAGACTTACGATGCTCCAAGCTATGACACGGCTTTAGTTTTGCGAACGCTACAGGCCAAAGCTGTATCGAATGATTCGGAACAGCGAAATCAAATATTTCACACAAAGTGTCAAATTGGAAAGAAATGGTGTAGTTTGATCGTTGATGGAGGGAGTTGCACCAACGTCGCTTCCAGCGAGATGGTGACTAAACTCGGGCTGACCACTACGGCTCACCCGAAACCTTACACTTTGCATTGGCTAGATGATACGATATCTAATATTCCAATCGAAGAAGCTCCTATAAAAATCGACGTCCACGACGATACGCATGGCCATGCATCATTATACTTGGGAGAAAAGAATACGCGGATTGGAGTTACGTTGTTAATCGGAATCGGAGTAACGTAAAATTCGGCAGCGGAACGGTCGAAAGCATGAAAAATCGGCCATATCATGCTTGAAAGGGACCTCACTTGACTTCATATCTTGACAAGATAATGAAGTTATCTTCTCCTTCCCCACCATGACACAAACGGCCGAAAATGAAGATGGAGTGAAGACTTTCTTCTTCATGTCATTGTCTCTCATATCTTTTTCCACCATAATAAGTCCAAAGAGGTTGATATCAATCTTCACAAAATCCTCCTCAATCCTTGATTAGGATCGGCCGATTGGAAGCAAGTGCAAGGGATGAGATTTTGTTCTACTTCATGTCACCATCAAGACCAAGATTGCTTCATGTCTCTTTCACCTAATAACACCAAGATACTTGGTATCTCACCCTTAGATTTTCGTCCGAAATGAAAGTGCTAGGAAGTTTCATTTCTCGTTTTGTTGTATTTTCTTACGGTTGGAGACTACTATATATAGTAGTGCTCGTTGTATTTGTAAAATATCTTGAATCATAATAAACCTTGTATTTCCTTTGAAATATACGTTGAACGAGTTCAACAAACTTTAGTTATTGTTTCGACGCGTCTCGAGATTTTAACTTGATCAATTCTCAAAAGGTCTTGGGAAGAGATTACCTTTTATCGAGTTATAGGTCTAGTTCGATAAAACACATCAAACTCCGTACATCATACTACATCACGGCCGAACACCACCAAATTTCGGCCACCCTTAGTAAAATTCAAGTGATACTTTGATACTTGTTATCTTCCGTTGCATTTCATACGTATTACTTACGTAATTCGTATCATAAGTGGTACCAGAGCCATTTGTCCCACAGTTCTCGACGTTACTCGAGAAGATGGCATTCACCGATGAAGAAGTAGCACAACTACGTGACGTTCTTCGTGGCTTACCGGAGCCCAGAATCCAAGCACGACGAGGATACGACACCATGCATGCACCACGACATGCTGATGAATACAAGACAAGCGAACTCCCGGAGTTCGTAGGCGGCACCGATCCCGAGGTTTATTTGGAGTGGGAAAGAAAAATTGAACGAATGTTTGAGTTCAAGGATCTCAATGACGAGGTACGTTGCAAGTATGCGATCCTCAAACTTGGAAAGGGAGCTACCCTTTGGTTTGAGCGAATGAAGACACAAAGAGTTCGTCTTAGGAAGAGAAGATACGTTCGTGGGATTCTCTAAAAAAGAAACTACGAAAGAGATATGTCCCGACTACTCACAAGTTAAGCTTGTATCGAAAAATTTCTGAACTCACGCAAGGAAAACTAAGTGTCGAGGAGTACATCGAGGAGTTTGAAAACTTATCCTTGATGGGAGAACTTGAAGAAAGCGAAGAATTGCGGATGTCCCGTTTCCTACGAGGTTTGAACAAAAATATTGCTAATTCCGTGGAACTCTACCCCTATTCCGACTTTGATACTTTATGCGGACTTTGCATAAAGTTGGAAAATCAAAACAAAACAAAACTCTCTAAACCCGAATTCCCACCTAAATACGGAAATACCAACTTTGGCGCGAGTTCTAGCTCGTTTCCAAAAACTGTCACCACAAGCCAACCTGTTACTACCATTCCAAAAACTCCTATCACACCAAAAGAAACAAGCCTATCTAAAGTCCGGTGTTTCAAATGTCAAGGATTTGGACACTATCAAAGTGCTTGTCCAAATCGGAGGATTGTGACGTTACGAGAAGCCATAGCCGCCCGAGAGGAATTACTAGCCGAAGAAGAAAGAGTTGGAGACGTTTTTAACTTAGAAGCTGACGAAGAAGAAGAAGAATGCGAGGCATACGATGCCCCGAACTATGACACGAACCTCGTCCTTCGCATGTTACAAACGAAGGCCGCCCCCAGTGACGAAGAACAACGAGACCAAATCTTCCACACGAAGTGTCGTGTCGGAGATAAGTGGTGTAGCTTGATCATTGACGGTGGAAGTTGTACAAACGTGGCATCAAGCGAAATGGTCTCAAAACTCGGTTTGATCACCACGGCCCATCCTAAGCCGTATGCACTCCATTGGCTCGATGATGGAAACAAAGTGAAAGTATCAAGACAAGTGAAGGTCGGACTCACCATGGGTTCGTATGGCGATGATATTACATGCGATGTACTACCGATGGACGCATGTCACGTGTTATTGGGAAGACCTTGGTTATTTGATCGGGACGTACTACATCGAGGGAGGAGTAACGAGTATGAGTTACGTGACAAAGGTAAAAAAATCGTTCTTAAACCTATGTCACCTCAAGCTATCCGGACGATGAGTTCGAAAAAAGTCGAAGGACCGAAACTTACGATGTTTGCAAACGAGAAAGAAGTCGAACACGCCATTGACGATGGCGAACATGTTTATTTGATGATGATCAAAGAGGTCCGAAATCTTGCCACCAAATCGCACCATGAGGAAGAGATAGATGCTCTATTACACGAGTTTTCGGACGTATTCCCCAAAGACTTGCCGGTAGGATTACCACCTATCCGCGGAATTGAACACGATTGATCTTATACGGAGCTCCATTACCGAACAAAGCGGCGTATCGTTGTAATCCCGAAGAAACCAAAGAACTACAACGTCAAATTGATGAACTCATGAATCACGGATATGTCCGAGAAAGTTTAAGTCCGTGTGCGGTTCGGTTCTACTTGTACCAAAAAAAGACGGAACATGGCGAATGTGTATTGACAAGAGAGCCGTGAATAACATCACCGTCAAGTATCGGTTTCCCATCCCGAGACTAGACGACATCTTTGACGAGTTACATGGCTCGGTTATATTTTCCAAAGTTGATTTACGGAGCGGATACCGCATGCGAGAGAGACGAATGGAAAACGGCGTTTAAAACAAAGAATGGACTTTACGAATGGGTTGTGATGCCATTCGGCCTCACCAACGCCCGAGCACTTTTATGAGGTTGATGAACGAGGTTCTTAAACCTTTCTTGGGAAAGTTTGTTGTCGTGTACTTAGACGACATTTTGATCTGATCGGTCCGTAGAAGAACATCTCGAACATTTGCGGTACGTATTTGAGACGCTAAGGGAACAAAAACTTTATGGAAAACGGGAGAAGTGTACTTTCCTAGTCGAGAGTCTTGTCTTTCTCGGCTATGTTGTTTCGAAAGACGGAGTTTCGGTCGACCAAGAGAAGATCGCGGCAATCAAGTCGTGGCCGACCCCAAAGACAATCACGGAGGTACGGTCATTTCATGGCCTCGCTTCTTTTTACCGACGATTCATACGGGACTTTAGCACCATCTCCAGTCCGATCACGGAGTGTCTGAAAAAGGGAACCTTTGCATGGAACGAGGCGGCCCAAAAGGCTTTTGAAAATTTAAAAGGAAAATTATGTGAAGCGCCGATTTTGACGTTACCCGATTTTTCACAACCGTTTGAGGTGGAATGCGACGCTAGCGGAGTTGGAATCGGGGCAGTGCTTATTCAAAGAAGCCGTCCCATCGCCTATTTTTCGGAGAAGTTAAGTGGCGCCGAGTGAATTATTGAACATACGACAAGGAGTTCTATGCAATCGTAAGAGCACTCTATCATTGGAGACATTAACAGCGTTCGAAACATTTCGTCGCATTCGGATCACGAGTCGTTGAAATACATCAACGGACAGAGTAAGCTAAGCCCGAGACATGCAAAATGGGTGGAATTTTTACAATCTTTTCACTTTTCATCCAAGTACAAAGACGGGAAGAGTAATGTAGTGGCGGATGCACTATCGAGACGGTATGCCTTACTGTCGATGCTAGATGTTCGTTTGTTGGGGTTCGAGACTTTGAAAGATCATTACAACGACGATTTGGACTTCGGGGAAATTTTTAACCGTTGTAAAACGGCCCCGTACGAGGAATTTGTTTTACAGGATGGCTTTCTTTTCAAGGGAAATAAATTATGTGTGCCGAGACATACAATTCGGGAATTGCTGGTTCGGGAGGCGCACGGAGGAGGACTAGCCGGTCATTTCGGCTCGACCAAGACTGTAGAGGTGCTAAAAGAACATTTCTTTTGGCCGAAGATGTATGGTGACGTAAGCACAATCGTGAGCAAATGCGTAACTTGTCACATGATGAAAAGTTCGTTCAAGTCGAGTACATACATGCCGTTGCCAATACCGTTACGACCGTGGGAGGATGTCTCGATGGATTTTATTGTGGCTTTACCTCGTACTCAACGAGGCAAAGACTCGATCATGGTGGTCGTCGACCGTTTTTCGAAAATGGCTCACTTTATCGCGTGCCACAAAACCGATGATGCAAGCAATGTGGCGGACTTGTACTTCCGGGAAGTAGTTCGTTTACACGGAGTTCCAAAAACTATCGTGTCGGATCGAGATCCCAAATTTCTGAGTTACTTCTGGAATACTTTATGGAGGAAAGTAGGTACTAAACTCCTATTCAAGACTTCACATCACCCGCAAACCGACAGGACCGAGGTAACTAATCGAACCTTGGGAGCATTATTACGAGGGTTGGTAAATAAAACACAGAAGGATTGGGACGTTAAACTTGCTCATGCGGAATTCGCATACAACCGATCACCCGGTTATGCCACGGCCCATTCACCTTTTGAAGTGGTATACGGATTAAATCCGCACTTGCCATTGGACTTGATTCCCTTGCCGAGCAACGAATTGGTTCACAAAGACGCCGAAGCAAAACTCAAATCAATGATGAAGTTACATGAAAAGATACGGGAACGGATTAAAGAAGTGAATGAAATTTACAAACGAAAGTCGAACAAAAATAAAAAGGCAAGATTATTTGATGTTGGCGACTTAGTTTGGATACATTTGAGAAAAGAAAGATTCCCAAGCAAACGAAAGAACAAATTGATGCCGAGAGCCGAGGGTCCGTACAAAATTGTGGAAAAAGTGAACGACAACGCATACAAAGTCGAACTTCCGGGCGAATACGGAGTACACGCGACTTTCAACGTAGGTGATCTCTCGCCTTACCTTGACGACGATGGCATTACGGAATTGAGGTCAATTCCTTTCAAAGAAGGAGGGAATGATACGATATCTAATATTCCAATCGAAGAAGCTCCTATAAAAATCGACGTCCACGACGATACGCATGGCCATGCATCATTAAACTTGGGAGAAAAGAATACACGGATTGGAGTTACGTTGTTAATCGGAATCGGAGTAACGTAAAATTCGACGACGGAACCGGTCCGAAAGCATGAAAAATCGGCCATATCATGCTTGAAAGGGACCTCACTTGACTTCATATCTTGACAAGATAATGAAGTTATCTTCTCCTTCCCCACCATGACACAAACGGCCGAAAATGAAGATGGAGTGAAGACTTTCTTCTTCATGTCATTGTCTCTCATATCTTTTTCCACCATAATAAGTCCAAAGAGGTTGATATCAATCTTCACAAAATCCTCCTCAATCCTTGATTAGGATCGGCCGATTGGAAGCAAGTGCAAGGGATGAGATTTTGTTCTACTTCATGTCACCATCAAGACCAAGATTGCTTCATGTCTCTTTCACCTAATAACACCAAGATACTTGGTATCTCACCCTTAGATTTTCGGCCGAAATGAAAGTGCTAGGAAGTTTCATTTCTCGTTTTGTTGTATTTTCTTACGGTTGGAGACTACTATATATAGTAGTGCTCGTTGTATTTGTAAAATATCTTGAATCATAATAAACCTTGTATTTCCTTTGAAATATACGTTGAATGAGTTCAACAAACTTTAGTTATTGTTTCGACGCGTCTCGAGATTTTAACTTGATCAATTCTCAAAAGGTCTTGGGAAGAGATTACCTTTTATCGAGTTATAGGTCTAGTTCGATAAAACACATCAAACTCCGTACATCATACTACATCACGGCCGAACACCACCAAATTTCGGCCACCCTTAGTAAAATTCAAGTGATACTTTGATACTTGTTAATCTTCCGTTGCATTTCATACGTATTACTTACGTAATTCGTATCACTAGATGATGGGAGCAAGATAAGGGTAACTAAACAAGTGAGGATTGGACTAGCCATGGGTTCATATGAAGACAACGTATTATGTGATGTACTCCCGATGGATGCATGCCATGTACTGTTGGGGAGACCATGGATGTTTGATAGGGACGTTTTACACCGAGCAAGAAGCAATGAGTACGAGTTACGGGATAAGGGCAAGAAGATTGTGCTTAAACCAATGTCACCGCAAGCTATTCACTCTATGAGTTCTAGTAGGAGTGAAAAAACAAAACTGGCCATGTTTGCTAGCGAACGGGAGGTGGAACATGCTATTAATGATGGCAAGTGCGTGTACTTGTTGGTTCTGAAGGAGACACGGAATGGTGACATAGTTGTGCGGAACGAAAGGATGGATGCCTTATTATGCGAATTTGCGGATGTTTTTCCCGAAGAATTACCGTCGGGTTTACCACCAATTCGCGGGATTGAACATCAGATCGACCTCATACCGGGTGTGTTGTTGCCTAACAAAGCTGCCTATAGATGTAATCCCGAGGAGACGAAGGAATTGCAAAACCAAATCGAGGAACTGATGGATCGTGGTTATGTTCGAGAAAGCCTAAGCCCTTGTGCGGTTCCGGTATTACTGGTTCCAAAGAAAGACGGATCCTGGAGGATGTGTATTGACAGTCGAGCGGTGAACAACATAACCATCAAGTATCGATTTCCGATTCCGAGGCTTGATGACATGTTGGACGAATTACACGGATCAGTGATCTTTTCAAAAGTTGATCTACGAAGTGGTTATCACCAAATTCAGATGCGGGAAGGAGATGAGTGGAAGACAGCCTTCAAAACTAAACACGGGCTGTATGAATGGACCGTTATGCCGTTCGGTCTTACAAATGCACCAAGTACTTTCATGCGCTTGATGAATGAGGTACTTAAGCCATTTTTAGGGAAATTTGTGGTTGTATACTTAGATGATATTTTGATCTACAGCCGATCGTTGCAAGAACATTTCGAACACTTGAGGCAAGTCTTCGAAACCCTTAGAGACCAGAAGCTGTATGGAAAAAAGGAGAAGTGCTCATTTTTGGTCGAAAGTATGGTCTTTCTTGGCTATGTTGTTTCAAAGAATGGAGTGTCGGTCGATCAAGCGAAGATCGAAGCAATTAAGTCCTGGCCAGTTCCCACTACAGTGACGGAGGTTAGATCGTTCCACGGATTGGCTTCATTTTACCGAAGATTCATTCGAGACTTCAGTACCCTTGCAAGCCCAATAACCGAATGTTTGAAGAAGGGCACGTTTAATTGGAGCAGGGCTGCTCAGGAGTCATTTACAAATTTGAAGGCGAAGTTGTGCGAAGCACCAATCTTAGCGTTACCTGATTTTTCGCAACCATTTGAGGTAGAGTGTGATGCTAGCGGAGTTGGCATTGGAGCGGTTCTCATTCAGGGAAAGCGACCTATTGCTTATTTTTCCGAGAAGTTAAATGGTGCTCGTCTCAATTATTGTACGTACGACAAAGAGTTTTATGCTATTGTGAGGGCTCTAGATCATTGGAGTCACTATCTTCGGCCAAAGCATTTCATCATACATTCGGACCATGAATCCTTGAAGTATATTAACGGACAACACAAGTTAAGTCCCAGGCATGCGAAGTGGGTGGAATTCTTACAATCATTTCACTTCTCATCGAAGTATAAGGATGGCAAGAGCAATATTGTGGCAGATGCATTGTCTAGGCGTTATGCCTTACTCGCCACTCTTGATGTTCGTTTGCTAGGGTTCGATACAGTAAAGGAGTATTACGAAGGTGATGCGGATTTTGGGGAGACCTTCGCCCGGTGCAAACCAGGCCCGGTGGGAGAATTTTCGATACAGGAGGGCTTTCTTTTTAAGGGAAATCGTCTTTGTCTACCCAGGCACACGATTCGCGAATTCTTGGTCGAGAGGCTCATGGGGGAGGTTTGGCTGGCCACTTCGGTTCGGCCAAGACATTGGATGTACTTAAAGAACATTTTTATTGGCCAAGGATGCAAGGGGATGTTAATAATATAATCAGTAAATGTGTGACGTGCCATGTTGCGAAGAGTTCGTTCAAACCAGGAGTCTACACACCTTTACCGATCCCGGAGAGGCCATGGGAAGATGTATCAATGGATTTCATTGTGGCTTTACCTCGAACCCAAAGAGGTAAGGATGCGATCATGGTTGTTGTCGATCGTTTTTCAAAGATGGCTCATTTTGTTCCTTGTCACAAAACCGATGATGCGAGTAATGTTGCTGACTTGTATTTTCGAGAGGTGGTGCGATTACATGGAGTTCCGAAAACTATTGTTTCGGACCGGGACTCAAAGTTTCTAAGCTACTTTTGGAACACATTATGGAGGAAGGTGGGAACCAAGCTTTTGTTTAGTACTTCACATCATCCTCAAACCGACGGACAAACTGAAGTAACGAATCGAACACTGGGGACGCTGTTGCGAGGCTTGGTGAGCAAAACACAAAAGGACTGGGATCTGAAACTGGCACATGCGGAGTTTGCTTATAATCGATCTCCTACTCATGCCACTGCACACTCTCCATTTGAAGTAGTTTACGGGTTGAATCCTTACATGCCGCTAGATCTAATTCCACTACCAAGTGATGAATTGGTGCATAAGGATGCGGAGTCAAAACTAAAATCAATGATGAAATTACACGAACAGGTGCGAGATCGAATCAAGGAAATAAACGAGGCATACAAAAGGAAGTCGAACAAGCAAAGAAAGCCGAGACTATTCGAGGTTGGAGATTTAGTTTGGTTACATTTGAGGAAGGAACGATTCCCGAGTAAGCGTAAGAACAAGCTAATGCCACGAGCTGAGGGACCATTTAAGATAATTGCGAAGGTGAACGACAATGCTTACAAATTAGAACTTCCGGGCGACTATGGAGTGCATGCTACTTTCAACATAGGTGATCTTTCTCCTTACCTTGACGACGATGGGATTGCGGAATTGAGGACAATTCCCTTTAAAGAAGGAGGGAATGATGCGAAGCCGACTACTCCAAGCGAAGAAGACGAAGTAAGGATCGACGTAAAACACCTCGACCGCACTACAACATACTTGGGCGAGAGAGCTGAAACGAGGCATGGAGTCACCTTGATAATTGGAATTGGAGTAACTTAAACAAAAGACAACTTGCATCTTGGGGAGGGGAAGAGATTCAAGTGGTAACTAAACAAATAAAGAATATTCAGCATCTTCTTACAAAAGCAGCAGGATTCTTGGCAAAAGGGCGGCTGTCAGCAAAAAAATTTGGAGACAAAGGCCCAGCTCTTACTTTTGTCAACAAGTGATAGGAAGAACCTTTTATTATCTTTTCATTATTTTAAAGAACATGTGGTAATAGTTTAAGTTATTTTGTCAGGCCACTTTTGCCTATAAATAGTGGCAGTAGAGTTGTAACGAGGGGATTATTGAATGTTGAAGAATTAAGAACACTTTGTGTTTTTTTTCTGGTGAATGCTTTTCATCAAAACTTGGTTTTTATTCGACGCGTTTCGAGTATTAATCTGATTGATCCTCAATAGGTCTTGAGGAGAAATCACTTTATCAAATTATAGGTCTAATTTGATAAAAACATCTGTTTATACCCTGTTTCGATATTCTGTTTATTTTTCGATACAGTTTTATACTTGTTCAATATTTCGTATAAAGTGTTGTTCGATCCTTTGAACTTGTTTCCTGTTTTAACTTCGCTTCCTAACGAAACGTGCTGTTTCGAGTCTTTTCATTTGGGCCAAATTCCTGTCTTGTGGCCGTATCGAATCACCGCCTTCATCACTCGCCTGTATTGTGGCTGTAGCGAGCTGTTGTCACCAGTTCCCGACAGTTTCTTGTCGATAGCTTCCGTACATCAAAAGGACTTCCGCTGTATCGATAGCGAATTCGCATCACAAGTGAGAATTCGTATCACCAACGGCACGGTAAACTCCAATAAGATCAATAAAGGATCAACAACCAAGAATACCGACGACACGGTAAACTCCAACAAGATCAATCAAGGACTAACAACTGAGAATACCAACGGTAAGGCAAACTCCCAAATAGAATCAATAAGGATCAATAACGAACGAGATTACCAATGACAGGGTGAACTCCAGATGAGATTAATAAAGGGTCAATGGTGACAGATACACGAAAGAATAAAATTGTCAACTATATGCAAATCATATATACGGGATTTCAAAGACAACCCGACTATCGAACAGATCCAATTATACATGTACTGTAAACGACCAATCAATAAGACTCAAGATGGACGTCACGATTATAACACCCCCAAATCCTATTGGGTTATTACAGTGCCGTGGACCCCACGCCATGAGATCCACCAGGCGAACATGACTAAAATACATTGAATTAAACAACAAGGGAAAATCATAGTCCCTACCATGATATCCGACACAATATTCCGATAAGGAATTTCAACGACAATGATGGGCCTACATGGCCAAAAATAAAATACAACAGCATCCACGAGCATTTGCTCGGGTAAAACATAATGACAATGACTGATAAACTGGAGAACACTCCAACTGACTGACCAACATGAACAACTCGGACTAGTATCGCTCGAATAACTCATCGCTATCATCATGCCCCTGTGTCTCAACTCTCTCCTCGCAAGCACCTAAAACATGAAAACATGTTCCGCCCCCACAGGGTCAGTCATCCAGATAATGAATATCAAATACATGTATAACATGATATGCATCCAAAGGCCGAATGAAACGGTACAATGATAATAATAATACGAGATGCTCCCAAACCAAGGTAAGAAACGAGCATTCGTGAAACACTATGCCCACGGCATACTATTAATACTTGTTCGACATGTTAGAACATAAGTTCCCAACGGCGAATCATAATCACAGAGTACCACAATGAATTACACGACATGAACCAAACCACAACTGAATTAAATATGAATCACAATGAATTACATGAAGATGAACCAAACCAGAACTGATTTAAATATGAATCACAATGCCTGGAGGCTCCAATGAAATTATCAAGACATCATAAAGACCTGAAAGTCACTCAGCGGAAGCTGTCAATCAACATAAGCACTGAAACCGGAACAGCTCGAAGCTGTAGTTAATGAGGGCTAATAAGGTCATAACCACGACCGTGACCTACTGAGCTGTAGGTGTCGGGAAGCCAACCGCGGAGGTTCAAGCCCCAAGCTTACCCATAATAAGATCATAAACACGATCGTGACCTACTGAGTTGTAGGTGTTGGGAAGCCAACCGCGAAGGTTCAATCCCCAAGCTTACCCATAATAAGATCATAAACACGACCGTGACCTACTGAGTTGTAGGTGTTGGGAAGCCAACCGCGAAGGTTCAAGCCCCAAGCTTACCCATAATGAGCACTAGCTGAGACTAGCCTCCAAAATATAATTAATCACAAACGGCAATGATCCGAAGATTACGGAGTTCACGAGAATGATAGTGTGCTGCCTTGAGTCGGCCAACACGATAATGATGACTCACGGATGGGCACCGTCCTCGGCGGTCCCAATTCAATACCTCGATTACCTTATAATGGTCAATCGATGACAACGACACAACGGATGGGAACTATCCTCGACAGTCCCAATTCAATACATCGATTGCCTTAAAATGGCCAACCGATAACAATGATGCAGTAGATGATTCAATATCTCGATTGCCTTAAAACGGCCAATCAATAACGATGATACAACGAACGATTGAGCACCTCGATTGCCTTAGAACGGCTAATCGATGACAATAATACAATGAATGATTGAGCACCTTGATTGCCTTAGAACGCCTAATCGATGACAATGAGACAATGAATGATTAAGCACCTCGATAGCCTTAGAACGGCTAATTGATAAAAATGATACAATGAATGAGTGAGCACCTCGATTGCCTTAAAACGGCTAATTGATGACAATGATACAATGAATGATTGAGCACCTTGATTGCCTTAGAACGGCTAATCGATGACAATGATACAATGAATGATTGGGCACCTTGATTGCCTTAGAACGCCTAATCGATGACAATGAGACAATGAATGATTAAGCACCTCGATAGCCTTAGAACGGCTAATTGATAAAAATGATACAATGAATGATTGAGCACCTCGATTGCCTTAAAACGGCTAATCGATGACAATGAGACAATGAATGATTGAACTCCTCGATTGCCTTAGAACGGCCAATCGATAACAATGATACAATGAATGATTGAACTCCACGATTGCCTTAGAACAGCCAATCGATAACAATGATATAATGAATGCCTCGGCACCTTTAATCGGCTACCGACGACGAAGATGAGACCAAATATGACAATGCCTTCAATCGGCCAATAAAACATGAATGACATGACGCCAACATTAATAACAATGATTACAATGACTTAGTTCGACATCAATATTAACAACAACAACCGATACATCGATACCGCGGACCGGTGATCGATAATAACATTAACAACGAATATATCAATGCCTTACCGGCCATTAATGAATGATAATAAACATTTGGCATAGTTTCCGGAGAGTATCATATCAAACGATCCCCTAATATCAATGAACTTATGAAGAGACTAAGTCTCGGAATGATGCAACACATTCATACACATATATGATAACATTAATCTCATTGACTAGTACAAGTATAAAACTTGCCTCAACCGAAGGCGATGAATTCCTTCCACGAAAAACGAACGGCGTCCTCCGATAAACACAAGTACTCGAACAACCTTGAATGAAATAAAATTCATTCAATAACACAATATCAATCGAAATCAACATAACGACCGAAAGAAACTCTTTGAGGCATTTAATCGAACACTAAATGTTCAAAGTTCCTCAAGAGCCTAAGAATCATCAATCGGGTTGAACGAATCGAAAATATGGATATACAATCCACATAACACGATTAATAATGTTCACTAGCATCAACCGATTCATCAAAATCGGACTAGAATCGAAATCAAGAGCAAATTCCCCAAAAAGTCAACTTGGAGGAAAATCAAGAAATATACCTTGATTCGGCGAAGAACACGGATTGGATGATGATATAATCAACAAGAATCTTCCGAACCATCTTGGAATTGATTAGAATCAGCCAAGAACTCAATTTCCCGAGCCTCCCGTCGCCAGCCGCCGAAAAAAGAGAAAAACGAGTAAAAATGAAGGTCTGGCCGAGCCTAGTCTATATATAGCCGGCAGGGTTACGACCGTAACCGGCAGTGCCTTACGGCTGTAACCGGCATTCGTCCAAACCCGCCCAGCACCTGCCGATTGCTTACGGCCGTAACCGACAGGGACTTACGGCCGTAACTCGGCACTTACGGCCGTACCCGGCAGGTCCTTACGGCCGTAACCGGCATTCGTCCGGAAACTGCCAGGCGCCATACAACCATAACTCTCGGCCCTTACGGCCGTAACTGGCATTCGTCAGGCCATGCCTACCGAGCACGTAGGGCCATAACTGGCACCTTACGGCCGTAACTCGGCCAGGCCAGGCCCAGCTCCAGTCGTGGCCTCTCTGACAGTCCGACGACCCCGAAACCCGAACCTGAATACGAATCGAAGATACGGTTACGACGTACTCTCAAAGAAGAATGTAAGAGCAAAGAGAACACACGATTCCGACCACCCGAAGGCTCGAAATTCGACAACGGAAGTAATTACCCCAAACTTTGGGAAATTACGAAAATGGCCCAAAACGTCCGAAATACATGATACACGATCGAAACACCAAGCCAAAGCTCACAACATGGATAATAACATTAAATGAACTTATGAGAAACTCGAAACAACAGTTTCGGATGAGATTCGCAAGAATCAAACTCAAGTGCGGAAAAGCCGCTTAAGAACACGGAACTCAACAAAATGATACCGAAATGAACTCGGATTACAAAAAGTGCAGAATTAAATATTCTCAGAATGACGATACGGTCATAGTCGAGTCGTCATAACGGACTTTCGCCAAAAAAAAATTACCGAAAAATCGAAATTACGGGTATTACATACTACCATCCTTAAAAGAAGTTTCGTCCCGAAACTTAAAACAAGTAGGGAGAAGCAATATACTGCCAGGAAAAATCAACAACATACACATGAACAAGAATGATCGCAATGAATGATAATGAATCGAAATCCAACAAGGATCAAGAATGACTCATCGGGGTGAAGTGATAACGTAATGAGTGATAGCTCAAATGAAATGATTGGAACCAATGTTCCCCGTGAAGTGAATGATTAGTTTGATAATTATAAGTCTCAACGTGATTGATATATGATGAGTGAATTATACAAATGAATGAACGACGATGAAATGAATGATTATCCTATTACCGAGCAAGAATTAACTTGCTCAAAACCGGTGATGAATGTCCTATTGTATCACAGTTAAAGCAAACCACAGTCAAACTCGTCGTCTGAGATGAAGATGCTCTCCCAGCACGAAGACGACTAGAAAACGATCTCTTGGACGTCGGAGTCCGATGTCCCTCTGACAGCTCTTTCCATACCGAGGTAGGAAAGTCACATGATAATTACAGATCCCGTATGAAGATCGCATTATGATTACGAGACGGAATGATAACAATGAGCATACAAGCTCTAACACAATGAATGCATTAATAATGCAATGAAATGATCGTCGACATAACGCCGAAATATGATAAGATCGCATGAAAGATTAAGTGAGGTGACATGACTATCTGATGAAATTCCTGAAATGATTACCTTGAACAAGTTAACAAGGTTGAAAATTTGATCCACAAGATCAACAACTGAACCGTGAGATGGACTGGATGATTAATGAATTAACTGAACAATGTGATTAACTGAGTGGTGAATGAATTAACTGAGCGATGAGATTGACTGAGTGATGAATGAATGAACTGAGCGATGATATTGACTAAGTGATGAATGAATTAATTGAATGATGAGATTAACTGTGTGATGAATGAATTAACTGAACGATGAGATTGACTGAGTGATGAATAAATTAACTGAATGATGAGATTAACTGAGTGATGAATGAATTAACTGAACGATGAGATTAAAATGATGATTGAGGATTATTAACTGATGAAGGAGTTGATCCTTAGCACTTACACAGGTCACACGTGCTCTAAAACAATTAGTCATGAATCAATCATAACAATAATATCACATATAGGTTTCAACAAAGCATGAATAATTAATGACATGATGAATGTATGAACATAAAGAGAATTGAGTCCTTACACAGGTCATACGAAGCTTCGAGGTCTTGCGATACTAGTCTTCACTGACGACAACTCGATGAATGAATGACTCGTGCAGTCGTACTAATATTACGACTCACAAAACCCGACTGACCAGATTGTCATAACCTAACTGTCCCACTACTACCGCATCGGTAGAGCCACATAACTCACATATCAGGGTATCTCACAACCCAAAATCTCTGATACCATCTTCTGTAACACCCCCAAATCCTATTGGGTTATTACAGTGCCGTGGACCCCCCGTCAGGAGATCCACCAGGCAAACATGACTAAAATACATTGAATTAAACAACAAGGGAAAATCATAGTACCTACCATGATATCTGACACAATATCCGATAAGGAATTTCAACGACAATGATGGGCCTACATGGCCAAAAATAAAATACAACAACATCCACGAGCATTTGCTCGAGTAAAACATAATGACAATGACTGATAAACTGGAGAACACTCCAACTGACTGACCAACATGAACAACTCGGACTAGTATCGCTCGAATGCCTCGTCGCCATCATCATGTTCCTGTGTCTCAACTCTCTCCTCGCAAGCACTTAAAACATGAAAACATGTTCCGCCCCCACGGGGTCAGTCATCCAGATAATGAATATCAAATACATGTATAACATGATATGCATCCAAAGGCCGTATGAAACAGTACAATGATAATAATAATAATACGAGATGCTCCCAAACCAAGGTAAGAACCGAGCATTCGTGAAATACTATGCCCATAGCATACTATTAATACTTGTTCGACAGGTTAGAACATAAGTGCCCAATGGCGAATCATAATCACAGAGTACCACAATGAATTACACGACATGAACCAAACCAGAACTGAATTAAATATGAATTACAATGAATTACATGAAGATGAACCAAACCATAACTGAATTAAATATGAATCACAATACCCGAAGGCTCCAATGAAATTATCAAGACATCATAAAGACCTGAAAGTCACTCAGCCGAAGCTGTCAATCAACATAAACACTGAAACGGAATAGCTCGAAGCTGTAGTTAATGAGGGCTAATAAGGTCATAACCACAACCGTGACCAACTGAGCTGTAGGTGTCGGGAAGCCAACCGCGAAGGTTCAAGGCCCAAGCTTACCCATAATAAGATCATAAACACGACCGTGACCTACTGAGTTGTAGGTGTTGGGAAGCCAACCGCGAAAGTTCAAGCCCCAAGCTTACCCATAATAAGATCATAAACACGACCGTGACCTACTGAGTTGTAGGTGTTGGGAAGCCAACCGCGAAGGTTCAAGCCCCAAGCTTACCCATAATAAGATCATAAACACGACCGTGACCTACTGAGTTGTAAGTGTTGGGAAGCCAACCGCGAAGGTTCAACACCCAAGCTTACCCATAATGAGCACTAGCCGAGACTAGCCTCCAAAATATAATTAATCACAAACGGCAATGATCCGAAGATTACCGAGTTCACGAGAATGATAGTGTGCTGCCTTGAGTTGGCCAACACGATAATGATGACTCACGGATGGGCACCATCCTCGGCGGTCCCAATTCAATACCTCGATTACCTTAGAATGGTCAATCGATGACAACGACACAACGGATGGGAACTATCCTCGATAGCCCCAATTCAATACCTCGATTGCCCTAAAATGGCCAACCGATAACAATGATGCAGCAGATGAAATATCTCGATTGCCTTAAAACGGCCAATCGATAACGATGACACAACGAATGATTGAGCACCTCGATTGCCTTAGAACGGCTAATCGATGATAATGATATAATGAATGATTGAGCAACTCGATTGCCTCAGAACGGCTAATCGATGACAATGATACAATGAATGATTGAGCACCTCGATTGCCTTAGAACGGCTAATCGATGACAATGATACAATGAATGATTGAGCACCTCGATTGCCTTAGAATGGATAATCGATGACAATGATACAATGAATGATTGAGCACCTTGATTGCCTTAGAACGGTTAATCAATGACAATGAGACAATGAATGATTGAGCACCTCAATTGCGTTAGAACGGCTAATCAATGACAATGATACAATGAATGATTGAGCACCTCGATTGCCTTTGAATGGCTAATCGATGACAATGATACAATGAATGATTGAGCACCTCGATTGCCTTAGAACGGCTAATCGATGACAATGATACAATGAATGATTGAACTCCACGATTGCCTTAGAACGGCCAATCGATAACAATGATACAATGAATACCTCGGCACCTTTAATCGGCTACTGACGACGAAGATGAGAACGAATATGACAATGCCTTCAATCGGCCAATACAACATGAATGACAGGACGCCAACATTAATAACAATGATTACAACAACGTCTTAGTTCGACATCAATATTAACAACAACAACCGATACATCGATACCGCGAACCGATGATCGATAATGACATTAACAATGAATATCTCAATGCCTTACTGGCCATTAATGAATGATAATAAACATTTGGCATAATTGCCGGAGAGTATCGTATCGAACGATCCCCTAATATCAATGAACTTATGAAGAGACTAAGTCTCAGAATGATATAACACATTCATACACATATATGATAACATTAATCTCATTGACTAGTACAAGTATAAAACTTGCCTCAACCGAAGGCGATGAATTCCTTCCACGAACAACGAACGGCGTCCTCCGATAAACACAAGTACTCGAACAACCTTGAATGAAATACAATTCATTCAATAACACAATATCAATCGAAATCAACATAACGACTGAAAGAAACTCTTTGAGGCATTTAATCGAACACTAAATGTTCAAAGTTCCTCAAGAGCCTAAGAATCATCAATCGGGTTGAAAGAATCGAAAATATGGATATACAATCCATAGAACACGATTAATAATGTTCACTAGCATCAACTGATTCATCAAAATCAGACTAGAATCGAAATCAAGAACAAATTCCCCAAAAAGTCAACTTAGAGGAATATCAAGAAATATACCTTGATTCGACGAAGAACACGGATTGGATGATGATATAATCAACAAGATTCTTCCGAACCATCTTGGAATTGATTAGAATTGGCCAAGAACTCGATTTCCCGAGCCTCCCGTCACCAGCCGCCGAAAAAAAGAGAAAAACGAGTAAAAATGAAGGTCTGACCGAGCCCAGTCTATATATAGCCGGGAATTCTGGCCGTAACAGCTGATGCCTTACGGCCGTAAGAATTCGTCCAAACCCGCCCGCGCTGCCGATCGCTTACGGCCGTAGCAAGCGAGGACTTACGGCCGTAACATCGCACTTACGGCCGTACCGGCAGTCCTTACGGCCGTAACGCATTCGTCCGAAGCGCCGAGCGCCATACGGCCGTAACTCTCGGCCCTTATGGCCGAATCGGCATTCGTCGAGCCATGCACTGCCGAGCACGTCTGGCCGTGCTTAGGCATCTTACGGCCGTAACTCGGCTAGGCCAGGCCTGGCTCCGGCCGTGGGCACTCTGACGGCCCGACGACCCCAAAACCCGAACCTGAATACGAATTGAAGATACGGTTACGACGTACTCGCAAATACGAATCTAAGAGCTAAGAGAACACACGATTCAGACCACCCGAAGGCTCGAAATTTGACAACGGATGTAATTACCCCAAACTTTGGGAAATTATAAAAATGGCCCAAAACGTCCGAATTACACGATACACGATCGAAACACCAAGAAAAAGCTCACAACATGAATAATAACATTAAATGAACTTACGAGAAACTCGAAACAACAGTTTCGGACGAGATTCGCAAGAATCGAACTCAAGTGCGGAAAAGCCGCTTAAGAACACGGAACTCAACAAAATTATACCGGAACAAACTCGGATTACAAAAAGTGTCGAATTAAATATTCTCAAAATGACGATACGGTCATTGGCGAGTCATCAGAACGGACTTCCGCCAAAAAAAGAAAATTACCGAAAAATCAAAATTAGGGGTATTACAACGATACGCCCGATCCGGACATGTGTCCGTATACAAGCCAACTATGGGTATTGATCAGATACACTTCTGGTCTCATACCTAATCAGACTCACGAAGTACATCTCGTTTGCACAGTTCAATATGAGGTCGAAACCAACATATGCTACACGTGCCCGCCCTAAAAATCCTACACATGAACGATCAGAACGTATCTGACTCCTGATATGTCACGATACAACATGACAACAAATTTCGAAGAAACGCATATCCAACAAGGATCAGAAGACTTCCCACGAGAGCAACAATAACTCGATCATGAAAGACCGACACGACCACAACGTCGTATTCCGGCAGACAACAGTTCACAGCATGCTCAACAATGCATATGATAATAGCACATAAACACCCAAGGCCGCAGCCAAGGGTCACGGAAGTATCTACTCAGGAATACTCCGGACAATATCACATAAACTCCTAAGGCAGCAGCCAAGGGTCACGGAAGCATCTACTCAGGAATACTCCGGACATAGGTGTTATTTAGGTCTTATCCCCTAACACATCGGCCCAACAGATTACAGCTCAAAGAAAGAGCACATCACAAAACGTAACAAACAATGGTGCACACTCACCACATGAAATATCAACACACACATGTAATAATGAAACAGGATGATTATCATGATCTAGCAATATTAATTTACCTCAAGCTAGAGATGATAACCTTTCCACGACCAACATCCCTGAACGAATACACAGTTATCCGAATAATCCAAAATGAAGTACAGTCCATAACTGATACCAAACCACCACCTCGAGTTCAATGTAGGCATGATAACTAGTCTTGATAATTAATCTCTCACACAATAGACCAAATATAATTCACGTCTCTGTTTCCACTAGACATCTTAAAATCATATACATTATGATTTATCTTAATCCGAGCATAATATGCATACCATCATCCCGACAATTCAGATTCCATGATACCATTGCTATATGAATCATAAATGAAATGAAAAAGAAATCATTTATTAAACATTATAAACTAAGCAAGCATAACTTCCCTCGATACCGATACGATGAAGTTGTGACCAATCCCATCGTCTTCATCTACAAGCTCCGCAGCCCCGACCAAGGCGATTCATGCGTCCTCCAATTACAATCGTAGCACAATGGTTAATCATCCACGATCACTTAACGCAACCTAGTGCAATGATCAATTAACGATGCGTTCGATAACAATCAACAATCAATACAACTGATCAATAAACCCAACGGTTCCCCAATTATCCCGATTAAACATAAATCTGAACAACCCGAACCAATCAATTACGAATTCACAACCACAAATACGATTCCATATATCGATGATCATATCAATGATGAATTCATCTCGATATTAAGGATTTCATAACATATTCGATTCCAATTATGTACGGATCAAATGTTCTTATGCCCAACAAATCTGAATCCACACCTTCAATTCAATCTCATAATCCGGTGATCTCAGTAACGGTTGATTCGAGAACGAAGCAAGTTAAATCAACGTATTCAATTCCGAATTCTAACTTAAATTCAACGTGATATGATTATCCCTTGTTTATATATATATATCAATCTCATGCCAAACTACACTTATGATCATTCGACTCATATGAACACATATCCTCAAAGAAAGATAATGTTCTGGTCAAATTCATAATCACGATTCGTATATCATCAAGACTATACGGAAGATCAAATCACCATTCACATAACTTGTCCCTTAACATCCATAATCACCATAACTTGTTCTAAATATCAACATTCCGTGTTCATATCTAAAAGATAAACACTTGAAATATATACTCATCATAATCATCATCTTCATCAATATACACCTCATATATCATCAAGAAGTATAACCATAATACCATAACCATCATCATATGAGGAAGGCATCAACAACGGCATCAAAATCCGAAATAGAAAGAGAGGGATTATCCAACATACCTCTTGAAAATGAATAATACAATCAAACACTTCAAGAAGCATTAACATCTTCATATCCAAGCCTCAAATCCATGCTCCCAAGCTCATAACCAAGTTAAAAGTGTCTAAAACACACTTAGAAGTGAAGAAGGATGGATATGGAGAGGAACACCTCTTTGGTTCGTGAGGAAATGAAAGTCCACACTTCATTTTATAAACTACACTCTTTATTACGTACGCTAAGGCCCTCACTTAACGTACGTAACATACCCCAACGTATGTTATATATCATCCATAGCGTACGTAATACTTGGTCAGAACTCCCTGTCTCATTTCGTGAACTTCATTACGTACGTAATTCTTGTTTGCATAGCGTACGTAATGAGCTCGTTGACTTGCTACAGTAACTTACCCTCTCAACGAACGTAATATAACCCGCATAGTGTATGTAATGCTCGAGGTTGACTTGCCTGTCCACATCTGCGCCGAAAGATGCCGACATCGGGCCCCACTTGCCGACCACAACTCGGTCCTGTCCGATTCCCTTTGTTACGTACGTAATGCCTTACGCATAACGTACGTAAAACATGTAATTTAACGTACATAAGTCCTTAATGCTAGCGTACATAATGGCCTTCTATACTTGGCCAAAATCCAACTGTTCCCATCCGTCTCGACATACTGGATACGAACATACGACATACTGAATACATATAATTGTTCCGATAACATTCTCATATGATACATCTGATGCACGATATCCTCAAATACAACTTTCGACCAAGTACGGCAATCGTACAAATACTCATACAGTATATCCGACATCCAAAAACATATCAAGTATGTAATATCCTAGAATTATAATAACCTCGATAGATATACTGGCACGTCTGTCACAGTTTCCAAAATTATCCACCCATAATGTATCGGTCCCACTATGTACAGTACAACTCAGATAAAATAATGCGAAAAATCATAGCGAAATTCTAGGATATTACAATTCTACTATCGATGGTTTTGGTAGGGTAATTTTCTACTTTTCTCTATCTAATGCTGCAATTTTAATCACAGTCTTTCCCCGGATGTATTGACAATGATGATATGATAATCGTGTTTCATGATAATAAGATTACCAGTAATGTCTGTACATTTAAATTCCCACAATATATCGCTATGATAACACTGGCTTTACTAATCATTAATTGTGATAGATAGTTGAACGATGCGAATGTGGAAGACCTCATGTCCAGCGTGATGATAATGAAAAACCATCAGAGAGATGAAAATTCATCACATAGAGAGAATGTACCTGCTCAGGTCATCACCAGTTAGTAACTTTTCCGCAATAACGTATTGCCCCAAACCCGAATGCACCCGAAACACACGATCGGGCACTGGAACAATTTCTGAGATTCAACCCCCCCTATTTTCCTTGGAGAGCTTGATGACATAAAAGCCAAACATTGGCGTGAAAGAATAGAGAGTATTTTTGCCACCCTACAGTACTCGGAGGAACAAAAGATGGCACTCGCAACCTTTCGATTAGGATCCTCAGCTCACAACTAGTGGAGGGTTACTGACGGGAGGTGGATAAGAGAATCCATGATTCGGACATGTGAAAAAATTGTGAAGACCTTTTGAGACCAATACAATTCTCAATCATCCCGTGAAGCATGGCGTGACAAATTTTACCACCTTAAGAAAGGGGCAATGACTGTAGCCCATTATGAATTTCAATTTAACCGGCTCTCCAGGTATGCACCAGTTTGTAGTGAGAATGGAGGAAGATATGATGTAAAAGTTTAGGAGATGTTTGAGATTTTCACTGCATAAGAGTTCACTACCAGTAAGAATGACAACCATGGCAAAAGCGGTAGAGGCTGCTGGATGAGTCGAGACCACAATAACTCGACTGGGACAATCTAAGGATCACGCTGATGGAAAATCAAGAAGAGTTCTGCAAACCAGTCGACCAGACCACCTCAAAAATTCCAACACAAGATCACTAATCAGAACTCCCAGAAGAGACCTGCAAATAATGTCTCCGTCCTCATTGTGATGGGATGGGACATAAGCCCAAAGACTGCTAAGGAAAAAAAAGATGCATTCATTGTGGGAGCAATTAGCACCAAACCAAGGAATGTCCAAAGTGGGAAACACCGATAAATAACCAACAAGACACTGCATCTAGGCCAGGAAATCTCAAAGACAACAAGGGGAAGGTACCAGCGAAAGTTTTCGCCTTAGCCGGAATGAACCCTCCTCCAACACGACCTATGTGGTAGAAGGTATGTTTCTCGTATCAAACCACTCTCTTCATGGATTATTAGATCCAGGATCTTCGCATTCGTTTGTCGTACATCATTATACATAAAAATTAGTCTACCTAGAATCCAATAAGTATCCACAACTATGTGTACAAGTTGAGAGACAAATTCAGTATTTAGGGCGTGTGAAGTAATAGTCGAGGGATATTGTTTTCCTGCTGACCCAATTCTTCTACCCATATCTGAGTATGACATCATACTTGGGATAGATTGGCAATGAAAGCACTATGCACAACTCCATCATTATAAGATGGTTTGGTTATGCAAACCCAATCAACTAGTGTCGAAAATCATCAAAATGCCAATACTGCAATTATGGAAACTTTTTAACAGTATTAAAATATCTCTTTTTTTATAACATCAGAATCAATTTTTAAACATTTATTAGCTCAATATTAAAATTGGGATTTCATGTCTCCCTTGCTTAGAATCCCGATAAAAGTAGCTCCCTGACACATGCATGTACCGCCAGCATACACTTCCCACAAGAAGCCACTCATTACACATGCATACAACACCAGTGCACATTTTGTTCCCCTTAGGAAAATGGGATTCACATTCAATCCCATAATATACCGCTATGTGATGGACGAATGACGCAAACGTGGAAGATCTCGTGTCCAGCGTGACGACAATGAAGAACCACACCAGAGAGATGAAAATATGTTACATGGAGAGAATGTATCTGCTAAGGCCATCACCCAGTTAGTAACTTTTCTACAATAACATATTGCTTGAACCTGAATTCACCCAAAACACACGATCGGTTACTAGCACGATTTCTCAGATTCAACCCCCCTACTTTACTTGGAGAGCCTGATGACATGAAAGCCAAACACCAGATTGAAGGAATAGAGAGTATTTTTACCACCCTATAGTAGTCGGAGTAACAAAAGCTGACACTCGCAACCTTTCGATTGGAGTTCGCAACTCACGACTAGTGGAGAGTTACTAACGAGAAGTGGACAAAGAGAAGCCATGAATTGGGCATGATAAAACTTTGTGAATGCCTTTCGAGACCAATACATTTCTAAAGCAGTCTGTGAAGCACGGCATTACGAATTTTACAACCTTAAGCAAGGGGCGACGACTATAGCCTATTATGAATCTCAATTCAACTGACACTCCAATTATGCACCAGATTGTAGTAAGAACAGAGAAAGATAGGATGTACAAGTTTACGAGATGTTTTAGATTTCCACTTCAGCAGAGTTTACTACCAGTAAGAATGACAACCATGGAAGTAGCAGTAGTAGCTACTGGACAAATCGAGAACCGAATGACTCGGCTGGGACAAGCTAAG
Source organism: Orobanche coerulescens (assembly GCA_033398695.1). Taxonomy (NCBI): domain Eukaryota; kingdom Viridiplantae; phylum Streptophyta; class Magnoliopsida; order Lamiales; family Orobanchaceae; genus Orobanche; species Orobanche coerulescens. The sequence goes on along the minus strand of CM065807.1, from coordinate 93,749,026 downwards.
GATTGCACGGCTGGGAAGTTTAATAGGACTGCCTAGAACCAATCATCCAGTCCTCCTCAGAATTTCTAACACAAGATCACTAATCAGAACTCCGGTAAGAGACCTATAAATAATCTGTCGCATATCCTCATTGTGATGAGATGGGACATAAGCCCGAAGACTGCTGGAAGAAAGAAGGAGATGCATTCATTGCGGGAGCATTCAACACCAAACCAGGGAATTCCCAAAGTGGGAAACACCAGGCAACAGCCAAGATGCTGTGGCTAGGCCAGGAAATCGTAAAGATAACAAGGGGAAGGAACCAGTGAGAGTTTTTGCCTTAGCCAGACAAGAATCCCCTAACACGACTGATGTGGTAGAAGGTACGTTTCTCATATCAAACCACTATGGTCATGCATTATTAGATCCATGATCTTTGCATTCTTTTTCCGTACCTCATTATGATTAAAAATTAAATGACTGCGTGGAATTCATACCTAGAAGCCTAGAAGTATCCACACATATGGGTACAAGTTGAGAGATAAACAGTATTTAGGGCATGTGAAGTAATAGTCGAGGGACATTGTTTTCCTGGTGGCTTAATTCTTCTACCCATACTTGAATATGACATCATAATTGGAATTGATTGGCATTCAAAGAACTATGCACAACTCGATTGCCATTCTAAGGTAGTTCGATTATGCAAATCCAATCAACCAGTGTCGACAAATACATCAAAATGACAACACTGCAATTATGGTAATTATTTAACAGATTCAAAATATCTCATTTTTTCTGATAACATCAAAATCAGTATTCCAAACATTAATCAATTCAATATTAAAATTGGGATTTTATGTCTCCCTTTCTTAGAATCCCGATAGAAGCTATTAGGTTTGTACACTGCAAAGCATACTTTATGCTTATATTAACTTATTTTCCTGTAACTACCTATGAGAATATTAATTATATTTAATCACATGTTTTTCATATTTATTCACGTTGTGGTTATGAAAATATAATGTCTAATTATTTTATATTGTAAATATTGTGGTGTGTTGCTGTCACATGGAATATCACATTAGCGGCGCCTTATAAGATAATATAATAGTTCGCAACCTATATAATTACCAGATAAATTATATGAAAGGTTGTAATGTATGGTCGAGATTAGTTGTCTTGACTATTAGCATGCATTAGCCTATAAGAAGAACGTAAATCTCAGAAAATTATTATTTCTTAATTCTAAGTATATAATATTTAATTGTGTATTTATAATATTTATTACTTTGATTTATCATGAGTGAGAGTCACGTTGATTGACTCAATATGCTTCGTATTTTAGGCAATAATATTATTTATATGATAATTAATATAACTAGAAAGCGTGTCCCGACTCGTGCGAGTTGATGATGTCCCCTTGAGGAGCTCGATAAAAACTATTATATTAAACCCTGCAGGTAGATTTAACTCTGATATAGTAATAAGGTTCGGGTGGTACTACTCTTGGATAAGAAATTAATTAATTAAAGTTGCAAGTAGCTTAAATTAATTAATGAACATTCTATGTCATAAAAACAGGAAATAATATATTTAAATAAGGAGCCTGATTTTGTAAATTGGGATTTGGGTTATAAGTGCAATATTAATTCTTTAATGGATTGAATTGATATTAGTGAACTCAACCATATTAGGAATGGCTTAATATGGAAGGTTGGGTTGTTCTTTAAGATCCGTAGAGTAGTCCAAAGCCTATAAATAGGGACACTGGGGAGGGTTCGGACGTGCACTATCATCCTACATAAGGGATTTCGATTTCTTCTTCTTCTTCTTAATGTCTAGTTGTGGATTTTGACTTGTGTCTTTGATTCCAAAATTGAGATAATGCTTTAATTCTTGCTATAAATCGGAATTATTCGAAGAAAAAGAAAATGAGAGTTGGGAGAGGAAAATATTTTGGTTGATCCATCCCAGTAATCCAAGCAAGATTCGGTAGCTCGTTGCCCACACAACGTCCGGATCAAGGCAGGATCATACCCTAGAAGATTTTGAGGAAGAGATCAATGTAGCAACCACTACGCTTCAAGAGGTAAATATCCTATGATCTTTTGATCTATATTAGGATATTGAATTTACCAACAATATTATTTATTAATTAATAAATAATAGTTAAATTGCTTATTAATCTTAGTAGTTAATTACTTAGCATGCCTAAATAGGTTTTGTGCTCGTGGATGCGTAAAACGCTTTTATCAAATTTTCACCAGCTTCGCTTCCGCTGCGTTTTATTTCCAGCAATTGGTATCGGGTCATATTTTTGTCTTTTGTAATTTTAATTAATTTTTGTGATTAATTGATAGCAATTTAAATATTCATGCAATTTGATATTGGAGTATTTTGGTAGATGTGTTCTTGCAGGGAATATGATCCAATTATCATGGTTATATGACGTAGCGGAAGCTAGAACACAGAACGGGCAGAACACCTTGATACTATGTATACTCGGCGTCTGTAATATTATTTCAATTCTCCAAAACATCATCCCTAACATAGTCTCCATAACTAGAATAAATAGTAAACTACGGGCCCATGCAAGGGTCCAAAAAGACTAATAAAATGTACGGGCTTTATTTAAATGCATAAATAAAAATAAATAACTTATAATTTAATTCTTGGGCTTGAAGATACGATCGTGGTCCTCCATAAAATTAAGTTATAATGTCGCCACATCAATTTCCCCCACCAGGAATAGGTTCACCCTCGAACCAGAACTAGCATCATCGTCCTCCTCATTATCCCCCGTATAAGGAATCAAATGTTTCACGTTGAAGACGTCTGAAGTCTGAATGTGGGACGACAACTTTAACCTATAGGCATTTGGGTTAATTTTATCGAGCACTTCCAAAGGACCAATCTTCCTCGCAGCCATCTTGTTGTACTCATAAGCATAGTATCTCTCACGAATCAACACAGCCCATACAAAATCTCCTGGCTCTAACTCCAAAGCCGCCGTCCCATGTCCGTCACGGCTTTGTAAGTCGCATTCTCCATCAACAACTTATCATACGTGGAATGGTGTGTTCTCCGAAGTGCCTCTATCATATCCACAGCACGAGAATCAACACGAACTAGAGAAGGCAAAGACATTAAATCCACTGGACCACACGGAGTCGTCGTATACACAATCTGAAATGGAGCAAGGCCCGTGCTCCGATTCACGGCTGACTTGTGAGCAAACTCAACCTAGCTCAACTAAATATCCCACGAATGCAGATTCTCCCCCACAAGGCAACGCATTAAGTTGCCCAAAAAATGGTTCACTACTTCAGTCTGACCGTCAGTCTGCGGATGATATGCACTACTGAAATCCAGACGCGTATTAGCCATCCGCCATAAACTCTTCCAAAAGAAACTCAAAAACCTAGTGTCATGATCGGAAACAATGGAAGATGGAAGGCCATGCAAGCGATAGACTTCCCGAAAGAACAATGTTGCTAATTTTACAGCGTCTGTAGTCTTTTTGCAAGGGGTGAAATGTACCATCTTAGAGAATCGATCTACCACGACAAAAATCGAGTCGCTCCCCCGTTGAGTATGGGGTAATCAACGGGGTAATCCCAAGACAAAATCCATACTAATCTCCACCCAGGGTGGAGTCGGGGCCGTAAGAGGGCGATATAGTCCAGCATTAGTGGCAGTCCCTTTCGACACCTGACAAACACGACATCGAGAAACATCGCACCGAAGAGTCGGACAAAAGTAAGAACGCTGCACCAACTTAATCGATCTATCTCGGCCCACATGTCCCGCACTATGCAACTCTGCAATGAGCCTCAAGCGAAGGCTCGTATTCGGAATACAAAGGCGAGTGCCTTTGAATAAGAAACCGTCCACCATGACAAAATTAGACGGTTCACCTGCAGCAATACAAGACAAGACAAGAGCAACAAAACCGTCATCCGCGTATGCCTCCCCCAACACCTCCAACCCGGGCATAGAAACCCAAAGATCAGTAACCACCAAAGCACGACGGCTCAAAGCATCAGCCACCCTGTTAGATGTCCCCGAACGATGTCGCAAGACAAAAGTAAACTGCTGAAGATACGCCACCAATGAAGCATGATAGGCGGACAAGTTGTCATGCGTGGCCAGGTGACAAAGGGCCTCATGATCCGATAACAACACAAACTCACGATGAAAGAGGTAGTGACGCTAATGCCGAACAGCACGAGCCACATCATTAAACTCTACGTCATACGTGTTGTAACGAGTATGAGGCCCAGATAGCTTTTCACTAAAGAAGGCAACTGGAAGACCCCCTGACTCAAAATGGAACAAGCCCGATCTTGGATGCATCATACGAAAGTTCAAAGGGCTGCCCGAAGTCCGAAAGCAATAGAATCGGACACTACGCCATATATGGGCTTTAACAACTCTTTTTTCAATGTTACAAGCAGAAGTGTAACCATATATACCTTGAAAGTGATCTAGGCCTACACTTTTTTCCGGTGTTAGCATTGCTATAAATCACTGTTACGGTAGACGTTATTCAGTCTATACGGTAACGTTGAAGTCGGTGTAGCCATTGGTCTTTAAAAAATGTGTAGTCGTTGGTCTTTAAAAATCAATAAAAAATAGGTGAGCTCAATGATTGTCCGAATATTATTCAATTAAATAGGCAGGCTCAATCTTTGTCCAAATATTTCAATTAAGCGGGTCAAATTTCAATTATTCACTCTCAACTCTCAACTCTTTCTCTCAACTCTCTCACAGCTCAACCGTTGACCAGCCAACCGGCAAATACATTTCGTATCGTATATCTTATATATATATATATAAAAGTAGGAAAAATAAATATAAGTTATATATATATATTATATATATATATTTTTTTTTCATATATATATAACCTACTCTAAAAGTGTGATGGTCCAAAACGTGTTGCCAAATTACATTCTGAGGTGAAAGCGTGTTCTCGTTTTTATTATTATCAACAGGCTTGCTTCACATGCGTGCTTCAGAAACGTGGCTTCATTGTATCTTCTTCATCAGATATTGCAAATTCAGCCCTGCCGGTTTATTCTCTGCTTCATCTCTCTATTTCTTCCCCCCCTCCCTTTTCTTTCCCCCAAAATCAAATATTCCTTCCGTACATAAATTTATTGACAAGGTTGAAGACTCCCGAATGACATTCCTCTCCTTCCACACCGACCAGATTGACGAGGCAAAGCCAAGAGCGGTGGCATCAGGTAGATTCTAGGTCGGAATTAAATTCAAAAGGAATTGAGATCAGGCCTTGGTGAGTAATGGTGGTGACTGGATTTGTTATCAGGACCGATGGCGGGTTAGTGGCTACAGGGCGAGGAATATTTCTGGTTCAGGTTTGGAATGTTGAGTTTTGAGATATGGTTTTAAGGCGGACAAGAAGAGAAATAGCTCTGACTTGATTCAGGCTGGTGAGTTCATGTTTTTTTTTTGATGGGTTCTTATCGTCACTGAGTTTGGTGGAATTTTTTGGTTAGCCTTGAGATTTCGGGTTTATGGTTCAGGCCAATTTCGGATTGCAGTTTATCATGATATATTGAATCTAAGTGCTTTTGAGTAGATATTTTCAGGTGGACAATGGATTTTATGGTATATGGCCATACTGAATCATTATCTTCACCAGGGTATAAACATAGTGCTAAAGTGAGTTGTAAGATATCATAAATAAGTGAATAAGGTGTTAACATTGCGGACAATGTTAAACTTTCAATATTAATCTCTATTTCTTTGTACCTTTTGCTTCTTCGGAGCTATATATTTATTTAGTTAGCTCTCAATAAATTATTGCCTTGGTTATTTTGGTATGTATGTTTTATTTCTCTCGAACCTCGTTTGTAGGTTGACATTGCCATCCCGAAGTGTTTGTTGGTGGTCTATTGGGATCTATGCTTATTTAGTGCATGGAGTCTGTGCTGCTGTCGATCAAAGTGCTCATGAGGTTGTTAATGAAGTAAGAAGACGGTTCATTGAGAGGCCAGAATCATGGTCGATCGCAATCATGTGTTTTAAGGTTTAGTGGCATGTCTTGGATCTTCCATCACCAAGGTGCATAATATTTGCTCATGTGTTTCAGGATTATAAGGAGAAACCTGATTATGGTCGTTGTGTATCTATCGTTGCATCTGCGTCTTTAAGGGAGATGATAAAGCCTAGATTGTTGGCCATTATATCACCTATAGCTTTCCATAATATTTGCTTTCCATATTTGCTTGCTATCTTTGATGATGTGTCTGAGTGATGATGGTGGGAAATATTTTACTTGATGTTTGCTCTTTAGTTGCTTAAAATATTAACTCTTACATTATCATCTACATGCATCCATGTTTCATTTTTTTTCCTCTTGTTGTCCACTCATTTGACCTGATAATATCATCACTGGGAATCTTTTCTATTCGGAATACCCGTCACTCGGGAAAGATTGGTGCTTTTGAGGATCCAATGGCAATTCTTCAGAAAGGATATTCCGTGACAGTAATTTTGGCTGTTATTACATTTGGTTTGGTAAGAAATTCTACTTCTCTTGAATTATCAATTTTAGTCTCTAGACTCTGGAAAACCCTGATGTTGGTGCATCTTTTTCTCACTGTGGTTATGGCTGCCATTAAATTTGCAGTCCACACGTTGGATGTTGTATACTGAACAAGCACCTTCTTCTTGGTTGAACCTTGCCCTATGTGGTTTGGTTGGGATTATGACGGCTTATATCTTTGTCTGGATCACAAACTATTACACTATTACAAGCATGAGCCGGTTCCTGCATTGGCACTTTCTAGCTCCACTGGACATGGAACCAATATAATTGCTGGAATTAGTTTGGAGTGCGGAATCAGACTCTTCTGTTATTGTTATCGCATATCTATTATTTCAAAGATACATCGGCCGGGCCACACTTCAGGACTTGTTGATGAGTCTGGAAGCCCAACCGGTGGGTTGTTTGGGACATTGTTGCCACTATGGGAATGCTCGGACACAGTGACTTATGTAATCCCGATGGATATGTTTGGTCCAATAGCTGATAATGCAGGTGGAATTGTTGAAATGAGTCAGCAGGTAATTTGGATAATCTTGAGATGTTTAACTTGCTCTGATGTTACCTTGTAAGCTGTGTTATTTTGTGTAAATATCTTTTATATTAATGACTTGCACGTGAGACATACCAATTTGCAACCTGAAAGTGTGCGTGAGATTACTGATGTCCTTGATGCAGTTGGGAATACTACAAAAGCTACAACCAAAGGATTTGCAATTGGATCTGCTGCATTGGCATCTTTTCTTCTGTTTAGTGCTTACATGGATGAAGTAGCTTCTTTTGCAAATGTACCCTTCAATCAGGCAAGTAGCCAAGTATGCGTTAAACTTGCAATATTAATCTCTATTTCTTTTTACCTTTTGCTTCTTGGGAGCTATATATTTAGTTAGCTCTCAATAAATTATTGCCTTGGTTAATTTGGTTGTAAGTTCTATTTTTTATCGAACCTCGTTTACAGGTTGACTGTGCCATCCCTGAAGTGTTTGTTGGTGGTCTATTGGGATCTATGCTTATATATTTATTTAGTGCATGGGCCTGTGCTGCTGTCGGTCAAAGTGCCCAGGAGGTTGTTAATGAAGTAAGAAGACAGTTCATTGAGAGGCCAGGAATCATGGTCAGTATCGTAAGCATGTGTTTTAAGGTTTAGTGGCATGTCTTGGATCTTCCATCACCAAGGTGCATAATATTTGCTCATGTGTTTCAGGATTATAAGGAGAAACCTGATTATGGTCGTTGTGTATCTATCGTTGCATCTGCGTCTTTAAGGGAGATGATAAAGCCTGGATTGTTGGCCATTATATCACATATAGCTGTTGGTAAGTGTTTACTAAACTAAACTGTTTTGCAAACATTTTTATTAAAAAAAATACCCAGCAAATTTAATAATAAAAACTTAATTTACTTTAAGAATTATATAAAAAAACTTATTTAGAGAAAATATTATTCAAAAACCGGTGCTTAGTTCCATTTATTATCTTGCATGATGTGTTGGTCTGATTTTTTTCGTCTGAAGATGTACCATCAGCTCTAAATTCTAAAGGTGGAATCAAATGTTAAATAACAGACAATTTGCTTGCACGCATTCTATCTCTACTTCCTTTTAAAATATAATTCTTGTGAATAAGCATTTTCTAAGTGGTTTTCCATGATTGGCTAGTCTGGTTGTTCAATGAATACAACCTTTTTTTTGTTAGGTTTTATATTCCGGGTGCTAGGCTACTATACAGGTCATTCTCTGCTTTGGGGCCAAAGTTGTAGCTTCCATGTTGATGTCCGCCACAGTTTCCAGCATCCTCATGGCTCTTATCCTCAACACTGCCGGAGGTGCCTGGGATAATGCTAAGAAATACATCGAAACACGTACTCTTGGAGGCAAATGGAGTGATTGTCACAAAGCAGCAATTACTGGTGATATGCAAGTGTGCATATGTTATCATAATTGTTGATTCAGTGTTAAAATTGAGGGGCTGACAGTAGTATCTTTTCAAATGCAAAGTGTTTTTTAAAATCTTTTTTGCTTATAGAGGCGTTAAATGCAAGACAAAACAAAATGTTGGATATTATTTGTAATTTTGAGTGTTTTTTTTTTTTGTAATTAGGTCGAGCCTCAAGGCCCAAGGATACTCTTCGTAATTAACCCATTTCTAATATTTGCGGATCTTCGTCTTTTTTTTTGCAGTGTGGGAGACCCATTCAAAGACACAGCAGGACCATAACGTTATATTCGTTTGATTACTTACTTTATCTGATACTTCTCAATTTTAAGATTACTGTTAGCCACACGAAGTAACTATGTATTAGCCTGTTTATCCGATATTGCATTAAGTTGGCTATTATCTTGTTCCCAAATGACAGATTTTTTAATGATAACCAATTATTTGTGCCTACAGGTTGGTCTAACGAGCCCTGGCTTTATCGGTGCTGATGTTTGCCATCTTAATTTCCACAAAAAATTCTCGTTGCAATTCTCTATCGTCTTTGCGGTTCACTTGGTGAGGCGACAGGAGGCAAGCTAACCTCTCGCACAGTTACAACCTGACTCGGAGAAAAATCTTTACCCGGCTTATGATCCGATAACTCTCGACCGGGTACTATTTCTGCTGCACCGTGAGGCTCAGTGCTTATTTTGCCAATATCATACACGTACATTTCCATGATGGGTTCAAAGGGACTAACTGATGCATCAAAGACAGCCATCTTGAATGCAAATTACATGGCTAAGCGTTTGGAGGTCCATTTTTCCTCTCTATTTCCTCAATTTTTTTAAGTTCTGATTTTTTTCTTCAATTCGTTTTAACATGTTTTGCTTTCGATCAACAGAAGCATTATCCTATTCTTTTCCGTAGTGTCAATGGGACTGTGGACCACGAGTTCTTTATGGATTTGAGAGGTTTTAGGGTGGGGTATGACTTAAATGTCATTCATGCACCTTTTTTCTTTAAATCTTTCCGAGAATAAGCATTTTCTTACTGTGAGTGTAAATTCTTTGTAGAATACGGCTGGAATCGAGCCTGAAGATGTTGTTAAACGTCTCATGGACTATAGATTTCATGGTCCGACCATGTCATGGCCCGTTCCTGGTACGCTCATGATCGCACCGACTGGATTTCATGGTCCGACCATAACGTTATATTCGTTTGATTACTTACTTTATCAGATACTTCTCAGTTTTAAGATTACTGTTAGTCACACGAAGTAACTATGTATTAGCCTATTTATCCGATGTTGCATTAAGTTGGCTATTATCTTGTTTCCAAATGACAGATTTTATTTTAATGATAACCAACTATTTGTGCCTACAGGTTGGTCTAACGAGCCCTGGCTTTATTGGTGCTGATGTTTGCCATCTCACTCTCCCCAAAACATTCTGTATTCCTCACGGTGGTGGTGAACCCGATATGGGGCCCATTGGGGTGAAAAAACACCTAGCACCATTTCTACCATCACATCCCATGGTACGTAAAACACATTAACAATAATCATTTATAGACGTGTATATTGTGTAATATTATTATTTTCAGTTAAATTGATTAATTTATATATTATTTTTATGCTCAATTTTTTTTAAGATCCACAAATATTATAAATGGGTTAACTACGAAGAGTATCCTTGGGCCTTGAGGCACGACCTAATTACAAAAACACACACTCAAAATTACAAATAATATCCTTGGGCCATGGTACGTAAAACACATTAACAATAATCATTTGTAGACGTGTATACTGTGTAATATTATTATTTTCAATTAAATTGATTAATTTATATATTATTTTTAAGCTCAATTTTTTTTTTTTGATATTGCAGGCACCCACTGGAGGTATACCAGCGCCTGATAACTCTCGACCGTTGGGTACTATTTCTGCTGCACCATGGGGCTCAGCGCTTATTTTGCCAATATCATACACATGCATTTTCATGTGTTTTAGATTCTGTTTGATAAACAGACCCTAAGCGGCAATTTTTTCTACTGCAGGTTTTGAATGTGTTGTTGAGATTAGCATGGATGCATACTGTGATGAGTATCACTATTTTTTTGTAACGGGTGATTCGAATCATTGCGATAGGATCCTTAGCATCCTTATATTCATTTTGGATTTATGTAGTTATTTCGGATGGTTTATCTATTTGGATGGTTGTTTGATAACCTTTTATGTATTGGGATGTTTTAATTTATTTTTAATGGGTAACTCTATTTTTAATTACCATATGTTGATTTTTAGCATTTAGAGTGTTGGTAAAAGACCTGCGAAAATGTAGCCATTGACCCCAAAAATATACTCTTTACGTGTTGGCGAAAGAATAACATAGTGTAGCCAAAGATATTAAATTGTTTAAGAAACAAGTGTAGCCATAATGATAAAGGGTGTTGCCAACAATATCGAAGTGTTTCACAATTTTATGTTACAGTAGTACTAAACAGGTGTAGCCATAGGTCTACGGCTATACTTTTAATGGTGTCACCACATAGATAACGGTGTTGGCATAGGTCTACAATAACACCTCTCAAGGTGTAGGAACAGAACCAAAAAGTGTTGGCATAGGGGTCTACAGCTACACTTTTCCGCAGTGTTACGAGAAACTATAAAAGTGTTAGCGTAGACCCCTATGGTAGCGGCCATTTTTGTAACACCCTCAAATTTGGTCAAAGTGTAGCCGTAGCCTGTTTTTTTTCTTTTACCAACACTTTTTGGGCTGTGAACACACTTTTTTAGGTGTGACTGAAGCCCATATATGGCGTAGTGGGAGCCGAGATCAACCGCTCCTTGATCCGACAAAAGGCATCTTAAGTCGCGGGTGTCCACACGAATGGCTTAGTCCCAATACAATCATCGGGGCCATGATAGAGCTGAAATAAGCGATAAAACGCCGATAGAACGAAGCAAGGCCATGAAAAATGTGCGCCTCCATCTCAGTTGTGGGGGATGGACAATCGCGAATCACGTCAATCTTAGACTCGTCGACACGAATCCCATCAGCAAAAAGCACATACCCTAAAAACAGCACTGGTGCAACCCTGAAAATGCACTTTTTGGGAGAAGCATGGAGTTTATCCTCCCGTAAAATGATCAACACAGCCCGCGGATGATCAATATAGTTGCCTAACGTACAGCTGTACACTAAGATGTCATCGAAATAGACCACCGCACAAGATCTAATCAGAGAACGTAAGGTCTGGCTCATAATGTGCATGAAGGTGCTCGGTGCATTAGAAAGACCAAACGGCATTACAAGCCACTCGAAGAGGCCTTCACGAGTCTTAATGTCGTCTTCCACTCATCTCTGGGATGAATGCGAATCTGATGATATCTACTACGAAGATCCAACTTACAAAAAAGTGAAGCGCCACATAACTGATCTAGTAAATCATCCAAACCTGGAGGCGTCATCCTTTGGAATAAGCAATGCACGGACAGCACATGGGCTCAAACTCTAACGGACACTCCCTCAAGACAACAAATCCTCCACCTGTCTACGTAATTCCTCATACTCAACCGGACTCGAGTGATAATGGGGGAGGTTCGGGAGAGAAGAACCCGGCACGAGGTCAATATGATGTTGTATGTCTCTCAAGGGTGGAAATCCAAGGGAGTAACTCATCTGGAAAATCATCAGAAAATTCAGTAAGAAATTCCTGTATACGAGGCGGGACGAGAGGCACCCCTAAAGTAGAATCCATGCTTACAAGCAAAACCAAATAGGGCGCAGAAGGCGCTTCCACCAAAAGTCCAGCTCATGACATCAATAGAGATTCAGACTGTAAGGTTGTTCTGGGGGGAATAGAGTGCATTACAATACGAGCGTCTCCAAAAACAAAGCTATACATATTCAAACTGCCAAGGAAGGCCCAACAATAGATGACAAGCATCTATAGGTACCATATCACACCAAATCACATCCTTATACTTAGCACCAATAGAAAAGGCGACACTCACACGGCAATCAATAGTAACAGAACTATCACGCTGAATCCAATCCAAAGTATAAGGAGATGAGTGGGGTTCAGTAGGTAAATTCAGCTTATGTACAGCATCCGCAGAAATCACATTCTCACACGAACTGGAATCAATCATGTAACATCAAATCTTACCGCCAATAGTACATGTCGACTAAAAAATATGGTGACGCTGCAAGTCAATGACCGGATGGCCTTATGTCTTATAATTTGTAATCTATCTTGGCCCAAAAGAATGATAACAAAACGTGTACATGTTCTTGGGAATTCAAAGTTAAGTGTTTAAATTACTTAAGTTACAATGTATAGTTTAAACATCTTTTAATAGTTTTTAGGACTTTAATTACTTAGGTTTAAGTTTATAGTCATCTTACACTTTTAAAGTTGGAGGGGTAATTTGGGAACATTACATGTTTGAGATTTTAGGGTTTTACAACTCTTCCCCTCTAGAAAGAAAATTTCGTCCGCGAAATTGGAATGAAAACGGAATGAAGGCATACCAGACTACGAAAAGAAATGAGGATAATTGGCTCGCATAGATTCCTCGGTTTCCCAGGTAGCCTCGCGAGCTGGGTGATTCTTCCTGAGGATTTTAACAAAATGAATGACTTTATTTCTCATGACTCTCTCCTGTCTATCAAGAATGGCTTCCGGTTCTTCCGGAAGTGACATGTCTGGTTGAATTTGATCCAAAGGATATGACACCACATGTAAAGGATGATAGTTGTACCCCCGCAAAAGAGATACGTGAAAAACGTTATGCACATGAGCAAGCTGAGGTGGAAGAGCCAATCGATAAGACACCTCGCCAACACGTTCCAAAATCTCGAAAGGACCAATAAAACGAGGACTCAATTTGCCCTTAATACCAAAACGTTTGACGCCGCGAAAAGGAGACACCTTCATAAATACTCGGTCGCCAACCTGAAACTCTAATTCGCGTCGATGCTTGTCGGCATAACTCTTCTGTCTAGACCTGGCTTCCTTAAGCCTCTATTTAGCAATATTCACCTTCTCGTTGGTAATTTCTATCATCTCAGGATCCTCAATAATCCGTTCGCCTACTTCATCCCACATAGTAGGTGACCTACACTTGCGCCCATATAACATCTCGTAAGGTGCCATCCGAATACTAGCGTGCCAACTGTTGTTATACGCGAACTCAACTAAACATAAGTACTCGTCCCAACTGCCGGTCCAATCAAGTGCACAAGCTCGTAACATGTGTTCCAACGTTTGGATAGTCCTCTCCGATTGACCATCCGTCTGTGGGTGAAAAGCGGTACTGAACTTAAGGCGAGAACCCCAAGCCTTATGTAACATCTTCCAAAAACACGAAGTAAACCTCGAATCTCTATCAGAAACAATCGAAATCGGTGTGCCATGTAATCTAACAATCTCCTATTGGAAAATTTCCACCAACTTCGCTACACCATAACGTTTCTTGATCGGTAGGAAATGAGCTGACTTAGTTAGCCGATCAACGACCACCCAAATCGCATCATGTCCCTTACGTGTAACTGGTAAACCCGTAACAAAGTCCATCGTTATCTCTTCCTACTTCCACTGAGGAATCCCCAACGGCTGTAAAAGACCACTAGCTCTTTGGTGTTCAAAACCACAACTTTATCACCCTTTTGTCACCAAATTCGAATGGAGAAGATGGGAGAAAATGCTTCAGCCGCCAAGTTACTTTGTAGTGTTTTCTTGTATGTGAAAATAATTGGGTGAGAAGAAACCGTATAGTGTGATGAGGTATAATAGGGAGGAGCGTGTTATATTGGAGGAAAGGATCAATTAGAACCGAAATTCATGGGATTCTTTAGACTAGGCAATTCGTGATTTCCAGGAGGTTGAATGGGCCTAGCTTTTCATGTTACTTTTAAGTATTAAGGCCCCGGGCGCCAAACACGATTGGCGAAGGACCAACAGAGGACCCTCAACGTGCTCCTCTGGAAGTACCTTCGTCGTCTCGACATCAAATACAGGCGGACCGTTGTACGTGATGTTTCCCAATCATCCACTAATGAAGTATGTTTTCGCATTCGTAGATGTAACACCCTCAAGATATTCGAGGTATATTACAGCGCCGTGAATCCCTATATGGGACCCACCAGGCTGAACAGCATCATACTCATCGACTCACGTAAACGACAAACCAAAACCATGTCATAAAGACGCAAAACAGAATAATCCACCCGGTTTACCGGTCAAACATAACATCATCAATCAACACCAACATATAGGCAACAATACAACCCGGACGGACAAGATGTAACACCCCAAACTAGGCGGATATTACAGTGCCGTAGATCCCCGACTGGGACCCACCAGGCAACTGAAAATGAATGAATTACACAAGATAAATGTAGTACCGAACCACATTATATTACCAAATACTCCGATGAGGAGTTTAAGTACAACACACCAGGACAATACCGAATACTAGTGTATTTTATGTGAAGATAAAATACACCACCCTGAATAAATAAACATTTCAAACGGAATTTTGCAGCGGAAAATACAAATGACTGAAATGATCAAATCGATCAAACAAACGAAATGATTGGGGCCCCTACTAGTATCACTAGGACTCCTCGACATCAACATGCTATTCCGTGCGTTTGCCTTGCCATGACACGAAAAACAAAATCCCAAATGGTCGTTAAATGAACAACAATCCTCAAGGGTTGAAAATACACAAACATGATTTAATCAAGTTAGGAAATATCCTTAGTTATGAATTACGCCAAGAAGAGTATCATAGTACGCCCGTAGTGTTCTCGTGCAAGTGTACAAGACGGATGACCGGACACACCCGCCCTGTACCTAATTAGTCTCACGGAGGTAATCGTTACCGTGTGCACACCCAATGTATCACTCCCAATACATGGCCATCACGTGCCCGACTAAAAATTCCACACATCCGCACCCGCCACGCAATATGAACCTTAAGGTCATATGAACAAGAATGACCATAATGAATATCAATGAATAAAAAAAATCCGACAAAGTAAAGAATGACTCACCGAGATGAGAGAAATAATGAAGTGATGGATAGTTTTAATGGAATGGTTGGAACCGCTGCCTCCGTAATGATGTGATTGTTCAACAATTACAAGTCTCAATATGATTAATACAATGATGAATGAGTTATGATTATGAATGATCAACAACAAAAGGTATGAATATCCTTTTAACCGAGTAAGAATTAACTTACACAACACCGATGAAGAATGTCCGTCCACGAACAACGTCCTAAATGAAGTGTCGGTCGCACGAACAACCTTAATTCAATACAATTACCGACAATCCGATCAATATACGAATTAAACACGAATATAACGAACTCAAAACGTCGATACGATTAAACTAAGTTCATTGGGGCATTATATCGAATACGTTGTATCCAAACTCCGATTGTTTACAATCAAACCTCGATATCCCAATATCAAAATCCCCAAGAAGTGTTTCAAACCAACAAAACATCTCCAATACGATCAATAATCCGTTATGATTATCCGAAAACGTGATTATAACAACAATTAGTCGAAAATCCCCAATTCCAACTCGATTTCCAAAGTGTTCTTGAATAATCCCTCAATAATCCAATGAATCCTTATACAAACTCATAATCATATACATATCCCTTCATATATCATGATTATAACGTCCAAAACATCCTATTTCAACACAAAATCGAAGTCCAAAGTGTTGAAGGAATTACCTCTTGATGATCCAAGTGCTTCAATCGAAGAATACGCGTTAGATTGATTATCCGGCTTCACGATCGAAAGGAGATGAAGAAAATCAAACACCCAAATGATTTGTGAAGGAAAACCCTCCTCAAGCCTTATCTCTCGGTTGAAGGTGAAGAAAATGCGTAAAATGGGCTGAAATGATGAAAAAATGAATTTATAGGGGTTGATCGTCGCCGACACGGCCCGTGCCGATCGGCACGGTCGTGTCGCACGGCTGGCCGAGCTGGTCGACAGTGACTCGACCGTGTCCGGATCGACACGGTCGCGGCCGAGGGCCTTCCGATAGCGACTCCGCCCGACAATGACTCGGCATGACTCGGCCGTGTCTCGGGACACGGTCGGCGTGTCGGCGATGCTCCAGGCTTATCCTAAGAGTACGGAACGGGCCGTGTCGGACGACACGGTCGAGCACGGTCGGCGTAAACTTCGCATTTCCGACGAGCACGGCACGGCCGTGTCGACGACACGCCGAGTTCGGTCGGCGTGATCGCCAAAATCAAGCGACCATAACTCTCTCGTCCGGACTCGATTGACTCACCGTTTGAACCATTGGAAAGCTAATTCGATGCTCTATAATATTGCAAGATTTAGAATTTTTGGAGTTACCAAAAATTAATGGTGATTTAACAAAGTCGAACTCATATGAGGAAAGTTGAAACGATGAACAATAACGATACTCAACTCGAAGTTTTTACGAACGGTGAACACGGTGAATGAACATGATTGATGAATGATTATAATTGAGTGAAAATACACTGAGTGACAATTACAGATCGATAATTCTTGAATGAAAATGAATGAATTACAACCGGTATTACATACTCCCCTTAAAAGAGTTTCGTCCCGAAACTAAGGGTCAAACAACTCGGGATAACCCTCCCGCATAATCTCCTCGGTTTCCCAAGTGGCCTCTTCGACTCCATGTCTGGACCACTGAATCTTGACCAAAGGGATCGACTTATTTCTCAACTGTTTGATTCGCCGCTCTAATACTCGTACAGGACGCTCCTCGTACGAATGATCATCTGCGATCCCGATTTCGTCGAATTGAAGTATGTGACTTGGGTCGGCAACATACTTTCGCAACTGAGAGACATGAAACACATTATGAATTCGGCTCAAAGCCGGAGGTAAAGCCAATCGATAAGCTAACTCGCCTACTCGATCCAAAATTTCAAACGGTCCAATGAATCTCGGACTCAACTTCCCCCGTTTTCCGAAACGGAAAATACCTCGACTCGGGGATACCTTGACCAAGACGTGGTCACCCGTCTCGAACTCTAGTGGTCGACGACGATTATCTGCATATGATTTCGCCGACTCGAGTGTCAACATACGACTCTTGATCAAAGCTACCTTCTCCCGGGCGGCTATAAGCATATCGGGCTCGGTGCCGATTGATTCTGACAAGTCATCCTAACACAAAGGAGATCGACAAAGACGACCGTACAAGGCCTCGTAAGGTGCCATCTTAATGGAAGCATGCCAACTATTATTATACGTGAACTCGATCAACGGTAGTTGGGCTTCCCAATCGTCCTTCCAATCGAGGACGCAAGCTCTCAGCATGTCTTCTAATGTCCGAATAGTCCTCTCGCATTGTCCGTCGACCGAGGATGAAAGGCGATCGAGATTAAGCTGAGTTACCATAGCACTATGAACTTATTTCCAAAAATGGGAAACAATTCGTCCGTCACGATCGGAAACGATACTCTTAGAGTACTGCAGTCTCACTATCTCCTTGATGAACAATCGATCCAGTCTCTCGGGACCCCACGTATCCTTGATCTCAAGGAAATGAGCTGATTTAGTTGAGCGGTCCACAATCACCAGATCGCATTCATGCCACGACGACTCTTCGGCAAACTCGTGATGAAATCCATAGAAATGTCTTCCCACTTCCATTCGGAATAGGAGCGGTATCGGCATACTCGCCGGGCCGAGGTTCCATCTTGACTTGTTGATGTTAAGCATCTCGAAACACATTCTGCGACTTCTCGCTTCATATTACTCCACCAAGTAATTTTGTTTCAAGTCCTTGTAAATCTTGCTGGACCCGGATGAACAGAATAAGGGGTAGCATGAGCTTCTCTCAAAATAGAATTTTTCAACTCGTCATTCGCAGAGACGCACAACCGGTTCTTAAACCTCAAAAGTCCATCCTCGTGGACCACGAATCCAGGGGCTTTCCCCGAGCCACATCTTCACGAATGCGCAACAATGCCGGGTCCGAACCCCGATTCTCCCGATCGCATCCTCGGAGATGATGAAATCTCTAACATACAAAGTTGTCCCCGAACTCGCCGGGCTGCACTCGATCTCGGGTCTAAGGAATTCTGTTGAAGCTCCTTCGAATCACAAACGAGCATGCATCTGCTCCCGAACGGACTTACGACTCAAGGCGTCGGCGACAACGTCGCCTTGCCCGGTGGTAAAGGATCTCGATATCAAAATCTTTGATTAGTTCCAACCACCGTCCCTGTCGCATATTTAACTCCTTGTGAGTAAATATATACTTCAACTCTTGTGATTGGTGAAGACCTGACAAGTGATTCCATAAAGGTAACGACGCCAAAATTCCAACGCGAAAACCACGGTTGTTAGCTACGGTCGTGGGTTGGATAATTAATCAGCTAATCCGGGGAAACTTCGGATTTACTTAACACCTTTCGGAGGTTGCCAACCTCGGATGGCCTCCGTCTTCTGAGGGTCGACACGGTCTCTGACAGGTGAAATTACATGCCCGAGAAAATCACTTCGGACATCCAGAACTCACAATTGGAAAGCTTACCATGAAGTTGCTCGCGTCTCAACACGTCGAGAACCTGATGAAGATGTACCTCGTTTTCCTCTCGATCACGAGAATAAGCCAAAATGTCATCGATGAAGACAACAACAAAATGATCCAAAAAGTCGATGAAGACCCGATTCATTAACTCCACGAATACCGCAGGTGCAATAGTTAGCCCGAACGGCATAACTACGAGCTCATAATGACCATAGCGTGTATGAAACGCTGTCCTCGCGATATCCGACTCTCGAATCCGCAACTGGTGATATCCAGATCTTAAGTCGATCTTGGAAAATACTGAAACTCCCTGAAGTTGATCTAAAAGATCATCAATACGAAGTAAAGGATACTACTCTTGATCATCGCCCTGTTCAACTCTTGGTAATTAATACACACACGAGACGAGCCATCCTTCTCCTTGACAGATCACACTGGTGCTCCTCACGGGGACGCAATCGGTCGGAGATGACCTTTCTCGAATTACTCCTCAAATTGAATCTTCAACTCATGCATTCTAGTCGGGGCCATCCGATACGGTGCCTTCGATAAAGGGGACGTACCGGCTCCAACTCACTCCTGAATTCCCTTACTCTATGTGAAGGCAACCAGATAACTCGTCTGGAAATACATCGTCAACCGATGACAATGATACTACGAATGATTGAACATTTCGATTGCCCTAGAATGGTCAATCGATAAAAAGAGATACCAATAATGATTGAACAACTCGATTGCCTTAGAAAGGTCAATCGATGAAGATGATATAATGAATGTTTGAATAACTCGATTGCCTTTGAAAGGCCAATCGATAAAAATAATACAATGAATGATTGAATAACTCGATTGCCTTAGAAAGGCCAATCGATGAAAATGATACAATGAATGATTGAATGACTCGATTGTCTTAGAAAAGCCAATCGATGGAAATGATACAAGGAATGATTGAATAACTCGATTGCCTTAGAAAGGCCAATCGATGAAAATGATGCAATGAATGATTGAATAACTCGATTGCCCTAGAAAGGCCAATCGATGAAAATGATGCAATGAATGATTGAATAACTCGATTGCCCTAGAAAGGCCAATCGATGAAAATGATACAAAGAATGATTGAATAGTTCGATTGTGGAATTTCTCTGCTTCCGCCCTAATAAAAATTCTACTGGAACAACGGGGATTACTTCCCTGAAGCACACATTCGACAACCAACGACGGAAAGATAGCGACTAAACGCTAACAAACACTGAGGATAGTATCGAGACGATCAAACCAACTAATACCGAAAATTACATCGTCCTAAGATAAATTCACCACGATTAGATCCATCAACCAATCGCGGTCATTAAGTAGGACTATACCGAAATAAGTCTATTCAAGCATGATTCGAAAATGAATGAATGCGGTGTACCAAAGATCAAAAGGTACACACAAGTTGAAATAAAATTACGAGTATACGAAATCGTTCGGACCACCGGATCGTCGATCCTCCTCATCATATGAATCGGGACTTGCCGTCCCCGAACCGACGCTCCGTCGATAAATACGAGCTCCAACTCTATTTGCTTCCATTATCTTAAACGACGATGACAAAGCGATCGATTCTCAAATCCGTTGCTTCGGGCTCGAGATGCCGCGAGTCGACTTGGAGTCCTTTCGCAAAACGGGCCTTATGCCCAAAATTCCCACAATTATAGCACGTGATATACGGTTTGGACACTCGGTCTGAAATGACCCGGCCCACAATTGAAACAGTGATGACCGAATCGCCGCTCGGGAATGAGATCCCGCACGATTATGCGCCGTATAAGGTCGCTCGAAACGATAGGACTCACACGAGGCTTCTTGAAGGTTGGTGACCGCCTTTGGGTTGATTACGCCGTTGATTTCTGTTGACATATGCAGTTCTTGCCGCCACAATTTCCTTAGCGGTGCTCAGACGGGAGAGTTCTCTCGATTAATCCGGTCGAGTAGCGCAATGATGATTGAGCAACCGCACATGGGTCATCATGGCTCGCATAAAAGTGAGTGGATCAACCCGAACATCTTACGATCGAGCCGAGTCCTGGGCACGATTTCCCGACAATGAGTGATTATTCCTCGGGTTTCGGCCCGCACCGCGGCCTCTCCCCGTGCATCCTCGACAGTTCTCTCCATCTTGAAGTAGGAACGTCGCAAAATGAATATAATTACCGCAAGATTATCAAATTATGATTATGTCATGAGATGATAATAATGAGTATAAATGATCTAACTTAGTGATTATTTGATGGTTTTACTGAAGTTACATGATTATCTGATGAAATTATTAAAATGATTATCTTGAATAACTTAACAAGATTGATAATATGATCATCCAGATTGACAACTTAGTAATGAAATGAATTGAGTAATTAATGAGTTAACATGATCGTCACGATCATTAGCGAGTATTGGAATGAATTAAGTGATTAATGAGTTAATATGATCGTCTGATCATAATGAATGATGATGTTTGAGGATTGTTAATTGATGAATGATGAATGAATGACTATTGCGAGAAATTATACCATGGCGTTAGAAATCTTACAGTTCTTCCTATTCGATTGGCTCGGCATTTGCACAGTCACACGTGACGCGAAAGTCCAATGATACTAGTCCGATGACGAGGATTTCAAATAAGACATGACTCGGAAGGTAGTATTCAAAACCACGCCCGATACCAACTCGTAACACCCCAAACTAGGCGGATATTACGGCCGTAGATCCCCGATCGGGACCCACCAGCAAATCGAAAATGAATGAATTACACAAGATAAATGTAGTACCGAACCACATTATATTACCAAATACTCCGATGAGGAGTTTAAGTACAACACACCAGGACAATACCGAATACTAGTGTATTTTATGTGAAGATAAAATACACCACCCTGAATAAATAAACATTTCAAACAGAATTTTGCAGCGGAAAATACAAATGACTGAAATGACTGAAACTGACTGAAACAAACGAAATGATTGGGGCCCCCTACTAGTATCACTAGGACTCCTCGACATCAACATGCTATTCCCGTGCGTTTGCCTTGCCATGACCTGAAAAACAAAATCCCCAGCCGGGGTCAGTTAAACAGAACAACAATCCTCAAGGGTTGAAAATACACAAACATGATTTAACTGAAGTTAGGAAATATCCTTAGTTATGAATTACGCTGAAGAAGAGTATCATAGTACGCCCGTAGTGTTCTGTGCAAGTGTACAAGACGGATGACCGGACACACCCGTCCTTGTACCTAATTAGTCTCACGGAGGTAATCGTTACCGTGTGCACAGTCCAATGTATCACTCCCAATACATGGCCATCACGTGCCCGACTAAAAATTCCACACATCCGCACCCGGCCACGCAATATGAACCCAGAAGGTCATATGAACAAGAATGACCATAATGAATATCAATGAATAATAATAATCCGACAAAGTTAAGAATGACTCACCGAGATGAGAGTAATAATGAAGTGATGGATAGTTTTAATGGAATGGTTGGAACTGCCGTTCCCGTTAATGATGTGATTGTTCAACAATTACAAGTCTCAATATGATTAATACAATGATGAATGAGTTATGATTATGAATGATCAACAACAAAAGGTATGAATATCCTTTTAACCGAGTAAGAATTAACTTACACAACACCGATGAAGAATGTCCGTCCACGAACAACGTCCTAAATGAAGTGTCGGTCGCACGAACAACCTTAATTCAATACAATTACCGACAATCCGATCAATATGCGAATTAAACACGAATATAACGAACTCAAAACGTCGATACGATTAAACTAAGTTCATTGGGGCATTATATCGAATACGTTGTATCCAAACTCCGATTGTTTACAATCAAACCTCGATATCCCAATATCAAAATCCCCAAGAAGTGTTTCAAACCAACAAAACATCTCCAATACGATCAATAATCCGTTATGATTATCCGAAAACGTGATTATAACAACAATTAGTCGAAAATCCCCAATTCCAACTCGATTTCCAAAGTGTTCTTGAATAATCCCTCAATAATCCAATGAATCCTTATACAAACTCATAATCATATACATATCCCTTCATATATCATGATTATAACGTCAAAACATCCTATTTCAACACAAAATCGAAGTCCAAAGTGTTGAAGGAATTACCTCTTGATGATCCAAGTGCTTCAATCCGAAGAATACGCGTTAGATTGATTATCCGGCTTCACGATCGAAAGGAGATGAAGAAAATCAAACACCCAAATGATTTGTGAAGGAAAAACCCTCCCTCAAGCCTTATCTCTCGGTTGAAGGTGAAGAAAATGCGAAAATGGGTGAAATGATGAAAAAATGAATTTATAGGGGTTGATCGTCACGGACACGGCCCGTGCCGATCGGCACGGTCGTGTCGCACGGCCGGCGATTGGTCGACAGTGACTCGACCGTGTCCGGATCGACACGGTCGCGGCGCCGAGGGCCTTCCGATAGCGACTCCGCCCGACTGACTTCGGCATGACTCGGCCGTGTCTCGGGACACGGTGGCGTGTCGGCGATCGTTCCAGCTTATCCGGAAGAGTACGGCACGGCCGTGTCGGACGACACGGTCGAGCCTCGGTCGGCGTAAACTTCGCATTTCCTGACGAAATGCACGGCCGTGTCGGACGACACGGCCGAGTTCGGTCAGCGATCGCCAAAATCAAACGACCATAACTCTCTCGTCCGACTCGATTGACTCACCGTTTGAACCATTGGAAAGCTAATTCGATGCTCTATAATATTGCAAAGATTTAGAATTTTTGGAGTTACCAAAAATTAATGGTGATTTAACAAAGTCGAACTCATATGAGGAAAGTTGAAACGATGAACAATAACGATACTCAACTCGAAGTTTTTACGAACGGTGAACACGGTGAATGAACATGATTGATGAATGATTATAATTGAGTGAAAATACACTGAGTGACAATTACAGACTGATAATTACTGAATGAAAATGAATGAATTACAACCGGGTATTACACAAGAACTCTTAAGTACTCGAGTACAACCATTAGTTCAAAAGCCACAAAAGACGAAAAGACACTAAAAGACACTAAAACATCACTCGTGCACAATCATCACGCACGGCCATCATCCGTGTACTGGTCCAGCGCCCGCTCGTCTCGATGAACCTGACCTGAAATTCATAAAACGAATTTCCCCGAAACGGGTCCCCAGAGGGGTTAGCAATTACGCTAGTACAAGTAACCAGATGAACAACTTACATCTTACACATATAGTAATGCATGCAATAAAGAAAACCGTTCGAAAGCACTCATTTCCGGAAATGCCAATATCAAATCACATTTGTAAAATGCACCACAATTAACCGTCGATCCACACCTCCGTGGACCCCTACCGAGACCCCGTCGGATCTAACCCGTAGTGGTTAAAAGCAAAGCTCGTCCATCCACACCTCCGTGGACCCCTACCGAGACCCCGTCGAGTCTAACCCGTAGTGAGCATACACACACACACAATTTCTCATACAAAACTACTATGCCAAGATTGTAAGTTCATAAGGATACTTGCCTCGATTAATGAGCGGTGACGCGAACGGAACGGAAGAATCAAGCACGACCGTGAGGAACCGACGGATGAACCTAACGATTCGAACAACACAATCACAACCAACTCTAGACGATTACGGAAAAGGAATACACCCGAAAACCCGCCTACGATTCATGTATATTCATACAAAAATAACAACGAGGGCGGACCACAACCAAACCCTCTCGATTCCATAAAAATCCACAAAATATCCATGAATCCGTAGGAAAACTAAAGATACTAACAATATCAATCGTATACATCATGAATCCACCAACGAAACGGAACGAATCGGAAGAAAACCCAAAACCCCCAAATTAATCGAAATAGGGTTTTAGAGCATTACCTTGGAAGATTCGAGTACTAAGATCCGTAGAACGCTGCTAGATTGATTTCCGAGCTTCACAACCGAAGAGAAATGATGAAAATCGACTCCGGATGAAGAACTCTCCCCTCTATACCCTCTCTCTCGCGACGAGATGAAAAATGGGGATGGAAATGGCCGATTTCGCCTAATAAAGACGAATCGCACAGATTGGCCGCTCCGTGTGCCGCGTACAGCCGAAAATCTACGCCTGTGTTTTCGCAGCCGCAAGCTGCGTGTGCCGAGGCACACGGCATGATCGGGTTTTGGTCGCGGAAGACACACGAGTGTGCCGCGGCACGATAGGTGTGCCGCGGCATCGCTCGGCACTGTGCCGCGGCACCCGATGGGTGTGCCGCGGCACACAGGACCGATTGTCCAACCAACAACAGGAGAAATTTGTGTGCCGCGGCGCACGCACCCTGTGCCGCCCACACCCCATTTTGGGTCCCAAAATGATAAAAATGATCCGGAAAGAGAATAAAACGGTGGGAATCAATATTTGGGGACCAACAACACGCAATGGATCCATGGCAACCCCGAAACGGCGGTTCCGCACAACAACAACGAGGATACAGTTCAACAGTTTGACAGGAAGGACACGCTGAAAAGATACACGAGGGTCACTACGACCGAGAAATACACCAAAAACGAAAATACAAGGAAAAGAAAATTACGGATATTACATTCTACCCCTCTAAAAATAAGTTTCGTCCCGAAACTTAAGAAACAAACAACTCCGGGTACCTAGCACGCATGCTATCCTCGGTTTCCCAAGTTGCTTCCTCGACACCGTGTCTCGACCACTGCACCTTGACCAAAGGTATGGTCTTATGCCTCAATCGTTTCTCACGATGCTCCAAAATCTTCAAAGGACGCTCCTCAAAAGTAATATCTTCAGCAATATCAATCTCGCCATAATCGATGACGTGACTAGGATCCGGAACATATTTCCTCAACTGGGAAACATGAAAAATGCTATGAATATGACTCAAGGCCGGAGGTAACGCCAAACGGTATGCCAACCCACCTACTCGCTCGAGGATCTCAAAGGGGCCGATAAATCTCGGACTCAACTTTCCTTTCTTCCCAAAACGAAAAACTCCCTTCGTCGGCGACACCTTTAGCAAAACGTGGTCTCCCACCTCGAATTCCAAAGGTCGGCGACGGACGTCGGCATACGACTTCTGTCGACCCTGGGCAGTCAACATCCGTTCCCGAATTAATTCTATCTTCCGCCTCGTCTCTAAAACGACATCCGGCTCGGTCCCGACCAAATCGGACGCCTCATTCCAACAAATCGGTGATCGACATCGTCTCCCATAAAGTGCCTCATACGGTGCCATCCGAATCGACGCGTGCCAACTATTGTTATACGTGAATTCGATCAGCGGCAAATGTTCCTCCCAATCACTACTCCAATCGAGAGCACAGGCACGCAACAAGTCCTCGAACGTCTGGATAGTGCGTTCCATTGTCCCATCCGTCTGGGATGAAAAGAGGTGCTCAAACGCAACCGGTACCTAACGCCTTATGCACCGCCCGGAAGTGCGATACAAACGGCCGTCACGATCCGAAACAATAGACTTTGAGTACCGTGAAGTCTCACGATTTGCGTAATAAACACACGTGCTAACTTCTCCGGCCCCAAGTGTCCTTGATGCCCGTAAAATGTGCCGACTTGGTCGCGATCAACAATCACCCATACCATATTCATGCCCGACCTCGATCTCGGCAAACTCGTAACGAAATCCATCGATATATCTTCCCATTTCCATTCGGAACGGGAAGTGATCGCAATAACTTGACCAGCCGATGCTCGATCTTGACCTGCTGACAAGTCAAACATCTCGCTACAAACTGTGCGACCTCATCCTTCATATCATTCCACCAGAAATTCCTTCTCAAGTCCTTGTACATCTTACTCGAACCAGGATGAACGGAGTAAGGTGTAGCATGGGCCTACCGTAAAATATTCTGTCTCAACTCGAGTCGCTCGGCACACAAAGCCGGCTCGAATCTCAAAACACCATCCTCGTGAATCAAAAATCCAGGAGACTTTCCTTTAAGAACGTTCTCTCGGATTTGAGTAATCATCGGATCCTCTAACTGCTTCAGCTTAATTTCATCGATCAAAGACGACGAAACCTCTAAAGCACGAAGTTGCCCGACGGCTCCAGGCAACAAAACTTCAACATCTAACTCGATTAAAGATCGCCGAAGCTCGGACTGAGACGTAAGGATCTCAAGCGATCGCAGTGCAATCGGTTTCCGGCTCAAGGCGTCGGCCACGACGTTCGCCTTGCCCGGATGATAAAGGATTTCGAGGTCATAATCCTTAATCAACTCCAACCACCTCCTCTGCCTCATATTCAACTCCCGCTGAGTAAATATGTATTTCAGACTTTTATGATCGGTAAAAATCTGACATGCAGAGCCGAAAAGATAATGACGCCAAATCTTGAGCGCAAAAACGACTGCCGCTAACTCCAAATCATGAGTAGGGTAGTTAAGCTCATACGGCCTCAACTGTCTCGACGCAAAGGCAATGGTCTTACCGTGCTGCATTAATACGCACCCGAGACCCTGACCCGAAGCATCGCTATAAACGGCAAAACCCTCGTTGCCACATGGCAACGCCAAAACTGGGGCTGAAGTCAAACGCTTCTTCAGCTCCTCAAAACTCGATCGCTCTCGTCATTCCGCATTTAACTTCTCGGATTTCTGGAGCAAGCGTGTAAGTGGTCGAGCCGCCGAGAAACCCTCACGAACCTACGGTAGTTGCCGGCTAAACCCAAGAAACTACGGAGCTCCTTCACATTCTTGGGCGGTGCCCAATCCAACACGGCCTCAATCTTCTGCGGATCCACACGAACCCCCTCGGTGAAATCACGTGACCTAAAAATATCACTTCCTTCACTTAACTCACATTTCGAGAACTTTGCATAGAGTTGCTCGGTCCTCAAAATGTTTTATACTAGCCGCAAATGATAGGCATGATCTTCCTCATTCTTCGAATAAATAAGAATATCGTCAATAAAGACGACGACGCACTTATCCAAATACTCGATAAAAACTTTGTTCATCAACCGCATGAACACCGCGGCGCATTAGTTAACCCGAAAGGCATAACTACAAACTCATAATGTCCGTATCTCGACCGAAAAGTCGTCTTCGCACATCGGACTCTCTCACCCTGAGCCGATAGTACCCCGATTTCAAATCAATTTTCGAGAATACCGTAGCTCCTCGCAATCGATCGAACAAGTCATCAATTCTCGGCAAAGGATACTTGTTCTTGATGGTCACCTTGTTTAGTTCGCGATAGTCGATACACAAACGTAGTGAACCATCCTTCTTCCGCACAAACAGACCGGTGCGCCCCAAGGCGAGGCACTCGGTCGAACATACCCCGACTCAAGAAGCTCACTCAAGCTGCTTTAACTCGGACATCTCTCGAAGGTGCCATGCGATAGGGTGCCTTGAAATAGGAGCCGCACCCGGCTCTAACTCTATAGCGAACTCGACCTCACGATCCGGTGGCAATCCGGTAACTCGTCAGAAAACATCAGAAATTCATTAACGATCGGAATCGACGAAAGCTCGACTCCACCATCCCCGCCTTCAAGGCATAGCACCAATAACCGGTACATCCCTTACGCAGAGTTTTATCGCCTTCAAGGCGTTAATAACGAAGCTGCTTCCCCTCTTTCGCCCCGCGAAAGAGTGCTCTGTGCCGTCCTCGGCTAACATAGTGATGACTCTCGTGCGGTAGTTCATGATCGCACCATGCCGCTCGAGCTACCATCACCAAGGATCAAATCCTCACCCTCGATACTCACAACAATAAGATTAGAGGGCCAAGTCCTCTCATAAATAAGCAGTATGCAGCCTCGAACCTCCTGATCACCAACGATCCTATCACCGCTAGGAAGCTTAACGATGAAGGGCTCACAAGGTGTCAAACGGTCGAGACTCAAACGGCGCACACAATCCAGAGATATAAACGAATGCGTAGCACCGGAATCGAAAAGCACACTGACAGGATGAGAAAGAATATAAACGGTACCTGTCGCTACGGTAGCCGCTGGATCATCGGCTCTCCGCATCTCATAGACTCGCGGGTGGGCGGAGCCAACACTAGAAGCTCCCCCCTTAGAGGGCTGACCCCGACCTCTCCCCCGACTAGAACTCGGCGGAGACTGAGGAGCAAACGATCCCTGATTCACACTTGGTTCCCTAGGCGCTGGAATGGAAGCCCGGGCACCAAGAATTTTCTCCCTCTCAGCACAGAAAGCAGCCTTGTGGCCCGGCTGGCCACACTGATTACACGTCAGCAAAGGGCTCAAACAAGTACGACTGATGTGGCCCGTACGACCACAATTGAAACACTTCACATCACGAAAAGGAGCACTGGTAGTTCCACGAGGACCCCCAGCGGAACGAGCTGGACCACCGCCGGCGGGGAAGGTAGCAGATTGGGATCTCTGCTGACCCCCACTCTTGTGGCCCGAAAAGTTCCTGGACTTCGCTTCTTACTCGCGGGCCGCCTCACTTGCCGTCACCGACATATCATAAGCAAGGGCCCTACTCTGATAATCCTTCAATGTAGTGCATACGAGCCCCGACATATAGTCCCGAATCGGCAACTTCATCCGTCTGGAGAAATGGAAAATCTTGTCACTCTCCTCGACAACTTGGGTCTTCACATAACCCAACTCCTTATTAAAATCGGCAATAGCTTGAGCTACGGGGATATCCCGTGGTTGAGCATCATAAAAAGCATGTACCCGAGCCTGTCTGACCGGCCACGGGCAATATTCAGTCTCCATCAACTCCTGAAACTCAGCCCACGAAGCAGCATGGTCTTTGGGCCCAACGGCCTCCCACCAATCCGTAGCGTCCCCCGTGAGAAAGTATTGAGCAATAGGGACTCTACGTTCCTCGGGACAGTTAGTGGCAACGAAGACCTTAGATATCTCCTTAATCCACCCTTCCCAGCCCATCGGGTCCGAAGCTCCCGAAACTGAGGAGGATGCATCTTGATGACATCTTGGAGCCAACGGTCCGCTCCGCCCGATTAGCATGGGCACGATCCGGGTTACGAACCGCCCGAGCTATTGCCGCCATTTGGTTCACCATTTGTTGCATTACGGCCGCAATACCAAGATCGCACGCTCGAGAAGAAGCATGGCTATGACGGTCGCCGCTGCATCGCGGCCTCGAAGATCGTGACGTGGCCGCCCCACCGGCCGCCCCACGTCCCGGCCGCGTCCACGACCACGACCGCGACCACGACCTCTTCCAGCATCCATACTGGAGTTAAATAAGTAGCAAAAGCCATACGAGGGTAAGTACGAGAGAAGAACAATCACAAGTCGAGAATCAAAGGTACGATGCAAGGAAATAATGAACAGAGGAAGGAAAACTTACAGACACTGGTAGTACCGGAATCATGGCAGCGTGACGATGATGTGCAAAACAAACACCACAAGACCCAATAAACCGACAAGCCTAGGTATCCATAAACCTAGAGCTCTGATACCATTTTCTGTAACACCCTCAAGATATTCGAGGTATATTACAGCGCCGTGAATCCCTATATGGGACCCACCAGGCTGAACAGCATCATACTCATCGACTCACGTAAACGACAAACCAAAACCATGTCATAAAGACGCAAAACAGAATAATCCACCCGGTTTACCGGTCAAACATAACATCATCAATCAACACCAACATATAGGCAACAATACAACCCGGACGGACAAGAACTCTTAAGTACTCGAGTACAACCATTAGTTCAAAAGCCACAAAAGACGAAAAGACACAAAAAGACACTAAAACATCACTCGTGCACAATCATCACGCACGGCCATCATCCGTGTCTTGGTCCGCCGCTCGTCTCGATGAACCCGACTGAAATTCATAAAACGAATTTCCCAAACGGTCCCCAGAGGGGTTAGAATTTACGCTAGTACATGTAATGAGATTTACTACTTAAATCTTATTCATATAGTAATGCATGCAATAAAGAAAACCGTTCGAAAGCACTCATTTCCGGAAATGCCAATATCAAATCACATTTGTAAAATGCACCATAATTAACCGTCGATCCACACCTCCGTGGACCCCTACCGAGACCCCGTCGGATCTAACCCGTAGTGGTTAAAAGCAAAGCTCGTCGATCCACACCTCCGTGGACCCCTACCGAGACCCCCGAGTCTAACCCGTAGTGAGCATACACACACAAACAATTTCTCATACAAAACTACTATGCCAAGATTGTAAGTTCATAAGGATACTTGCCTCGATTAATAGACGGTGACGCGAACGGAACGGAAGAATCAAGCACGACCGTGAGGAACCGACGGATGAACCTAACGATTCGAACAACACAATCACAACCAACTCTAGACGATTACGGAAAAGGAATACACCCGAAACCCGCCTACGATTCATGTATATTCATACAAAAATAACAACGAGGGCGACCACAACCAAACCCTCTCGATTCCATAAAAATCCACAAAATATCCATGAATCCGTAGGAAAACTAAAGATACTAACAATATCAATCGTATACATCATGAATCCACCAACGAAACGGAACGACCTAAGAAAACCCAAAACCCCAAATTAATCGAAATAGGGTTTTAGAGCATTACCTTGGAAGATTCGAGTACTAAGATCCGTAGAACGCGCGTTAGATTGATTTCCCGAGCTTCACAACCGAAGAGAAATGATGAAAATCGACCCTGATGAAGAACTCTCCCCTCTATACCTCTCTCTCGCGACGCAGATGAAAAATGGGGATGGAAATGGCCGATTTCGCCTAATAAAGACGAATCGCACTGATTGGCCGCTCCGTGTGCCGCGGCACGCAAAGTGTGCCGCGGCACAGCCGAAAATCTACGCCTGTGTTTCGCGTTGTGCCGCACAGACTGCGTGTGCCGCGGCACACGGCAGTGATCGGGTTTTGGTCGCGGAAGACACACGAGTGTGCCGCGGTACGGATAGGTGTGCCGCGCACCGGCTCGGCACCGTGCCGCGGCATCGGATGGGTGTGCCGCGGCACACGCATGCATTGTCCAACCAACATCTGGAGAAATTTGTGTGCCGCGGCGCACGCACCTTGTGCCGCGGCCCACACCCCATTTTGGGTCCCAAAATGATAAAAATGATCCGGAAAGAGAATAAAACGGTGGGAATCAATATTTGGGGACCAACAACACGCAATGGATCCATGGCAACCCCGAAACGGCGGTTCCGCACAACAACAACGAGGATACAGTTCAACAGTTTGACAGGAAGGACACGCTGAAAAGATACACGAGGGTCACTACGACCGAGAAATACACCAAAAACGAAAATACAAGGAAAAGAAAAATACGGATATTACAGTAGACATGCTGTCCGCCGATGGACGGCCTCCCCACACGCAAAATGCCGGATCACCGAGGAGGAAGGTGGAATGTTAATTGGCGTAGCAGGTGGCGGTTTCACTGGTGGCGACGACGTAACATGCTGGGCAGGAGACGACCCAGGGCCGCCCAAACCTCTAGTAGTCGGACCTCGACCTGACGGAGACCATACTGACAGTGTGCGTCTCGCCAATTGCTGCTCAAGGATGATCGCACGCTGATGTACCTCAGAAACCGATGCGGGTGCGAACAAAGTTATGGTTTCTCGAATCCCACATGTCAACCCGGCCACATAACGTGATACCAATTGTGCAGACATATTGCGCACATCAATTTTAGACTGAAACTTGTAAAATTCGGATGTATAGCTATCAACAAAATTCGAACCCTGCGTCAATGTGTGGAATTATTGAAACAAAGTGCTCTCATGATTATGTGTTAAAAATTCCCATTCGAGGTACTTATGAAACTTAGCCCACGATATAATTTTAGGCTTACGTTTTCTAACTCAAGATGCTTTGAACTGATGCCACTAGGAGGCGGCGCGGTGTCGGAAATGCGTGGCCACAAGCGCCACCCATTTATCCTCAGGAATGCTTTTGAAATCCAATAAATATTCTACATTCGTTATTCAATCTAGAAACTCGCACGGGTATAGACTCCCCGTGAACTCTGGAATTTCAAGTTTGAAACCAATTTCCCAACATCAATCGTCGACTCTCCGGGCGCGAGGTGAATGGGCCAAAGGAGCGAAGGGATTGACGTCCTATATTGTGTCGTCCCCATCGATTGCTGTCTCGTCGGAATCGGAGAGTGGTGGAGGCGGACTCCCACGTCTGTGCGCTCCTCGTTGACGGTTTAGGTGGTGGTAGGGTTCGCGTTTGCCGGCCGGCAACGCAGCGGCGGCAGTAAGGCGGAGTGATTCGAGACCCGCCGTGATGGTTTCGAACCCCGCTGTTAAGGTTTGCACCTGATGGGTCAAGTTGGCAACTTCGGTGGCTCGCAGTGTCTCCGCGTGAGCAGCAGGATCCAACTACGGTTGACGACGAGGCGGCATCATACCCGGTCACCGATACCAACTGACGTAGTGGAAGCTAGAACACAAAACGGGCAGAACATCTTGATACTACGTATACTCGGCGTCTGTAATATTATTTCAATTCTCCAAAAAATCAACCCTAACAGAGTCTCTAGAACTAGAATCAATAGTAAACTACGGGCTCATGCAAGGGTCCAATAAGACTAATAAAATGTACGAGCTCTATTTAAATACATAAATAAAAATAAATAACTTATAATTTAATTCTTAGGCTTGAATATATGATCGTGGGCCTCCATAAAATTAAGTGATAATATAGCCACATCATTATATGAATGGTTAATTTTATTATTTTTTATGCAATTGTTGGTGGTTTTGACGCATGTAATAGTTTTTCCCGCGAAAATATTCGCGGGTACATCTAGGATCTTATTTTTCGTGGCATTTCGCTGTAAATTCAATGTATTTTATTTTATGTAAAATGGTAAGCGAATTAGCAGAAGAGAAAATCACGAAGAAATACAGCAGATTCGGGACACCCGGACTTCTGGACAGTCGTGGCCGAACAGCAGCACGCGGGCGCTGCCGAGCAGCACATGACTACCTGCCGAGCGGCGTCGGGCCTGCTGCCGAGGGCCGCAGGCAGCCTGTTCCGGGCCGGTTCGTCGGTTTGGGTCGGGTCGTCCAGTATTTTGGTCCGGTCCGTTTCACCGCCATTCATTGCGTCCGCCGGAGAGTCGGGATTTTAAAATTGAATTTTTTTTATGTAATTAATTTTGCATAAAAGTGAAAATTTTACTTTTGGAAATTCACGGCCCGACCGGGGAGGAGTGACGAGATGGTTGATCCAGTGGGAGATATCGAGTCGAAGATTTTCTCGGGTTCAATTCAAGGAAGAAGACCATGATAATTGGATAATTTAATTATCAATGAATTTATTTTTGGGTTTTTATTGTTTTGATGTATGGCATGTATAGATTATACGTGATATGTTTTCTTGCATGCTATGATGAGAAAATTAAAAAACCTTAAGGCTAAAATAACTAAGTGATTAAAATGATTTATTTTTAAATAAAATCAAATTGGCCTTCACAATTCATTTAATTGTGAAGTAATTAGTATGCGTGTTGACATTAGGGTCTTCCTCCATATCGGATGTGCTAATTATAAGTTCACTAGTTTTAAATTTCCAATGATAACAAAAGGTAAATATTATTTTTTATGTTATGACCTCTTCATCTGTAGGGCTATTATTTAAAAGATAATATTTTAAAGGTGTTCAATTATGGTGTTCACTTAGGTGTATTAATTAATAAGCTTCCCATCGGAGTCTATGTTAATTAATACATTGACAAGAGGAACCAACTATTAATTTTATTTGTCATAACGTAAATTGACTAGGTAGTAAAATTAAAGAAGTAAAACTCTACTTGAAAATGTGTGTGTAAACATCCACACGATCGTGGCTTGCATGTGCGGATTTTTCTAGGTGTTGGTTGCTAGCATATATATTGTGTTTTGAGGTTTTTCAATATATTTTGATATGCATTATGTGATGAATGTTTTAATTTTAGCTTAGATGTCTTTCAATCCACTTGCTGTAATTCTCAAAAAAACACTTGATGGCACTAACTTTGCTTATTGGAAACGTAATTTAAATATTGTCCTGACTGGTGAAGAACATAAGTTTGTTCTAATTGAGGAATGCCCATTGGAACTAGATGCGGATGAGATTGATGAGGTTAAAGAATACCGCAAATGGAAGAAATATGATGAGATGGCTAGCTGTTACATCTTAGCTTCTTTAGCAAATATATTGCAGCATCAGCATCAGAGTATGGGCACAGCCATTGAAATGATGAAAAATCTCGACGAGATGTTTGGTCATCCGAAACAGCGGCTAGGCAAAATGCTATGAGGGTCGTGATGACGAACCAAATGCCTGAATGAACCCTGGTAAGGGATCATATTCTAAAGATGATTTCTCATCTAAAAGAACTTGATATCTTAGGGGCTACTATTAATGCGGAAACGCAGGTCGATATCATCCTAGGCAGCTTACCTATGAGCATTGAGCAGTTCCGCCTAAACCACAATATGAATCATGTGGAGTATACCTTGGCAGAATTGCCCAGAGAGCTTCAAGCTGCGGAAGGACTCTTCAGACAAGGGTATCAAGTTCTTGTGGCAACTAGTGTTTCAACTTCTAAACGCAAGTGGGGGAAGAAGAAGAAACAAGTGGGCCAGAAGCAGGTGGCAACTCTCAAGGTACAAAGCAAGTCTCCTCGTATTGAGGATAACAAAAAGCCAAAGGGAAAGTGCTACAAGTGCGGTCAGAAAGGACATTTAAAAGAGGACTGCCCTGCGCTTAAGAAAGTTATGTCTCGTGCACTAGTAGTCAAAACATGTGTGGCCACTTGTTCTACACTTCTGGATAGTAGATTCAGGATCCACTGATCATTTTTGCTTTAACTCGCATAGTTTTTAGGTAACCAAGCAACTTAGTGCGGGCGAGGTCACCATCAACTGGGGCAATTATCCAGACTTATGGTTGTAGTAGTGGGAGTCGTGCAGTTGAAGATTAGTGATAGAATATTAGTCCCTAGTAATGTATTATTGGTACCTAATTTTAGAATAAATTTGATTTCAGTTTCTAAATTGAGTTGTGATGGTTAATCAGTATCTTTTGATGGTGATGCTATTATTAGAAGAAATGGTGAATATGTTTGCAAAAGTATCTATGCTGATGGATTGTATGTCATTAATACTGCACAAACTCCCATGTATAAACATAAGTCGCTTAACTCTTTGTCTAGACCTAAAAAGAGAAAAGAACTTTCAAGCATAAACCAAACATATCTGTGGCATCTAAGGTTAGGTCATGTAAACCTTAGAAGAATTCAAAGATTGGTAGATAATAGCCCATTGGATGACCTCCAAGTTGAGTCATTCCAATTTGTGAATCCAGTCTGGAAGGTAAAACGACCAAAAAAGATTTTTAAGACCAAGGAAAACCGTGCGCAAAACATTTTAGAATTGGTTCATGCGGATGTATTTGGTCTAATGAACATCCAGGCTAGGGATGGGTTTGAATACTTCATCACATTTATATATGATTATTCGAGATATGAATACATCTATTTGATGCGATGTAAGTATGACGCCTTTGACAAGTTCAGAGATTTCAAGGATGAAACAGAGAAGCGTCATGGAAAGAGTATCAAGTCACTACGGTCTGATCGTGGTGGCGAATACCTTAGTGGAAAGTTTTTGGATATCTTTGCAATTGAGGGGATTTCGTCCCAGCTCACTGCGCCAGGAACTCCACAAAATGGTGTTGCTGAGATAAGGAACAGAACTCTGTTAGATATGGTTAAGTCAATGATGAGTTACTCAGATTTACATATTTCCTTCTAGGAGTACGCCTTGGAAACAGTGGCAACATTCTAAACCTGGTGCCTTCAAAATCAGTTCCAAAAACACCCACGATTTATGGAGTGGGCGAAAGCCCAGTGTAGGACATGTTCGGTTTTGGGGTACTTCAGAACATATGCTGAATGAGGATGCTAATAAGTTGGCATATCAGGTACGAGTATTTGTAAGATACCCTAAGGGAATGAAGGTTGGCTTGTTCAGTAGTCCCCATGATCAGAAGGCCATTGTTAGCACTAATGCCCGATTCCTGGAAGAAGATTATGTGATTAGTCACAAGCCTATGAGCAAATAATTCTTGGAAGAGTTGAGGGGTGAGACTCTATCAATACCAATTGTACAAGCACCAACTAACATTGCACCATGTATCGATTTTGAGACCTTTACACCAACTCAGGATTTGCATCGTCATGGTGGGAGGGTTGTTCGTCAACCGGAATGATTCATAGGCATGGGACAGTCTTCAGACTCAATCCCACGCGAAGATGAATCAGATCCCTGGACTTACAAGGAGGCAATTCAAAATAAAGATGGTGACTCCTGGCAAGTAGCAATGGAATCAGAAATAGGATCTATGGATTCCAATCAAGTGTGGGAGCTGGTAGATCTACCTGATGGGGTATAAGCCATTGGGAGTAAGTGGGTCTACAAGCAAAAGAAAGAAGGTAACGGGAAGGTTGAAACCTTCCAACCAAGGCTTGTAGCGAAAGGTTACACTTAAAAAGAGGGCATCGATTACGATGAAACCTTTTCGCTGGTAGCCATGCTTAAGTCGATCCGAATTCTTTTAGCATTAGTTTCACATTTGGATCTGAAGATTTGGCAAATGTATGTCAAGACTGCATTCTTGAATGGAATTCTAGACAAGGAAATCTACATGCGCGAACTAGATGGATTCATTGCTGAAGGAGAAGAGCACTTTGTGTACAAGCTTAAGAGATCCATTTATGGACTTAGGCAAGCATCTAGATCTTGGAACACTCGATTTGACGAGGTTTTCCAGTCATATAGATTCGTCCAATGTCCGAGTAAGATTTGTGTGTATAATAAATACGATGGAAATGTGTTGGTGTTTCTTGTAGATGATATTCTTCTTAATGGAAACAACATGAAGGACTTGTCAGACGTACGGTTATGGTTGTCTGAGCAGTTCGATATGAAGGATTTGGGAGAATCAGGGCACATCCTTGGGATCAGGATCCATCGTTATCGGAAGAAAATGAGGTTATGCTTATCTCAGGCATCCTATATCGATACAGTGCTAAAGTGGTTTAGCATGGAGAATTCCACGAAAGGTTTTCTACCTTACATACATGTTATTCAACCATATAAGAATGTGTACTAAGACATAAAAGGAGATAGATAACATGAAGATGGTCCCTTATGCGTCAGTTGTGGGAAGCCTCATGTATGTTATGCTTTGCACTACACCAGATATCTGTCATGCCGTAGGCATGGCTGCAATATATCAATCGAACCCAGGAACAGGACATTGGATTGCTGTCAAGCACATAGTCAAGTACTTGAGAAGGACTAGCTAGTACATGCTAGTATATCAATCAGACGATATATGTCCAGTGGGTTATACTAACTCAGATTTTTCATCAGACAAAGAAAAATCCAAGTCTACTTCCGGTTATGTGTTTACTCTGGGAGGTGGAGCCATTGGTTGGAGAAGTGTGAAGTAGAAATGCATCTCGAACTATACCATGAAATACGATTACGTGGCAATCTCTGAGGCAGCCAAATAGGTGGTATGGCTCAACTACTTCCTCCAGGACTTAGATGTGATTCCCGATTTGTCAAAGGGTGTTACATTTTATTGTGATAATACCAGTGTAGTCGCAAATTTGAGGGTACCACAAGCTCATAAGGCAAGTAAACATATCAACTGCAAGTACCACATCATACGAAACTTCATAAAGGAAGGAGAAGTAGTTGTGGCCAGGGTTGCATCGTAAGATAATCTTGTTAATCCTTTCACGAAAGGCCTACCTTCAAATGTTTTTGAAAGGCATGTGGAAAGAATGGGATTATGGTGTATGACAGCATTGCTTTGAGTATAAGCGGGAGATATGAGAGACTATGTAATAGAGTAGTATACTTAAAAGCATGCTTTGAGTATAAGTGGGAGATTGTTAGGGTTGCATATCCAAAGCATACTTTATGCTTGTATTACCTTATTTCCCCGTAAGTACCTATGAGAATATTAATTACATTTAATCATATGTTTTGCATATTTGTTCACGTTATGGTTATGCAAATGTAATGTCTAATTATTTTATATGGTAGATAATATGGTGTGTTGGTGTCACACAGAAGATCACATTATAGGTGGCTATAAAATAGAATAATAATTCACAACCTATATAATTAGTAGACAAATTATATGAAATGTTGTACTATATGCTTGAGATTAGTTGGTCTTGACTATTAGCATGCATTAGCGTAATTACATACGTTGAACTGGATTGCAGTGAGATAGTGTCTTCTGTATAAACTTTTCAATCATGTGTCCTACTCAAGTATTAGAGTCACGGCAATGTCAAATCCTATTGTAACTTGACTCTATGCCTTTGTTAGTGCAAACCGAGATCACCGAGCTCTGGTGTATCAAATACAACTAGCTCTAAATGCTTTCATCAAAGAATTATAATCTCATTTACCTGTAACCGCATAGGACATTTACCTGCTCACTTACAAGAGAAAGAATCCTATCTTGGTATTCAGTAGAGACTGCTACTTGCCCACCAAGTCGCACTTCAAGTTTGACCCTACCAGTCGGTGATTAGATCGAGCTACTCTAGTGGCTAACTTAATATCATAAATACATCTCCTAATGAATTCTCAAGTCAAAATTTCTCGTATACCTATCACAAATTCAGTCATTGACTATCTTAGAGTAAAATCCATGTGACCAAATCGAGATGAGTTGAGTCCAGATATACTAATCCCATTAACATACCTGTAATGTATGCTCCCACTAACCCTTAGTAAAGACAGACACTCTACATGTCTTGCCTAAACTTAATGTCCAGTTAAGTTTTATCGACTTGCGAACCAGTTAAGCCCCCTAAATACTTCCAGTTCCTATCTCCTTATCTTCATAAGGAGTGGAATGTTTTCTCTCATATGCATGGACTATTATTCTATATACCAAATCAGGATGCCAATGATATACAATAATATAGCAATAATAAATGCCTTATTCAATTTATGTT
Organism: Orobanche coerulescens; assembly: GCA_033398695.1. NCBI lineage: Eukaryota > Viridiplantae > Streptophyta > Magnoliopsida > Lamiales > Orobanchaceae > Orobanche > Orobanche coerulescens. The sequence goes on along the minus strand of CM065807.1, from coordinate 93,708,895 downwards.
CATAATTATAATACAATACTGTCACTCTCTCATTATCAACTGTCGGGCCTTGGCCGAGAGGAGCACTCCCTCTCGGCCGCTGCTTGCCTAGAGCAGGCAACTCATTGCCGGCTGCTGCCGGCCGTAACCCGGCGGCCCCGAGCTACCAGGTCCGGCCACTTTTCCAACTCATCTTTTCATCCCGAATCCAAAAATAATATTTTTCTAATTTCTAAATTACACATATAGATCAGTTTCTCAAAAGAAAAGAGATTTATATTATAATATAAAGTCAAGAAAAATAAATTTTTAGACGAACAATTAAACAATAACGATTAAAATAATTATGATTCTAAACCACAAGAACATCCAATCAAGCATTCCAAATGTGGATATCATTTATACGATTGCTAGACCTCGCTCTGATACCATTATTAGAATCCGGGGCCTAAAAACGAATGCGTAGCGGAATAATAAACTTGATCCAATTAATAAACTGAATTCGTGAACAAGATCGATCAATCATCGTATAGACGAATATAATAATTCAAAGCATCACTTTAAAAATCATACTCTTGAACTCCCTTTATTAAATGATGAAGAAAAGTAATCCAAGCTTTCGTAAAATCCTGACCACCTAAAGCACTGTGCCTCTACGTATAACGCGTCGGAAGATGACCGAAAAAAATTTTATCTGCTTGTTCTCGAAGAATACAGCTAGGAGTAGATAGAATTAGCTTTATATTTAATTTATAAATACTCCAAGTATTTTATAAATATTATTTTTCTCTCAAAATACACTTAGAACACAAGTGTATGAAACTTGAAAAAATTATTTCTCCTCCTCACTCAAACCGAGATCACCGAGCTCTCGTGTATCAAATACAACTAGATATAAGTATGTTGGTAAAAGACCTATGATCTCATTTCCCAGTAACCGCATAAGACATTTACCTTCTCACTTACAAGGGAAAGAATCATATCTTGATATTTAATAGAGACTGCTATTTGCCCACCAAGTTGCACTTTGAGGTTGAGCCCACAAGCCAGTGATTGGATCGGACTACTCTATTGACGAACTCAATGTCACAAGCACTTCTCGTACTGAATCCTGAGGTCAAAGGTTCACGTATACCTATCACAACCTTTCAGTTCAGTCATTGACTATCCCAGAGTGAAATACATGTGACCAAATTGAGAGGAGTCGAGTCCGAGTATACCAATCCAGTATCATACCTATAATGTGTGTTCCCACTAACCTTAGTGAAGACAGGCACTCTACTTGTCAAAGTACACATTATAAAAGTCTTTCTTAAACTTAATGCCCAGTTAAGTTATATCGACTTGCGAACCAGTTAAGCATTCGAGCCCTAATCACTTCCAATGCCTATCTCCTTATCTTCATAAGGAGTGAAATGTTTTCTCTCAAATACAAGGACTATGTAACACCCCCAAATCCCATTGGGTCATTACAGCGCCGTGGACCCCACACCAGGAGATCCACCAGGCTAACACGACCAAAAATAAATTAACTGACCAAAAGGGGAATCACAATCCCTATATTGACATCCAACATAATATTCCGATGTGGAATTTCAATGACAACAGTGGGCCTACATGGCCAAAATAAGATACAACAACATTCACGAGCCTTGCTCGGATAATACAAAATGACAAAGACTGAACAAAACTGGAGTACTCCAACTGTCTGACTGACATGAACACCAAAACATCTCGGACTAGTATCGCTCGAATACCTCGTCGCCACCGTCATGCCCCTGTGTCTCAACTCTCTCCTCGCAAACACCTAAAACATGAAAACATGTTCCGCCCCCACGGAGTCAGTCATCCAGATAATGATTATCAAATACATGTAGAACATGATATGCATCCAAAGGGCAGAATGAATAGTATAGTAATGGTAATACGAGATGCTCACAAACCAAAGTAAGAATCGAGCATTCGTGGAATACTATGCCCACGGCATACGATCAATACCTGCTCAACAGGTTATAACACAAGTGCCCAACGGCGAATCATCAATACAGAACACAACAATACATCACCCGAAGGTAACCCAAGCCAAACACTGAAATAGATACGAATCACAATGCCCGAAGGCTCCAACAGGAATACCGATACATCACGATGGCCTGAAAGCCGAACAACCCGAAGCTGTTTATCATCATAATACCCTGAATGTCACTCAGCCGAAGCTGTCAATCACCACAATGGCCAGAAGCTAAAACAGCCCGAAGCTGTATTAATGAGGGCCGAAGCCACGGCACGAAGCCGTATCACAATGAGGGCCGAAGCCACGGCACGAAGCCGTATCACAATGAGGGCCGAAGCCACGGGACGAAGCCATATCACAATGAGATCATCCAATGACCGTGGCCTGCTGAATTGCAGGTGCTGGGAAACCAACCGCGAGGGTTCAAGCCCCAGACTTACCCATAATAAGATCACCCAGTGACCGTGACCTACTGAACTGTAGGTGTTGGGAAACCAACCGCGAAGGTTCAAGCCCCAAGCTTACCCATAATGAGATCATTAACATGACCGTGACCAACTGAACTGTAGGTGTTGGGAAACCAACCGCGAAGGTTCAAGCCCCAAGCTTACCCATAATGAGATCATTAACATGACCGTGACCTACTGAGCTGTAGGTTTTTGGAAACCAACCGCGAAGGTTCAAGCCCCAAGCTTACCCATCAAGCACTAGCCGAGACTAGCCTCCAAAACATAATTAATCACAACAGTAACAATCCCAAGATTACCAAATTCACAAGAATAATAGCGTGTTGCCTTGAGTCGACCAACACGACAACAACAACTCAGGGATGGGCACCGTCCATGGCGGTCCCAATTCAAATGCCTCGACTGCCTTGGAATGGCCAATCGATCACAACAACTTAACGGATGGAAACTATCCTTGACAGTCCCAATGCAATACATCGATTACCTTAGAATGGTTAATCGATAACGATGACACAACGGATGGGAATTAACTTCGATAATCCCAATTAAATACATCGATTACCTTAGAATGGTTAATCGATAACCAATGATACAACGGATGGGAATTATCATCGATAATTCCAATTAAATACATCTATTACCTTAGAACGGTCAATCGATACACAATGATACAACGGATGGGAATTATCTTCGATAATCCCAATTAAATACATCGATTACCTTAGAACGGTCAATCGATACACAATGATACGGTAGAGTGGATGTCCCGGCGTCTTAAACTGACCATCGAAACAGATATAATAAACGAATATATCAAACGCCTTCAGTCGGCCAAAGCAACATCATATTAACAGTTCCAATTCAATAATAACGATTCAACGATGCCTCAGAACGACATTCACGTCAACAATAATAATCGATACATCGATGCCGCGAACCGGCTATCGACAACAAGAATCTCAATGCCTTAAACCAGCCGTTAACGAATAACAATCACATCTGGCATAATCACCGAAGGGTATTGCATCAAACAATTCTCGAATATCAACAAATCACGAAGAGACTAAGTCTCGAAATGATACAATACATTCATACACATATATGATAACATTAATCTCATTGACCAGTACAAGTATAAAACTTGCCTCAAACCGAAAGCGAGAAAGTCCTTCCACGATCAACGTCCTGGCACGAAACGACGAACAGCGCCTCCCGATGATCACAACACTAGAACAACCTTGAATGAAAACTATTCATTCAAAAACACAAAATCAATAGAAAACAACGACAAGGACAAAGCCCGATTCAAACACGAATCGATCACACCGCACGAACGAATATCATAGTTCTCAACTATGAATTCTAACATCCTCCAACACCTCGATGATCAATTAACATGATCATTACGTTCTTAACACTTGTGAAATCCATTCAACAAGATTCACTTAAGAACAATCATCAAAACAATCATCTCAAAATGATAATATCACCAATATCATCAAATTGATCCTCCTACAATGATAATATTATCAATATTATCATTATCACCCCAAGAACATCATCAACTCAATAATCATGATGTCTGAAACAAAAATCCTTCATCAATACATCATGAATTCGGATTACACAACAAGATTCACTCAACCATTTTCAAATTATGATAATCACCCCTTAACTCATCATAAATCCTTACTAAAATGGTTAAAATCTTTCAAGAACACCACCAACAACAAAAATCATCTCAAGGCTATGTTAATCATATAACAATCTTAACATAATCCTTCCTAGACATGATTAAAAACCTCCAACAATCTAAAACATCAAGAACATAATCCAACTCAAGTGATACTATCATGTTCTTCATCAAAAGTTTATCAAAACCATGAAGAATCATGATATACTCCATTAATCAAACAATACCCGAAGAAAACAACAACAAAAACTCGAAAATCACTTGAAGAACAAGAGATTGAGGGAACTTACCAAAGAAGAACAAGGAGAAGCCTCCAAACACCAAAGGAGCACCAACAAGCTTCCAACTTCAAGATTCAATCCAAGCTAGGATGATCAAGATCGAGTTGGAAGGGCTAAACATCAATAACAAGTCCAAACGGACGATTCTAGGGAGAGAAATTGTGTTTTGGTTCGTAAGGAAATGAAAGACGAAACCAAGATAAATAGACTGACCAATTCATTACGTACGTTATACACTATGGTTGACGTACGTAAGAGGCATTATGTACGCTATGCTAAGACATTAACGTACGTAATGTAAATCCAGAACTAACTGGACTAAAATACGAAGGCCTTAACGTACGTAAACAAAAACATATTACGTACGTTAACAAGACCTGCATTACGTACGTAGAGTTCTCCTCTTAACGTACGTAAGGGCCCGTTGACTGCAATAGTGAGATCCGATCGGAAGATGCTCGGGACCCACCGGCCGAAAGTGACTACGAGGAAGGTTCCTGCCACCTACCAAGCATTACGTACGTAACCTTACAGGCATAACGTACGTAATAGCAACACGCTAGCGTACGTAATGCTACATCCGTAGCATACGCTAAGGCTATGAACTTAGCCAAAAATCCAAACTCTCCAACCAACATTCAAACGACGAAACCAACCCGACGACAAGTATAATATTTCGATCCCGAAATATTCCAATACAATATACATTGTATCAGTCCAAAACAACAACACTTGTACAATTCCAAATGAATATGTACAACTCAACAGTAACACGAAAAAAAAAAATTATCCCCGGATATTACATACTCCCCCCCTTAAAAAGAGTTTCGTCCCCGAAACTCAGGGTGCAAAACACGGGGTACGAACTATCCATCAAGATCTGAAAACAACATATCCAGGAATACCCCTCAATATGAGCAACTCCGTCTGAGTAATCGGGCCAACCCCACGGGTTCCCGCGTTTCCTCTGCCTGAACACGTCAAAAAACAAGTGATAAAAATACTCAACCAAGTGCGAGATCAATCGAATCATAATTCTCCCGCTAGAGACCATCCAGGAAGTCGTACCAACCGCATGACTAGTAGCACCGGCGTACACATCCCGCAGGAGTCGCCCATTATACATGCCTACAACCATCGGTGTACACTCCACTTGTCCTCATTAGCATCGAACGTCTATGCTATCACTGACTCACGCCACGCAAAAATAATGACAACACAAACATAGTCCTCAGGACCATATCAACCGCACGCCCAACTCCTCACGACTCGGCATCCCGAGTTGAGATGAACAATTACCCAGATTATTACAAAACCTCGGGTACAACACCAAAAGGAAGGAAAAACACATCACACGACCTCAAATCTCAAGATTCTCAGATAGAATCATTACAAGATAGATCAACCATAAATGGTTCGCAACCACAATATTACAATACAGACTGAGTCAAATATCAATCCGAGAAACAAGGAAAATACAAATCAAGACTACATCTCAAACGTACCCGAAATCGACCTCCTCCAGATCATCGGGCTCCTTGATCTCATCGACTCACGAAAGACCCAAATCTGGACTCGCTGCTCCTTCTTGGATGTCCATACCTCTGGCTCTCGAAGCCTGATAGGACCCCTTGGATGAAGTACGGACTAGAGTAACAAAATCTCTTGAGGCCCGTGAGCTCTCCTGAGATCTACTGGCACTAGAACTCCTGCAGTATTTCTGAAGGTGTCCCTGCCTCCCACACAGAAAACAAGTGATAGCTGGCACAGTACAACGGGTGCTAACGTGCCCCGCTGAATCACAATTAAAGCAAACAACAGTCGAACTCGTCGCCTGAGAAGAAGATGCTTTCCCAGCACGAGGACGACTAGAAAACGACCTCCTGGATGTCGGAGCCCGATGTCCATCTGAACGAACCAGTATCCTAGTCCTCTCACCGGAAGAAACTGAAGGGTTCTTCCGAGCAAGTTCCTTGATCAAAAGCTCTGCTCCAAGAGCCTTCTCGATGAATTCACCAAGTGAATTGCAATTATGGTTGAACAATTGCATCCTCAATTGCGGGTTCAGCCTCTTGCTAAAATACTTGATCTTATCCGCCTCAGTACGGATAACAGATGAAGCAAACTGAAGGAGTCCCTGAAACTTCTCCGCAATAACAATAACACCCTCGTCCTCGACGGATTCGGGGTTCAAAACCTCTGAAAACTTGGCTTCATGAAGTGGATCCGGATAATACCTCTCTAGCATGAGAGTCTTAAACTCACTCCAAGCACAATCACGATCGGTGGGTTTCATAGAAAGCCACCAAGAATAAGCGTCTTTACTCAAATAGTAAGCCGCTACTGCCACCTTACTCTCTTTCGGACACTGAACCATGTCGAAGAGTTTATCAAAATGTTCAAGCCAATGAACAATATCAACTGGTTCCGACGAACCCTCAAAAATAGGCGGCCTCTGACGAGAGATGTCACCGATTATATGACTCACTCTCCCGGCCTGTCCATAAAACGGCACATGGAGTCCTTGCTGCTGTGTACCACGAACCATCGAAGTCTGCATGGTTTCCATTATCTGCATCATTTGAGTCATCTGGGTGATCATGCCCCTCATAAGCAAGAAAGGGTCGATGTCAGTCTGATCGACTCCTCGAGTATGACGTTCCGAAGGGGAACCGGTCGCATAAGTCACATCTCCGACAGAATTCTGATCCATATCGGCATCCGTACACGTATAAACATGAGGTTCTGTGTTTCGGCCTGCTCTGTAGCCTTTACCCCCTCTGCCACGTCCTCGGATTCCTCTTTCCATACTGAAAGAATAACGCTCGATCATGAACAAGGCTCAATTATGCCTCAACGGCCAATCCACAATGCTAAGTCAATAGCCAAACACGAGTATACATACACAACAAATAAACAATCACTTCAAACATGCTAATTATAGTCAATACTGAGCCAACACGCCCCATAGCAAATAATCATGAATGGGTCGTAACACAATGTTACATACAGGTTTCAACAAAACATGTATAATCAATGGCATAATGAATGTATGAGCATACAAGAGAATCGAGTCCTTACACAGGTCATACGAACCTTCGAGGTCTTGCGATACTAGTCTTCACTGACGATGACTCGATGAAAGAATGACTCATACAGTCGTTCAACTACCACGACTCACAAAGCCCGACTGTCCAGATTGTCATAACCTGACAGTCCACTACTACCGCGTCGGTAGAACCACATAACTCACATATCAGGGTATCTCACAACCCAATGCTCTGATACCATCTTCTCTAACACCCCCAAATCCCATTGGGTCATTACAGCACCGTGGACCCCACACCAGGAGATCCACCAGGCTAACACGACCAAAAATACAATTAACTGACCAAAAGGAGAATCACAATCCCTATACTGACATCCAACATAATATTCCGATGTGGAATTTCAATGATAACAGTGGGCCTACATGGCCAAAATAAGATACAACAACATTCACGAGCCTTGCTCGGATAATACAAAATGACAAAGACTGAACAAAACTGGAGTACTCCAACTGTGTGACTGACATGAACACCAAAACATCTCGGACTAGTATCGCTCGAATGCCTCGTCGCCACCGTCATGCCCCTGTGTCTCAACTCTCTCCTCGCAAACACCTAAAACATGAAAACATGTTCCGCCCCCACGGAGTCAGTCATCCAGATAATGATTATCAAATACATGTAGAACATGATATGCATCCAAAGGGCAGAATGAATAGTATAGTAATGGTAATACGAGATGCTCACAAACCAAAGTAAGAATCGAGCATTCGTGGAATACTATGCCCACGGCATACGATCAATACCTGCTCAACATGTTATAACACAAGTGCCCAACGGCGAATCATCAATACAGAACACAACAATACATCACCCGAATGTAACCCAAGCCAAACACTGAAATAGATACGAATCACAATGCCCGAAGGCTCCAACAGGAATACCGATACATCACAATGGCCTGAAAGCCGAACAACCCGAAGCTGTTTATCATCATAATACCCTGAATGTCACTCAGCCGAAGCTGTCAGTCACCACAATGGCCCGAAGCCAAAATAGCCCGAAGTTGTATCAATGAGGGCCGAAGCCACGGCACGAAGCCGTATCACAATAAGGGCCGAAGCCACGGCACGAAGCCGTATCACAATGAGGGCCGAAGCCACGACACGAAGCCATATCACAATGAGGGCCGAAGCCACGGCACGAAGCCATATCACAATGAGGGCCGAAGCCACGGCACGAAGCCGTATCACAATGAGATCATCCAATGACCGTGACCTACTGAATTGCAGGTGCTGGAAAACCAACCGCGAGGGTTCAAGCCCCAGACTTACCCATAATAAGATCACCCAGTGACCGTGACCTACTGAACTGTAGGTGTTGGGAAACCAACCGCGAAGGTTCAAGCCCCAAGCTTACCCATAATGAGATCATTAACATGACCGTGACTCATCGAATCGTAGGTGTTGGGAAACCAACCGCGAAGGTTCAAGCCCCAAGCTTACCCATAATGAGATCATTAACATGACCGTGACCTACTGAACTGTAGGTGTTGGGAAACCAACCGCGAAGGCTCAAGCCCCAAGCTTACCCATCGAGCACTAGCCGAGACTAGCCTCCAAAACATAATTAATCACAACAGTAACAATCCCAAGATTATCAAATTCACAAGAATAATAGCGTGCTGCCTTGAGTCGACCAACACGACAACAACAACTCATGGATGGGCACCGTCCACGGCGGTCCCAATTCAAATGCCTCGACTGCCTGGGAATGGCCAATCGATCACAACAACTTAACGGATGGAAGCTATCCTTGACAGTCCCAGTTCAATACATCGATTACCTTAGAATGGTTAATCGATAACGATGACACAACGGATGGGAATTAACTTTGATAATCCCAATTAAATACATCGATTACCTTAGAACGGTTAATCGATAACCAATGATACAACGAATGGGAATTATCTTCGATAATTCCAATTAAATACATCGATTACCTTAGAACGGTCAATCGATACACAATGATACAACGGATGGGAATTATCTTCGATAATCCCAATTAAATACATCGATTACCTTAGAACGGTCAATCGATACACAATGATACGGTAGAGTGGATGTCCCGGCGTCTTAAACTGACCACCGAAACAGATATAATAAACGAATATATCAAACGCCTTCAATCGGCCAAAGCAACATCATATTGACAGTTCCAATTCAATAATAACGATTCAAGGATGCCTCAGAACGACATTCACATCAACAATAATAATCGATACATCGATGCCGCGAACCGGCTATCGACAACAAGAATCTCAATGCCTTAAACCGGCCGTTAACGAATAACAATCACATCTGGCATAATCATCGAAGGGTATTGCATCAAACAATTCCCGAATATCAACAAATCACGAAGAGACTAAGTCTCGAAATGATACAATACATTCATACACATATATGATAACATTAATCTCATTGACCATTACAAGTATAAAACTTGCCTCAAACCGAAGGCGAGAAAGTCCTTCCACGATCAACGTCCTGGCACGAAACGACGAACGGCGCCTCCCGATGATCACAACACTCGAACAACCTTGAATGAAAATGATTCATTCAAAAACATAAAATCAATAGAAAACAACGACAAGGACAAAGCCCGATTCAAACACGAATCGATCACACCGCACGAACGAATATCATAGTTCTCAACTATGAATTCTAACATCCTCCAACACCTCGATGATCAATTAACATGATCATTACGTTCTTAACACTTGTGAAATCCATTCAACAAGATTCACTTAAGAACAATCATCAAAACAATCATCTCAAAATGATAATATCACCAATATCATCAAATTGATCCTCCTACAATGATAATATTATCAATATTATCATTATCACCCCAAGAATATCATCAACTCAATAATCATGATGTCTGAAACAAAAATCCTTCATCAATACATCATGAATTCGGATTAAACAACAATATTCACTCAACCATTTTCAAATTATGATAATCACCCCTTAACTCATCATAAATCCTTACTAAAATGGTTAAAATCTTTCAAGAACACCACCACCAACAAAAATCATCTCAAGGCTATGTTAATCATATAACAATCTTAACATAATCCTTCCTAGACATGATTAAAAACCTCCAACAATCTAAAACATCAAGAACATAATCCAACTCAAGTGATACTATCATGTTCTTCATCAAAAGTTTATCAAAACCATGAAGAATCATGATATACTCCATTAATCAAACAATACCCGAAGAAAACAACAACAAAAACTCGAAAATCACTTGAAGAACAAGAGATTGAGGGAACTTACCAAAGAAGAACAAGGAGAAGCCTCCAAACACCAAAGGAGCACCAACAAGCTTCCAACTTCAAGCTTCAATCCAAGCTAGGATGATCAAGATCGAGTTGGAAGGGCTAAACATCAATAACAAGTCCAAACGGACGATTCTAGGGAGAGAAATTGTGTTTTGGTTCGTGAGGAAATGAAAGACGAAACTAAGATAAATAGACTGACCAATTCATTACGTACGTTATACACTATGGTTGACGTACGTAAGAGGCATTACGTACGCTATGCTAAGACATTAACGTACGTAATGTAAATCCAGAACTAACTGGACTAAAATACGAAGGCCTTAACGTACGTAAACAAAAACATATTACGTACATTAACAAGACCTGCATTACGTACGTAGAGTTCTCCTCTTAACGTACGTAAGGGCCCGTTGACTGCAATAGTGAGATCCGATCGGAAGATGCTCGGGACCCACCGGCCGAAAGTGACTACGAGGAAGGTTCCTGCCACCTACCAAGCATTACGTACGTAACCTTACAGGCATAACGTACGTAATAGCAACACGCTAGCGTACGTAATGCTACATCCGTAGTGTACGCTAAGGCTATGAACTTAGCCAAAAATCCAAACTCTCCAACCAACATTCAAACGACGAAACCAACCCGACGACAAGTATAATATTTCGATCCCGAAATATTCCAATACAATATACACAGTATCAGTCTAAAACAACAACACTTGTACAATTCCAAATGAATATGTACAACTCAACAGTAACACGAAAAAAAAAAATTATCCCCGGATATTACAGACTATTATTCTATATATCATATCATGATGCCGATGATAGATAATAATAATATAACAATAACAAATGAATTATTTAATTGATGTTCATAACTACAATACAATGCTCTCACTCTCTCATCCTCTTAGTGGCATTCTGGGGCATATTCTTAAGACTCGATTGATTTTTTGGTTGATCATTGTTATTAATCTTATGATCATTCCGATGTTGCATCGGTATCTCGGGACTTGTTGCCATTGTTTGGGCGGTTTATTCAAATATGTATTGTACGTTTTTGGTTTTATCATGATTTGACAATCGTGCTATCAGGATTGAGATTGTATTTTGTGATCCGACATGCAGGATTTGGCATGGATGGTTTACTCCATAGTTATGAGTTATGATGATGCTTTGAATATTTCAGTATTGTTTTAATGTAGTGTAGATGGTTGTAAATGGTTGCATTTGAGATCATTTCGTCATTTGAGAATGCGGGATGTGTATTATGATGTTTGATTGATATGGATTACCATGAGTTCGTAAGGTTATGACGGTGAAATTACATTGGTGGTACTTTTGACCTTGTAATTGTTAGGAATATGCCCTCGAATGCCACTCAGAGGATGAGAGAGTGAGAGCATTGTATTGTAATTATGAACATTTATTAAATAAGGCATTTATTATTACTATATTACTCCCTCCGTCCGCCAAAAGATTACCCCAGTTAGGATGGCACGAGTTTTAAGATAAGTTGGTGTACAGTGATTTTAGTGGAGCAATGGTTCCACTTTTGATAAGAAGAAAAAAGAGAGAAACTTCCTTTTATAAGTGGGGCAAGTTTTTGGCGGACACCCCAATAAGGAAACTGGGGCAAATTTTTGATGGACGGAGGGAGTATTATATATAACTGGCATCGTGATTTGGTATATAGAATAACAGTCCTTGCATTCGAGAGCAAACATTCCACTCCCTATAGAGATAAGGAAATAGATACTGGAAGTGTTTAGTGCTTGAATGTTTAATTGGTTCGCAAGTTGATAAAACTTAACTGGGTAGTAAGTTTAGACAAGACTTGTGTAACGTGTACTTTGACATGTAGAGTGCCTGTCTTCACTAAATATTAGTGAGAGCACATGTTATAGGTGTGCTAATGGGATTAGTATACTCGAACACGACTCACCTCAATTCGGTCACATAGATATCACTCAGGGACTGTCAATGACTGAATCGAAAGGTTGTGATAGGTATACGTCGACCTTTGACTTGAGGTTTCAGTAGGAGATGTGCTTGTGACATGAAGTCAGTCATTAGAGTAGTTCGATCTAATCACCGGTTGGTGGGGTCAACCTCGAAATGCAACTTAATGGGCAAGTAGCAGTCTCTACTGATTACCAAGATAGAAATTTTTCTCCTGTAAGTGAGTAAGTAAATGTCATGCTGTTAATGGCAAATGAGATCACACGTCTTTGGCCAAAGCAGTTAGAGCTAATTGTATTTGATACACAAGAGCTTGGTGATCTTGGTTTGTATTAACAAATGCATAGAGTCAAGTTACAATAGGGTTTGACTTTACTTGACCCTAATACATCACCGGGACATATGATTGAGGGGTTTATATGTATACAGTATTCATGACATGTGTTTTTGGAATGATCCTATCATTCGTTCTTAGTTGGGTTACGGTACGGAGCACTAGACTGGCTAAGTGTTACCTGTACTCCTTGGTTCCTCCCATTGCCGACTAAGATGGACCTATCGAGTCGCACACAAGGATAGTTGATGCATAAAATATATATTTATTAGTAATAGATATACGATATCTAATTTGATTTATTTGATAAATCATAGTGGTCTTGTGAATTGAAATTAATTATCGGTTGATTAATTTAATTTAGAAATAATTATTTCTTGGAAATATATTAATATAATTTTATATTTGATAAAATTAATTAGTTAGATTAATTAATTAAGTATAAATACATTTGAGATAAAACGAAGTGTACTTAAAGGACTAGACACGCGAACTTCCAGTACACGAACCGAGTGGCTTGACACGTTTTCTCACCAACCTAGTGTGGGCCGCCCCCTCTCTAACCTCTTATCTTCCTCACTTGACTCCATGTGGTGTGTGGTGTGGTGGGGTGGATGACATCTCACTTGTGGACAAATGGATGAGATATCATCATTTATTTATTGGTCTCTTTATGTATTATATATGTAATGATCATATACACCATGACAAATTGAAAGATTCACCTTAATTTGAAGGTGTTCAACCATGGGCAAGTATTGAGAGGAGACAGAGAAATATTTTTCTTCATCTTATTCATCTTAGAGAGAAAGAAAAAGGAAGAAGAGAAGTGAAGAAAAATATTATATCAATTTCTAGCCGTGTTCTTCTAGAACGAATTGATATATAATTTTTTCAATCAATATCTGACGTGTGATAACTTAGAGACACTCGGCATATTCGGTGTTTAATCATTCACCAACTTTGAACAAATAAGATTTCTGTATGTGTTGGTGACCGGAAAAAGCTTGGCTCGGGTTTTTCCTTCAAGAAGATATTATTGAAGGTGATGGTATGACTTCTTAATTTTATCTTCGTTAATTTTTTTTGTTCATATGATGCTTGATCGATCCGTTTTAGAGGTTTGGTTTTATCCGATTGGACCGGTTTTATCCCGGCAACACCCTGTCAAGGGGCAGCAGGCAGCGACCGAGCAGCATGCTGGGCTACTCGGCCAGGGCTGGGTAGCCCCTGTCGGGACGCGGGCTTGGCCCGGGCCTTGTGTTTCTGATTTCGTTTTTATAATTCGTACGTTAAATTAATTTCCCACAAATTAAATTGAATTGAATTTAACTAATATATAATTATGGTAATTATTTTTTGAGAGAATTAATTTAATGAAATATTTATTTTCGTCCAGAACAAATTAATATTAAGAGTTGTGTGAATTAATTGGATTAATTCTAATGTTGTTAGATTTAGGTTGTGTGTGTTTTCATATTGTATGACAAACAAACAAACTGACTAACCGCGCATATAAACGGATTAATGTGCAAAGTGTAACATATAACCGCGTTAAACTCCCATTTCCAAACACTAAATTAAAGGTTATGAGGTTTCCTACCCTCCGTCAAACTCATGGAAAAGTGAAATCTAAACTGAAATATTATTCTTTTGAGTATGTCGGGGTAATATTTTTGGGGAAGGTTGATAAATTCCTAGAGTGCATTAGATGCCTTTGGTTGTAACAAATCGTTTAGAAACCGTATAGGTTGCTGGGTGAGATTTAATTATCAGACTAACAGGAGTTGACGATTTAAAGTTAGATAGTTCAACGTGCCATAGAAACTATATCGGTTAGCGGTAAGTGAACTAGGAGTAAAATAAAATCAAATGATCCATTAGATGGGTTAGTGTTAGACACCACTTTATAAAGAATAATAGAATAGAAAACGAATGGGTTGCGCTCTATTACACTTTGTATAGAACTCGATCACCATTATGAAGTCAACCGTGACTTCCAGATTTCACATGGGAGTATGTAAATGCCGATAAAATAGTGGGAACCGAGTTATGAATAAAGAAATTCCTTGAATTATTTATTCGGATCATAATTAAATAATCACTAACAAATCTTAAATTATTCTTTGCAGCTAACAAATATCTCTCAAAATGACAATGAACCCACTCGCTATACTACTTGAAAGAACACCTGAATGGTCTGAACTATGTGGACTGGCCTAGGAACTTGGGGATTGTCCTCACTATGGAAATGCTGGGATACGTCTTGGAGGCGGACATCCCAACGGCTCCTGGAAGAACCCGAGTCAATCAGGAAGAAGTCGATGCCCATGAGAAATAGGTAAAAGACGACGTAAGAGAGCGCGGATACATGTTAGGCTCCATGACTAATGAGCTTCAATGTGCCAATGAAAAGATGACATCTTCGAGAGCCATCTTAGCGCACGTGGATGAGCTTTATGGAGAGCATAGTCGAACTGCTAGATATGAGATATAGAAGCAATTATTCGGCGCCAGGATGAAGAAAGGATAAAGTTGGGGACCATGTCCTCAAGATGATCTCGGTGATTGAGAGATTTGAAGCTCTTGATATTTAGATGCATGCATATCTTCAAACTGACCTTATCCTGCAGTCACTTCCTTAATCCTTTTCCTAATTTGTCATGAACTTCAACTGCAATGAGATTGCGTGTAACTTGGCTCTGTAACACCCCCAGATCAAACCGGGAATATTACACGCCGCAGACCCTCTCCGTGAGGATCCACCAGGCTAGACATCAAAACAACACATTATATTACATACCGACGAATCAAAATAACGGACCAACAGACCGATTTGGTCTTTCGTCACTGACTTACAAATCAAAATACATAAACTCATCCAGACTCATACCCACGCAAGGGTAAAATACTTGCAACAACGAACAATAAGACAGCGGAAAAGACAATACAATGGCCTCCGACTAACTGAACCCAAAACTGGCCTTCGTGTGATTAGTATCATTCGTCTTTCATCATCTCTCGTGCCGATCCTGTGTCTTGCTCCCGAAAACCTGCATGTACCTGGACACAATACAGATATCCACCCCCCGATTACTCGGGGGTTAGCAAAACTCCACTGTTTCGCTAGTGCAAGTATAAAGTGCAAATACGAGCCATACACAACACATTCCGAGAATACAACGAAAGATTTCCCGAGGTATATTTAGTTAAAAATAGTTCAAGTCTTGAAAGTAGAAACGAAGTAAGTAAGCACTTTGAAAACACTTCCAAATCTCGGGAGTTTTGAAAACATTTGAAATTGAAAAGTTCTTAATTCCTCGAAAGTCATTTAGGGTCACAGCCCCAAAGTTCTTTTTCCAAAATATAAATCCGTTAACAAATTACGGGGTCCACAGCCCAATCATTTCGATCACAAAACACAGGGCCAACGACCCGATCATCCACTGCAATTCACTAACAAGGACACATTACACATAACACATTATTCTTATGCCATTCTAGCCAAGCACCAAGACTCGATATATAATGTCTCTCGACCCCGAGCGCAAAGCATTGTGATACTACGAACAATATCACAATTAATCATCAAAACATCAACATCAATATCACAGAAACCACACTTGGTAACCCGTGGCCGTACCCATTAGTATCGGCCCCTAGAGGCCCCGTCGGACCGTCCCCAGGTGGGAAACCACTTCCGCGGCCGTACCATTAGTATCGGCCCCCAGAGGTCCCGTCGAACCGACCCCAGGTAGAAGAACATCAACACACGCACCCAAGTTCACTTCTGTGGCCGTACCCATTAGTATCGGCCCCCAGAGGCCACATGCCATCCCCAGGTGGAAGAACATCAACACACGCACCCAAGTCCACTTCTGTGGCCGTACCCATTAGTATCGGCCCCCAGAGGCCAAATGCCATCCCCAGGTGGAAGAGTAACAACTCACAGATTACAAAACCACGACTCTCAAAGGTCAAACACACAAAATATATATAGTCGAGGTACCTTGCTAGAATGGCCAAATTATCCAACACGTACTCACGACCCAGAACTATATCAATTCACAAGGGAGCACAAGATCTCAACAGCACCGAACGACACAACCAATATCACAAAAACTCAATATATTCATCCATAACCACATGACTCCAAGCGCATAATTTGACAAGAGAATTACACTTTACATTTACCGACGCCATAATCATACATAATGACATCACACGAAAGTAAGGTGATCCTATACTCGAAACTAGCACACATAATCAACTAAGCATATTAATTCCCGACCCACACGGGTCACCTTTACGAAAACCATGATGGTAAATATACCGATTCTTTTGAAAAATGATTATAAATATTATTTAGCACATAGCGACACTTAGCAACCATTATATCCACAAAACACGTAATGTATGGGCAAGATACTTGCCTCGATAATCGACATCGGACACTCCTATGAACACGGCTCAGTCGGGACACCTCGAACACCTACAATTCTCCGGCGAAGACAAGGAATACACCCACGATCGAAAAGCTTGAAGAAAGCGACGAACGGAAGGGTTCCGACTCGAATTCTTTGCGAGAAATCTGACCCTAACATCATACCATCAATAAATTAACGAACGAACGAGGAAGAATAATCGTAGAACGCTCGAATCCTCTTTGCGACATTTTATCGAACACCTTCAAGGCGTCGATAAGATACTCAATAAAACGACGAATCCTCGGCGATTCAACCGAGGAACAGCAAGGAATTCGACATAATATTGTTTAACAATCACAAATACATCACTATTCTGAGTTAAAACGGATTAAACGGACAAATCGAACAAAATCCCCAAAACTAGATTTTAAGAAAACTTGCCTTGATTCGCTGGATTGAAGGATGTTACGTGATGATCAATTGATGTTATGAACTCCAAAACTTCGTGGATTCATAGTATAACAACATGTCTTCGACTTCCCAAAGACTCCAGCCGCGGACAGGAAGGATAGAAAATGAAATGAGTGAAAAAAACGACTGCTCGGCCATATTTATAGGCCTGTCGGACACGGCGCAGCAAACGGCCCAGACAGCGCCGTGTGTCTCGGCCGTGTCTCGGCAGGCTGCCAGTCCTGGCCGACACGGCGTAGGACACGGCGCTCAGCAGCACCGTTTTCAGGGCCGTGTCGCACAGGTCTGGGCAGCCACCTCCAGACAGGCCGAAAATTACGTCTGAACCACAACGACGATCCGAACGACCCCGAAACCCGAACCTGAATACGAATCGATGTTACGGTTACGAAGTACTCGCAAAGACGAATCTAGGAGTTAATAGAACGCACGATTCCGACCACCCGAAGGCTCGGAATTCGACAACGGAAGTAATTACCTAAAACTTTGGGAAATTACGAAAATGACCCAAAACGTCCGAAAATCACGATACGCGATCGAAACACAATCCCAAAGCTCGCAACATGAATAATAACATTAAATGAACTTACGAGAAACTCGAAACAACAGTTTCGGACGAGATTCGCAAGAATCGAACTCAAGTGCGGAAAAGTCGCTAAAAAACTCGGAACTCAACAAAACGATACCGAAACGAACTCGGATGACAAAAAGTGCAGAATTAATCATTCTAGAAATGACGAAACGGTCATGAGCGAGTCGTCAAAACGGACTCCGGCTGAAAAATAAATTTACCGAAAATCGAAAATTGCGGATATTACATTCTACCCTCCTTAAAAGAAGCTTCGTCCCGAAACTTAAAACAAGTAGAGAGAAGCAATATCCCGCCAGGAAAACTCAACGAGATACGCAAGGAAACGCGTAACTTACGCCCATCGGCGAAACGTTACAAGCAACGCAAAGGAATATACGGCGTGAAAACACGCTCCACGACGACCAACACAACGTCGCCGTTAGGGATATAACAAAACCAACAAGTGACAAGCGTCATCAAATGGATAATACAATCAAGTCAATTATCCGAACAATCACAAAACACAACGGACGAAAATCAATACGATTGACCAACCCAACGGTACATGGAAAGGTCACAATGATATATAGATCAATTTGGGACAATATCAGAACTCGCTCGAATGACAAAGGTGAGAAACAACACCAGGTCAGAAGCATCAACGAACACAGTCGAGTCGTTACGGTTGGACGAAACAGAAGAGAAAGAAAGAAAAATGTGGGTATTACATCATATCACCTTTAAAAGAGGTTTCGTCCCGAAACCTAAACAACGAGAACGAAGTGTTGGAATAGCAACCTTCCCGACCATATCCTCTTGGTCCACATCCGATCTTCATGGCCATTAGTATCGTGGTCACGACTGTAACCTCTGCCCATCGGCATACTAAGCGGATTCCCACTCAATACGATTGCACAACTTCGCAAAATATTATACTAAAGTACCAACTCAGCACGACATATCACATAAGGTAACCAATAACAACTCGAAAAGAAAATCTATGAGGTATCCTTTTAAAGGAAATCTTTTGAAAATCCTTGGATTTGCATGCTATTTAAAATAAACTTTAAAAGTACTTTTGGTACCTCGGGTTGTTTCATCAAAACTTGTAAACAACATACTTTAACCGTCTCATTTGAAATCATTTGAAGTCATCATGCCTCTACGTATCATCATCACCGTTAACAACTAACAAGTTAACCATGCAAGATCATCAAATCATTCTTACATACTCTAACATTTCCAAATCCGAGTTTGAACTTTACATCGAGTGATATTTTTCATCTTTCACTATATTTTTTTTGAAAGTAAAAATCGCATTGGTTTTTGAAATAAAATATTTTTATGGTGTGAAAGATTTTTGAAAATCATTCACTCGAATTATTTGAAAATACAACAATACGTTAAAAATCATTTTCGAAAATTCTCCCAACACTTCACAAACATCAACGACGGTAATATTTTACAAAATGTCTACATGTACTTTAAAACAACTCTTTCAAATACCATCGAGGTTTTATTTGAGAATCCAAGGCCGGCTTGCCAATTCCAAATAATTTTCAAAGTATACACGGAGCCGCCGATTAATCGAACCGTCAAAATTTTGTGTTCCAGGAAAGTGTTTTTGAACACACACAGCAAACATAATTTATGAATTCATCAAACACAATCAAATATCACCTAGCAATACGAAAAGTCTTAACACACATTCACGCACAACAGTTGTTATCACTAGACACCACGTAGAGAATACAACTACAGGTGATTGGCCGCAAAAGTTAGACCTAACGGCTATAATGCGGTTCCATAGCCTCTGCCCAGGTTGATTAGCGCGCGTTACAACAAAGATTAACGTGCGCTAAACACGCCATGTTAGCGCGCGTTAGGCTCATATTAAGCCTGTGCTAACTGCTCTAATCACCAACATGATTGCAAACATATATGAGGTAATACTAGACTCGAAGGTTACAAATAAGCAACAACATACGAGTCTAAATGTCATCGATTCACATAATTATAACATCTCACAAGCAACCATCAAAAGAAAATCATCCTACAAAAACGAAAATTTTACTTCTGAATAAAGAGGACTATCTCAACACATACATACCGATGGACTCAACATTCACATTACTATTTTAATCATAAGACTGGCACCACTGCTCAACAATGAGAGCATCATCAATACGCATCTTATGACCAACATTCATCAAACCGAAAAGTTTCAAACGAGAGTCACGTCTTGAGTATATTTTGAAGACCTTATTTGAGTTAAAAACTCGAGTTTTGAAAACTTATAGTATGAGATGAGAATGAAATATCGGTAGTTTGCAGTCTAAAAATTTTCGACCTTGAGGTCATCATACAAAAATCAAAATTTTTCCTCCCTTGGAGAACATTTTAAAAATTCACGTGGCTCCCCGGAAGCCTTCGAAACTAAAAATTCCTAGGTTGTTGCTCTTGCAAGAAAAACAGTTCATACAAATATATGTCACTTACTCACGATGCACCTTCAAATACTACTACATAACACAGAATCATACAGGCTCGTATAGCTCGTGGTACAACATGTAGTAGGGAGACTTACATCCACAGATCGCACGAAGATGATGGCTGCACCTTGATACTAATCACGGCCGACATCCCAGACGACGCGTCGCGACACGACTCAGTCAGACAAAATATGACAATACAAGACTAAACAACACATAACTCGACCCGACAGCCTAGGTTTCCTCAACCTAAGCTCTGATACCATAAATGTAACACCCCCATATCAAACCGGGAATATTACACGCCGCAGACCCTCTCCGTGAGGATCCACCAGGCTAGACATCAAAACAACACATTACATTACATACCGACGAATCAAAATAACGGACCAACAGACCGATTTGGTCTTTCGTCACTGACTTACAAATAAAAATACATAAACTCATCTAGACTCATACCCACGCAAGGGTAAAATACTTGCAACAACGAACAATAAAGCAGCGGAAAAGACAATACAATGGACTCCGACTAACTGAACCCAAAACTGGCCTTCGTGTGATTAGTATCATTCGTCTTTCATCATATCTCGTGCCGATCCTGTGTCTTGCTCCCGAAAACCTGCATGTACCTGGACACAATACAGATATCCACCCCCCGATTACTCGGGGGTTAGCAAAACTCCACTGTTTCGCTAGTGCAAGTATAAAGTGCAAATACGAGCCATACACAACACATTCCGAGAATACAACGAAAGATTTCCCGAGGTATATTTAGTTAAAAATAGTTCAAATCTTGAAAGTAGAAACGAAGTAAGTAAGCACTTTGAAAACACTTCCAAATTTCGGGAGTTTTGAAAACATTTGAAATTGAAAAGTTCTTAATTCCTAGAAAGTCATTTAGGGTCACAGCCCCAAAGTTATTTTTCCAAAATATAAATCCGTTAACAAAATACGGGGTCCACGGCCCAACCATTTCGATCACAAAACACAGGGCCAACGACCTGATCATCCACTGCAATTCACTAACAATGACACATTACACATAACACATTATTCTTATTCCATTCTAGCCAAGCACCAAGACTCGATATATAATGTCTCTCGACCCCGAGCGCCGTTTTCGGGGCCGTGTCGCACAGGTCTGGGCAGCCACCTCCAGACAGACCGAAAATTACGTCCGAACCACAACGACGATCCGAACGACCCCAAAACCCGAACCTGAATACGAATCGATGTTACGGTTACGAAGTACTCGCAAAGACGAATCTAAGAGCTAATAGAACGCACGATTCCGACCACCCGAAGGCTCGGAATTCGACAACGGAAGTAATTACCCAAAACTTTGGGAAATTACGAAAATGACCCAAAACGTCCGAAAATCACGATACGCGATCGAAACACCAACCCAAAGCTCGCAACATGAATAATAACATTAAATGAACTTACGAGAAACTCGAAATAACAGTTTCGGACGAGATTCGCAAGAATCGAACTCAAGTGCGGAAAAGTCGCTAAAAAGCTCGGAACTCAACAAAACGATACCGAAACGAACTCGGATGACAAAAAGTGCAGAATTAATCATTCTCGAAATGACGAAACGGTCATGAGCGAGTCGTCAAAACGGACTCCGAACGAAAAAGAAATTTACCGAAAATCGAAAATTGCGGATATTACATTCTACCCTCCTTAAAAGAAGTTTCGTCCCGAAACTTAAAACAAGTAGAGAGAAGCAATATCCCGCCAGGAAAACTCAACGAGATACGCAAGGAAACGCGTAACTTACGCCCATCGGCGAAACGTTACAAGCAACTCAAAGGAATATACGGCGTGAAAACACGCTCCACGACGACCAACACAACGTCGCCGTTAGGGATATAACAATACCAACAAGTGACAAGCGTCATCAAATGGATAATACAATCAAGTCAATTATCCGAACAATCACAAAACACAACGGACGAAAATCAATACGATTGACCAACCCAACGGTACATCAATCAAAACGCGAGCCAATCGCTGAACAAACACGGAATTCCACCGCCCAAGGGTTGGAAGATCGAAAACGAGACTAATTTTCTGAACTTGGAAAGGTCACAACGATATATAGATCAATTTGGGACAATATCAGAACTCGCTCGAATGACAAAGGTGAGAAACAACACCAGGTCAGAAGCATCAACGAACACAGTCGAGTCGTTACGGTTGGACGAAACAGAAGAGAAAGAAAGAAAAATGTGGGTATTACATCATATCACCTTTAAAAGAGGTTTTGTCCCGAAATCTAAACAACGAGAACGAAGTGTTGGAATAGCAACCTTCCCGACCATATCCTCTTGGTCCACATCCGATCTTCATGGCCATTAGTATCGTGGTCACGACTGTAACCTCTGCCCATCGGCATACTAAGCGGATTCCCACTCAATACGATTGCACAACTTCGCAAAATATTATACTAAAGTACCAACTCAGCACGACATATCACATAAGGTAACCAATAACAACTCGAAAAGAAAATCCACGAGGTATCCTTTTAAAGGAAATCTTTTGAAAATCCTTGGATTTGCATGCTATTTAAAATAAACTTTAAAAGTACTTTTGGTACCTCGGGTTGTTTCATCAAAACTTGTAAACAACATACTTTAACCGTCTCATTTGAAATCATTTGAAGTCATCATGCCTCTACGTATCATCATCACCGTTAACAACTAACAAGTTAACCATGCAAGATCATCAAATCATTCTTACATACTCTAACATTTCCAAATCCGAGTTTGAACTTTACATCGAGTGAGATTTTTCATCTTTCACTATATTTTTTTTGAAAGTAAAAATCGCATTGGTTTTTGAAATAAAATATTTTTATGGTGTGAAAGATTTTTGAAAATCATTCACTCGAATTATTTGAAAATACAACAATACGTTAAAAATCATTTTCGAAAATTCTCCCAACACTTCACAAACATCAACGACGGTAATATTTTACAAAATGTCTACATGTACTTTAAAACAACTCTTTCAAATACCATCGAGGTTTTATTTGAGAATCCAAGGCCGGCTTGCCAATTCCAAATAATTTTCAAAGTATACACGGAGCCGCCGATTAATCGAACCGTCAAAACCTTGTGTTCCAGGAAAGTATTTTTGAACACACACAGCAGACATAATTTATGAATTCATCAAACACAATCAAATATCACCTAGCAATACGAAAAGTCTTAACACACATTCACGCACAACAGTTGTTATCACTAGACACCACGTAGAGAATACAACTACAGGTGATTGGACGCAAAAGTTAGACCTAACGGCTATAATGCGGTTCCATAGCCTCTGCCCAGGTTGATTAGCGCACGTTACAACAAAGATTAACGTGCGCTAAACACGCCATGTTAGCGCACGTTAGGCTCATATTAAGCCTGTGCTAACTGCTCTAATCACCAACATGATTGCAAACATATATGAGGTAATACTAGACTCGAAGGTTACAAATAAGCAACAACATACGAGTCTAAATGTCATCGATTCACATAATTATAACATCTCACAAGCAACCATCAAAAGAAAATCATCCTACAAAAACGAAAATTTTACTTCTCAATAAAGAGGACTATCTCAACACATACATACCGATGGACTCAACATTCACGTTACTATTTTAATCATAAGACTAGCACCACTGCTCAACAACGAGAGCATCATCAATACGCATCTTCTGACCAACATTCATGAAACCGAAAAGTTACAAACGAGAGTCACGTCTTGAGTATATTTTGAAGACCTTATTTGAGTTAAAAACTCGAGTTTTGAAAACTTATAGTATGAGACGAGAATGAAATATCGGTAGTTTGAAGTCTAAAAATTTTCGACCTTGAGGTCATCATACAAAAATCAAAATTTTTCCTCCCTTGGAGAACATTTTAAAAATTTACGTGGCTCCCCGGAAGCCTTCGAAACTAAAAATTCCAAGGTTGTTGCTCTTGCAAGAAAAACAGTTCATACAAATATATGTCACTTACTCACGATGCACCTTCAAATACTACTACATAACACAGAATCATACAGGCTCGTATAGCTCGTGGTACAACATGTAGTAGGGAGACTTACATCCACAGATCACACGAAGATGATGGCTGCACCTTGATACTAATCACGGCCGACATCCCAGACGACGCGTCGCGACACGACTCAGTCAGACAAAATCTGACAATACAAGACTAAACAACACATAACTTGACCCGACAGCCTAGGTTTCCTCAACCTAAGCTCTGATACCATAAATGTAACACCCCCAGATCAAACCGGGAATATTACACGCCGCAGACCCTCTCCATGAGGATCCACCAGGCTAGACATCAAAACAACACATTACATTACATACCGACGAATCAAAATAACGGACCAACAGACCGATTTGGTCTTTCGTCCCTGACTTACAAATCAAAATACATAAACTCATCTAGACTCATACCCACGCAAGGGTAAAATACTTGCAACAACGAACAATAAAACAGCGGAAAAGACAATAAAATGGACTCCGACTAACTGAACCCAAAACTGGCCTTCGTGTGATTAGTATCATTCGTCTTTCATCATCTCTCGTGCCGATCCTGTGTCTTGCTCCCGAAAACCTGCATGTACCTGGACACAATACAGATATCCACCCCCCGATTACTCGGGGGTTAGCAAAACTCCACTGTTTCGCTAGTGCAAGTATAAAGTGCAAATACGAGCCATACACAACACATTCCGAGAATACAACGAAAGATTCCCCGAGGTATATTTAGTTAAAAATAGTTCAAATCTTGAAAGTAGAAACGAAGTAAGTAAGCACTTTGAAAACACTTCCAAATTTCGGGAGTTTTGAAAACATTTGAAATTGAAAAGTTCTTAATTCCTAGAAAGTCATTTAGGGTCACAGCCCCAAAGTTATTTTTCCAAAATATAAATCCGTTAACAAAATACGGGGTCCACGGCCCAACCATTTCGATCACAAAACACAGGGCCAACGACCCGATCATCCACTGCAATTCACTAACAATGACACATTACACATAACACATTATTCTTATGCCATTCTAGCCAAGCACCAAGACTCGATATATAATGCCTCTCGACCCCGAGCGCCGTTTTCAGGGCCGTGTCGCACAGGTCTGGGCAGCCACCTCCAGACAGACCGAAAATTACGTCCGAACCACAACGACGATCCGAACGACCCCGAAACCCGAACCTGAATACGAATCGATGTTACGGTTACGAAGTACTCGCAAAGACGAATCTAAGAGCTAATAGAACACACGATTCCGACCACCCGAAGGCTCGGAATTCGACAACGGAATTACCCAAAACTTTGGGAAATTACGAAAATGACCCAAAACGTCCGAAAATCACGATACACGATCGAAACACCAACCCAAAGCTCGCAACATGAATAATAACATTAAATGAACTTACGAGAAAATCGAAACAACAGTTTCGGACGAGATTCGCAAGAATCGAACTCAAGTGCGGAAAAGTCGCTAAAAAGCTCGGAACTCAATAAAACGATACCGAAACGAACTCGGATGACAAAAAGTGCAGAATTAATAATTCTCGAAATGACGAAATGGTCATGAGTGAGTCGTCAAAATGGACTCCGGCTGAAAAAGAAATTTACCGAAAATCGAAAATTGCAGATATTACAGGCTCGGCTAATAACAAACTTACGACTACAAAGTCTCAGATGAAGACAAAGGGAAAAGAAGTTGCACTTGTGATTTATCCTGGGACTTAGAAGTCCACGAATAAGAAGAAAAAAGAATAAAAACAGTTCGGTCTAATAGCCATGAACGATAAGGGAAAAATCAAAGCCCCAATTGTTCAAAAGAACAAGGGGGGCATGAAAATGAATGTATACCTCAACTGAGGTGAGCTAGGCCACTAGAGGAGGTGCTGTCCAAAACTTGACTGAAATGCGCCTTCAGGTACGGAACTACTAGTTTTGGAAACAAATTATTCTGTAAATGTAGATTCTACTTCTTGGATACTTGATTCTGGTGTGAGTTCTCACATTTGTACAATGAATCACGATCTGGAATGAAATAGGAAGCTGGATTTAGGGGAGGTGATGGTTACTGTCGGAAGTGGACATAGTGTCGAGGCTTCTGATATTGGATGCCTTATGTTGAATTTAGAATCCGGTTTTATCTTACTTTAGATGATGTACTTGTTTTGCCCAAGGGTCATAAAAATATTGTATCAATTTCGGTCATGAACCAAAAGGGATTTCACTTTTTTATAGGAGATGAGTCCTGTCGAATTTATTTCAGAAATAAACTGGTTGGTACAGCTACATTATTAAATGGTTTATACCATTTGAATTTAAAGAATATAATAACTGTGAACACTATAACTAAGAAATATGGTAGGGGTGAAACAAACTAAGCACTTAAATGGAATCTTATATTTGGTCTTATTGGTCAGACCAAGGTACATAAAATGGAGAAAGATGGGCTTACGGGTCCATTGAGATTGGATCCTTATCCAACTTATGAATCTTTTCTTCAAGGCAAAATGACTAAGTTACCCTTCACAATGACTTTTAAAAGAGTTGTTGAAAAACTTGGATTGATCTATACAAATGTATGTGGCCCTTTTGAAGTGGCACGACATGGTTTTCAGTATTTCATTACATTTATCGATGACCATACTAGGTATGGGTTTGTGTACTTAATGAAACATAAATATGAAACTTTTGATAAATTCAAGGAATTTAAAGCCCTAGTTGAAAACCAAACAGGTAACTGTGTTATGACTCTTTGGTCAGACCGAGGTGGTGAGTATGTGAGTATCGAGTTTGTCGAGTTCTTAAAAGAACTAGGAATAGTGTCACAATTCACTCCTCCAGCTACTCCATAATTAAATAGTGTATCATAAACAAGGAACCGAACCTTGTTGGACATGGTTCGCTCCATGCTTAACTATACTGATCTATGATTTAGATGTGGGGTCATGCACTACTTACTGCTGCACATATCTTGAACAGATGTCCTTCCAAATCCGTTCCTAAGACTCCACATGAGATGTGGAAAGGTAGGAAACCAAGTCTTAATCACATTAGGATTTGGAGATGCCCTAGTTATGTCGAGAAGACAAAAGTAGAAAAATTGGAAGCTAGGTCTATGAAAGGTTGTTTCATAGGATATCCAGGGAATTTCATGGGATATCTATTCTACATGCACGAAGATTATAGGATCATCGTTGCTTTACAAGCACACTTCCTGGAAGATGAGTTCATTCAGAAAGGAGGCGCATGTAGAAATATTTCTTTGGAAGAAATAAAAGAAACAACAATTGAGACACTTGTACAAGATATTAGAACCGAACCTTCTAAATACAAACACAACCTCGCAAGTCTAGTAGCATTTCTCAATTACCTAAGAGGTATGACTATCTACATCAAGAGGAACTGAGTGTACATGAGATGACAGAAAGTAGTCAAGATAATGATCCGTCTACATACGACCAAGCGATGGTAGATATTGACTCCACAAAGTGGCAAGAAGATATGGAAGCTGAAATAGACTCAATGCATGCTAACAGGTATGGACTGTAGTAGATCGTCCTAAGGGCATGGTGCCTATTGGAAATAAATGGATCTATAAAAGAAAGACTAATGAATAAGGCATGGTTGATACCTATAAGGCCAGGCTTGTGGCAAAAGATTATTCTTAAAGAGAGGGAATCGAGTACTTCGAGATCTTCTCGTTTGTATCCATGATTAAGTCTATTCGCATGATGCTTGCCATAGCAACCCACTTATATTATGAAATATGGCAAATGGGTGTGAAAACGACATTCCTAAATGGATTCCTCGAGGAGGAGATTTACATGAAACAACCTACGGAATTCATATCTGAAACCAATAATAATAAAGTATGCAAACTTCAGCATGCCGTTTATGGACTGAAGCAAGCCTCGTGAAATTGGAATCTTCATTTTAACGAGACAGTCAAAGAGTTTGATTTTGTCCAAAATGAATAGGAGCCCTGTATTTACAAGAAGTTTAGTGGGAGCATAATTGTATTCTTAATACTATATGTGGATGACATTATACTTATAGGAAACGTAAGAATACTCAGTTCTGTGAAAGCTTGGCTTTCTAAAGAGTTCTCAATGAAAGACTTGGGAGAAGCTACCTATATTCTGGGTATTCGACTCTATCGGGATAGAGCGAAAAAAATGTTAAGTCTTTCTCGAGCCCTCTATATAAAAAAGATCATGAAGTGATTTAGGATGGAAGATTCTAAAAGAGGGTTCCTACCTATGCGGCATGGCATAAAAATCTCTAGAAATGTGTCCTCAAAGTGAGGAAGACAGAAAGAAAATGAGTAAGGTGCTATGATTTGCACTAGACCGGACATAGCCTATATTGTGAGCGTAGTAAGTCGTTTTCAGTCAAATACAGGGAATGAACATTGGACTACTGTGAAGAACATTCTTAAGTACCTGAAGAGGACTAAAGACTTGGTTCTTACGCATGGGGGTGGAGAACTAAAAGTGGAGGTTTATACAAATTCAGATTTTTCGGGGGACATGGATGTGAAGATGTCCACTTCAGGGTATATCTTTACTCTGAATGGTGAAGCAGTATCCTTTAGAAGTGCCAACCAAAGCATGCGTGCAATCTCTATATGTCCATCTGAATATCAGGTAGCGGCAGAGGCTGCTAAAAAATCTTTTTGGATTAATAAGTTCACTGAGAAAGTTTAAGTGGTTCGTGACGCAGAGAAGCCCGTGATGCTGTTTTGCGACAACAACGGAGCTGTTGCACAGGCTAAGGAGCCTAGGGCTCACCACAACACCAATGTACCTCAGTACACGAGCTCAAGTGAGTAAATAGTTAGGCATTAAACAGAGGTAAGAACATATCAATCGACATATTGAGAGAAAATATCATTTTGCTAGAGAAATGATTCAGAAAGGGAATATTATACTGCACAGAGTAGACACAGCAAATAACGTTGCTGATCCACTGACCAAGCCACTATCTACGATGGTCTTAGAATGACATCTGAAGAGTGTGGGTATTATATACCATAGTTTGTGGCATTGAGTGCAAATGGGAGATTGTTAGGAATATACCCTCGAATGCCACTCAGAGGATGAGAGAGTGAGAGCATTGTATTGTAATTATGAACATTTATTAAATAAGGCATTTATTATTACTATATTATTGTATATCACTGGTATCGTGATTTGGCATATAGAATAATAGTCCGTTCATTCGAGAGCAAACATTCCACTCCTTATGGAGATAAAGAAATAGGCACTGCAAGTGAATTAGGGCTTGAATACTTAATTGGTTCGCAAGTCGGTAAAACTTAACTGGGTAGTAAGTTTAGACAATACTTGTATAATGTGTACTTTGACATAGAGTGATTGTCTTCACTAAAGATTAGTGGGATCACATGTTATAGGCGTGCGAATGGGATTAATATACTCGAACACAACTCACCTCGATTTGGTCACATGGATATCACTCAGGGACTGTCAATGACTGAATTGAAAGGTTGTGATAGGTATATGTGGACCTTTGACTTGAGTTTTCAGTAGGATATGTGCTTATGACATGGAGTTAGTCATTAGAGTAGTTCGATCCAAACACCGGTTAGTGGGGTCAACCTCGAAATGCAACTTAGTGGGTGTTGGGATAAACAATCATGTACTTTATTTTTATAAAGTGCCAACATACAGCAAGTCTTCGCGCTGCCATCATACAGCAAAAGTATATCTGCCAACATACAGTAAGAAGCTCATCAGTAGATATGACACCAAGTATGGAAGCTGTCCGGAAACATTCATACAGCACCTTCCATACACCAGTACTAAGAGATATCCCACAGCGTTGGAACCTACAGCTACAGCATTATAAATACAACACGTTGGATACAGCAAACAGGCTGTAAGTGTTAGGATCTTCAACACTTATCCAACATGATTGAAGACTGTTGGAACGGAATCTGTTTTATACGCTAAAGTCAAGCCACCGTTTGAAAAGAAGTAATTAAATACTGACTGGATAAAGTATTTAAATACCAGCCGAAAAAGATCTTCAAACATGGAGCAAAATCCGGATCTTGCACTGTGCAAGTTAATCAACACGTTGGAACGGACTCTTTGTACAACGAACGACTGAAAACTGAACAAACTAAGATATACTGAGATTCACAAGAGATCTTCACAAGAACAGTATATCAAGAGCAAACATATTTCTTCGAGCATACTGCCATTCTTGAGAGAAGAAATATACAAGTGCTAAACCTTGAACAACACATCATCAGCTCAAGCTCAAGAAGTCAAGCTGTTGTTCAAACCCGTGTTCTTATATTTTGAAGAAAACCATCAGCCCTATGTGGACTGAAGATAGACTTGCCTTTCCTGAATTGTGTGTGACAGATCTTCATTGTAGACGAAGCTTTGGAACTGTGTGTGAAGAAGTAAGTCAAGTGATAGCTTTAACCAATCTATGTGAACGGTTAAAAGCGATGGTCTTTGTATCAATCTGCGCGAATGATACAAGGATAGGTTTGATTATAGTCATGTAGTTGTGTATGTAGTGATTATAATAAACATTTTTACTCCTGTGTGGAGGACCAGTGGACGTAGAGGGGTTTACCTCGAACCACTTTAAATATCGAGTTATTTACCTTCTGCACTTACTGTTTTCATTACTGTGATTATTTTTAAGTATACATTGCATACCATGTACGCACCAAGCTAACAGGAGAAAACCTAGTTGCTGTATTTACAGCAACTTACTTTAACAGACTTCCGCTATGCACTCTTATTTGAAAAATGTACAGCTTGTTGTACTAACACTTTTCCAAGCTGTATTCTGTATACTTAGTGGCCAACAAGAGGTATCGGAGCGGTTGATTCTAAAAAAAATCAGTCGCATTTTTAACCGAATCAGATCCTAAAATCACTTATTTTTTAAAACAGTCTTTATCTTTCCTATTTTCCCATATGGATACCTCTATGATCAATAAGGTTCCTATGTTTTCTATTAACGAGTTTGATGATTGGAGAATTAGGATGGAGGCTCATCTTGCAGCCATGCACGAAGAAATGATTTTTGTCATTCCCCATAAAAATCATGAAGGTAAATCCTGCAGCAAGGATTGAAGGGAAAGCTCATGCCGAGATGCTCGAGAAGGAGGACAAGTAGTGGACAACTGACGAGCGCAAGCATGCCAATCTCGACAACGTAGCTAAGAATGCGCTATTTATCACTCTCGACAAAGGCACATTCTCAAAGGTAAAAAGTTGTAAGACAACTAAGGAAATCTGGGATAAACTCAAGATGATTTGTAAGGGAACTGAGCTCTCAAAAGAAAATAAGATTTCAAAACTAACTCAGCAATTTGAATCTTTCGAAATGAAACCAACTAAAACTTTTGAGGAACTTGACCTCAGATTCACTGGCATTGTCGGTGAACTTGAAGCGTTGGGCAAAATTTATACCCAAAAGGAGAAGAACTTAAAAATTTCCAGATATCTCCCTGCCCGATGGGACATAAAAACCACAGCTATGCGTGTGTCATGTAATCTTAATGACATATCTACTTTCGACCTCTTCTCTGACCTAAAGGCTTTCGACAAGAGAGAGAAAGCTGAAGAATCACCTACTAGGACTACAGCGTTAGTCGCTGTATCCAACAGGAGACACAGCATGCCCAGCACATCTAAATCTGCCAACAAAAATGCTGACAGTGACGATGATATCCTTTCACAGGATGAAATGGCCCTGCTCATGCACAAATTCAAGAAATTCATCAAACAGTCTGGAAAGACTGCATACAGGCCCAAGCCTTTTAACAAGGTAAATTCAAAATCTTCCCCATCTGGTGATTCTAACTTATGTTATAATTGCAGAAAACTGGGACATTATGCGAATAAATGTCCACATCCTAAAGTCCAAAAGTTGGCGGAAGCCGAGCAACAAGAAAAGGACGAAAGAAGGCATGCTTGGAAGAACAAGCTCAAGGCCCTGATCGGCGAATCATAAGCCTCGCTCGCTCAAACCAAGACCAAGGAATATCTTCAGGCGGTTACTGACAGTGACTCGTCCGATGATGAACTCGAAGATAAAGCATACATGTGCTTTATGGCTAAAGATATTGAACAAAATGCAGGTAGCGATGATGAGTTAAGCTCAACATCTAATATTCCCATTAATGCATCTCATACTTTCGAAAATATGATGAATGAATTCAAAAGCATTCAAAACGCTCATGAGACATTAAAACGAGAAAACTTACAGCTCGAAATTTCTAACTTAGAGCTAAAAGATGAAAATGATTTGCTCAGAAATAATTACGAAAATATGTCTATCGATTGCGAAATCAGCAAGATCACAGTGGAAAAAGTCATGGAGAGCAATCATCAACTTGCTCACGAACTAAATGAGGCTAAGTCTCATAGTGAGAGCAAGACAAATGATTTCGTTCTGCTCGAAGCCAAAAGTAAAAACTCTCGAGAAATGAGAAGGAGAACTTGAGACCATCTTGAAATCTTTCGAGAAATCATCTAAAAGGATGGAAGAAATTCAAAGCACCGAGCAACATGATCACGATAAGAGTGTCTTAGGATACAACTCATTCTCCAATAAAGGGAAAACTAGTACTGTGTTCATTAGGGGTGTGGAACCTATTCTTGTACCCGATGAGACCCTAAGTTCGGTCAAAGCACCTGTTGCACCGCGAACAGCAAAGGCTATCATTCTGCCACCATAGTCATATCACATACAGTGGAATCCTCAGCTATCCAGACCTGTAAGGCATAACCAACAGCATGCTCCCCGAGCATATCAACAGCACCAACAGCCGTTCAGAAAAAAAGTTGTACCCAAATATCAAAGGCCCGCACGACAGTACTTCCAACAGTACAACACGCCTAGATATTGGATCCAGGAACCTCGTTATCCATCGAGAAATAAGGTTATCGTACAGTATCAGCAACAGCTTTGGGAATCCAACTGGAGACCCAGAAGGCAAGCTGTATGGCCAAAGAAAATGGCTCCACCTCCAAGACGGCATTCGTACTGGATTAATAATAATAATCCTGAAGTTTTCATGCATAATAATTATCAAGGTTACAGCGACTACGTGCCTGCCCCACGTAGACATCGCAAAACCGGACCTAAAGTAACCTACAACAAGCCAATTGCTGTCAGGCAAATCTACCTAAAGGCACTAACATCCATGGACCCAACATCCAAAGGGGACCTAAATCTACTTAATTTCCTTGCCTACAGGACATCTTTGAGAAGGACATCTGGTACTTCGACAACGGGTGTTCTCGGCACATGACAGGAGATAAAAGTAAGCTGTCAGATTATGTAGAAGGTCGCGGTCCAAAAGTGCGCTTCGGTGATAAATCTAAAGGAAGAACAAGGGGGAAGGGAACCCTACTTGTAGGAAAATTCAAAGTCATTAATGTAGCTTATGTTGAAGGCTTACAGTATAATCTACTTAGTATTATCCACTTCTGTGACAAACAGTTCTCAGTGAAATTCTATATAGTCCACTGTAGAGTCAAGAACATTCTGACTAAAGAAGTTGTGCTTACAGGCAGCAGATCAGGTAATATGTATATTGCTGACTAGATGCCTACGAGCTCTACAATTCCTTGTTTTGTTGCCAAAGGCACTGCAGATCTAAGCTGGCTATGGCACAAGAGGATGTCTCACGTCAACTTCAAGACTATCAACAAGCTCGCCAGATAAGGAATAGTTAGAGGTTTGCCCGATATGTCATTCCAAAAAGACAGCGTCTGCGGACCCTGTCAGAAAGGCAAGCAAATCAAGACTACCCTGAAAAGCAAATCCTACCTTTCCACTCACAAAGTTCTAGAAATGCTACACATGGATCTCTGCGGTCCTATAGACCCGGTAAGTCTGGGAGGTAAGAAATACTATCTCGTTGTTGTTGATAATTTTTCCAGGTATGCTTGGACAATCTTCCTGAGCAAGAAAAAGGAAACCACATCAAAGCTGCCCGAGCACCTGAGGAAGCTTAAAAATGAGAAAGGGTTGAGTATCGTGTCCATTCGTTCCGACAGAGGTACTGAATTTACTAACCACTTTATAGAGGAATACTGTTCGGACAATGGGATACAGCACGAATACTCAGCTGCCCGCACACCTCAACAAAATGGTGTTGCCGAGCGAAAGAACAGGACGCTCAAAGAAGCAACAAGTACCATGATTGCCGCAAGCAAGTTGCCACAGCGTTTCTGGCGTGAAGTCACCAGTACAGCATGTTATACACAAAACCGCTGTATTATCAACAAACATCACAAAAAAACAGCATACAAGGTATGGACCAACAAAACTCTATTAATTTCGTACTTTCACATATTCGGATGCAGGTGTTATGTTTTGAACAACGGGAAAGATCAACTTAGACCCTTCGATGAGAAGTCGGATGAAGGGATATTTGTAGGATATTCCTCTGTCAGCAAAGCTTACAGGATCTTTAATAAACAGAAGTTGATAATTGAGGAATCAGTACATGTGGTGTTCGACGAGCCTCACCATGATCCTACATGAGTAGAAGATATTACTCAGAATATCCAACAACTCTTCATTAATGACCCTCCAACTCCTATAGAGCATGTCGTTAACTTAGAAATCAACCCCGCAGCTGTAAGAACGGAAGTAGATGAAGCTGATGTTGTACAAGCTGAAGCTGAAACTACAGCAACTCAAGATACAGTACGGGATGCCGAATTAGTGTAACACCCCCAGATTTGACCAGAAATATTACAGCGCCGTGGGCCCCGAGATGGAACCCACAAGGCTAAAGGAAATTTTCGCAATCATTTACAAATGCCCAAGAGGCTAACAACAGTACTATCTTTAAAAACATTCGAAGACGTTATAAAACTCGTTTATCAAACCGTCGTAAAAACTCATTTGAAACCGCAAGGCCTGAAATGCCAAGACTCAACAGTTTAAAAACATATGTTAAGCTATCGCTTACACATACCGACAGAATAGTTTAGAAAACGATTTCCAAAGTAACCCAAGTTACCAGATACCAAAAGGCCATTTAAAAATACTCATGCAGCGGATAAAGACAAACAATTAAAATACTCTAGCAGCGGAATACAACAACTGATCAGAAACTCAACACACGATTACATGTCCTAGCCAGTATCCTCCAGGAAGCTCATCTCTCCACGACCGCTACAAGCTTGGTAATCCAAGAACCTAAAAGAAAGCCCACGACGGGGTCAGCCATAATATCCAACAATGATAACCATCACATCACGTCAATAATTACATATCAATGGAAATACTAAGTAAGAATACGACCAATGTAATCTTACTGTCGTAACTTTACGAAAATCCATGATTCGTATCCTTAACAACACATTAAGATAATACTGAAATATCTGTACGGTATCTCAACAATACCCAAGGTTCTCAAAACATGATCATAACTCGCGATACGGAAATTATACCAACTCTGGCCAATTCAATCCATCGGATGATGTCGACAATTCCAATACGATAATCGATTGTCCATCAAAGACAAGTACCAAGGAAATATGGAACATACCTCAAGATACGAAATACCATTACCATCACGTCAGTCTAATCCGAGATCAGATCAACACAACATACGGACATGGTCCTAACACAAGACCTACAAATGCATACTCATATGACAACGTCAATATGCTCACAACAATAACAACAATGTATACTTATGGCAAACCCATAATATACATATGCACAACAACAATACATATGGTAATCCAACGATCCAGCGCACACAGCTATAGATTCCCATGATGATCCCATCGGACCAAAGCATGGTGGCATTACATCGTCTAACGATCCAAAGACACAGCTATAGATTCCCATGATGATTCCCGTCGGATCAAAGCATGGTGGACATATGACAACAATGCGCAACTGCACAAAACAACAGTACACAATGTACGACAACAACAATGCACAAATGCATGACAACAACGATACACGAATGTATCACGACATGATCGACACAAATGACAAAAATGATTAGAGTACTTGCTCTGAGTCCTTCGAGAGCAATCTCGATGTCCAAACCATCACGAACCATTATTCTGAATATTCGACGATCCAAAATGTCACGAACGGTAGATAATTCACGTCTTCGTCTATACCACAACATA
The DNA here is from genome assembly GCA_033398695.1 of Orobanche coerulescens. NCBI lineage: Eukaryota > Viridiplantae > Streptophyta > Magnoliopsida > Lamiales > Orobanchaceae > Orobanche > Orobanche coerulescens. The sequence goes on along the minus strand of CM065807.1, from coordinate 93,671,600 downwards.
TCTTCGATACCAAGTATACCAACAATAAATGTGAATCATATACCTTATGATTAAATTCCCAAAACTCGAATACAACCTATAATCCCAAATCCCCTGTGATTACGATTATAAACATTGCTATGCGAATTATAAACGAATGAAACTGAAACCATTTATTAAATATTACAAACTGAGCAAGTAATAACTTGCCTCGATACCGATACGACGATGATGAAGCCATCACTAATCTCATTGTCTTCGTCTACTAGCTCCTCGGCCCTGACCAACACCATTCACGAACATTCTTGAGCTCGACCGCAACACACGGTTGTAATCACCGATCGATATTCTCAACCTATTACAGTAATCGATAGACAACAAGTTCGATAATAAACAACAATCGATAAAACCAAATCACAAACCCAACGTCTTGACAATATCTCGATTAAACACTAGTCGGATCAATCCTACTCAAACCAGCACGAATTCATAACCACAACACGAAAATACTGCACTTTCTGCCTTCTTAGCGCACGTTAATCACTTAACGTAGCGTGCGCTAAGTTGCTCCCGTTAGCGCACGCTAGGCAGTAAACGTAGCGTGCGCTAATGCTGTACAGATGCATGTTTTTCAGATACCGATCAACTTATGGCGATTTCAAGAACACTAAGTGATTTTGAATCATGTTCAAAGCTATCAAAACAACGAAATCTGATATCCTTTAACATATAAACAATCATCCAACTTATAATCCAAGTTCTATATCCATATATCATCTTCCTTAATATTAATACATGAAACATCAAGAACGTAACCATATTTCCTTAATCTTCCATTACAGAGAGTAATCATCGACAATAACATCAACATCCGAAACTGAGAAGAAGGATTAATCCACTTATCGCAAGAAAACGAACAACACAATCCAAATCACAAGAATCATATTAATATCATCATACTCCGGTAATCCATCTCATAATCATGCTTGTCAACTTGTTTATATGATAATCATCAACTCAAGAACCTCAACATTCAATCTAAAACGAAATCCAAAGATGAAGAGTATTACCTTTTTGAAGTAATGGATTGATTTCCAAGGTTGAATCCATTTCCAAGAATCACCAATGACTTCAAGAACAAAGCTTTAATCCATGATTTCCATCTTTAATCTTGTTAAAGAGGATCATCCCTCAGTGTTTAGGAACTCCAAATGTCCTCCCAAGGTTCTCTCTATCGGGTGAAAGGAAAGAAATGGACGAAATGCTTCATAACACCCGTTTGTCCCTTTTTATAAAGTATATTACTAGCGTGCGCTAAACCTTATGTTTAGCGTGCGCTACGGCCTTAGCGTGCGCTAACTGACTTTGTTAGCGTGCGCTATCGTAGTCCAGAGGCTACTGTCTGGCTTCGTACATGTGCTTACATACGTAATGCCCATGCATTAGTGTACGTAACTTACACTCTCTAGCGTACGCAAGTCCTTGCGTTTAGCGTGCGCTAACATCAGTTGACTCGTTTATCTGTATGCTCCGAAGACTGGTCCACCCGCCGAAAGTGCTGATGAGGATAAGATTCCTTTTTGTCCGATATACAGTTAGCGTGCGCTAATCAAAATGTATTAGCATGCGCTAACACTACATTACAACATCCATTGACCTATCAGAACGTGCGCCGAAAGTGGCCTGGTCCACACGCAGATTCCTTCCGATCTGACTGCATTAGCGTGCGTTATCTTATATCTATAGCGTGCTCTAAACCTGCACGATAGCGTGCGCTACTCATGATTATTAGCGTGCGCTAATAATGTTACACTTAGCCATTTCCCGCAATTTCTATCCAACCTCTCGACATACCAAAAATGAACATACGGCATACTGAATACATATACTTCTTACATCCAATTGTCGACCAAGTACGACAATTATACCAATACAGATGTCTCGGTCCTTCAATTATTTTACCCATACTGTACAGATTCCACGCTGTACCACCTAACTCGGATAAAATAATCTTCAACAACAGTAGTGGAAATTCCGGATATTACATACTACACCACTTAAAATAAGTTTCGTCCTCGAAACTTGCAATCCGTCATAAAAACAAACAAACCGTTCAACCAAATATCCCGAAACCATCACGGCAATGATCAATCATCATTATTACCGAATAACCAAAATAGCATACTTACATATGCGCCAAGTCGACGATCTCCTGAGATACTAGCAAGTGACTTCACTGTAAAGCTTCAACACGCTTACGATCACAATTCCATGAGTCTCAACAAAAACATAACATCTGTAAAGCTTCAACACGCTTCGGAAGAAATAATCTATCCGTTTCAAATCCTGTCTGTTTGATTACACAATCAAGTCCAAATCCTGATACAAATCAATAATACACGATACATCTGTGAAACAACTGCCCAACACAATGGCAACGAATCCCGAAATATCGACACAAAATCTGAACACTCAGATGATCACCAGCAATGATCAACCCATAAATTAATCAAGAATATCATTGACATGATAAACTCTAATATGACCAATCCAAAGGTCGAAACGCAATCAAGAATATCATCACCATGATAAACTCCAACACGGTCAACACAGAACCACAGAAACAGATATACGAAAGAATAACATTCTCAAAACGACAAATCAATCACGTACAGTAGATCTCAATAAACACACCTGACTGGCGAACATTCCCCTCGGCATACGAACAACGAATCGCAAATCAACGAACATACCAATTCATACAAAGAGTGGAAACGACCACTCAATATTTAAAACAACCAGCATGGGGTCACCATCCCCAAATTTACACTTACAAAGAAATCATTCAAAGATCACTATGGTAGAATCGCGCTAATACCGTACCAATGGAATCACATAGCACATATGTCCCGGTTTCACAAAACCCATAGTTCCAAAATTACATGATGTACCCGAACCTGCAACACGTAGTATATTTCTCTCATCCGATTGATCAACCGATCATCCCTGGATAACCAAACTACCATACTAAAGTTCAAATCTCCTTTCATCGTACCGTTAAGAGTGTTATCCAGTTTGTGAGTCTTACTCAGTACTTCACCATGATATGCACTACGCACTAAATGCGTATGTATATCAGTCACATTTTCAAAACCAGTTTGAAATCATATATCTCGTCAAGAAGACAAATTTTCGAAAGTTCATTCAAAAATTTCAAAACTCAAAACATAAATTTTCGTAAGACCACGAAATCAATTTTCGAAAAATTAAACTGGCTCGCTGGTGCCAAGTATTCGATAACAGTTTCCTTCGATTCTACACGATTTCGAAGTTTCAAATGAAAACTATGCAAATGCTGGACTACATCCATATTACTGTATACCAATTCAATTCGCTATTCCATCGGAAAACCACACGATAAAGTTCCAAAATTTTCAATATATAAACTCCGACTAAAAACTCCTTTTCCACATATGACTCGCAACGTCAATCATTTTCCATCCTGGATCACCTCAATTATGTTATGACAATGCATTGAAACAAATCAACACAGCGAAAGACTTCCCGAGAAGTTTCTTTTGAACAAGTAATCCAGAACCCCGAAAGGCAGGAACGACATAGATAAACGATTGATAAAGTGTTTTACAAGTCTCGGGAGTTTTTAAGAAAACAGAAAAGTCTTTTGAAATATTAGGGTCTCAGCCCGTATCTCGTTCCGCATTACAAGAAGTTTAAAAAGTAGGAAACTCGTTTTCGGACCCCAAGTCCTGAGTTATAAAACAATTTCAAATATCTATTGGGTCTCGGCCCAAAAATCATTTACGGTAAAACATCCGTAAAACATTCATTTTGAAAAGTATCATTTTCAAATGCTCAAAAACAGTTCATATATCTCAAAATAAACTAACATGACTACATGTTCTCCTGAACAATCCACAATATTTCTCCCAAATGCACAGCTCCATTTCAAAACTTAATCGACATATTGATTTCCAAAATCATAACTTCTCAAGATCATCAATCTTGTCCCAACTCTGTCATCTTATACTGTAACGCATAATATCTTTCTGAACCTCAGAACATATCAACTTAGAACGGCAATAAATCTCAATGCAATTCAAAAATCCAATACTTACAGATCGTAAAGCCGACGATTCCCCGTGATACTGGCACATGTCTCGACTCAAGAAAATACTCGACACAGATATTTTCAAAACACACATTTTGCAAACTCAGTTCAACTCGAGAAAACAACATAGCTCTATCTGAAGAAACACGTTAACATCATTTGAAAAAGTTACAACAATCCCAGTACCACACTGGTAAATCACATAACGCACAAGCCCGAGCGAACAACAAAAACCCAGAGCTCAAACACTTGTCAACCGACAACTCGAATGACACGACAAAAGCACAACCCAACTCGACCCGACTGCCCAGGTTTTCACAACCTAAGCTCCGATACCATATTCTGTAACACCCCCAGATTTGACCAGAAATATTACAGCGCCGTGGGCCCCGAGATGGAACCCACAAGGCTAAAGGAAATTTTTGCAAACATTTACAAATGCCCAAGAGGCTAACAACAGTACTATCTTTAAAAACATTCGAAGACGTTATAAAACTCGTTTATCAAACTGTCGTAAAAACTCATTAGAAACCGCAAGGCCCGAAATGCCAAGACTCAACAGTTTAAAAACATACGTTAAGCTATCGCTTACACGTACCGACAAAATAGTTTAGAAAACGATTGCCAAAGTAACCCAAGTTACCAGATACCAAAAGGCCATTTAAAAATACTCACGCAGCGGATAAAGACAAACAATTAAAATACTCTAGCAGCGGAATACAACAACTGATCAGAAACTCAACACACGATTACATGTCCTAGCCAGTATCCTCCAGAAAGCTCATCTCTCCACGACCGCTACAATCTTGGTAATCCAAGAACCTAAAAGAAAGCCCACGATGGGGTCATCCATAATATCCAACAATGATAACCATCACATCACGTCAATAATTACATATCAATGGAAATACTAAATAAGAATACGACCAATGTAATCTTACTGTCGTAACTTTACGAAAAATCATGATTCGTATCCTTAACAACACATTAAGATAATACCGAAATATCTGTACGGTATCTCAACAATACCCAAGGTTCTCAAAACATGATCATAACTCGCGATACGGAAATTATACCAACTCTGGCCAATTCAATCCATCGGATGACGTCAACAATTCCAATACGATAATCGATTGTCCATCAAAGACAAGTACCAAGGAAATATGGAACATACCTCAAGATACGAAATACCATTACCATCACGTCAGTCTAATCCGAGATCAGATCAACACAACATACGGACATGGTCCTAACACAAGACCTACAAATGCATACTCATATGACAACGTCAATATGCGCACAACAATAACAACAATGTATACTTATGGCAAACCCATAATATACATATGCACAACAACAATACATATGGTAATCCAATGATCCAGCGCACACAGCTACAGATTCTCATGATGATCCCGTCGGACCAAAGCATGGTGGCATTACCTGTCCAATGATCCAGCGCACACAGCTATAGATTCCCATGATGATTCCCGTCGGATCAAAGCATGGTGGACATATGACAACAATGCATAACTACACAAAACAACAGTACACAATGTACGACAACAACAATGCACAAATGCATGACAACAACGATACACGAATGTATCACGACATGATCGACACAAATGACAAAAATGATTAGAGTACTTGCTCCGAGTCCTTCGAGAGAAATCTCGATGTCCAAACCATCACGAACCATTATTCTTAATATTCGACGATCCAAAATGTCACGAACGGTAGATAATTCACGTCTTCGTCTATACCACAACATATCTTCGATACCAAGTATACCAACAATAAATGTGAATCATATACCTTATGATTAAATTCCCAAAACTCGAATACAACCTATAATCCCAAATCCCCTGTGATTACGATTATAAACATTGATATACGAATTATAAACGAATGAAACTGAAACCATTTATTAAATATTACAAACTGAGTAAGTAATAACTTGCCTCGATACCGATACGACGATGATGAAGCCGTCACTAATCTCATTGTCTTCGTCTACTAGCTCATCGGCCCTGACCAACACCATTCACGAACATTCTCGAGCTCGACCGAAACACATGGTTGTAATCACCGATCGATAAAACCAAATCACAAACCCAACGTCTTGACAATATCTCGATTAAACACTATTCGGATCAATCCTACTCAAACCAGCACGAATTCATAACCACAACACGAAAATACTGCACTTTCTGCCTTCTTAGCGAACGTTAATCACTTAACGTAGCGTGCGCTAAGTTGCTCCCGTTAGCGCGCGTTAGGCAGTAAACGTAGCGTGCGCTAATGCTGTACAGATGCATGTTTTTCAGATACCGATCAACTTATGGCGATTTCAAGAACACTAAGTGATTCTGAATCATGTTCAAAGCTATCAAAACAACGAAATCCGATATCCTTTAAACAATCATCCAACTTATAATCCAAGTTCTATATCCATATATCATCTTCCTTAATATTAATACATGAAACATCAAGAACGTAACCATATTTCCTTAATCTTCCATTACAGAGAGTAATCATCGACAATAACATCAACATCCGAAACTGAGGAGAAGGATTAATCCACTTATCTCAAGAAAACGAACAACACAATCCAAATCACAAGAATCATATTAATATCATCATACTCCGGTAATCCATCTCATAATCATGCTTGTCAACTTGTTTATATGATAATCATCAACTCAAGAACCTCAACATTCAATCTAAAACGAAATCCAAAGATGAAGAGTATTACCTTTTTGAAGTAATGGATTGATTTCCAAGGTTGAATCCATTTCCAAGAATCACCAATGACTTCAAGAACAAAGCTTTAATCCATGATTTCCATCTTTAATCTTGTTAAAGAGGATCATCCCTCAGTGTTTAGGAACTCCAAATGTCCTCCCAAGGTTCTCTCTATCGGGTGAAAGGAAAGAAATGGACGAAATGCTTCATAACACCCGTTTGTCCCTTTTTATAAAGTATATTACTAGCGTGCGCTAAACCTTATGTTTAGCGTGCGCTACGGCCTTAGCGTGCGCTAACTGGCTTTGTTAGCGTGCGCTATCGTAGTCCAGAGGCTACTGTCTGGCTTCGTACATGTGCTTACATACGTAATGCCCATGCATTAGTGTACGTAACTTACACTCTCTAGCGTACGCAAGTCCTTGCGTTTAGCGTGCGCTAACATCAGTTGACTCGTTTATCTGTATGCTCCGAAGACTGGTCCACCCGCCGAAAGTGCTGATGAGGATAAGATTCCTTTTTGTCCGATATACAGTTAGCGTGCGCTAATCAACATGTATTAGCGTGCGCTAACACTACATTACAACATCCGTTGACTTATCAGAACGTGCGCCGAAAGTGGCCTGGTCCACACGTAGATTCCTTCCGATCTGACTGCATTAGCGTGCGTTATCTTATATCTGTAGCGTGCGCTAAACCTGCACGATAGCGTGCGCTACTCATGATTATTAGCGTGCGCTAATAATGTTACACTTAGCCATTTCCCGCAATTTCTGTCCAACCTCTCGACATACCAAAAATGAACATACGGCATACTGAATACATATACTTCTTACATCCAATTATCGACCAAGTACGACAATTATACCAATACAGATGTCTCGGTCCTTCAATTATTTTACCCATACTGTACAGATTCCATGCTGTACCACCTAACTCGGATAAAATAATCTTAAACAACAGTAGTGGAAATTCCGGATATTATAATTAGAACCCGACAGAAGATGGTTGATAGATAACCCACAGGAGTTGATCATAGGAAACATTAATGCTGGAGTTTCTACCCGTAGGAGAATACAGAGTATACCAGGAAATGTACTATGTGTGCAAGAAGAACCCGAATCTGAGCAATCTCCATTTCCAGTATGGAAGTCTCAAGCTGAACTTAGAAGACTTAATATGTGCACTATCGTTGTATTCTTAGCTCAATCCGAACCTGTTTCTACCAAAGAAGTTCTTAACAATTCTCACTGGATTATATCTATGGAAGAAGAGCTTAATGGTTTCAAAAGAAACAACGTATGGTATCTAGTACCCAGACCTGAGCAACAAGCCGTGATTGGAACTAAATGGGTATTTAGAAACAAGAAGGATGAGAATAGACTTGTTATCAGAAACAAATCCCATCTAGTCGCACAAGGCTACAGACTGGAAGAAGGCATAGACTATGATGAAACATTTTCCCTTGTTGCCAGACTAGAAACCATTAGGATATTTCTAGCCTTTGCCGCCCATAAGATCTTTATTGTATATCAAATAGACGTCAAGAGCGCATTCCTGAATGGAGACCTCTCCGAAGAAGTCTATGTTGAACAACCACCAGGGTTTGTCAACACAGAAGGCGGAGACCTTGTATACAGGCTACGGAAGGCACTGTATGGACTTAAGCAAGCACCTAGAGCATGGTACGAGACTCTGTCTCTGTACCTTACAAATAATGGATTCGAGAAAGGTGTTGTGGACAAGACCCTATTTAAGATACAGGAAGGTGATGACCTCCTGATGGTTTAAATATATGTAGATGATATTATATTTGGTTCAGCTAACCTTGCTTTATGTCAAAGGTTCTCTCATCTCATGCAAAATAAAACTGAAATGAGTATGATGGGAGAACTTAATTATTTCCTAGGATTGCGGGTAAAGCAGTTGCCTACAGGGATCTTTATCAACCAGGAAAAGTACAGCAAGGAGCTTCTCAACAAGTTTGAAATGAATAATTCCAAATCCTCATCAACCCCATGAGCACTTCCGTGCAAATTAGTGCTGATGAGGCTGGAAAGCTGGTTGATCAGTCACTCTACAGGAAGCTAATAGGCTCACTCCTGTACTTAATAGCTAGCAGGCCCGATATCCAGTTTGTTGTAGGAGTATGTGCTCGGTATCAAGTAGCACCTAAAGAATCACACTTCAGCTTCAGCCAAATGAATCCTGAAGTACGTTAAAGAAGGCAGAACAGTCGATGTAGGACTATGGTATGCTAAAGAAGGCGGATTCGATTTGGTTGGCTACAGTGCCTCAGATCTCGGAGGTTGCAAGCTAGATAGGAAGAGTACAAGCGGTACATGTCACTTTCTTGGACCTAGACTTGTATCTTGGTTCAGTAAGAAACAATTGACAAACTCGCTTTCCACAGCTGAATCAGAATACTATGCTACTGGTAGTTGTTGCATGCAGATCCTTTGGATGCAACAACAACTATCAGACTATAGAATCATTGCCAAGGAAACACCAATTATGTGCGATAGCACGAGTGCAATTTCAATAACGCACAATTCAATAATGCACTTGCGTACTAAGCATATTCATATGAAGCATCACTTCATTTGGAATCATGTTGAGAACAAGGATGTTCGGCTCGAGAAAGTTCATACGGATATCCAGTTAGCCGATATCTTTACCAACCTCTCAGCACAGCCAGATTCTGTATGCTTTGACAAGAATTGGAAATGCTATAGCCCGACTCCCTGTAAGTTTTAATGCTTTTACTCAACAATTGAGGGGGAATGCTGTAAGACCCAAGAATACAGTATCCACCGTTAATTAACTGTACACATAGATAATCCGACAGCACTGTAGGAATAATGAAACAAGAAATCATCCTACAGCTGACATGTGCATTAATTAAGGGGGAAGACAGTACGGCCCATGAATACAGTATTAATCCAAATATTGCTGTAAGAATTGAATCATGTGTGTACCTTTTAAGGGGGAATGCTGTATTTTCGCGGATACAGCACATACTATGGGAAATCAATTACTATTATACTAATATTTTATTCCTTTTTAAAATAGTTTTGAGTCCACGTGCCATGTTTCATAATTAAAACGTCTTCGCATTTAATGCTTTACACGACATTTGGACTATTTTATCTCAAACGTCACGATTTTTCAATTAAATAATTATTTCAAACTGCCATTTCGGGCAATAAGGGAATGATAAGTGTCAGTTTTACACACTCATCCATGATTGGTATTGATATATTTCACCCATAATTATGATCTAGTCTACTCGTTTTTGCTTTAAATTAATTAGTTTTTAATAATCTTATTTTTATAGGATGAAGATGTAAATTTAGCCTTAATCGTATTGATTTACTGATTAACTCAAGAAATAACATGTTTATAAAATTTTCTATTTATTGAGTTTCTATGTATTCATGTTGTAGATCTTTACGAGACAAGTTCGGCAGTCTATCCGGATTCAAAATCAGAGTTATATATCAAAAGTTATCATCCGAAAAAGATTTGGGGCGAAAACATAAAAGTCTAAGAAATTTTGGGCTAAAACTGAAGTCTGAAACTCCATACGGGCGTACAAATAAAGTTACGGTCGTAACTCACACAGAAACTAATGTGCAGAAAGCTGAATCCATGTTACGGCCGTAACACCAAAGCATACGACCGTAAGTCCTCTATGTTACGGCCGTAACATCTGAAAGTTACGGCCGTAGATGTATGATCATTTTTAAATATTTTATACTTTTGGTCTATTATTGAGGGGATGGCTGGCCTTGATCCAATCTAATGTCATAATGCTGGAGTTTTGGAGCTATTACATGACTTTAGATGTATAAATAGACCCCTTAGATCCACCATTTATCATCCTACATCTTATATTTTTCATACTTTGTAATATTTTTCTTTGTGTTAAGAACACACTTGTATTCTTGAGAGTGTATGTAATAATGGTTTAGCTTATGTTGTTGAGGGAGTTTATTGCTTCTTTCTGCTTTATCTACTAAGGGAGTTAGTATCAATTCTTTCCCTTTTTCAACTAATAATGACGACTCAAGCTTGTAATATATTGAATAAACCCTTCATGGGCTAAGTTATCCTTAGTTGGGATTATAAACAAGGTTTGTCATGTTATTTAAGTTTGTATAAAGATCTATTATGGATTACTTGTTATTGTGTGTGATTTTCATTTTTTTACAAATCTTTATTTATTTGGCCAATAAATGACGATATTTATGGTCTTCATATGTTTCGAAAGAAAATATGCTGATTAGATCAAATGATCTTCACTCTAAGTTGTTCTAGGGGATAGAAATATACCTCTAGACCTTAGATGGTTCTTTGAGTTATTTTCATAAAACCTAATGCTATGTATTGAAGCCAATCAACATAGAAATATAGTGGATTGATTCAATATATAAGGGGCGTTTTGACATTCGTAAGAGGAACCGTCTTTTTAAGGAAAATCGAATCTACAGAACATAATAAGTAAATACATATTATGATCTCCTATACATCTTCTATAACTAATGATGACCTAAGTTTGTAATCCCAACTATTTCATTTTACCTTTTATTATTCTATTATTAGTGCAATCTTTCATTTCCTTAAATTTTATAACTATTATTGCATTTTTCTTGCAATTGTCAAACCAAACTCTTAAATTGTGTGTTTCACTCATTTAAATCTCTATAACAAATTGATAAATAGTGTATAATTCAATATATAACCTAACTTTCTCGTGGGATCGATAAACCGGACTCAAAAGTCCACTTACTACTTGATATGATATCGTGCACTTGCGATAGTTACACAAAAGATGTGTCAAGTTTTTGGCTCCGTTGCCGGTAAACACAGGCAGAGGCGATTTTTTTACCCCTTCTCGAACCCTACTAAAAAAAATCAAATTCATCATTATAATTCATTCCCTTTTCAATCTTCACACCTAATCTTCATGTTTTACTTTAATCATTCTTTTAATTACGATTTTTATTTTTAGTTTCTTAGTTCATAATTGTTTTTAGATTTCTTATTCCGTAATATTCTTTGTTAGGATCATGTATATTAGTTAGTATTGTTCATATTAGAGTGGTTATATATAGTTGTTTCAATGATTTGTGATGAATCGGTGGATTTGAGTTTGATTGTGATTGAAAAACTTGTTAAAGAAACTATGAACTCAAGATGTCCAACGAAATGCCACAATGAAAATCTTTGAAATTTTTTATGTTTTTGATGGTTTTACTTGATGATTATAGTCGTGTGATGAAAAGAGAATTATTTTTGTTTAATTTCAGGGATGGCACCTAAGAAATCCGCAAAGAGAAAAGAAAAGGTTGGTTCTTCGTCTCGAGAACCGGCACCACCGTGAAGAGTTCAAAACACACGGTGCATAAAGGAACGGCTATTCAAACTTGATGATTTCATTGGGGATCCATACAACGACACTACCACGTCACCTTTCATTCAAAAGTTCATAGACAACGGGTGGGAGAAATTCGTATCCGAACTCCCAAATGGTAACCCCACCTTAACCCTAAACGTTTACAGTGCTTTCAACAAATCTATTGGGTAGGTGGGGTCGCCTACATATCATTAAACGACGGTGAATCGAAAAGTGATTAATTTTTCACCGGATGTGATCAATAATTACTTGGGGGTTGATTGCACTAATGCGGTAGACATTTCCATTTTATCGAATGGGGATGTGCCTGATGATAGGGTGTTACGATGGGCACTAGTGAGCGAGCTTTATGACAGTATCGGGATCATCAAATCCCGATACAACCAGCCGGACCTCATTGATGATGCTTGGTTCTTATGGATGTGGGCTACCGGGAGTATTTACCCGACTTCGACTCTGACTACTATTTCCATCGGCTATCTGAGAGGCATATTTGCTATCCGCCAAGGGGTGAAAATGGATTTGGGTACTCACATCTCTAATACTATTTGTCACTATGCCGGCACGGTTCCCACTAGGCAAAAGATATTGTACCCCTGCCTTATCACCGATATTTGCAGAAGCCAAAGGGTGAAAATTTCGGCGGGGGGTGATATATTGATGCACGGGGATCGACTCAACGTCCGAAGTAGTATTTTTCGCAGTACTCAGTTAAGGAGCAAGCGGGCACGTGTGGAACCTGAAGTGGAGGGTAGCCATGAGGAGGACTTTGAGCCGGAGGATGATGCAAGGGATGACTTGATGCCTTTTGAGACAGATTTGCTTGAAAGGTTTCGGGGATTAGAGACGTCCCAAGCAGAAATAGTGAGAAGCTAGAACAAAATAATAGAGCGACGAATAAAAATAGAGAAGTGCTTCGAAAAGCTTTTTCGTTTTCTAAACATCCCTGATGATACACCGGGAGGATCACAAAGCTAAAATTTCAGGGAGTTTTCTGCTTTTCTCACTTGCTTTTCATTTCTAAAATCTGGGGACTGTTTTATTTTAAGTTTGGTGGTGTTTTTGAACAGTTGTGTTTATTTTGTTTTGAATCATTTGATTGTATTTTGGTGTGTTTAGTTTTGATTATTGTGGTGTGTTTTGATTATTTTTGTTATTTGGCTTTGATTTTTTTTTGTTAATGTATATTTATATATATATATTTATTTTGTTTATTTTCATTTGTGATATTTCTAGATCTGGCCATAACACCAATAAATTAGCTATATACAAGATTCTAAAATCATTTTAACTGGTTAAAAAATTGTATATTCTAAAAATTTTGAGCCTTAATCTCTCTTTCCAAGCCTTGTAGTTATCATGTAAAATCGAGTCATTTGCTACCTTGAGAAAAGAAGAATCAGTCGGTTGATGAAAAATAGAAGTGAAATTTACTTAATTTTAGGAGTTTTTGATTTTTCATGCTTAGCTAATAAACGATTTTCTGCAAAAATTCTATTCCCTAAAAAAAGAGTCATTGGTGAAAGGGGGCTAGTTGAAAAAAAGGGAGAGGTGTTGCGCAGCAACAGCTGCCTAATTTTGGGGGTCCAAAAATAACAATGAAAAATAAAGGACTAACCCATTGTTGGTGCGTAGCTGCCGTCTCACAAGTGATGGAAAATGTGTTGTGAAAAGAGCTACATGTTAGCAAATAACGGTGTGAAAGTTATCACCTAAAAAAAGATGGAAAATGTGTTGGTAAAAAGAGCTACACGTTAGCAAATAACGGTGTGAAGGCTATCACCTAAAAAAAAGAAAAATGTGTTGGTGAAAAGAGCTACATGTTAGCAAATAACGGTGTGAAATCTATCACTAAAAGGGACGTAGATTATAAGCAGATTTGAATTAATTGGTGGCTGAATATCAATACACTCAATTTCGTGAACAATCACAATATTTGATGATGCCGATGAAATTCTTTTTCATATTGAGTCTAAAAATAAATGAGTGATCGAGAGCAACCAATAAAGGGAGTCGTGTGTGTCACGAGTGGGAAAGAAATAATCAACCTTTTGTGGGAAAACCTTGCATTTTGGAATTAAAAAAATAAAACTGTGTTTTAACTTCAAAATTATTAGTAGATTTATTTTGAATCTTGATTCATTTCTATCTACTGTATAAAGCTGGTTGTTGTGTAAATGGCATTTTGATCTCTTTTTCTCTTTATATATATATAAGTATTTTTCTTTATTTGTGTGTGTTTTATTATTTATGTGCTATTTTTATTTTTTTTGAGTGTGATTAATAAAGAGTCTTGCTCGGGACTAGCGATTCAAGTTTGGGGGTGTAATAAGAGTCAGTTTTATACACTTATTCGTGATTGGTATTGATATATTTCACCCATAATTATGAGCTAGTCTACTCGTTTTTACTTTAAATTAATTAGTTTTTAATAATTTTATTTTTATAGGATGAAGATGTAAATTTAGCATTAATCGGATTGATATACTGATTAACTCAAGAAATAACATGTTTATAAAATTTTCTCTTTATTGAGTTTTTATGTATTCAGGTTGTAGAGCTTTACGAGACGAGTTCGGCAGTCTTTCCGGATTCAAAATCAGAGTTATATATCAAAAGTTATCATCCGAAGAAGATTTGGGGCGAAAACGCAAAAGTCTAAGAAATTCTGGGCTGAAAATGAAGTCCGAAACTCCATACGGACGTACAAATAAAGTTACGGCCGTAACTCACACAGCAACTAATGTGCATAAATCTGAAGCCATGTTACGGCCGTAAAACCAAAGCATACGTCCTCTATGTTACGGCCGTAACTCTTGCCAGATGTATGATTATTTTTAAGTCTTTTATACTTTTGGTCTATTATTGAGGGAATGGATGGCCTTGATCCGATCTAATATAATAATGTTGGAGTTTTGGAGCTATTAGATGACTTTAGGTGTATAAATAGATCTCTTAGATCCATCATTTATCATCCTTCATCTTATATTTTTCATACTTTGTAATATTTTTCTTTATGTGAAGAACACACTTGTGTTCTTGAGAGTGTATATAATAGTGGTTTAGCTTATGTTGTTGAGGGAGTTTATTGCTTCTTTCTTCTTTATATACTAAGGGAGTTAGTATCAATTCTTTCCCTTTTTCAACTAATAATGACCACTCAAGCTTGTAGTATGTTGAATAAACCCTCATGGGCTAAGTTATCCTTAGTTGGGATTATAAACAAGGTTTGTCATGTTATTTAAGTTTGTATGAAGATCTATTATGGATCACTTATTATTGTGTGTGATTTTCATTGTTTTACCAATCTTTATTTATTTGGCCAATAAATGACGATATTTATGGTCTTCATATGTTTCGAAAGAAAATATGTTGATTAGATCAAATGATCTTCACTCTAAGTTGTTCTAGGGGATAAAAATATACCTCTAGACCTTAGATGGTTCTTTGAGTTATTTTCATAAAACATAATGCTATGTATTGAAGACAATCAACAAAGAAATATAGTAGATTGATTCAATATATGAGGGGCGTTTAGACATTCGAAAGAGGAACCGTCTTTTTAAGGAAAATCGAATTTACACAACATAATAAGTAAATACATCTTATGATCTCCTATACATCTTATATAACTAATGATGAACTAAGTTTGTAATCCCAACTATTTCATTTTACTTTATTATTCTATTATTAGTGCAATCTTTCATTTCCTTAAATTTTATAACTATTATTGCATTTTCCTTGCAATTGTCAAACCAGACTCTTAAATTATGTGTTTCACTCATCTAAATCTCTATAACAAATAGATAAATAGTGTATAATTCAATATATAACCCAACTTCCTCGCGGGATCAATAAACCAGACTCGAAAGTCCACTTACTATTTGATACGATATCGTGCACTTGCGATAGTTACACAAAAGACATGTTAGGGAAGTCGAAACGTCAGATGTGGGACCGGTTATCATTTAAAAATCGGATGGATAAGATGTACCAATTACGCTCGATTCATCATGTTCGTTCATTTAAAAAGACGGTTCCCATCCCTTAAATCTGACCGCTCACTGTCTGAAAACCCTAATCTTCCCCGTCCACTATAAAAGGACTGTTACTTGCTTCCGTCGACTCTTTACGCTTTCTGCAAAATTAAACGAGTTCTTTGAGCAAAAAGCCTATATTGTTTATTGCATTTTCTTTGCATTTCACTCATTTTCTCTTCAGAAATCACAATGGCATCTTCACAGACAACGTATCCATCCCTTAAGAAGAGCACCACCATCATCGACGGGCGAATCTTCGCCAGATCTGTAGTGGTAGAACGTGTTCGTGTTGAAAATGAGGACGTTGATTCCATGGAGATCATTGTTTCAAGAATCCATCAGCAAGGCCTCTATCGCCTTGGAAGCCACACTGCTGAGCTCTATGATGAGCAACTCGTCAAAGAATTTTATCTCGATGCCTCCATTCGTTTCTTCTCTCTGAACAGAGGAGGACAAGTATCTGACATTTCTGCTACCATTCACGGAGTCGAGATCCGCGTTGACCAGGATTTATTGCAGAATATGTATAGGATACCATCTGATGGTCTGACCATGGAAGAGCTTGAGACCTTTGGGTCCCAAGAAATCCTCACCGCTTACTGGGGATTATTTACTGGGGATGCATCGAACACGAATGTTCATGCATCCTGCCATAAGAAGAGTTTTTGCTTGCCCTTTGTATACTTACACGATTTTTGTTGCCGTGTTGTTGAGAACAGGACTGGCGCATTTGAGATGTGCACCAACCTTCGATTCAGAATGATGGTCGCCATCATGTCTGGAGAAAAGGTCAATTGGTGTCAAATCATCCTGAAGAGGCTGCAGGAAGAAGCTTCTAAGCCCGCTACACAAAAAAAGTCCTTTCACCCCATTTTCAACAACATACTGACCAAAAGCGGTGTGCCGCAATCAACAGGAGCCAAGAAGATTGGCCAGCGCAAATACATCGGAGGAAGCAAGCCATCCGTATTCAACAGAGATGGATTTATTGGATCAAGACCATATGTACAGAATATGCCCCTATATGATGATCCCAGGGACACCACTTTGAAGTCCGGGAGCGAGGAGACATCCAAGAAGAGGAAGAGATCTCACAGCAAAACTCCTCTTGCTGTCGAGAAGCCTAAAATGAAGCTAAGGAAACTTTCCAAAGCTAAAGCTGCAGCGATTACAGCAATCTCTGTCGACGCCCCATCATCGGCGCAACCCACTGTACAAATCCCACTCGCCCAGTGCATTAAAGCAAGCACTCGCCCAACTTCAGAAACGCCAGGAAGAGATTCTTAAATAGGAGCAAGCAAAGCTCATAATCTGGGAAGCTAGGACTATCGCCGCCCTTCAGGATACTGGTTCCAAGCTCACAGGACATGACCACAAGATCAATGACATGTCTGTGATGCTCAGTTCCCTGATGAATAAATTATCAAGCATGGAGACCAAACAGGACAATGCAATGAAAATCCTGGAACGCCTTGATGAGAAGGTCTCTTCTCTTGATGAAGCCAAAAAGGAAGAAGAGTCCAGGGAGGCCGCTAGGTAATGGAGGATAGAAAGAGAGAGAGAATTTGATGCTGTACTAGAATACAGCATCAGTGATGCAATCAACCAACTGGCCGCACCTGCACAATGTTACAGGGTATCTGGTTCTCGCCTAGAGTTCCACGAACCCAGCTCTCCATGGAAAAATAATGTGCAGAAGCCATTGGAGATTCGTCTGCCGACCAACCGTCAGCCTACAACTGATGAAGTGAAGAAATTGAGGAAGAATGAACTGATGAGGTACTTTGTCAAGCTCATCAGGGAATCCGCCATCTTCAATAAATGTCGGACATTGGCAGAGGCTGCGGACGAATTTGCAAAGATACTGGAAAAAGGAGTGCTCCCAATGCAAATTTCAATGAAATCAAGGCATCGAAAAGGAGATCAAATCACTCACCCGGATGACTGGATACTTGCCTTTGACCAATCGGCTAAAGGAAGAGCGATCTATCTAGATCGAGGCAAGGATTCATTAGAGCAATGGTGGGGAGGAACTGAAAATGATCCCGACAGGAGGCCTTGGAGACATGCTCAATACAGGAGCTAGCATGGAGGATCCTTTTTAGCAATAATTTTAGCAGCATAAAATTATTTATATTTATTTCTGCTTTCATTGTAATCTTTGCACAATATTAATAAACTCTATTTTGTCTTGAAAGATTACAACTCGTAATCGACTACTGTGTTACTGTTTGATTACGAAATTAATTTATTTACTGCAAACAAACAAGTAAAAACTTGTTAAGTATAAAGTTGTAAGAACTTGTCTGCAGACAGTTCATAGGTTTAAGTTGTATTTAACTCTAGACTACACTGTAAGATTGTGCCTGCGTGCCAATAAATAGTTTATGTTATAATACACTTCCCTGTCAGATGCTATCATTGAACTTGCCTGCGAGCAGTTCACATTTTTCTAATTGCTGAAGACCAGAACATTCGACAGGAGATCAAGAATAAAGCCTCTCCAATCAAAGATATTTAAGAGGTTTTGGCATCAAGGTTTTGGCATCATCAAGAGGTTTTGGTATTATCAAAATGAGGAAAATTGTTGGGATAAACAATCTTGTACTTTGTTTTGATAAAGTGCCAGCATACAGCAAGTCTTTGCGCTGCCATCATACAACCAAAGTATATCTGTCAACATACAGTAAGAAGCTCATCAGTCGATATGACACCAAGTATGGAAGCTGTCCGGAAACATTCATACAACACCTTCCATACAGCAGCACTAAGAGGGGAGGGAGTGGGTGCGTGAGGGTGGATTGCGGTAAGCCTTACCGTGCGGTAACACCGCCGCCTCCACTTTCATACCGCACGGTAAGGTGTTTTGAATGAAAATATCACGCACGAGAAAGATTTGATTTTTTGAACGTTGGCATGGAATTTGACCATTGGGAGAGAGAAGCGTAGGAAAGCAACAGTTATTTTTTTTTTGTTTATAGTGTACCATCCATCTGATGGTAGAAAGCAAAATAAAAACGATAGCAACAAAACAATTGAGAGCCAAAAAAAAAATACCGAGAGGTGGAAAATATGGAACGTGGCAATAATAGAGATCCAAGAAGAGGTGGTCGTGGATCGAGAGGTGGATCGAGAGGCGCAATTCATCCTCGAATTCAATCACAACCCGGTCTCGAATCATCTTCTCAAGCACAACCTTACCACCCCCAGATGTATCCTCAATCTCCACAATTTTTTTACTCCCAACAACAACTCCTCCCACAAATTTCCACTAACTTCGACCCGTTTGAGCCGAACTATACCCAACAATCTCCACCGCCAAATCCTAACTTCAACCCGTTTGAGCCGCGTTATACCCAACAAAAAAGGCGTGAACGGGTTAGTGAACCGTTACCCATTCGTGAAGATATCGATGATGATGAATATTTCGACAATGTTGACGTGGTACCCGAGACACAACCAAATAATGAAGATCAATTCGAAGAGGTCGAAGAGGAGGAAGAGGTCGAAGAGGTGGTTCTAAATAAAAATAAACAAGTAAGCCTTGGATGCCCGATGAGGAGGAGGCGTTAGCTAAGTCTTGGATTAAAATTTCGGTGGACAAAGAAGTTGGCGACCGTCAACCAAGGCTAGGATTTTGGAAGCGAGTTCTAAAACATTTTAGAACGCTTGTCCCGAGAACCGAATGTACTCATCATCAATTGAACTCGAAATGGACTCCTATGAATACTTTGATCGCTGCGTTCAACGGTTACTACCAACAAGCGGTATATTTTTATATTTGTGATTTTTTAAGTTTTAAAAACGTTATATATATATTTATTTTTTTTGGATATTGTTATATATTGTATATTGTATATTGTTTTATAAATTTGTAGAATCGCTTGAGAGATAGCGGGTGGAACGATGTTCAAGTCCTTAAAAGAGCCAATCGTGATTTTGAAAAACAATATAGGAAAAGTTTCGCACATTCTAAAGCGTGGCGCGTTCTCAAAGATCAACCAAAGTGGCAAGAACAACTGATGGCTAGTCAGCCTCAAGAATCCACGGGATCGAGCAAGAAAAGAAAGTCGTCGGAGTCAAGTAGCGCTCAAACGCCGGTAAACGTGGAAGATTTCGAGTGTGGCTTACCGAACCTCAACGAGAACCCAACTCCATCACGTCAATAGAAAGGCAAAAAAAATACGACTTCTGGAGATTCAAGCTGAAGCTCGATGCGTGATGCCTTTGAAAGTTACACGGCCGAAAAGAAAAGTTTATTGCAGGCGTAGTTGGAGGTTCAAAAGAAAAAAGACGAAGAATATTTCAACTTTATTAATAGGGAGGTCTACAATCGTGACTTGAAGTTCATTTCGGACCCACACGACCATATCTCCGACCCGGCTTTTAAGGATTTCGTCATCAAGAGAAAACGCGAGCTATGCGCTAGATATGGTTGGCCATGTAGTTTGTATGATTTAATGTTTAAGTTTTAAGTTTTTAAATTTTAATAGAACTTTAGTTATTTTTATGTTTTTTAATAATATTATGTAATGTTTATTTAATTTTAATGAAATTTTAGTTTTTTAATAAATTTTAATAGAATTTAAAAAAGAAAAAAGAAAAAAAAATGAAGTGAGTGAATGGTGAGTGAAGTGGTGCCTCCAAAAAAGAAGTGAGTGAAGGGTGAGTGAAGAAAAGAGTGGGAGATAATGTGGCGCAAGGGGATTGGTTGGGAGTGAGTGAAGGGAAGAGGAGTGAGTGAAGCACTCCCCCCACCCTAAGAGATAGCCCATAGGATTGGAACCTACAGCTATAGCATTATAAATACAACACGTTGGATACAGCAAACAGGCTGTAAGTGTTAGGATCTTTAACACTTATCCAACAGTACTGAAGACCATTGGAACGGAATATGCTTTATGCGCTAAAGTCAAGCCACCGTTTGAAAAGAAGTATTTAAATACTGACTGGATAAAGTATTTAAATACCAGCCGACAAATATCTTCAGACATGGAGCAAAATCCGGATCTTGTACTGTGCAAGTCAATCAACACGTTGGAACGGAATCTTTGCTCAACGTATCAATTCACAATGGATCTATTCCAAAGGCTATATATACCCCGAAGTTTGAAGATCAAAAATACAAAGAACGACTGAAAACTGAACAAACTAAGATATACTGAGATTCATACAAGATCTTCACAAGAACAGTATATCAAGAGCAAACATATTTCTTCGAGCATACTGCCATTCTTGAGAGAAGAAATATACAAGTGCTCGACCTTGAACAACACATCATCAACTCAAGCTCGAGAAGTCAAGCTGTTGTTCAAACCCGTGTTCTTACATTTGAAGAAAACCATCAGCCGTGTGTGGACTGAAGATAGCCTTGCCTCTCCTGAACTATGTGTGATGGATATGCATTGTAGACGAAGCTTTGGAACTGTGTGTGAAGAAGCAAGTCAAGTGATAGCTTTAACCAATCTGTGTGAACAGTTGAAAGCGGCGGTCTTTGTATCAATCTGTGTGAACGATACAAGGATAGGTTTGATTATAGTCACGTAGTTGTGTACATAGTGATTATAATAAACATTTTTACTCCTGTGTGGAGGACCAGTGGACGTAGAGGAGTTTACCTCGAACCACTTTAAATATCGTGTTATTTACCTCATGCACTTATTGTTTTCATTACTGTGATTATTTTTAAGTATACATTGCATACCCTGTACGCACCAAGCTAACTGGAGAAAACCTAGTTGTTGTATTTACAGCAACTTACTTTAACATACTTCCGCTACGCACTCTTATTTAAAAAACGTAGAGCTTGTTGTACTAACACTTTTCCAGGCTGTATTCTGTATACTCAGTGGCCAACAGTGGGCAAGTAGCAGTCTCTACTGATTACCAAGATAGAATTCTTTCTCCTGTAAGTGAGCAGTTAAGTGTCATATACTGTTAATGACAAATGAGATCATACGTCTTTGGCCAAAACAGTTAGAGCTAGTTGTATTTGATACACAAGAGCACCGTGATCTCGGTTTGTATTAACAAATGCATAGAGTCAAGTTACAATAGAGATTGACTTTACTGTGACCCTAATACTTGACCGGGATATATGATTGAAGGGTTTATACATATACAGTATTCACGACATAATGGTTTTGGAATGATCCGATCATTCGTTATTAGTTGGGTTACGGGATGGAGCGATAGACTGAGTAAGTGTTACACGTACTCCTTGGTTCCTCCCATTACCGACTAAGACAAACTTATGGAGTCGCGCACAAAGATATTTGATGGATAAAATATGTAATTATCATCTCTTCATTAATATTGGATATTGGACATCTAATTTGATTTATTTGATAAATCATAGTGGTCTTGTGAATTGAAATTAATTACCGGGTGATTAATTTAATTCATAAATAATTATTTTTAGAAATATATTATTATAATTTTGTATTTGATAAAATTAATTAATTGGATTAAATAATTAAGTATAAATACATTTGAGATAAAATGAAGTGTACTTAACGGACTAGACACGCGAACGTCTGGTACATGAATCGAGTGGCTCGTCTTGTTTTCTCACCAACCTAGTGTGGGCCGCCCCCTCTCTTACCTCTTCTCTTCCTCACTTGACTCCATGTGGTGTGTGGTGTGTGGTGGGGTGGGGTGGGGTGGGTGACATCTCACTTGTGGACAAATGGATGGATATCATTATTTGTTTATTTGATCTATTTTATGTATTATATATGTAATGATCATAATACACCATGACAAGTTGAAAGACTCACCTTATTTTGAAGGTGTTCAACCATGAGCAAGTATTGAGAGAAGAGAGAGAAATATTTTTCTTCATCTATTCATCTTAGAGAGAAAGTAAAAGGAAAAAGAGGAGAGAAGGAAAATACTATTTCAATTCCTAGCCGTGTTCTTCGAGAACAAATTGGTATATAATTTTTTCGGTCAATATCTGACGCGTGATAATGTAGAGACACTCGGTATATTCGGTGTTTGATCATTCATCAACTTTGAACAAATTGGATTCGTGTATGTGTTGGTGACCGGAAGAAGCTTGGCTCGGGTTTTTCCTTCAAGAAGATATTATCAAAGGTCTACGAGGGTATGACTGTTAGGAATATGCCCTCGAATGCCATTCAGGGGATAAGAGAGTAGGGGCATTATACTTGTAATTATGGAATAATTAATAAAAATGAAATACGATTCATTCACTGTTTATTGTATTTCAAATGCATTCTTGATTTGGTAAACATTGAAGTGAAGTCCATGTAAATAAATTGAACATTCCATTCTCGTTATCGGATAAGAAAAAATGCACTGGAATGTTTAAAGTGTATTTACGTAAATCATTCGCAAGTCAATCAACTGAAATGGGCATTAAGTTTTAGTAAGATTTGTATAACTAATGCTAGGACGTGTGCATGTCTTGATACCATAGTTATAAGTATATTGGTGGGACCAGTATACTCGAAAACGACTCATACTTGATTCAGTCATACGGTATTCACTCTCGGAGAGTAGATGATGAATTGAAAGGTTGTGATAGTATACGTGGACCTTTGACTTGAGGGTTCAGTAGAAGATGTGCCTGTGACGTTTAGTTTGTCATTAAAGTAGTTAGACTCATTTGCTTAATTGTTGAGTCAACCTCAAAATGCGGACTATACGGGTAGGTAGTAGTCTTTACTGTACGCCAAGAAAGGATTCTATCTCCTGTTAGTGAGCAGGCGAATGTCCTATATGGTTAATGGCAAATAAGATCATAAGTCTTTGGCCAAAGCATTTTGATATAGTCGTATTGGATACACTATTAATCAGTCGGTCTTGATTTGCATTAACGTATGTATAGTGTCTAGTCAACAGTAGGGTTTGACTTTACCGTGACCCGAAGACTTGACCGGGAGATCTGATGAAGGGTCTATACGTATATAGTATTCACGACATAATAGTTCTGGAATGATCCCTTCATTCGTTCTCAGTCGGGGTTTACAGTGCGGCCCGCTAGACTGGCTAAGTGTTGACTGCACTCATTGGTTCCTCCTAATGTCGGCTGAGATGGACCTACAGAGTCGCGCATCAGGATCGTTGACAGATAAATATGAATTTATCATTTCTCTATTTATATTGGATATTGGATATCTAATTATAATTTGTTGGATAAATTAAGTAGCGGTATTATGAATTGAAATTAAGTTACTAGGTAATTAATTTAATTCATAATTATATTTTTTAGAGAAATATTTTTGTATTTGATATAATTAATTAATTAGATTAATTAATTTATATAATACATTGGAGGTTAAACGGAGTGTATTTAACGGAGTCGTTTGACGAACGTCCTGTACACGAGCCGAGTGACTCGGCCCGTTTCTTGGAAACTTCCTCCTAGCCGCCCCCTTTCACATGTCCTGGTGTTTTATTTTTGTTTTTTAAAACACCATGCATGTTATCTTGTCATGATTATTCATAAGGTGATA
Organism: Orobanche coerulescens; assembly: GCA_033398695.1. NCBI lineage: Eukaryota > Viridiplantae > Streptophyta > Magnoliopsida > Lamiales > Orobanchaceae > Orobanche > Orobanche coerulescens. Next base: position 93,646,802 of record CM065807.1, on the reverse strand, counting down.
ATTGATGAGATATTTTATATCACATTATTCTCACTTAGTTATATAATTGTAAAGACAAGACAACTCTTAAAAAATAACTCACTCCATCTTCCACAAGTTACAAGTTGCCGAGAGAGAGAGAGTGTTGGCCACTAAGTATACTGGATACAGTTTGGAAAATAGTTTAAACAACAAACTGTATGGATTTTAAATCTGAGTGCGTAGCGGAAGTCTTGGATACAGTAGGTTGCTGTGGATACAGCAACTAAGTGTATAGTGTATACTTAATATATCACAGTAATTTAAAACAGTAAAAGCTGAAGGTAAATAACACAGTAATTAAAGTGGTTCGAGGTAAACCCCTCTACGTCCACTGGTCCTCCACACAGGAGTAAAAAGTTTATTATAATTACTGCGTACACAACTACGTAATTATAACAACACACACAATCAATATATCGTTCACACAGATTGATATAAAGATCTTAGCTTAAACCGTTCACACAGATTGGTTTTGAGCTAATGCTTGACTTGCTTCTTCACACACAGTTCTGAAGCTTCGTCTTCTTCAATGCAAATCCTTCACACACAGTTCCGGAGAAGCACAGATTGTTCAGTCCACACAGGGCTGATCTTGAGTTTGTTCAACGTATAGAACAGATGGTGAACAACAACTTTGACTTTAAGAGATTTCAGCTGATGAAGTGTTGTTCAGGACAATGAGCACTGTATATCTCTTTCGATCTTAATTGCAGTAAGCTTTGGAGATATGTTTTGCTCTGATGATAACTTTTGATAGCTTTGAGTGTTAGGTAACTGGGTAACTGATCTTCAATGCCTTCATAAGATATATATAGTCTCTGAAGAATGTATCCGTTGAGATGTATTCGTTTGAATGAGATTTCGTTCCAACGGGATTATGACACGATCCGGATTTCGCGGGATTCTAAAGATCTGAAGACTGGCAGTATTTAAATACTTTATCCTTGAGTATTTAAATACTTCTTTATTCAACGGGACTTGACTTCTGTTCTTTCTTTGTCCTGTTGTGAGCTGTATGGAAGATAACTGTTTTGGAGATTCGAGACAGTTTCCATACTTGGTCTTTTTACAAGACTTCTTCTCAGATCAAGAGCTTCACTATATGCTGATTCGAGGCAGGTCTTCGATACAGGATAAAGCTTCAAAGCTTCGATACAGTTTCCTTTACTGTATTCGGATTGGCATATATGTCAAAACCTCTTTATCAAATATCATTCGATACAGGGATCGGATATCCCGGCGGTTTCGATATAGGGTCTTTGTTTTCCCAACAATTTCCCCCTTTTTGACAATTTGCCAAGACTTGCTTTCTTATCTTTTCAAGTCTTCTTGATGATGCCAAAACCTTCTTCATGAAGCGATCTTCTTTGATGACTTCTGGCAGATTTCTTGGTCTTTCGTCAAAGGGTCTGACTTAGTGACTTAGTCTATAATAATGAACTCGCAAAGCAGTTCGATCTGATTTAAGATTTATTACAACTTAAGCTTATGATTGGCGCGCAGGCACAATCTTACAATGTATTCTAAGCTTACAACTGAAATTATGAACTGTTCGTAGACTAGTTCGTACAGCTTAATTTTCAATCAAGTTATCTAACTTGAGATTGCTATCAAATAATTTAAGTAATCATACATCAACACAGTAGATTACGAGTTGTAATCTTTCAAGACAAACAAACGTTTTTATTGATATTCAAAATGAATTGAGTACAGAGTTTGCTGTTTCGAAGAGAAATTACAAAGCCAAAATAATATACATAGATTTCAGCTCTTTATCTATAATCCGCATGCCTCCATGGCTTTTTCCCTGGTTCATTCTCGGTACCACGCCACCAGTTCTGAAGAGAATCATTTCCTCGATCCTGGTATATAGCTCTTCCATCGTAGGATCGATCAAAGGCAAGTATCCAGTCTTCTGGATGGGTGATCCGATCTCCTCTTCTGTGTTTGGATTTCATCTCGACTTGGAGAGGGAGTTTCCCATCTTCTAGCATCTTCGTAAATTTATCTGCGGCCTCCGCTAACGTTTTATAGTTCTTGAAGATGGCGGATTCCCTGATGAGTTTGACAAAGTATCTCATCAGTTCGTTCTTCCTCCAGTGCTTCACTTCGTCGGCAGTAGGATTGCGGTTGGTCGGCAGACGTGTTTCCGAAGGTCTCTGAATAAGAGTTTTCCAAGGGACATTGGGATCATGAAATTCCGGTCGGGAGCCTGAGATCTTAAAACTTTGGGAGGGAGGTGCTAGCTTGTTCAATTCGGCAGTGATACTGTTTTGAGCAGCCTCAAATTCCCTTTCTTGTTGCAGCCTGATTCTCCTTGCAGCTTCTCGTGCCTCTTCCCCCTTTTTGGCTCCATCAAGACTTTGCAGGATTTCTAGAGCAGCATCCTGTTTTGTCTCGATGCTGGTCATTCTCTCTACAAGGGAGGAAAGAGTCTGCGACATTTCCTTAATGCATTTGTCGTGAGCACCTTGATTGAGAGTCATTTTCAATCATAGCACAAGCGGTCTTGGCTTGACTATCCTCGTTTTTGTTGCTTCTTCCTTCGAGCTTGCTCCTGCTTATCATCCATCATCTTCAATGCTTTATTGAAAACTTAACGCAAAAGAATGAATACGTCGACAACACGAGATACTTCATGTTGAAGAGTGGTCATTTCTTCGACTAAGTATGCATCCAATTCAATGCTTTTTCAACGGAAGATAGAGCATTTACTGCATCCTGGATGAATACAGTTTGAAGGCCAAGTGCACGCAGGCGCTCTTTTCGTGCGGCAGAAATCGGAGAATCTGGTTGGTCAAGGTCTGCAGAGCTGTTCAACCTTCTTACATTCATGGATGGGCATGAAGTAAGTTGGACATCCTCAGGTTCGATACCGTCCTCGGATTCCACGGTTGAAGGGGCGGGAGCAGCTTCCTGTGGTTCGGCGACAGGGGGTTGAGAAGCTTCCTGTTGCGAAGATTCTTCAGCAAACATGGATACAGGAGGGACTGAATCCTCCTGTTGTCTTTCAGGAATAGCTTCTTCGGTCGTAGCAGGCTCGGGTGCCTGTTCCAAAATTTCTTGTACTTCCTCGACTGGAGGGACTGATTCCTCTTGTTCGTCGGGAATGTTCTCAGGCTGTGGCGAAGGGGGATTGTCCTGGGTAGAAGGCCCTTCATCGTTTCTGGGTAGAAGGCCCTTCGTCGTTTCTGGGTGGAGAGGCGTCTCGAGCTTCAGCCTCTTCACGACTCATTCTCAGAACTGCTTGTAAAGCATCGTCGTCGTCTGAGTCATGATCTTCGTCATCTTTTGGATTAGTGGGAGAATCCTCTGACTTTTTCTTTCCTTTCCTCCGAGCGTCAGATTTGTGCAGAAGATGGCTTTCAATTAGATCCTTGCAAGAGGGGTTGTCCCATCGAAGCAGGGCCTCAATTTCTGTTGAGTCCGTCACTTCTAAGACGAATCTCTCTTCGTGGCTCCAATCGCTCCAGTTGTACAAAGGTATCGCACGAGCCACTGTAGCCTTTCCATTGCAAAAATCTTTCGTAGGCGTGTTCAATTTGAACCGAAAGAAGGGTCTGATTAATGATCGAGTCAGGGGAGGGACTTCGTACAATGTCCGGAGACGCTGTATCGAGGGATTCCTGTACAGGTATGGGATCCTGTACGGAAGAGGGACTCCTTACAGGGGATGGTGCCCTGAAGGAAGATGGATCCTGTACGGGTGTGGGATCCCGCAGAGGAGAAGTAGCTTTTGGCTCCGAATGGGCATCCGACTTGCTAAAGTCTTGATCGTTGGCAGATGTCTCAATATCCGTCCTAGCCGCCAAAGGCTCGGGATCTACTGTCGATACAGTAGGAGACACCTCTTCCACAGGGGTTGAGCCCTGGGGTTCGTCATCAGTGGGTTGAGCCACTGGGGAGAGTTCCTTGGAGTGGTTGGCAGATTTGATTTTCGAAAGCCTCCTGAGTCTCTTCTTGGGCTTCTCACCAGCAGAGTGTTTCTTGCTGTGAGATCTCTTTCGCTTCTTTGAAGATTCCACTTCTGGGACCTTCAAGGATTCATCTCTTGGATCATCAGAAATTGGCATGTGCCTGGTTCTCGGGTGGTTGCAAGACAAGGTGCTCTGGTTATACGCAGTAGGCTTGACGCCTCCTAAGTATATCCTCGAGCTATTCTTCTTCGCATCGGCGGATTGCGTCAGTCCGCACTTCGTCAGGATATAATTCAGCATTAAACCAAAGGATTTCTTCTGGGTGGCAGGTTTGCACACCTCCTCTTGTAGGCGTTTCAGGATTACTTGGCACCAATTGACCTTTTCACAGGTCAAAATAGCCACCATCATCCTGAACCTTAAGTTGGTGCACATCTCGAACGCACCGGTTCGGTTTTCAATAATCCTGGAGCAAAAGTCATGAAGATACACAAAAGGAAGAAGAAAGTTTTTCTTGTGACAAATAGTTGTCACCATGTCAACAACTTTGGACCCTGTAAACAGTCCATAAAATTTTGTAATGAGCTCTTGAGACCCGAATGTCTCAAGTTGATCCATGGTTAGGCCATCAGCGGGTAGCCTGTAGATTCTCTGGAGCAGATTGCGATCGATACAGATCTCCACTCCCTGGACTGTTGCAGTGATGTCAGCAACATGACCTCCTTGGGCCAATGACAGAAAACGGACGGCGGCGTTGAGGTAGAATTCCTCAACCAGATGGGCGTCGAATTTGTCGGCGGTCTTGCTTCCAAGGCGATAGAGGCCTTGTTGTTGAAGACGAGTAATGATATATTCCATGGGATCTGCGTCGTTGGTTTCTGAGAGAATACGCTCAATGATGACAGGTTTGGAGAAGATCCGGCCATCAATGATGTTGGCAGATTTCTTCAGAACAAGAGACGAAGATTGTCCAGCCATTGATGTTTTCTTAAGAAAAAGGTGCAAGAAAATAATCGAGATATGCAGTAAAATGCAGAAAAATATGTAGGCTGTTTTTGCTTGAGAACACTTGTATTTGCAGAAAGCGTAAAGAGTCCTTTTATAGTTGGGCGGCGAAATAGGGTTTTGCAGAGTACGAATGGTCAGATTTTAAGGGATGGGAACCGGTTTTGAAATCAATGGTTAAGATGGACTGAGTGTAACTGGTACGCTAATCCATTGAAATGTTTAAAAATTGAGCGGGTCCCACTTCTGACATAGGTTGATACCCTAAATGCCTAAAACGACGGTTTAAAAATAATAAACAATTTAAAAACATCGCGGCTTTTGAGATTCAGTTGTCCAGATGTCGTGTAAGACATTTAATAAACATGACGTTTGACATAAAAACAGGGCACGTGGACAAAAATTGTTTTGAAAGGAAATAATATTATATTATATACTGAATCAAAATCCTATAGCATGTGCTGTTTCCGCGTCGATACAGCGTTCCCCCTTAAAAAGGTGCTTATAGGTTTTGAATTCCATACAGCAATATTTGGATTTATGCTGTATTCATGGGTCCTACAGTATTCCCCCTTAATTATTGCACACGCCAGCTGTAGGATTCATATGTCTTCGCTCGCTACAGTGCTGTATTGACGATTTTGAGTGTACAAATAATTAATGTTGGATACTGTATTTTTGGGTCTTACAGCATTTCCCCTCAATTGTTGAGTAAAAACAGTAAACTACTTACAGGGAGTCTGGCTGTAGCATTCCCAATTCTTGTCTGAGCATGTTGAATCTTGCTGTGTCGAGCGGCTTGGTGAATATGTCGGCCAGCTGAACGTCTGTATGAACCTTTTCCAGGCGAACATCCTTGTTCTCGACGTGATTCCTTATAAAATGATGCTTCATGTTGATATGCTTAGTGCGCGAGTGCGAGCGTGATTGTGCGTGATTGCAATTGCACTCGTGCTATCACACATGATTGAGTCTCTCTAGCATCGATTCCATAGTCCGACAGCTTGTTGCCGCATCCAAAGGATTCGCATACAAATGCCGCCAAAGACAGATAGTACTACGATTCACCGTGGAAAGAGAGTTAGCCAATTGCTTCTTCGAACCAAGAGACGAGTCTAGGTCCGAGAAAGTGACAAGTTCCACTTGTACTCTTCCTATCTAGCTTGCGACCTCCGAGATCCGAGTCAGTATCCAACTAAATCGAGTCCGCCTTCCTTAGGATACCATAGTCCCGCATCGACTGCCTTTAATGTACTTCGTGATTCGTTTAGCCGTATTGAAGTGTGATTCCTTAGGTGCAACTTGGTATCTCGCACACACTCCAACAAAGAATCGGATATCGGCTCGCTAGCCGTTAGGTACAGGAGCAAACCAATGAGCTTCTGTGGAGTGATTGGTCAAACGGCTTTCCGGCTTCATCGACTAATTTGCACGGAAGTGCTCATAGGGGTTGGCGAGGATTTGGAAGTGTTCATTCCAAATTTGTTGAGAAGCTCCTTGCCGTATTTCTCTGGTTGATGAATATACTGTAGGCAAATCGCTTTACCGCAAACCTAGGAAATAACTAAGTTCCCCCATCATACTCATTTCAAATTTACTTTGCATGAGATGAGAGAACCTTTGACATAGAGCAAGGTTAGTTGAACCAAAAATAATATCATCCACATAGATTTGTACCATTAGAAGGTCATCACCTTCCTGTATCTTGAACAAGGTTTTGTCCACAGCACCTTTCTCAAATCCGTTGTTGGTTAGATACTGGGACAGGGTTTCGTACCAGGCTCTAGGGGCTTGTTTAAGTCCATACAGTGCTTTCCTTAGCCTGTAAACTAGATCGATACCGTCTGTGTTGGCAAACCGTGGTGGTTGTTCAACATAAACTTCTTCTGCAAGATCTCCATTTAGGAAAGCACTTTTGACGTCCATTTGGTATACGATAAAACTCTTACGGGCGGCAAAGGCTAAAAATATCCTAATGTCTTCTAGTCTCGCTACAGGGGCGAAGGTTTAATCATAGTCGATTCCTTCTTCCTGACAATAGCCTTGTGCTACTAGTCTGGATTTGTTCCTTATGATAAGTCCATTTCGATCCTTTTTGTTTCGAAATACCCATTTGGTTCCTATAACCGATTGGTGTGTCGGTCTGGGTACAAGATACCATACATTGTTTCTTTCGAAACCATTAAGCTCTTTTTCCATAGATGTTATCCAATGAGAGTTGTTAAGAGCGTCTATGGTCGAAACAGGTTCGGACTGGGCTAAGAATACAGCGATAGTGCACATATTAAGTCTTCTAAGTTCGGATTGAGATTTCCATTCAGGAAACTGTGAAACTTCAGCATTAGATTCTTCTTGTGCACAAAGTACATTTCCTTGTGTACTCTGTATTCTCCTACGAGTAGAAACACCGGTATTAATGTTTCCAATGATCAGCTCTTGCGGGTGATCTCTCAACCATCTTCGGTCGGGTTCTAATTCAGGATCCCATACTGTATCGAAAGATTCTGTGGATACAGCTTCAGCTTGTACAGCGTCGGCTTGATCGACATCGATTCTTACAGCTGCGGGGTTGATTTCTAAATCAACGACAGGTTCTATGGGTGTAGGTGGATCCAAGATAGATAGATGGTGAATGTTCTGAGTGATATCATCTACTCCTGTAGGGTCATGGTGTGGTTCGTCGAACACTACATGAACTGATTCCTCGATCGTCAGCTTTCTTTTATTAAAGATTCTGAAAGCTTTGCTGACGGAGGAGTATCCTACGAATATTCCTTCATCTGATTTTTCATCAAAGGTTCTAAGTTGGTCCTTCCCATTGTTCAATACATAGCACCTGCATCCAAAAATGTGAAAATACGAAACTAACGGAGTTTTGTTATTCCATACCTCATAAGCTGTTTTGTTGTGGTGCTTGTTGACGATACAGCGGTTTTGAGTGTAGCACGCTGTATTGGTTGCTTCACCCCAGAAACGCTGTGGCAATTTGCTCGCGGCAATCATTGTCCTTGTTGCTTCTTTCAGCGTCCTATTCTTTCGCTCGGCAACACCATTTTGTTGAGGTGTATCGGCAGCTGAGTATTCGTGCTGTATTCCATTCTCCGAACAGTATTGCTCTATAAAGCGGTTAGTGAATTCTGTACCTCTGTCGGAACGAATGCACACGATACTCGATGCTTTTTCATTTTGAAACTTTCTCAGGAGCTCGGGCAGCCTTGATGTTGTTTCCTTCTTCTTGCTAAGAAAGATCGTCCAAGCATACCTGGAATAATCATCAACAACAACCATGCAGTATTTCTTACCTCCCAAACTTACTGGGTCTACGGGACCGTAGAGATCCATGTGTAGCATTTCCAACACTCTTTGGGTTGAAAGGTAGTATTTGCTTTTCAGGGTTGACTTGATTTGCTTGCCTTTCTGGCATGGTCCGCAGACGCTGTCTTTCTTGAATGACACATTTGGCAAACCTCTAACCATTCCCTGTCTTGAAAGCTTGTTGATCCTCTTGAAGTTGATGTGAGACATCCTCTTGTGCCATAACCAGCTAATATCTGCAGTGCCTTTGGCAACAAAACATGGAATTGAGGAGCTCATAGGCTTCCAGTCAGCAATATACATATTACACGATCCGTCTCGTAAGCACAACTTCCTTGGTTTGGGTGTTCTTGACTCTACAGCGATCTATATAGAACTTCACTGAGAACTGTTTATCACATAACTGGCTAATACTAAGTAGATTATACTGTAAGCCTTCAACATATGCAACATCGGTGACCTTGAATTTCCCGACAAGTAGGTTTCCTTTCCCTCTTGTTCTTCCTTTAGACTTATCACCAAAGCAAACTTTTGGACCGCGACCTTCTACAAAATTAGATAGCTTGCTCCTATCTCCGGTCATGTGACGAGAGCATCCACTATCAAAGTACCAGGTATCCTCCTCTAGAATGTCCTGTAACAAAGAAATTAGGTAGATTTAGGTCCCCTTTGATTTTTGGGTCCATGTATGTTAGTTCCTTTAAGTACCCAAGCTTTCCTGGCAGCAATTGGTTTATTGTAGGACATACTCGGTACAGTGTTGCGATATCTACGGGGGGCATATCCGTAGTCGTTATAATCATGATAATTATTATGCATGTAAAATTCAGGGTTATTATTATTATTCCAGTACAAGTGCCGTCTAGGAGGTGGAGCCATTTTCTTAGGCCTAACAGCTTGTCTTCTAGGTCTCCAGTTGGATTCCCAATGCTGTTGTTGATACTGAACTGGCATCTGCTGTCTTGAGGGATAACGGGGCTCCTGTATCCAATACCTCGGCGAGTTGTACTGATAGTACTGTCGTGCGGGCCTTTGGTGGTTGGATACAGCCTTCCTTCTGAACGGCTGTTGACGCTGTTGATATGCTCTGGGAGCATGCTGTTGAGTGCGCCTCACAGGTTGGAATGGCTTATGATTCCGTTGTCTGGTATAGGATTGCGGGGGCGGAATTGCAGCCTTCGGTTTTCTCGGTACAGCAGGTTCCTTCATAGGACTAGGGGTATCTTCCGATTCTGGAATGTGTTCCACACTCTTGACGAACACTGTACTAGTTTTCCCTTTGTTTGAACATGAGTTGTATCCTAAGCCACTTTTATCATGAGCATGTTGCCCAGTGCTCAGAATTTCTTCCATTCTTTTGGATGATTTTTCAAACGACTTCAGAATGGTCTCAAGTTCAGTTTCTCGCTTTTCGAGAGTTGTGATTTTGGTTTGTAGTAGAACCAAATCATTTGTCTTGCTCTCATTGTGGGTTTTAACATCATTTAGTTCATGAGCAAGTTGATGATTGTTCTCCATGAGTTTTTCAAAATCGACCTTGATGGTTTCACAATCAAGAGACATATTTTCATAATTTATTTTTAGCAAGTCATTTTCATCTTTCAGCTCTAAATTTGTTAATTGAAGCTGTATATTCTCAGTTTTTAGAGTCTCATGGGCCTTTTGAATGTTTTTAAATTCATTCATCATATTTTCGAAAGTATGAGATGCATTTGACGGAATAGCTGAGGTTGAACTTACCTCATCGTCGCTGTCTTCACCTTCTGGAACATCTTTGGCCATAAAGCACACGTATGCCTTATCATAGAACTCATCGTCAGATGAATCACTTTCATGACCACCGAAGACATTCCGCGGATTTGGATGGTGTGGGGAGGCTTCGATTCTCCAATCGGGGCCTTGAGCTTGTCTTTCCAAGCACGTCTTCTTTCATCTCTCTCTTGTTGCTCGGCCTCGGGCAATCTTTGGACTTTGGGATGAGGACATTTATTTGCATAATGGCACGGTTTCCTGCATTATAGCACGAGTTAGCATCACCGATGATGTTTCTGTACTTACCTTGTGGGAGTTTGGGCTCGTAGGAGTCTTTCCAGATCGCTTTGATGAACTTTTGAATTTATGCATGAGAAGCGCCATTTCATCTTGGGACGGGATGTCGTAAATGCCATCGGTATTCTTGTGACTGGGCTTCGACGAGCTAGGCATGCTGTGTCGACGGTTCGATACAGCGGCGAGAGCTGTGACCTTTGAAGGAGATTCTTCAGCTTTCTCTCTTATGTCAATATCATACTCAAAAGCTTTGAGGTCAGAGAAGAGATCAAAAGTAGATATTTCATTAAGATTACAGGATACACGCATAGCTGTGGTCTTAATGTCCCATCGGGCTGGGAGAGATCTGAACATTTTTAAGTTCTTCTCCTTTTGGGTGTAAATTTTGCCCAACGCTTCAAGTTCACCAACAATACCAGTGAATCTGAGGTCAAGTTCCTCAAGTGTTTCCGTTGGTTTCATTTCAAAAGATTCAACTTGCTGAGTTAGTTTTGAAATCTTGTTTTCTTTTGAGAGCTCAGTTCCCTCACAAATTAACTTGAGTTTATCCTGCATTTCTTTCGCATTTGCGGCTCTTTACCTTTGAGAACGTGCCTTTGTCAAGAGTGACAAATAACGCGTTCTTAGCCACGTTGTCGAGATTGGCTCGCTTCCTTTCATCATTGTCCATTGCTCGCGTTCCTTCTCGAGCATTTCGGATGGGCTTGGCCCTCAATCCTTGCGGCCGGATTTACCTTCATGATCTTGATAGGACCATCTGTATAACAAAATCATCTCTTTGTGCATTGTTGCAAGATGAGCTTCCATTCTAATTCTCCATCGTCAAATTCGTTAATAGAGAACATAGGGACTTTGTTAATCATAGAAGTATCCATACCGATAATATAGGAATGAAAGAGACTGCTTTTGAAAATAAGTGATTTGAATCGATTCGGTTAAAAGAAATACGACTGATTCTTTTTAGAATCAACCGCTCGATACCACTTGTTGGCCACTAAGTATCTTGGATACGCTTTGGAAAATAGTTTAAACAACAAAGCGTATAGATTTTAAATCGAGTGCGTAGCGGAAGTCTTGGATATGAGGTTGTCCGTGGATACAACAACTAAGTGTATAGTGTATACTTAATATATCACAAGTAATTTAAAACAGAAAAGTCAAGGTAAATAACACAAGAATTAAAGTGGTTCGAGGTAAACCTCTACGTCCACCGGTCCTCCACACAGAGAGTAAAGTTTATTATAATTACTGCGTACACAACTACGTAATTATAACAACACACACAATCAATATATCGTTCACACAGATTGATATAAAGATCTTAGCTTAAACCGTTCACACAGATTGGTTTTGAGCTAATGCTTGACTTGCTTCTTCACACACAGTTCTGAAGCTTCGTCTTCTTCAATGCAAATCCTTCACACACAGTTCCGGAGAAGCACAGATTGTTCAGTCCACACAGGGCTGATCTTGAGTTTGTTCAACGTATAGAACAGATGGTGAACAACAACTTTGACTTTAAGAGCTTTCAGCTGATGAAGTGTTGTTCAGGACGATGAGCACTGTATATCTCTTTCGATCTTAATTGCAGTAAGATTTGGAGATATGTTTTGCTCTGATGATAACTTTTGATAGCTTTGAGTGTTAGGTAACTGGGTAACTGATCTTCAATGCCTTCATAAGATATATATAGTCTATGAAGAATGTATCCGTTGAGATGTATCCGTTTGAATGAGATTTCGTTCCAACGGGATTATGACACGATCCGGATTTCGCAGGATTCTGAAGATCTGAAGACTGGCAGTATTTAAATACTTTATCCTTGAGTATTTAAATACTTCATTATTCAACGGGACTTGACTTCTGTTCTTTCTTTGTCCTGTTGTGAGCTGTATGGAAGATAACTGTTTTGGAGATTCGAGACATTTTCCATACTTGGTCTTTTTACAAGACTTCTTGCTGTACTGAAGAGCTTCACTATATGCTGATTCGAGGCAGGTCTTCGATACAGGATAAAGCTTCAAAGCTTCGATACAGTTTCCTTTACTGTATTCGGATTGGCATATATGTCAAAACCTCTTTATCAAATATCATTCGATACAGGGATCGGATATCCCGGCGGTTTCGATATAGGGTCTTTGTTTTCCCAACAGAGAGTTCTTGAGAGAGGGAGATAATTTTTCTTCAATTTTATCATCTTAGAGTTGATACAAAATAAGAAAAATAGAGAGATAAAATTCCTATGATAACTTCTTAGCCGTGTTCTTGGAGAACGAAGTTGCGTTGAATTTTTCCGTCAAGTTCCGTCTCGTGGTGAAGTAGAGACATCGTACTTTCGGTGCTTGGAATGAAGGGAATTCGTTTTCATGACCGGGTTCGTGAATAACATCAATTTACGAATACATTATCAAAGGCTTCAAGGGTATGGGACCTTTTAACCTTTTATCTTTGTATTTTTATTTTCGTATATACATTACTTGATCGATCCTGTTTGGGATTCGTTTTTATTTTTCCGCTGCGTATTTCGTTTTATTTCTGGAATCCCAAGAGTGGTATCGGAGAGAGGTCAATGATACCGTATATACGATTATTTGTGTATTTTGAATGCTTTTAGAATATATTTATGATTTAGAATCATTTTGGTATAATCAGAGATATTTAATTGTTCGTTGTAAACGTGATAAACGGGGATTGAACTCGATAACGGGGTCATCGAACCACTGCCGGCAGTACGAACTGGGCTTGCTGCCCAGGCAGCCGAGACAGCTCTCGGCCTGACTTCCGAGAGTGGCCGAGTCAAGGCTCGGCCATATGGCTCTCGGGTTTTGGCCCGATTTTGAATCGGGCCGCGGGCTGGGCCTAAATACCGGATAGTCCGGGACTCCGTTTTAAATTTATATTTCGTTGTAATTATTTCCCGAAATTTAAATTAGATTTTAATTTGACTAAACTAATGTTTGGAATATTTTTGGTTTTAGGGAAATTAATTAAACGAGAATATTATTTTTGGTCGGATTACTTCGAACGAATTATAATGATGATTATTAGTATTAATTGGATCAATACCATTAAAATTGAATAGATTAATTTTATATTGATTGGATTAATATATTAATTGATTATTTAATTTTAATGCCACTTAATATTAATTGGATTAATATTGTAGAAATTGAATATATTAATTTCATAGATTAATTGAATTAATATATTAAATTAATTATTTAATTTCATTATCGTTACATGTTGTATGGAATCCTTATGTGATGGTGATATAGCTCGTGGACTTGGTTTTGATTTGTTCGATTCGATTGGGTTGTAAAGGCCGTTTTGAGCCTATTTATTTTTACTAGAAAATTCGTATAATAAGATGCATTTTTCTATGATGTAATTATTAATTTAGCTATGGCGAAGACCGAAGACAACCGACCGAGAAGACGAAGAATCAAAGACTATTTTATTTTTCTTTATTAGGTCATTCGCTTGGCCCAGTACTTAGGAATAGGTCCATGCGCTATATGTTGGTAGTAACTAGGTTACTATTTTCTGTTTTCATTTTGAATGATTGACAAACAAACGCACGTATAAATGAATTAATGTGCAAAGTGTAACATTAATCGCGAAATTCTCCCGACAACAAACAGACTAAGTTTGAAAAAGGTTACAAGGTTTCATACCCTACATCAAACTCGTAGAAAATTGATACCCAAGCTAGTGTGCTATGCTTCCGAGTTATCGGGGTAGTACATTTGGTAGAGGTTGAAAAATTCTTGAGTGCATTAGATGCCTTCGGTTGGTGATAAATTTCCCCCCTAGAAACCTGATAGGTTGCCGGGTGAGATTCAATAGTCAAACTGATAGAAGTTGATGGTCAACAACTTAGATAGTCTGGATTGCCAAGAAACATGATAGGTTGAGGGCATGAAGACTAGGGGTAAAAGAAGATCAAATCATCCGTCGTACGGGTTGGTGTTAGACACCACTTTACAAAAATTAATTGGCAAGAAACCTGATAGGTTGCGTCTGTTAAAATTTGTAAAGAACTTGATCACCACTAAGAAGTCGATCTTACCATGACTTACGGATTATAACATGGAAGTGTATAATTCCGATAAAATTAGTGGGAGCCGATATAAGAATTATACAAGCCCTTTAATTCTATACTCGGTCATAATAAAGCAAGTCACTAATTCAATCTTGTCTAAATCTATGCAGAAAAACGAAACTGTATCTCTCTAAAATGGCTAAGAACCCACTTGCAATACTACTTGAAAAGAATCTCCTAACTGGCCCCAATTTCGTTAACTATTTGCGGAATCTGATGATTGTACTCAGCATGGAGTCTCTAGGATAGGTCTTGGAGGCGGACATTCCACCGACTCCAATCCGGACTAGGGGTAATCAAGAAGATATTGACGTCCATGAAAAATGGGTCAAAGATGACGTGCTGGTCTGTGGCTTTATGATGGGCTCAATGACTAATGAGCTGCAGAGAGCACATGAAAAAATAACGTCTGCTAGGCAGATTCTCGCACACTTGACCGAACTTTATGGAGAGCACAGTAGGATTGCTAGATATGAGATATCGAAGCAGTTGTTCAGTGCTAGGATGAAGGAACGGGAGAAAGTGGGAGACCACGTCCTCAAGATGATCTCTGTGATTGAGAGGCTCGAGGTGCTCAACTTTCATATGGATTTATCCCTTCAGATTGATCTAATCCTTCAATCTCTCCCTAACTCCTTCATACAGTTTGTAATGAATTTCAACTGTATTGAGATTTCATGCACATTAGCTGGGCTAATGAATAAATTGGTCACGGCGCAGTCTAACATGAAGACTAAACCAAGGGAGGCTCCTCTTGTAATTTCTTCTGGGCCTCGGAGGTGTAACACCCCAATTCACAAATGGGACATTACACGCCGTAGAACCCCCGTGAGGTCTACCAGGCTAACTCATGACACGTAAACCACAATAATAACTCAAAAGATGCACCCAAAAAGTAAATAAGGTCGTGGCCTCGGCCAAAACATTTTAACGGAGTACGTGAAACATAAAGTAAATATCAACTCATTGACCAAGCAGGGGACTTAAACCAAGTTTAGAAGTAAACAGTCTAACTCCAATACTCGACAAATGCAATATCAAACATAAAAACACAGACTCGAGCCACATCATCATGCCAACCCATCCTTTGCATGCGTATCCCGTGCCAGCTCCTCAGCTCGACCAGTACCTGAAATGCATAAGACGCATTTCCCCCATTTAAGGGGTTAGCATTCGAATAGCTAGTGCAAGTACACAATTACACAACATTATATACATACACGATTCAACGCAAACAAATCATTAGGAAAAATCATTTTGAAAATCAATATTCCGGAATATCACATTAACAACAAAACAGTATATCAACAAGTTTTCCACATCACAATTATCCACGCTTGGTAACTCGCGACCGTACCCATTAGTATCGGTCCCCAGAGGTCCCGCTGCATCGCCCCTGTGTGAGAAACCACTTCCGCGGCCGTACCCATTAGTATCGGCCCCCAGAGGTCCCATCGAACCGTCCCCAGGTGGAAGAACATCAACGCACGCACCGAAGTCCGCTTCCGTGGCCGTACCCATTAGTATCGGCCCCCAGAGGCCATATGCCATCCCCAGGTGGAAGAGAAACAATCACATTCGTTCAATAATACCATTTACATCATTCGCATCAAAATCATACGCACATAACGGAATGTAATACATGTACTTGCCTGGAATAAGACGAAACGAAGGAAACGACGAAGGAATAGGTTTCGGTCCGAACAATCCTCCCAAATCCGTTCCTAACACAATAACGGTATACAACAAGTCTCAAAAATGCGGAAAGGTAAGAATTAATCCTAATTCTACCCGATGGAACAATTTGTCGGTCGTACAAGGTCAAAACCGAATCCAACTATCAACGGGGAAAAACATCGAGTTTAATCCGCAAAACCACAAGAGAAGCAAGGGATGGTGATTACGCTATCGAAATCTAACAATCGTAAGGGGCAAATCGGACTAGAAGGGTGAAACCTAAAACAAAACCCCAAAATCCCCAAAAGTTAGGGTTCTAAGGAATTATACCTCAATTCAGACGGAGAATGATGATGATTAATCTTCCTTGGAACGCAATAATCAACCTTCAGAGGGTTTCTACGGATTTCACCGGACAAATCGCTCCAAATCGCTCCAAGGGAACTCACGTCGCGAGAAAGAAAGAGAAGAAATGAAATGAGGCGACTGAGGATAAGTCGGGAATTAAAAGGCCTGACTGCGCGTTACGTACGTTAACGCGAGTTGTTAACGTACGTTATGAAGGTTACGTACGTAACCTCTCACAGGTTAACGTACGTAACGAACAACTGACTCTTTTGCGAAACCATAACGTACGTTACCAATAGGGTATAACGTACGTTATGATGCCTATATAACGTACGTAAAGAAGCATGCATAACGTACGTTATGCATGCAGCAGTCCCACGCTGCCAAACACTTAATTCTGCACAGTCGATACAACGACGAAACGCAACGCAATGATAGAATCAAAAGTATAAACATGGGGTAACCATAACAACGAAGCTGAGTGTTGAAAGAAAATGCACTACTAACTACCGAGGAATCCACAATACGACAAGGAGGGTAAGGACACCCCAAACTCTTAAGAAATTACAAAACGGCCCAAACATCCGAAAATTCACGATACAACGTCGGATTAACAATCCGAAACTCACACCATGCTATACTCAACCATACGAACTCATGGAAATGGGAAAATGATGAAATCTAACGAGTTTAACGAGAATCGAATACACATGTGATAAAATATAACTCAAGATTAAATTACGTAAAAACATTATCGAGACTCGACCCAACGGAGAAACTCCAAGAACAAAATAGATTCAAAATTCCAAAATGGTGCCAAGCGAGTTGTTCGAAACGAATATACACCAAAAATAGAAATTACTAAAAATAAAGAGTACGGATATTACATTCTCTCCCCCTAAAAATAAGTTTCGTCCCGAAACTTACAATGCGAATAACTCGGGGTATCTCGACCTCATACTCTCTTCCGTCTCCCACGTAGCCTCCTCGGATCCATGCCTCGACCACTGCACTTTAACCAAAGGAATGGTTTTGTGTCTGAGTTGCTTCACCCGACGTTCTAAGATCTGAATCGGCCTCTCCTCGAAGGTAATGTCGGGCCCCAACTCGATATCCCCAAAGTCAATAATATGGCTAGGGTCCGGTACGTACTTCCTAAGCTGGGAAACATGAAATACGTTATGCACGTGGCTCAGGGACGGCGGCAAGCCTAACCGATATGCAAGCTCTCCGACTCTCTCTAGGATCTCGAATGGCCCAATAAATCTCAGACTAAGTTTACCCTTCCGACCGAAGCGGTAAACTCCCCGTGTCGGCGACACCTTAAGCAACACATGGTCTCCCATCTCAAACTCCAATGGACGGCGACGCGTATCGGCATAAGACTTCTGTCGGCTCTGGGCCGTCACCAACCTATCGCGAATGAGAGCAATCTTCTCCCTCGTCTCAACTACTATATCGGGCTCGGTACCAATCAGCTCGGACGCATCATCCCAACACAATGGCGATCTGCACCTCCTCCCATACAAAGCCTCGAATGGTGCCATTTTGATCGAGGCGTGCCAACTATTGTTGTACGTGAACTCAATCAATGGCAAGTGCGACTCCCAATCATCCTTCCAATCTAAGGCACAGGCTCTCAACATATCCTCCAGTGTCTGTATCGTCCGTTCAGACTGTCCGTCTGTCTGAGGGTGGTAGGATGTACTAAGTCTCAACTCGGTCCCCAAAGCTCTATGAACGGCCTGCCAAAAATGTGATATGAACCAGCCATCACGATCCGATACAATACTATTAGGGGTCCGATGCAACCTCACTATCTCCGCAACAAACACTCGCGCTAGTCTCTCTGGCCCCCAAGTGTCCTTAACACTCAGAAAATGAGCTGATTTGGTTAGTCGATCGACGACGACCCAAATCATGTTCATTCCAGTCCGAGTCTTAGGCATACCGGTAATGAAATCCATAGAAATATCCTCCCAATCCCACTCTGGGATAGGAAGTGGTCGTAAAAGCCCTGTGGGTCGCTGATACTCGATCTTAACCTGCTGACAGGTCAAACACCTCGACACAAACTCGCTAACGTCTGTCTTAAAATTACTCCACCAGTAGTTATTCCTCACATCTTTATACATTTTACTCGTACCAGGATGTATGGAGTAAGGTGTGGTATGAGCTTCACTCAAGATCTTCCTTCTCAGCTCAACAACATTTGGTACACATAGTCTGCCGCGGAATCTCAAAACTCCATCATCGTGAACCACAAATCCAGGAGCTTTCCCCTTTCTCACATCCTCCCTCAGCTGGACCAAAAACGGATCGTCATACTGCTTCGCCTTGATATCATCAGTCAAGGACGAAGTGATCTCTAACGCACATAACTGACCCTGAACTCTCTAAACCCAAACCTCGATATTCTGAAAAATAAGATCTCGCTGGATCCTACTCTGTGGTGTAAGTACCTCTAACATCTGTAACGCCATCGGCTTCCGTCTCAACGCATCAGCCACTACGTTAGCCTTACCCGAATGGTAAAGTATATCGAGGTCGTAATCTTTAATTAGCTCCAACCACCTACACTGTCTCATATTCAACTCTTTCTGACTGAAGATATATTTCAAGCTCTTGTGATCCATAAAAATCTTACACAACGAACCATAGAGATAATGCCTCCAGATCTTTAAGGCGAAAACGACCGCAGCTAATTCCAAATCGTGCGTAGGGTAATTCACCTCATAAGGTTTCAACTGGCGGGACGCATACGCAATGACCCTATCTCTCTGCATCAAAACACATCCGAGCCCGAGGCCCGAAGCATCACTATATACCACGAAATCTTCATTCCCCTGAGGCAATGCTAACACGGGTGCGGTAGTTAGTCATCTCTTCAACTCGTCAAAACTACTCTGTCTGTCTGCGGTCCACTCGAATTTCTGAGTCTTCTGGAGCAACTGAGTGAGTGGTCTAGAGATCTTAGAAAACCCCTCAACAAATCTACGGTAATAGCCGGCGAGACCCAAAAAACTCCTCACCTCCTTCACATTCTTAGGCGGATCCCAAGCCATCACCGCCTCTATCTTCTGCGGATCTACCGAACTCCCTCTGCTGAAATCACATGCCCGAGGAACATCACTTCCTCGAGCCAAAACTCACACTTAGAGAACTTCGCATACAACTGCTCGGCTCTCAAAATATCTAATACAATCTGGAGATGTAAGGCATGCTCCTCCCGACTCCGTGAATAGATAAGAATGTCATCGATAAAGACGACTACGAATTTGTCCAGATACTCAATAAAAACTTTGTTCATCAACTGCATGAACACTGTTGGGGCATTGGTTAGCCCGAAAGGCATAACCACAAACTCGTAATGGCCATATCTCGTCCGAAAGGCGCTTTTCGGATATCGCCGTCCCGAATCCTCAATCGATAGTAGCCCGATCGCAAGTCAATCTTGAAAAGACTGCCGCCCGGCCGGGTCAAACAAGTCGTCAATCCGGGGCAAAGGGTATTTATTTTTTATGGTCAACTTGTTTAATTCTCAATAATCGATGCATAAACGAAGCGATCCATCCTTCTTCTTAACAAAAAGTACGGGCGCACCCCAAGGCGATGCGCTCGGTCGAATATACCCTTTATCTAACAACTCTCCCAACTGATTCTTCAACTCTAGCATCTCCGACGGTGCCATACGGTACGGTGCTCGAGAAATAGGGGCCGCATTCGGCTCAAGATCAATAGGAAACTCCACCTCTCGATGTGGTGGTAATCCCGGCAAGTCATCCGGAAATACATCGGGATACTCGCTAACAACTGGAATCGACGATATGTCAACCCCACCATCTTCCGCCTACAGAGCGAAACACCAGTAGCCGACACAACCCTGGTTCAGAAGTTTCATCGCCTTCAAGGCGCTAATCACACTCCCCTATTTACCCGGCTTACAACCGACGAGAGTATGCTCGGTGCCGTCCTCGGCAACTATCGAGATGGTACGAGTCCGATAGTTCATGATAGCACCGTGACGATCCAACCAATCGTCCCCGAGGATCAAATCCTCACCCTTAAGGTCTATAACAATGAGATTCGAGGGCCAATACCGGCTCCCGATCCTCACTGGGCAATCCCTAACTTCCCGGTCCCCAACAATACGATCCCCGCTGGGCGTACCCACTACAAACGGCTCACACTCAAACAAGCAGTCAAAGCCAATACGACTCACACAATCCGAAGCGATAAAGGAATGGGTCGCACCCGAATCAAAAAGCACTGAAACTGGATGAGAAAGGATCTGAGTGGTACCTGACGCCACCGGAATGTCTGCCTCCTCTGTGCGCCTCATCTGATACAATCGGGGATGGATTGAACCCGAACTCGATGCTGTACGGCGATCCGGATGACCCCGACCCCTACCACGGCCCGAACTCTGCGGAACATGAGTAGCTGGAGTGCTCTGATACCATAAATGTAACACCCCAATTCACAAATGGGACATTACACGTCGTAGAACCCCCGTGAGGTCTACCAAGCTAACTCATGACACGTAAACCACAATAATAACTCAAAAGATGCACCCAAAAAGTAAATAAGGCCGTAGCCTCGGCCAAAACATTTTAACGGAGTACGTGAAACATAAAGTAAATATCAATTCATTGCCCACGCAGGGGACTTAAACCAAGTTTAGAAGTAAACAGTCTAACTCCAATACTCGACAAATGCAATATCAAACATAAAAACACAGACTCGAGCCACATCATCATGCCAACCCATCCTTTGCATGCGTATCCCGTGCCAGCTCCTCAGCTCGACCAGTACCTGAAATGCATAAGACGCATTTCCCCCATTTAAGGGGTTAGCATTCGAATAGCTAGTGCAAGTACACAATTACACAACATTATATACATACATGATTCAACGCAAACAAATCATTAGGAAAAATCATTTTGAAAATCAATATTCCGGAATATCACATTAACAACAAAACAGTATATCAACAAGTTTTCCACATCACAATTATCAACGCTTGGTAACTCGCGACCGTACCCATTAGTATCGGTCCCGGAGGTCCGTCGCTTGATCCCCTAGGTGAGAAACCACTTCCGCGGCCGTACCCATTAGTATCGGCCCCCAGAGGTCCCGTCGAACCGTCCCCAGGTGGAAGAACATCAACGCACGCACCCAGGTCCGCTTCCATGGCCGTACCCATTAGTATCGGCCCCCAGAGGCCATATGCCATCCCCAGGTGGAAGAGAAACAATCACATTCGTTCAATAATACCATTTACATCGCATCAAAATCATACGCACATAACGGAATGTAATACATGTACTTGCCTGGAATAAGACGAAACGAAGGAAACGACGAAGGAATAGGTTTCGGTCCGAACAATCCTCCCAAATCCGTTCCTAACACAATAACGGTATACAACAAGTCTCAAAAATGCGGTCGGTCATACAAGGTCAAAACCGAATCCCAACTATCAATGGGGAAAAACATCGAGTTTAATCCGCAAAACCACAAGAGAAGCAAGGGATGGTGACTACGCTATCGAAATCTAACAATCGTAAGGGGCAAATCGGACTAGAAGGGTGAAACCTAAAACAAAACCCCAAAATACCCAAAAGTTAGGGTTCTAAGGAATTATACCTCGATTCAGACGGAGAATGATGATGATTAATCTTCCTTGGAACGCAATAATCAACCTTTAGAGGGTTTCTACGGATTTCACCGGACAAATCGCTCCAAATCGCTCCAAGGGAACTCACGTCGCGAGAAAGAAAGAGAAGAAATGAAATGAGGCGACTGAGGATAAGTCAGGAATTAAAAGGCCTGACTGCGCGTTACGTACGTTAACGCGAGTTGTTAACGTACGTTATGAAGGTTACGTACGTAACCTCTCACAGGTTAACGTACGTAACGAACAATCTGGACTCTTTTTGCGAAACCATAACGTACGTTACCAATAGGGTATAACGTACGTTATGATGCCTATATAACGACGAAGAAGCATGCATAACGACGTTATGCAGCAGTCCCACGCTGCCAAACACTTAATTCTGCACAGTCGATACAACGACGAAACGCAACGCAAGGATAGAATCAAAAGTATAAACATGGGGTAACCATAACAACGAAGCTGAGTGTTGAAAGAAAATGCACTACTAACTACCAAGGAATCCACAATGCGACAAGGAGGGTAAGGGCACCCCAAACTCTTAAGAAATTACAAAACGGCCCAAACATCCGAAAATTCACGATACAACGTCGGACTAACAATCCGAAACTCACACCATGCTATACTCAACCATACGAACTCATGGAAATGGGAAAATGACGAAATCTAACGAGTTTAACGAGAATCGAATACACATGCGATAAAATATAACTCAAGATTAAATTACGTAAAAACATCATCGAGACTCGACCCAACGGGGAAACTCCAAGAACAAAATAGATTTAAAATTCCAAAATGGTGCCAAGCGAGTTGTCCAAAACGAATATACACCAAAAATAGAAATTTCTAAAAATAAAGAGTACTGATATTACAGGAGGTCCAAGAACAAGAATAAAAATACCTACGAGCAGTATAAACCCAAGAAATGGGTGCAGAAAGGAAAGGGCAAGGCCCAAAAGGTTCAAAAGGTAGGCGGTCCAAAATCTACGAACAAATGTCTTGAATGCGGTGAGCTGGCCACTGGCGTAGGACTTGTCCTAAGATTAATGGTGGATCAGGTACGGAACTTTTTTTTTTGAAACCAATTGTTCCGCTATTGTATATTCTGCTTCATGGATTCTGGATTCAGGTTCCACTTCTCATATTTGTACTATGAATCAAGATCTGGAACGAAGTAGGAAACTTGAAGCTGGGGAAGTAATGATCACTGTCGGAAGCGGACAAAGTGTCGAGGCAACCGATATTAGATCAATCCTACTGGGTTTAGAATCCGGTTTTATTTTGACGTTAGATGAAGTACTTGTTTTGCCCAAGGGGCATAAAAACATTGTATCCATTTCAGTCTTGGACCGGAAAGGATTATGTTACTTCATTGGTAATGGTAGTTGTAAAGTTTAGTTTTGAAATAAATTGGTTGGCACATCCACATTGTTGAATGGTTTATATCATCTGAACTTACAAAATAAAACAGCAGTGAACACTATAACTAGGAAACGCGGCAGGCAAGATACTAATCAATCTCTTAAGTGGCACCTTAGACTTGGTCAAGTTGGTCAGACCAAGGTTTAGAAGATGAAGAAAGATGGACTTTTAAGTCCATTGGGTGTAGAACTCTATCCAACTTGTGAATCTTGCCTTAGATGCAAAATGACTAAGTCCCCCTTCACAGGGACATTTGAAAGAGTTGCTGATAAACTTGGGTTGGTACATACCGATATTTGTAGTGCTTTAGAAACGGCCCGAGATGGATATTAATATTTCATAACGTTCACAGATGATCATACTAGGTATGGGATTGTGTACTTGATGAAACATAAATACGAAACCTTTACTAAATTCAAAGAATTTAAGGCCCTAGTTGAGAAACAGACTGGATGTCATATCAAAGCACTTCAGTCGGACCGAGGTGGCGAATATATGAGCATAGAGTTTGATGAGTTCCTTAATGAACATGGAATAGTTTCATAATTCACGCTGTCAGGAACCACCCCACAGTTAAATGGTGTTTCAGAAAGGAGAAATCGGATTTTGTTGGACATGGTCCGCTCCATGTTGAATTACACTGATTTACCAATTTACCTATGGGGGTACGCCTTACTTACCACTGCCTATATCCTAAATAGATGTCCTTCCAAATACGTTCCTATCACTCGGCATGAGATATGGAAGGGTAAGACACCAAGTCTTAATCACATAAGGATTTGGGGATGTCCAGCCTATGTCAAGAAGGCTAAGGTGGACAAAATGGAAGCGAGGTCCACAGGACGCTTCATTGGATACCCAGAGGACTCGATGGGTTATCTATTCTATATTCCAGAAGACCATAGGGTCATTGTGGCTTTACAAGCGAACTTCCTTGAGGATGAGTTCATTCAGGAAGAGCATAATGAAAGTCATAAGGAGACATCTGATCAGGGATCAGGAACCGAACCTATTATAACCCAACCTCCACTTCGAAGGTCTGATAGGGTGTCTCACTTACCTGAGAGGTATGGTTATACACATGTCGAGGAACTGGGTCTCCACGACGCACCTGATAGCCGTGAGGACGACCCTGTCACCTATGACCAAGCGATAGTGGATGTAGACTCTGATAAATGGCAAGAAATAATGGAAGCTGAGATAGACTCGATGCATACCAATTAGGTCTGGACTCTAGTAGATCTACCAACTGGCATGAGGATTATTGGAAATAAATGGATTTATAAGAGAAAGACTCATGGGGATGGCAAGATTGACGCCTATAAGGCCAGGCTTGTGGCAAAGGGTTATACCCAAAGGGAAGGGATCGATTATCATGATACATTCTCGCCCGTAGCTATGATCAAGTTGATTCACATGATGCTTGCCACTAGTGCCTATTAAGATTATGAAATATGGCAAATGGATGTCAAACAGCTTTTCTAAATGGATACCTCGAGGAGGAAATCTATATGGAACAACCTAAGGGTTTTGTGTCCAAATCTAATATTCATAAGGTGTGTAAGCTGCAACGAGACATTTATGGGCAGAAGCAAGCTTCTCGGAGTTGGAACATTCGATTTGACGAAGCAGTCAAGGACTTTGACTTCGTACAAAATGAGGAGGAGCCATGTGTTTACAAAAAGGTCAGTGGGAGCAACATTGCATTCTTAGTACTATATGTAGATGATATTCTACTTATAGAAAATAACGTAGCAATGCTCAGCACTATGAAAGCTTGGATTTCTAAAATGTTCTCCATGAAAGACTTGGGAGAATCTTCCTATATTATAGGGATCCATATTCATAGAGATAGACCGCGAAGAATGATAGGACTTTTCCAAGCCCTCTATATAGATAAAATCCTGAGAAGATTCAAGATGGATGAATCTAAAAGAGGTTTCCTTCCCATGCGACATGGAATTCATCTCACCACGAAAATGTGTCCTCAAAGTGAGGAAGACAAGAGAGAGATGAGTAAGGTACCATATGCCTCGGCAGTGGGTAGCCTCATGTACGCTATGTTGTGTACGAGACCAGAGTTAGCCTACGTTGTGAGTATGGTAAGTCGATTTCAAGCAAACCCAGGAAGGGAACACTGGACTGCCGTAAAGAACATTCTTAAGTACTTAAGAAGAACTAGAGATATCATTCTTACTTACGGTGGTGGAGAACTGATGGTGATTGGATTCACCGATTCTGATTTTCAAGGAGACAGTGACGACTCTAAGTCGAAATCTGGGTATTTGTTTACTCTCAATGGAGGAGCAGTATCTTGGAGAAGATCCAAGCAAACCGCTACTGCAGATTCCACCTGCCAAGCAGAGTACCAAGCTGCCTCAGAGGCTAGCCAAGAATCATTTTGGATGCAGAAGTTTGTGCAAGAACTTCAAGTGATGCCTAATGCGGAGCTACCTATATCACTATTATATGATAATGATGGAGTTGTCACCCAAGCCAAGGAGCCAAGGGCTCACCACAACACCAAGCATATAGAGAGAAATTATCACATCGTTTGAAATATGGTCAAAAAAGAATATGTTTCGTTGCAAAGAGTAGACTCAGAAGACAATGTCTCTGACCCGCTGACTAAGCCATTATCTCAGGCCGTCTTGGAAAGACATCTGAAGAACATGGGTATTGGATACCATGATGTGTGGCATTGAGTGCAAGTGGGAGATTGTTAGGAATATGCCCTCGAATGCCACTCAGGGGATGAGAGGGTAGGGGCATTGTACTTGTAATTATGGAATAATTAATAAAAAGGTAATACGATTCATTCACTGTTTATTGTATTTCAAATGCATTCTTGATTTGGTAAACATTGAAGTGAAGTCCATGTAAATAAATCGAACATTCCATTCTCGTTATCGAATAAGAGAAAATGCACTAGAAGTATTTAAAGTTTATTTACGTAAATCATTCGCAAGTCAATAAACTTAAGGGCATTAAGTTTTAGTAAGATTTGTATAACTAATGTTAGGACGTGTGCATGTCTTGATAGCATAGTTATAAGTATATTGGTGTGACCAGTATACTCGAACATGAATCATACTTGATTCAGTCACACAGTATCACTCTCGGAGAGTCGATGACGAATTGAAAGGTTGTGGTAGTATACATGGACCTTTGACTTGAGGGTTCAGTAGAAGATGTGCCTGTGACGTTTAGTTTGTCATTAAAGTAGTTAGACTCATTTGCTTAATTGCTGAGTCAACCTCGAAGTGCGGACTATACGAGCAGGTGGTAGTCTTTATTGTATGCCAAGAAAGGATTCTATCTCGTGTTAGTGAGCAGGCGAATGTCCTATACGGTTAATGGCAAATAAGATCATAAGTCTTTGGACAACGCATTCTAATATAGTCGTATTAGATACACTATTAATCAGTCGGTCTTGATTTGCATTAACATATGTATAGTGTCTAATCAACAGTAGAGTTTGACTTTACCGTGACCCGAAGACTTGACTGGGACATCTGATGAAGGGTCTATACGTATATAGTATTCACGACGTAATGGTTCTGGAATGATCCCTTCATTCGTTCTCAGTCGGGGTTTACAGTGCGGCCCGCTAGTCTGACTAAGTGCTGCCCGCACTCATTGGTTCCTCCCAATGCCGGCTGAGACGGACCTACAGAGTCGCGCATCAGGATCGTTGAAGCTAAATATGAATTTATCATCTCTCTATTTATATTGGATATTGGATATCTAATTATAATTTATTGGATAAATTAAATAGCGGTATTATGAATTGAAATTAAGTTATTAGGTAATTAATTTAATTCATAATTATATTTCTTAGAGAAATATTTTTGTATTTGATATAATTAATTAATTTGATTAATCAATTTATATAAATACATTGGAGGTTAAATAGAGTGTAACGGAGTCGTTTGACGAACGTCCTATACACGAGCCGAGTGACTCAGTCCGTTTCTTGGAAACTTCCTCCTAGCCGCCCCTTTTCACATGTCTTGGTGTTTTGTTTTTGTTTTTTAAAACACCATGCATGTTATCTTGTCATGATTATTCATAAGGTGATAATTGATGAGATATTTTATATCACATTATTCTCACTTTGTTATATAATTGTAAAGACAAGACAACTCTTAAAAACCAACTCACTCCATCTTCCACAAGTTACAAGTTGTCGAGAGAGAGAGAGAGAGTTCTTGAGAGAGGGAGATAATTTTTCTTCAATTTTATCATCTTAGAGTTGATACAAAATAAGAAAAATAGAGAGATAAAATTCCTATGATAACCTCCTAGCCGTGTTCTTGGAGAACGAAGTTGCGTTGAATTTTTCCGTCAAGTTCCATCGCGTGGTGAAGTAGAAACATCGTGCTTTCAGTGCTTGGAATGAAGGGAATTCGTGTTCATGACCGGGTTCGTGAACAACATCAATTTACGAATACATTATCAAAGGCTTCAAGAGTATGGGACCTTTTAACCTTTTATCTTCATATTTTTATTTTCGTATATATGTTACTTGATCGATCCTGTTTGGGATTCGTTTTTATTTTTCCGCTGCGTATTTCGTTTTGTTTCCAGAATCCCAACAATGACTTCTTAATTTTATCTTCGTCAATGTTTTTTCGTTTATACGATGCTTGATCGATCTGTTTAGTTGTTTGGTTTTATCCGGTTGGATCGATTTATTTTCGTCTGCGTAACTCGATTTTAATTACCGAATTCCAACAATAATTACATTGGTATGTAATTACTTATAATGATGTGATCATTATCATTGGTGAGTATTGTGGCTGGCCCCGTCGTGGATTTTTTTTTTAGGTTCTCTGAGATCGAGCTTGTAGCGTTTGTGAGGAGATGAGGTTCCCTGGTGATACTGGCGATGACATGTATTTTTGGAAGTGAGTAGTTTACTGATTGCTATATTTCGCTGCAATGTACTTTTAACTATTAATTTATCCATTGCTTGTGTATTTTAAAATAATTTGTGGTATTTTACCAACTTGGGGTATGTTTTGAAAAATCGTTTCCCCTAAACTATTTTTGTTGGTACGTGTAAGTGTTGACTTAACGTACTTTTTAAAACTATTGACTTTTGGCATTTTGGCCTTAACTTTTAAATGAGATTTATGATGGTATCTGAAAAATGAATTTCGTAAAGTGTTCGAGTATTTAAAAGATATTACCGTTATTGGCCTATTTGGCATGTTTGAACGACTGTGTAAATGATTCTTTGCCTTGTGGACTCCGATACGGGACACACGATGCGGTAAATCCCTAGATAGTTTTGAGGGTATTACAAATCTCACCTTGAGGTGATCTAGAGTCAATTTGGAGCGTTGTCCGTGTAATATCCTGAAATTCTACTGCAATTGTTTAATGTTATTTTATCCGAGTTATATTGTACAGGATGGAATCTGTACAGTATGGATAACATAATAGAAAAACTGAGGCAATTGTACTTGTATAATTGTCGTATTTGGTAGACAGTTACAATTGAGGATATCGTGTATCAGGTTATCGCACTTTTGACATTGGGTACATCATATGAGAATAGTTATGTATTCAGTATGTGTATACGTATCCGGTATGTCGAGGCGAACAGGAACAGTTGGATTTTTGGCTAAGTATATAGGCCATTACGTACGCTAAATTCCAGAGCTAACGTACGTTAAATTGATAGTGTTACGTACGTTATGGCTAATGTATTACGTACGTAACAAAGGGAATCAGACTTGTGGCCGACAGGTGGGACCCGTGGTCGGCGTCTTTCGGCGAGGAACGTGCTTGGGCAAGTCAACTACGTATTACGTAAGCTATGCAAGGTGTATTACGTACCTAATATGAGTTTTTACTGTAGCAAGTCAACGTACGTATTACGTACGTTATGGTGAAAGTGTTACGTACGCAAGGAAGTTCACAAAATAGGTCAGTTAACTCTGGACTGCCATTACGTACGCTATCAAGGTAAGATAGCGCACGTAATAGGTTGTTACGTACGTTAACAAGGACATGTTACGTACGTAAAGAACAGAAATATTTTATAAGAGAACGCCCGCCTTTCATTTCCCTTGGACATTTCATTTCGTTCTTCTCCTCCAAACACTCAGAGATGGCATTTTCAGTTCCTCTAAGCCGATTTTGAGCTTGGAAACATGGGATTGAAGCTTGGATATGGAGCTATTGATGATTCTTGAAGTGATTCCTTGTGTTTTTCATCTTCTAAGAGGTATGTTGGAATAATCCTCTCTTGAATTTCGGATTTTTGATGTTGTTATTGATGAATGATTCGTATGAAGATGATTATGATCTTGTTGTTACAATTCTTGAGGATATATGAGGTGTATGTTGAAGGAAGATGATGATATGTTGGTTTATGTCTTGAATATGTTGATTATGATTATAGATTCATAGTGTTCTTGGTGTTTTTGGTAGAATTGTTCGATTCTTGATGTTAGTAGGATCATATATTGGAAAATATGATAATATACACCTTGAATCATGAATTAGGATTATTTAGATGTTAGAGGATATCGAATTTTGTTGTTTTGATGGCTATGAACAAGGTTTCGAATCATTTAGTGTTCTTGAGGAACTCCTTGATGAATTGAACATAGAAAGACGATCGTAGGATGAATTATCGGTATCTTTATATAAGGTACGAATGTTCGTTGATTGTAGTGGTAGAATTCGTATGTTCTTGATGAAATACGAATCATGATATCAATTTGGAATCCGGAAAGATTGTGATTGATAACCGAATATGATTTCCTTTACATTCGTATCCGTAATCGTATTTTGGTTATGAATTCGTAATTGTTTGAGTTGGATTGTTCGGACTTGTGTCTAATCGAGATATTGTGAAATCGTTGAGTTTGTCGATCGGTTATATTGATTGGTAATTATTGGATTTCGGTTCAACATGTATTCGTAAATGGTTTGAGTATACTATTTGGTTTTGTATGTGATTGAAGTGTCGTTGAACCGTTGAGATCGATTGGTTGGCTATGTCGGTTATTGATTGTTATCAAATTGTTGCTATTTGTATTACTTCAATAGGTTGAGATTATTGACCGGTGATTATAACCGTGTGTTGTGGTCGAGCTCGAGAATGTTCTTAGATTGCTTTGGTCGGGGCTGAGGAGCTCGTAGACGAAGGCAATGAGATTCGTAGCGGTTTCATCATCGCCGTATCGGTATCGAGGTAAGTTATTACTTGCTCAGTTATAATGTTTAATGAATGGTTTCAGTTTAATTTCGTTTATAATGCATATAACAATGATTATTACTGCAAATTTTGGAGATTTGGATTATATGTTGTCTTTCCGATTTTGGGAGTTAAATCATCATGTATACGCTTTATCTCGGTTATTGGCATATTTGGGTATCAAGGTTACGTTGCGATAAATATGAGGATATGAATATCTATAGTTCATGGTGCGTTTGGATCGCCGAGCATTGAGGATAATCGTTGGTGATGATTTGACATCGAGATTGAAGACTTAGCAGAAACAAAAATCACTGACTACAACTCGACTAAAACTCAACCGTGTCTTCAGAGAGAAATCAGTATTGTAACATCAGTTTCACACAAAAAGGAGCACGAAAAATTCACGAATAAGAGTCAAATCATGACAAGCAAGGCTAGCAACAAAAAGATAACTAAAATTAATGAAAAGTGCAAACGAAATAAGTACAGGAATAATAATAGCAACAAAAAGTAAACCCCCCCCCCCCAAAAAACTTAGGACGTACATTGACCTCAATATACGAATTATAATATGCAATAAAAGTGAAAGGTCAAGTACTCCCCTCCAGTCTGCTCACGAACTGGTGCCGGCGTCGTCCGGCGAGCTTGCGCGCTTCTAGACTACACCATGCGGAATGTGAATGAATGCTTGCATCATCAAAGAGGAAATTAAGAATGAGCTCTCAAGTTTACATAGGATGGAAGGGTCGGGAGATAATGTAGTCCGATAAAATGATTCGTTGCACATAGTTTGAAAATGCTTGGCTTAATAATGTTTCATTGCTGCAATTTATCAAACACTTGGTATGCACAAGTTAAAATGAAGAACAAGAATTTTCATGGCTAACTCCAAATCCCAAAAATAATAACAGGGATATACAGCCATGATAACAGACAACTAACATCACCAATTAGTTCATAATCACAAATACCATCACAATCCACTCCACATTCACCATATTCCAACTCCATTTTTAAAAAAAAAAACTTTGAAGAACAACTAGCAGCATATAACTTCAATTTTCTTTTCGAATCATGCATCAATTATGATTAAGAGTTCGGGATTTACCTGACTTGGAATGAAGAATGCAAGAAGAAGGAGCAGAGAAAGATGTCGGCCGAGTGCTTGTGTGCAGGAAGGAAGGGAAGAAGTTTACCTGAGGTCCCGGCCGATCGAGTATAAGAAGATACCTGGGCTATTCAGATTCTGAACGGGGGCCGCGGCACAGCTTAAGTGAGCCGCGGCCCATAGTACAGTCGGCCTGGGACTTTTTGTGATGTCGCCGGGTGCCGCGGCTCATCATACGGGTGCCGCGGCTCAGAAGGTTAGTGTGTCGCGGCTCAGCACATATGTGCCGCGGCACAGAGTACAGCCTCCTGGGCAGATTTTTGGCAATTGACGTGCCGCGGCTCAGCAGCAACGTGCTGCGGCTCATAGGTTAGGTGTGCCGCGGCTCAGTAAGATCGTGCCGCGGCACATAGTACAGTCTGGTTTGGCTTTTTCCTGCCACTGGTGTGTGCCGCGGATCACTATTCTTGTGTCACGGCCCATCATTGATTTCTTCTATGGGGTGATTCCTGCATAGAATTTTTAAAGGAAAACATCAAGAACGAGAGGGATAAGCAAATCAAAGCAAAAATGACGCAAAATAAAGACTCTAAATTGCAAGAAAACACTAAAAATAAATTATACAACTAATAATCGGGTTGCCTCCCGAGAAGCGCTAAGTTTATAGTCTTCAGCCGGACTTTTCTAGCATTCATCCAGCGGTGGATAAGACGACACTCGTCTTCTGCGCGTCTATTGGATTTCCCAAGTAGGCTTTCAACCGTTGTCCATTAACTTTGAATTTACGCTCATCTTTTTGTACTTCTACTACACCGTGTGGGAACACTTGAACTACGGTGAACGGTCCCGACCATCGTGAACGTAATTTCCCGGGGAATAACTTTAAGCAAGAATTAAATAACAACACCTCTTGACCCGGGACAAACTCTCTCTGTGTGATGTGCTTATCATGCCACTTCTTTGTCCGCTCCTTATAAAGTTTCACATTTTCGTATGCATCGTGGCGAATTTCTTCCAACTCGTTCAGCTGCAACGACCGCTTTTCACCAGCAGATTTCAGATCAAAGTTTAATTTCTTTATCGCCCAGTAAGCACGATGTTCCATCTCTACGGGTAAATGGCAGCTTTTCCCATAAACCAATCTGTAAGGCGACATCCCGATAGGTGTTTTATACGCAGTGCGGTATGCCCAAAGTGCATCATCGAGTTTGAAAGACCAATCTTTTCGAGGCGAGCTGACCGTTTTTTCTAAGATCCACTTCAGCTCTCGATTTGATATCTCGACTTGACCGCTCGTCTGAGGATGGTAGGCTGTAGCAACACGATGAGTGACTCCATATTTGCTCAAGACCGCATCAAGGAATTTGTTGTCGAAGTGTGAACCACCATCACTGATAATAGCACGTGGAGTCCCAAAATGCGTGAAAATATGTTTTTTTATAAATTTGATTACGACATTGGACCCATTCGTTGGTAGCGCCACCGATTCGACGCACTTTGAGACGTAGTCCATGGCTACCAAAATATAGAGATTCTTATTGGATGGAGGAAATGGACCCATGAAGTCGATCCCCCATACGTCGAACAATTCAACCTCAAGTATGGTGTTTAGCGGCATTTCGTGTCGTCTTGAGATGTTTCCCGTTCGTTGACACCGATCACACGTGGATACAAAGGCGTGAGCATCCTTGAATAATGACGGCCAATAAAACCCCGATTGTAAGATCTTTGCCGCTGTTCTATTCCCACTAAAATGTCCACCGTAGGGTGATG
Organism: Orobanche coerulescens; assembly: GCA_033398695.1. Lineage (NCBI taxonomy): Eukaryota > Viridiplantae > Streptophyta > Magnoliopsida > Lamiales > Orobanchaceae > Orobanche > Orobanche coerulescens. The sequence continues at coordinate 93,613,172 of CM065807.1, read as the reverse complement.
CATGACAATGGTTCAGCACACTGTGGATTTCCTCATCCGGAATACATCTGCGAATGATTTGATCGGGGCATCTTTTGAATAGAAAAGGATCATCCCATAAATAATACTTAGAGTCTGAGATTAGCTTCTTCTTTTGATGGCGTGAGAGGTCGTTTGGAATTGTTTTGCTCGCCAAGTAGTTCACTAGATCAGCATACCAAGGCGCGTGTTGCGAGCCCAACTTGTAGAGCTGCTCGTCGGGAAAGATTTCCATGATTTGCGGATGACTTTCTCCCCGCTCGATGGGACTCTCTAACCATGAAAGGTGATCGGCTATAACATTCTCAGTCCCCTTTTTATCCCGAATTTCCAAGTTGAAATCTTGAAGGAGAAGCACCCACCTAATCAACCTTGGTTTAGCATCCTTCTTTTCCAAAAAGGTATTTTATTGCTGAATGGTCGGTCCACACTATCACTTTCGTCCCTAGTAGATACGCCCGGAATTTATCAAATGCAAAGATTACCGCCAACAATTCTTTTTCCATTGTGGCATAATTTCTTTGGGCGTCGTCCAGTGTTCGGCTCGCATAATACACGACGTGGAACACTTTCCCTCGTCTTTGTCCCAAAACAGCCCCAATGGCAAAATCACTCGCGTCACACATTAATTCAAATGGAAGGTCCCAGTCTGGAGCGACTATCACCGGTGCCGTGCTTAGAGCTTTCTTCAATAAATCGAAACTTTCTTTACACGACTCGTCAAAATTAAACGGGACATACTTCATGAGTAGATTGCACAACGGCTTCGTGATCTTCGAAAAATCCTTAATAAATCGGCGATAGAAACCGGCATGTCCCAAAAAGCTTCTAATCCCTTTAACCGAAGTAGGCGGAGGCATCTTCTCGATTGTTTCAATTTTCGCCCGGTCGACTTCAATTCCATGTGAGGATATTCGATGGCCAAGTACTATGCCCTCTTGAACCATAAAGTGACACTTCTCCCAGTTCAAGACCAAATTTGTCTCTTCGCGTCTTTTTAGGACTTTCTGCAAATTTTGCAAACAAATGTCAAACGAATCACCGAAAACAGAAAAATCATCCATAAAAATCTCAATGCAATGCTCTACCATGTCAGAAAAAATAGCCATCATACACCGTTGAAAAGTAGCCGGCGCATTACATAATCCAAAAGGCATGCGCCTATAAGCGAAAATGCCGTATGGACATGTAAACGTTGTTTTCTCTTGGTCTTCTGGGACTATATAAATCTGATTATACCCAGAATAACCATCAAGAAAGCAATAAAATTCGGGTCCGGCTAATCTATCTAACATTTGGTCAATAATAGGTAAGGGGAAATGGTCTTTTCTAGTGGCTTTATTTAACTTCCTATAATCTATGCACATACGCCACCCCGTAACAATCCTAGTGGGAATTAATTCATTATTATCGTTTTGAATAACCGTTATCCCACCCTTCTTTGACACAACTTGGCCCGGACTAACCCACTTGCTATCAGAAATTGGAAAGATCATACCTGCATCGAGGAGTTTTAAAACCTCGACTTTTACCACCTCCTTCATGTTTGGATTCAAACGGCGTTGATGCTCCACGGATGGTTTGTAGTCTTCCTCCATCAAAATCTTGTGCATGCAAATGGACGGGCTGATCCCCTTAATATCCGCAATAGACCATCCAAGAGCAGATTTGTATTCCCTCAGAACTCTCAATAATTTCGCCTCTTGATCCCCCGCTAAAGTGGCCGAAAGGATAACTGGCAGGGAATCGTCGGGTCCCAAAAATGCATATTTTAAATGAGACGGCAGCTTATTGAGTTCCAACTTTGGAGGTTTCTCAATTGAAGGGACGGGTCGAGTTGGTGAACTTCCGAGCTCCTCACATGGTTGACGAATGAAAATTGGCGGGGAAGCATCCATGCGTCGTACGTAGGCTGCATGCTCTTCATTTAGTTCGGAAACAGCCCCAATCAAAACGGACTCCAGTGGATCGGGTGGATAATTCTCTCGAAAGGCTCTACTTACACACGAGTCGATGACGTCAACTTGGAAACAATTTTCAGCATCACTCGGATATTTTAAGGATCGAAAGATATTGAACGTTACTTGCTCCTCTTGAACTCGTAGAGTAAGCTTCCCTTTTTCCACATCGATCAAAGTACGGCCGGTTGCCAAAAATGGTCTTCCCAAGATAATTGGGATGTCGTGGTCCTCCTCCATGTCAAGCACAATGAAATCGGCCGGAAAGATGAACTTATCAACTTTGACTAAGACGTCCTCTATCACTCCCCTCGGATATTTGATGGATCTATCGGCTAATTGCAAGGAGACCGTCGTCGGCTTGGCTTCCCCAATATCCAGCTTTTTAATAATAGAAAGGGGCATAAGGTTTATGCTGGCTCCGAGATCGCATAGGGCTCTTTCAAAAGACGAATTTCCAATGATGCAATGGATGGTAAAACTTCCCGGATCTCTCAATTTAGGTGGGAGCTTCTTTTGTAAAATAGCGCTGCACTCCTCCGTCAATGCGACTGTCTCATACTCCTCGAGCTTTCTTTTGTTCGACAAGAATTCTTTCATGAATTTTACATAACTCGGCATTTGTTCCAATGCGTCGGCAAATGGAATGTTTATGTGCAGTTTCTTGAAGACGTCGAGGAACTTTGAAAATTGCTTGTCTAGTTTTTGCTTTTGGAAACGCTGTGGTAATGGAATTTGAGGAGTGGGGTGAGTAGTCGATACTTCCTTTGGCTTGGGCACCTCGTCCTTTTCTTTCTCACTTTGCTCGATCTTGTCCTTGTTATTGATAGGCTGCTCTTTCAACTCCTTTCCACTTCGTAGTTCGATTGCCTGCACGTTTTCTTTGGAGTTCATTTCGGTTGCGCTGGGCAATGCACTTTGAGACTGAGAGTACAAGAGATTAGCAATCTGCCCTATTTGTGTTTCTAAGTTTCGGATGGAGGTAGAATGATTTTGGAGGGTAGTCTCGGTGCGGGTCATGAATTGGCTCGTGTTAGCCGCCAATTGAGCAAGAGCATCTTCCAAGGATACCTTTGGTGATTGAGGGGGCTACTGTGTGGGCTGCGCAAATTGAGCTTGTGGAGGTTTTAAAGCTTGCCCGTTCCTCCACGAAAATTTTTGGTGATTTCGCCACCCTTGATTATAAGTGCTGGGGTAAGGATTATTTTGTCGATTTCCGTTTCCCACGAATTGAGCTTGCTCCATCATATGTTGCTCGAAAGGGTTTCCGACTTGGCATTCTACGCTAGGATGAGATCCATTACACCAATTACAAGATTCAATGGTAACGGGGGAAGGAGCATGCGAAAAGGCTTGGAGTTGTTGCGTCAAAGCGGCGACTTGAGCTGAAAGTGTAGAGATCGGATCATTATTGGAGATTTCCATGACTCGCTTCGGATTTACTCGTTCGGACAGCCATTTATATGCATTTGCGGCTATAGCTTCCAACAAAGAGTGTGCCTCGGCCATCGTTTTTCCCATTAAAGCTCCTCCAGCGGCTGCATCCACGAGAGTGCGTGTAGAGGCACTTAATCCATTGTAAAACGTCTGAATTTGGAGCCAGTCCGGTAGGCCATGATGTGGGCATCTCCTTAGCAAATATTTGTATCGCTCCCACGCCTCGTGAAGCGACTCCATATCAAATTAACCAAAAGTAGTGATATCGTTCCGTAACCTCGCCGTCTTTGATGGTGGGAAGAATTTAGCAAGGAATGTTTGCGCTAATTCTGCCCATGCCGCGATCGAGCCCGGCGGTAAAGAGTTCAACCAAAATTTTGCTTTGTCCCTCAAAGGGAAAGGGAAAAGCCTTAGACGGATGGCATCATCGGTGACACCGTTGTTCTTGAACATGTCACAAATCTCGAGAAAAGACGCAATATGTGCGTTGGGGTCATCGTTCGACAGACCAAAAAACTGGCTCGATTGCACCATCTGAATGATCACAGGCTTGATTTCGAAATTGTTCGCCTGGATGGTGGGACGCCGAATCCCTGAAAAGTTCACGTTGATTTGCGGCATAGCATAATCTCGAAGTGCTAATGCCGGTTGAGCTTGCACCATGGGGTTTTCCGCTTCGTGATTTCCCGTATTATCGGCCATAGTGACTGATGTTGGCAGCTCTCGTTTCTCCTTTTTGTTTCTCCGAAGAGTGCGTTCGAGTTCGGTATCCAAAGGTAGTAGGCCTTCGTTACCGAATTTTCTCATGCACTAACCGAACAATCCTGAAAGGAAAAACAAACAAATAAATAAACTAACACAAAAACAAAAAAAATGTTCAAACTAAGACTAGAAATACTGAAATCGATATTAGTAAAATCAGTCCCCGGCAACGGCGCCAAAAACTTGTTGCGATATTTCTTTAACGCAAGTGCACGTTATCGTTGACAAGTAATAAAGTGATGAGTGAGTATCGTTCCCACGAGGACTGAATCACTAAGTACCGATTTTTATGTATTCTAATTTTATTTGAACAGTCGAAATTTGGGTTGCAATTAATAACTAAATAAAATCAATAAAAGACTAACAATAAAAACGATCGCTTGAAGAAAGAAAATCAAATGATGAATAAGTCTAGGATTCTGAATCCACCTTGGTTTATCCGAACTTACTCTCGATTATCTGAAGTTAATGATTTCCCCAATTTATTGAAGGCGAAGATTGCTAATATATTCTACCGCCTCTCCCGAGGTCAATAGATTTTTCTAAAGGCGAATAACGCACTCTATCCCTAGGTGAATTAATTCGACAATAAGCAAAAAGCACAAAATCCTCAAAAGGCCACGTAGTTCCTATGAGTATATTCCTATCTCACAAGTTAAAACGGTCCTCACCAATAGTTCCTCACCAACTCTCCTCTCCCGATTCGAGTAAGGTAATTAAAACAATTCAATTATTGGCCAGACAATTGAAAGCATTAAAATCGATTGGGAAAACTCAACAGAAAAATGGAATTATATAGATAATCTAAAGCAAATCCGTCAAAACTTAGGTTTCATCAAAATCCTAAAACAGGGTTTTAGCCTGACATGCTAAAAGATAAAAATACAGAAATAATGAATGAAAGCATGAAAATCCAACGCAGATGAAGAGCTCGGATTCCTCCGTTCTTCTAGCTTCCGCCCTCTGCTTTTGATTTCTTCTACTTATCTTTCTCTTCTGCGATATTCCTCCTCCAAGATTTCCCAAGATCAAAGATCGATTAATTATGGCCTTAAACCCTTATTTATAGCTCCCAGCAGCCTCCAAATCGCGTCCGTGTGATTAGGTCGAGAACTGGCTTCAAAATGGCCCAAACCCGCGCGGAGTACACCAAAACTGCCCCGTGTGCCGCGGCTCACTTAATCTGTGCCGCGGCTCACGGGGCGCAGATTAAAAACTGGGCGCTATAATTTTCCTCTGGTCCGCGGCTCACTATATCTGTGCCGCGGCTCAGAGTACAGTTTACTCTGGTGCCTACTGGTCCTCTTCGTGTGCCGCGGCCCACTTGGTATGTGCCGCGGCCCCAGGCCAAAAATCGCCGTTTTCGCCCGTTTTGCCTCGTTTTAGCTTCCGGACTCCAATTTCCTGCAAAACATAAAATAATAGGGCATTAAAGGCTCATTTATGCAGATTTACTCACAAAAAGAATGCACAATAATGATAAATAAACGTATAAAAACACGCCTAACAAATGCTTATGGTTTGAAATTTCACTCTCTTCTAAGGAATGAATCGAGAAGAATTTGAATGTTCTTAGAATTAGGCTTTTCTTCATCAAATAAGTCGCCTGCCAAACCTCGGTAACTACAATAATTGGTTCCTCCAAACTCATCAAAGGGCGAGGTAATGCCAAATTCTTGATGCCTAAACGGCAGTCTTCCAAGTTACTGATGCTCTGTATGTGCACCTAGAGCCCTTTGAACCGTACTTAGCTTCAATAATATACGTAGCAATGGTTTCCAGATTGAAACCTACTGTGAGAATGGAAGAGAGTCTCTTTTCTTAATTCTAATGAATGTGGACATAAACGTATTTTAGAATAGTCGATCTAGTGGATGTACCTCACTATTATTAGGTTTTTAGAATCCTATGTTGTCACCAACAATGTACTTTGGGACATAGACTCATATAGGCTTTGGCATGATAGACTAGGTCATCCTGGTCGAAGTATAATGATCCATATACTAAAGAACTTGTACGAACATCATTACTTTTCGAGCGAAAATGTGGCAACAACTCAACATAAAGAAAAATGTTGATGTTAATCATATTATATCATCCAAAGAACCGGATGCATATCAAATGCGCACCACTCATTTTTGCAAAGCCTACTCTTTAATTAATGTGGGAGCGAGACCTTTCTACGCTAAAGAAACAAAAGAAAGCATTCCATTCTTACGCTGAATATAAGGAGATATTTGTGGATCCAACTACCTAATATGCGGGCCATTTATGTATTTATGGTTTTGATGGATTCTCCGACATGTTGGTCACATGTCGCTCTCCTGTCCACTCAAACTGCTGCAGAACTTCCAAGATAACTGATAAGGGCTCACCTCCCTTATCACATCTAAAGGACTCGATGATGTAGGAGAGTTCACATAAAAAAGTACTTGATATTTATTGCATGATAGAGATCAATGAATAATATCGCGTCCCATGTGCATATGCAAACGGCCTCACATAAACCACCAGTGAAAGAATATGTATGGTGATTATCTCATTGGTTATGCGCACCAATTTGCTTATTTTTGCCTGGAATTATGCAATATTGCACGCAACTTTACTTGAATCATTCATTCTTAGACCCTCTACTAACCAATTAGTTTATGTGTACCAGTTGGTAACTAGATTGCCTGAGTATTGTATTTTGGACCCAAGCGGACTTGAATGCCAATTGCGCATATTTGGTTACACATTATATGTGTCTTCTGCGCCCCACAGCACATCAGTCTTAAGAAACGATTAGGTATCCACGTTGTGTAAGAATACCCCACGTTTATCCGCTATTTAGAACCTTCATATGTGATATCTTTACCGCACAGTTTGTGGATTGTCACTTTAATGAGACACCCTTCCCATTGTTAGGGGGAGGATAGAAAACGTAATTTCTCAAGGAATGACAGGAATTGTCCTGGTCCGTCCCTATCCTATCTCATTATGATCCCCATACCTCACTATGTGATTGTGAAATACAACGAATCCTCGATCTTTAGAACGTAGCAGATTTGATGCCTGATGCATTTACTGATATCGTTCAAGTGACAAGATCTCACATTACAGTTGCAAATGTGCCTGTAAGGTTAGAAGTCCCCTGCACATCGCCAATGAACCGGGTGATGCAACCGCACTTGGTGGAAGTGTGGTTGAGGTTGTGGCTCCCTGCGAAGGAAGGGGTGGAAGCCACATGGTTCGACTAAATACTCACCCAAGTAAGAGGTAGAGTATAACACAAATTCACATGTTAAACCATCACTGAACTCGTTTCATGAGATCATGCTTGATTTTATTATGTCCATACGTCATGACGTGGGGGACGCCCCGAAGATATGATTCAGAAAATCAAGAATCTCGATAAAATTATGAGGGTGTGGCCTAATCAACCACCCAATTTGATGATATGTCATGAATCGTAAAGTACAATGATGTTGAACCTCGCTCAGTTGGACGAAATCAACATAGAGCCGATTGGCCTATAAGAGAAAATTCCAGGTAGAACTAGATTCTCTGACAAAGAGACAAGTATTTGGTATAGGTAGTGCTAACCTAACTAAGTGTAAAGCATATAGGACATAAATGAACCTTTGTCATAAAGTATAGTGAGAATAATAGTGTCCTAATGTATAAGGTTCACGAAGTAATGCTTCTCACAACGCCCTGAAATTGATTACGAGGATATATACTCCCACGTATATGTTACGTTATTTGATTAGCGTAGTAATTTCTGAAGGACTGGAAATGCAGCTAAATGGATGTGGTTACTGCGTATCTCTATGGGGATCTAGATACGAATATATAAATAAAACGGCCCGATGGCATTTCACTACCCAAATCAAGTAACTCCAGACCACGAAGTGCGTATTCAGTCCATTTGAAACGCTCACTTTACGGTTTGAAACAATCCCTAAAGGATGTGGTATAATCGTCTAAGTGACTACTTGATTGGGAAGGGATATAAGAACAATGAACTTTGTCCCTGCATCTTCAAAACGAAGTTCCGGATTTGCGATCATCGCAATGTATATCAATGACATGAACATAATCGGTCTTGATGAAATAAGAGAAATGACCGGATACTGGAAATCTGAGTTTGAGATGAAAGATCTTGGGAAAATTCGGTTCTGTCGAGGCATTGACATAAGCATCAAGTTGTGAAATTCATTCCACCGATCTACCATGTCCAGAAGATTCTCACGCACTTTAACATAGACAAGGTAAACCCGACTATCACCCCATGATAGGTCGAACATTTAGATGCAAAAGAAAGATCCATTTCATCTAAAGGAAAGTGACAAAGAGCTTTGGGAGCTGAAATTCCCTACTTGAGTGCAATAGCACATTATTGTATTTGGCTCAATATACACGACCTAATATCACTCCTTAGTTAATTCGCTGACTAGATTTAGTTCAGCATCGATGCAGCATCAATGGAATGGTATCAAGAATATCTTCTGATACTTAAAGGAAACCATTGACATGGGACTATTCTTTCTCTACAAGCAGGCAAAGGAAGCTGCTTACAAAAAGGCAAATGCTAAAGTAAATGCTAGTGCCGGAGCAACTACCACAAAGAATGTGCTGGTATGAATTGCTTATGTTTTGGAAATCGACTAAGCAAACCACTTTTGGCTACTTCCTTCACAAGATGATTATTGCTTTGCATGAATCAGTCCGTGAGTATACATGATTAAGAACTATCATTATATACTTGTGAGGAACTAGTAGTTACGTACTGCCACTGATGAGCATACTTATATTTATGAATATAATGTAACTTGTAAATCCTCTTGATTGATGGAATGATCATAACAGGAAATATGTGAGATATAATGGAACATACTTACATATGTTGCACTCTTTTCCTTAGACCAAGGTTTATTTTTCCCACTGGATTTTGTTACTTGGCAAGGTTTTTAACGAGAACGGTATATGAATGTAACTATTAGGGGGAGCTGTAGATTTTTTCAACTTTCGAAATTGATGTAAAAATCACAAGGAAATGGTGATTTATAAAGAAACTTAATCACATGTGTTGTACTCTTTTCTTTGACCAAGGTTCATTTTGTAACACCCCAATCCGCTCAGTGATATTACACGTCGTAGAACCTTTCTTCAAGGTTCTACCAGGCTGATAACCAAAGTCGAACAACTCAACAATGCCTTTAAGGCTAAAATGACTCAGTAAACCGATTTGGTCTTTCAATAAATACATACAACTCAATCACATTACATGCCCACATAAGGGTCGAATACAACACACTCCCGTACAACGGGAAAGAATACTACAGCGGAAATAAAATACAACTAAACCAATGATATCATACGGGTCCTCGTGTGATTAGTATCATTCATATTTCATCATCCTTCGTGCTGACTCCATGTTATGCTCCCAAACCTGAATGAAAAAACAGACATCCACCCCCCGAATACTCGGGGGTTAGCAAAACTCCACTGTTTTGCTAGTGCAAGAACAAAGTGAAAAAACGAGCCATACAATACAAGTTCCAAGGACAATAATAACTAGGAATCCTCAAAGATCCAAACGTAACGAAAAGTACTTCCCGAGGCATGAGTTTGGGTAAAACATTCCCAAACCTAAAGATCATAAATCAAGGGAAACAATTTATATAACAGTTTAAAATTCCATCGAGAGTTTTAATAGAAAATAATTTAGGATTACCGAATCCTTATCTTACAAAAATCAACAGGGTCACAGCCCAAAGGTTTTGTTTTCACAAATGAAACCAACCACAATACACAATGTTAAAACCCATGTCATGCGTCCTCAACGGACATAAAATACATATGCACCCGTGAAGTTTCACTCGTGAATCTAGGGCGAAACCATTGGAATTCCCTCGGTGGCCCCGTCGAACCCTCCCGAGGTGAGAAAACACATTCACAAAACATACACACGCACTCGTTAAGTTTTTACTCGTGAACCCAGATTGAAGTCATAGATTCCCCCGAGGCCCCGTCGGACCCTCCCGAGGTGAGTAAAATACATTCACTAAACATACACATCAACCTGTGAAGTTTTTACTCGTGAACCCAGAGTGAAGTCATAGATTCCCCCGAGGCCCCCTCAGACCCTCCCGAGGTGAGTAAAATACATTCACTAAATATACACACACAGGCATCGCCAAGGACCGGGACGAAGCCACAAATCCCACCCGAGGCCTCGAAGGACCCTCCCGAGCTGGCTAGCGAAACAATCATGCACAAATAACATATCACACCAAGGATATCCAAACAATTCACCCAGAGGCATCAAACACTTAGCAAAACACCACGTCAAACCATAACGCACCGAAAAGAGATAATATACGTACACCCACATTATCAAGCGCAACATCAACACCAAACATATCCAAAGGATTTACGTAGTCACTTACAACCCACACAATTTACAAAACACACGCGTTTTGAAAGTGAGCCTTTAACGAGGCTAGCCGAATCTTTTGAAAACTCATTTCAAACAAACAAACAAACATACCAAGACGATCACAAATCATCATATCCACAAAACAAGAAATGTATGGACAAGGTACTTGCCTAGGAACCACGATCGTAACAAGACGACGGATGGAATGCGGTCGAAATAGCCTCGAACTCCCGAACACTATCAAGAACGCGATAGCACCGAAATTACTACGGGAAAACAACACACGAATCATCAATCACCAACGGAATTCAACATCGGGATCATCAAGCACCTATAATACTCCGTAAGGAACAATAAAACATGATTACGATGAGAATCAAGGCCGAAAACAACGGAAATCTCAACAAACTATCGAAAGGAACTCATTGGGGCATTAAATCGAACACTAAATGTTCAAGGCCCTTCAAGAACAAGGAAATCACCCCTCGGATCGAACGAACTAAGGATACGAGTATCCAATCCATAGAACAAGTTCAAAACAACATTTATACAACAATTAATTGATCAAAAACGGATTGGAATCGAAATCATAAGGAAAATCCCCAAAATCTACAAAAACAAGGGTTGAAGCCAAAATACCTTGATTCGGATGAAGAACACGGATTAGATGATGATAATAATCATGATTCGAGCTTCCCAACTGATGTATAACTGATCTCCGATCAAAACCATCGATTTCTATCGAAGGATCGCGAAAAACAAAGAAGGAAAGTGGGAATGGCCGAGTGGCCCGTGCCCAGGCTTTAAATAGGCTGAGACCTGCCGGACGCTTACGTACGTAACCGGCCATGGCCTTACGTACGTAACAGGCCAGGCCGACCAAACTGCCCCATTTTGCCGGCAGTGTTACGTACATAACCGGCCATAGCCTTATTTACGTAACAGGGCTTACGGCCGTAACTATTGGGGCCCTTACGGCCGTAACCGGCCAAGTGTGCTAATGCCCAGCACGTGCGGCCATGACTCGGCCGTGGCCAACTCTGACGGTCCGAACGACCCCGAAACCCGAACTTGAATATGAATCGATGATACGGTTACGAAGTACTCACAAATACGAATCCAAGCACTAAGAGAACACACGATTCCGACCACCCGAAGGCTTGAAATTCGACAATGGAAAGTAATTACCCCAAACTTTGGGAAATTACGAAAATGGCCCAAAACGTCCGAAAATCACGATACGTGATCGAATAACCAAACCGAAGTTCCTAAGACGTCTAACAAAGTTAAACGGACTTACGGGAAACTCAAAACAGCAGTTTCGAACGAGATTCGCAAGAATCGAATTCAAGTGCGGAAAAGTCGCTAAAAAGCACGGAACTCAACAAAACGACACCGAAACGAACTCGGATGACAAAAAGTGTAGAATTAATCATTCTCGGAATGACGAAACGGTCATGAGCGAGTCGTCAAGATGGACTTTTGCCGAAAAAAAAAAGAAATTACCGGAAATCGAAATTACGGGTATTACACATTTTCTCCCATTAGGTTTTGTTACTTGGCGAAGTTTTTAATGAGGCAACGACTACTTGATTGATGTACAAATCAGGGAGCTGTAGACTTAGGGGGAGTCTTACATCTACACCGTACGTTATACTCTTTTCCTTCCAAGGAACATTTTTCTCACAGAGTTTTTATCACTTGGAAAGGTTTTTAACGAGGTAACAAGATGTACGGTTTTAGGTATCAATGGAATGATCACCTTAGTAGCATTATGTATAAATGTAACGATCATAAGAGAATATAGATTCAAAGGACGAAGTCTAAACTTGATGTGTCTAGATGTTGTACTCCTTTTCCTACGATCAAGACATTTTTCCCACTGGGTTTTTGCTTGACGAGGTTTTAACGAGGCAAAATGACATGCGCTTGTAGACTAGGCACAAGGGGGAGTGTTAAAGTAATAATACCCAATGTGTGCCTAAGTCTGTTAGTTTACGGGCTTTCCTAGTTAGGGTAGGATTAGGCCTGCTTGTATGTATCTCTCCCTATTTAAAGGGATGTCATCAGTGAGAATACTACACCTTTTACCCTAATTTCTGTCTCAGTTATTTTTCCTTCAACACGATGAAACAAATTTGTGTTTGTCAATTCTGATAGGGGGTAAAATATGCAATAACAAGAATGTCCTTCAGTTTTTTATAATGTTTGCTTTACAAGTTGTTGTGATAATGTTAACACAATAAAAAAACTTTGTCTGTATTTATATATTTATATTCTTTTTAATACATTTCAGAATAAGAATGTATAATACGATAATTCTTTGTTCTTTTCTTTGTTGACGGGAGAACCCACGGCCGCTATTCTTCGAGTGCGCACTGGATGAACCCTCGGGCTGGACGTAATAGCCTGTAAACTACGCCAACCAGGTAAACCACACTAGGCAAGTCCTGTGTGACAGGCTCAACCAAGAAAGTGTTGGTAGGGGGAATCAAACTCATGATTTTCAGTCCCACGCTCACCTACTCTACCAACTTGACTACCCTTGCGGGTATTCTTCGTTCATTTTTAATTGTAATATGTTGCTATTTCACATTATCTATATACAAATTTATAATTGCACTTTGTTCTACTAATATAAAGTGAAATATTAACATGTAAGATGTTGCTGAATTTATCTCAAAAACTGAATGGAGAGTAGTATAAGATAACACTTATTCTTTAATATGATAACTTATACCCTTAAAAAGTCTAGTTTGAAAATATAATTTTATCTGAATAGAAGAGTTTGGTTTTAGAATAAAACTTTATTATCTATTTAAAGTTTAGATAATATTATCTAAAATTAAAATTTTTGTTATATAAATTACAATACTAGAAGACTGAAAAAAACCCAAAAAAATAGATGGCTTAAAACGCAATATAACTTCATTAAAATGACTAAATCCAAGAAATTGTATCTTAATTAAAGTAAACTCTTCATGTTAAATAGGGATAGTGAATATCAATATTTGGTAGACTCCAATATAAAAAAAATGCAATTTTCAAAATAAGATTCTCATAAATTTAATTGTGGATATATATCATGAGTTCACCATTTATGTTTCTATTTCTACGCATCATGACAACCAATCATTGCAAATAAAGTGTGAGCATCAAAATAACTAAGGGGAAAAAGTCTATTTACGAATTAGAAAAATTTGGTACTATATAATAACATCTACCTATGTATGATGCATTCTCACGCATTCGTGTGATTTATTGATGGACCTAGGTAAATTCACGTGCCCCTCTCAAAAATTTCAAACGCACAAACATGAGTGATAAAGTTATAATCCTGGTGTTTAGTGGTTCTCAAATGTGCCCTCGGTCATATTAATGTATGCAAATTGGAAAATAAAGGGCAACATATTTGATGCTTTTGTAAATAAAAAAATACGGTAATTAATCATCAATTTCAGAAAAACTCAAACTTCAAATAATGGACTTAGAAGAATCAAACGGGAGGAGCAATTTTATTTTGAATTTAGAAAGATAAAGTCTAAAACAAGCGCATGTGGAGTTTTACCCAATCGACATTTAGGAAATGTTCCATGTCAAACAAAATTTGGGGTTACACTTCAGTATCTGTTCTTGACGATGCTCAAAACATCCACCTTGCCCTCCTTGGTGACTCAACTCCAAAAGCTTCTAGTTTACACATCTTTAAAGGCATGAACTAGCTTTCTTTAAATATAATATGATTCTACCCTTTCCCCGACTTCTTATTGTCAATAAGCGCAGCCTGAATTCTAGCAACATTTTATGAATAAATTTGATTTTTGTTATAAACATCGAAAGAAAGAGAAAAATATGAGAGAAGATGGAGATACCAATGAAATTGTGTATATCATTATGAAGGCCATAGATCTCTATTTATAGGTACACATCTAGGGTTTCAGGGGCATATTAGTCATTCATCAAATACATGACTTATTTACAACTCTCCCCCTTGAATGACTATTTACATAACTGTCTACTGGAATAGTTTGAAGAAAAACCCAACGGGAGAAAAACTTCCAAACTGTTTGGAGTGATCTTGTAACACGCATAACTTGCTGCATCATACTGCTGTTAGGAAAAGTCCTGAGCAATAATTAAATTTGCTCCCCCTCATATCGACCATTCTTGTATGAATATTCATGTGCCGCCTCACTAAACCTCATGGGACAGGAACTGAGTGATCATAAGAGTATAAGTTTCTCCGTATACAGAATATTCATATAGGAGTATCCATGTGTTGCCTCATCAAAACCTTGTCATGAAAACCCTGTGGGAAAAACTTGATCGTAGGAAAAAGAGTACAAGTGCTCCTTCGTACTTTATTTCTTGAGATCTAATATCGATCTCTGTAATGTCCTCATTATGCCATGAATTGCCTCGTCAAAACTTTATTAGGAAAAACCCAGCGGGAGAAATCCTAATGAAGGGAAAAGAGTACACTATTCATGTTAATACGCCATCGTAGTTGCCTCGTTAAAAACCTTGCTAGGAAAACTCAATGGGATAAAACCTCAACCAAGGAAAAAGAGTGCAACGCGTATTTTATATAAATATGCTTCAGGCATTTTAAAAATCCTCCGCGAATTAGCATAGGTATCATATTCAGTGCAAGTTACAATCTCGAACTCACATATTGGTGAGACATGTCATCTCTTCTGGAGATTTCATATTAGTTGTGGTTAAACTCATCAACCATAATATTCTGAGCTTCATGTGTTGCAATAATTTCATAATGATTGGGAGATGTTGCTAGTAAGACATACTTCATAGATTTTCACTGGTAGTTCTATTAAGCTCTTCAAGAGTCCAAATTAAGTTTAAGCATCAACTTATACTGCTATAATTGAAAATCTATTATTTATTTTCTTTATGAAACTTTCGGATCGAACGTCATTTATATCGTCTCTCCCCTTGATCCACACATCACTTGTAGATCACGAATGGATATATCTTCTTCTCACCACACACCATATTGAGTCTATGCAAATTGATACAACCACGGTTGTGCTACCAAGAGAGTTAAGAACGGTTGGAACCGTCATGGACCCCACTGGTCCTATCACACGTACACGTGCTAGGAAGTTGAGAAAACAAAAGAGTGAAATATTGAGAACAAGTGACACTTGCACCACCTCACGAAATAAACTTAATGCACGTTCCTCACCTGTTACCTTATTATCTGTTACTAACTCTTACGAAGACAACTCGGTTCCTACTCAAGAGGTTTACTGTATGACCTCGATCAAATCCTCTCTTGAAGACCGTCACACTGAGGCTTCTTGGAGTGCACTGAATAAAGACCCCGAACCTAGAAGAATTCACGTCCAAAGAAAATAAGAAGACAAGCTCATCCTTAAGCTGCCCGAATTGGAAGTGGAAATTAGACTTAGGCGTGAGGAAGCTTCAAGGAAGGTGTGATGGTTGGTGTTGTCTTGGAAAAAGGACTTTAGCATGTGGGAGCTTCAAAATGAACGTGATGATTGTGAAGACCAATACCTTTTCAAGACTTCTTTATTTTCTTTCTAGGATAGTTGATGTTAGTTTATTTCCTTTTAATCTAGTCACATGTGTAACCGCCCTGCTTTGTCTTAGAAATAGGGACACTCTTGACTTTATTTCCTTAGTTTAATATGTCAGGGATAATATAGTTTGTTGTGTACACTCCTATAAAAGGAGACCTTTAGGTAATGAAAGAAATATCACCTTTGAAATCAAAAAAGATATTTCGGCCTTGTGCTAGAATCAGAGTTGTTGCTCGAATTTTCTTGAGTATTATTCTTATAATTCTCACTTCTACATTCTTACAATTTTAGTTCATAAAATTGTTAAGTCTTAAGCACAGAAACTTGAGTTCTTAGAATAATTCCAAACGTTTCTTTAGAACGGGATTCTAAGGGGATTATAGTGATTAATTCTAAGGGTTTGAGGTGCCCTCATCATTTCCATATCCATTGTCGCTGTACCGAAATACAGTCCATTGTCGTTGTACCGAAATATAGTCCATTGTCGCTGTACCAAAGTACAATCCATTGTCGCTGTACCGAAATACAGTCCATTGTCGCTGTACCGAAGTACAATCCATTGTTGCTGTACCGAAGTATTGTCCAATTGTCACTGTACCAAAGTGCCGTAATGAAGTATTGTCCAATTGCCGCTGCATCAAGTGTCGATCAAGTCTTTGCCCAATTATCATTGCATCAAGTGCTGTCCGATTATTTCTGTACTGAAGTACCATCTGTTGTTACAATCCGCTGCTTGCTATTTGTTTGCCTCCGCTCGAGAACTTATACTTCCGCTTCACACAACCACGATTCACAACAGTTCCTGTATTAGTATCACTGTTGGGTATCGATCGGTATCATTTGGTATCAGAGAACGGTTTTGTCGTTCCTCTCTTATCTTTATTCTCATATATATATATATATATATAGAGAGAGAGAGAGAGAGAGAGATAATTTTGTGATTCGCATTGGAGTTAAGTTGTTGTGTTTTAAGTAAGCTATTCGATACTTGCTTTCTGTTTCAAATCACTTGGTACCATGATGACAGGATCACAAAACTCGAAGGATGGAGAAACTCCAGCCCCTAGACGAGATGGGAAGGATCCCATGGATGAGGAAGAGGTCTTAAGCGACGACCCAGTTACTAATAAAATCCAAAGCTTCCATGATGTGCAATTCCAACTCGAGGGCCTGGCATCCTACATACGAAGGATGGAAAACATGATGTTGGAAATTAGAGAAGAGCTGAAATCCCATAGAACGTCACAAACTCCCGAACCTACTATTAGAAACAGGGAGGATCGAGAGAGAGAACCCACGATGGGAGGAAAGGATTCACGGTATAGAGGTAGAGGAAGGGGTAGAGTTAGGGCAGCCCCTCCACCACCCGAATACTATCCGGAAGATGAATATTCCGAGTACTTTGAGGATGACAGATAGTCTAGGATTGACCAAGAACCTAGAGAACAACGAGTACGGGTAGACGATAACTTAAGTAGTGTTAAGTTCTCCATACCACCTTTTGAAGGCAAATCTGATCCCGAAACTTATTTTGAATGGGTTAGGAAGGTCGAGGGACAATTTGAGTGTCGAAATTTTTCTGATCTTAAGAAGGTTAAGATAGACACTGTACAGTTCACCAGGTATGCTTTTGTATGGTGGGATCATGTAGTTCAACTTAAGCATCGACGTGGGGAAAAACCTATAGATACATGGGAAGAACTGAAGCAAGTGATGAAGGAAAGGTTTGTTCCTAGCTATTACATGAGGGACCTTAGGTATAGTCTCCAAACTTTAAGGCAAGGGACTAAGTCAGTAGACGATTACTATAAGGAGATGGAAACAGGACTGATTAGATGTCGTATAGAGGAGGACCACGATAGTACCATGACTAGGTTCTTAGCCGGACTTAATATTGATATTAGAGAACAATTAGAGCTCATGACTATGCATGACTTAGAAGAAATGGTGCACACGGCTAGGAAAATAGAAACCCAAATTCGGAGGCGTCAAACTAGGAAGACCCCCACTCCTAGTATCCCATGGAAACCGAGACAGTCCACTAACCATAAGGAAGACCCAACACCGTCGGTCACTAGGGTCCAGACATCCTCTAATCCGCCAACTAAGTCCCAACCTTCACCAAATTCCAAACCTCAACCTAGGATACATGAGATCCGATGCTATAGGTGTCAAGGTATAGGTCACATAGCCCCAAAGTGACCAAATAAGCGAGTTGTAGTCATTAAGTCAGGGGAAATAGCGACTGAAAGTGAGGGTGAAGAAGAGATAAAGAATGAGGATAGTGGAGAAGAGATAGAAGAATGTAATGAAGAGATCTTAGAAGGGAAGATTAATGTAGTGCTTAGAATGTCCTTGTCAGCTAAGGTAGTGGAAGATGAGGATAGCCAGAGGGAGAACTTGTTTCAGTGTAGGTGCTACATTAAGGAGAACCTCTGTAGTATGATCATAGACGGGGGTAGTTGTGTCAATGTCGTTAGCACAGTCTTGGTGCAGAAACTAGAACTTAAAACCGAAAGACACCCTAAACCATATAAGTTGATGTGGATGAATAGTGCTGGAGAACTAAAAGTAGTGAGTAGATTCACCATGCCCTTTAAGATAGGTAGATATGAGGATGAAGTAGTTTGCGACGTCGCCCCTATGCATGCCACCCAGATCCTTTTAAGAAGACCATGGCAGTACGACCACAAAGTTACACATGATGGGTTTTCGAACAAGTATTCCTTCATTTTTGGGAAGAAGAAATTCAACCTATCACCTATGACCCCTAAGCAAATCCTTAAAGATCAGTGGATATTAGAACAAGCACTAAGAGAAAGCGAAAAAAATGAGAAGGAAAAGAAAACAATCACGGCGGTCCCTAAAGGGATGAAAATCGTCGCCCTTTGTAGGTCTAGTTAAGTTAAACGGGCCTTTCTCGCAAGACGGTGACACATTCTTAGTGTAGCTATCGCAAGTGCACGATATCGTATCAAGTAGTGAAGTGGACTTTTTGAGTCCGGTTTATCGATCCCACGAGGAAGTTTGGTTATAATTTGAATTATACACTATTGGTCTATTTTTATAGATACTAAGATGAGTGAAACACACAATTAAAGAGTTTGGTTTAATAGTTGCAAAGTAAATGCAATAATAGTTCTAATATTTTAAGGAAATAAAAAAAAGATTGCAATAATAATAGATTGATTAACGATAAAATGGAATAGTTGGGATTACAAACTTAGTTCATCATTAGTTATAGAAGATGTATAGGAGATCATAAGATGAATTTACTTATTATGTTGTGTAGATTCGATTTTCCTTAAAAAGACGGTTTCTCTTTCGAACTATAAAACGCCCCTTACATATTGAATCAATCCACTATATTTCTATGTTGATTGGCTTCAATACATAGCATTAGGATTTATGAAAATAACTCAAAGAATCATCTAAGGTCTAGAGGTTTATTTCTATCCCCTAGAACAACTTAGAGTGAAGATCATTTGATCTAATCAAACATATTTTCTTTCGAAACATATGAAGACCATAAATATCATCATTTATTGGCCAAATAAATAAAGATTGTTAAAACAATGAAAATCACACACAATAATAAGTAATTCACAATAGATCTTTTATACAAACATAAATAACATGACTAACCTTGTGTATAATCCCAACTAAAGGTAACTTAGCCCATAAAGGGTTTATTATACATAATACAAGCCTTGGTGGTCATTATTAGTTGAATCAAGAGAAAGAATTGATCCTCACTCCCTTAGTAGATAAAGGAGAAAGAAGCAATAAACTCTCTGAACAACATATGCTATACCACACTCAAGCAAATCACTCAAGAACACAAGTGTGTTCTTCACAAAAAAGAAAAGTTTACAAGAAGTGAAAAATTATATTATGAATGATGAATGATGAAGGATCTAAGGGGTCTATTTATACACCTAAAGTCACCTAATAGCTCCAAAACTCCAGCATTATTGCAATAGATCGGATCAATGCCAGCCATCCCCTCAATAATACACAAAAAGTATAAAAAATTAGACAAATCTTAACAATCTGTCAAGAGTTACGGCCGTAACATTAAGGAGTTACGGCCGTAACTTGGATGACTTATGGCCGTAACATTCTGTAGTTACGGCCGTAACTTGGCTTCGTCAATTTGCTCACTTGTTGCTTTGAGAGTTACGTTTTCAGCCCAGAATTTCTCAGACTTTGCGTTTTTGCCCCAAATATTATTCGGATGATAACTTTTGATATATAACTCTGATTTTGAATCCGGAAAGGCTGCCGAATTCATCTCGGAAAGCCCTACAACATGAATATATCAAAATTCAACAAAGAGAATATTTAATAAACATGTTATTTCTTGAGTAAATCAGTTATTTAATCCGATCATCATCCGATAAAAATAAAATTATTAAAAACTAATTAATTAAAAGCAAAAAACGAGTAGACTAGCTCAATTATGGGTGAATTTTATCGAAACAAACCATGGATAAGTGTATAAAACTGACACTTATCACACCCCCAAACTTGAATTCTTGCTAGTCCCGAGCAAGACTCTATATTATTCACGCTCCAAAAATAAAAATAAAAGTAAAACAAAAATAAGAAAATTAATACACACAAAAATTAAAAATAATTATAAATAAAGAGAAAAGGAGATCAAAATGCCATTAATACACAACAACCAGCTTTATACAGTATATAGAAATGAATCAAAATTCAAAATAAATCTACTAATGATTTTGAAGTTAAAACACGGTTTTTATTTTGTAATTCCAAATTCAAGGTTTTCCCCCCAAAAGGTTGATTATTTCTTTTCCCACTCGTGATACACACGACTCTCTTTAATGGTTGCTCTCGATCACTCATTTATTTTTCGACTCAATATGAAGAAGAATTTCATTGGCGTCATCAAATATTGTGATTTTTCATGAAATTGAGTGTATTGAAATTCAGCCGCTAATTAATTCAAATCTGCTCATAAACTACATCTCTTAGTGATAGCTTTCACACCGTTATTTGCTAACGTGTAGCTCTTTTCACTAACACAATTTCTATCTCATTTTTTTAAAAGGTGATAGCTTTCACACCGTTATTTGCTAACGTGTAGCTCTTTTCACCAATTTTTCTGAGACGGCAGCTACGCACCAACAATGGTTAGTCCTTTATTTTTCGCAAAATTTAAGACCCCCAAAATTAGGCAGCTGTTGCTGCTCAACACTTCTCCTTTTTGTCATTTTTTTAGGTGATAGCTTTCACATCGTTATTTGCTAACGTGTAGCTCTTTTCACCAAATGACTCCTTTTTTTTAGGGAATAGAATTTTTGCAGAAAATCATTTCTTAGTTTAAGCATGAAAAATCAAAAACTCCACAAATTAAGTAAATTTCAGTTCTATTTTTCATCAACCGATTGATTCTTCTTTTCTCAAGGTAACGAATGACTCGATTTTATATGATAATTACAAGGCTTGGAAAGAGAGATTAAGGCTCAAAAAATTTTGGAATATACAATTTTTTTACCGGTTAAAACGATTTTAGAAGCTTGTATATAGCTAATTTATTGGTGTTATGACCAGATCTAGAAATCTTATAGATCAAAATACTATAAATATATATATATATAAAATTAAGGCAAATAACCAAATCAATCAAAACACACCAAAATTCCAACACACCAAAATAATTAAACAAACCACCCCCAAACTTGAAAATAAAACTGTCCTCAGTTTTTTAAAAAAATAAAAAGCAATGCAGAAAAGCAGAATACTCCCTGTTAAGAAAGTTGATGTTTGAGCTAACGCCTTTTAAAATCTGCAAGAGAATAAATATACGAGGCGCACAACAAAAGAAAATAAAATATCCTCGTAAGTATAACACAATTTTTAAGATGCGCATCAAGAAAGTCCGAAGAGTCGCCTTACGCTGCCATCAATGCTTTTATAAAAAAACACACAATAAAAATTACAACAATAAAATAACAATATATAAATCGCGAATAGATGTGCGTCAAGAGATCAAGAAGAAACTCCTTAAGCTGCCACCATTTAGCACGATTATTACACACGACAGAAAGTAAAAATACAAGAGTTCCGACAAGGGTTATCAAATGGAGAGGAATGAATCCACTTTTCGTTTTCTCACAGTAAAATCTTCCATCCAGACAATTTTAGCTAGAGCTGGATCTGGTTGAGGAACAAATTCATTGAGTTTTTTGATTAGTTCATCTGGTGTTGTTGCAACGACTATGATTCGTTTAGCACGCTCGGAAATAAAACCCTTTTCAGCAGAGTAGTAGATGAAAGATAGTAAACCATCAAAGAAACCATTGACATTAAGCAGACCTATTGGTTTTTGATGAACATTTAGCTGGGCTCTGGTAACCACATGAAAAAGTTCCTCAAGGGTGCCAAAACCACCGGGAAGGGTGATAAAGGCGCCAGGATTATTTATCATGTGAGTTATGCGATCTTGCATATTTACATATCTAAACTCATCTCCAATAGTTGACCCGATGATTTTACTTTCAGCGAGAGGTTTTGGTATTATTCCCAACACTCTTACTCCTTCCATATAGGCAGAAGCAGCAGCTCGTCCCATTAGTCCTAGACTTCCTCCTCCGTAAACTACATGAATGCATTTTTCTCCTAAGGTACGACCCAAGTTGTGGGCTGATTCAGTAAAGCATGCCTCTTTTCCATAACTAGCTCCACCAAAAATGCAGACTGTGCTAAATTTTTTTGTTGAAGATGATGACTCCATTTTTGAAAAGAAATTTTTTTAGAGAGAAACCGAGAAAAGTGCAAGTTTGAGGGATGAATGAAAGAAACAAGCACAATGTTTATTTATAGAAGATAAAGAAGGTAAAAATTGTTTAACAAGTTTGTGATTGCATTTGATTGCGCTTCAACTACTCAATAGAATAATGAAAGTATTTATCGCGTATCACATTTTTTATTCAGAAAATCTCACCACACGACAAAAATAAAAGATACTTACGCGTATGTACAGTATAGTTGTGATTGTGGCTCACATCTTCCTCTGATTTTACGTTCAGAAATGGCCTAAATGCCTTCTATGAGTCGGGGAGAAGCTTCCCATCCAATTTTCTTACAAATTGGCAAACAGGGTCTTTTAACGTCAGATTCCCAAGACGTTGTTCATATTCTGGTTTGAATTTATTCCACAAACATCGAATTCCATAATGTACGAGTCCACTAGGATGCGTGTCAAGAGAAATTTTGATATTATCTAAATTCTCTTTATTCAGACCATCCTTAATGAACTGAATTTTATCTTCTCTGTTTGTAGATGGAATTCTTAAAGATCGACATTTTAAATTACAGTTCCATCTAGCACATTTATAACAAACGGCTATCATCTTTGCTCGTCGTTTCGTCGCATATGAACTTTTCCAAGCTCTCGTAAAAATCTAGTCGGTGTTTCTGTGAATTCACCCTCTATTCTTACTTTGGCTTCAATAATGAATCTTATGTCAAAAGGTATGCTTTTATTCATAAGCAACCTCATCCTTTCAAGTCTTGCCTTGTAAATTTTTAAAATTGCATTTTTTCTTAGAAAGGGAAATCTTTTTTCGATTTTATACAATATTTCTTCCATTATAAAAAAAAAATGAAAATAAATGGAGGAAATATTTACAAATATCAGTTATCGTGGGAAACTGAAAAATCCGACTTTAATAGTCACGGAGTACCATTATCCGCCACTTGACCGGACAAATACAATTGAGTACTAAGTTACAATGTCGAGAAATTTGTACCTATAAAAATAGTTTACAATGTAAGATTTCAAATTTAACTTATACTTCCCCAGCAACGGCGCCAAAAACTTGACACGTTCTTAGTGTAGCTATCGCAAGTACACGACATCGTATCAAGTAGTAAAGTGGACTTTTTGAGTCCGGTTTATCGATCCCACGAGGAAGTTTGGTTATAATTTGAATTATACACTATTAGTCTATTTTTATAGATACTAAGATGAGTGAAACACACAATTAAAGAGTTTGGTTTAATAGTTGCAAAGTAAATGCAATAATAGTTCTAATATTTTAAGGAAATAAAAAAAAGATTGAAACGATAAAATGGAATAGTTGGGATTACAAACTTAGTTCGTCATTAGTTATAGAAGATGTATAGGAGATTATAAGATGAATTTACTTATTATGTTGTGTAGATTCGATTTTCCTTAAAAAGACGGTTTCTCTTTCGAACTATAAAACGCCCCTTACATATTGAATCAATCCACTATATTTCTATGTTGATTGGCTTAAATACATAGCATTAGGATTTATGAAAATAACTCAAAGAATCATCTAAGGTCTAGAGGTTTATTTCTATCCCCTAGAACAACTTAGAGTGAAGATCATTTGATCTAATCAAACATATTTTCTTTCGAAACATATGAAGACCATAAATATCATCATTTATTGGCCAAATAAATAAAGATTGTTAAAACAATGAAAATCATACACAATAATAAGTAATTCACAATAGATCTTTTATACAAACATAAATAACATGACTAACCTTGTTTATAATCCCAACTAAAGGTAACTTAGCCCATGAATGGTTTATTATACATAATACAAGCCTTGGTGGTCATTATTAGTTGAATCAAGAGAAAGAATTGATCCTCACTCCCTTAGTAGATAAAGGAGAAAGAAGCAATAAACTCTCTGAACAACATATGCTATACCACACTCAAGAACACAAGTGTGTTCTTCACAAAAAGAAAAGTTTACAAGAAGTGAAAAATTATATGATGAATGATGAATGATGAAGGATATAAGGGGTCTATTTATACACCTAAAGTCATCTAATAGCTCCAAAACTCCAGCATTATTACAATAGATCGGATCAATGCCAGCCATCCCCTCAATAATACACAAAAAGTATAAAAAAATTAGACAAATCTTAACAATCTGTCAAGAGTTACGGCGGTAACATTAAGGAGTTACGGCCGTAACTTGGATGACTTACGGCCGTAACATTCTGTAGTTACGGCCGTAACTTGGCTTCATCAATTTGCCCACTGGTTGCTTTGAGAGTTACGTTTTCAGCCTAGAATTTCTCAGACTTTGCGTTTTTGCCCCAAATCTTCTTCGGATGATAACTTTTGATATATAACTCTGATTTTGAATCCGGAAAGACTGCCGAATTCATCTCGGAAAGCCCTACAATATGAATATATCAAAATTCAACAAAGATAATATTTAATAAACATGTTATTTCTTGAGTAAATCAGTTATTTAATCCGATCATCATCCGATAAAAATAAAATTATTAAAAACTAATTAATTAAAAGCAAAAAACGAGTACACTGGCTAAATTATGGGTGAATTTTATCGATACAAACCATGGATAAGTGTATAAAACTGACACTTATCAGACAGCCTGTGGTTCTATTACTATTTCGTGATGTATTGCTTAATAATCCATTTATTCCTGATTCTACTGATCCATTGATTGTCTCTTTATTGCAGGAGTTTGAAGACGTGTTTCCTGAGTAGACACCACCCGGATTACCGCCCGTTCGAGGCATAGAACACTGTATCGACTTTGTTCCAGGATCCTCAATACCAAACCATCCTGCATACCGAAGTAACCCCGAAGAGACTAAAGAGATGCAAAGGCAAGTGGATGAACTACTAGCAAAGGGACATGTGAGAGAAAGTATGAGTCCTTGTGCAGTTCCGGTACTGCTAGTACCAAAGAAAGATGGCTCGTGGAGGATGTGCGTAGACTGCCGTGCAATAAACAACATTACGGTGAAATATCGACATCCCATCCCTAGACTTGACGACATGTTAGATGAATTATATGGTTCCACAATATTTTCAAAAATTGATTTAAAAAGTGGGTACCATCAGATTCGAATGAAAGAGGGAGACGAGTGGAAAATGGCATTTAAAACTAAACATGGTTTGTATGAGTGGTTAGTTATGCCATTTGGGCTCACTAATGCACCAAGCACATTTATGAGGGTAATGAATCATGTTCTACGTGCTTTTATTGGAAAATTTGTTGTTGTGTACTTTGATGATATCCTAATATATAGCAAAAGTTTGAAAGAACATATAAAGCATTTGAAAGATGTGTTGCTTGTGCTTAGAAAGGAACACTTATTTTCTAACATTCAAAAGTGCAACTTTGGCACCGAGAAATTGGCTTTCCTTGGTTTTCTTGTTAGTTCCCAGGGGATACAGGTCGATGAAGAGAAAGTGAGGGCAATTAGAGAATGGGACAGCCCCAAAAATGTGAGCGAAGTCCGAAGCTTCCACGGCTTGGCAAGCTTCTATCGCCGGTTTGTACCCAACTTTAGTACTGTAGCCGCCCCTTTGACCGAGGTAATCAAGAAGAATGTTAGATTCAAGTGGGGACAGGAACAAGAGACGGCCTTCAAAACCTTGAAAGAAAAACTGACGAACGCTCCACTGCTAGCCCTGCCGAATTTTGCTAAGTCTTTTGAGATCGAGTGTGATGCATCCGGTACAGGTATAGGACCTGTTTTGATGCAAGAAGGTAGGCCGATCGCCTACTTCAGTGAGAAGTTGGAAGGAGCTTCGCTGAACTATACAACTTACGACAAGGAACTGTATGCCTTGGTTCGAGCACTCGAGACTTGGCAACATTACCTATGGCCCAAAGAGTTCGTGATACACACTGATCACGAGTCCTTGAAACATCTGAAGGGGCAACAGAAGTTGAATATGAGGCATGCTCGATGGATGGAATTCATAGAGACGTTCCCATACGTAATCAAGTACAAACAGGGAAAAGAGAACGTCGTTGCTGATGCTCTATCTCACAGGTATACCTTTCTGACTGCTTTAGAATCGAAAATACTTAGTTTTGAATTGATTAAAAATCTGTACGAGAAAGACATTGATTTTGGCAAATTTTTCATTACTTGTGACAAGTCTGGAGTAGATAAGAGTGATGGTTTTCTATTTAGGGAAAATAAGTTATGCATACCTACTAGCTCTATACGTGAACTATTGTTACTCGAATCACATGGGGGAGGGTTGATGGGTCATTTTGGCATTGATAAAACCTTGTCTGTTTTGCAAGAACATTTCTACTAGCTGGGTATGAAACGAGATGTCATTCGTATTTGTGGTTGTTGTAGCGATTGTAAAATGGCTAAAAGTCGAGTTCAGCCCCATGGTTTGTACACCCCACTCCCCATTCCTAATACTCCTTGGACTGATATATCGATGGATTTCGTGATGGGATTGCCTAGAAACCGGTATGGGAGGGATTCTATATTTGTTGTGGTTGATAGGTTTTCAAAAATGGCACATTTCATAGCTTGTCACAAAACTGATGATGCATCTTATGTGGCTAATCTTTTCTTTAGAGAGATCGTTCGTTTACATGGAATGCCTAGGACTATAGTTTCTGATCGTGATGCTAAGTTCCTAAGTTATTTTTGGAAAACCTTATGGGCTAAATTAGGCACAAAGCTTCTATTTTCTACCACTTGTCACCCACAAACTGATGGGCAAACCGAAGTAGTAAATAGAACTCTTTCTACATTATTAAGGGTTATAATAAAAAGAAACATTAAAACTTGGGAAGAATGTTTGCCACATGTTGAGTTTGCTTATAATCGAACAGTGCATTCTGCTTCTCAATTTTCTCTTTTTGAGATTGTTTATGGATTTAATCATTTGACCCCACTTGATCTTGTGCCTTTGCATGTGACTGAAAGAATTAGTACAGATGGGAAGAAGAAAGCCGAACTAGTTAAGCAACTCCATGAGAAAGAAAGAGCTAACATTGAAAGGCGTACTAAGTAGTATGTTGAGCACGCCAACTGAGGGAGAAAGGAAGTGATCTTCGAACTTGGAGACTGGGTTTGGATACATATGAGGAAGGAAAGGTTTCCTGTACAAAGGAGATCGAAATTGCTACCAAGAGGAGATGGTCCTTTCATGATTTTGGAGAGAATAAATAATAATGCTTATAAACTAGACTTACCAGGAGAATACAATGTATCTGCTACTTTTAATGTTTCTGACTTGTCTTTGTTTGAAGCAGGTGACCTCGCGGATCTGAGGACAGATCCTTCTCAATAGGGAGGGGATGATACAACCACGGTTGTGCTACCAAGAGAGTTAGGAACGGTTGGAACCGTCATGGACCCAGTGGTCCTATCACACGTACACGTGCTAGGAAGTTGAGAGAACAAACGAGTGAAATATTGAGAACAAGTGACACTAGCACCACCTCACAAAATAAACTTAATGCACGTTCCTCACCTATTACCTTATTATCTGTTACTAACTCTTATGAAGACAACTCGGTTCCTACTCAAGAGGTTTACTGTATGACCTCGATCAAATCCTCTCTTGTAGACCCTCACACTGAGGCTGCTTGGAGTGCACGGAATATAGACCCAAACCTAGAAGAATTCACGTCCAAAGAAAAGAAGAAGACAAGCTTGTCCTTAAGCTGCCCGGTTTGGAAGTGGAAATTAGACTTAGGCGTGAGGAAGCTTCAAGGAAGGTGTGATGTTTGGTGTTGTCTTGGAAAAAGGACTTTAGCATGTGGGAGCTTCAAAATGAACGTGATGATTGTGAAGACCAAGACCTTTTCAAGACTTCTTTATTTTCTTTCGAGGATAGTTGATGTTAGTTTATTTCCTTTTAATCTAGTCACATGTGTGTTGTTACCCAAAATATTATCCGAAGATAGTATTGCTGGAATGATCGAGTAACAAACAAATGCGAGAACACTTCCGTGAGAAAATATATAACACGGGATTTGCCGGGGTTGTTAATCCTGGGCTTGAATGCTCTCGCGAGATGTTATTAATAAATATACTGTCGAGTACAAGTATTAATGTTAGAATCTATTACAATGAGTGTAAAGACTTCTAGTTATCTAGGCTGTAGAGCGCGTAGATTGCCGGAAGAACCAGATATGTAAATCTGTGAGTTCTTGCTTGGGATATATGATAAGTGTGTATGAATATCACTATGAATGTATAATTGGTTGCCAGATGAGTCTTTGATTCTCTTTCTGTGTGTACTTTGCACTGTATTCACGGTAAAATCGCGTCCCCTTTGGCCACTGCAGTGAGTTCTCTATTTATAGGGGACAAGGTAGTTGGGACCCCTCAGGCGATCGCGGGCGACCGCCGTTTTCTATATTATAATAAGATGGCCGATCATCCCGTCACGTGGGGCTGTTCTCTTAAAGTCTGGGGCCACTGCTGGTGGCCAGCTGTGCGAGCCAATGGGAAGCCAGCACGCATCCTGGGTCGCTGTCCGGGGAGGACCCACTTTGTACCTTTCGGCGGCCCTGTCGGTAGGTGTGGTAGGTGACAGGCTGGGGTCAAAGATCCTATCTGTCGGCGCCCTTTGAAGATCCGCATGTGGGCCACCGTCCAAGATTAGGTCTTCGACGACTTTGACGGATGTTGGATCCATACGTGGCACGAGACGATCGCCTCTGGTTCGCTCATTAAAGACGATCGCCAGATATCAAAAGATGATCGTTGGGTACCAAAAGACGGTCGCCGTATTGTGCCGATCGCTGGGTGTTTGCCCAGAGTAAGTCTTTTATGGTTGGCTTCTCTGATCGTGATGCCGATCGCCTTTCGAGGCGTATTAATCGCCGCACAACAATTGCCCCCCCAGCTCGCCTCGATGTTGAAAACATGGGGTGAGGTGGCACTGTTGGCGATCGCCGATGTTTAGATGGTCAGGCGATCTGCTTTCAACTTTGGACGATCTCTTTTTTGCGCTGGGAATAGCGGGAAATGAAGGCGGGCTCTCGAAACATTGCAAGGACACGTGTCGTGCTACTGTTGGGGGAGTCCGACGGTCTGTCAAACTTGTCGCCTGGCGTGCCCACGAAAAGACGCGTACGCAGGATTCGAGGGCTGCATTTAATACGTCCCCTCACTGAAGGTTGCTATTCAGCCCTCGGACTTTCGCCTATTTGCACAGAGGCCCCCGCCTCCATCTATAAAAGGGGCTAGGGTTTCTTCATTTTCACCCTTCACGCATCCTTGCATCCTTAGCCGAAACTCTGCAGATTTTTCCGGAGCTTCTTGTGCCGATTGTCTTCCTTTCTTTAGGTAAGAAAAATCAATCTTCTTTCTCCATTTATTTTTTATAAAATGTCGGGAGGATCCAAGACCTTCGAGACCAGAAGTTCTTCTGCCGTCGCGGCTTCGCCTGACCGGGAGGAGATTCCCATTGGAGTTGACATAGAAACGGCCGTTGAGGCCATTCGTGCGGGGATTGCACCCGCAGAACTCAAAGAGCTTTTCAACGAGGCCGCAGTGGCGAAGACGGCGGCGACGGCGGAGCAGGGGGGCTCGCCGGCAGATGAGGACGAACTGGAGAAGTTAGCTTGGGAACGGCAGAGTGTATTTGGCCCTGCCTATATGCCTTTCGCCAAGATTATGGAGGGGATCGCCGGACCCTGTCCGGAATTTGATTTCGAAGCCTACTCCGCCGCTCATCCTTATGAACATGTGAAACGGACAGTGTTTCGGGCCGCCAACCCATCTCAGTGGACCCTTTGTAAGATCCGGAGTTCGGCGACCCGGAAAGACGTGAACCGCTGGAGGGAGAAATATCATATTCCCTCTGACGTCTCCCTGCACGTGCCATCGGAAAATGAACGTGCCGATCAACCGCCCGAGGGAATGGTCGCCGTTAGTGAGATGATCATGGAGGCCGGTCTGCGATTCCCTCTCCCATTCGCCGTCTCCTACTTGTTGATCGCCTGGAATTTGGCGCCGCTCCAACTGACGCCGAATGCTTGGATACAGGTCATCTGCACTTTGACATTGTTTGGCGGTCACCGGTTGTTCCGCCTCCTTTCTGCGATGGAGATAAACTATTTGTTTAAACTGGCTGCGCAGAAAGGGTCGATCGACGGTAATCATATCCAAGGCCGAATGGGAAGGGTGGTCCTTGGTGTGCCGAACAAGTCCCGGGGCGACCTGGCAAAATGGTGCTGGGTCGGCGGAGCGTGGCGATCGGCATCGAGTGACAGGCCGGAGGAGGAGTTGGATACTCCTACCAATTTTCGGGAGAGGAATCCGAGTAAGTATTTTAACTCCCCCTTTGATTTAGCTTGTCTTGGACTGATCTAATTTCGTTTTCTTTTTGCAGGACCTCTTGTCCCCGCGATCGACAATCTCCCTTTTGATTTCTTGATCGTTTGGGAGCGGATTCGTGCCTTGCCGGATTCCTTCATTGACGTTCGTTCACTTGGTAACGAACTTCATCGGTTGGGGGCTCGACTGTTTCGCTTCCCTCGTCACTTGAGAGTTCCAGGTACGAACTTAAGTGGTGCTTTCTTGCTTGACGATCGTCTCCAGGGTCGCAGCGTTTAAGTTGATGTCTAACTTGTTTGTACTTCTTCTTTGATAGAGGTTCATTTTCCCCGACTTGCCGAGCCACCACCAGAGATCGCCATGTCAAACCCAGGACTCATCGATCGCCTTCGCCTGGGTAAGAAGACTGGTCGCGTTCCTGCGACGTCGTCTCGCCCTGCTCCGGTGGTGAGGCCCGCTGAGGTGCCGGTCGCCGAGCCGGAAACTCAAGAAGAGACACATCTCCAGCGCCGCAAGAGGCAGAGGCCGGAGGAGTCCCTGCCGACCACTGAGGCGGACGTGTCTATTCTGGAGCCTCCGGTTGCTGCGGCTCCTATCTCCGCCGTTCCGATGGTGGAGAGATCAGGCTCTAGGCCCTTGGATTCCGGCTCCAGGTCATTGGGCGTTCCTCGAAGAAGGTGGCGATCGCTGAGGCGGAAACTTCTCGGGGCAAGCCCTATTTTGGCCGCGATCCCGAGCTGGTCAACAGGTAAGATTGAATCGAACTTTCCGTGTTAAGCATTTTTGGGGGGATATAGACTAACTCCTTTGTCTCTTTTGTTCGCGCTGCAGGGTCCGTCTTGCTGACCCGGATGTCGCTCCTATGGTGCTGGATTTCTTGTCGAGTAAGACTCCGTAAAAGTCCCTCGAAATCCCTAATTACGTCCAGACGGCCATCACCTCACTGCCCAAGGCTTGGACGACCGATATCGACGCGATCGCTCGTCGGCGATCTGGAGATACCATGCAGGCGACCATTGCCCTGCCTCTCCAGACGGCGACGATGGCCGTCCAAGCTGCCAAGGATTTTGAGGGGCGACCCTCTACTGCTCGCCTCGATAGCGACCTCGAATCCGCCCGGAACGCAAACATAGAATACGCTAACCGGATCCATTCTATGGAGAAGGAGTACGTAGAGACGGCCAAGCGGGCTAAACAGGACGTCGACCGACTGAAGCAAGAGCTCAGCCGCTCCAAGGAAGCGGCCGACCGGTTCCGTGATCAGGAGAAAGAGGCTCGCCGAAAACATGCGTCTTCGCAGGAGGAGGAGGCCGGGCTGAAGGCGACGGTGGATCGGCTCAGCGGCGAGCTGGAGGCGGCGAGGAGAGAGCTGGAGAAGGCCAAAGGAGAAAATTCCGCCAAGGTGGTCGAGCTGGCGGAGGCTGAGAAGACGACCATGGAGTTGAGAGGGCAGCTCAAGGCGATCGAGACTGATCCCTACCTCAATATTGCGCTTGTCGGCGAGTTCGCCTATTACATGGCCTACGCCGACGCCGTTCGAGCTGCCAAAAAGGCAGGGATCGAGATCGGTCCCTTGATGGAGAGCTTCAAAGCCTATGCACTCGGGCACCCTCTGCACCCGGAGTTCTCTTTGCCGATCCTTGATCTCATCGACTTCGGGATCAACTTGAGTTGGTATCCTGGTAAACTTATTCATCCTGAGGCCGATAGGGGGGCGCATGCCGATCCGCCTCCTGAGGGCGAAGACCAGCCGGCGGGACCTTGAGAGATGTTTTTGTTTTCCTTGTATCTTGTAATTTTTCTGCTTTCTCTTTGTATTGCCTTCGGGCTTCATGTTGTACGAACTTTTTGTTATGAATAAATATTCCTTTTTCGCACTTTGTGTCTTCTCATGTACGATCGCCTTCAAATGTTTGCATGCGAATTTTAACAAGTATGTGTATGATTGCATCCGATGTCTTGTTCATCCGACCGTTTGTTTGAATGTTGAATGTATTGATATGTTTTGAATCGAGATTCTTACCTGTAAATTTTTTCGAACAATATTGATCATCCGGCTTGTGTTTGAACGAAACTGATCTTGTATGGATCCTTCTGCTCGACCGCATTTAGGATTAGCTTGTAATATCCGCAATTTTCGATTTACGGTAATTTCTTTTTTTTCAGCGGAAGTCCATTTTGACGACTCGCTCATGACCGTTTCGTCATTCTGAGAATGATTAATTCTACACTTTTTGTCATCCGAGTTCGTTTCGGTGTCGTTTTGTTGAGTTTCGTGCTTTTTAGCGACTTTTCCGCACTTGAGTTCGATTCTTGCGAATCTCGCTCAAGCTATTGCTTTGAGTTTCCCGTAAGTCCGTTTAACTTTGTTAGACGTGTTGTGAACTTCGGTTTGGTTATTCGATCACGTATCGTGATTTCCGGGCGTTTTGGGCCATTTTGTAATTTCTTGAAAGTTACGGGTATCCGTATCTGTAATTGTTGTCTCGACCCGTTTCTTGGTCGCGTATGATTAATTATGGTATTATGTTTTTATTTCGGGTCGTTGATGTTGTCCGCGAACTTTTCGTCGTGTTATTTCCGTACATTTTCTAAATCGAGTCGCCGAGCCACGTGGTCTGCATCGGCGGACGGTTATGGACTGGCCGGACGATTGCGGGCACCGGCCGGACAGGTGCGGCAGGAACCGGCGTAGCGCATGCTACGGCCGGAAGGCTGCGCGCGCTAACCGGCAGGTGTAGCGCACGCTATCGGCTGGCCTAACGCACGCTATCGGGTCTGGGCAGTGGGGTTCTGAGGTTCTGGACTCGGTCAGGATCGGCAGGTAGCGCACGCTACGGTCGGTCGTAGCGCACGCTAACCGGCAGGGGTAGCGCACGCTGTCGGCCGACTAGCGTACGTTACCAGTGTTAGGAATATGCCCTCGAATGCCACTCAGGGGATGAGAGAGTAAGGGCATTATACTTGTAATTATGGAATAATTAATAAAAAGGCAATACGATTCATTCACTGTTTAATGTATTTCAATTGCATTCTTGACTTGGTAAACATTGAAGTGAAGTCCATGTAAATAAATCGAACATTCCATTCTCGTTATGGGATAAGAGAAAATGTACTGGAAGTGTTTAAAGTTTATTTACGTAAATTGTTCGCAAGTCAATAAACTTAAAATGGGCATTAAGTTTTAATATGACTTGTATAACTGATGCTAGGACGTGTGCACGTCTTGATAGCATAGTTATAAGTATATTGGTGGGGCCAGTATACTCGAACACGACTCATACTCGATTCAGTCACACGGTATTCACTCTCGGAGAGTCGATGACGAATCGAAAGTTTGTGATATTATACGTGGACCTTTGACTTTAGGGTTCAGTAGAAGATGTGCCCGTGACGTTTAGTTTGGCATTAGAGTAGTTAGACTCATTTGCTTAATTGCCGAGTCGACCTCGAAGTGCGGACTATACGGGCGGTAGCATCTTCTCGTACGCCAAGAAAGGATTCTATCTCTGTTAGTGAGCGGGCGAATGTCTTATACGGTTAATGGCAAATAAGATCATAAGTCTTTGGCAAAGCATTACGATATAGTCGTATTAGATACACTATTAATCAGTCGGTCTTGATTTGCATTAACACATGTATAGAGTTTAGTCAACGGTAGGGTTTGACTTTACCGTGACCGAAGACTTGACCGGGACATCGATGAAGGGTCTATACGTATATAGTATTCACGACATAATGGTTCTAGAATGATCTCTTCATTCGTTCTCGATCGGGGTTTACTGATGCGGCCGCTAAGTGGCTAAGTCTTGCCGCACTCATTAGTTCCTCCCAATGCCGGGCCGAGACGGACCTACGGAGTCGCGCATCAGGAGCGTTGACGGATAAATGTGAATTTATTATCTCTCTATTAATATTAGATATTGGATATCTAATTATGATTTATTGGATAAATCAAATATCGGTCTTATGAATTTAAATTAAGTTAGGGTAATTAATTTAATTCATAAATTATATTTCTTAGAGAAATATATATTTGTATTTGATATAATTAATTAATTAGATTAATTAATTAATATAAATACATTGATGATTAAAAGGAGTGTATTTAACGTAGTCGTTTGACGAACGTCCGGTACACGAGCCGAGTGGCTCGGCTCGTTTTCTAGGAAACTTCCTTGTGGCCACTCACTCCTCATGGCATGGCATGATCTTGCATGTGTGTGGGAACTCACTTAGAGTTGAGATTCCCACATAATTGTGAATGATAGTTGTAAAGGAATAATTATTCCTTTATAATATATATATCATTACATTATATATGATGAGATGAGATAACTACAAAAAAAAAAACTCATACTCATTCATTGAGAGTCCAGCCGTGAGAGTAAAGTGAGGGAGGAGAAATTTTTCCTTTTCTATAATTTTCATCTTAGAGGTATTATAAAAGTTAAGAAAAATTGAGAGAAAAAATTCCTACGAGTTCCCTAGCCGTGTTCTTGGAGAACGGAGTCTCGTCGTAATTTTTCCGGGCAACTTCCGACGCGTGTGAAGTAGAGGCTTCGAACTTTCGGTGCTTGGAACAAAGGGATTTCGTGTTCGGGACGAGGTTCGTGATCGTCATCCAATTTTACGAAGAATTATTTCAAAGGCTTCAAGGGTATGATCTTTATCTTCGTATTTATTTTTCGTATACGTTACTTGATCGATCTGTTTGGGATTCGTATTTATTTCATTGCGTATTTCGTTTTATTTTCTAATCCCAACGGTGGTATCGGAGCGAGTCAATGATATCGTATATACGATTATTTGTGCATTTTGAATGTTATTGGATGATGTTTATGATTTAGAATCATATTTGGAATAATTTTAGATTTTAAATTGTTCGTTGTAGCATCACGTTTTGGAAACGGCCGAAAAGCGAAAGCGGAGTGGCGCGGTGGTGCGGCGATCTTCGCACTGGTCACTGCCAGTCGCCGAGCGTCTCGGCCATGACTCGCCAGGGCTGAGAGTGCTCGGCAGGGGCCGAGAATGATCGGCGATCTGCCGGCGATGGCTCGGCAGCTGACCCTTGGGTTTTGGCCCGATTTTGAATCGGGCCGCGGGTGGGCCTAAAACCGGATTATCCGGGACTCGTTTTAAGTTTATATTTTGTTGTAATTATTTCCCAAAATTTAAATTGGATTTTAATTTGACTAAATTAATATTTGGAATATTTTTGAGTTAAGGAAATAAATTAAACGAGAATATTATTTTTGGCGGATTACTTCGAACGAATTAAAATGATGATTATTAGTATTAATTTGATTAATACCATTAAAATTGAATAGATTAATTTTATATTGATTGGATTAATATATTAATTGATTATTTAATTTTAATGCCACTTTATATTAATTGGATTAATATAGTAGAAATTGAATAGATTAATTTTATAGATTAATTAGATTAATTTATATTAAAATTAATTGTTTAATTTCGTTGCCATTACATGTTGTATGGAATCCTTATGTGATGGTGATATAGCTCGTGGACTTAGTTTTTGATTTGTTCGATTCGATTGGGTTGTAAAGGCCGTTTTGAGCCTATTTATTTTTACTAGAAAATTTGTATAGGATGCATTTTTTCAATGATGTAAGTATTATTTTGGGTATGACGAAGACCGAAGACAACCGACCGAGAAGACGAAGAATCGAAGACTGTATTTATTATTTATTGGGTCATTCGCTTGGCCCAAGATTTAGGAATTAGGTCCATGAGCTATATGTTGGTAGTAACTAGGTTACTATTTTACATTTTCATTTTGAATGATTGACAAACATACAAACGCGCGTATAAATGAATTAATGTGCAAAGTGTAACATTAATCGCGAAATTCTCCCGACAACAAACAGACTAAGTTTGAAAAAGGTTACAAGGTTTCCTACCCTCCATCAAACTCGTAGAAAATTGATACCCGAGCTGATGTGCTATGCTTCCGAGTTATCGGGGTAGTACATTTGGTAGAGGTTGAAAAATTCTTGAGTGCATTAGATGCCTTCGGTTGGTGATAAATTTCGCCCCTAGAAACCTGATAGGTTGCCGGGTGAGATTCAATAGTCAAACCGATAGACGTTGATGGTCAACAACTTAGATAGTCTAGATTGCCAAGAAACCTGAT
This sequence comes from Orobanche coerulescens, assembly GCA_033398695.1. NCBI lineage: Eukaryota > Viridiplantae > Streptophyta > Magnoliopsida > Lamiales > Orobanchaceae > Orobanche > Orobanche coerulescens. Next base: position 93,575,746 of record CM065807.1, on the reverse strand, counting down.
AGGTTGAGGGCATGAAGACTAGGGGTAAAAGAAGATCAAATCATCCGTTATACGGGTTGGTGTTAGACACCACTTTACAGAAATTAATTGGCAAGAAACCTGATAGGTTGCGTCTGTTAAAATTTGTAAAGAACTTGATCACCACTAAGAAGTCGATCTAACCATGATTTCTGGATTATAACATGGGTGGGAGTGTATAATTCCGATAAAATTAGTGGGAGCCGAGACAAGAATTATACAAGCCCTTAAGTTCTATACTCGGTCATAATTAAACAAGTCACTAATTTAATCTTGTCTAAATCTTTGCAGAAAACGAAATTGAATCTCTCTAAAATGGCTAAAAACCCACTTGCAATACTACTTGAAAAGAATCTCCTAACTGGCCCTAACTTTGTTGGTGGTTGCGGAATCGATGATCGTACTCGGTATGGAGTCTCGGGATACGTCTTGGAGGCGGACATTCCACCGACTCCAATCCGGACTAGGTAATCAGAAGACATTGACGTCCATGAAAAATGGGTCAAGGATGATGTGCTAGTCCGTGGTTTTATGATGGGCTCAATGACTAATGAGTCTGCAGAGCGCACGAGAAAATGACTTCTGCTAGGCAGATTCTCGCACACTTGACCGAACTTTATGGAGAGCACAGTAGGACTGCTAGATATGAAATATCAAAGCAGTTGTTCAGTGCTAGGATGAAAGAAGGGGACAAAGTGGGAGACCACGTCCTCAAGATGATCTCTATGATTGAGAGGCTTGAGGTGCTCAACTTTAATATGGATTTATCCCTTCAAATTGATCTCATCCTTCAATCTCTACCTGACTATTTCACGCAGTTTGTAATGAATTTCAACTGTAATGAAATTACATGCACATTAGCTGGGCTAATGAATAAACTGGTAACGGCGCAGTCTAACATGAAGACTAAACCGAGAGAGGCTGCTCTTGTGATTTATTCTGGGCCTAAGAGGTCCAAGAACAAAAATAAAAAGACCTACGAGCAGTACAAACCCAAGAAAGGGGTGCAAAAAGGAAAGGGCAAGGCCCGAAAGGTTCAAAAGGTAGGCGGTCCATAACCTACGGACAAATGCCTTGAATGCGGTGAGCTGGGCCACTGGCGAAGGACTTGTCCCATGATTAATGGCGCATCACGTACGGAACTTTTTGTTTTTGAAACTAATTGTTCCGCTACTGTATATTCTGCTTCATGGATTCTGGATTCAGGTGCCACTTCTCACATTTGTACTATGAATCAGGATCTGGAACGAAGTAGAAAACTTGAAGCTGGGGAAATAATGATCACTGTTGGAAGCGGACAAAGTGTCGAGGCAACCGATATTGGATCAATCCTTCTGGGTTTAGAATATGGTTTTATTTTGACATTAGATGAAGTACTTGTTTTGCCCAAGGGGCATAAAAACATTGTATCCATTCCAGTCTTGGACCGGAAAGGATTTTGTTTCTTCATTGGCAATGGCAGTTGTAAAATTTATTTTCGAAATAAATTGGTTGGAACAGCTACATTGTTGAATGGTTTATATCATCTGAACATGCAAAATAAAACAGCAGTGAACACTATAACTAGGAAACGTGGTAGGCAAGATACTAATCAAGCTCTTAAATGGCACCTTAGACTTGGTCATGTTGGTCAGACCAAGGTTCAGAAAATGGAGAAAGATGGACTTTTAAGTCCATTGGGTGTAGAACCCTATCCAACTTGTGAATCTTGCCTTAGAGACAAAATGACTAAGTTCCCCTTCACAGGACTTTTGAAAGGGCCGCGATAAACTTGGATTGGTGAATACCGATGTTTGTTGTGCTTTAGAAGTAGCCCGAGACGTATATCAATTTTTCATAACTTTCTCTGATTATCATACTAGGTATGGGATTGTGTACTTAATGAAACATAAATCAAGCCTTTGCTAAATTCAAAGATTTTAAGGCCCTAGTTGAAAAACAAACTGGATGTCATATCAAAGCACTTCGGTCGGACCGAGGTGGCGAATATATGAGCACTGAGTTTGATGAGTTCCTTAAGGAACATGGAATAGTTTCACAATTCACGCCTCCAGGAACCCCACAGTTAAATGGTGTTTCAGAAAGGAGAAATCGGACTGTGTTGGACATGGTTCGCTCCATGTTAAATTACACGGATTTACCTATTTACCTGTGGGGGTATGTCTTACTAATCACGCCTATATCCTAAATAGATGTCCTTACAAATCTGTTCCTATCACTCCGCATGACATGTGGAAGGGTAAGAAACCAAGCCTTAATCACATAAGGATTTGGGGATGTCCAGCCTATGTCAAAAAGGCTAAGGTGGACAAACTGGAAGCGAGGTCCATAAAAGGACGTTTCATAGGATACCCAGAGGACTCGATGGGTTATCTATTCTACATGCCAGAAGACCATAGGGTCGTTGTGGCATTACAAGCGCACTTCCTTGAGGATGAATTCATTCAGGAGGGTGGCTCGGGTAGAAATATCTCTTTGGAAGAGCATAATGAAACTCCTAAGGAGACATCTGATCAGGGATCAAGAACCGAACCTATTGTAACACAACCTCCACTTCGAAGGTCTGATAGGGTATCTCACTTACCTGAGAGGTATGGCTATACACATGTCGAGGAACTGGGTCTCCACGACACACCTGATAGCAGTGAAAACGACCCTGTCACCTATGACCAAGCGATAGTGGATGTAGACTCTGATAAATGGCAAGAAGCAATGGAAGCTGAGATAGACTCGATGCATACCAATCAGGTCTGGACTCTAGTAGATCTTCCAACTGGCATGAGGACTATTGGAAATAAATGGATCTATAAGAGAAAGACTGATGGGGATGGCAAGGTTGATGCCTATAAGGCCAGGCTTGTGGCAAAGGGTTATACCTAAAGGGAAGGAATCGATTATCATGATACCTTCTCGCCCGTAGCTATGATAAAGTCGATTCGCATGATGCTTGCCATTGCTGCCTATTATGATTATGAAATATGGCAAATGGATGTCAAAACGGCTTTTCTAAATGGATACCTCGAGGGGGAAATCTATATGGAACAGCCTAAAGGTTTTGTGTCCAAAGCTAATATTCATAAAGTGTGTAAGCTGCAACGAGCCATTTATGGTCTGAAGCAAGCTTCTCGGAGTTGGAACCTTCGATTTGACGAAGCAGTTAAGGACTTTGACTTCGAACGAAATGAGGAGGAACCGTGTGTTTACAAAAAGATCAGTGGGAGCATGCGTTCTTAGTACTGTATGTAGATGATATTCTACTTATAGGAAATAACATAGCAATGCTCAGCACTGTGAAAGCTTGGCTTTCTAAAACGTTCTCCATAAAAGACTTGGGAGAAGCTTCCTATATTCTAGGGATCCGTCTTTACAGAGATAGACCACGAAGAATGATAGGACTTTCCCAAGCCCTTTATATCGATAAAATCCTGAGAAGATTCAAGATGGATGAATCTAAAAGAGGGTTCCTTCCCATGCGACATGGAATTCATCTCACCACGAAAATGTGTCCTCAAAGTGAGGAAGACAAGAGAGAGATGAGTAAGGTACCATATGCCTCGGCAGTGGGTAGCCTCATGTACGCTATGTTGTGTACGAGACCAGACTTAGCCTACGCGGTGAGTATGGTAAGTCGATTTCAAGCAAACCCGGGAAGGGAACATTGGACTGCCGTAAAGAACATTCTTAAGTACTTTAGAAGAACTCGAGATTTAGTTCTGACTGATGGGGGGGGAGAACTGAAGGTGATTGGATTCACCGATTCGATTTTCAAGGAGACAATGACGACTCTAAGTCGACATCCGGTATTTATTTACTCTCAATGGAGGAGCAAGATCTTGTAGAAGCTCCAAGCAAACCGCTCTGCAGATTCCACCTTGCAGAGTATCAAGCCTCGGAGGCTAGCAAAGAAGCATTTTGGATGCAGAAGTTTATACAAGAACTTCAAGTGGTGCCTAACGCGGAGTTGCCTATATCACTATTCTGTGATAATGATGGAGTTGTCGCCCAAGCCAAGGAGCCGAGGGCTCACCACAACACCAAGCATATAGAGAGAAAGTACCACATAGTTCGAGAGATGGTGGAAAAAGGATATGTTTCATTGGAAAGAGTAGACTCAGAAGACAATGTCTCTGACCCGCTGACTAAGCCATTATCTCAGGCCGTCTTAGAAAGACATCTGAAGAACATGGGTATTGGATACCATGATGTGTGGCATTGAGTGCAAGTGGGAGATTGTTAGGAATATGCCCTCGAATGCCACTCAGGGGATGAGAGAGTAAGGGCATTATACTTGTAATTATGGAATAATTAATAAAAAGGCAATACGATTCATTCACTGTTTATTGTATTTCAATTGCATTCTTGACTTGGTAAACATTGAAGTGAAGTCCATGTAAATAAATCGAACATTCCATTCTCGTTATGGGATAAGAGAAAATGTACTGGAAGTGTTTAAAGTTTATTTACGTAAATTGTTCGCAAGTCAATAAACTTAAAATGGGCATTAAGTTTTAATATGACTTGTATAACTGATGCTAGGACGTGTGCACGTCTTGATAGCATAGTTATAAGTATATTGGTGGGGCCAGTATACTCGAACACGACTCATACTCGATTCACCACACGGTATTCACTCTCGGAGAGTCGATGACGAATCGAAAGGTTGTGATAGTATACGTGGACCTTTGACTTGAGGGTTCAGTAGAAGATGTGCTGTGACGTTTAGTTTGTCATTAGAGTAGTTAGACTCATTTGCTTAATTCCGAGTCGACCTCGAAGTGCGGACTATACGGGCGGTAGCGATCTTCTTGTACGCCAAGAAAGGATTCTATCTCTGTTAGTGAGCAGGCGAATGTCTTATACGGTTAATGGCGAATAAGATCATAAGTCTTTGGCCAAAGCATTCGATATAGTCGTATTAGATACACTATTAATCGATCGGTCTTGATTTGCATTAACACATGTATAGAGTTTAGTCAACGGTAGGGTTTGACTTTACCGTGACCCGAAGACTTGACCGGGACATCGATGAAGGGTCTATACGTATATAGTATTCACGACATAATGGTTACGGAATGATCCCTTCATTCGTTCTCAGTCGGGGTTTACAGTGCGGCCCGCTAGGCTGGCTAAGTGCTGCCCGCACTCATTGGTTCCTCCCAATGCCGGCTGAGACGGACCTACGGAGTCGCGCATCAGGAGCGTTGACGGATAAATGTGAATTTATTATCTCTCTATTAATATTAGATATTGGATATCTAATTATGATTTATCGGATAAATCAAATATCGGTCTTATGAATTTAAATTAAGTTACCGGGTAATTAATTTAATTCATAAATTATATTTCTTAGAGAAATATATATTTGTATTTGATATAATTAATTAATTAGATTAATTAATTAATATAAATACATTGATGATTAAAAGGAGTGTATTTAACTGAGTCGTTTGACGAACGTCCGGTACACGAGCCGAGTGGCTCGGCTCGTTTTCTAGGAAACTTCCTTGTGGCCACCCACTCCTCATGGCATGGCATGATCTTGCATGTGTGTGGGAACTCACTTAGAGTTGAGATTCCCACATAATTGTGAATGATAGTTGTAAAGGAATAATTATTCCTTTATAATATATATATCATTACATTATATATGATGAGATGAGATAACTACAAAAAAACTCACTCATACTCATTCATTGAGAGTCCAGTAGTGAGAGTAAAGTGAGGGAGGAGAAATTTTTCCTTTTCTATAATTTTCATCTTAGAGGTGTTATAAAAGTTAAGAAAAATTGAGAGAAAAAATTCCTACGAGTTCCCTAGCCGTGTTCTTGGAGAACGGAGTCTCGTCGTAATTTTTCCGGGCAACTTCCGACGCGTGTGAAGTAGAGGCTTCGAACTTTCGGTGCTTGTAACAAAGGGATTTCGTGTTCGGGACGAGGTTCGTGATCGTCATCCAATTTTACGAAGAATTATTTCAAAGGCTTCAAGGGTATGATCTTTATCTTCGTATTTATTTTTCGTATATACGTTACTTGATCGATCCTGTTTGGGATTTGTATTTATTTCCGCTGCGTATTTCGTTTTATTTTCGGAATCCCAACAACCAGGGCGAGCTGTTTAGTCCAGAGGCTACTGGACAGGTCGGCTAGCGCGCGCAGGCTTCCGGTCGTAGCGCACGCTAGCGGGAGTCGGGTCGGCAGGTTTGGTCGGTGGTGCCGGGTCGTGCGGGCCCTGGCCGAGGGTACTCGGCCGATACCGGCCGATAGCGCACGCTAGTCCGGGAAGGCTAGCGCACGCTAGTCCGGACCAGTATAAATGTGACCGAGCAGTCGCGTTTTCATTCATTTTTCACTTCCTTCCTTCTCCGTCCGCGACTGGCGATTCATAGAGGACGAAGCCATGTTGTTTAACATCAAATCCACGAAGTTCTTGAGTTCATAACATCAATCAATCATCCGTTATCATCCTTTGATCCAGCGAATCAAGGTAATCTTACCTTAGAACCCTAATTTCGTGAATTTGGGGGGTTTTGTATTTTCGTCCGATTCGTTCCGTTTTGTTGATTAATTCATGATGGGTATGATTAATCTTGGTAGTATTCTTGTGTTTAACATCATTTAATCCATTGTTCTTCATCGAATCGAAGTATATTTCTTGATTTCCTTCGAATTGACTTTTTGGGGGAATTGTCCTCGATCTCGTTTTTCATCCGTTTTCGATGGATCGATTATGGTTAAATGATGTTGTTAAACATATTCTATGGATTGTATATCCATATTTCAACTTGGAATTCCGTTTTCGGGTTTTGACGGGACGAATCGTGTTCTTGGCCGTTTTGGGGAAAATCCTTGAACTTTCGTCATTTGTTCTTTGAATTCAGCGGCTTTAGGTCATACTTTGGAATTCATTTTCATTGTTATTGTTTTCGTTCGTAGTTCATTGTTGTGGATTGTCGTTCGGTGGAGTCGGCGAGTTCGTAGTCGGTTCGTGCCAACCTACTTCGGCCGATTCTCCGCGTTGTGGTTATTCGAGGCAAGTACCTTGCCCATACTTTTCTCATTTTATGGATATGATGATCGGTGGTCGTCTTGATGTGTTTGTTTGGTTATTTGAAATGAAGTTTCAAAAGATTTCGGCTTGGCCTCGTTAAAGGCTCTCGTTCAAAATGCGTGTGTGTTTTGTGAACGTTGTGTTTTGGGAATTGATTATTTTGAACGTTGAGGGCTTTGATGATATTCCTATTGTTTAAAGTTATGGAATTGTGTATTCCGTGTTTAATCTTGTTATTGTGTTTTGGAGAGTTGATAATGTTGTCGGATAAATGGCCATCTCTAGTAAGTATTCTTGATGAACTTACATTCTTAGCATATTAGTATTGCATGAGTAACGTGTGTGTGTGTATGCTCACTACGGGTTAGATCCGACGGGGTCTCGGTAGGGCTCCACGAAGCTGTGGGACCACGAGCTTGCTTTTAACCACTACGGGTTAGATCCGATGGGGTCTCGGTAGGGATCCACGAAGCTGTTGGTCCGTGGTTAATTGTGGTGCATTTTGCAAATGTGATTTGATATTGGCATTTCCGGAAATGAGTGCTTTGGAAATGTGTTTTCATGATTGCATGCATCGACTAAGTGTGTAAGAGGTAAGTGTTCGTTTGGCTTACTTGGCTAGGATGGCACTAGAGTATTTTGTTGTTTGTGTTAAATCCTTTATTTGTGGATTTTGATGTTGGGAGACGAACCTTATGGTCGTTCTTGTTGTGTATTGTGAGTTGATGAGATTTGGGGCCAAAATCCCAATGGTTTTATAAAGGTCATTTGACGGATTTGGGGCTAAAATCCCAACGGTTTGGTAAAGGTCATTTTTCGGAAAGTAAATGTAATACCACCAGTATTACATGCTTTTTCACTTTGGGCGCCCACGTCCATTTCTTCTGTTTGATAAATAAATGTACTTTGCAATAAAACATATTTTGTATAATATGGTTGTACTGTATTGTTCGCATCTGTTATTCGTGTATTATGATGGTATGATAATTGACGAACTTTCAGTGACATACCTCGATGTCGTTAGGTAATTATCGGTGCGAATATGACGGTGGCCAACGTCTTGTTCCCCGAGAGATTTCCAGACGACATGGAGAGGGAGTCGTGTCATAAGAAATTAATGTGATAATAATTTGGCAAACAAAATCGTCGCTACGTACGTTATACTCCGAGTCATTACGCACGCTATATCCGAGGTGTTACGACGTTAAATATCGGCCCTTACGCACGTAACATCGGTCTTCGGTCTTGGACAGAATCTTCGTCTGGTAGTACGCGTGTCGACCAACTTTCGGCATGATTGCGACAGGCAAGTCAACGAGGTGTTACGTACGTTAACCCGCTTTCGTTACGTACGTAACGATGTGAGTGAATCGTTCCAGCGAGTTCCTTACGTACGTTAAGTATTTTGCCATAACGTACGTAAAGCCTCTTACGTACGTAAACCGTAAGACATAATGTACGTAAGGGCAATCTCAGTTTATAAAAGAACACTTTGCCTTTCATTTCTTCCGTCCCAAAAATCATTCTTCTTCCTTGTACACTACTCTCCACCATCATTGAACCAATTCTAACCTCCCAATTCAAGTGCTATCCTATTAGAGTACGTTAATCGAGCTTCGGGGAAGGTCTTGAAGGTGTTATCCTCTCGTTCTCCTTCGTCCACCGTCGTTCTTCATCATCTTTTGTCAGTAAAGGTAAGTTTATCCAACCTTGAACTCATTTCAGTATTGTTTAGTAAGTTTTAGTTAACCTCGGATGCCTTGGGTAGCTTAGAACCCTCAGTAATAATCGAACCGGTATATAACTATCGCAATTGTTAATCGATATCCATCAAAGCTAGAAATTGGAATGAATAATGGTAGAACTCATAATCATATTGCTAATCACCAACTTCTCGGAATCATCTTGAAGGATTTCATGTATAACCGTATTATCATGTAGAATAAAACCGTTAATGAATCCTTGATGAAGTTACCAACAATTTCTAGCCGAATAGATACCGAAACATGTTAAGATGATGGATTAATCGTTCTAGACTTGCATATTAAGACAACGATGAAATCTTGGTGATTGTTGGTTATAATTAACTAGGAATGTTGTGTTAGAACACTATTGTTTAGCGGAAGGATAACTTATAAAGAATGTTGCCGAACCTAAGAAATTAATGGCACGCATTTTGGTTAAAGACGGAGAAATTCGATTCCGACATCATAAGCAACTAGGATAGGGTTCTAACAGGCGGGAGGGGGAGGAACGTCGTTGATCATCATTATTATCATAAGATGTTAATCGACAAACATGTAATAGGTCGGATTTCCAAGTGCGATCGTTCAAGTCGTTGCCTTGTCAAGAAATAACTCGCGTCGGATTTGAGGCAAGTGAATCTTGCTCAGACTTTACGTCTTATAATTTTAGACATAGTAAATGTTACTATTGTGGAATGGTGCTCTTACGATTATCTTGTCCGGAGTATTCCCGAGTAGATATTACCGTGACCCTTGGCCGCGGCCTTGGGAGTTTTCTCGTTGGACCGTGTTGCGGGATAAAACCTGAATGGTACCCACGTCCGGAGTATTCCTGTGTAGATGCTTCCGTGACCCTTGGTTGCGACCTTGGGAGTTTATGTGCTGATAAAAAGGAATAACATGGAACCTTCGGTGATAACTTTATTCCTGGAAATTATTAGATTTTACCTTTGAGTTTGGTTGGGATTGTTTCTGACCTAGGTTACTGGCACGACATGTCGTGCCAGGTAAATTTGTTGAATTTGTGCAGGACACCGCCGAAGGTTACGGCCAGGCATGAGCTGTGTTGGAAGAAGGCCTGTTAATTTCTTAAATCAATTTGAACATTCCACGTTGTGTAATAACCGTATGTACGGACACTATTTGATTTTGTACCTTGGGTTGTACGAATACTTTATTAATTACTTCCGTATATTACCACTTTTAATAAAATATTTTAGAAAATATTTTCAAAAACTTGCCTTGTTGGTCCCTCATGGGATCTACGGCACTGTGGCATCCCGGTTCATTTTGGGGGCGTCACCGTAAACTTTTGGGGCAGTGACCCCTTTCGTCTTTTGGGTTTTGAAAAGTAGGATTTGATAATCCAAAATCGTTTTCTATTAAAACTCCCGATGGTATTTCAAATCATTTTATAAATTATTTCCCTTGATATTTTGATCTTGAAATTTTGGGAAGTCTTTACTCAAACTCTCGCCTCGGGAAGTGTTCATCTTGTTGTATTTGAATCCTTGAGGATTCCTGGTTATTGTTATTCGTGGAATGTGGATTGTATGGCTCGTATTTGCACTTTGTTCTTGCACTAGCAAAACAGTGGAGTTTTGCTAACCCCCGAGTATTCGGGGGGTGGATGTCTGTTTTTGCATTCAGGTTTTGGAGCATAACACAGGGTCGGCACGAAGGATGATGAAAGATGATCGATACTAATCACATGAGGAACCGTACTTTGTTTATTGGTTCAGTTGTACTCTATTTTCATTGCTATATTTTCCGTTATGCGGTGTGGTTGTATTTTGACCCCTGCGTGGGCATGAGTTGTATTTGAGTTGTATGTATTTGTTGAAAGACCAAATCGGTCTACTGAGTCATTTTAGCCTTAAAGGCATGGTTGAGTTGCTATATGTCATTACCAGCCTGGTAGATCCTTGAGGAAAGGTTCTACGGCGTGTAATATCCCTGAGCGGATTGGGGGTATTAAATAAATGGTATCGGAGCTTAGGTTGTGGAAACCTAGGCTGTCGGGTCAAGTCGTGTTGTTTGAGTCTTGTTTCGTCGGATTTTATCTGACTGAGTCGTGTCGCGACGTGTCATTTGAGTTTGTTGGTCGTGGTTAGTATCGTGGGGCGATCATCATCTTCGTGCGACCTGTGGAAGTAAGTCTCCCTTCTTTGTGTTGTGCCTCGTGTGAGCTATTTTTATGATTATTTGTTAAGTGGTGGAACCCTTATGTGTATTTTGATTTCACGATATGTATTTAGTCGACTCTCGTATTTGATTTATATGAGGAGTGTCGTCGCTTGTGATGTCTTTTAATTATTGTTTTTGTCCGTTGTTGATGGTTTTCGAATCGATTTGCACGTTTTACAAGTTCTATTGTGGAAGCTTTGTGCTTATACGCGTTTGACTTGTTCACTAGCCAGTGCGGTAGGGTCCTTAGAACCCTCGAATGGGGTCGGTGGTTTTGTTCTAAATGTGGTATTTTATCGTTTATTTCCGTTTAAAGACATGTATTGTCTTGATTTTAAATGTTTTGATGCGTCTACAAGGAGTTGTTTTAGTGAACGTCGATATGTGTGAGTTTTGGGCATTCTGGCCTATTGGATTTTTGAAAACCTTGAGTATCTTAGAAAAATAAATTTCGAGACATACTTTTCAAATGAGTTATTTTCTTGAGGTACATCCTAGGTGCCACAATATATTTCAAAAAATTTCTACTTCGAGGACCAAAATGCTTTGAGATATTTTCAATGTTTTAGAAACGCTTTTATTTAGACCCGAGGGTCGAATATTCTGAAAGTTTTCACTAAGAGAAAGTGTCCTCATTTTTATCAAATGCGAAATGGTTCTCCAATGTCTCGATAACGATGTTTCATGTTTGTACTTTTTGAAAGGTGATACTCAAGATCAACCGGTGTTCTTCTAAATTATTTTCAAAATGAGGTTTTCATTTTTAAAACCTATCCATTTTCGTTTGAGGGCTGGGTATGTATGTATGATGTTCGCGTTGTCATTTTGATACTTTCTCCCGAGTATGATCGAATTGGCGGTGTGAGCGTTGATTCGCTTTCCACACATTGGTTGTGCTAGCCCCCTGTGAGAGGCGGGATGTTGGTGTTGAATGTTGTCGCCTCGTGGTGATTTCTGCATTGTCGCGCATGTGCGAGCTGTTAGAGCTTGGTTTGGTATGACCGTGTGCATCGGTGATGGTTCCGTTATGTGTCGGTTGTTTAATGTCTTGTTACCTTGCTCCAGTTTTTGTGAATTTCGTGGACGAGGTCGGAGGTAATGCCCGTACTATTTTGACTTCTGTATTTTCTCTTTCTCCAGTCTATCGATTCGCTCATGTTCGTTGACACTTTATGAACTTGTTCTGTATTTCGGTTTCATCGTTCGAACGAGCTGTGATCTTGTTGTGGGTCGATCTAGTTATCGATGTGACTTTTTCGGGTTCAGTTCGATTCTTGTGAACCTTGTTCGGGAGTGACATCATTTGGTTCTGCTAGTTCTTTTATTCGAAGTGGATCGGATTTTGAACTTCTGTATATTCTACTTTGTCGACTCATTTATGTTCGTTGACATTTCTGAGCTTGTCCTGCCCCTTGTTTTTGTTTATCGAACGAGTGTGGTATCGTTTCGGAATAACTCATTTGTCGTTGTGACTTTTCAATCGCTATTCCTTTTCCTGTGGATCTTATGGGAATGCATGTCTTGTAGTTCTCACCAGATCATCCTGGGAGTTGTTGTTTGAATTTTATTATCCTTCGTGTTTCGGACATGATTGTTCGATCTTTGTTGTCTCGATCGTTTGCTTGTTCGGTTTTTGTTCTCGTTTCGTGATTGTTGAGCATTCTGGCTCCTTCCTAATTCCCTTAAGTTTGGGAAATTAGTCTCGTTTTCGATCTTCCAACCCTTGGGCTGTGGAATTCCGTATTTGTTCAGCGATTGGCTCGCGTTTTGATTGATGTACCGTTGGGTTGGTCAATCGTATTGATTTTCGTTCATTGTGTTTTGTGATTGTTCGGATAATTGACTTGACTGTATTATCCATTTGATGACGCTTGTCACTTGTTGGTTTTATTATATCCCTAACGGCGACGTTGTGTTGGTCGTCGTGGAGCGTGTTTTCACACCGTATATTCCATTGCGTTGTTTGAAACGTTTCGCCGTTGGGCATTAGTTACGCGTTTCTTGCGTATCTCGTGGAGTTTTCCTGGCGGGATATTGCTTCTCCCGACTTGTTTTAAGTTTCGGGACGAAACTTCTTTTAAGGGGGGTAGAATGTAATATCCGCAATTTTCGATTTCCGGTAATTTCTTTTTTTTCACCGGAAGTCTGTTTTGACGACTCGCTCATGACCGTTTCGTCATTCTGAGAATGATTAATTCTACACTTTTTGTCATCCGAGTTCGTTTCGGTGTCGTTTTGTTGAGTTCCGTGCTTTTTAGCGACTTTTCCGCACTTGAGTTCGATTCTTGCGAATCTCGCTCAAATCACTGCTTCGAGTTTCCCATAAGTCCGTTTAACTTTGTTAGACGTGTTGTGAACTTCGGTTTGGTTATTCGATCACGTATCGTGATTTCCGGCGTTTTGGGCCATTTTGTAATTTCTTGAAAGTTACGTATCCGTATCTGTAATTGTTGTCTCGACCCGTTTCTTGGTCGCGTATGATTAATTATGGTATTATGTTTTCATTTCGGTCGTTGATGTTGTCCGCGAACTTTTCGCCGTGTTCGTTCGTACATTTTCTAAATCGAGTCGCCGAGCCACAGTGGTCGCATCGGCCGGACGGTTGCGGGACTGGCCGGACGATTGCGGGCACCGGCCGGATAGGTGCGGCAGGAACCGGCGTAGCGCACGCTACGGCCGGAAGGCTGCGCGCGCTAACCGGCAGGAACTGGCCTAACGCACGCTATCGCGTCTGGGCAGTGGGGTTCTGAGGTTCTGGACTCGGTCAGGATCGGCAGGTAGCGCACTGTCACGGGGTTGGGTTTGAGCACTCGAAAGCTCTTCGGACCCGTGCGGCACTAGACTAGAATTGCCTCGATCTAGCTAGTAAGCCTGACTCACTCGGTTGCTAAGTGTGAAAGAGGGTTTTAAACACTTGGGAGTTGAGAGTAAAACTTCACTATTTCACAAACACTTCACAATACAAGAATGTTGAGTCTTTGAGGGTTGGTTGCAAATGAGCCACTCCTCATCTATTTATACTACTCCTAAGAACCTAGAACCTTCTACTCCACCTCCTCATTTGGAGGGTTCTAGACCTATCTACAACATTACAATTCTAAAACCTAACTCTAGAATCATCCACACTTGTCTACAATATACAAGGCTTACACACATTCTAGAGTATTCTACTAAGTACAATCTAGAATGCTCCACAATCTCTAAGTACTACATCCTTCTAGGAGGGTCCTAGAAGGTTCTTCCATCATCCCGGGCGCCCCGACCCGTCTCTGTCCGTCCCGGCCCGCATCGGCCCATCTCGGCCCGACCATTTGGGCCCGTCTCTACAATGTTCCAGACTCTTCCCGAACCTCCTGGACCAAGCCGGTCCGCTTCTAGTTGCTTCCGGTCGAGTCTTTCCTGCTGAGTGGCTCCTCAGCTTTTCAATGTCCATCGCCCCACAAGGCTTTTTCCGTCTAAGCCTATTATAGGGGGGGAGGGTCTCTCTCGCACCTCGCGCGCGCGCCCGCGCACGCCGGCCGCGCCCGGCATCCCACGCCCGCGTCCGGCCGCCCAGCTCGAGTCCTGTTCCCAGACTCGGCCTTGTCCCGTCGTGCCTTGTCCCACACGACCTGTGCTCGTCCGGCCTTGCCCGCGCCTCCTGCGCTGCCGGATAGTCCCGAACATGTCCAGTCCGGAATGCCCTTTGGGCGATCCGCTTCCCACAGCGGCGTCCGTGCTCCCACGGCTTACTCGCGTGATTCTCCATCCGATCACGCCGTCCTGAAGGCTGACTCTTCACATGCAGCTCGATGCCATCCATGGCGTCCTGCTCGTGCCGGTCCCTCGGCACCCTGTGCGACCGTCTGCGCACACTTGTCTCGTCGTCGACTGTCGGCCGTGACATTCTCCCCCGCCCATTTCGTCGACGTCCTCGGCGACGTGGCGGCCCCTCGATGAACCGAACTGCTCCAAGGTGGTAACTCGGCTCCTCCTCAAGCTTCCTCACGTACTTGAGTGCCGACATAGCTTGTCCTGAAGGCTCTGTGGTCAAGCGTATTTCCTGCAGCTTGGCTTGATCACACACGTACAGCGCCCTCTTATGCGGAACAACGCCAACATTATTCTTCCTCAGGAAGTCCATGCCCAGTATTATGTCCCGATCATCCATGCTTGTCACCTTGAAGTGCACGCGCGGTTCCCACGTGCCAATCTTTAGTCGCACCCCATTGGCGACTCCTGTGACCCGAACGGGTGGTGCATTATTCGACTTCATCCATCCCCGTCCCTCGATGACCTGAAGCCCCAACCTCTGTGCTTCAGCCTCGTCAATGTAGTTGTAATCGGCCCCTGTGTCGACCAACGCCTTGACGGGTTTCCCATTGATCAGCCCCGTCGCATACAACAAGTTTCCCTCAAGCGGTGTTCCGTCCCGCGATGCCATCCCTATGGCTGAGTTCAACACCTGAAGCGCCATCGATGTCCCATCACCCTCGGCATCGTCCCGTGCCTTGGTGTAATCCATGGCGGCTACCCTCGGAAACTTCGAGCATTGCCTCGTCGAATGCTCCGTGCTCCAGCAAATCTCACATTTCTTCTTCTTCGGACACGCTGCTACGAGATGGTCTGCACTCCCGCACCCATGGCAAGTCCGAGCCCATCCTGACTGCTTACCGTCCTTGGTCCTGGCCATCCTCGCGCCCCTATCCGCATTACCCTAGTACGACTTGTCCTGCGTACCGATGCCGTCCTCGTCCCTCCTAGACTTCCGGCTCTCCCCGGCTGGTTTCAACTCGATCAGCCGTTCCGCTATCGCAATCGCCTCGGACACGTTCTGTGCCTTGGCCCTCTGCACTTCCAACTTTGCCCACGGTTTTAGCCCATCCACGAACGCGAACAAAGCTTCCTGCTCACTAAGGCTAGGCAACTCCAGCACGATCTCCTGGAACTCCTTCACATAGTCCTTGATCGTCTTGCTGTGCGTCAACTCCTTCAACCTAGCCCGGACCTCAAACTCAACATTCTCCGGGTAAAACTGCCGCTTGAACTCGGCCTTGAAATCCTCCCATGTCTCCATCCGACATGTACCACGCGCGATCTCTGTTTCGCGCCTTCTCCACCATAGTAGCGCCACATCTGCTAAGAAGAATGGAGCCGTCTGCAACTTGGTCGCATCATCTGCTATCCCCGATGCACCAAAGTAACGCTCCATGTTCCACAGGAAGGCATCCACTTCCCTACCATTCCTCGATCCTTGGAACGAACACGGCCGGGGGATGTCGATTCGATGGGGTGCCGCACCCCGCCGTCCTGCCAGGCCATCGCCCGCTCGTACAATGCTGTCCTTCCCTCGATGGTCTCGATCCTCCCAATGATCTCTTCTCGAAAGGCTGCGATCATGGACCGAACCTCCTTCCTGACAGACTCAAGGATCTCCTCACACAAGTCGCGTCGCAACGCGTTAAGAGTGCCCGTCACCCGATTCTCAAGCTCCTCCAACGACTCGCTCATCTCCGTCACCTGGTCGGCCACTCTGCTCCATACCTCAAGAACATCTGCGTGCTTGCCCATGGTTTCCTCCAGCCGAGCCACTCGTGCTTCCATGGCAACACCTCTTTCCACGGACTTGTCCCTAGACCCTTTTCTGGACTTGTCCTTCTCCTGGCCGGGTTGAACTTTGGTGACGCTGGACGTAGTCTCCATCGATCCTCCTTGCACAAAACCTCTCAGCAACGTCTCAATGCGGAAGTTCCTTGAACCACTAGCGTGGCTCCGATACCACTTGTCACGGGGTTGGGTTTGAGCACTCGAAAGCTCTTCGGACCCGTGCGGCACTAGACTAGAATTGCCTCGATCTAGCTAGTAAGCCTGACTCACTCGGTTGCTAAGTGTGAAAGAGGGTTTTAAACACTTGGGAGTTGAGAGTAAAACTTCACTATTTCACAAACACTTCACAATATAAGAATGTTGAGTCTTTGAGGGTTGGTTGCAAATGAGCCACTCCTCATCTATTTATACTACTCCTAAGAACCTAGAACCTTCTACTCCACCTCCTCATTTGGAGGGTTCTAGACCTATCTACAACATTACAATTCTAGAACCTAACTCTAGAATCATCCACACTTGTCTACAATATACAAGGCTTACACACATTCTAGAGTATTCTACTAAGTACAATCTAGAATGCTCCACAATCTCTAAGTACTACATCCTTCTAGGAGGGTCCTAGAAGGTTCTTCCATCATCCCGGGCGCCCCGACCCGTCTCTGTCCGTCCCGGCCCGCATCGGCCCGTCTCGGCCCGACCATTTGGGCCCGTCTCTACAATGTTCCAGACTCTTCCCGAACCTCCTGGACCAAGCCGGTCCGCTTCTAGTTGCTTCCGGTCGAGTCTTTCCTGCTGAGTGGCTCCTCAGCTTTTCAATGTCTACTGCCCCCACAAGGCTTTTTCCGTCTAAGCCTATTATAGGGGGGGAGGGTCTCTCTCGCACCTCGCGCGCGCGCGCCCGCGCACGCCGGCCGCGCCCGGCATCCCACGCCCGCGTCCGGCCGCCCAGCTCGAGTCCTGTTCCCAGACTCGGCCTTGTCCCGTCGTGCCTTGTCCCACACGACCTGTGCTCGTCCGGCCTTACCCGCGCCTCCAGCGCTGCCGGATAGTCCCGAACATGTCCAGTCCGGAATGCCCCTTGGGCGATCCGCTTCCCACAGCGGCGTCCGTGCTCCCACGGCTTACTCGCGTGATTCTCCGTCCGATCACGCCGTCCTGAAGGCTGACTCTTCACATGCAGCCCGATGCCATCCATGGCGTCCTGCTCGTGCCGGTCCCTCGGCACCCTGTGCGACCGTCTGCGCACACTTGTCTCGTCGTCGACTGTCGGCCGTGACAGCACGCTACGGTCGGTCGTAGCGCACGCTAACCGGCAGGGGTAGCGCACGCTGTCGGCCGACTAGCGTACGTTACCAGGGCGAGCTGTTTAGTCCAGAGGCTACTGGACAGGTCGGTTAGCGCGCGCAGGCTTCCGGTCGTAGCGCACGCTAGCGGGAGTCGAGTCGGCAGGTTTGGTCGGTGGTGCCGGGTCGTGCGGGCCCTGGCCGAGGGTGCTCGGCCGATACCGGCCGATAGCGCACGCTAGTCCAGGAAGGCTAGCGCACGCTAGTCCGGCCCAGTATAAATGTGACCGAGCAGTCGCGTTTTCATTTATTTTTCACTTCCTTCCTTCTCCGTCCGCGACTGGCGATTCATAGAGGACGAAGCCATGTTGTTTAACATCAAATCCACGAAGTTCTTGAGTTCATAACATCAATCAATCATCCGTTATCATCCTTTGATCCAGCGAATCAAGGTAATCTTACCTTAGAACCCTAATTTCGTGAATTTGGGGGTTTTTGTATTTTCGTTCGATTCGTTACGTGTTGTTGATTAATTCATGATGGGTATGATTAATCTTGGTAGTATTCTTGTGTTTAACATCATTTAATCCATTGTTCTTCGTCGAATCGAAGTATATTTCTTGATTTCCTTCGAATTGACTTTTTGGGGGAATTATCCTCGATCTCGTTTTTCATCTGTTTTCGATGGATCGATTATGGTTAAATGATGTTGTTAAACATATTCTATGGATTGTATATCCATATTTCAACTTGGAATTCCGTTTTCGGGTTTTGACGGGACGAATCGTGTTCTTGGCCGTTTTGGGAAAAATCCTTGAACTTTCGTCATTTGTTCTTTGAATTCAGCGGCTTTAGGTCATACTTTGGAATTCATTTTCGTTGTTATTGTTTTCGTTCGTAGTTCATTGTTGTGGATTGTCGTTCGGTGGAGTCGGCGAGTTCGTAGTCGGTTCATGCCAACCTACTTCGGACGATTCTCCGCATTGTGGTTATTCGAGGCAAGTACCTTGCCCATACTTTTCTCGTTTTATGGATATGATGATCGGTGGTCGTCTTGATGTGTTTGTTTGGTTATTTGAAATGAAGTTTCAAAAGATTTCGGTTTGGCCTCGTTAAAGGCTCTCTTTCAAAACGCGTGTGTGTTTTGTGAACGTTGTGTTTTGGGAATTGATTATTTTGAACGTTGAAGGCTTTGATGATATTCCTATTTTTTAAAGTTATGGAATTGTGTATTCCGTGTTTAATCTTGTTATTGTGTTTTGGAGAGTTGATAATGTTGTCGGATAAATGGCCATCTCTAGTAAGTATTCTTGATGAACTTACATTCTTAGCATATTAGTATTGCATGAGTAACGTGTGTGTGTGTATGCTCACTACGGGTTAGATCCGACGGGGTCTCGGTAGGGCTCCACGAAGCTGTGGGACCGCGAGCTTGCTTTTAACCACTACGGGTTAGATCCGACGGGGTCTCGGTAGGGATCCACGAAGCTGTGGGTCCGCGGTTAATTATGGTGCATTTTGCAAATGTGATTTGATATTGGCATTTCCGGAAATGAGTGCTTTGGAACTGTGTTTTCATGATTGCATGCATCGACTAAGTGTGTAAGAGGTAAGTGTTCGTTTGGCTTACTTGGCTAGGATGGCACTAGAGTATTTTGTTGTTTGTGTTAAATCCTTTATTTATGGATTTTGATGTTGGGAGACGAACCTTATGGTCGTTCTTGTGTATTGTGAGTTGATGAGATTTGGGGCTAAAATCCCAATGGTTTTATAAAGGTCATTTGACGGATTTGGGTTAAAATCCCAACGGTTTGGTAAAGGTCATTTTTCGGAAAGTAAACTTTTGGGTCAGTGACCCCTTTCGTCTTTTGGGTTTTGAAAAGTAGGATTTGATAATCCAAAATCGTTTTCTATTAAAACTCCAGATGGTATTTCAAATCATTTTATAAATTGTTTCCCTTGATATTTTGATCTTGAAACTTTGGGAAGTCTTTACTCAAACTCTCGCCTCGGGAAGTGTTCATCTTGTTGTATTTGAATCCTTGAGGATTCCTGGTTATTGTTATTCGTGGAATGTGGATTGTATGGCTCGTATTTGCACTTTGTTCTTGCACTAGCAAAACAGTGGAGTTTTGCTAACCCCCGAGTATTCGGGGGGTGGATGTCTGTTTTTGCATTCAGGTTTTGGAGCATAACACAGGGTCGGCACGAAGGATGATGAAATATGATCGATACTAATCACATGAGGAACCGTACTTTGTTTATTGGTTCAGTTGTACTCTATTTTTCCGCTGCTATATTTTCCCGTTATACGGGTGTGGTTGTATTTTGACCCCTGCGTGGGCATGAGTTGTATTTGAGTTGTATGTATTTGTTGAAAGACCAAATCGGTCTACTGAGTCATTTTAGCCTTAAAGGCATGGTTGAGTTGCTATATGTCGTTACCAGCCTGGTAGATCCTTGAGGAAAGATTCTACGGCGTGTAATATCCCTGAGCGGATTGGGGGTGTTACATAGCTCCCCTATTCACTGCCCCCTTGTTTTTGTTTACTTATCGTAAGTAAGGGTACAAAAACAAGTTTGTTAGGCGAGCTATCTTTAGTTTTGCCGACTCTGAGGGATCGTGCACGGTTGCAGAGTTCGATGGACCGATCTCCACAACCGTGTCTTTGTATGCGAGGGACATTGCCTATCCCGTGACTCACTTTATTGTGAGGGTCCTCCGTTAGGCTGCGCTTGCCTTATATTTAAACGAAAGGCAGGCGATCTTGGCCTGGAGGAGTCCTTGCACGGGGCGTCGTCAGTTTATTCTACTCCACGTCTGCGGCTTTGTAAGCACCTTTCTACCTCGGGTCGGCACGTTAGATGACGACCCTCGACGGTATACGTTGTGACGGGGTAGGGACGCGTCGCCTTGTCCGAGTACATCATGTTAGATGACGTAATTTGAGGACGCACGAACGTGTCCACTGATCATTTTGGAGGGTCCTTTGGCTACGCCGGCCTCGTATTTAAACGAAGGGCGGGCCGTCTCAGCCCGAAGGAACCTTGCATGGGCGAAGCTGTCGGTTCCATCGACCTCCAGGACCATGGCTACATTGATCCTACCTAGGATCGTCATGATTAACGATCGTCGGCGGTATGCGATATGCCTGGTGGGGCGATCGCCAGAATAGATGGGACAGGAAAAAATCTCATTATATTCCTTGTACATTGGGCAGTCGAAATTGAATACAAAATTTTCACTGGTAGTATTTTTTCAGATGCACGGCGTTCCAGGGATATTGATCCGGGGTACCGTCAGGATGTTCGAGTTCGTAGGCTCCCTTAGTTAGCCATTTAGATATCCTGAAAGGTCCTTCCCAGTTCGGACCGAAAACGCCTGTGTGGGTTTGGATCTTCTTGAGGACGAGATCGCCCACTTGAAACCTTCTTTCTTTGACCTTTGAATTGAAGAACTTCTCGGCTCTCCTTTTGTGGATTGTTTTCTTCATTTTTGAGGTCAGCCGTCGTTCTTCGAGCATGTCTAGGTCGATTCGTCGGGCCACATCGTTGTCAGTCATCATCTCTTGTTCGGTTCGATGGCTGAGGACGGCGATCTCCGAAGGAATCACCGCTTCTGTTCCGGAGGCGAGGGCGAATGGGGTTTCGCCGGTTGAATTACGGGTCGTCGTTCGATAAGACCACAAAACATCTGGAAGCTCGCTCGCCCATCGCCCTTGCCTGGATTCGAGTCGTGCTTTAATTGTGTGTTTGAGGATCTTGTTCACATCCTCTACCTGTCCGTTCGTCTGAGGGTAATAGGGTGCTAAAAACAATCTTTTGATTCCCCATTTCTCACAGAATTGCATGACTTCTAAGCCGTCGAACTGCTTTCCGTTGTCGGAGATGATGGCCTGGGGCAGACCGAATCGGCATACGACGTTTCTCCAGATAAACTTGATCACTTGCTCCTGGTCGATCTTGTTGAGCGGTTCGGCCTCAGCCCATTTGGTGAAATAGTCGACCCCTACGATGGCGAACTTACAGCCCCCTGGAGCCGTCGGCAAGGGACCTATAAGGTCGATGCCCCATTGCGCAAATGGCCAAGGGCTATACATGGAGGTGAGCTGTTCGGGGGAGTTTAATGTTGGGGCCCATTATCTGACACCTATGACACGATCTGGCATAGGCGATCGCATCCTTCTGAAGTGATGGCCAGAAAAAACCTTGCCTGGTTGTCTTATGGATGAGAGCTCGCCCGCCCGTATGGTTTCCGCAAATCCCGTCATGGATCTCGGCTAAAACGAGCTGACCTTCCTCCGGTGTAATACACTTGAGGAGGGGAAGGCTGAAGGCTCGCTTGTAAATCCGGTCGTCCAATAGGGTATATCTGGTCGCACGGAGCTGGAGTTGGCGAGCTTTAACACGGTCGTCAGGGACCATTCCGTCCTTTAAGTATTTGATGAACGGAGTCATCCAGTTCTCCTTGGCAACGTCAACCGCGGTAACCAGGCTTCTGTCGATCGCCGGTCTTGCTGACTTTGTGATTTGGATATTGGAGAAGTCGGCTGCCCCATCCGATGACGCTAGTTTGGAAAGGGCATCGGCCTGGGAGTTGTGCTCTCTCGGGATTTGTTCGATTAGCACTTCTTCAAATCTTGTGCACATTTCGACGACCAGCTCTTGGTATCTGACCATCTGTTCGCCGCGCGCCTCATATTCTCCCTTGACTTGGTTCACGACCAAAAGGGAGTCCATGAAGATATGGAGGCGACGGACATCTAGGGCGAGGGCTAGATCGAGCCCGCCTACCAAGGCTTCGTATTCGGCTTCATTGTTGGTCGCACGAAAACTGAAACGCACAGCGTTAGTGAAACTTTGTCTGTCGGGACTGATGAGGACAATCCCTGCCCCTGCTCGTGAATTGGTCGCCGAGCCATCCACATATAACTTCCAGGCAGGTTGTCCGATCTGGGTCGGACTGTGAGGGAAAGTTAATTCCACCACGAAGTCCGCCAGAGCTTGGCCTTTGATTGCCGTGCGAGGGGCGTATGTGATACCGTATTGGGCGATCTCCAGCGACCACTTGAGGAGTCTCCCGTTGGTGTCCGGTCGATGTAGAACTTGCCTTAGAGGTAGAGTTGTCAGGACTTCCACTTGATGTTCGAAGAAATAAGCCCTTAGCTTACGAACACTCATGACAAGGGCATAGGCGATCTTCTCCAATGGTGTATAGCGTGTTTCAGCGTCGTGGAGCGCTTGACTAACATAATAGATTGGCAAGTGGACTTGTCCCTCCGCTCGCACCAAGACGGCACTCAGCGCGACCTCTGAGGCCGCTAGGTAAAGGAATAATTTCTCACCGGGGATCGGCTTAGCCAGGATCTGGGGGCTAGATAGATATTCCTTTATTTTGGTGAACGCTATCTGACTTTCCTTCGTCCATGCGAACTTCTTGTTCTTGATGGTCGCGAAGAAAGGCTTGCTTTTATCGCCAAGTCGAGATATGAAACGGTTGAGGGCGGCTAGACAATGTAACACCCCCAGAGCCATCCAGGAATATTACAGCGCCGTGGGCCCCGATATGGAACCCACAAGGCTGAAGGAAATTTTCGCAAACATTTACAAATGTCCAAGAGGCTAACGACGGTATTATCTTTAAAAATTCACAAAGACTTATAAAATCCATTTATCAAAAACCGTCGTAAAAACTTATTTGAAATCGCAAGGCCAAACAGCCGACACTCAAAAGTTTAGAAAACGATTTCCAAAGTAATCTCAGTTACCAGATACCAAAAGAGCGTTTCAAAATACTCACGCAGTGGAAAAAGACCAACCATAAAGATACTCTAGCAGCGGAATACAAGAACCAATCAAGAAACTCAATGCACAGAACATGTCCTAGCCAGTATCCTCCGGGAAGCTCATCTCTTCACGACCGCTACAAGCTCGATACTCCAAGAACCTAAAAAGAAATCCTACGACGGGGTCAGCCATAATATCCAACAATGATAACCGTCACATTACATTAATAATTACATACCAATGAGAATACAACATAAGAATACGACCAACGTAATCTTACCGCCATAACTTTGCTTACTCAATTAATTCCCATCAGAATAACCATTATCACATTTCACATCCTGTACTCGATTAACCAATAAACTCGAACATAATATCTGTATTGTACCTCAAACAATACTCAAGATTCTTAAACTGTCATAACCAACTCATGATATGGAAATATACCAGTTCTGATCAATACGATCCCTCAAATAACATCATCAAATCCCAAGACGATAACCGATTGTCCATCAAAGACAAATACCAAAATAAATATAGAACATACCTCGAGATACGAAATACCATTACCATCACGTCAGTCTAATCCGAGATAAGATCAACACAACATACGGACATGGTCCTAACACAAGACCTACAAATGCATACTCATATGACAACGTCAATATGATCACAACAATAACGACAATGTATACTTATGGCAAACCCATAATATACATATGCACAACAACAATACATGGCAATCCGATGATCCAGCGTTCACTGCCTAGATCCCCCGATGATCCCGTCAGACCAACCCGAGGTGGAAAACCCGTCCGATGATCCAGCGCACGCTAGCATAGATCCCCCGATGATCCCGTCGGACCAACCCGAGGTGGACATACAACAACAATGCACAAATGCATATAACAATGATACACAATGCATGACAACAACGATACACGCATGTATCACAACATGATCGACATGAAATGACAAAAATGATTAGAGTACTTGCCCCGAGTCCTTCGAGAGCAATCTCGATGTCCAGACCATCACGAACCATTATTCTGAATATTCACCGATCCAAAACATCACGGACGGTAGATAATTCACGTTTTCGTCAATACCATGATGTATCCTCGATAACAAGTATACCAACGACAATTGTAAATCATATACATTATGATTTAAATTCCCAAAACTCGAATACAACCTATAATCCCAAATCTCCTGTGATTACGATTTATAAACATTGCTATACGAATTATAAACGAATGAAACTGAAACCATTCATTAAATATTATAAACTGAGCAAGTAATCTCGATACCGATACGATGATGATGAAGCCGCTACCAGTTGCAATGCCTTCGTCTACGGGCTCCTCGGCCCCGACCGAAGCAATTCACGAACATACTCGAACATGACCGCAACATACGGTTATACTCACCGATCAATAATCTCAACCTATTGAAATAATCGATTAGCATACAATTCGATAACAATCAATAACCGACATAGCCAACCAATCAAACTCAACGGCTCAACAATACCTCGATCATACACAAAACCAAACAATACAACTCAAACCAATCAAACACGAATTCAAGACAACACTACGATTCCACATTCAATCTTAAATACTTACAAGTTTCCTCCTTGTATATTCGTAATAAAACCAATTACCGATTATCATCATCAATCCGGACAATCCGATTAATTATAGATAATCATATTCCAAGAGTTCCACAACTTATTCCGAAATCACATTCAAAGTCCCCAAACGGCATAATCTGATGTGTTCTAACATCTAAACAATCCTTATTCACAATTCAAGGTGTATGTAATCATGTTCTTCAACATATATACTTCTCATAACATCATGGATTACAACAAACTATCAAGAACATCGAGATTACTACGATTCCATAATCATAACGACATAATCAAGGTATTTGATCATCAATTCATTATCTTCCCTTAACAAAATTCCCATAATTACTAAGAATAATCACAACACTATCAATTTCATCACCATTCATACGAAAACATGTAGAATTTCCCAAGTTCGACTCATTGAGGCATTTCATCGAACACTTTGAAGGCATAATCCAATTCAATCATTTTAACGAAGAAATACTCAAATTTGTTCCACAAAACTTCAAGGATAATGTATAATCTCAAGAATACAACAAGGTTCCATCAAAAATCTGAGTTAAAACGAATCAATTCGGCCAAATCATCAAGAAACTCCAAAATATCCAAAACCAAGTATTTAGGTGTTCTTACCTTCGATCCGGATGGAAGATGATGTTAATCCATGATTCCAACGTCCAAAACATGTTGCTACATGATGTTCTTACTCAAATCCATCAACTTTGCTGAAGAAATCGCGAAAGAAACGAAGAAAAATGAAAAATGACAAGGGTGACTCGGTCCAGGCCTTATATAGGCCGAGACCTGCCGGCACATTACGTACGTAACCGGCGGGTCCTTACGTACGTAGCCGGCCGCGGCCTAACCTTCTGTCCATTTCGTTCGGCAGCCTTACGTACGTAACCGGCAGCTGCTTACGTACGTAACGGGCACTTACGGCCGTAACCGGCCGCAGCCTTACGTACGTTATCAGCCAGTCCTTACACCCAGCGAGTCACTGCCGACCGTGATCGGCCACCCCTGCGAGTCACTGTCGACCATGCTCGGCCACTGCAGGTCCTCTCGGCCACGACTCGGCCAGCCGCCCCGTAACGTACGTAACACTTATTCCGTTGCGTACGTAATACGTACGTTGACTTGCTACAGTATTATACTCGTATTACGTACGTAATACACCCTGTATAACGTACGTAACTCCATCCGTTGACTCACCTATCCACATCCGTTGCCAAAAGTTGTCGACACAGGGTCCCACCTGTCGACCACAGCTTGTCATGTCTGATTCCCGTGTTACGTACGTAATGCCTTATGCATAACGTACGTAAAGCGTATAATTTAGCGTACGTAAGTCCTTAAACTTAGCGTACGTTAAGGGCTCTATACTTGGCCAAAATCCAATTGTTCCTGCCTCTCTCGACATACCGAAAACAAATACACACATACTGAATACATATAGTGGATCCAATAACATTCTTATACGATATACTCTATATCGAAAGTACGATAACCTGATACACGATATCCTCAATGCAACTGTCGACCAGATACGACAATTATACCAATACTGACATCTCAGTCCTTTATTTATTTTATCCATACTGTACAGATTCCACACTGTATAATATAACTCGGATAAAATAATATCAAACAACAGTAGTAGAAATTCAGGATATTACAGACAACCTATGAGGCGTTGTACCTGTTTGATGTTTCGCGGCTCCTGCATGTCAAGGATCGCCTGTATCTTGGTGGGGTTCGCCTCGATCCCCCTTTAACTCACAATGTGCCCCAGGAACTTCCCGGAGCCCACTCCGAAGTTGCATTTATTGGGGTTTAGCTTCATGTTGAATTTTCTGAGGATGGCGAACGTCTCGGCGAGATCATTGAGGTGATCTTCCTTCTTGAGGCTTTGACCACGATGTCGTCAATGTAGACCTCCATGGTCTTGCCGATCTGATTAGCGAACATTCTGTTGACTAGTCGCTGGTAGGTTGCCCCTGCGTTTTTCAAGCCGAACGGCATTCGGACCCAAAAATATATGTCTTTTTCCATGTGGAAAGATGTGTGTTTTATGTCTTTCTCCGCCATTGAGATTTGATGATATCCGGCGAAGGCATCCATAAACGACATCATTTCGCAACCTGCTGTGCTATCGACCAAGTGATAAATATGAGGCATCGGAAAGTGATCTTTTGGACATGCCGCGTTAAGGTCGGTGAAGTCGATGCATAACCTCCAGGAACCAGTTGGCTTCTTGATGAGTACCGCGTTGGCGACCCATTGTGGTTCGCCTGTAGCTACCCCGATTAATTTGTTGTTGAGTAATTTTTGGACTTCTACGTCGAGCGCCGCGTATTTTTGGGGACCGAATTTCCTACATTTTTTGTGAACATTGTCGGGTCGATCTTTAGATAGTGGCAAGCGTGCTCAGGACTTATGCCGACCATATCTTGATGCGACCAGGCAAAGACTCCGATGTTCTTACGTAGCAAATTGATCAGATCCCCTTTTAGTTCGCGGTCGATGCTCGCGCCGATCTGTACTTCCCATTCTGGATGATCCGGATCTATCGTTATACTCTCCAACTCTTCGACGGGGACGGTCGCCTCTCGTTTGGAACGATTTCTGGACTCGATTCTTAGATCGATGTCGAGACTTGGCTCGAAACCGATCCTTGGCTCGATGTCGTTCGTTAACCGAACCGAGATGGCGTCCCCTGAGTCAGGTTGGTATGATGCGCTCGGCTCGTCGATCTCCATGGGTTGATCGTTGATCGTTTCAATGTTACACATATTATGGGAAGTATTGAAAGCAGTAACGACATAGGAGTAATTCAAACATCTTTTTGCCATTAGCTGATCTCCTTTTACGATGCAGCCGTCCCATCGGCGGTGGGAATTTGATACAAGTAAAGAAAGACGAGGCGACCGCCTCAAAGGTTTCTAAAAAAGGGCGACCTAGGAACCCATTATAGATGCTGGGCCTATCTATGATTACAAAACTTAGGTTCCTAGTAATCCTAACCTTGGGATCATAAAAGCATATTAGCTCGACGGAGAGCTTGCTCCTTCCGTAGGCTTGGACTGTGTTGTCGCCGAACCCTTGGAGCACGGTGTCGAACGGCTTGATAAATTTGATTAAGTTGCCGAGTTGGTCTAGGGCGGATTTGAATATGATGTTGCAGAAACTCCCATTGTCGACCAGCACGCGATCGGAGGGACCGACTCATCAGAGTACTCCGGCTCATGCTCGATTCTGGCGACCGGATGGGGAGGAGTTCTCTCGTGTCGTCGGTGCTCGCACCCTTCGGTCCTTTCCGTCCTAGGCTCTGGCTTGGTGATGTAATATCCGCAATTTTCGATTTCCGGTAATTTCTTTTTTTCGGCGGAAGTCTGTTTTGACGACTCGCTCATGTCCTTTTCGTCATTCTGAGAATGATTAATTCTACACTTTTTGACATCCGAGTTCGTTTCGGTCTCGTTTCGTTGAGTTCTGTGCTTTTTAGCGACTTTTCCGCACTTGAGTTCGATTCTTGCGAATCTCGTCCGAAACTGTTGTTTCGAGTTTCCCACAAGTCCGTTTAACTTTGTTAGACGTGTTGTGAACTTCGGTTTGGTTATTCGATCACGTATCGTGATTTCCGGGCGTTTTGGGCCATTTTGTAATTTCTTGAAAGTTACGGGTATCCGTATCTGTAATTGTCGTCTCGACCCGTTTCTTGGTCGCGTATGACTAATTATGGTATTACGCTTTCATTTCGAGTCGTTTATGTTGTCCGCGAACTTTTCGTCGTGTTCGTTAAAACGCGTTTTGAAATCGGGTCGCCGAGCCACAGCGGTTGCGGGGTGGCCGACGGTTGCGGATCGGCCGGACGATTGCGGGCACCGCCGGACGGAGTGCGGAAGGAACCGCGTAAGCGCACGCTTCTGGCCGGAAGGCTGCCTGCTTCGCGAGTGTAGCGCACGCTGCCGGGTGGCCTAACGCACGCTATCGGGCCTGGGCAGTGGGGTTTCTGAGGTTCTGGACTCGGTCAGGATCGGCAGGTAGCGCACGCTACGCCGAGCGTAGCGCGCGCTAGTCGGCAGGCGTAGCGCACGCTGTCGGCCGGCTAGCGTACGTTACCTGGCCGGCGATTCGATCCGGTGTCTCTTTGGGCAGCGCAGGCATCCGGCCGTAGCGCACGCTAGCGGGAGTTGGGTCGACAGGTTCGGTCGGCAGGGTTGGTCGGTGATGCCGGGTCGTGTGGGCCCTGGCCGAGGGTACTCGGCCGATAGCGCACGCTAGTCCGGGAAGGCTAGCGCACGCTAGTCTGGCCAGTATAAATATGGCTGAGCAGTCACATTTCACTTCGTTTTTCATTTCCTTCCTTCTCCGTCCGCGAATGGCGATTCATGGGCGACGAAGCCATGTTGTTTAACAACAAATCCATGAAGTCCTTGAGTTCATAACATCAATCGATCGTCCGTTATCAACCTTTGATCCAGCGAATCAAGGTAATTTTCCTTAGAACCCTAATTTCGTGAATTTGGGGATTTTTGCATTTTCGTCCGATTCGTTCCGTGTTGTTGATTAATTCATGATGGGTATGATTAATCTTGATAGTATTCTTGTGTTTAACATCATTTAATCCATTGTTCTTCGTCGAATCGAAGTATAATTCTTGATTTCCTTCGAATTGACTTTTTGAGGGATTTGTCCCCGATCTCGTTTTTCATCCGTTTTCGATGGATCGATTATGGTTAAATGATGTTGTTAAACATATTCTATGGATTGTATATCCATATTTCAACTTGGAATTCCGTTTTCGGGTTTTGACGGAACGAATCGTGTTCTTGGCCGTTTTGGGGGAAATCCGTGAACTTTCGTCATTCGTTCTTTGAATTCAACGGCTTTGAGTCGTGTTATGGAATTCATTTCATTGTTATTATTTGTCCTTCGTAGTTTATGAACGTGAGTTGGCGTTCGGTGGAGTCGGCGGGTTCGTAGTCGGTTCGGGCCAACCTACTTCGGTCGATTCTCCGCGTTGTTCTTATTCGAGGCAAGTACCTTGTCCATACATTTCTTGTTTTGTGGATATGATGATTGGTGATCGTCTTGGTATGTGTGTGTGTTTGTTTGAAACGGGTTTTTCAAAAGATTCGACTAGCCTCGTTAAAGGCTCACTTTCAAAACGCGTGTGTTTTGTAAATTGTGTGGGTTGTAAGTGACTATGTGAATCATATGGATATGTTTGGTGTTGATGTTGCGCTTGATAACGCGTGTGTGCATATATTATCTCATTTTTGGTGCATTGTGATTTGACGATTATGTCGTGCTTTGTGTTTGTTGCCTTTGGTGGATTGTATGAATATCCTTGTTGTGACATGTTAATTGTGTGAATGTATTTCGCTCACCTCGGGAGGGTCCGACGGGATCACGGAGGGAATTCCAATGGTATAGCCATGGATTCACGAGTGCGGTTGTTTGTTTGGTGAATGTATTTGCTCACCTCGGGAGGGTTCGACGGGGCCACGGAGGGAATTCCAATGGTATAGCCCTGGATTCACGAGTAAAACTTCACGAATTGGTGTATATGATTTCGAAAACGCATTCTACTCACCTTGGGAGGGTCCGACGGGGCCACGAAGGGAATCCAATGGTATAGCCCTGGATTCACGAGTTGATGTTGTATTTTTGGTGACCAAGGTTTACGTATCTTGGGCGATTATATTGTATTGATGTTATGTCCGCCGAAGACACGTGACATGGGTTTTAACCTTGTGTATTGCTGTTGGTTTTCTAATTGCGAAAACAAAACCTTTGGGCTGTGACCCTGTTGATTTTGGAAAGATTAGGATTTGATAATCCTAAATTGTTTTCTATTAAAACTCTCGATGGCATTTTAAACTGTTTTACAAATTGTTCCCCCTAATTGTGGTCTTTCGGTTTCGGAATGTTTTACCCAAACTCTTGCCTCGGGAAGTACTTTTCTTTACGTTTGGATCTTTGAGGATTCCTGATTATCATTGTTCTTGGAACTTGTATTGTATGGCTCGTATTTTTGCACTTGTACTTGCACTAGCAAAACAGTGGAGTTTTGCTAACCCCCGAGTATTCGGGGGGTGGATGTCTATTTTGCATTCTGTTTTGGAGCATAACACGTGGTCGGCACGAAGGATGATGAAAGATGAACGATACTAATCACACGAGGATCCGTTGACGCTGCTTTGGTCTAGTTGTATTTTCTTTCCGCCGCAAGATCTTTTCCCGTTGTACGGAGTTTATCAGATTTTGACCCCCGCGTGGGTATGTGTTTGGAATTGAGTTGTATGTATTTGTTGAAAGACCAAATCGGTCCATCGAGTCATTTTAGCCTTAAAGGCGAGGTTTAGATGTTTGATTTTAGTTATCGGCTGGTAGATCCTCGAGGAGAGGGTCTACGGCGTGTAATATCCCCGAGCGGATTTGGGGGTGTTACATAAATGGTATCGAGCTTAGGTTGTGGAAACCTAGGCCGGTCGATGGTGTCTATCGAGTTTTTGTCTCGTCGGATTTTATCCGATCGAGTCGTGTCGCGACGCGTCGTCCGAGTTTGTTGGTCGTGATTAGTATCGTGGGGCGATCATCATCTTCGTGCGACACGGGTCGTAAGTCTCCTTCTTTGTGTCGTGCCTCGTGTGACACGAGCTATTTTTATGATTTATTTGCTAAGTGACTAATCCTCTTATGGATTTTGATTTCTTGATACGTGACTATTTGACTCTCATATTTCTTTCATGTGAGGAGTAGTTCTTTGGATTGTGCATGTTGGACTCTATTTCTTTTTTCCACGCGTGAGTTCCTTTGTGATAGCTTTCGGTATCTTACCGATGAATTTTATTTCAAAATCGATTCCTTTAACCGAGTTGTTGGCCTTGACCGCTTTGACGGTAGTTGGGTGTTTTCAAATGATTTTGTGAGTTTTGATAAGTACTACCGTCATCGACCTTTTGGGCATTCTTGTATTTGGTTTTTAGCTGGTGGGTTCCAGCGGGACCCACGGCGCTATATTGTTCCTTGTAATTACGAAAATTTTGGGGCATTCTAACCCATTGAATTATTTTTGAAAACCTTGAGTATCTTAGAAAATTAAAATTCGAGACGTACTTTTAAAACGAATTATTTTCTTGTGTTTTCAAGGTGTTTTCTAATGCCGCAATACATTTCAAAAATTTTCCGATTGAGGACCAAAAATATTTTGAGATATTTTCAAATGCGATTGCTTAGACCCAAGGGTCGAATATTTTTGAAAGTTTTTCACTAAAGGAAAGGTGTCCTCATTTTTGTTCAAACGCAAGATGATTTTCAAAGTCTCGATAATGGTGTTTGCACTACTTTTTGTAAAATGATACTCAAGATCAACCGTTGTTTCCAAACTGTTTTCAAAAGGTGGTTCTCGTTTTAAAACCTATCATTCCTGTTTGCGGACCGGAAATGCGTGTATGGTTTTCGAACTTTCGTTACGGTGTCAACCCCGAATTGTGATTGAATTGGTGGCGTGAGTGTCGAGTCGTTCGCCACGCATATGTTTTGTTGGCCCTCTGTGAGAGGTGTGAATCGGTGTTCTTGTTTATCGCCTCGTGGCGATTTGCGTATTGTCGCACTAGTGTGGGTTGTTAAAGCACGGATTTTTATGCGTTATACACATGGGTGATTGTTTCATGATGTTTGTGATTGTGTGATGGCCGCTGTCGGGATGTTGTAATCTTCGAATGATGCCGTTGTTGTTGTGATTTTTGTATGCGTTGATATGTTATGCTGAGTTGGCACCTCCGGTATGTTGTTTTGCGGTGTTTTAATCCATTGTATCGAGCAGTTGTATTTTCGGTATGCCGAGCCGAGGTGTTTCAACCGTGGTGTGCCGGGGGCATGCACGTACCAATTATCTTTCTCGTCACAGGATCTAGTTTTGCGAGTTGGGTTCCGAGTCTTTCGGGGCGCGAACTTCAGCACAGATATCAGAATCGGCTTTGAGAGGCCTTTGAAGGATGTTTCTGTTGATTGCCTGTTTTGTCGTCTCCTTGATTTTGTTGCTGTGAGTTTCGGGGACGACACTTCTTTTAGAAGAGGTCGAATATAATACCCGTATTATTTTTGGCTTCTATATTTTCTCTTTCTCCAGTCTATCGATACACTCATGTTCGTTGATACTTTCTGAACTTGTTCTGTATTTCGGTTTCATCGTTCGAATGAACTGTGATCTTGTTTTGGTTGATCTCGGTATTGCCGTGACTTTTCCGAGTTCGGTTCGATTCTTGTGAACCTTGTTCTAAGTGACATCATTTGGTTCTACTAGTTCTTTTATTCGAAGTGGATCGGATTTTGAACTTCTGTATATTCTACTTTGTCGACTCATTTATGTTTGTTGACATTCGTGAGCTTGTCCTGCCCCTTGCTTTTGTTGATCGAACGAGTGTGGTATTGCTTCGGAATAACTCGTTTGTCGTTGTGACTTTTCAATCGCTATTCCCTTTCCTGTGGATCTTACGGGAATGCATGTCTTGTAGTTCTCACCAGATCATCCTGGGAGTTGTTGTTTGAATTTTACTATCCTTCGTGTTTCGGACATGATTGTTCGATTTTTGTTGTCTCGATCGTTTGTTTGTTTGTTCGGTTTTTGTCCTCGTTTCTTGATCGTTGAGCATTCAGGCTCCTTCATAATTCCCTTAAGTTTGGGAAATTAGTCTCGTTTTTGATCTTTCAACCTTAGGCGGTGGAATTCCGTATTTGTTCAGCGTTTGGCTCGCGTTCTGATCAATGTACCGTTAGGTTGGTCAATCGTATTGATTTTTGTTCATTGTGTTTTGCGATTGTTCGGATAATTGACTTGATTGTATTATCCATTTGATGACGCTTGTCACTTGTTGGTTTTATTATATCCCTAACGGCGACGTTGTGTTGGTCGCCGTGAAGCGTGTTTTCACGCCGTATATTCCTTTGCGTTGTTTGTAACATTTCGCCGTTGGGCATTAGTTACGCATTCTTGTGTGTCTCGTTGAGTTTTTCCTGGCGGAATATTTCTTCTCCCTACTTGTTTTAAGTTTCGGGACGAAACTTCTTTTAAGGAGGGTAGAATGTAATATCCGCAATTTTCGATTTCCGGTAATTTCTTTTTTTTCGGCGGAAGTCTGTTTTGACGACTCGCTCATGTCCTTTTCGTCATTCTGAGAATGATTAATTCTACACTTTTTGACATCCGAGTTCGTTTCGGTGTCGTTTCGTTGAGTTCTGTGCTTTTTAGCGACTTTTCCGCACTTGAGTTCGATTCTTGCGAATCTCGTCCGAAACTGTTGTTTCGAGTTTCCCGCAAGTCCGTTTAACTTTGTTAGACGTGTTGTGAACTTCGGTTTGGTTATTCGATCACGTATCGTGATTTCAGGCGTTTTGGGCCATTTTGTAATTTCTTGAAAGTTACGGGTATCCGTATCTGTAATTGTCGTCTCGACCGTTTCTTGGTCGCGTATGACTAATTATGGTATTACGCTTTCATTTCGAGTCGTTTATGTTGTCCGCGAACTTTTCGCCGTGTTCGTTCCGTGACGTTTTGGAAATCGGGTCGTCGAGCCACAGCGGTTGCGGATCGCCGACGGCAGTGGATCGCCGGACGGTTGCGGCACTGCCGGACGGGGTGCAGAACCGCGTAGCGCACGCTATGGCCGGAAGGCTGCGCGCGCTAACCGGCAGGTGTAGCGCACGCTGCCGTGTGGCCTAGCGTACGCTATCGGGCCTGGGCAGTGGGGTTTCTGAGGTTCTGGACTCGGTCAGGATCGGCAGGTAGCGCACGCTACGCCGAGCGTAGCGCTAGTCGGGCGTAGCGCACGCCGCTGTCGGCCGGCTAGCGACGTTACTGGCTGGCGATTCGCCTGGCTCTCGGGCCGGCTAGCGCGCGCAGGCATCCGGCCGTAGCGCACGCTAGCGGGAGTTGGGTCGACAGGTTCGGTCGGCAGGGTTGGTCGGTGATGCTGGGTCGTGTGGGCCCTGGCCGAGGGTGCTCGGCCGATACCGGCCGATATCGCACGCTAGTCCGGGAAGGCTAGCGCAAGCTAGTCTGGCCAGTATAAATATGGCTGAGAAGTCACATTTCACTTCGTTTTTCATTTCCTTCCTTCTCCGTCCGCGAATGGCGATTCATGGGCGACGAAGCCATGTTGTTTAACAACAAATCCATGAAGTCCTTGAGTTCATAACATCAATTGATCGTCCGTTATCAACCTTTGATCCAACGAATCAAGGTAATTTTCCTTAGAACCCTAATTTCGTGAATTTGGGGATTTTTGCATTTTCGTCCGATTCGTTCCGTGTTGTTGATTAATTCATGATGGGTATGATTAATCTTGATAGTATTCTTGTGTTTAACATCATTTAATCCATTGTTCTTCGTCGAATCGAAGTATAATTCTTGATTTCCTTCGAATTGACTTTTTGAGGGATTTGTCCCCGATCTCGT
The DNA here is from genome assembly GCA_033398695.1 of Orobanche coerulescens. Lineage (NCBI taxonomy): Eukaryota > Viridiplantae > Streptophyta > Magnoliopsida > Lamiales > Orobanchaceae > Orobanche > Orobanche coerulescens. The sequence goes on along the minus strand of CM065807.1, from coordinate 93,539,992 downwards.
TTTTCATCCGTTTTCGATGGATCGATTATGGTTAAATGATGTTGTTAAACATATTCTATGGATTGTATATCCATATTTCAACTTGGAATTCCGTTTTCGTGTTTTGACGGAACGAATCGTGTTCTTGGCCGTTTTGGGGGAAATCCGTGAACTTTCGTCATTCGTTCTTTGAATTCAACGGCTTTGAGTCGTGTTATGGAATTCATTTCATTGTTATTATTTGTCCTTCGTAGTTTATGAACGTGAGTTGGCGTTCGGTGGAGTCGGCGGGTTCGTAGTCGGTTCGGGCCAACCTACTTCGGTCGATTCTCCGCGTTGTTCTTATTCGAGGCAAGTACCTTGTCCATACATTTCTTGTTTTGTGGATATAATGATTGGTGATCGTCTTGGTATGTGTGTGTGTTTGTTTGAAACGGGTTTTTCAAAAGATTCGACTAGCCTCGTTAAAGGCTCACTTTCAAAACGCGTGTGTTTTGTAAATTGTGTGGGTTGTAAGTGACTATGTGAATCATATGGATATGTTTGGTGTTGATGTTGCGCTTGATAACGCGTGTGTGCATATATTATCTCATTTTTGGTGCATTGTGATTTGACGATTATGTCGTGCTTTGTGTTTGTTGCCTTTGGTGGATTGTATGAATATCCTTGTTGTGACATGTTAATTGTGTGAATGTATTTCGCTCACCTCGGGAGGGTCCGACGGGATCACGGAGGGAATTCCAATGGTATAGCCTTGGATTCACGAGTGCGGTTGTTTGTTTGGTGAATGTATTTGCTCACCTCGGGAGGGTTCGACGGGGCCACGGAGGGAATTCCAATGGTATAGCCCTGGATTCACGAGTAAAACTTCACGAATTGGTGTATATGATTTCGAAAACGCATTCTACTCACCTTGGGAGGGTCCGACGGGGCCACGAAGGGAATCCAATGGTATAGCCCTGGATTCACGAGTTGATGTTGTATTTTTGGTGACCACGGTTTACGTATCTTGGGCGATTATATTGTATTGATGTTATGTCCGCCGAAGACACGTGACATGGGTTTTAACCTTGTGTATTCCGTTGGTTTTCTAATTGCGAAAACAAAACCTTTGGGCCGTGACCTGTTGATTTTGGAAAGATTAGGATTTGATAATCCTAAATTGTTTTCTATTAAAACTCTCGATGGCATTTTAAACTGTTTTACAAATTGTTCCCCCTAATTGTGGTCTTTCGGTTTCGGAATGTTTTACCCAAACTCTTGCCTCGGGAAGTACTTTTCTTTACGTTTGGATCTTTGAGGATTCCTGATTATCATTGTTCTTGGAACTTGTATTGTATGGCTCGTATTTTTGCACTTGTACTTGCACTAGCAAAACAGTGGAGTTTTGCTAACCCCAGTATTCGGGGTGGATGTCTATTTTGCATTCGTGTTTGGAGCATAACACGTGGTCGGCACGAAGGATGATGAAAGATGAACGATACTAATCACACGAGGATCCGTTGACGTCGCTTTGGTCTAGTTGTATTTTCTTTTCCGCCGCAAGATCTTTTCCGTTGCCAGACGGGAGTTTATTGTATTTTGACCCCCTGCGTGGGTATGTGTTTGGAATTGAGTTGTATGTATTTGTTGAAAGACCAAATCGGTCTACTGAGTCATTTTAGCCTTAAAGGCGAGGTTTAGATGTTTGATTTTAGTTATCAGCCTGGTAGATCCTCGAGGAGAGGGTCTACGGCGTGTAATATCCCTGAGCGGATTTGGGGGTGTTACAGGTGACCAAGTTGTCCAGTTTGCCTTCCTCAAACAGTCGCCAGAGTTGTCTGAGGAGGTCGCGGCATTGACTAGTGTTGTGGCCGGGACTCTTGTGGTAGGCACAGAATTTACTACGGTCTAGATGAGCGTGGTCCCTTATCGGCTTTGGTTTGGAGAGCCACTCGCGACCCTTGATTGCGTTGAAGATGTGGGCCGGAGATAAGTTGAGGTTGTGGAGAAGGTGGAGCTCTACATCCTCGAAGGCTTTGAACTCGCCAGGCGGCTTGGCGACCGCCTTTCTGGGCTTGGCGACCGCCTTCTTCTGGATATGGGATGGCGCCTTTCCTTCTTCGGACGGTCCATCATCTACGTGGAGGGAGAGCATCCTCTGCCTGGCCAAGAAGTCGGCGGCTCTGACGCGGAAGACCGAGTAGGTCGGGGGGATATCCTTTGTGAGGTGCCTGAACATGGGCAAGCGTCCGTGGAATCCGCTCAGGACTGAGTGGAGAGCGAGCTCGTCGCTGATGGGCTCGCCGATGAGGACTATCTCGTCTACCCGGTCGATGTAATCTTCATCTGACTCGTCCTTCCCCTGCCTGATTTTCATCATGCGGTGGGGGCCTTCAGGGCGAGCGACTTTGGCGGCGAAGTACGACGTGAAGTCTTTCGCCAGCTTCTCAAAGCAGTTGATTGAGCGAGGTGGTAGTGAGATGTACCACATGTGGGCGAGGTCGCCCAGTGTTAATGGGAACATTCGACACTTGGTCGCATCTGATGCTCCACATCCGGTCATGTAGATCTGGAATTTTCTCAAGTGGATTTCCGGATCCGATCTCCCCTCATATAGAGGTGTTTGTGGGGCATTGATCGTTGGTTGGACTGGGGCGAGCTCGATCTGAGTCGTGAGTGGTTCGCTTGGTCCAATGATCGATCTCCTGGCGCCTGCCCCATTTTCCAGGAGCGCCTTCATCTCGTCGAGCTGGCGTTGCATGGCGTCCATCACCGTTGCCTGACTGCTCGCCGATTGGCTCTCAGAGCGCGAACCAAGGCGATCGTGTACTGATCCCTTAGCCCCGTGATGAATGACGAGCTCCCTGCCAGTGGGTTCCTTCCTTGGGCGAGCAGGGGCTCGCTGACCGACTTGTCTCCTGGGAGTCGGATATGCCGAACTCCTGGTAAAGGATTCGGATTCCGATGTCTCTCGGCTGGGGCCTGAGTGCCCGGGTCTCCTGAGAGATCGCTCCCCAGGCGGCTGAAGACAGAATCGTCCCGCCTTACGAGAGCCTTCTCCTGTGGCTCGGGGCTTTCTGTCGATTTCTCAACATAGATCCCCTTGAGCTTCCGTTTGCTTGCCCGGCGGATAGTTGACGGAGTGATGGTGGGCGAGCCATAGGCCTTCTGTCGCTCCCTGAGGATGGCTATATCCTCCTCAATCTGTTCCGTGGTCTGGAACTGATCGAGTGAGAGGCTAGAACCGTCCCTCGGTGGCGGGAGTGACAGCCTAGCGTCGCCACGGTCGCCTTCCGCTGTGGGCTGGGATTCGGTCCAGGCCGGAATGAGATTTCCGGAAGATCTTAGGGTGGCTCTCTTGGAGTTCGTTGCAGATGTCATTTTTCTGAAGGCTTTTCTATTGAAGAACAGTGAGTGTTTCTTCAAGTGTATGTCTGGAGAACAGTGAGTGTTCTTCGAGACGGTAGGAACAAAAATGAAGGTTTAGATGCCCCATCCTCTAGCGCCAATTGTTGTTACCCAAAATATTATCCGAAGATAGTATTGCTGGAATGATCGAGTAACAAACAAATGCGAGAACACTTCCGTGAGAAAATAGATAACACAGGATTTGCCGGGGTTGTTAATCCCGGGCTTGAATGCTCTCGCGAGATGTTATTAATAAATATACTGTCGAGTACAAGTATTAATGTTAGAATCTATTACAATGAGTGTAAAGACTTCTAGTTATCTAGACTGTAGAGCGCGTAGATTGTCGGAAGAACTAGATATGTAAATCTGTGAGTTCTTGCTTGGGATATATGATAAGTGTGTATGAATATCACTATAAATATATAAGTGGTTGCCAGATGAGTCTTTGATTCTCTTTCTCTGTGTACTTTGCACTGTATTCACGGTAACATCGCGTCCCCTTTGGCCACTGCAGTGAGTTCTCTATTTATAGGGGACAAGGTAGTCGGGACCCCTCAGGCGATCGCGGGCGACCGCCGTTTTCTATATTATAATAAGATGGCCGATCGTCCCGTCACGTGGGGCTGTTCCCTTAAAGTCTGGGGCCGCTGCTGGTGGCCAGCTGTGCGAGCCAATGGGAAGCCAGCACGCATCCTGGGTCGCTGTCCGGGGAGGACCCACTTTGTACCTTTCGGCGGCCCTGTCGGTAGGTGTGGTAGGTGACAGGCTGGGGTCAAAGGTCCTATCTGTCGGCGCCCTTTGAAGATCCGCACATGGGCCACCGTCCAAGATTCGGTCTTCGACGACTTTGACGGATGTTGGATCCATACGTGGCACGAGACGATCGCCTCTGGTTCGCTCATTAAAGACGATCGCCAGATATCAAAAGACGATCGCTGGGTACCAAAAGACGGTCGCCGTATTGTGCCGATCGCTGGGTGTTTGCCCAGAGTAAGTCTTCTATGGTTGGCTTCTATGATCGTGATGCCGATCGCCTTTCGAGGCGTATTAATCGCCGCACAACAATGTGTAACCGCCCTGCTTTGTCTTAGAAATAGGGACACTCTTGATTTTATTTCCTTAGTTTAATATGTCAGGGATAATATATAGTTTGTTGTGTACACTCCTATAAAAGGAGACCTTTAGGTAATGAAAGAAATATCACATTTGAAATCAAAAAAGATATTTCGGCCTTGTGCTAGAATCAAGAGTTGTTGCTCGAATTTTCTTGAGTATTGTTCTTATAATTCTCACTTCTACATTCTTATAATTTTAGTTCATAAAATTGTTAAGTCTTAAGTACAGAAACTTGAGTTCTTAGAATAATTCCAAATGTTTCTTTAGAACAGGATTCTAAGGGGATTATAGTGATTAATTCTAAGGGTTTGAAGTGCCCTCATCATTTCCGTGTCCATTGTCGCTGTACCGAAATACAGTCCATTGTTGCTGTACCGAAGTACAATCCATTGTCGTTGTACCAAAATACAGTCCATTGTCGTTGTACTGAAGTACAATCCGTTGTCGTTGTATCAAAATACAGTCCATTATTGTTGTACCGAAGTACAATCCATTGTTGTTGTACCGAAGTACCGTACCGAAGTATTGTCCAATTGCCGCTGTACCAAAGTGCCGTACTGAAGTATTGTCCAATTGCCGCTGCATCAAGTGCCGCATCAAGTCTTGCCCAATTATCGCTGCATCAAGTCTTTGTCCGATTGTTGCTGTACCAAAGTACTGTCCGTTGTTACAATCCGCTGCTTGCTATTTGTTTGCCTCCGCTCGAGAACTTATACTTCCGCTTCACACAACCACAATTCACAACAGTTCCTGTATTGGTATCACTGTTGGGTATCGATCGGTATCACAAATAGTTGGGATAACTTCATTCTTCTATTATAGCCCACAATTCTTTCAGATCTAGTGGGTTATTGATCTTATTTCAACGCAATCTCAATGCATTAAAAATACAGAGAACCATATAAATAAATATAAAAAAAATTCTTTGCAGATAGCATTGAAGTTTTCAATATCTTCTTTGAATGTTGACCATTAGATGATGAATTAAGCCTTGATTATATATTAGTTCATGTATAACTAGTAAGATATACAAATGCAATAATTGCACTGAGATGTGATGCTTTCGGACCATGAATCTCTTCATCATCATTTGGTATAAAGGTGTCCTTTATAGGATCAGGTGATGGATCAATCATTTTGATGAGCGCATTTCATTCATGTAAATCGCTCTGTACCTTCTAGGTATAAGTGGGTTGATATACAAATAATATACTTTCTAAGTGTTTGTAAACCAAGATATAATCTAGATATTTCAATACAATCTCAAATTATCTTTTCAAATATTCAAGTGTCAGTTGGATCTCTTCTGGAGTTCCAATCAATCTAAGATCATTCATATCTATATATGACATTGTGTCATCAATATACCTTTCTTTAGTCGAATAATATTGACTAAGATGGTTATTTCCAATTCGACTATAATATTTAAATCTATTTAAAGACTCTTACAATTTGAAGGAATACATATATTTAGATTTTGATTTATATGCTTCAGGCATATCATCTTTCTATGATTTTATGTATTCATAAGATAAATTTTCATGTACTTTCAAATCTCACTCAATATCTATATATAATTCAATTCAGGAGTGGTCTTATAAAAAATATAATCATTGAAAGCAATTTTGATTACAAAAGTCGTGCTTCATATCTCATGTTTACATGAGTAATGCTTAAAATTGTTGGTAACTCTTCAAGAGTTCCAATCATCATAATCATATAATGTATGAATATTAATCAATATTCAACAAACTTTATTCAATATGCTACTTTGAACTGCAGGCCAAATAACACCAGTATTGACATTAATCTAAATCATATTCAATTGTTTTGTCCATCTTGACCAAATATTTCATTTTCGACATTAATCAACTTAGATCATTATGATCTTTATTTGTATCAAGTGCTATTGTTAAATCTATTGATATAGGCTCCAAATTTCATTGTAACAAAATTCGTAGAACGTTCTATAATTTAATTCTCTTCAAGATTATGCTCTTCAAGAGAGACATCTTCAGGACGTTGAATTTTGTCACTGATGTTTATTTTCTGATCTATGGAGATATATAATATAGTTCTCACCATTTAGGTGGGCTAGACTTAAACTCAATTGTAGCACTTGCATGTGTCTTCCAAGACATCAATTTCCAGCTGGATTTATTTAAACTCTTTTGGAGTATATAAATATAATTGATTGCAGTTTCTGCAAAATCGATAATCATTTGAACTTTAAGTTCATAACTTTTCAAATAATTTTCTTGATCGGTTGATACTTTCCTCCCCTAATATCGGGAATGATACTGTCTTACGATATCAATCTTATTCATATCACCCATCAATACTTCAGGTATTGTCATAAAGAGGACCATACCCGACATATTTTAATATTCATTTTGGAGACATAAAGAGGGATATGTACACTGAATTACTTGTCGGAATTCAAAACAATGCAATTTTATCGATATCAAATCATAAATTATTCAAATATGTAAACTTAAGTTTACTGTGATGATGATTCGAATTCAAAATAAGAATAAAGACAACTATGTCAACCTCAAATTCGTTCTTGAATGAGTTTGTGACATAATCAACATTTATTTTATTGAATTTTTAATTCGATAATCACTTCAAGAGATATCAATAATATTATATCTTTAAACATTAAAAGATTTAGTAGTTTCTCCTTCAAGGAGATCTATCTTTCAAGAGCATTTATTTTTCTCAACTGCATATTTATACTTTATCAATGATACAGCTATCATCATCAATATTATATGTAATAACTATCGTAATTACTATTCTTGCAGAAGAAAATGCAATAATTATTATGCAATTAGTCCAACATCTATAGTATGTTGATGAAAATTGGTCAAATCAAAATAATACAATTTTAAGTGTATAAATATACTTCATGATATTTACTAATAATCTGTGATATTTATCATACAACATGTGTGAATTTGTATTAATACATCTTCAGGATATATATCATAAATTAACATGTAGTTAAATAAAATATAAACATGATATAAATAGACTTTAACATCAAACATGTAATTTTAAACATGTAAATATTGAAAGTATTGGGATTAATACGTCATTTACATTGATAATTTCTCTAATACCAATTTCTTTTCTTCAGAAATTGTATATGTCATTTGTCTCACTTGTTATCTCGGAATCTTATACATTTCAAGTGATAGTTTAGAAACCCATAAATTTATCGATATTTAGAAGATAATATTGCATAATCATCAACCCTTTACGGAGGAATTTAGTGGTTCTTCATGAACTGTCAATAAATTTGGCACTACTTTTTTTTTCACACAAAAAGTATCATTTATTTTTAAAGATATCATGCATATTTGAACTTTGATGAGACAATAAATTATGACCACTATTTAATCCCAAGAACTTGGCATCCGATTCATAAAAAGAAGAAATAAGATAAAATCCAAGAATTTGAACGATGCAATTATCTTCGGGATATTTGACCTTTTTATCACTAATTATATAGCAACGATCAATTCAAATCATACTTCTGGTATGACATCATATCTCATGTTGATAAAAACTCATAATATATTATAAGAGATAATAAAATATTAAATTACACGATATATAAGATTAGATATTGACATATAATCTTAATATTATCATTTTCGTGTCCTTATCATTAACAATTGATAATATCCAATCCACGGGATAAAATTTATAAGTAATTATTCTCTACAAGGATAAACACTAAATTTTATCTACTTCGGGAGATAAAATTTGAGCCATGTAATATTGAAGTTTTTAATTTAATATTGTTCACTCTCGGGAACAACTTGATAGGAATATTCGACCACTCACTAATCTTGTTACCATTGGAGCACAATCGGATTATAATTGTGGTGTGTATCATATATGATACAATCTCGATAGAGAATATTCTCAAATTATATTAATATTTTTTATTTGAGATATAAGTTATATTTTTCTTCAGGGTAATATCATGCTATATCAAGAGCATAATGATTTAATTATGCTATTATATTTATAAGTAACAAATCAATATTCTTCAGGAATATTGTAGTATCACATAATTAATGTATAAATAAGAATGATTCATTTAGAATAGTAATATTCTTCAAGAATATTACAATTAATTGTGCTACTTTGGGAGCAATAATTTTAAGACCCATAATTGGATATACAAAGGGGAAAAAATAGTACGAGAATTAATCAAGGCTCGAAATTGTAACACCCCGAGATATTCGGAATATGTTACAGCGCCGTAGACCCCTACATGGGACCTACCAGGCTACAATAGAAAAACTCCGCTCGACTAACCATCTTGGTTAGCGAGGATACACAATTAAATAATATGACATATAAAGATACGTCCGGAGCAACCGGAAAAATAAGCATCAACCAACAACGTGACAATTTAAAGCAATACAATACGGAGTTTGAAACAAAAAAAGCCTAAGTACTCGCGAGTACAATCTATAAGTTTAAAACTGTGGGAACAACCATATCGAAGTGGACAAAGGAAATAAATAGACCCAAATGCACATGTCAACGACCCTGGCCAACATCCTCGTCGTCCCCGGTGCCCGCCGTCCGGATAATCATAACCTGAAATCCATAATAAGAATTTCCCCGAAACGGGTCCCCAAAGGGGTTAGCAATTACGCTAGTACAAGTAATCAAGGCAAACCAATCGCTTACACATTTCATAGTACATGCATCAATATCATTTCGAAAACCAAAACTAGACATGTCTTTTTCCGGAAATAAACAGTCCACAATTAGCCTTGAGAACAGGGCGGCAGCATACATTCTCACTCGAGGCCTCATAGGGACCCTACCGAGTTGGCTACAATTTCAGAAAAACAAAACTACGCACACGCTATGCCGTGAGAACAGGCGGCAGATACATTCTCACTCGAGGCCTCACAAGGACCCTAACGAGTTGGCTAGCGTGCGAAACTCGTGAAATCCAGGGCGGCAAAGATAGATTTCCCTCCTTGACCCCGTCGGGCCAACACAAGGTGAGTTACAAACAAGTAATATACATAACCATTTCATGTTAAGCTTAAAGGTTTCCAAAACTACTTGCCTTGAATTAATGACGACGCGAAGAACGAAAGGAAAGTCACCGACGAACGCTAGGAACCAATGAAACCGAGCCTAACGATTCGAAGAATACAATCACAACCATTTCTAAACGAATACGGAATTGGAATACACCCGAAAACCCGCCTACGATTCATGTATATTCGTACATAAACAACAACGAGGGCGGACCACAACCAAACCCTCTCGATTCCGTAAAAATCACGAAATATACCATGAATCCGTAGGGAAACTAAGAATATCAACAAGATTAATCATATTCATCATGAATCCATCAACAAAACGGAACGGATCGGAAGAAAATCCCAAAACCCCCAAATTATCCAAAAGTAGGGTTCTAAGAGATTACCTTGGATTTAGGATGAGAAACACAAGTGGATGATGTTAATCTACACCAAGAACTCAAGCAAAAGAATCTATGAAATGATTGGAAGAAGAAAATCGCCTCAAATCGCCTCTGGAGTCGCTCGGCCGCGGAAGAAGGAGAGAAATGAGAATTTGTGACTATCTCGGTCAACTCCCTGGTTTATATAGCCAGGGAGTGTTAGCGCACGCTAAGACCTCAAGGTTAGCGTGCGCTAACGGGATAGGGTTACAAACCCTCTGTTAGCGTCCCATCCGAAGCGAGGTTTTTGGCCGTTAGCGTGCGCTACCATACATGCGTAGCGTGCGCTAATAACCTCTCGGTAGCGCGCGCTATCGACCAATAGCGTGCGCTACCCGAACATCGGCCGAGTCCGAGCTAACCGCCCAACCTCACTCGACCCGTTAGCGTGCGCTACCATACCAGCGTAGCGTGCGCTAACTAGCATCGATTGAGTTCGTGAGTAAATCGCCAAGATCGACAAATACACTAGCGCGCCATCGAACAATTTAACGTGCGCTAGTCTCCCGACATTAGCGTGCGCTAGACGAGATAGCGTGCGCTAATCCGAGAAGTCCGAGGGTCGAGCCGAATCGCCACTCCTGTGGCTAAATCGTTAGCGTGCGCTATTTAATTAAACGTAGCGTGGCGCTACTAATGGATATCAAGCGTGAGCTATAAAGGAAATTTAGCTTGCGCTAGATACAGAATATAAACGACACAAAATACGGATTATGAACGAAACGTCAAACTAACACCTCAAAACGCATCATAGCATAGAATGAATCCACGAACCCAAACGGCGGTTCCGCACAACAATTACGAGAATCAGATCAAAAGATAACGGAAAAGTTACACTGAAGGATACTCGAGGGTCACTAAAATCGAGAATTACACCGGAAATACAATTACAAGGGAAAGAAAAATGCGGATATTACAGAAATAACTAAACCAAAATGTTGCTTCTTCAAAAGCACTTACAATATTCTTCAGGAATATTATTTTTTATTTTTCATTAGGAATTGCACAAATTATTAGATCTCATAGTGTTCTTCATGAACACATCATATTCAACTAGAATATGACGATATAACGTTGTCCTTCTTCAAGAACTACAACAAATCTATAATCTTATGGATTATTAAGTATTGTTGAATCGTGTTTCTTCTGAAAATAAAGAGGAATATGATTTGATAATAGATTTCAAGGTCATCATATATATTATTTATATATGATTCACACAAAAATATAAAATTTAATAACTAAAGAATATATATTTTTTCTCGAAATCATCATATGTAAGAAAGTTTTTTGAGTAAATAGAATTAATACCGTTCAGCAATGCAAAAAAACACTATTTCTGCTCGGACTTTTTTTTATGTATGCAATACGTTTTAGAATCCGTTCTCCAATGTTAAATTTGTAGATCTGTTTGTCAGGAAGATACTGTAAAAATTTCATGCTGATCCGACAGTTGACAAAGCGGAAATCGCGATTTTTGCGTGGTCTTGCAGTGCAGAAAATCTGCTCGTATTTTTTTTTGTTTTCGAAAATTGGAGAGAAATAAAAAAATTACTGGTAGAATATCGTGCTGATATCGTGTTATAAACATCGAAAGAAAGAGGAAAATATGAGAGAAGATGTAGACACCAATGAAATTGTGTATATCATTGCCATAGACCTCTATTTATAGGTACACATCTAGGGTTTCAGAGGTATATTAGTCATTCATCAAATACATGACTTATTTACAATAATTTTCTTGTAATAGGTAGACATTGTACTACTTCTATGCAGGTAGGCATAAAGATTGAAGGGAATAGATATATAAATTTAAAATTATTTAAGTACAAAAATAATCTTAAGTTGAAAAGAGAAATAAATAAATTGAAATTTTTCTCATCTTTTATTATATAATGTAAATTACACAAAAAAATCATCTAAATTATAAAACAATTTTCAAAAATCATAAATAAAATTCATATAAATTCTAAATTTCAAAATTAGAAACTACAAAATAATTCTTATTAAATATAATAGTATTTTAAAAAAAATACAAAAACTAAAAAATACAAATAAGTGCAAAAAAAATAAAATTAAAAATATATATTAACATTATTTATAAATCCTGAAAAAATTAAGATATTTTATTTATAATATATATGTTTTAATAGATCTTACATACAAATAAAGTGAAGAACAAAATTATAAAAACTAAAATAAATTCTGAATTTAAAAAAAAATATTGAAAAATATAATTGTATCCTTCAAATAGAAATATTTTCTCACTAAATCCAAAAAGTACAGTGTGGTTCGTGTATCCTATACTATTTGATCATGATGGGTAAAATTAAATTAAATCGATGTGAATTATGAATATAGGAATAGATAAGAATAAATATTCCAAATATTAAGCACATTTTCAAATTTTAAATATATATATATATATTGTATTTAAGAGCATAACCATTGATTACAAGTAAATTCAAAAAGTTACATATAAGTCAAAAAAATAAAAATAAATTTTGAGAATTTAAAAAATGCTAAAAACAAAATTCCAATCTAAAAATAAAAATTATAAAACATCTAAAAATATAATAAAATTACAAAATTTATTTTTTTAGCATTGTCAATTTTTTAGAATTCATTTATATTTTTTCATTTGAATTTATGTACGAAAACAAAAAGAACGAAAATAAATTTACAATTAAATATTTTACCTATTATGTTACAATTATAATCAAGGTTTTTCTAATTCTAAAATAATTTTAGTTTATTCGATAATTTAATTAGATTTTGTATTTACTTAAATTATGGATACAGTTAACTTATTTTGGAGTTGGATTTTAATTACAGGTTAACATTTATCTAATAATATGATTATGTTTCAAAAAAAATTATTAGCAGGAAGCAAGCGAGCAGAGAGAAGAAAAGCGGGCGAGAGAGTCCAAATTGTAAGAAAAGAGTTGAGTAATACAAAAAGAGTTTTCCCTAGAGTGTTTGTGCCCTTCTTCTACTCTCACTCGAGCATGGTTAGACAGGCTTACTAGCTAGAGATCGGGCGATTCTAGTCTAGTGCCGCACGGGTTAGGCAATTTCCGAGGCGCGAAATTTTACCCCATGACAGTTGCCACGTGTCACGGGCAAACTTCAGTCCGCCGAGTTATGTCGTGCACCCCTTAGCAACTCAGTCCGTCGGCCACTAAGGCAGACTTACCATCGTCTTAGCTAAGTTTGCGGAAGCTTGAAGTATTTTTAAAGAGAGAAAGTTAGAGAGAGAAACTGCTATTTGAAAGGAACTTCTTGTATTAACTTGCTCAACTTGATTGTTACAAATGAGGGGCTGGAGGTCCTTTTATAGGAGAAGAACTCCATCTACAATCTTCGAGAGTGAGAGAGAGAGAGAAATTTTTTTGATAAATTAATAATAGAGAAAATTTGTATTTACTTGTTCTTTTTTTAAAATTATAAATAAATAATGAAAAATATAATATTATTTTCATGACGATTCAATATATAAATTATAGTATTTTTCTTAAAGGTCGAGCCAGATGTATTATATAATAAGTTCCAAGAATTGGTAACAGTGCTTAGCAACATACACAGAGCATAACTCCCATAGACCCACTAATTACTCAATTCTAGATGGCACAGCTTGCGTCACGGACGCTCCAGGACAGCCATCAGAACCACCTTACCAAACACTTAGCAGTGGAACAAGCCTGACCTTCCAACAAACTAATAATAATAAAACAAATAAATTGAAAGAACGAAACACAATGACACAAACTCACAAGAATACACTAACGTAACAAAGAAACAACTTGGATGACATAACACCGACCAAATAAGCAACGAAATAAATTGACAAGTAAAAAGTAAATGAAATCCGACGTGATATAGGATCTGCATCCTTGATCCAACTCAGTGCCTCCCGAGCACTCATGAATTTGGGATCTAGTTCAAGACAGCCCAATCAACGCGGAGACGACTTGTAGATCTGGCGACGGCGGCGATGACTCGACAAACAAATAGCGGCAGATTGTAGATCTGTGATGTTGACCGAAGATGGCAATATGCGCGATAGGAGTGGCGATGTGGCGGTGGTGCGCGAGAATGACGGTGATGACGACGAACAGTTGCGAGAGGGATGACGAGAGAGGGTTTTACACAGATCTCGCTAATACATGAAGATTTCCTGGATTAATCTCCACTCTTAACACAAATCGAAGCACAACAATAAAATAACAACAAAATAGTTTCAGACCAACAAAGCCCTATCACAATTGTAGGGAGAAAAGCTCTAGGATATCCTAGAGAGGCCGCTCTTAAGAATGATCAATAATCATGATCATTTTTAGTTTGATCTAATAAATATAAAAAACTACTTATATATACAGGGGAAATTACAACCAACTACCTTATTAGATGGTCTGTTTACAGTTTAATCCTTATTATTTCATAATTACAGTGAAGGACGAAAATGTGGCTTGTTGTTGACTTCCATTAAAAAGACAAAAATACCTCTCTATTTACTTAAATAAAATATTTCTTTTAAAATACATTTCAGATAAGGGAGAATTTTCTTTTTACTCTACCTTCTCTCTCTCTCTCTCTCTCTCTCTCCTTCCATTTTTTTTCTTTCCCACCTACCCCCACGCGGACGAAAAACGCCAACCTTCTTCTTCTTCTTCTTCTTCTTCTTCATCAACCATCAACACCATTCATCCTCTTCTTCTTAACGATCGGAAGACGAGCGACGGGATCGAGGAATATCAAGGAGGTGGAGGATCCTCCTGTGCGATTCTCATTCGAACTTTTTGGAGCAGGTCGCCGTGAGCCTGGGCGGCGTAAATCGTATGAGCGATGGCGACTGCGGCGGTGATGGAGGTGTGCAGACGTCGGAGGTAGCAGCAGAGTTGATTTGGTCCCTGAGGCGGGTAAGTTTGGCTTTGGTGCAGATCGACGTTGGGGTGGAGTTTTCTGGTGATGGATTTTCCTGTGTAAAGTCGGAGCTCGGCGGTTGGACTTTCAGAGCTTTGGTGTGGAATTTCGGTGACCTTCGCTTCTGGGTCCAGTGACTATTACGGTGGTTCGGGTGAAGGTTAACCGGGGATGGTCTCAGGTTGGTGTCTTGATGGTGGCAGATCTGTCGGACATATTTTCCGACAACAAGATCCGATGACAGTAGCGGCGGATCGGTGGGCGGCTGAAATAGTGATGCCAGATCTGAGTTTCGATAATAAAAGTCTATAAAAACTACAAAAAAATTTATGGAAAAATTAAAAATCTGAAAAAAATGGAACTTTTATTTTTTTAAGAAAAAAATATCTGTAATATTAATACAAAAAGCCGGAAGTTCTTATTTAAAATTCGTAAATAAAAAAATTGAATAAAAGGATTTTGGAATTTATTTGTAAACTGTTTTAATAAAAAAATTGGAATATTATTCTACATAAAGAAATAAAAAGTTGAATATTTTTTTTTACATATAGATTTTTTTTAAAACATGCTAGTCGTATTTTTCATTAAAAACTGTTATGTTCTTAAAAAAATCTCAAAATCTAAAAAAAAAGACAGATTAATGTTTAACAAAAAATCTACGATATTATAGTACAAAATGTAATTTCTATTTTTGAACTTTGAATTTTTCTAGTAAATGGAAATCTATTTTTTTTATTTAAAATAAGATTGAAAATTTTTAATAAAAAGAGAAAATCCTAGAAAATAAATATTTAAATACCTGAAAATTTTTTAGAAGTAAAAAAAATTGGAAATTAAAATTAAAATTAAATATTATTTGTCTTATTGTTTGCATAAATAAAAAAGTTGTAATGTTTATTTTTCTAAAATAAAAAATATATCTAAATTTTTTTTCGTAAAAAATATAAGGGTATATTTTTTTATCTTAATATTATTAGTCTAAAAATATAACAAAAGAATAAAATAAAAAATATATATGATAAATTAAGTATATGCGCGTGAAATGAAAAATAAATAGGTAAAAACAAAAAGAAAAAATAAAATGGCAAATTCGGAATACGAGTACTCTCTCCTGTGATATCATTTGAAAGTTTGATTTTTGTCATTCGTTGTAAATATAATGTCTGGAAAGAGCAAAGTTTATCTTCATTGTAATATCTGAAATAATAGGGACTAAATTGTAATTAATCCACCTAAAAAGGTAGTTAAAATGTAAATCATTTTATATATATATATATAATATATATATATATATATATATATTACTGCAATTCCTACGTATTCCACGAAATACACTTTTTACTTTCTGAAAAAGAAAAAGAGTTTTAGACATCATCTGAATCTTTGCTCCCACCGTTCATCCTGTCGCTTTCTCCTTCACTTTTCTCCATTATATTTCTCCAAAAATCTTCTCAATAGAAAAAAAAATCTTCTAAAAAAGCCGTAAGATATTATTTCTCCCGTCGTTATATCTCTGTTCTTTTCCTGTTAATGGTTTTCACTAATTAGTACAACTTCTGTTCTCGGGAATTTATATAAATTTAATAAACTGAAAACCCACAATAAAAAAAATCAAATCAATCAAAGATTTTCGACCTCGGTGCATAAATAATTACATCGAGAGTGTGTTTTCATTATTGACGGAGAGCTTGATTTGTGGGTTCCGTTGAGAGATGGGCAAGGTGGCGGTGACTGCAGCGGTGGTGTGCACGGCGGCGGTTTGTGCGGCGGCGGTGGTGGCGGCGAGGCGGCAGATGAAGAGCTCAGTGAGGTGGACCAAGGCGGAGGCTATTCTGAGGGAGCTAGAAGAAAAGTGTGGTGCACCCGCGGCCAAGCTCCGGCAGGTGGCTGATGCTATGACGGTTGAGATGCATGCTGGCCTTGCCTCCGACGGGGGCAGTAAGCTGAAGATGCTCATCAGCTACGTTGACAACCTCCCCTCTGGGTAAGCCTATACATAATTCTCTTTGTCTTTCTTCGTTTCTAAAATATATTTGAATATTGTAGATTTGAGTATGTGCTCATCTAGTGTTCTATGATTCAGTTTTTCCAACCATTAAAATGAGTCTTCAGAGTAAACGTCCTAGAGTTTGGGGTGCTGTTGAATATTATGTTTTTTGTTCAGCTTTTATGAATATTACGCCGCCTTCTGTGATTGATTTAATGCTCGCTTCTCGAATGTTTTCTATTGTTCAAATATTGGTTTATGGATGTATAATTATTTTTGTATACTGACCCAAGTTTATACTGGTTTTCACAAAGAAATGGTGTAAAACCAAACCAAACCAAACATACCCAGTATATCCCGCTCAGAGCAGGTTCTGGGGAGGGTAAGATTTACGCAGACCATGCCCCTACTTATTACGGTAGGGAGGCTGTTTCCGTGAAGACCCCTAGCTAAGTGCACATCAGAATCTTGTGTGATAAATACAAAGGAAAACATATGATTCGAAAAAGCTCGAGACCATACATGAGCCCATGGCTTGATCCACATGGGACTTACCTAAGCGGAATATGGCTACTTCACTCCCGATGAACGCTGCTCTAACAAAAGAAAGGTTGGCTCTGCACACGGCTCCCTGTCAAAAATACACCACACACAAAGACAATAGGATAAAATATACAATAAAAGTAAAAATGCAATGCTCTAGGTCAAAGCTAACCGAGACAACCCAACCCTGAGGCTCTCAACTACAGCACCGCTCCAACAAAAGAATCCACAACTCTGATCTGGCGCCTCCAAGCGCACCTATCAACAGTCATGGTCTCGGAAAGGTTTAAGGCCTTCAAATCTAATCTCAGTTGCTCCTCCCACGTCCTCCTCGGTCTGCCTCTCCTCCTCTCCCCGACGACCAATAAACTCTCGACCCTCCTCACCGGAGCAGATGCCTGCCTCCTGCGGACGTGGCCAAACCATCTCAATCTCGCTTCCCTAACTTTCGCTGAAATGGGCGCCACTTCCAGCGCGTTCCTGAAAACCCCGTTCGCGATTCTATCTAATATTGTGCGACCACACGACCAACGTAACATTCTCATTTCAGCCACTTCCAACTTGCTCTCAATCGACTTCTTCATCGCCCAACATTCGGAGCCATACAACATTACAGGTCGGATTGCCGCTTTATAGAATTTACCCTTCAACTTTAGAGGGATTTTGTTGTCGCACAGGACCCCTGTCGCTGCTCTCCACCTTAGCCACCCCGCCTTGATGCGATGCGTGACATCATCTTCACACTCACCTTCATTCTGAATGATCGAACCCAAATACTTGAACTTATCCGTACGGGGTACGATCTGATCCGCAATCATTACCTCAACATCTTCCTCGTTGGCCTCACCACTGAAGTTACACCAGAGATACTCGGTCTTAGACCGGCTCACACGCAAGCCCTGGGATTCTAACTTAGCCCTCCAAAGCTCCAACTTCGTGTTCACCTCCCTCATCGACTCCGCCACTAACACAATGTCGTCAGCAAAAGCATGCACCACGGGATGCCATCAAGAATCCCTCGCGACGTCAAGGATTAGAGCGAAGAGAAGAGGGCTTAGCGCCGACCCCTGGTGTAGCCCTATCTCAACCGGAAAATACTGGGTGTCACCAACTGGGGTCCTAAAGCACGTCCTAGCTTGGGAGTACATGTCTTGGATCGCCCTAACGAACGGCAACGACACCCTCCTCTCTACTAGGCTCCTCCAAATAACATCGCGCGGAATGCTATTATAAGCCTTCTCTAGATCTATGAACACCATATGGAGGTCATTACGCCGCTCTCTAAACTTCTCCATAAGGCGTCTGACGAGATGAATGGCCTCACTCGTGGACCTCCCCGGCATGAAGCCAAATTGGTTCTCTGAAATCTCAACTTCTCTTTTAACCCTGCATTCCACCACTCTTTCCCAAAGTTTCATAGTATGACTGAGGAGTTTAATACCCTATAGTTACTACAACTCTGAGCATCGCCTTTGTTCTTGAGAAAAGGCACGACAATACTATGCCTCCACTCTGTCAGCATCTTAGAACCTCTCAGGAGGATGTTGAACAGCTCTGCTAGCCACTGAACTCTGACTTCCCCCAGACAAAGCCACACCTCAATAGGGATCTGATCCGGACCTACAGCCTTAGCTCTACCCATTTTCATTAGGGCACCCTTTACTTCCTCCTTGCTGATGCTCTCACAGGAACTAAACGAACGAGCAGAAGATAGATTAACTCCTTGCACCATCGAGTCACTACCTCTAGCCTCATTGAAAAGTTCGAAAAAATACCTATTCCACCGCTCCTTAATAGCCACATCGTTCACTAACACTTGGCCCAAATCATCCTTAATAAACTTAACGGGACGCAGGTCGCGCCGCCCTCTTTCCCTAGCTTTCGCTAGTTTAAAAATAGCATTCGCTCCTTCTTTGGTGTCTAGGTGCTTGTACATCTCCTCGTAAGCCTCACCTTTAGCCTTAGTCACTGCCTTCTTAGCCTCTCTTTTCGCTAGCTTGTACGCTACAATCTTCAAGATTCTGTCCTCCCCAGCACTAACCGACAAAAGCTCCTTAAATAGCGCTTGTTTTGCCTTAACCTTGTTTTGGAGCTCCTCATTCCACCACCAAGCCTCCCTAGGTCCACTAGACCTGCCCGAAGAAACCCCTACCACCTTCTCGCCCACTCTCCTAAATAGCATTGTTTTGTGAGACAGTTTGGTCTAAGCAACGAATTCTTATCCCAAACCTGTCCCGGGAATAGGCCCGATGCGGTATCAAAATAGAACAGGGGCATCGAGACAGAGGTAGCAGAGCAGCCAATTGAGAAACCTAACTGGCTTCCTCCTTGTTCTTCTAGACTTTAACAGGGCTACTGTTTGCCTTCAGGTACATAATCTCGAGTTCGCATAGAAAGATCGAATCCAGAACATTGAGTACATCCTATACACAACAACAACAACATCTAAGCCTTAGTCCAAAAATGATTTGGGGTCGGCTAACATGGACCAAACTTTGAAACCGTCAATGATCGTTACATAAATAACATAAAAGAAGAAAAAGAGGGAAAAAAGTAAAGAAAAAAGCAAAAAAAAAAAGAGAATGAATGTTAAAAAAAAACAGAAAAAAATGAGAAGTCCTGAAAAAGTAAATTAAAAGATAACATGGAATAAAAGAAAATAGGAATAAGAATACAGATTAAAAAACAAAAATAAAGGAATCAGATTCCATCCACCATCCGTATTCTTTCCCGTCACATTTGCCTCTCTATCGCCATACTTTCTCCAATTCCAAGAAACCGCATATCATTTTCAATCATCTTTATCCAAGTTTTCTTGGGTCTTTCTCTACATTTCACAACATTACTTGTTCCCCAACTTTCTAGCCTCCTCACTAGGACATCAACAGGTCTTCTTCTTACATGACCAAACCATCATAATCGATTCTCCATCATCTTGTCTTCTATAGCCGCAACTCTTACCTTCTCTCTAATCACCTCATTTCTGAGTTGATCCATTTTTGTATGACCAGACATCCATCGTAGCATACGCATCTCCGCCACATTCATCTTTTGAACGTGACACTGTTTTACAGCCCAACACTCGGAGCCATATAACAGCGCAGACCTAATTGCCGTGCGGTAAAATTTACCCTTTAATCTATGAGGCATGTCAGGATCACATAAAACCCCTGTGGCAGTCTTCCACTTCAACCACCCGGCCTTTATTCTGTGAGCCACATCGCCATCTAGCTCTCCATCCTTTTGGATAATAGATCCAAGATACCGAAAGAAAGTGGATCCATGAACAACTTTACCATCAAATGTGATCGTCCCTGCCTCTCTATCACTGTTTTCGCTAAACCTACACTCCATATATTCACTCTTACTCCTGCTCAGCCTAAAGCCTCGAGCTTCCAAAGTATCCCTCCAAAGTTCCAATTTCTGTTGCACTCCAACCTTCGTTTCATCAATCAACACAATATCATCTGCGAACATCATACACCACGGAACGTCATTTTGAATTTCTCTTGTCAATTCGTCCATGACTATGGCAAAGAGAAAAGGACTAAGAGCAGATCCTTGATGCACCCCAATTGTAATAGGGAATTCTTCTGTCCTCCCAACATTAGTACGTACACTTGTACTAGCTCCCTCATACATGTCCTTTATAATGTCAATATATTTTCGCGATACACCCTTCTTTGCTAAGGCCCACTAAAGTACTTCTCTTGGTACTTTATCATATGCCTTCTCTAAATCAATAAAAACCATATGTAGATCTTTCTTTTTATCTCGATAATGTTCCATTAACTGCCGGATAAGATAAATTGTTTCCATGGTCGATCTTCCAGGCATAAATCCAAACTGATTTTCTATTATCTTCACACATTTCCTGATCCTTTGTTCAATCACTCGTTCCCACAACTTCATGGTATGACTCATTAGTTTAATTCCGCGATAATTAGAACAATCTTGAACATCACATTTGTTCTTATACAAAGGGACGAGAATACTTTTCCTCCATGCTGATGGCATCTTATTGCTTCTCCAAATCTTATTGAAAAGCATAGTTACCCATTCGATCACTCTCTCCCCCAAACACCTCCAAACTTCAATAGATATACCATCTGGTCCTTGTGCTTTCTTTGACCCCATCTTCTTCAATGCAATTGTCACTTCACCCTTTTGAATTCTCCTCTTAAACTCTCGGTTAACCATACTTCAGGGGATTTTTCAATTCCCAATATCTTGTTCGTGATGGCCATTGAATAGGGTATCAAAGTATGACCTCCATCTCTCTTTTATCTCTTTATCTTGAAACAAAACTTTTTGGTCACTATCTTTTACACATTTAACTTTTCCAATATCTCGCGTCTTCTTCTCTCTCATTCGAGCAAGTTTATAGATATTTTTTCCCCTTCTTTTGTTTCTAATCTTGCATATAATTCTTGATTGACCTTTGATCGAGCATTTCTCACTGCCTTTTTAGCTTCTGTTCGAGTTTTTTTCTACTTCTCACAATTCTCATCGCTCGAGCATTTACCCAATACCTTATAACATTAACGTTTGGTCTTTATCGCTTGCTTAACTTCATCATTCCACCAAGATGTGTCCTTACTTGATGGTCTGTTTCCTTTAGATTCTCCTAGGACTTCTTTTGCAACTTCCTTTATGTTATGCTCCATCAAGTTCCACATTGAATCTATATCCATCTCCGTGCAATCACACCAAATACCACTATCAGCAATCTTAGCCACAAAAGTATGTCGACTCTCCCATTGGAGCTTCCACCACTTAATTCGAGGGTCAACTTGTGGTCTACTCTTTCTTAAGTGCCTCTTACCTCGAAAGTCAAGCACCACAACCCTATGCTGCGTTGCAGCAATCTCACCGGGTATCACCTTGCAATTAGTAAAACTTTTCCTCCAAACATTCCTTACTAAAAAGAAATCAATCTGACTTGCATTACCTCTATTTCTATATGTCACCAAATGAGAGTCCCTTTTCTCGAACCAAGTGTTCGTAATACCCAAGTCATGAGCTAATGCGAAATCCAATATACCATTTCCTGCTTCATTCCTATCCCCAAAACCAAAGCCACCATGAATGCTCTCAAAGCCATTTCTGCTAACACCGACATGCCGATTGAGGTCACCACCAATGATCAATTTCTCACCCATAGGAATTCGTTCGACAACCTTTTCCAAATCTTCCCAAAATTCTTGTTTGATCGATGCATCCAATCCTACTTGTGGTGCATAAGCACTTATGATAGTTAGAAACTCATCCCCTATCACAAGCTTAATACTCATTATTCTATCGCTCTTTCTTGACACTTCCACCACATCATCAATGAATTCTTTATCAATGACGATACCCACTCCATTTCTACTTCTATCCTTTCCAGAGTACCAAAGCTTGTAACCCCAAGGAGCTAACACTCTTGCCTTCTCGCCAACCCATTTAGTCTCTTGTAGACACATTATGTGAGTCCTCCTCCTTTTCATAACCTCCCCCACTTCTGCTGATCTCCCCGTCAAAGAGCCAACGTTCCAAGTTCCAAATCGCACCTTACTACCCATACTAGCCGCATGAATTAACTTCTCTGTCCGTCTCCGTCCACGCTGCAAGGATTTTTGCACATTTGACACCACACCCATACTTCGAGGTGGCGCGCCGCTTCCGGGCGACGACCTAGCAACCCTTGCATATTTTCCACTACACCCGGGCCTATGAAGTGTAGCGCATCCTTGCTCATTTGACACCACCCTCAGATGTAAAGGTGGCGCGCCGCTTCTGGGCGACGACCTAGCAACCCTCGCATATTTATCACTGCACCCGGGCCTATGAAATGCAGCGCGTCGTTTCTGAGGAGACGCCCCAACGAGTTTCAAAGTTTGATTCATGTCCATGGGATGTGACGAGTTTTACGCTGGCTGCCACTAACCTACCGCAACCCTCCTCTTTTATCCGGGCTTGGGACCGGCAATGAATGTCAAGAAGACACCCACAGAGAGAGTTTGAGTACATCCTATACATGTATCATAAATCTTTACTGAATGTGACGCAGGGACCTTCCCATGGAAAGATAGAATAACTAAGGACTCCCAAAGCGGTCCTCCATTTTCAATTGGAAAGCAACCATTCTAAGTGATTTTCGGAGACATTCTTGAGAAACCAGCCTTTCCATATATCTTTAATGCGCTCTCTTTCTTCTTCGTGAATGGCTACTGCAAGGGAATTCGCAGCTCTCGAATCAGAGTAGTCGATATCGTATCAGCAGCAAAGGCTCGGTCTCGGAAATCTCAAAAAAAAGGCTCGGTCTCGGAGGATACAGCAACAACAACATCATAGCCTTAGTCCTAAAATGCTTTGGGGTCGGCTAACATGAATGAATATCCGAAAACGTCAAGTCGTCTCCAATAGAGCAG
This sequence comes from Orobanche coerulescens, assembly GCA_033398695.1. NCBI lineage: Eukaryota > Viridiplantae > Streptophyta > Magnoliopsida > Lamiales > Orobanchaceae > Orobanche > Orobanche coerulescens. Next base: position 93,516,129 of record CM065807.1, on the reverse strand, counting down.
TCATATGAAAAGGCAAAAGTGAAGGTGAAAAATTTAGTAGTTAAAAATAATAATAATAATTATGCAAAAATAAATAAATAAATAATAAAAAGTAAATAAAAAATAGTAATAGCCATTATGCAAAAAAAAAAGAAAACTTCAAATATAATCAACCACCCGAATTCTCTCCTTCACATCGTCCTATTTAACGCCATAATTTCTCCAATCCCAAGAAACCTCATCATTCTCAATCACTCTTATCCATATTTGTTTAGGTCTTCCTTTACCCCTCACCAGCCTATGCGCTCCCCATTCTTCAAGCCTTCGCACTGGTGCATCAATCGGCCTCCGTCTCACATGCCCGAACCATCTTAAACGATTCTCCAACAGCTTATCCTCTATAGGGGCCACTAGTACTTTTTCCCTAATCACATCATTTATAAGTCGATCATTTCTCGTATGGCCACACATCCATCTTAGCATACGCATTTACGCCACAGTCATCTTATGCACACATGACTATGCTTTACACCTCAACATTCGGTACCATATAAAAGTGCAGGCCTAATTGCTGTTCGGTAAAATTTTCCCTTTAATCTGTATGGTACGCCTTGATCACATAGTAACCCCGTTGCGCTCTTCCATTTCAACCATCCCGCCTTAATCCTATGGGCCACGTCACCGTCTAATTCTCCATCCTTTTGAAGAATAGACCCAAGATAACGAAAAAACTCCGATCCTCGTATAACATTCCCATCAAAAGTGATTGTACCCGCCTCTCTACTTCCATTTTCACTAAAGCTACACTCCAAATATTCAGTCTTACTTCTGCTCAGCCTAAAACCACGAGTTTCTAGCTTATATCTCCAGAGTTCCAACTTTCTTTCAACTCCGTCCTTCATTTCATCAACCAATATTATATCATCTGCAAACATCATGCACCAAGGAATATCATCTTGAATTGACCTTGTCAATTCGTCCATGACTATGGCAAAGAGGAAAGGACTAAGAGCCGAGCCTTGATGCACCCCAATTATATTAGGGAATTCCTCAGTCCTTCCCACTGTAGTACGTACACTTGTACTAGCTCATTCGTACTTGTCTCTAATGATATCAATATAGTTCTTAGACACTCCCTTTTTGGCTAATGCCCACCAAAGTACCTCCCTTGGTACCTTATCATAAGCCTTCTCTAAATCAATAAGTGAGAATCAATTTTTTAATACCAAACCATAAAATTGATAAGTTATATATCCTCACTCATAAGAGTGTAAGTTATTGATATCATTTTACTTAAAGAGACTAAAATGTCCTCCAAAAAGGTGTTGATGTTGACTTTTCTTTTTTATCTTTTAGTGATAGATTTAAGGGTATTCATCAGTGTTCTAAAAAGCGGCCTAGGCGCTAGAAGGTGGCTCTCCGCCCCGACTACCCCCTAATCGGTTCTGCCAGGCGGCTCGGCGGGTCCTAGGCGGGCTAGGCGGGTTCTAGGCAGGCTAGGCGGGCTAGGCGGGCCCTAGGTTTCCTTTTCTGTCCAGATTTTTTTCCATCTGTCCAGGTTTTTTTTCCTTTACTATTTTATTTTTTAACATTTTGTCCAAAAACGTGTTTTCTTCGCTGGACAATCATGGATTGTTGAATGTGATGATGATGAAGTTGAGCCCGGTTCGGATCTTACTTGGGAGATGGTTGGGGAAGCAACCGGAGCGGATGAAATGCTAGAGCCCAGAAGAAATGCTAGAAACATCGTAACAAGAGTGCTCCATGAAGAAGACTTTGTGTCGGATGATTACTCGGAAGAGGAGGAAAATGATGAAGAGTATGACTATGAGTCCGATGGAGAACATATATTGGAGGAAGGATATGGAGATGAGGAAGACATGGAAATTTGACTTTAATTTGTGACTTTTGCTTTTTGAATGTTTTGTTTTTCAAGACTATTGGAATGTTTTTTTTTTCCAAGACTATTTTTGAAAAGAATATTATTATGCATTTTGTATGCACATATAAAACTAAATAAAATATAAAATATATAAAAAAACCGCCTAGCGCCTAGCCGCCTAGGCGCCGCCTCCAAGGCCTAGGCGCTAGAAGGTCCCCGTCCGCCCGCCTACCGCCTAGTGCCTTTTAGAACATTGGTATTAATATCTTTTGGTATAAAAAATTTATACTCTTATGAATGAGGATATATAACTTATTACTTTTATGATTTGGTATTATAAAAGATAGAACCCAATCAATAAATACCATATGCAAGTGTTTCTTCTTATCACGATAGTGTTCCATCATCTGCCTCATCAGAAATATTGCTTCCACAGTCGATCTCCCGGGCATAAATTCAAATTGGTTTTCCGATATCTCAACACACTTTCTAAGACGTGCTCTATTATTCGTTCCCATAATTTCATGGTATGTCTCATCAACTTAATCCACCGATAATTAGAGCAATCTTGGACATCGCCTTTGTTCTTATATAGAGGGACTACAATGCTTTTCCTCCATGCCAGTGGCATCTTGTTGTATTTCCAAATCTTGTTGAAAAGTATAGTCAGTCATTCGGTTCGTCTCTCTCCCAAACACCTCCATCCTTCAATAGGTATACCATCTGGTCCTTCTGCTTTTTTCGAACCCATTTTCTTTAATGCCATTGAATTCGTTGCGTAAAATCCCGATTAATCAAATTTGAAGCAGTACTTACATCCCCAATATCTTCCTCACGTTGACCGTTAAATAAATTATCAAAGTATGCCCTCCATCTTTCTCTTATCTCCTGATCTCCGACTAAAATCTTATGATCAACATCCTTCACACATTTAACTCTCCCAATATCTCGTGTCCTCGTGTCCTCCTATCTCTGATACGAGCAATTTATAAATATCTCTTTCCCCTTCCTTAGTATCTAATTTCATGTACAATTCTTGATTAATCTTAGCCCTAGCATTACGAACGGCTTTCTTGGCTTATCTTTTAGCCTCCTTATATTTCTCGAAGTTCTCCTCACTCGGGCATTTTCCTAATGCCTTGTAGCATTCACGTTTAGTTTTTATCGTCTGTTTTACCTCATCATTCCACCACGATGTGTCCTTACCTGATGATTTGTATCCTTTAGATTCCCCTAAATCTTCTTTTGCTGCTTCCTTAATGTTATGTTCCAACATAGCCCAAGTTGAATCTATATCCATCTCCGTGCACTCGAAATCATTACATCTAGTGACAACCTTATCCACAAAAGTTTGCCGACTCCCGACTCTCCCCTTGAAGCTTCCACCATCTAACTCAAGGGTCGACTTGCGGGCTTCTCTTTTTATAATACCTCTTACCTTGAAAATCAAGCACGACAAGTCTATGTTGAGTCGCGGTACTCTCTCCGGGTATCACCTTGCAATCCGAGTACCTCTTTCTCCACACGTTTCTCACTAAAAAGAAGTCAATTTGACTTGCATTTCTGCCACTTCTATACGTCACTAAGTGAGATTTCCTTTTCTCGAACCACGTGTTCATGATACCCAACTCATATGCTCATGCAAAATCCAATATACCACATCTCGCTTCATTTCGATCCCCAAAACCAAAACCACCATGAACACTCTCAAACCTATCTCGTCCAATCCCCACATGACCATTGAGGTCCCCCCAATAGGGACTCGTTCAACAACCTCCTCTAAGTGCTGCCTGAATTATTGTCGCACCGACTCACTCAATCCAACTTGAGGTGCATAAGCACTGATGATAGTTAAGATCTCATCCCCACCACAAGCTTAATACTCATAATCCTATCACTCTTTCTAGACATCTCTACCACGTCATCGATGAAGTCCTTTTCTATGACGATACCCACTCCATTTTTTCCTCTCTTTTCCCGAATACCATAGTTTATAACCCCACGGAGTCAAGACCTTAGCTTTTTCCCCAACCCACTTAGTCTCTTGTAGGCACATAATGTGAATCCTTCTCCTTTTCATAACTTCCACTGATCTTCCCGTCAAAGAGCCAATGTTCCAAGTTCCAAACCGCATCTTACTACCCTTACTAGGCTTGTAGACTATCTTTTTCGCACGCCTCTGTCCACATTGCGATGATCCTTGCATACCCTTGCAAATTTTTCACCACACCCGGGTCTAAGAAGTGTAGCGAACCCTTGCTTATTTGACACCATCCCCAGGCGTAGAGATGGCGCGCCGCTTCTGGGCGACGACCTAGCAACCTTCGCAATTTTTTCACTACACCCGGGCCTTGAAAGTGTAGCGCGTCGCTTCTGAGGAAACGACCCAATGATATTCAAATTATGATTCATGTCCATCAAATGTGACTGAATTTTACGCTGGTTGCCACAGACCTACCGCAACCCTCCTCCTTTATCCGGACTTGGGACCGGCAGTGAATTATCAAAATATGGATTGCCTGATCCGGTTGATCTAGAGTATAGGGTAGATAGCATCAAGCCCCCCTTATCAATCAAGTTCTAGCGCAATAGGAGCTCTTACTTGTTGGACCCTTTTCCGAAGCTTCCTCGTAATTAACGAAAGCTTTCCTTCCCTGCTTTTTCTGCCAACGCAACTCATTCTCATCTTGCTTCCACCAAGGAAGGCTGAAACCTTCCACTTCAAACTAGAAGCTAGAAGAAAGCCTTCGTGAAGTTTGAAGCTAGAAGAAAGCCTTCGTGAAGTAAGCAAGCTACCTTGGGACTAACGTTGCCACTGGGTCGCTCATCTTACTCTAGGGTAGCACTCTCTATGGAAAGAGAAAGCGAGCCGGTAAGTGAGCTCATATATATATGGTTTTGCTATATCCTCTGCTATTTCACATTTCTTAACGTATTGACATGTTAGATCCATATATTTGCATGTTAGAGTTCTTCTGTTCCTCGTTTGAACCATATTTGCACTGGATAGAAATCTTTTGTGAGTCAACTACACCTGCAATTTCATATTTACATTCGGAAAACTAGTAAATGATGTGTCTTACGATTTAAAAGTTTCACCTTTTTGTTAGTTAGAGATGAACAATTTGATCTTTTGATTCGTGCTAATTTTGGCGCATTCTAAATGTACATTGAAACATCTAGTGGACGTGTATCCCTAGAAAATTTTGTAGTCTGGTACCTATAGGTGTTGCTTTCATTAAAGGACTAGAAAGCCATGTTCTTGGCTGAATATTGAGATCTAATAATGTTACTTTGAACGCTAATAAAAAGGTATTTTACAGCTGACTACTTGGAGTCCTCCGATCCTTTTTTCCCACATTTTTTAACTGTAATCAGCAAAATTTTTGTGGTTGTTTTTTTGCAAATCTTTCCTTTGCAACTAGGATTGGTTATATGATGATGATATTGCATTGCGACCTTTGTATGATTATCTGAAGTAATAATTGAGCTAGACCTTTTGGCATGAGTTGCCTAGCCAACTGTATTGTCTTCTCATAGAACATATCATAAACACGCAAGTGGATTGTTTAGTAATCTTATTGGAAAATTTGAATTAACATAGCTGTTGGAATATTTATTCCACATATTAATAAATAAGTGTTTTGATGATTAAGTTGCTAAACAAAGCAAAACAACATCGAGGCGAAGCAAACATCGAAGCAGACGAAGACGCAAAAAGCTGGACAAAATACAAAGCTAGCGGACGCTAGACATATAAGTTAGCGCACGCTAATGGATCCCGGCTGCAGATCAGACGAGTTCGAAGTAACCTGAAGTAAAGTCACCTGATGAGGATAGCGCACGCTACACACTATAATATAACGCACGCTATCGAGCCCATATTACCGTTGTGAAGAGATTCAAACACAGAATGACGTATGCAGTGAAGTCAGCTTAGCGCACGCAACAAGTGATATTTAGCGCATGCTAAATATCAAGTTTGAATCAAGTCGATCAATTCGTTGGGGAGAATCTGCTGCAAGTCAAAAAGTATAAATGGATATATGACGCATGCAATGATGCAAGATTAGCGCACGCTAAGGAAGAAGTATAGCGCACGCTAACAGTCAGAGACAGTAGCCACTGGACTAAAACCGGAAGATGTTAACGTACGTAACATGCAGTACATAACTTACGATAAGGCAAATACTCGCGATAGCGCACGCGAAGGAAGAAAGCCTAACGCACGCTAATAACAACCGGTAGTAACAGTTAGTTTGTGGAAGAAGGCTATAAATACCAAATGAGTTGGTATCAATCCACACAACATTGAGCAATTCATATACATATCATTGTAAACATTATAGTTGTTGTTCTTGAGCTTAAATTAGAGTGATTGAGTGTGATACACTAAATCATACACGAGTGAGGAAACGAAAAAATACGATTGGATTCAGTGTTATTAGGATCAAGGATCCGACATTGTTAGAATCGCAATTGCTATCTTAGTGAGGTTTATCTAGTACCGATAGAAAGCTAGTGGTTGATTCCTTGTCCAATAGAAAAGGAAAACGGTTTAACTTGGACCGACAAAAAGACAAGTACGAGTGGTTTATCACGGATCAATAGAAGACGTGATTGTAACGGTTATCCCTCGACCGATAGAAGAGAGGTGCAGAGGTTTTGATCTTTAACCTATAGAAAAAGATACACCGAGAGAGGACGTAGGCACGTTTGGCCGAACCTCTATAAATCCTTGTGTGATTTATTTTCCGCACTTTATATTTACGCTTCCGCACAACGGCGCAAATACCGATATTACTCCAACAATTGGTATCGGAGCGGTACCTCCAATACACGGCTTAACATCCAAGGAGTCGATCCAAATGGCGTTTCAACTTGCTCCAGTCGAAGGCCTTGCTCTCAACCGACCACCATTTTTTGATGGTTCAAACTTCATGACGTGGAAGAAAAAGATGTCAATATTCATCCGAGCATATGAGATCGAGCTTTGGAAGGTGATTTGTCTTGGTCCGAAAATTCCAACGAATTCCAACGGTACGCTTAAAACTTTCGAAGAATATGACGATTCCGATTGGAAAAATGACCACTACAATTGTAAGGCAACTCAACTTTTTTATTGTGCCTTAAATCCGGAAGAACACAACCGGATATCATCGTGTGATAGTGCCAAAGAAATTTGGAAAATGCTTGAGGTAACACACGAAGGTACGTCTCAATTCAAGGAGACGAAAATTAACATGCTCCTTCACGAGTACGAATTATTCCAAATGAAGGACGACGAATCCATCACTATAATGCTCGACCGATTTTCGGTCATCACAAATGGATTAGCATGTTTCGGGGCAAACCACTTTCGAGTAGTGAGAAAGTAAAGAAAATTCTCCGATCACTACCTCGAGAATGGGACGGTACGGTTACGGCCATAATGGAATCAAAAGATTTTAAATACTCTTGATTTTAGTGCTCTCGTTGGTTCTCTTATCAACTACGAGATTGTCCTAAAATCTCGGAATGCCAAACCAAAGCCGAAGGAAAGATCAATAGCCATGAAGGCTAAGATGTCTAGAAAGTAAGAAATCCCGGTGGACGAAAGCGACGAAGAATCGGCATATTATGCCAAGAATATTAATAAGTTCCAACACTTATTAAATCGGAGAAAGGACATCCAAGCGGGCGAATCTAAGAAATTCGACAACACCTGTCGATTAAATAAGGCCACTTTGTTAAGAATTGTCGGGTAAAACCCAAAGAGGTTTTAATTGCAACATGGAGTGACGAAGATATAGATGAAGACTTTCTAAATCAAAATAATCTCGCTCTCATGGCCCGGAGTTCATTCGACGATAGCGACGTCGAAAGCCAAGTAAGTAATTCTTACGACGAACTTTTTGAAGCATTCGAGTTATTATCAAAATGCTTTAAATGAGATAAAATCCCTTAAATTCAAATACAAATCTTTGGAAAATGAAAATTCCAAAATTCTTGAAAAGAGAAAATTTGTTGAAATCGATCATTCAAAATACATTGAAAACGAGAATATTTTAAAGAATGATCTTGTTAAAATTCAAACCGAGCTCAAAAATTTAACGAAGAAATTTCTCTCGGAAACGAGAAATTTGAAAATATGTTCTCGGTTCAAAAATACACGTTAAATAAAGAGGGGTTATGATTCAAACCACATTTTAAAAATGAATCCGTAAATTTCAAGATACCCCGGTATGAAAAATGTTTGAAAATCGGGCATCACATTTCGAACTGTAAAAGCCCAAGACGGACGATTAAAGTTAAGAAAATTTGGGTTCCTAAAAGAACAATTGTTTCAAATATCGTCTACGTCTCGAAAGAAAAACCGACTTTCGGTTGGATCCCCGAAAATTAATTTTTGATATTTTACAAAGGGGGAGATAATATTTTAAGGGGGAGTTTATTTCCAATTCATGCACATATATTCATCATTTAGTATCATGCATATTCAAATTGGTATCCTTTATATTTTTTACATTTTTTGCTGAATACAAAAAGGGGGAGAAGAAGTTGAATCGGATAAAAACGTCATGAAAGATATGACGAGAAAAATAAAAAGTAAAACGGAGGAAAAAATAATAAAAATCGAAGAAATCGAAAAGGAGAAGAAAGCATACAAAAAGGGGGAGAAACGTAGGAGTTGAAAACTGAAAAACGAAGAAGTCGAAAATGACAAAAAAAGAAAAAAAAAGGGTGAAACTAACGAAACGATTAAAGTCGAAAACTTTGAAACGTACATATATATAATTTTATTTTGCAGGTTTTATCCAATTCAAGAGTTGTTTTGTAATCATCAAAAAGGGGGAGATTGTTGGAATATTTATTCCACATATTAATAAATAAGTGTTTTGATGATTAAGTTGCTAAATAAAGCAAAACAACATCGAGGCGAAGCAAACATCGAAGCAGACAAAGACGCAAAAAGCTGGATAAAATACAAAGCTAGTGCACGCTAGACATATAAGTTCGCGCACGCTAACGGGTCCCGACTGCAGATCAGACGAGTTCGAAGTAACCTGAAGTGAAGTCACCTGATGAGGATAGCGCACGCTACACACTATAATATAACGCACGCTATCGAGCCCATATTACCGTTGTGAAGAGATTCAAACACAGAATGACGTATGCAGTGAAGTTAGCTTAGCGCACGCAACAAGTGATATTTAGCGCACGCTAAATATCAAGTTTGAATCAAGTCAATCAATCCGTTGGGGAGAATCTGCTGCAAGTTAAAAAGTATAAATGGATATATGACGCATGCAATGATGCAAAATTAGCGCACGCTAAGGAAGAAGTATTAGCGCACGCTAACAGTCAGAGACAGTAGCCACTGGACTAAAACTGGAAGATGCTAACGTACGTAACATGCAGTACATAACGTACGATAAGGCAAATACTCGCGATAGCGCACGCTAAGGAAGAAAAGCCTAGCGCACGCTAATAACAACTGGCAGTAACGCCTAGTTTGTGGAAGAAGGCTATAAATACCAAATGAGTTGGTATCAATCCACACAACAACGTTGAGCAATTCATATACACTTGAGATATCATTGTAAACATTATAGTTGTTGTTCTTGAGCTTAAATTAGAGTGATTGAGTGTGATACACTAAATCATACACGAGTGAGGAAAAGAAAAGATACGATTGGATTTGGTGTTATTAGGATCAAGGATCCGGCATTGTTAGAATCGCAATCGCTATCTTAGTGAGGTTTATCTAGTACCGATAGAAAGTTAAGAGTGGTTGATTCCTTGTCCAATAGAAAAGGAAAACAGTTTAACTTGGACCGACAAAAAGACAAGTACGAGTGGTTTATCACGGACCAATAGAAGACGTGATTGTAACGGTTATCCCTCGACCGATAGAAGAGAGGTGCAGAGGTTTTGATCTTTAACCTATAGAAAAAGATACACCGACAGAGGACGTAGGCACGTTTGGCCGAACCTCTATAAATCCTTGTTTGATTTATTTTCCGCACTTTACGCTTCCGCACAACGGCGCAATTACCGTTATTACTCCAACAATAGCGTTACTCTCAGGCTCCATTTAAATGGATGGATTTGAACTTGAGCTACTTAATTTCATAATATAACAAATCCTTGTAGAATAACAATCTGTAGAAATAATTTGTTTTGCGCCTTTGCTTCAACTCTAAGCAATCGAATTTATCTTAGATGGTATGGTTTCTCACTTTCTGTTCAGGGGTGAAAAGGGATTATTCTATGCATTAGACCTTGGCGGAACAAACTTCCGTGTTATACGGGTCCAATTAGGTGGTAAAGAAAGTACGATCAAACAAGAAGCTGAGGAAGTTTCTATCCCTCCACATCTGATGGTCGGATCATCTCATGTGAGTGTGTGTGTGTGTATGTGTAATCAGCTATTGATGCCAAGCAAAATTCTTGCCGCATTATTGCAAGTTTCTGATGCCTTCTAGAGTTGTGGTTCAGGACCTATTTGATTTTATTGCTGGGGCACTTGCAAAATTTGTTGCGGAGGAAGGTGAAGAATTTCATCTTCCATTTGGTAGGCAGAGGGAGATTGGTTTTACCTTTTCGTTCCCAGTTAGGCAGTTATCACTAGCATCAGGAACTCTTATCAAGTGGACCAAAGGCTTCCTTATAGAAGATGCGGTTAGTCTTTTACCTGGCTTTGTTTGTACGTGTTCATGATTTTTTTTACCATTATCACATGCCATGACTGTTATCCATTGATATCCTTGTTGTTCTCCTTTTGGAGTATTAAGCCAGAAAATAAATTATGTCTATGCAACTTTTGTTGAAAATTTGCAACCATCCTTGAATCCATCCTATTCCAGCCTGTCGCTCAAGCCACTGAGGCTCCAATTGAAACTTCTGAGAATATTTTTATATTGATGAAGTGAGTGAGTGAATTATGTTACTGAATAATTTTGAAACGTAATGATTTAAATTATTTATAAATCTCGTATATAAGATTGTAATGTTCTGTTGCAATTTTAATTGTTGGCTTTTAATAGGTTGGACAAGATGTTGTGGAAGAGCTGACAAAAGCAATGGAAAAAGCTGGCCTTGATATGCGTGTGGCTGCTTTGGTGGGTTGTCCTTTATCACTATTCACTATAAGATGCTAAATACTCTCTCTCTTGTGAGCGCCAATTAGTTTCTTTCTTGTGAGCAACAATATTTTGGTGGACTTTTTACAAGCTATCCTCCATGTCCCTTTCCACTTTCTGTCAGTAGTGCACGCATCTATCTTCATATTGGAGGTCGAATGGAGACAAAAACATTTATTTCTCTGTTCAGTATGTTCACTAGTAGTAGTCATAAGCAACTCAAAAGGCTCTTTTTTTCCAGCTTTGCCCAGTTTATCAGATAAAACAACAAAACAATACGAAAGAACTGGAGAAGAAGTAGAACGGATGCTTCGAGTAAAACTTGTTGTTCCTGCCTAAACACTCTTCCTTTTCTTGCTTACATGATGCAGGTCAATGATACTGTTGGGACATTAGCTGGGGGACGATATGACAATCCAGATGTTATTGCTGCCGTGATCTTGGGAACAGGAACTAATGCAGCTTATGTCGAACGGGCTCATGCTATTCCAAAATGGGAGGGTCTGGTTCCTAAAACTGGGGAAATGGTTAGTGCTTCTGAAGTTTTCTCAGTAACAGATATTATAATTAATTTAGAAGGGGAATGTGACACATTCCTTACCCCCCACTCCCATCCCCCACTAAAAAAGCTTAGAATCGCTCGTTCCCGACCCCGAGTGTTTGCAAACACTCCCATAGGCTGGAACTGTGCATATGCCAATATTTTTTCTTAGTGTTTTGGTTCTGCTTTAGAGTAATTATATTGACCAAGATTCCTTATTATTGGAGGTTATAAACATGGAATGGGGTAATTTTCGATCATCATATCTTCCACTGACAGAATATGATCAAAGTCTTGATGCTGACAGTTTAAACCCTGGAGAACAGGTAATAATCTCCGTTTTATCATTTTGCCTTGTTTGTAAGAGGTGTTAATCCTAATAAGTTGTGGAAACTCAGTATTTTTGTCTTAATGCTGCAGGTTTTTGAAAAACTTATTTCTGGCATGTATCTCGGTGAGATTGTTCGTAGGATATTATGCAGGTTGGCTGAAGAGGCAGACTTTTTTGGTGATAACATCCCACCAAAACTGAAAATTCCATTCATACTAAGGTAAGCAATGATGGTTGCAAATGAGATAGACAGGGGAACACTATCTTCCATTCGCATGATTGCATTGTATCCCTCTTTCATTTTCTTTTTACTATGGGCCAATATCTCTCCCTATTTAGTGCTTGCCTCTTTCATTGTGGCCAAAGTTTTTTTGATTCTTATTCTTGTTGGTGTTCTAATGAGTCCGAGTAATTCATTGTAACTTGTTATACTCGTATTTTTTATCCATCGTACGGAGAAAACTTAAGAAGCACAGAAACAGGGACGGGAATGTGATACAATAAGAAACGGGGACGGCGATACGACAAATCTCGAAAAACCAGGATACGTGGACGTCAAAAGTACATTTATTTTTAAATATTTTTAATATTTATTAAAATTTAAGAATTTTGAAAAATCATAGGAACATTTTCAAAATAAATATATAGTTAGCAAATAAAGAACATAAGTACAAGAAAGCACACTGATTGTCCCATAAAACAAAACTGAATTCATTAAAACAAAAATCATCAAAATTGTTCAGAAAGAAAAAAAAATCAAAACTGACTTCATAAAATTGATTAGCAGTAACAAGGGGAGCGCAGCAGCAGGTTGAATTCATAAACAAGGTTAACAATTAAAAAAAGGAATAGAGGAGTAGAACTGATGCAAATAACCTGGAAAACGAAGGAGAGGTCGCGAACTTATGCGGCCGCCTTGTGCGATGGGTCGACGGTGTTAGGAATACTTGTTAGATTTTGATGATGTCATTATTGTAATTCAAATGTTTATTACTTGGCAAAAATGTAAGGAAGAACTAGATGAGTATCTTCCATAGGCCAAATTGTGTTAAGTTAAATACTTAGCAAAATGTAAAAAAGAACCAAATGAGTATCTTCTATAGGCCATTTAAGTTAGGCTCAAAATCGGCTAAGTACAAAGTACAGATAAGTACTTCAGAGAAGTGTAAACCAAACACTGCAGTAAAGCCGAAGTCACAGTCAAGTCTAAATCAGAGAAACAAAAATTCAGTGACCAGACTGCAGTCAAGTGATCAGCAGACCAAGACATCTGAAGTCTGACCAACATATAAGTCAAAATTCATCAAGACAGAAGACTTCAGATGATCAGGCAAGTCTCAACAGATCGGCAGAGAAGTCCAAACTGCAGAGAAGTTGACCAGACATCAGAGAGCTTGACTTATAAGAGATCAGACAAGTACTCCAAGTCCACGTCAGCATGCGTTGAATAGTCAATATTTAAGGAAAGTCATATGCAGGCGTGAAGGGACATATTGGAGAGATTCCCGCAAAGGATATGAATTAAATAATTCATCCAGACCTACCACTGAAGACTTTAATCTTATTATATTCAAAAGATTCGGCGCCTCACATGCAAGTCTTCACAACGGTCGAAAGATGGATTAAAATATGGGAATCCAGCCTTGCAAGAAAAAACAATGAAGTCTCTCTCTCCAACGGACGGATTTGTTACAAGATTTGCAACGGCTATGATGTATGCTCAAGGATCGACACTTATATATATATATATCCGAAGATTTGAAGTTGAGCAACACGATGCGAACAAAACTCTCAAGCGATCAAAGTTATCAAAGCAATCAAAGCAATCATATAGAATCGTGAAAAGAGCAGTACTCGAAGTTCTTATTTGAAGAAAGCTCTTAGTTGGAGAAGACAAATACTCTTGTCTTAAAACCTGAGTTCGGGGTACTTCACTGGTTGAAGTTGCGAGACTGATAGGCATCCGAGGATTTGAAGAATCAAGTGGTGCTAGGCAGGAGTTGCAACGACGGAATTTCCACTGGTTGGAAGTAGTTGTAGCTAAGTAAAAGAATCACTATAATATTTATCACTGGTTGAGAATTATAGTGGATGCATCTCCAACTGGTTTGGAGAAAGTGGATTAGTAGAGGATTACCCCACCTCTGAGACCACTATAAACTGCCTGCGTGTTTTACTGTTTTCAGCATCACTTAACTGTTGCATTCATACTTTACTGTTCCATTGCTTAGCTTAGTTTTCGTCATCAGCTGATTTCCGCATATCTATCAGCCGAGAAACTCACTCTTCGAAGAAAAGAGTTTAAGAGTTTCAATAAGTCTATTCACCCCCCTCTAGACTTATTCTTGGACGACTTGTGACCTACAAACGGAAGCCTCTGTGTACGTCGGTGCCGCCGCCAGCGACGGCAGAACAACGGTGGGAGGAGCGAGAAAGAGGTGCTAGGGTTTCTGAAAAGTAAGAAGTCTGAGCGCGGTGAATTGTGAGAAGTAGGCGCCAGGATTTTTTTTAAGCAGGCCAACGTATTTAATACGTATTAGGGCCGCTTTTTCTGCCATATTTTATTTTGAAAAAAGAAGTCCCGGGAACATTTTTCCGCCGTTTCCGGGCGTATCCTTTCTTGAAACGTCCCCGGGACTGGTACTCAAGGCACTTTGGTGTATACAGGCTCCAAAGGAGAAAACGATAACAGGATTCAATAGCTTGCATTCTTGATTGGGTTCCATGCCATTTTCACTACTTTTTTTTTACCATGCAAATCAATCTTTCATCGCATTATATATTTTCCATTTGTCAAAATTAAGGCCCTACTTTGACCCAAAACAAAGCTTAGCTATTTAATGGATGAGAGTTGAAAACACGTATTTATTTTGTAAGAGTTACCTAGTAGTATTAGTTCATTACTTGATCGCAAGAACTGTTTGGGATCCAAAATTCACTTCAGAAAATGGATTCTTATTTTAGAATATCTCAAGAAGGGAATGAGAGCAATAAATTTGTAAGGATGGAGTATTAACTTAATGATCCAGGTCCAGGTACACTAAGAACAACTGTAAAAGAAGTGTTGTACAACTAGAGTTAGTTCTTGTAATTAGCCTTCAGGAGCATATATTTACTTTCCCTAATATCATTTCAGGGGAGAAACTACAGCAAATTCAAAGTTCTTTTTCATCATTTTATAAAGTTTGTAGTAGGTTTTCATACAAGAATATGGGTCTTCATCTGGTTCTTTTGAGATTAAAACCGAAGTACGTGTTGGTAAATGTATGGTATGTTCTACTAAAAGCCTCTCACAATCACCCTCATCAGTTCTTGTATTTACACAAACTGTATATGCACCTAAAGATTTAACAATTTTTTTATGGATTAGGCATATTTCTTAAACAGGTGTTACAGGTCCACATAAAACTTCATCTAACATTTAGTTTTTTCTATACAGTAGTTTTTTCTTGTAAACATTTTTTTTCTTCCCAATGCTGGTCAATTAGGATCAGTTTGATTTCTCCTTCCTTTTTTTCGCGTGTCCACTTAAAATCCTTCGTACTCTCTGTTTTTCATAATACAGGTCCTTTAAGATTTTTTTCTTTGTTACAAAATCTAAGTCATTCTTTGTTACACAATACAAGTCATTTTACAAATCTTTTACTAAATGTTCCCATTATACCCCTATCCTTATTTGGTCAAAATTTTGCGCATTCCAAAATAACATCCTCTACCATTTAATGTATAGCATTATATATATGGTAGTATGATTATTAGGAGAATATGTGGGAGGATCAATTTGGGATCATTAGTCGTTTCTTAACCTCCATGACAAAAATCTTAAAGGACTTATATTGTGAAACAGGGGGAGGGGGGGATTCTTTCAGCAAATAAAGCGAGCCACGTTTTGTGTTTGAAAAAAGGAGAACTCCAGAATATTTTCCATTGTTTCTATCACACTACTCTGCTATGTTCAGAACCACATTCCTGCAGTCCTTTCTGCCATTCCCATCCATCATTCATCCAGCATAAGCAAGTCAAGTAAACCCTCGACAATCTGCATCTCCCATTGTTGCATTCTTGTCCCCGATCACGAAACATATTTTTCCTTATGTCCTGAAGTACATATGAAGATGGGTGACGAATCTGTTAGCCGTCAAAAAATGGGTTGTAGCTGGCCTAGTATTTGGTTATAATTTTTTTTCTTCCTGTTTTGCTATTGATGTGAAGCCTTTCATTAGATATTAGGTTTATCGTGCACATGATCAGCTCACTTGCGACGTCAATTTATATCACGGACTGGGGTCCATGATGCGTTATGAAACCGTGATGAATATGTAAGAGATAAATGAGTAGGTAACATAAATATCCCGGTTAGTTCATCCCACCAATGTCTTGTGTATTGTTTCTTGGTCCATGTTGCATCATGAACTTGGGTCCATGATATAACAACTCACCTGATCGTCTCTACTCTTGGGTAGTGATAAGCCAAATGGAGATATTGCAGTTACCTTTTTTTTTTTTTTAGGAAAGGCGCAGTTACCCTAGTTACTTAGGGCCTGTTCTCTCCAGCTTATTTTCAGTTCAGTTCAGTTTTTTCAGTTTAGTCCAGTTAAGTTTTTTTTCAGTTCAGTTCTCTTCTCTTCTGTTTTGTTCTGTTTTGTTTTGTTTTGTTTTAGGATTATTATTAATTATTATTTAATCATTTTAGTTGATATTATTATTATTATTATTATTATTATCTTCGTTGATATTATAGGGGTGGGCGTTCGGGTCAGGATCGGGTGTTTCGGGATGTTCGGGATCGGGTGACATTTTAAACTACCCGAACCCGTATCGATTTTTTTTTTTTTTTTTGAAATTTAAAGAATTTAATGCCCTAATAATTATTAGAACTTCACATAAAAATAGTCGGGTACCTGATCGGGTACTCGAAATTCAAATTGGAATACCCGAATCCCAAACCCGAACTTTTAATCGGATTCGGGTACCCGTCCTGAATTTTTTTTTTAAAAAATATATGATCCCGTACCCGAATTTTTTCCGATAGGGTACCCAAACTACCCAACCCGAATGCCCACCCCTAATTATTATTATTGTTATTATTCCTATTATTGCTAATTATTATTGGTAATTATGATGGAGATAATATTTCAATTGTAATTATTTATTTATATTTTATAGTTATTAGAGTTTGCATAAGTTTTAAGTAATGTTATTGGGTCGGGCTTTTTGGGCCTACACGCCTTAAACCCTAGGTTTATGATACGAATTATGTAAGTAATGCGTATAAAATACAACGGAAGATTATTATGTCTTGACAATTATCAAAGTATCACTCGAAAATTACAAGGGGTGGCCGAACTTAAATGGATTTCGACCGTGAAGTAGTATGGTATACGGATTTGGATGTGTTTTATCGAACTAGACCTATAACTCGATAAAAGTAATCTCTCCTCAAGACCTATTGAGAATTGATCAAGTTAAAATCTCGAGACGCGTCGAAACAATAACTAAAGTTTTGTTGAACTCGTTCAACGTATATTTCAAAGAAATACAAGGTTTATTGATATTCAAGATGATTTACAAATACAACAAGTACTACTATATATAGTAGTTTCCAACCGTAAGAAAATACAACAAAACGAGAAAACGAAACTTCCTAGCATGCTTCCATTTCGGCCGAAATATCTAAGGAGGAGATACCAATCATCTTGGTTTTATTAGGTGATTATGACATGAAGAAATCTTTGATGAATCTTGGACTTGTGATGGTGACATGAAGAAGATCTTCACCAAATATCATCCCTTTCAATCTTCAAATCGGCCGAACTCATCAAGTAGTGATTAGGAGGATTTTGTGAAGATATGATATCAACCCCTTTGGAATTATTATGGTGATCATGACATGAGGGACAATGACATGAAGGATGAAAGTCTTCATCCAATCTTATGTTTCGGCCGTTTGTATTATGGTGGGGAAGGAGAAATATCTTCATTATCTTGTCAAAGATATGAAGTCAAGTAAGGGTCCCTTTCAAGCATGATGTGGCCGAATTTTCATGCTTTCGGACCGATTCCGTCGTCGAGTTTTACGTTACTCCTGTTCCGATTAACAACGTAACTCCAATCCGCGTGTTCTTTTCTCCCAAGTATAATGATGCATGACCATGCGAATTTGTATCTTCGTGGATGTCGATTTTTATTGGAGCTTCTTCGATTGGAATATTAGATATCGTATCATTCCCTCCTTCTTTGAAAGGAATTGACCTCAATTCCGTAATGCCATCGTCGTCAAGGTAAGGTGAGAGATCACCTACGTTGAAAGTCGCGTGTACTCCGTAATCGCCCGGAAGTTCTACTTTGTAGGCGTTGTCGTTCACTTTTCCCATAATTTTGTACGGACCTTCGGCTCTCGGCATCAATTTGTTCTTGCGTTTGCTTGGGAATCGTTCTTTTCTCAAATGTATCCAAACTAAGTCGCCAACATCAAATAATCTCGCTTTTTTATTTTTGTTCGACTTCCGTTTGTAAATTTCATTCACTTCTTTAATCCGTTCTCGTACCTTTTCATGTAACTTCATCATTGACTTGAGTTTTGATTCTGCGTCTTTGTGAACCAATTCGTCGCTCAACAGCGGAATCAAATCGATGGTATGTGCGGATTTATTAGTATACTACTTCAAAAGGTGAATGGGCCATGGCGGCCGGTGATCGGTTGTATGCGAATTCCGCATGTGCAAGTTTAACGTCCCAATCCTTTTGTGTTTTATTCACCAATCCTCGCAATAATGCTCCCAAGGTTCGATTAGTCACCTCGGTCCATCGGTTTGTGGGTGATGTGAAGTCTTGAATAGGAGTTTAGTACCCACTTTTCTCCATAAAGTATTCGAGTAACTCGAAATTTAGAATCTCGATCCGACACGATAGTTTTGGAACTCCGTGTAAACGAACTACCGGAAGTACAAGTCCGCCACATTGCTTGCATCATCGGTTTGTGGCATGCTTTATAAAGTGAGCCATTTTGGAAAAGCGGTCGACGACCACCATGATCGAGTCTTTGCCTCGTTGAGTACGAGGTAAAGCCACAATAAAATCCATCGAGACATCCTCCCATGGTCGTAGCAGTATTGTAGCGGCATGTATGTACTTGGCTTGAACGAACTTTTCATCATGTGACAAGTGACGCATTTACTCACGATTGTGCTTACGTCACCATACATCTTTGGCCAAAAGAAATGCTCTTTTAGCACCTCCACGGTCTTGGCCGAGCCGAAATGACCGGCTAGTCCTCCTCCGTGCGCCTCCCGAACTAGTAATTCCCGAATTGTATGTCTCGGCACACATAATTTATTTCCCTTGAAAAGAAAGCCATCCTGTAAAACAAATTCTTCGTACGGGGCCGTTTTACAATGGGTAAAAATTTCTCCGAAGTCCAAATCGTCACTGTAATGATCCTTCAAAGTCTCGAACCCCAACAAACGAACATCTAGAATCGACAGTAAGGCATACCGTCTTGATAGTGCATCCGCCACTATATTACTCTTCCCGTCTTTGTACTTGGATGAAAAGTGAAAAGATTGTAAAAATTCCACCCATTTTGCATGTCTCGGACTTAGCTTGCTTTGCCCGTTGATGTATTTCAACGACTCGTAATCCGAATGTAACACGAAATGTTTCGAACGTAAATAGTGACTCCAATGATCGAGTGCTCTTACGATAGCATAGAACTCCTTGTCGTAAGTACAATAATTAATTCGGGCGCCACTTAATTTCTCCGAAAAATAGGCGATGGGACGGCCTCTTTGAATAAGTACTGCCCCGATTCCAACTCCGCTAGCGTCGCATTCCACCTCAAATGGTTGTGAAAAGTCGGGTAACGTCAAAATCGGCGCTTCACATAACTTTCCCTTTAATTTTTCAAAAGCCTTTTGGGCCGCCTCGTTCCATGCAAAGGTTCCTTTTTTAAGGCACTCCGTGATCGGACTGGAGATGGTGCTAAAATCCCGGATGAATCGTCGGTAAAAAGAAGCTAGGCCATGAAATGATCGTACCTCCGTGATTGTTTTTGGTATCGGCCAAGACTTGATGGCCGTGATTTTCTCTTTGTCCACCGACACTCCTTCTTTAGAAACGACATAGCCGAGAAAGACAAGACTCTCGACTAGGAAAGTACACTTCTCCCGCTTTCCATAAAGTTTTTGTTCCCTTAGAGTTTCAAACACGTGCCGCAAATGTTCGAGATGCTCCTCTAAGGATCGACTGTAGATCAAAATGTCGTCTAAGTACACGACAACAAACTTTCCCAAGAAAGGTTTGAGAACCTCGTTCATCAACCTCATAAAAGTGCTCGGGGCATTAGTGAGGCCGAATGGCATCACCACCCATTCGTAAAGTCCATTCTTTGTTTTAAATGCCGTCTTCCATTCGTCTCCCTCTCGCATGCGGATTTGATGGTATCCGCTCCGTAAATCAACTTTTGAAAATATAACCGAGCCATGTAACTCGTCTAACATGTCGTCTAGTCTCGGGATGGGGAACCGATACTTGACGGTGATGTTATTCACGGCTCTACTGTCAATACACATTCGCCATGATCCGTCTTTTTTGGTACAAGTAGAATTTGGAACCGCACGGACTTAAACTTTCTCGGACATATCCGTGACTCATGAGCTCATCAATTTGACGTTGTAGTTCTTTGGTTTCTTCGGGATTACAACGATACGCCGCTTTGTTCGGTAATGGAGCTCCTGGTACAAGATCAATTTGGTGTTCGATTCCGCGGATAGGTGGTAATCCCACCGGCAAGTCTTCGGGAAATACATCCGCGAACTCGTGTAACAGTGTATCTATCTCTCCTTCGTGGTGTGAATCGGTATCAAGGTTTCGGAATTCTTTGATCATCATCAAATAAACACGTTCGCCATCGTCAATGGCGTGTTCGACTTCTTTCTCGTTTACAAGCATCGTAAGTTTCGGCCCTTCGATTTTTTTTGAACTCATGGTTCGGATGGCTTGAGGTGACATAGGTTTAAGAACAATTTTTTTACCTTTGTCACGTAACTCATACTCGTTACTCCTCCCTCGATGTAGTACGTCCCGATCAAATAACCAAGGTCTTCCCAATAATACGTGACATGCGTCCATCGGTAGTACATCGCATGTAATATCATCACCATACGAACCCATGGTGAGTCCGACCTTCACTTGTCTTGATACTTTCACCTTGTTTCCATCATCGAGCCAATGGAGTGCATACGGCTTTGGATGGGCCGTGGTGATTAATCCGAGCTTTGAGACCATCTCGCTCGATGCCACGTTTGTACAACTTCCACCGTCAATGATCAAGCTACACCATTTCTCTCCGACACGACACTTTGTGTGGAAGATTTGGTCTCGTTGTTCTACGTCACTCGGGGCTGCCTTCGTTTGTAACATGCGAAGGACGAGGTTCGTGTCATAGTTCGGGGCATCGTATGCCTCGCATTCTTCTTCTTCTTCGTCAGCTTCTAAGTTAAAAACGTCTCCAATTCTTTCTTCTTCGGCTAGTAATTCTTCTCGGACGGCTATGGCTTCTCGTAACGTCACAATTCTCCGATTTGGACAAGCACTTTGATAGTGTCCAAATCCTTGACATTTGAAACACCGGACTTTAGATAGGCTTGTTTCTTTTGGTGTGATAGGAGTTTTTGGAATGGTAGTAACGGGTGGGCTTGTGGTGACAGTTTTTGGAAACGAGCTAGAACTCGCGCCAAAGTTGGTATTTCCGTATTTAGATGGGAATTCGGGTTTAGAAAGTTTTGTCTTGTTTTGATTTTCCAACTTTATGCAAAGTCCGCATAAAGTATCAAAGTCGGAATAGGGGTAGAGTTCCACGGAATTAGCAATATTTTTATTCAAACCTCGTAGGAAACGGGACATCCGTAATTCTTCGCTTTCTTCAAGTTCTCCCATCAAGGATAAGTTTTCAAACTCCTCGATGTACTCCTCGACACTTAGCTTTCCTTGCGTGAGGTCGAAATTTTTCGATACAAGCTTAACTTGTGTGTAGCGGGACATATCTTTTCGTAGTTTCTTTTTAGAGAATCCCACGAACGTATCTTCTCTTTTAAAGACGAACTCTTTGTGTCTTCATTCGCTCAAACCAAAGGGAAGCTCCCTTTCCAAGTTTGAGAATCGCATACTTGCAACGTACCTCGTCATTGAGATCCTTGAACTCAAACATTCGTTCAATTTTTCTTTCCCACTCCAAATAAACCTCGGGATCGGTGCCGCCTACGAACTCCGGAAGTTCGCTTGTCTTGTATTCATCAGCATGTCGTGGTGGATGCATGGTGTCGTATCCTCGTCGTGCATGGATTCTGGGCTCCGTTAGGCCGCGAAGAACGTCACGTAGTTGTGCTACTTCTTCATCGGTGAATGCCCTCTGTTGTTGCCCAAAATATTTATCCGAAGATTAATACTGCTGGAAGACGGACAACAAACAAATGCGAGAACACTTCCGAGAGAAGATAAATAAAACAAGATTTGCCGGGTTTGTTAGGCCCGGGCTTGAATGCTCTCGCGAGATGTTATTAATACAAATATTCGTGGATACAAGTATTAATGAGAGAAATCTAAATACAATGAGTGTAAAAAGACTCTGTTAATCCGGCTCTTGAGCGAAGCTCGGTGTTCTTCGTCCCGCCGGTAATCTGCTCGAGGAGAAAAGGCCGGGAGAAGTAAGACCGAAAGAAAGCTGTTGCCAAGAGTTGGATGTTAGCCAAGTGCTTAATGTTTGCTGTAAGGTGTGCTTGAATCGCGATATTGCTGAGTGTTTTGAGAGTCAGAATCTCGGTCCCTTTACAAGTGAAGGCTGCCTTGTATATATAGAGGCTGAGGGGCCCTGTCCCCTAGTGGGCGATCGCCTTTCAGCATTTAATGTAGCAGGCGATCGTCACAAGGGCACGTGGTGCCGCCAAAAGTCCAAAGCTACGGTGGTGGCGGTAGTGCGGTCGATGAGGATCCAAAGACGCGTCCGGAAGCCTTGTCAAAGGAGGTCCCACGTTGCTACTTTCGGCGGACTTTGTCGATGGGTGACATTTGTAGTCACATGTCTTGTCACTTGACTCCTTTCGCAGTGCAGGCCATCTTTGGTAGGTGAGGTAGGTGACAAGTTTGTCAGCGCCTTTTGTGGATCTGCACGTGGGTGCTGTCCTGCTTGCTCGGCTTTGGCCGACTGGATGGCCATCGGCCAGTTATTGAAGGTCGGCAATGGTCGATCACCAAGGGTCGATCGGCAGATGCCCAGAGAGGTCGGTCACCAAGGGTCGATCGGCAGATGCCGAGAGAGGATCGTCCGCTAGTCGATCGCCAGGAGTCGGTCGCCGAGTGCCGAGTGATGATCGTATCTGAGGTCGATCGCTCGGTACCGGGATTTGTCCTGGGACCTTCCTTTGGCCGATTTAGCTGGTCCGCTGGGTTGAGGCTCGGTCGCCTGGTCGCTGCTCGGCAGATCTGCCTTGGCCGCTCGGCATTAAGTCGGTCGCTCGGCCTCGGAGGCGATCGCCGGTCGGAAGGTGTTAAATCTTGACACAACACCCTCTTCTTGAGTAACGTCGAGAACCGTGAGACAAATGTCTCTGATACCACTTATGATACGAATTACGTAAGTAATGCGTATAAAATACAACGGAAGATTATTATGTCTTGACAGTTATCAAAGTATCACTCGAAAATTACAAGGGGTGGCCGAACTTAAATGGATTTCGACCGTGAAGTAGTATGGTATACGAATTTGGATGTGTTTTATCGAACTAGACCTATAACTCGATAAAAGTAATCTCTCCTCAAGACCTATTGAGAATTGATCAAGTTAAAATCTCGAGACGCGTCGAAACAATAACTAAAGTTTTGTTGAACTCGTTCAACGTATATTTCAAAGAAATACAAGGTTTATTGATATTCAAGATGATTTACAAATACAACAAGTACTACTATATATAGTAGTTTCCAACCGTAAGAAAATACAACAAAACGAGAAAACGAAACTTCCTAGCATGCTTCCATTTCGGCCGAAATATCTAAGGAGGAGATACCAATCATCTTGGTTTTATTAGGTGATTATGACATGAAGAAATCTTTGATGAATCTTGGACTTGTGATGGTGACATGAAGAAGATCTTCACCAAATATCATCCCTTTCAATCTTCAAATCGGCCGAACTCATCAAGTAGTGATTAGGAGGATTTTGTGAAGATATGATATCAACCCCTTTGGAATTATTATGGTGATCATGACATGAGGGACAATGACATGAAGGATGAAAGTCTTCATCCAATCTTATGTTTCGGCCGTTTGTATTATGGTGGGGAAGGAGAAATATCTTCATTATCTTGTCAAAGATATGAAGTCAAGTAAGGGTCCCTTTCAAGCATGATGTGGCCGAATTTTCATGCTTTCGGACCGATTCCGTCGTCGAGTTTTACGTTACTCCTGTTCCGATTAATAACGTAACTCCAATCCGCGTGTTCTTTTCTCTCAAGTATAATGATGCATGACCATGCGAATTTGTATCTTCGTGGATGTCGATTTTTATTGGAGCTTCTTCGATTGGAATATTAGATATCGTATCAGTTTATGTTATAAATAGGCGTCTTAGGATCATTTGTAGGGAGCTTTTGATGAAATAGAAATATATTGGGTTTTATCCCTTTGTTCGTGTTTTTATCGTTGTTCTTCCGGTATTCATATCGAATCAACGGAATTAAACGTTAATCACGTTTGTGTATTCATTCGGATATTCTAAGAATCAACGAATTAATACGTATACGCTTCCGCTTGCTGCATCAGTTGGTATCCGGAGTCATAACGATTCTGTGGGTTCATCGACGATGACAGAGGAGGAATTTGATTTTTTCGGGTCTCAATTGGATGCCGCCGTCGATGGGATTTTCGACAGCTACAGTCAACGAGACACATTGGATATGTTCGTGTTGTCGCCGCCACCAAATCCAGTCTTGGCAGCCCTGGTTGCTGCCACAACAGGATCTCCACCGGATCTAGATCCGATCCCCTATGTCACACCAGCCGCGCGAATTCAGTCATACACCACTGCAATCGCAAGTCCTCATACCATGGTTCACACCAACACACCACCTCAGCAATTAGGGCCGCTCAGCCACACTGCCTGCTGCGAACCCGCCAACGGCCACAATAACGTCGTCAATCGTGTGTCCCTCCGGTCACCCGTCACCGTTGTGATGACATCAGCGCATCACAACCAAGTCAACTTAATTAGGTCGCCGCCTCTCGCCGTCTTCAACCATCGCACACTGCCATGTTCCAGTCGCGCCGCAGGGCACCCCGTAGAAGACAATGGTGAATTGAGTTCTGCAGCCCTACCGCCAGGTTATGGGCTTCTACATCTAGTTGGGCCATATTTTAAAATGGAGACTGCACACAGTGCCCCTTTCGGTGTTGAATGCACACTTGGGCCCATCGTATTCATTTGAAGGAGTTCGGGCGACCAATATTACTAATCTGCAGATTGGGCCTTTAATTATTTTGATGCAAACCGCGCTTCATGCATATTTTGAGGAAAAGGGGCCTGATATTATTTTGGCAGATCATAATAATGGGCCAACTTATTTTTCTGGGCCTAAGATTAATAACTATTATTTTTTCATAAACAATGATAGTTATTTTGGTACTTCTTTGAGAACTCCACGTGCTTATCGTCTCAAGATTTTGGGTCAAATACGTACTGCTGATGTGTTTGAAGTCAAATATCGTGAAATGTTAATTAATTTTGCTTTTCCTGGAGATGAACGCGTTGTCGACTCTATTACACTGCTGGAGATTAGATTCATTCAGATTCGAGAACGAATCTTTTCGAAGAGGGAGAGAATGATGGAGATAATATTTCAATTGTAATTATTTATTTATATTTTATAGTTATTAGAGTTTGCATAAGTTTTAAGTAATGTTATTGGGTCGGGCTTTTTGGGCCTACACGCCTTAAACCCTAGGTTTATGTTATAAATAGGCGTCTTAGGATCATTTGTAGGGAGCTTTTGATGAAATAGAAATATATTGGGTTTTATCCCTTTGTTCGTGTTTTTATCGTTGTTCTTCCGGTATTCATATCGAATCAACGGAATTAAATGTTAATCACGTTTGTGTATTCATTCGGATATTCTAAGAATCAACGAATTAATACGTATACGCTTCCGCTTGCTGCATCAAATTATTATTATTATATTGAAAAGTTAGTAATTAACAAAAACAACAACAAGAACAATAACCACAATAAATCAAACATTTAAATAATTGAAGTATTGGACAATGAACATTTTAATGGTTGAAGTATCTAGCAAAATAATAATACTATTGAACATTAACTATTATCATCATCTTCATAATCGGTTAGTTGTTGTTCCTCTTCTTCTTCTTCTTCATAAATTTGCTCTATCAACTCCACATTATCCTTGGCTGACGGTTATTGTAAATCGTACACTATCCATGGCTTTTTTTCTCGCATCATCGTACATGTTATGATCAGCTCTTGAATTCCATTACTTCAACTTGGTGTGTGAAAGCAATCCCTAGATCATGTAAACGAATAACATTGTGAAGCGTACCCAAACTTTTTCGGGTATCCGATCCCGTACCCAAACTTTTTCGGGTATCCGATTGGGTACCCACACTACCCGACTCGAATGTCCACCCCTAGCTACATAAATACAGAAAGGGAAAAATAATTAATAAAGAAGAAGAGGTAAACTACAAATTGAAAGAAAATTAATAATATATTTATCAACAAGTATTCATCTCCTCGTACTATTTATCAAAATTAATATATTTTTTAAAATATTTCCATTGTAATAAGTATTATTATATTAGCTTATTATTTATAATTATTTATTATTTCTATTAATAATAATATCATTTATATTATTATTACTCATTTTTAAATTATTAGTTACTTTCAGTTCAGTTGAGTTCAGTTTTTTTCAGTTGTTCAGTTTTAGTTTAGTTTTTTTCACTTCAGTTGAACTAATTCCTTTTCTGTTTAAATTTACATTAGAGGTGTACATTTGGGGTGTTTTTTGTCTTCTATGCTATACTATTATTGATGAGCCTTTTGGTTTAAGCTAGGCTTGTCACTCGGTAGGTTCGAATCGGTTATGGGTGTTACCAACTTTCGAACTAAAACTTTCGGTTTTATAACTGTCTTACCAATTACCAAACCAAAGATATCGGTTACTAATTATTTTTACCAAATTCGATATATCGGTTTTCGGAATTACCAGCTTTATAATAAATATATTACAATAAAACATACTCCTATTGTTTATGCACGGATACCTTACTAAATAGGTCATATTCAACAATCTCTGTTTTTGCTCTTAAAATAAGAAGTATCAAATTTTTTCCACCTATGAGTATAATCGATTAACGAATTTAATACAATCAATAATGGCACAATTCCCCAACAAAGCCATTATTTATATACATATTTTTAAATTAATACTCATTTCTATTATTGCTAAAGAATATATTTATATTTAATACTTTATTTGTATGTAATGAATTAATATTGCGAGAGAACATGTGTTTTGTTAGGAAATATTTATAAATACTCGCTAATGTTGTTTACTGTTGATTATAGAGAAATTTATACAAGTTATAACAACGAAAAAAGAAGAATGTAAATTTCAAAATGAAAATAATAATACAAGTACTGAATACTCAAGATATATACACAAACAACTGTCACTTCGGTAATTTTGATATTTACCAATATCATACCAACTTTTTCGGTATTTTTCGATTTCGGTAAATTCAATTTCGGTCATTGAAATTCCATTTATCATACCAAAAATTTTCTGTCGGTATTCGGTTGGTTCGATAATTACCCAAACAAGTAGCTCCCCTAGTATAAGCATTTGTGGTTCACTTGAGAACACTTCTGAGGTTCAACACAAAAGGTTAGAAATTGATATAAATAGATTTTATGATGGGATTTGTTTGCTAGATATCTCCTTTGACTAAATCCATGCTCTAATGACATTTTCTACATTTTTCCAAAACCAATTATATCGTCCCGTGAAGCACGGATACGCCAATCTGGGAAAAGTACCGGTCCCGGGGACCTTTAGGGAATGTGTATCTTCGGGGATGGCGAAAAAATGTTCTCGCGACATTCTTCTTCTTCTTCTTATTATTATTATTATTATTATTATTATTATTATTATTTATTCATTAAATAAAAAGAATGTCTGAGATACGGCTAAAATATGGGAGAAATACGTTGACCCTATTCCGGGTATAAAACCCTACCTGGACGTCTAAATTCAATCTGCAGCGCGGCAGAGAGATTGATGGCGAGGCGACAGAGAGATGGTGAGGAGGGAGGTGAAATTGGAGAGGTAAGGGTTGGGAAAAGGAGATCGGCTATGTTGAGAGATGAAAGGGGGAACAGGTAGACAGAGAAGAAGAAAATAGAGGAAATGTTTGGGCGACGCTGGTGCACAAGCTGATGCTGCTGGGTCTCCGTAAGCCCACATCTTATTTGGATAAAGTGAATATTAGTCAACACATTTCTAAATATAGTATTGTTCATAACATTGAAATTAAAAGGAATGACAAACACTTTCATTTTATATAAATAATAAAAAATACATAACTATAGAATAAAATAATCTCATATCAGTTGTACCTCAAAGATACCGAAAAATATGCTTAATGTAATATCCGGGGATAATCTAAATTTATGTATATTTATATATATATATATATATATTAAAATATATTTTGACGTCCCCTTATCTTATTTTTTCAAAAATTGCCTTATTGACATACCCGTGTCCTATCGTATCCGTATTACATATTCGTTCAAATGCTTCTTAGATATCATTGATGGTTGCATGTTGTCTTGGGTGCTACTGTAGTGATCTGTTGGTAGTGTACTTTTGGTCAAAATGTATGTAGGTTTCAAAATCTACAATTTGAGCATTCTTTTAACTTGTGGTGCTGCTACCTAAGTGTGCTCTAACATCACCAAATTATATAGGGGTCTTAGTATCACTCTAAAAGCACTGCCGTTGCTCCATTGGTGAGGGTTCGAGTCGTGAAACAGCCTCTTTGCAGAATGCAAGGGGAAGGCTGTGTACATATACAACCACCTTCCCCCTGCCCCCGCACTAGCTTGGGAGCGCTTTAATGCCCCCCCTCCCCCTCCCCCATTGAAGAAGGCTTCCATTGTTCTTCCATTGTGCTTGTGGGGTTTTCTGTGATTCAATTGCTGCTGGTGCAGAGGTTTCTGGTGTGGCCGCAGTGCAGTATCTGACACTGTGTCCCCTGATGCTGTTGTTAAGACCATTTGTGAAGAGAAAATTGAAAAAAAAAATGATAATTCCAATTCTGTGGAGTCTGGGGGAACTAATGATAGTGCTCTTAAGGATTCTGATTCGGATTCGACTTATTCTTCGAATAATAAACGATGAAATCAGCCTGGAAATCCAAATCCAGACATAGAGTAACTATACTATCCCAATACGGTAAAGACAACAAACAAATTTGTGTGTATAAAGGAAGCTATACATGAAGTTATTTTTAATTTGTTATATTAATGTTTTTTCCATTAAAAAAAATCTATATAAATGGGTATTACTGGTTATTTTGACTTTCGGCAATGGTATTGCATTTAAGGTTACTTGGTGAACGTGTCATATAACAATGAAGATCTTGGATCAGCAACTTCCTTTTCCATGCACCATGGTTATCACGTCGCCAAGTCAGCCAAGTCGACCGAGAACCTTCGTAAAGACTAGTCGACAAGTCGCCCCGATTAGTCGTGACTAGTCGACAAGTCTTTCATATACATATATTTACTACATTTAATACATGACGTAATTAAAAATAAAAAACCGTGACAGGTTTGATAATTTTATAACAGTTAAAATAATAACAAATTTTTATTTAAAATTTATTTTTGTAAAAAATTATAGTATATTAGTACGAGAGGTATTTATTTAGTATGATATATTTTTATTTATAATTTCAATTATATAAAATAAAATATTAATAATTTTATTAGTACTAACTATTAACAGTATACTAATTTAATAATTACTAATTACATACATATACATAATAAGTATACAATACATATATATACTAGAGTTAATTACATAAATCGTCCTTGTGGTTTGTCGGGTTTCACAGGTTTAGTCCTTATACTTTTTTTTCACCGGGTCATGTCCTTGTGGTTTTTGATCGTTACGGGTTTAGTCCTTGTGGTTTGTCGGGTTTCACATGTTTAGTCCCTATACTTTTTTTTCAGATGGTCGTCCTTGTGGTTTTTGATCCGTTACGGGTTTAGTCCTTGTGGTTTGTCGAGTTTCACAGGTTTAGTCCCTATAATGCCCAAATACTTCCAGAGTTTACACATATGGTCGGCATTCGAATGGTGGACGTAAAACAAAGGGTCATACCCGGCGGAGTAGAAGTTACCCATGTCCTCATTATTAGGATTTGGCGAGTCACCAACCCATCTTTGCACAGCGGTGTGAGTCCAGTTTCGACCGATCCAATCGACTTGGCACCATTTGCAACAGGCGCATCCCCAACTACGTATGTTTCATGGGTTTTTGTAACAACCAACCGCCATATAAGATATGATAAGATAGATAATACTTTACCAATCAAACATGTGCTTATTTTCAGTAATTCAAGCCTTTAATATCAATTCGGAGGTATGGCAATCTAAAGAAATGTATGTGTTATTTATAGGCCCCATTCCATGTAACTTATGAATGATTGTAATTAACTATCCTCAATTAATAGGGAAATGAAACTGTTAACCTATCATGTCCCAATCATTTGGTTATTTGTGTTTTATGGTCTTTTGGTTTTCTTGTATTGATGGTTGTGTATTATATTCGGATGTTAAAGATAATGAGTTGAAGATTTAAGAGTTTTATGACATAAAAATTGGAGTCATTAAGGCCCCACAATAAATTTAAGGACTCAATCTTTATATGTATAAGATAATCATAAAATAAAGAACTAATTACAACGTACTCAAATAATAATAATAAAATATATGAAAAGACGAAAATATCCTTCAAATTAACGATCAACTAACAGAATTATTGGTCAAAGGACTAAATCCGTAACGGATCAATAACCACAAGGACATGACCCGCTGAAAAAAAAGTATAGGGACTAAACCTGTGAAAGCCGACAAACCACAAGGACTAAACCCGTAACGGATCAAAAACCACAAGGACATGATCCGCTGAAAAAAAAGTATAAGGACTAAACCTGTGAAACCCGACAAACCACAAGGACAATTTATGTAATTAACTCTATATACTATATATCCACCAACCGGGTGAGCCGTTTTATCTACCCACACTCTATAACCAGAATAGGGTATACATATATAAATATAATACATAAAGTTATGAACGATAAAACAAATACATATCGGAGGGAGACAAGAAGCCCGCAGAGAAGGAGGATGCCGTACGGAATACAAGGAAGACTATGCTGAACAGTGAACAAATAGGAAGTTCGAGACGGATCTGGAATTTGGGATCCGGAAGTTCCGAGGGTTTCGACTTTCGAACGCGGGTGAGAAACAGCGATTTTCCAGAACGTTTTTTTAATTATTTAAGTAAAATCTAGTATGGTTTGACGTTTGGTGCCGGGTCGAAACCGGCTTTGACCCATCAACGTCAAATGCAATAAGTCGCTCAGCGACTTCTTTCTTCGGCCGACTTGTCGACTAGTCGTCGACGTGATAACAATGCCATGCACATTAATTGTATATAGTACTCCAGCATGGCCGCTATACAGTAACTAAGTTAGAATACAGTAAGTAACTGAGTTTCCATCATGCAGGACCCCCGACATGTCCGCTATACATCATGACACCTCATCAGATCTCAGAGTGGTCGGGAGTAAACTTGAAGATATTCTAGAGGTAAAAGGCTCATCTTCAACCAACTGTGAAAGCGAGTTGGATTTTCTAATAAATTCCCAGACCCCTCACATTCTCCCCTCATTAATGATAGGTACCTAACTCTTGCTTGAAAATGAGGATAATGATGGTTGAGATATGCGATGTTGTGGCCTCACGTGGGGCCCGTCTTGCCGCCGCTGGCATCTTGGGCATTCTCAAGAAACTGGGAAGAGACATTGTAAACATAGAGGAGAAGCTGCCGAGGTCTGTGATAGCATTGGATGGTGGATTATTCGAGCACTATACTAAATTCAGGAATTGTATGGAGATCACGCTTAAGGAGTTACTGGGAGATGCTTCAAATAGTGTTGTAGTGAAACTTTCAAATGATGGGTCGGGCATTGGAGCTGCTCTTTTGGCAGCGTCTCATTCCCATTACCTCCAAGCTGAGGAGTCTTGATCCTCAAATTAGTAGTGA